>OZ021700.1:12497732-13866733 GCA_963978495.1 Athalia circularis | reverse complement strand
GGTGAAACGGCACGTCGAAGCTTCCATGTTTCGCCACCCGCTCTCCTACTCCTCATCGTGAGAGGTAAATATACGAGACGTACGAGGGACAGGAAGATGGAAGGAGAAAGAAATAAAAGGATGTAGGAAAAGGAAGAGGAAGAAGAAGAGGAAGTAGAATCGTTGGAGTAAAACAGTGGAGTAGTTTCATTCCCGACAAATGAGCAGAGGGTAGAAAGGTACAACAGCTCCTGAGGGGTTGCTGGGGTGTTAAGGTGAGGGAGGGCCGACGCCGGACACTAATAGGGGATGATCGTCCTGGTAACACCCGTAGTTAAAGCAATGGATTGAGAGAGGAGAAGGGGGGAGATCAGGACCTGGAACAGGCTTCATCGTCCACACCTCTAACTGACCGTACAAATAACAGAACTTTTACAAATTACCGCCAATCGCGATCCGTATATGGTTATAGCACAATTGTGCTTATATATGTATATGTATGCACTGGTCGCCGCGGTATATTCTTTGAAAACTAATTCTCCCCTACTGTACGGCGGTAGTGCTTGACCCTCCGTTAAAATAATCGCGACTGAAAAATGTGCGAATCATGCTTTTCTCACAGCTCGTTACTCGGATCGATGAAGAAAACGTATTATAACGTCATTGCGGTGAATTAAAACTGCAACGTCACTCTGCAGCATGAAGGGTCATTCGCTTAGCCAGCGACGCAGACAGCCCACATACGAGCCGGTAGATATACATCTATATACATATAGGAAGATGTGTATCCAGTTGCTGGTTGCTAAGGTTACTGCGTCAAGCGGGTAAGCCGTCTAAGGAAGTCACGGAATCCTCTAACAAATCTCGGTCTCCAGTCGTCTAAGAATAAGCTAATCCACCTCGGGTCATCCCGGTGACGTCCCTTGGTTTCTCAACTTATTCTTCTCCAGGATTCTTTTTTTTCATCCCTCAATGAATGCGGGGGCGTCGGATCAACGTGGGGCGCTTTTCGTTTCCTTCAATTTTCGCGTCATCTAAAACAATACGAACGCGTATACACACCTCATCATATTTATCTTTTGCGGTGTACGTCTCGTCTTCTTCTCTCTTTTTTCATGCTTCTACCCCTCCTCTCGGTTCTTCGTATTACTTATTTCTAGGTCCCTTGAACAGCTGCCTGAAATTTTAAATACCAATGTCGCCACATGTTCAGAAAGTCAGCGCTTTTTATTTCATTTTTTTTCCTCTTTTTTTTTTCTCGCCCCTCCCTTCCCCGATTACTCTTCAGGCTCTACGATTGGTCGATCTTCCGAGAGGGCACGCGCCTTCCGGCGTTACTGACCGTCAACGAAATTTTCGTCTCACAGTCCTCCCCGCCCTTTTTTTCTTCACTGCCCTTCTCTCTTCTTCTCAAACCGCGATAGCCCTCCGATCCTCTTATCTTGCGACAAGTTAAACTGCAAGAAAAGTTCTTACGAAGTGCCGATATGGATAATAAATATGATTTCTCTAGCGATCACCTCGAGTATACAAAGGGATGAAAGGTGTGCGTTTGCCGATGCGGTGCTACTTATACGATATCGTTAACTACATGGATACATCGTGTCGCATCTGGAGTATACAAGTCCAGCCCATCACGAGCCATGGGTGCGTTGCCGAACGAGGCGTCTCGACGCACCATATAGCATATTACAGATGTATGGAGGAAACGTGAACAGATGCGGAGGAAGTGCTGTGAATTATTATTGTTTTGGGATTTGACGCTCAGTTCACGATATTTATCACCCTATTTTCTCTTCCGTATTCACGGGGCGGTTGAAATCATATTTTCAATTTTAATTTCAATTTCGATGTAACAAGCATCGATTGTCACAATTATAACTATACCGGTTGTCCAGTTTCCCACGTCTCCGAGTGAGATGAAATATCGAATCTCGCGTTCACTGTGCAACAAGAATTATAATACATACTTTCTGAAAAATCAAACTGGCTTAAAATAACATCGATATAGAACTTTGGGATAAATATATACCGTAGGACATCTGTACCTGGACCAGGTAGGTGAACGCTATAAGCTTCATCCCTTATGTAAAACTGCAACGTGGACCGAGAAAAAAGCATCTTGTGCAACCGAACCGCTGCGACTGTCTTTTGTTACGCTTACGCGCGTGAATCTTGTATGCTGTCCTCCTGAATAAATGCCGCGTGCAGGTCCTGCAGATCTGAATGATGAAAACGACCGAGCTGCATCGGTCCCATGTACCTATATGTATATTGTTCTCATTCCCATCATAAGTATATAAGAATAGCCATGCATCCAACACACGAATGAGAATAATGCTAATGCTAAATAATAATAATAATAATAATAATAATGATAATAATAATAATGAATATACGTTGAACAGTGCACTTGATTTAGTGTAGAATTTCGTTTTTCTTACAAATTCAGATGGGAAATTTTTGTTCAGGATAAGGTAGTAGTTACACCGAATTTTTGCAATGATGTGCATCGAAATTACCTTCAACCAGATATACATCCTCTTGGAATCACGGTCGGGTCTGTGAACTTGACCTTGCATCGGACGCGATTAACTTGAAAATTGAAGCTTTAACCACGCGTGAAAGCTGTAGGCTGACCCTACGCTGTCCGAAAAGCATTAATTGCGTCACGTCGAAATCGGGGAATCGTCAAGGCCAGGGGGAAGGAGGTGGTGTATGTAGGTATTTCAAAAACGAGGGCGACGTTAACGTATCCCCAAAATTGATGGACGAACATGCGCCTCCGCTGCGCGGTTTATAACGCCAGTTGTTCAAAAACACTGTAATCAAAAACGAAGAAAAAAATTGATCGTTTTATTTGGACAAATCTCTAGCCCACATCGTGTACAGTCGTGTATACGTACAGTCGAAACCTCGTGTAACTAGACGGACGTACAAACTATACATCTTCTTTCGACTAAAAACTGATAAAAGTTATACCGTATGCGGTATGGAGCGGTGGGGTTGATTGGGTTGTGGTGCTACGCACCACGCAGAGTCACGCACCATGCCACGCTCTCTAACCCCCTCCCCCTCCCGCGCCCAATTCTCTCCTTTCTCTCCTCTCTTTTTCTCTCTCTCTCTCTCTCTTCTCTCTTCGCTCTCCTTCCCCCCTCGATCTATCTCTCTTTCCATCTCTGGCTCCGTCCTCGTCTACGCACTCCACCGAGGCACGCACTCTAACGTACCGGGAGTCTGCGATCAATGCGTGGCACTGTGGTTGCCATGACGACCACGTACGAAGCGTACCGACGCACCGCGAACAGGCTGATGAACGGGACGGCAGGACGAGAGTACGGGCGCGGGGCGAATCGACCGTTGCGGAAAGTGAAGCGGAGCGCAGTCAGCTAGCGGGAACCCCGCTTACGATCGATGCTCCCCTCTCTCGCAGGTTTCACGCGCCACACAAACACGTGGTTCCATGTGCGTGGGTCGCGTCATCGGCGTAGAATTTCGTAAACAGGCCAAAAAGCAAAAGTTTACGCTGATTTATTTCTGCCGCCGCTGCACTCTCACAATAAATACGCGTATCGCTTCTTCCTTTTACACCAAAGATTCTATGTTATCTATAAAAAAAATAGTTCACCCCATTCATGCGTATGAGTATATCTGTAGATATACGGGCAACACGCTGTACCCATCGAACTCTTCGTCTTGTCATCGTAGACTCAGGTATTAAAGAGATAGACTGTAGAGTCATACGCTCTCAACATTTACCTGGAACGAAGTCGTGAATCGCTAAATCTCATACATCCGAAGGATATCAGTGAAATCCTATCGACGAGATGTCGACGAGGGAAGGAGAATTGATTCGATCACTGTTTTTTTTCTAATTTTTTTTCTTTTTACTTTTTTTGGGAAAGAAATGGGATGTATAGACGTATAGTATATACGTGCAATACTTGTGACAAGCGGCCGAGCAGGAGGCAGAGGAGTTTCTTTTGACTTTGCTATCGCGTTTTAGGACTTGGGATTTTATTTCCGACAATTTCTCCGCATCCTTTCATTCTGCTTCCTTTTATTTATCTCGTTCTACAAATACTACGATATATACGCTTGGAAATTGAAACCATGCCGTTGAATTCTCTTTTTCTTCCTATTCTAGTCATCGAGTCGAGGAATATAAGAGAGTCGAATGTTTGACCGCAGCGTAGATAAAAATTTTGCGTTAGTAAATCGTCGGGTTTTTTTAGGGTTTATGATTAGACGATAGACTAAAATCTACCCCCTCGGAACTATGCCTATGAGATACCGCCCTCGGCTGTCAGACAAATTCCAGGCATGATTTACTCGCTTTGCAATGCGCATAATGATCAGGGAGTGGTGGTTATATACCGCAGCTATATGCCAACGTAAGAAAAAAAATTTAAGTAAGAAACGAAAAAATATTAAAAAAAAAGAAATGAGGGGGAAAAAAAGTAAAATTTACGCGTAGTTTGTTTAAAATAAGGTAGCAAGGGGGACCTTTGACCGCGACATACTCGCTAAAGTTTGCAAAAGTTGGTAAAGAAGAAGAAAGAAAAGAAAGGAAGAAGCAGAACGAAGAAAAAGAAAAGACAGTAGCTGCAGGAGAAAAAAAAACGATCGGAACGAAAAGACAAAAAGACGCAAAAATAAAAGAAAAAAAAAGTAGGAAGAAAAGGAAAGAAGAAATCTTCTTTCAGTCGGAGGCAGCCTCCGCGAGTCTAAAGTTCTTATAATTTTTTTGCGGAGCCTCTTTACCCTCGCATCCCCCATTCCTGGTCGGGGTAGCGGCGGCGTGCGGGTGCTTCGTTCCTTATCGCGCACGACATTTGCTTTATTGTTATGGTTGAACATTTTCGGGAACGTTAGTAGCGTCTGTTTATGCGCTGGCGGCTTCGCGGAAGTAGCGAAATATTTTCCAGCATCCCCCGCGCCCTCCCTGAAGAGCGCAGCTCTCGATCTCAACGGGAGCAACAGATTCGTGGAAAAGTTGCGCCTCTCGTCAAAATCATTTGATGCTTTCTATATCTCGGTATACACCCCGTATGTGAAGTAGGTGGAATATATCTGCAGTGTATATCCGTGTAGCGCAAAAAACCTCGGAGTTTTATTTTTTCAATATTCTCGGTCATTCCTTACGAGTTGGAAAAATACGAAACTAGGATCTACGTGTATTGCATACTTCGCGATTTTTTGGCGGTGTAATAATCAGTGTTATAATTTGAGAGAATTTCTGGGGTTTCTTTTCGAATATTCTACGAAAGGATTGAAAATATAAACGAGGGTAAACGGGGATTCGAAATAGGGTTCAGGGTTACGTTAGGTACAGCTGGTGGTGGATTAAAATCAAAATGGATCGCGACTCAGGGGTTGGATATCTCGCCTAATGTCAAGCGACCTTAATTAGAATCGCGAACCGAAGATCAATATGAGTAGGAGGACTCGGAGCTTTCGGTTCATGTACATACGTGTACAGTATATATGGAGTCTAAGAGGAACCCGACCACCCTCTGTACACCCCGTAGTCCCTGGGGTAATAACACTTCCGGAAGAATATCATATCATCGGTCTAACTACGCTCGTTCGTCGAAGAACTTTTTGGCTGTACGAAATATCAGGTGATACGAATTGCCTCGCTTGCACGAGATAATTCGACCCTCCTCACCTCTCCTTTTGGCATTATACCTTTATACCCACATTTCATTGGGATAATTTGCCACGCGGTGGTGACGCGCCTGTCTTACGAAAATCGTTAATTGCGTAAACGTTATATTGTATATTATCGGAAGTAAACGCGTAATACGTACAGCAGCTGTTTACCTCTCGTCTCGTTACGGCGATTTTGTAACAGCAGACGCTCACGTCTACACGTTTTGTGTCAGCTCGTGCGCAATATTTCGTAATCTGGGTGCGGGGGATGATGCACGGGGTTGCGTTTTGCGAGTATTTGGGTGACGTAGTAAACAAAGAGCGGAGGGATTCGCCCTTAAAAATTTCAAACAAAGAGAGATACGTCTACTAACCAGATTAATTCGAAACCTATGCGAATCTTAATTGACCGCGTAATCCATATTCTACGTCATAAGATTCCACGTACCGATCGCAATAAGTTTATACACGCGCGCGTTACGTCAGTTTATTCACCTGATACACGTGCCTCATGATCCGTCTCGGTTGTAAGGTTGTAATAGGATGTGATAAAAATGATCACGCAGCCGTCCCGTCGGCGGTAATATACGTTTTCCACAGGTCTCTCTATGTATACGTATAGTCGGGTATAAACGTCTAAAGGTCAGTAGCCCGTGGGTCTCCCGTGTACGGGATGCCGTGCGATGCTAATAGGCCGGCGGGGGGTCATCCCTCGGGTCGGGGCAAGGCAGGGCGAGGCAAGACGCCGACCCACCCGAGACAAGGGCAAGGGTTTATGGAATCGCGGCCTGGCACCAACCCGTAAACTTGACCTATCTAACTGCGGGAGGTTATCGCGCTTAGAATCCTCGATTAGAAATGCCCTTTTAGGGTCAATTAGTTACCACCTCCGCAAAACTCTTGCGACCTATTTCATCTCAATTTCTCATTACCACCCCTTGAGTCCATGTATACAGCGAGATCTTACCCATTTGTAGAATTTCGTAATAATTGTTTTGCGCTCATTGTGTCCGGCTCGTTATTTTTGGTATATACTTATGCACTTTTGCATGTATGACGGGAGGAGAAGAAAACAATAATGATAATGGCAATAATAATAATGGAAATCAATGGCGTGATAATGGGATCACGTCAACGACTCGCTCGGGTATTGATGCTGGGGATATTGGGCGATAGGCAGCAGCAGTAACAGCGACATGACAGACCGGTGAATCGACGAACGAGCTAGCGAATAAACGAACGGGTTAGCTTTGAGATTAAAAGGAAGTCATCCCTCCGCGTCCCACCGCCGTTGGTCCCCCTCCCCCCATCAATCACAATTATATCCTCTCTCCCCTACCTACTATCGTTCATAATTACTGCTCCTCGTGACTTTATTCAAGCGTTGCAGTCCGGACGGGTTGAGGGCAAAGAGAAGAAGGATGAAAATAAAAAAACAAAAGAAAAATATATATACAGGTATACTATACGGTAGTCACAATCAGTAGAGTGATTGTTGCCGTTCGTTTTTTTAACCCTCTAAGAAGGAGGTGCTGGATTCTCCTCGGCGTCATGCTTCCGCGACCTCTTTCCACGCTGCCGAATTTCTCACTTGGTCGTTTCCTTTCTTGTGCAGAGAATATCCCTCTTTTTCTCGGAGGTCGCGGAGTTTCTCGAATAGAGAATTTTGATTTTCCGAGAGTTGCCCGTATACGTCGACGCCTCGTCACCGGGGTAAGCACATCGTGCAGGATATATAGAAAGTGAACCAGGGAATATGCGTAACGACAATCTGGGTCAGAGGATTTCACCCCTGTATCATATATACCTCCGTGGTGGTTGGTAAATTTTCATATTATTCTACCGCTACCACCGAGTCAAAATTTTCTATTCCCCGCAGAAATCAAATATTTGCTATATATATTATATACACATATTCGTGAAATCGCGCATATCATAGAAATTTTTTTTCCGAAACAACTCGAGAGCCGTTCGATTGATTGACTCATATATGTATACGTCCCGATCGCTGCCATAATGTATACAACTCATACAAGTATACATATAACAGTAAGCATGCACTTGGGTAAAATTTTATAACACATATGTATACGTGCATGTTACTCACACATATACGTGATACTATACCTATATCCTCGTGTAAAAACGCTATAAATGAAGTACCCGCTGGATCGGAGGGTGCAACAGCAGCCAAGACCGTGTGCACTTGCAGGATAATTACGTACGCAGGTACCCGGTTGCCTATTAGCGTTGCAAGAGGAAAAATATCGCAGGACTCAAAAACCCCCGCGGGGTGCGTGTACGCATAATAGAAACCCTTCAAGTACAAGTCCCCATTCTAGCGTACATACAGAGACCCTGCAATGCGTACGTGGTATAAGTGCAGAACGAAACTCATATACACGTATCTGTATGGGTATATGGATGTCTACTGGATTACAAGTGCACCCTGCAAAATGTAGAAGGTATACGTGCACGTCGAATGGGGATTGCATATATATAATACATATATGTCCGTGCATGTGTAGTATTTATATACTGCAGTGCAACTACACGGGCAGTGTAGGAGTGCTCTTCTTTTCTCATGTCAGGTTGCAGGTGGGGGAGAGACGCCGACAAGTGCATGCTGGGAGGTAAAACGGGCATCGCAATTCCTGTTATATAGCTTAAAAATTTTTCAAAAAGATGAAGAAAAATGAAAATGAAATGAATAAAAAATTAGGAATCGCACGCTTGTGTGTAAAATTTCTAAAATCGTTCTCTATAGACTAAATTATATTTCAAGACAAATGATTATATACGGCTGGACGATACGATGAAGGAGAGGAAAAGCGTGCAGCGACGTACCGTATATATAGAACAGAAGCCATGAATCTCTATAGGAATCCCTTGATAACCCTTAGCGTCGCATACCGTATCTTATCAATGGTAAAGCCTATTGGTGTATATAAGTTTTTTAAGATGTGATCAAACAGACTACCTAATAATTTCAGAAGGGTTTGAAGTGAGTTGCAGGAAGACCTGTAGCGTATCTGCACGAGGTTCGGTATATTGAGTGTTATATTTAATATAACTGAATATTGAATAACTTGAGCTTGCCACAATTTCGAAACAGAGAGAATAGGTAAGATGAGGAAGCCGCGGTATACGCGTTGTTCGGCTTGTTTTGATGCGTGGAACGAAGTGCGTTCCGCGAATGCGCGTGCCTGACCTCCGGAAAATGTGGAACTTCTCATTCCTAGTTTTCTAGCTCGTTTCCGTCGTTTCTTCCTACCGTACTCCAGTGTCGATCTCTTATTATGCTATCACATTCTTTCATGTAACCGTCGTTCCCCACAAACCATTCCCATATTTTTCACGAGATATGATATGCGTACCAGGTAAACGCATTCGTTTATTGCATTTCATAAAAAACACAAATTTTATTCAGAGTGATACTTTTTTTTGTAAACATTACCTACGTTTCAGGGATGGATAGGTCAAGTGAGACGCTCGACCGCTTTTAATCTTTAAAATAAGTTGATCCATCATCACCTAGCAGCGTTACTTATCAAACGTTATTACACGTCGTTCGTCACGCGATGTGGTTTTAGAGTATAGAAATTTCTGTCGCGTATGAAGAGGTAAGTCGCACCTGCGGTCCTCGGTCTGCATCAGGCGTAACCCGTTGATGATTACCACCTATATCCACAAAGGTCTTTCGAATACAGGAAACGCACTTGAGGATGTGGCCATGTGGTATATAGGTATACAGTAAAGAAATCCAGTATAGATATTTTCATGACCTCTGTCGACGAATTTTCATAAGCTCATCCAAACCGCTGAGTGCATCGGTGCAGCTACTTTTACCGGTACGTAGTAAGTGCGAGGTCAGGTCTGGAAAGATTGCTGTTTGACCGACGCGCGTTGAGAAAGAGCGTCATCGACACGAATAATTAGTCTATTTTATTTTTTATTAAAAGTCATCGTTAAATTAATATCATAGTTCACCGTATTTTCGTTTGTAATTTTTTTTTTCATTCTTCCATTTTTTCTCTTGTTTATTTCTATTTCTTTCGAGTTCTCAGAATCGGTACAATAAAATCTGTCTTACAACCAGAAAAAAAATGAAAAGATTTTGGAATGATTGTCGTCGTGAATTTTCTTAACGAACAAACGATGATTGCCCACTGAATTCGGGCAAATCTACAAAAATCTCGAACAAACGCATTTCATCAAACGCGCCTCAGTTCATTCGAAAGAGAAGAAAATTAGTATTGATTTTATATTTATCATAAGTCAATTGTTCAGCATTACTTGACACGTACAGCAATGTGAGAACCAAAATACATCGGTGTAAAGCCGATCACCACTCCCTTCCAAAGCGACGAGCCTTTTCTGGACGTACTGCTGTTGACACCTACTTGTGTAGCCAGTTGGGAGGGAACACAAGCCGTTGCAAGTATCCGATCTGAAGAAAAAAAGACAACCGAGAATGATGAAAAATAATAATACAAATAATACTAATAATAATTATTATTGTTATGAACAGTATTTGGATTCTGTTAAATTTATACTTACGCGCAAGTTTCGCTTCGAACGAGTTGGGTGTACCCGTCTCCTTGCTCTCGTAAGTTTACGACGTACATCCAGTTCCCGCGGTTGTTGAGCGCTGCTTTTGGCATTATGTACTGTGAATTTGTCAAACAAAGTGACGTAGATTGGACCGAAGCGTTCGCCTGACGACGGGTACGAATTTTTATTCCTGATGCGAAATCCAGGAGAGGATTCTTCCGCAATGAACGACCTGGTCGTCTCTTCTTCGGTACTGCGTTTCTCTCGTGGCTTCGGATGTATCTTAGAAGTTCAGATTGCAGTTTCGGTTCAATCTACAAATGCATAAGGACATACCAAAGTAGGTATCAACTCATTACCTGTTCGCCCACCAGCCTTGATTGTGCCCAATAGGATCCAATTCCTGGGCCTGGGTATAAAGGAATGGATTTTGTTGATGCTGACGAGGAATATGGGAAAACTGATGCGAAACTCCTGGATCGTGCTGTAGAAATGGGTTGTTCTGCGACCTGGATGGCGCTGGGTAGTTGTAACTGGTTACAAGAAGATGTTATTCAGCGCATCATTTGAATAGACTCATCGTTATATTAAGCCTCGAACAAAACATCGCAGAACTCACCCTTGTTGATGCGTATGGTTCGCCGGAGGTCCGTAAATCGGGGCTGGTGGACCGAAAGAATATTGCGGTGTAAGGAATGGCAGTGGTTGTGGATACGATTGTGTTACTTCCGGTCTGTGGTACTCGTAACCCCCGTGATATTCTGGTTCCGTTCTTCAAAAGGGAATCAATTGGAAGTATAAGATGTTTTTATTTCTATTTCTCTTTACCAGGTAAAATATCCTCGCGAAACTGAGGTAAGTTTGAGAAAGTCTCCCTGGAGATATGCGTGCCACGAATGCGAATTAATCGAGTTCCCATATCGAAAAACGATTTTGAGAGAGAAAAATGAAATAAGCAATGAGGATCTATCGCCTCCGTACGCATAGAATTTCTTCTTTTTTTTCTTCTTGTTTTATATCGTAGGGCTGGACTTTTGAAACTCATAATCACTAAATTCATCGATCGATAACATTATAGAGAGAAACCCACCGACCTGTACGAGTTGAATTCGTCTCGCGATTCGTCAGTAAGTAGCGTTTTGTAGTCAAAACTCCATTTATCGATGAGGAACCGAATCAGCTGTCTGAAAAATTGAATGTGTAAAAATAATTATTTTTTGCACGGTGTTTCCCGTGCGTCAACGAGTATAGATATAGGAATACGCATTTACAATTAGTATATATAAATATCTGACCCGATTACGTTACCTGTGCCTATTAAAAGATGGATATTGTTTGCAGTGACGAAGGTGACGTCGTTGTTGACGTTAATTAATTTTCTGGGTTAAGACAACACTTTGTATGCTAATTAGGAATTACTTATTTGATTCAAACTACAATATCAGGACTCGAGGGAGGATAAGATGATAAACTCACAACTCTCGCAACCGATTATACATGTTCGCGAACCTTCAAAATTTATACGCGCGTAGGTATACGTGCTCAAACATACGTATGCAAATACACACAAATATATAGGTATGCTCACGAGTAAGTACCGTACTTGCATGACTGGCGAGAAATTACATTAAAGAAATATAATAGGGCATGTATAGTATTACGTGGTGCGTTATATTTCTCGTATTTTCAAAATTATGTTTCTTTACATTTCCAACGATAAAATTCTGGCAATAAACCCAATAGAGAGATTCAAAATCGTTATAAATCTTTTCGAATACAAAACTCACCAGCGACCCGTGGCTTGTATGTACAAAATTTTTACGTATCATCAAATAATTAATGATCAGGACAGGTACTCGGAGCCAAATGCATAATGCAACTGCAGTGCAATTATTTCATTTGTCAAACGGAATCGGAATATATTTCTTCGAAGCTAAGATATTTTTATCAGCTTTTCTCTAATGGTTATACCAACGTGTTATCGAATTAGTTTTACTCGTCAGATGCCCGCGAGGCGAATGTTGAGGCGAGTTTTATATTCCCAGAAATCGTGTCGTATTTAGAACTGGATTCCGTATAAATATTGAATTGATATTCCCATGCTACCTACACAATAACAAGAAAGGTCATTGTTTGCAAGTACCCCGCTGGAATGCCAACGATTGAAATTCAAAATTCAGATCATGTTAGCGGCGAAACAGCTGTGCCCCGTTAAAAATGCTCACGGTAAAAACTAACGCTTGATGTGCAGGAAGCATATGTGAATAGAAAATTGAAGTTGAAAAGTAATTTGTTGCAAAACGATGAAAAACCAACAAAAAAAAAAAGTACCCTAGTCCCAATCACGTCTGTTCTAAACATGCAGCCGCATATCGAGCGTTTAATTTGGCAACGAAATTTAAGCATCACAGCTACCGGGCGTTTCGTTTTAATTTTCAAGATGATCTAACGAAGACTTTGGACATAACAGTCTAAAAAGTAAGTGTACCAAACTATAGGGAACTCCGTAAACTTTCTCCCTGTAGTCCGATGACACAGTTGTATGTTCGTTCACACATTTCTATACAATATAACGCTAGTATACACGCGTTGCCTCCATCTAAAGCGTTCTTTATGTTTAATTCATGCCTCGCATAATCACGACTCTTTAATGGAAAGGTATAACCGTTATCTACTATATGGACATAGCTCAATAAGTTCTTTGTTATTGTCATTAAATTCGGTCGATGTATCAAGTTACGATTCACAGCTACTTTTGCCGGTGTGAATGGAAGATGGACATACGTTTAGACGTAGGTAAGTTTGTTGCGAAGAGCAGTAAATTATCGTTTTGCGAAAAATCTTCTCATCAAAGTAACTATTTTACTCATTTTTGTAATCATCGTTCATTCGTTAACAGCTCTGACTCTAGAAATTATCACCCCATGTCATCTACTCCGATTGACGCAACTCATCTCACCGAACATGACGTGATTTTCATTGCACAAGATCGTGGAAACGGCGGTGTCCGGGTATCTAATAAATTACCGTTCTACAATAAATTCGCAGTTTTTTGTTACAACCTTAAAAATACAACGAAAAAAAAATGTTTCAGATCTGTCTCTGTATTCCAAAATCTCCCAGATGCGGTCCAAATGTTCGATTCTTGGTCCGTTTCCAACCTTTGTGCCTTTCACCTATAGCTTTCATGCTATTCAGTTGTACGAAACAATCTACCGACCGTCTTTTTAAAATTTCTAAATTGCACCTCATTCTCGATCGGCATACAAATTCATTTTTTTTCTCCGTTGTTCGTTTGTGGGTAAAATATAATCGGGCTGATCAGTAAGCTACGTTTTACATTGATGGGGGAATACCGCGATGCTTATTATCATATACCTTTGGGTACTTTTTAGAATACAGTATAATGAAAGCGTGTGAGTGAGGCGCGGATGGGAAAAAATTGCGATGCCATTCTTGTCCGCGTGGACAGTAAATTTTTTCGAATCCTAACAGGTTCCCAGAATTCTTTAGTGCCATCTGCATCCGGGCATCCGGAAAAAATTTGAGTCGAAAATTTGCGTGACTGATGCAACTGGCGATATTTGATTCGATGTCAGAAATCACATACCTACTTTCATTGCAGAGCGTATAGAATAATATGAGCTAGAAACGTACATCTATGGATTCGGTTTTTGTCAGTTGACCGCACGTTCGAAAATCTGATGTTTAATTCAACCGAAAATGATAATCATCTTGTTCGCGCTGTGTCTCAACTGTTTAATTACCTTATACCGCGCGTTTATCTTTGTACGAACATATAGATGTGGGAATCTCGAATGCGCATATGTTTACCGTGGTTATTGAAAAATTACGTAGAAAATCCTAGACATTTGCGTAATTCAATGACGCGAACAGTTTACGGTATTTTGCCCTTTTGTCATAATTACGGGCAGGAAACAAGAATCGTTCAACTCTTTCCGTGGGTTTAGAACTGGATATGGACAAAAGTTGATAACATCACAGATATCGTTACGTTAATTTTCTACGTTTCCAAGTTTTAAGAGAAGCGCTTTTTATTTGTGTGTGCAGAGGACAGTGTTTGAAAATGGTTCCTGCGACAGGCAAACGGTAATTCTTTGTCGTTGGACAATTAGGTCTTTTGGTATTTTGTGCACGGGCAAAACTTCGGAATTTCCATTTTCAGTTTCATGTCACGTGGTACGTGGTTCCGACTCACTTCCGTTCCACCAAACTTTTCTGGATTAACTAATTTCATTCGAGGACGTTCTAATCCAATAACCTGCAGCTGAAAATGGAAATACCCAACAGGTATCAAAAATCTACTGGGAAGCCCGGATACAAAACTTATTTATTAAACCTCCCATACAATGATACTGAACTTTATACATATATTAAATAACATTTGAGCTCTACGTTTGAGCAGCAAGAAAAAAAGAAAAAACTAAAGTGCCTTTCTTATTTACACGCCGAGCGTGAAGATCCTCTGCGAGCTGATCGCACTTTCATCGATAGAAGGCTGTAACACACAAGAGAAAAGAAACCACCTTGGATAATTGACCCCCTTGGGTCAAGTTGAAGGTATATGAGCACTGTGCATAATATGCGATTAATCAACCGACTGCAGAAATGAATAACCATACAGTAATTAGAAGTAAAAAGCGTGCTTCGTAGCTCGGTCTATGTTTAAATGATCTCTCGGCAAAGAGTTCATTACCTCGCACTCGTTAGCACGAGTACGGTAATGTGTTCGGAATCGTTTGATTCTCAGCTGTATCTACTGAAGATTCTATTTCGCAGGCAGGCAACGAATTTCATGCCTGCGTTACGCACAATACCGAAGGTCTAGACGAAAGAAAAGAAGCGCGAGAAAAAATGGTCCCTCTGTATATTTTTCTACTAATTTTTCACGCATCAATTTGAATATAAAGTGTACCATTTGTTATGCAAACTTTCCCATATAGAAAGTTACCTGAAATTATAAACATTTACTTACACTTAAACAAACCATTTGAAGATTGTATACTGCATAACAATACACTTACTGAGGATAGTGATCCAGCGACTCACAAAATGTTTGTCCAGGTTTCGCACACCTGGGAGTGTGTCCCGGAAGGGCTGGAACAAAGGGTTGATGTGGAGGTGGGTGCGGGCATCCATATTCGGAACAAGGTTCGGATTGACCACACATCAAGAGCACCTATCAAAGAAATACAAAATTCACTTACCAAGATTTTTCTTTGGCATCCAAAATATAGCCGTACTGATTATCAACATTTTTATTAAAGTGACATAGAATTCTGACCAATCTTTCTAGTTCACAAGTCTATATTTGAACAATATGTTACACGTGTAGACCTCTCACGCAGACGAGAATACGAATAGGTGTCGGATACGACACAGAAAGGACCCGCGTTAAAAAATATTAAGTGGGAAGACAGGGTATAGATATATAGGCAAGAGTACATCTACATTTTCACCCAGATTTTAAACACGATCTCTTGTCTGATATCCACTTGTATTTTGCGTGCATGAAAAGGGATTGGAGTTTAAGGATCAAGTAGTGCAAGTTTAGACGCGAAGCGTTTGCAACTTTCTCAGGAATGAGTTCAAGATCACATTGTTGTCATGGATGAACACCTTTATACAATGACACATATTAATAACACAGAATACACAACAGTACAATGCGATCATGGGCTAGACTTTTTTTCAACAAGTCGGTTCGCGCTATATCGAATAATATCGTTGACTTGAGTCATACGTGAGTATTGAACAATTCATAAAATGAACAAATTTAAAATTACATTGAATAATGCACGTAAATTATATACTGTGATAATATCGTTGGTTCATCCGGTGATAAGTAAACGCAATTAAGGCCAAGACCGCGAGAAAAGTGAACGAATTCTTTTGGGTGGGTGTGTATGTTGTATTATTGACAATGCTCTAACTTCTTGAACGAAGGTTGATATTTCAGCATCCAAGGTTCTCCACGCGCAATGTCGGAATTCTAAGGCTTACGATTAGCCTAAATTTTTATCCTAGCATTATCTCAACCACTTCATGGAAGACATTTGAAGTATAATTCTACTTACGTGAGGTCAGGTTGAATGAAAGTCTTATGAAACTTGTATAATTTTCTAAACTATTAATAATTCTGATTCAGTGTTTCTAAGTATAAATAACATTTCTATTAATTATGCAGATTATGTCAATGAAAGTGTTACACAACGTGTCTGAGTGTCCCGTATATTATAGAATACTTGCAAATATCATTATTGATGTAAAAATGTTCGTAATTTTATTAAAAATTACTTACCGTTAGTAAAATATTGCTATGAGCCAGTCTCATCTTCACTATATAACCGATGAATTAATTTAATTATTAAACATAAAACACAACTTGCACTGTATAAAATATGTATATTCACAATTCTTATTCTTTCCACCACTATGTATTAGCTTTTACAATGATGTCGTGATCGCAGATGAAATTCAAATTAATTTCGGTGACCACATATTTGCCGATTCATGGTTAACTTTTAAACTTTTAATTCTTCTAAACTTCAAATAAAGTATTACTTTTATCATTGATAGTTCCATCTACACATGCGATCATTAACTATACATATATAGATGTAAATTGAGTTGTACAGACTCGAAGATTAAATGGAACACGCTACAAGCCGATACGCCGAAAGCCGATGTCTTAAATCGATCCGATTTATGAGGAATCAATCAAGAATAATCGGCTACGGTATTATTTCCAAGCAATAACCACAAGCAGGCTGATCGACAGCGCAAGTTTATGCTGCCATGTCCGGGACCTACGGCGATCTGCCCCAGATGATTCTGTGCGTGTAACGTATAAGAGCGTTGCTTACGTTAAAGCCCCTTGAAGTCAGGAAGCCGTGAGTCGTGTGCCCCGGCAGGGTCCTAAGGCCTAGGGTGGGGCTAAAACCGTCCTGCACTTTCACTGCCACACGCCGTACTCGAAGAAACGGCGACCTGCCTACCTTGGTGACGCATTCGCGTCCGGTAGCCCACTACTCCGAGTTCCATCTACTTCCAATTCTCCCTCAATTACGTATCCTGCTTTTTCCCTTTTTTTTTTACAAACAACCTTGACAAAGATTTCAGAATTAATCGTGAGCCGGGGGCTGATTGATCTATTCGTTCTTCAGAATTCATTGGTAATCTTTTTAAGGGACTGTATTGGAGATATTCTAATCTCTTTGAAAACGCGATTTGTATGTTTCGTCGCATGCATGAGAGGATTTTTGTCAACTTCTGCGAATGAATACTTCGCCACCTTTTGCCAAAAATATTGAATCAATTCCAAAAGTTTCCTCAAAATTGAAGTTCGAATCGTTTGCGAAAATTCATACGATTATTTTTGTTTTCGGTACGGTTGCTGTACATATATTTTGGATGTTCTCGTGATGCGTGTCAAGTAGAACTCAAATTCTTATCTGTTTTTTTTACTCGGTCGATTTTTGTTGCAATCACGATGACTACGCTGCGGATAGAATAGAATAAAAAAATTTCAACATAACCGCGGTAAATCTGTTGATACATTGACGGAACTGCTTTGGTGTGAACGTAGCTTGTGCAATTTTTATTCACCAAATATAATCGTGATTCCCTTACGCTTTAGGGTATAGGGTAACGAGATCAAACGACAATATTGATGCGCAACGCACTTTGATGGATGTAATTGATTAGTTCGATCGGGTCATTCGCTTTGTGTCGCGCACTCTGTGCCACTCTTTTTTTTCGTTTAGTAATTAGAAATGTTTTTCTCCCCACAGAAAAGAATAAAAAAACAACAAAATTTTTTCATCCCCAAAACCAATCACTTGCTGACTAGCTATAGGTCATCCGAAATGGTATATACTGGCACATGAGAACCTAAACAGAGGTCCATTAGAAGCCTGTTCACTTTTTTCCTTTTTTTTCATCGAGATGGAAATTAAAATTTTGTTTCTGTGATGTTTAGTTTCGGGCCCAGTCCATGAAGATAAAAACAGTCCATACGTTTGGAGCAAGTTTGTATAATTTAACGAATCGTAAAGGCAAAAAAAACGGGATTGAAGCGTCATATAGGGAATTAGACTCCTTATCCCCGCGAGCCTAAAGCGCCTAACATCAGAGTGGGGAAAAGTGTCACGTTTTGTTGAACAGAGTGAAGGAAAGACCCGCAAATCACGGCTGTAAATATTTGATTTTATAAGGATGAAAAAAAAGAAGTCAAGGGAAACCTTGTTCGCATGACTTGCGATGGCAATGATGGCAAGGAGGGCGAAAGGTGTGTCGATCTCGGGATTTTCGGATATTGGGATATGTAAAAAATCCTCGAATGAAGAAATTAGCCATTTCCAATACGAGTGATTCATACGCGAGTTTTGCATTTTTTTCGGAGTTTTGAATACCGACCTTTGTGTTTCATTTGTAATTGCAGAATTCAATGCGACCCGTGAAGGTTGAATTAATCGGGTTTCAACTCAAAAAAGTAACACAGACTTCCTGTCGGATCGCGTATACGCACGTAATCGTATTATTTACAAGTTTCCGAAGTTTTCTGTGCCTATACGTTATATAGGCACATCCCGTATACACCGGAAATTGTAACACGAGCCAATAGGTTTTCGAATTTTTTGAACATCGATAAATTTTTCGCATCCTGCATCACAGCGGAAAATGAAACTCCGATACATCATTACTCAAATTTAAGTTACCATATACAAATCTATACAGGTGTATAAATTTGCAAATTCGTAAGTATATATCACGACTTTAATCTGTTGGGATTAACTATAATTTGCAAGGTGCTGAATTACGCAATTAAAAGACCTTTGCTTACCAGTAGGTAGCTAGCTAGGATTATGAAATTTCATTTGAAAAAAAAACTAAAAAAAAAATTTCATTGGATTATACGATAGAGATTTTGTCGATGAAAACAAAACAAAAATAAACACTTACACCTGGTACAAGAAATCAAGCAATGGTCAAAGACCTTGGTATAATACAAGCTGACCGCGTATACATAGGTATGCATATATGAATTATGATACGTGGAACAGACAATTATTTTTTCGATCAAATCAAGACAATTCATGACTATAGGTATGTACGGATACAAATTGTTCGAGGAACTATGACCACATATATCGGCATTGATATAATTTTGATACCGCGGCCAGCAGATAAACAAATAGGTATAGGTATAACTTCCGACGTCCCCATCTGTCACGTTCGGCCTTGGACTTGTCTCTAATAAATTAGATTGAGTTGTAAAATAAAATATTCAATAAGGAGGTATGTTGATCATCTTGCACGACTGCGAATATCCGTGCATCGAGCGCATTTAAATTAATGCAATTATTTTTATCTGATTCATTAAAACAAAGGAACAGATCTTGAGACAAATATTAAACCGGTCACAGATGTAGTGAACTATACCTATAACATACTTAGCTGAGAATTGCAATAATTTATTGAAACGAGCTTAGTCCGGCTCGCAAACAAGATCATATACGCGAATACCTACATATACTTTGATTGTTGTTCGTGGTATACATACATGCAGAGCAGGCTGGTGCTCCACATTATATTATTTTTATCATTAATACCATC
Organism: Athalia circularis; assembly: GCA_963978495.1. Classification (NCBI taxonomy): domain Eukaryota; kingdom Metazoa; phylum Arthropoda; class Insecta; order Hymenoptera; family Athaliidae; genus Athalia; species Athalia circularis. Next base: position 13,846,906 of record OZ021700.1, on the reverse strand, counting down.
GATTCTTTGCTAATTATTGGTCATCCTGATTACTGACCGTAAGAACGAACAGAAGCGTGCATGTATGCATAATATGTCTGATCCGTATGTCTGGTTTCCCCTTCGCTGAGGGCGGCAATGCGGTGTAAAATCGAATAATCATACCAACAGACTGATCAAGAGGTAATTTCAATCATTATAATGAGTACGTGTTACTGGTAACAGGTACTATTCAAGGAAGTGCCAACGCATAGCAATACAAGAAACTTATTGTTAGGTGGGCTGCCACAATTTTTATCTTCATCGAAATCTCCGCACCATTGTCATATCGCAGTTCAACGACGCGTAACGATTATATGAGAATAATTAATTGCGTTCGTTAGTTTTAATATATTGATAGGGTTCTTTGTTTTCTCGTTCTTATTTTATATCATTTTTTATTCATTCCTTTCCTCATCCGTATTTCTACTAGATCTCAAAGGTACGATGTGTGGTCGGATTGATATCTTTTTTTTTTTATGAGATAACCATAAGACAATTTATCACTATATATACGTTCCTCTCTTTATTAGTATACATTCAGGATAACTTGAAGTAAATTTTGTTTTAAAACAAACTATATTAATTCCAACATATTCCCGTAGATTTTCATCAGGCAAACTGCAACAACAACAACAACAGCAACAACACAGATCATGGCTCACCATATAGGTGCGAAAAAAATTAGTGGACGAGATCGTTGGTCATGTCTATGGAAATTGACCCAAATCGTTGGGGATTTGAAAAATTAAATCGACGGTGCGACACCTTCATCTATGGTGGGGCGATAAACGTCTCCAGACGTTATCCATTTACACAAACAATAAGATAACTTCTGATTGGAAGCCATTTAAGTACATATTAACCGACTAATTAAAACACCCGTGGACCGATCACAGCATAATTATCCACTTCTTTCGTGTATCTTGATTAAAATTAACTAACTTGATGGTACACATATGACAAGCACATGTCACCTAAATTACAATCAAGAACATATGTTTACTAACCATTCAACACATTAGTAAAGTCAATAGAGATAATTTACATACATATATAATATACATATATTTCGGGATATACTAATTACACAACTATAATTATGATAATAATAAAAATTATAATAACAGTGGTAACAATGAATAAGTTATCGACAAACCCAAATATTCCTCTTCTACATTTTTTTGGTTTTGTTGTCCGATACTGTAATTCATTTGCTGTATTGTATTTGATCCGTGACACGTGATTATTATAATTTGTTAATAATGTGAGACGACACGATGAAGTGAATCTTGTGACTTTTTTTTCTTTTTTCTCCTCGCAAATGAAGAAAGTAGAAATTCATACGTCGTGTAACCCAATAGTTGGGAACAAACGAAAAAAAGAATAAGTTTAATTCTATAGGAAAATCAATTTAACTCTAATTACTTGGCAAGTCAGCAGGATATAAATGCAAGATCAGAAATATGAATATGAGATCCAATTCTTCAACCAATATAATAAAAGTACTGGTAGAAAATATTTTATTTGATTCTTCAAAAAATTATAAACGATTCTCACTCATTTGCTTGCATAATATATGATGAAAGGTCAAACAGTGAGCAATAAAAATCTTGGATGGATTGATCTAAAAACAATAATGATATAATTATGCTATTGCTACGTGTTAAACGAGTAAAGATAATTCATTGATTTTTTTAAATGATTATTTCGAGGAATTAATTTAATTCCTAATAATGAAGAATATGTAACGACATAATGACTTAGATTTTTTTCAAGAGGTACGTTAGTAGATGAAGCAGGAAATACTGACTAATGAGATAACCATAAAACGTATCATTCTGGAAAAGTCACACCTGCAGCATTAATTTGGTAATTGTTGTACACATTTTGTTCTCAAGTTTTGCGGCAATACTTTAGCCAGGAGACACAGAGAGTCAGTTAATTTTTTGTCAGGTGCCCTTTGATTTATCCTTCTAAGATGGATATTTGCAATAATTAATGGAATGCGTGATGTATTAATACATTATCTAGTCATCTATTCCTATACAACTAAACCAAGAACATCAAAAAATTTAGCTAGCATAAATCTTTAAGTTCACCAACGTAAGATATGAAATAAAAATGGGTCATCGGACAATGGGTAAGTTACATTTTCTGACCAACGCATTCTACACAAACATCACATCCTGTGATTTAGAATAAAACCTATAGTCGAATTGAAACGCTCACATAAACTCATATTAAAAATTATCAGTCCAATTGTTCGCTTTGCTACGGGAGTAATAAATGTTACACGTGGTGTTTCACATTAAACGATAAGGGCATTTGATCGCCTGAGGCTATGGTAATGTTAAAAAAACCCGAAATTTATTCAATAATTTTAGGTGAATTTCAGAATTTTAATTTCTTACATAAACTTAATTTAGCACTGTTTGAAGATCTCTGCCCATAGCAATGCAATGCAATTGGTGCCCAAACAATAGCTCAAAAGCTACCTGAGGTAGCTGACAATGTTTAGGGCGCATTTAGAATACCTCTATGCTCCAATGCGTCGCGCAAAGTGTAAAAGAGCTGCAGCTGTTGCTCCGGCTTCAAGTTGTACACCTGTGACAAAATGTAATCGCTCTGTACGCGGAGTACAGAATTTTAGTAAGGGCTGGCTTGAAAATGAAATAGAAGCATAGCAGGTAATAAAAAAATAGCATGCATACATCAAGACTCCATTGAGAACCAGAATTCATATCATGTGATAACCATATAGACGTCAAATTTTTACAAAATCACAAACTGTATCAGCTGTATCAGCTGATGAACAACATAAATATATCATTTTCTAAAAACATTGATATAATAAAAAAATTCGAAGTCGGGAGTCTTTTTGTAGAGACCACGGGGTAGCAAAAGATAAACCAAAGAGGAGATGTTACGTAAAGAGGTCAAACCAAAAATATAATCGATCAGGATAGATATTGAGAATGTTAATTGCAAATGTTAAACAAAACAAAATATATAAAATAGGGTCGTGCTTTAGTGTTTACAACGCGTAAGCCAGCCCTTTGTACGGTTGTAAAATTAGTGAAATAAAAATATACGTTAGTTAATACATATTCATGTGATGTCATGTTTTAGCTGTACAAATGAGATAGGTGGAACTAACTACCAGTTTGGTATGATTCAGGTATCTCAGGCAAATGAATTTCAACTCTCACCATAATTGGTCTACACTTTCAACCAAATGTGAAAAAAAAATTTTCAAATATGGATCATGCAATGTACCTGCTGTAGCAGCTTCTGGGGCGAGGCAGTGTGAATGAATGAAGAAATGTAAACATTAACAAACGTTGCCATCAAGTACTGGCAGTCAAATCTATCCATTATTCCTCCATGACCGGGAATTACGTCACCAAAATCCTAAAATTATAACAATTTCAGTCATTCCGACTTGAAATTTAATTGCGATGTATGAAATAAGTAAAAATAGCTTTTACCTTGATTTTGAAAGCTCGTTTAAATCCGCTTGCAAAGAACCCTCCGAAAGGTCCAATCACGGAACTGAATACGGACATCGACAGTGAATGTAGTAGAAATGGATACACTGTCAATGTAGTTTTCCATCCAAGCTGTAGAAAGATTCAATAAAAGATTGATCGGCAAACGCGGTTTGAAACTATGTCTATTTCAAGTTGCAATGAGCTTGACTATTGTATTCCTATTAACGAGATTCCAACTTACCCAATTGGCTAAATTTTGTAAGGTTTCAGTGGGCAGAGTATATTCCTGTGGTCGAAAAAGATAGGATGGTTCACAATCCATAGTCATTCGTCCCAATGCCTCACTATATTCAATCGGGCAAACGAAGTAGCGGTATTGACATATGGCATACGACATCTGATGAGAAAAAAATTTCTTTCAGTAATTCTGTTGGAGTGTAAATCTATGAATGATAAACGATATACTGACCAATAATCCAAGTATAACTGTCGAAATACCACCACCTACAAAGCCTTCCCATGTCTTCTTTGGGGATAATTTTATTAATGGAGTTCTTCCAAAGAAAAATCCAAACACATACGCCATTATATCATTTATGACAATCATGCTTACTGGCACAATGAACCTGAAAAATATGGGAATAAATAGGCTCGTGGTTGACAAAACAATTCAATTATTATTTTTGCGGAAACTTACCATATTAATCCTTCGAATATATTTTGAATGATCAAATAACTCTGTGTGACTACAATTAACAATGCAACATGGGTCCATGCGAATAGTGAAAATTGTTTCATGTAGTACTTTTTCACAAGAGAAAGTACAAACCAAACAAAACCCATAATATATAAGCAGAACGAGACGAATCGATGATACGTTACTAGAAAACGTAGGTAATCCTGTAAAAATCATTTCAGCTATTAATCATGTTTTAGTTTTTTATCGGAGAATGAACACAGGAAAAAGGAATAGAATAAATCGAAATGTGACAATTGTGATAGTGATATCAAAAAAATTATCACTCAATGACCACTGACCTATTTCAAACCAACAGTTTGGATATTGAAAGCCTTAATGGAAAATGAAGCCATAGAACAGAAGCAGCTTGGATTTTCAAGAAGAACATATCTATTGATTTTATGCCATTGTGATACTAGTTGTGTGTGACAATATTTATAATAATTCAATATTCTATGGCAAATACATGCAAGGCCAAATAGAATTTTTGTTTTAACGTATCCTTAATATTTTTGACTCACCGTCCGATTTATTACCACAGCGAAATAATCCATCAAGTTCTCCCCATAGAAGAAATAATTAGAAGTAATCAAGAAATACCATGAAAGAGATCTAAACCAAGGTAAACCATGAATTCGATAAACTGTGTATCCGATGTTGATTATCTCTTCGAAGCATTTGACTTGTACAATTAAGGTCTGTTGATGAATACAACAAAGTATTGTTATTTGATGATTGATTTAAATGCAAGAGAATATTGTGCATATTCATGCATACGTACAGTGACCATCAGTGCTAACGGCCCACCATAAATAATGACGCCAAATCCTGATACCATTAAACAGGTGAAAATGCCACGAATCATCCAATTTCTCCAACTGCATCAAATAAGACACTTATTCCATAAATCAGAATTGATTCTAAACAAATCTATAATAAGCAGAGCTCAGCTTCTTCCTGGTGCCATGAAATATAAAATAACGCTATAGAAATATGCAGTCATTGTAAGTGGAACTGACCGATCCGATAAACCGGAAAGAGCAGAAGCAAGCGCATCTGGAGTATGATTAGTTCCCTGAGGAAGGTCCCTAGCCATTTCGTCGACTTCAAGTTTATTGTCTTCTTCAGATTCTGCATCTTCTTTCTGGAACATTAATTAGGATCTCTTCGTTTTTTTGATTTTTTTCAAACCATTTTGTACGAGCTAAAAGGGTAAGTGCTTCACATGTCATGCCAAATGAAAATAATAGGTGTTGTAAAATGAGTAATAAAATAAAGACTGAAGTGTAAAATGAACAATAAATGATAGTGTTGACATGTTGTTGATAAGCTAGATGATGAGTGAAATGTACTAGTTTCTTGTGTTCAAAATACACAGAGTTCAGACTCATGTATCACGTGTTGGAATGTCGCGGACCATAGCGCCAAATTATTACGTATACGTGTGCGAGTTAGAGATAATAACACAGCTGCAGATCGTATACTTATAACGAACGCACACTGTAAACATTTTGCAATCTTCATGTCATGTGAACCTAAGAAGGTTATTTAAAATATTATACACGGTCCGTGGAATCGCAATAGCAATGTCGATAAATGAGTACAGCTCCAAATTACGATTAATCTAGTGTTTCTTATGCCGTTGAGTTTAAATTCTAGTTTGTCAGTTGATTATATATTTTAATCGTCTCATGACGACCCGAGTGCATTCGACAAATCTGACGTTTTATACGAGGTGTAGCACAACAAAATGTAAAATAGAATGATGTAAAATAAGTGGAGAAATTAATTTCACATGCGTGAAGACCCCGAATGTAACAATCTATAACAATAATCTAATGTGACAGACTCATAAAGCATGAAATGCTTACATGATCGTCGTTGACGTCTCCCGCTGCCACATCTCCGATTATTCGTTTTCGTACTTCAGACATTTTCACGTGTAGAATATTTGGCGAATAAGTAAAACTACCTTACCTACGACGAAGCACTGTGATCACTGACCTTTACACACCAATTGCATAGTTACATGTTTCAAATTATTCACAAAACCGAACGGACGTGATGCAACAAATAGCGGCGCAGCACATCAGTTTAGCTCTTTTAGCTATTGCTAGATGTATTGCAGGTTAACGTTGGCATTCGGGAATCTTCGGTGAAAATCGGACTTACTCGTAAATCCATATCGATTCTATAAACTTTTATAGGCATTCTGGAGGGAGTTTAAATAGCGTTTCATTGGTCCTCTCGAATGGACACAAATTGTGATTGGCTGAAGATCTTGTCTTACAATCTGGTTGCGCCTTCCCGGCACATCGTAAATCGGAGACTCTTTCCCACTGATAGCAAAGGCAGGTAAAAGATCTCTACCTTTTCTCAGGAATTCCCACCTTTGATTGATTGAAAGCGTATTTTCGCAACTATGCGCGATATTTGATACAAGAATATATAAGCATTACATCGAAAATAAAGTTAAACGCTATTATTCAAATATGTTAAAGTTATTTATTAACATCACAGATACAATAATTATGTACATACTTGTCCGAGACCTCCGCTTCGAACTTTGGAGCACCTCACTGTCAATCTAAGTACTGGAGTCGAGACTGGAGTACCAAATCCTGACTAAGAATACAGTAGAAAGTATGTATACTAAATGTAAGTAGTAAGATAAAACTGGTACAGTTCACTCAATTATTATAGTGCACGATAATATATATGTGTACATGTTGATATTGTAATGTGATGGAAAAAAAAAAATCTTAAATATACGCATTGAACTTACATCTACAAATTTTGATAACAAAAAGCTGTAGGCATAGTTCGTCATTGTTAAAATTAAGATCACTTCATTACACCTAACGTAACGATTGTGCATTTTGAATTGATTAAACAGTATGTATTATCTATGGTAACTTTGTGGCACTATATAAAAAGGTAACAATTATTCACCTATGGTAATGTTAGCAATTAATAAGTAACTAGTTTGTCATTTATTCTATAAAAACTACGAGATTAATAAACACAGCCCTTTGATCCTTTGAAGTCTGTACTGCAGGATTGACTATTAGTTCTTTCCACTATATTCTCAGGGTCACAATTAGGTATGATCGAATGTATTAAACAATTGTCACAGATTTAGCAGTTATCACTTTTGTTGTATAAATTGTCTTCAGATGAAGATAGCTTGTCAAATACATAAAGCTTCAGTTGGGCGTCATGCCTTGGGGGAGGTGGTGCAGACTCTAATTTTACTGTCTGTGAAGCACTTGCAGGGTCAGTACGGGGTAACAGAGTGTGATTCAGCTCAGGCATCGAGCCTGTGGGGTCTTTCAAGGGCAACGTTACATCTCTGAGGGAATCCGTTGGGGACGGTGGAAGCACCACTTTTTCTGGCGCATTCTGTATGAAAATGACTCTGCAGAAAACAAACAAAAAAGGTGTAATGCACTTTTTGATAAACGTCGTACATACGAGCCACTTTTGAATAATGTGCTCGGATTCATCCATGACATACCTGTTGAACTCGCGCCATCTTCTACAAATCGTTATGTATGCTTTACATTGAATATACATGAACACCAATCCTCCGGTAAAACCAATTGCGACGACAATCATCTTTGTCCAAAATGGCCAGTCCATAGACCCTCTCTGTGCCTCTTTGATAGAACGCTCTACAAGAACGTATAAAGACCACGCAATACACAGTGCTGCAACAGCATTAAAAGCAAGAGCGCACCATAATTTACGGCGCTCCAGGGCTGACATTTCAAGTTTTTCCCACTGCAAACAAAAATTACTAAAGTATGATAGTTGATATCACGAATACTTAACTAAAATAGCGTGGGTACGGAATATAGTATGGAATTAGGTGTGATATAGTTTGATTATTAAGATATATTCATACCTCTGAAAATGGTTTTGTCTTGGCATGCATGATGAAAGTGAATTTACATAATTCACAGGCACGTGTGTCTGAAGCCTTTATCCACTGTTGGAGACAGGCTTGGTGGACGTAACGTAGACTTCCGCTACAATAACATGGTGCTAGTAACGGAGCTCCGATCTCACCTTCACAATGGCATATCCTAGATGACAGTAAAAGAGATCATTATTACAGAAAATTCTTTATGTAGCATGAGTAATTTATTTGGGAAACATTAACGTCTGAATTCTAATCTTTCATGGAACTTGGAAATCAGGTGTCAATATTACAAAAATTTGTACATGAGCCAGTAGACTGAAGTGTAGTTGAAAGTTTTTTTTATGACAAAAGTAGAATCTCACCGTAAATACTATTACAATGGATTTATCTTTATTGGATTTCTACACTATCAATTGGAAGACCCTGATATTAACTCAAGGTACATGCTATTGAGAAAATATGTTGACTATTTAACAAAAGATGTCTCATTTACACCTGGTATTGCACATTGAGGGTGCAGCGATTTCGTTTTTGAACATATTTACATTATGTGCACACACGTATCTTGTAATAATATTATTCTTTATACTTATGATAATTAAATTCATTGTGTTATGAACAACAATTTGACCTTCAGTTCAAAAGTAAAACTGCTGCAGGCAAGAATAATATTAATCCTAGCAGCTGTTGCGCTATTGTTTAATACCTTCTAGTCAATTATAAAGTTTATCTTTACGAAATTTATAAACTACTCCTGTTGTTATTTGAGTGAAATCGACACTCAATTTTTCAAAAATTGTCGATTACTTCTAAAAGCTACTAGTTAAAACCATCCAGTGTTCTCTGTCCATCGTCAGTAAAAAAAATATAGGTATATAGTATATCAATGTCAAGGCAGTTTGCGTCATCAGCTATTTTGATACCAAACATTTAGTTCGACATTATGTCTTTGGTGTATCGTAATCTGTGAATACATCACTTTAGTTTTTACTTTACATCGAAATACAAGTCCCTGTTATCATGCGACAGCTATATACCCAGATATGCCATTGAATGTACAAAAGAAGACACATTTGATGTCACAGTTGTCACCAATTTATATTCTTTGAAAAAATATAGGTTTTTCGGACTTACCGGCAAATGTCATGACTATTTGACGACAAGGTACTCATTGATGAGTGAGGATGGTCAGGTAAAACAGTAACGACTGTAGCATATGCCGCTTCCTGAAAAGATGAGGGATCATTATTAATATAGATTCTTCAATAACATCAAATGTTCGTTTGCTTGACATCTGGAATCTCAAGATCAAAACAATAAAGCACCGATTACTATTTGAATCTCTGAACATGGTCTTACACTTATATACACATTATGCAGCTGAACAATCAAACTTCCAAAATATGTTTGATATTTCAATTGATAACACGATTCATTCCATTCGATCAATTACGGTAAGCGCTAGACAATTACAGTATTCAGATCTTCAATTCACATGGGAATCAAGTGTGAGAGTATGAGTAATAAAAATGGATAAAAAACTTGAATGAAAAGTAGTAGAAATACATGATATTTGAAATCTAATATACCAAAACATTTAAGTGCGAATCCATCTGCATTTTCATCTGATTTCAAACAGCAACTTCAAAAAGAAAATTTCAACTGCATTGAGGGACTTACAGCTCGGCTTACAGACTCAGAAGCGTTACGAATCGAGCAGGCTGATGCGTAGCTAAATAAACCCTGGGATTATGAGTATCAGCACTAAATTCACGGGTATTTTTAGGATTTTGAAGCCCTTTAAAAACTCCGGATAAATTCCTAGATTTTTGGAATTCACAGGACTTGTGTATACCCTGGATTCTATGTTTCAACAGTTCTTGAACCTTTTAATGATTATGAAATTTTTTGAATTTTGATAATGGACATTGCACAATATAATGTTTGGTCTTGACTTTCCGGTGATCAGGCTAAATAAACCCTGCAAATGTCATTCTCTGCGTGTGTATTGTTATCACTTTTATGTTATCAGAAACTTGCAGTCTAGGTTGAATTATGATTTGGTATCAGTACAATAAGTAGACTGAGGGACTCAGAAACATTTTTCATATAGGCAATTCATGGTACAGTAAGACGCCTAAACTGATTGACAAAATGAAATGCACATGAACGTGCTGGACTCTCTGAAAAAAACATAGGGTATACTAAAAACAAAACGTAAATGTTTTAGAACATATTGTAGCAAATTGAAATTCCCCAAATTATTAGACGGCTGCCATTCATGTAAAAATTGTATGGTGAAATAAGTGAATGCACACAATGTAGAATAAAAATTCAGTATATGAAAAATACCCTTGGTATCCATTCTAGTGGAGGTTCTCCGCTTCCTGAACTGACGTTGCTAGATGGGCCCAATGGTTGGGACTGCCAATCAGGCGGATAAACATTGATTTGATGCACTGGCATTGTGTTCCGATCACAGACAAACATTGGAGTTATTAATGATTAAACTCTTCAAAGTGCATGTTTATCACTGTGTTGATGCTGTTCCGAGTCAACGTCATTCTTCAAAAAGTGAAAGCTTTTCTCTGTCTTTTTTTTTTATACAGTGATAGATGATTATTCACCGTTTATCCCTCCACGAATGATTTTGTGTTGATCTTATCGATTTTAACTTCAAAAACATATAATTAATACGGAGAAACGTTGTTTTTCAAGAACAATAGCAGAAAGAGAGAGAGCTACAAGAATTCGCAATCACGCTGTAATACGTACAAACACACACATGTCTATGTAAATGTATGTTCAATTTCAAGTTGTTTTTAACCATTAACACCGTATGACGAGGGAATTTTCCAGCGTAAAATCTAATCACCACGGGTAGTAATTAAAGCTTGTAAAGATGTCCTTCACAGACTAAATTATATGGACCCAGTTTTGTCCTGAAAAGTCAAAGAGATGTACTTTAGTTAGCAACCAAATATATTTAGAATTGTTTTGCAACTGAATAGACACTGGACCCTAAGCTAAATATAGATCCAGAGCGATAGGTTATCGGTTCTCAGAACGGTCATTGTCTTTACATATTTTGTAGCTACAATTCACCTCAAGTAGATTTATTTCGCTTCACCAACGCCGCAGAAAGCACGTAGCTCATTCATATGTGTGCGTATGACAGATTTAAGACGGGTTTGACACAAGCGTATAAACGAAATCGACGGCGCTCTCGCCAGAGGCAAAAGTCACCGATAATGTTCAACTGTCCGCGTAATTAAAAATCATTTTTCGTGATAATGCCGCTTATTGAACTACACTGTGAACATTTCTGAAGCAGGGACACCGTCAATATAACGTTTAATAAAAGAAAAAGAATAGTAGATGCACTGTGCGATCCATCCTCTATCCGTCGCTTTTACTTGATCGTGTCTCAGCTTACCCGCTACGTATTTTTCTTATGCACCGCCAGAGCGTGTGGGCGTGGTAAAAACAATCGCCCACAATCGCCAATCAGCTGTTGAGGCATCGCTGGGCGTCACCCTTTTTAGGCGCCACTTTTCAAAGTATCGTTTTCTGATGACATTCGACGAAAACGTTGACTGAAGCGTTGACTGAAGATTGGTGAGAATTGAGTAACTATACTTCGTTGAAGATTTGAGCAATCGACGGTGAAGGATCATAATTATCGGTTGATACGTTAATTCGATATTGAATAGTGATTAAAGCGAAAGTCCCATGACGTTTGAAGTCGTTGTCAACGTTGGCGGCCGACGTTGGGGTAAAGACGTTGACAGGTTTGTAAAGACATTGAGTAACTATACAAGTATGGTTACTCAATGGTAAAGACATAATGGTAAAAAGAGTCAGCTCTGAACCAAAATCTATTCGCGATAAGGAGGTTTAACGTCGTAAGAGATCCCTGACTTATCAACAGAATATGCCAGAAGCGTATACGGAAGATTCCGAAATGTGGCTGGTAAATTCAGCGCAGGCGATAAGTGTAGATATTTATGACACCAATCCACCAATCTGGTCCCCGATTATTAATTTACCAGCTACTAATTTATTGATAAAGATTAGATAATTCAACGTGATGTCCAAATTTACGCCGATGATTTGATGTCCGAATATGATGACGTGATTTTAATTTATCAAATCATGTATGAATTTGTATTATTACGTCAGTTAACCTTTAATCCTTATTGCCCCAACTTTTTTACTTCTTTCAGTTACTCAAATATTGGAACAATAGTAATAAATCAATATCAACTAATGAGTGGCTAATAATAACCTTGAATTTTTCGTTAGGATGCTGAATGCTCATCATATAGCTACAGGAGATAAACAAAACGAAATTACAAACTAGTCCGCGTCGTTACCACAAAATCTGGCCGTCGGATTTTATAGTTTTTACAGTAATCTAAGTTGACGGTAAGCTAAGTTGTCTTGCGATCCTGAAAATCCGGATGGTTTAATTTATTTTTTAATGTAATAATATCAAAATTTGAATTAGCTGTCTGTACCACCAAAATCAGGTGCTAGTTATGTATATGATGCTATTTTGGAGTGACTTGTTTGCATAATTGTATGTTCTGCATTTGTGACACTATACTGTCATCTTTATTGCGTTAGACCATCTAGAATAATTAGACTACCTCATACGCTAAAACATGGGCTGACAATAAGTACTAGTTACTACTGAGGATTTCGGATATTTTATGGCTAAACTGAACCACTTCCTCATCGGGATTAGTGCCCATGGACAGCTTTGCGTCGATATTTAGGTAATGTTTCGTTGTTCGCGAAACTGGTAGCCATTCGACATTAATCAGATCATCAATTTTTGGTGTCGGGGTTCTAGAATAAAAAAGTTATAGATGAGTAATCAGAATTATGATAATTTTTTACCGATTTACAACTCACCCAGTTTTTGCAAAGTCAGTCCACATCCTGACCATCCTATCAGATGTGATTTGCTCTTGTGAGCCGGGCTTGAACATCAAATAATCACCAGCCATCTTAATATTGAATAGATACGGTAATTCATCCGCGTGCCCAGGTCCTACACAAACGAAAAAATAGTGAACGGAATATTTCCAATCATTAGCATTTCAGTTAACATCAATACCTTCAATCGATGACTCTGACGATAAATTGAAGTAAAATTTACTGAATGTCCGTGGAGCATCAAATGTAAACTTATAAAAGTAGCATGGAGCAATTTTTTTTTGCTGAATTTCGACGACTTTGTGTACACCGAAAACGAAGGATATATCTCCACAGGCTCGAATCCAATCATGAACTAACTCCTCGCTTATCGGCTCATCCCCGAAATAAAATTTCCTTATTTCGTCACTGACAGCATCTCTTTTTGGATGGTCATTCGTAACTAGACCATCTGGTAAACCCAGCTTGGAATTCTCGTCAAGTATCGTAGACAGCTTATTCTGTAGTCCTGTGAATATGAGAAATCATATCTACCCTCTTATCCGAACACACCATAAACTGTTTGAATTTTAGAATCTAACGGCTCGTGTTAACTAATAACTCTTTGCTGATTGCAACCGAGACGAATTTGGGATCTGTGTGGCCTACAAAACAACACTATTGTCATTACCCCTTATAAATAAATTTCCTTCGTAGCTGTTGTATCCGATGATAAGTGGCACCTCAGAGCCCTCCAAGGCAAGTTCTTTCGGACACCTAGGCATAAATGGATTTTCACTTTTGTCATCGACGCTCGGCCGAAAAGGAAATTGCAACCAGCGTAGATCCTAAAGAAATAAATACTACACACTAGTCGAAATATTATAGAATAATGTCATCTATTATCATATCTATGGGTGTTATCAGTGCACGAACCTCTAGGACTACTAAATCCTGTTGCGCCTTCATGAGTTCTTCTATAGAAAGCCCCCTGAGAAATTCTACAATCTCTTGAGGATCGCTAATTTCTTTTCCAAGAGCAGCAATGTAGCGACGCAAAACGTCAGCTGCTTTGATTGAACTTGCCCAATGGTCTAGTATAGTGCCACTCTGCGCGATGGCCTTGTGAAAAAGACCTGAACGAGAAGAATAATATGTACTGACTTCCAAATACAGGGCGCCAATAAGCTGTACTTATACCTTTGGAGAGTGGAGACACAAGATGACAATGCACCGAGGCACTACCTGCACTCCCTCCAAAGATTGTGATGTTGTTCGGATCACCACCAAACTGTGATATATTTTCTTTCACCCACTTCAGGGCTGCTGTCTGATCCTTGAGTCCCATATTTCCCGGTACCACTGGATCGTCGAGGTGAAGAAACCCTGAAAGTTGATCATTTCCGTGGATATGTTCTAAATAGTAAGTACGTCAAAGAGTATTCGCTCACCAAGCACACTAAGCCTGTAGTTCAGGGCCACGTAAACAATACCTCCTGTTATCAAATGATCTCCACCATAAAGGTCATCCTTTGAATTACCAAACATAAAGGCTCCACCGTGAATGAAGACCATAACTGGTCGCGATCCACTCAATGAAGTTGTAGCTACATTAAGGTAGAGACAATCTTCACTGCCACTAAGTTGCTGTTTAAACATATCGACTTGAGGGCAAGATGGTCCGTATTGTAATGCATCTCGGATCCCAGTCCATGATTGCGGAGGCGTTGGATCCTGAATTCAGATGTATAGGTATATTAATGGAAGCTTCGACATCCTGTGCCGTTTATTATCATCCATCTCACTTGCACTCTATTTATCCTTGCCCTAGGCAAAAGAAATTTCTAAATTCTCGACCATTCAAGGTATCATGCAAACAATTATTTACGTACTGGAAGGTTTTACCATACATTTCACAGAATACACTACGCACTATTCTTCTTCGCTGCGGGTTCACGATAAATTGAAAGTCTTGCAAGTCCAATAGTACTTTGATACGAGGTGTCAGTGTTTTACAAGATATTTTTCATGTATTTTTACATGTCAGGTACGCTGGCGAGAAGACTATAAGCAGTATAATCGCGATTTTTCAACGAAAATATGAGTAGGAAAATACCGGATGAGTAGTTTCCGCATAGATATTGATTTCCAAGTCTTGTTCGCTATTACTATTTGGAACAAGACTTACCGCAAACCTCAACTTTCCCACTGGTGGTGCCGCGAATGGGATTCCTTTGAAAGAGATGTAAGATTCTCCAGTGACGCTTTCTACCGTAGCACCACGAAGCCACCCTTGTTTCACCTTAACTACCGGAACAACCATAACTGAATCAGCTAACGAGCTAACGAACAGACAGAAAACTCAGACCACCGACTGTAGCCTGTGTCTGATCATTCTAAACCTCCCTCTCTTCTACTAGCATTTGAATTATCTTATCATTATGACCGGCAAAAAGTTCGCACGAACCTCGACTAATACATGAATAACAAGATGTTTATAATAGAGAGAGACCAATTGTCAAGTCAGTGTAATGGTGGTATGCAATAATCAAAGCTTTTCAACAGATAGGCATGATTGAGAGAGTGTACCTAGGAATTTGCTACTCATGTAATAGCTGAAGCAACTGATTATATAATGTCCATGCAATGATTTGAGATGTTAGAGTTATATTATTGAAATAGTCATTTAATATCATACGATACTCATGTATTTCATCATATAATAGTGATTTAAACACTACAGAGAGAACATCAAACGTTTGTGTAATACAATATACTTGTATAATAGCATCATGTCATGCTTACACGCTCAGTACAATATTTTTCCGATTCGTAAAATGATTGTGAAAATCATTCATCCTTTCCCAATATTTATTCCAAATTTATTGAGGTATGGAGCAAATCTTTTTGTGAGACTGCTAATGATAACTAAATTATTTTCATCAGCAATCAGAGGCCCGGGTGTTCTATGGGGTTGTGAGTGATCAGCAATTGTTGAGTAAAACGTTCAGTCGGAAACTGGGTTGGAAATTGGCTGAACTCAATTCTGGCGTCGATTCAGATCCATCCATTGGGAGTGGAGAATTGAAAAGTAAAGGGGCAATAGGCAAGGGTGGAAAAAAGCATTCGTGAACGTATGGGCTAGAGCAAATAGTTTGTGGGACGCAGCGTTCATTTTTTCCATAGAGTCGCAAAATATTTGCTGACACATATAATACGCGTACAGGTCACTACTTTTTTTTCGTCACTCTACACGAGTAGAATAATTTCTGTTCCATCCGGATACTTGTTCGTCGCCACTTCAATTATTAAATCAAAAAATAAGATGAGAAAAAAATCCGCTTGATGTAAAACAAAGTAATTAACTATTGCACAATTCTTACGTTAGCTTCCTAGCTTTCAAGTCATTTAATTCAATACAATTTTTCTCAGCTTTTTTCTCTTTGGTTTGGTATAGGTATAAGTATAGCTCGGAACAGAGTGACGAGACACGTGTTACGCCTGAAGACATCGCGTGCAGTCAACGAAGACCGCTATTCGACATTTGCCGTTCCACTACAGCTACTTCACTTTGCTTTCAATACTTTTTTTTCTACTGTTCCCATATAACTATATTTAGTAACTATATACACTACGTATTCTTCCGTGCTTATATTACTTTTTGCGCGCATGTAAATACATACCTATAGTTAACCTTGTAAGTGGGGATTTTCAGTCTGCATTTTGCTTGTAATAAAAGTCTGAAGTCGAACCTTTTGCATGAATTCTGGTATAATTTTATTCTGACGTTTGGAACTTGCTGCACTGCGAATGACACTTTTTATATGTTGTTCGGTCACTGCGGGCACTAGGTTAGTTATTCGTCATTACTAGGCTGCAGTCACTGTTGAATCATTCGTTGATATACATTAGCTGATGAAAATGTAGATATTGTAAATTTCGGTAATTCTGACGTTTGGAATTGGCCCGCCCACCGAATTCAATTGTTACATTTACCAGGAGCAAAAAGTTAGAATTACCGCAGCATAAACATATTATTCGTGTACCTATAAGCACACGCAAATTTGGTAAAAGTTGCCACGATTACTATTTCTATTTTGAACAATTCAGGAATTTCTTCATCTGTTAATCTATCTTCGCGGAATGCTTTAGTTATCCTATATAGTAAGCGGTGGCCTTCTCTGGCTAAATCCTCGGATAAGAAGAGATCCCGGCTAAATAATATTTCCATACATATATACATTTGTGTTTGTCTGCAGATCTCCTGCCAACTCTAGACTAAGCTAAGTATTCCCCTGAGAAGACCTCGATAACGGCGGATAATTGAATACTGCAGGCTGAATGTTTGAAATCATCGAGTTCAAAGCACACGTGTAGCTGCAGTTTCTCTGATTAAACTAATTCATTTACAACTTCGTACGATGATGATGATCATGATGAGGATGACGATTTAATTATTTATAGTTTAGACTAATCTATAAAAGATCGATCGATAGTTCGGACAATTGTTGCCAAACCTCGAATAATCGACGTCAAATTTTCCCGAAACTGTTTTTCCAATGACTTATGAGGTCAGTGAGTTCGTAGATGAAACGTAGGATTAAACGTTCATTTGTATAATTCCAGGGTCTATCCAAAGTACCGAAACTCCTAGCAAATTTTTGGGAGTTGGGTGCGACAACTCTCGATCGATGAGCCCCCCGCGGAATAAGCGACGGAGTCGAGCGAAGTCAGTCGGTGGTCGGTCGTCGCGTCGTCCGCATCGGCATCGGCTGGTTGCGTTGGCACCCCGTGTTCGGATTACCTAGCCGATTTTTCAAATGAATCGAAAAAAAAAATAAGTAATTAATTAAAATAAAATCGCTCGATTCTTACATACGACACGAAAGAGAAATATCTGACATAAATTCACGTACTATATGAACTGCTAATAGGCGTTTTCAATGCTATAGAACTACATGATAGTTTTTGATTATATTTTATGTTACTAGAAGAATTGATTTTCTTCTAAGGATAAAACATACACCATTTGCTGCATAGATGTGAAACTAGTGTTTTCACTACCCCTACATCGTATAATATAACACTTCGGCAGTCATTCTAATCAAAAATACATATGTGATTTTGTATACATGCATAAGGTACTTATACAAATACGACGATTCACTTTTATCGTTATTTAAATATAACTTTTATAATAACCTTAAGAAGTAAGTAATGGGTTACTTGGGCGACGGAAACTTTTCAGGCGTACATGCGTATATTTGTCGTGTTTTCTATCGAGTTTTCAGACAGTAGTTGCAGTATACGTAAGTGTATACGAAGTTAACCCTCGATCGCGTCGTCGTTTCCCGGGTATCCTTAAAGGTGCACATTGACGTATACATAATATGCCTTGTACATGTCCGTCGATCGAACGGTTGGTGAAAATACTTTTTATCAATATTTTTTTCTGCTATGAGTCATTGCGATGATATTGTGTCATTGAAGCGAAAAAATCGCATTTGATTGCTCTATACATATAGCAGTGGTATAATTAGATTACCGTAAAAAAGAAAAAAAAAAATTATTCATACACTCCGATTAAAAGAGAAAATATACGTAATGTAATCAGAGAGGTCGAAGAACGAGAAAACAAGTAATAGCAAAAAAAAAAAAAGCGACGAAGTAAATTAAACAACTGGTGAAAAGTTGGGGTTGATTTGAAAATAGTTGAAATTCGACAAATGCACTGTACGGTACGTTCGTAATGGTCTCGACGCCGTTGGTCTCCTTCTATAAAAATAATTGTGTAACATAAAAGTCGCTTCCACATAATTTTTGAAATAAAACGTAATTTCGTTCGATAATTTAATAGACGCATCCTAGCAGTTACAGTTAAATGATTAAGTAAGTTAAAATTGTGATTGCGAAGGTGTTGGGTCGAATAGGACGAAGGATGTCGAGCGGCGAGAAGGCTTCGCCGAGTCTTACGATCGACCGAGCCGCCTTTCTCCTTCTCAGAGTCAAGAAGGCCTTCAAGAAAAAGAAGCAGCAGCGCAAGGAGAAGAGGTAGATTCTGATACCAACCCTTCAATCCCTCCAATTTCAGTTCGATCCGACTTTCAAACAGCAAAATATAGGTAAAACGTATTGGTGTATGTACCTGCAAGTCGACTTTTATCTCGGTCAACGTTTTTGCCCATAGATCTCTTCGGTATACATATAAGGTGTATAATTTAAATGTTATTTTCTATTGTTTTTATTATTTACCCTTTCTTTTATTCGCCAGCTTACTACACCGTCGCGGTAAATGCATAAAAGACCCCCGGTGGAGCAGCCTAGATTGGCCAAGGCAGCGATTAACCCGTCCGTTTTCGTTTCCGGACAAACTTTTCCTCTCTGCGTCTTCTGATTTATCGGTTGCTCAAGGAAAATCAACATCCATTCTTTCAAGAGCTCCTCACCATCCTCAGGGGTGGATTTTATCGCTGGGTCCCCACGACTTCGGTAATCCCATCGTAGTCCTAAAGCTCCCAATGCCTTCCGGATTTTCTACGTGGTCGTCTGCAACCGGTCACCGGACGTACGTGTCACGTTGCTCCAGCTAGTCTTCGGTCGGATTTCATTCCGAGGACAATTTTTTTTCTATTCCTTTTTCAGTTATTTTTTTTTTGTTTGCTTGAAGGTCAATCTGAGGGCGCGTCCCCTGAAATTAAGACTAACGAAACGAAAGAAACAAGTAGTATATAGTTGCTTTTGGTAAAAATAAGTGACTGTCATTGATTGATGTGCTTTCTTTTTCTTCCATCTCATCTTTATATAGAATTTCATCCCCCTATTATGAGATCCCATCGTAATATCAGAATCATATCATTATTCATGTACATATAGGTAAATCTACAACGACAATAGAACCATAATAATAATCTACGAATGCTTGTATTGTATTCGAAGAATTTCTTCTATACGCGCCTTGCGGGCTTCGTATTTTGGAATTTGTATACCATCGCGAAAAGGAATCGCGATTTATATATGTTTGCATATTCGTCGATATCGCGCACGTAGATCGAGTACACAAACATACCATACGCGCGTAAGCAATCTATTCCCGCATAGATGGACTTCTGGACGTGGTCCAAGAAACTGCGACCATTATACCCGTTCATGAATATCACCTCAGTACATAGGTATACAATATACCGGCTATATTTCTCGAATACGCGGTTTACATCGGAAATAATTCACGACTGAATACTCCCCTCGAACTTTGTTGTGGTCAATTAATTTTTACGAGTTTTAACAGTTTCGTTTTTCAAATTACATCGTTTCCCTCCACTTTACGCGTACGTATATATAGGCACGTATAACATATGTATACATTGTTTATTGAGGGAATCGAATAAAAAACGCTCCCGGAGCTAGCGGTTGCTGCAGGGGCACATCGGATTTGGTCCACCGATATTGTTTGTTATTACTTTATGCCAAGTTTGATACTTTTCACCCGTATAACAATTCTCGTTTAATATCCCTCGAGCTGTCCCCCGACCCCCACGAAAGCTTTTGTGATTTTGTTTAGGTTTGGATTTAACCATCTTGCATGCTTTTGTTTTCGTCCTATACACGATGAAAGAGCTTTAAAGCTTGTTTCTCGAATCTGGTATACACAAATATAATTAACTTACCCCGACTGCGGGCTTTTTTTACCATTTCGACGACAGATCCTGATTTACTAATTATGATAATAGCCCGCAGTATTTTTCGTGGTTACGTACTTACTCCCAATTTCGCACCGTTCTACTGAATATTAACTTAAGTATGTGTATGACATTGGCTTTTTTTTCATTGCACGTTTTCTTTTTCTCAAGAAATACTATAATTATTACATGGAAACGCATACTAACTGACAATATTTTTGCAATATTGTTCCATTCACACCGTATATAACAACATGGTAATGGAAATTTTCGGAAGCGTGGAAAATTAATTATACCTATAGCGAGTTCCGAATTAGAAATTAATGTTTGAACGACTCGTGGAATTGCAGATTTTAGAGGGTGTATAAGCGTTTCTGACGTAAGAAAATGAGGCACGTAAAATAATATAGGGCAAAAACTGAAGCGCTTGCGGTTATCGGTAATCGATGCGGTAATATATATCAATTGAGGTTCGTTAGTAATCGCGGCGTTAACTAAACCATCTGAAATAATAATTCAGGTGTCTCGCCCACTTAAAAAAAAAAAAAAAAAAAATGTATTATATCCAATAAGCAGGTATAAACCTAAGCCTCTGTAAGCCGAGCAACGTCGATAAAAGTAAAAATTCCGCCATCGCATTTCCGAAAAGCTGTAAAAAAAACAAAACAAAAAAACGTTATCGCGAATATAATAGCATAGCATTTAGCTTACTGTATACGTATTATATATGTATATGTATATCACACAGATATTTGACCGATCAATTCAACGAAATTTTTGTTGGAGATTTTTGGTATTGTAAGCACTTTACATACATGTATATGTGTGCATAGGTGAATTACAACGTGCGTGTGTAAACAACCAATAACCATGTTCCAAGCTGTTCGGTTACGTGTAATACGTACTTTGGCGAAGTAAGTAATTTATGGGATCAACGATTACAGGAGTTGGTTCAGTGGATATCGATTTACAAGCAACGTAATGAGAAGCTCATTTGATCGTTATATGTTTATACACGATTATATTTATCCGAGCTAAATTACCGATTCAACATTCGCGTGTATGCTGGTATTATATTCAAGCGTTAATTCGACGAATGAAACGTATGTTTTTTATACGACGAATTTCTAAATGTGAATGACGATTAAATGGAAATTTATTTTACACTTACACGCA
Source organism: Athalia circularis (assembly GCA_963978495.1). Taxonomy (NCBI): domain Eukaryota; kingdom Metazoa; phylum Arthropoda; class Insecta; order Hymenoptera; family Athaliidae; genus Athalia; species Athalia circularis. The sequence continues at coordinate 13,824,955 of OZ021700.1, read as the reverse complement.
GGTATATTATATTACACGAGCGTATCATACGTACGTACGTAAATAATATTACGTATATACGTAGATATAATATTTATATCTTTCCTTATACATATTGCTCCGGGCAATCAAACCCGCGAGGGAAATGCCCGCGGAGTATATATTTTTATAGCACACGTTTCGACGTATTCGAAATGAAGAGAAAAACAACAAAAAAAAGTTTGCGAACATATAACATCGAGGGGCGCCTGTACCACCACTATACACATAATATAGTTGGAAATATGCGCGCTCTTCGATTTCTGAGTTGAAAAGTATCCGTACAATATATCTCAAAAGTTCGATCGAATTATCCGAAATAGTGACTAATAAATAGATTTATCAGTGTTAATTTCAGAGTGAAAAGCTTTTCTTCGAAACTTTTACGCGGGTAAAAAACGAAACGATTAGTTTCGCGGTTAGAAAACTTATTTTTTCCTTTATTTGGGTCAAATCAGATAAAGATGCCGTCACGTATCGTATATATTACGAATATTTCTGATTTTTCTTAAATATAATTATTTTTTGCGATTTTTTTTCTTTTTTCATCGTGGCTGAATAACCCCAGCATAGCGGGATTTTCGCGCTCTCGAATATATCTGTTCACCATCCCGATGAAAATATACCACTATATATAACGTCATAATAACATGTACGTATATGCTTTTGAAACAAATATTAATTTTATCAAACGCAATATGCGTGTTACGTAATGAAACAATGATTCCAGACGGTCAGGTCTGTCGGTAATTATTAGTAACTTTGGGATAGAAGAACATGTTGGGGGCGGGCGGAGGTGCAAAGCCGTCGTTGGAACATCTCATGAATATTCTACAATACCTATATCCTAGCGTGGTCATGGAATAATGATGAAGCTTTTAATATGAAAACTCACTAGAGATACGATAGACGTTCCTTGTAATTTTCAAATTATAACCAATATTTAACGCTTTTAGTAACCGTCGCCATGATTTTGCGTTACATAATATTATACAAGATAATTATCAAATAATATTTTATATGAATACTCAATTAATATACCTATGTATTTTGCATGACGCGCACACGTCGAAAATTTTCGCTCATGTTTCCTGATCGTATGTCAATACTATAAATACACGGTGGATGAACGGTACACGAGAGAGAGAACACTGACAGATTTTCATTATTATTATTATTATGTATTATTAATTTCTCTCTGTTTGTTTTTTACACATATGTCATGAACAGGGGATTAATTCCCAAATATTAAACGAAATCTAGATTCTTCTATTTTTCATGGCGGGGAAAAAATACATTTACACGATGCAGCTTTCATCGACGCGGCAGTCTACTTCTTTTTTTTTTAGTATAATTGCGTTTCGGAACGGTTCATTTTTGTTTTGATTTATTTCTTTGTTTTGACCCACCCTGTATATCTGGATTGGTTTTTAATTTCAATTTGAAACGAAATAGGTATGTAACTATATAATATTTCATGTTTCGATATTGCGACCAATGACAGATACGATTGGGATTTGCGTAACTGACGTATCATGTTTTTGTTTCATGTTCACAGCCGTAGACCCTATCGATAATTTTCAGCGAGATTCGGGATTTAATTATGAGAGGGTGCAGGTGAAAGTCGCGTGTTGTCTACTGACAATGAGTTGACGTGATGATTCGGTTGTATTAGGTGTACTGTATGGGCGTGTAGAAGAGGTTTGTGGCTTGTCACTTGATTGCTTATTCGTTGAGTAAATAGCCACGTTTGCATAGGCATGAAATTGCCCTTTTCGCTCCGTCTCCCTCTCTCTTTCTCTCATTCTCTCACTGTATAAACTCATTGTTAGCTGTCAGGTTCACGAACTCACAATTAGTCATGAACTTTGCCGGAACTTAAGGGGTTAGTATACAAGCAATAGTGTGTTTAATTTATTTATACAATTTATACTGTGATAATGTTTCAGAAATTTCTTTTACGACTGTCAATTGAGTTTCGAGGATTATCGTAGAGTACAAACCCTGCAGCACCACCTATTTTACATCACATAGCTGATTAAGATAAAAATATTCTGTAAATTGTAATCTCCGTAACCGTTTCCAGCGAATTGTGACGGTGAGCCAATCGAATGGCGATAAAAAACTAAATTAATAAGAAGGCAAACCGTTGGAGCTCAAATACTACTGCTGCTGAGTAATGGCTCCTTATTAAACGAGGGCGATAGCGATCGCGACGCGAATACTTGGGTTCTTTTTTTATATCTCATCTATAGTTTTTTTTCTTATTTTATTTGTTTCTTTTCTTATTCAGGGAAGAAAAATAGGTACTTGATGTCACAATTACAATTTAGGTACGCACCAGCCAGGAATTCACTAGGGGAACCACCGAAATAATAATTTATGGAGAATCGAAATCAACGCGGTTTAAATTAACGAGGCGAGAGTCTAGACCGCCGCGATTCTGATCAGTCGATTGTTAATATACGTATACTCTGTACGTATTAAAAAATATATGTAGATACGTAAGAGGGTAATACGGCGGATGTTGAAAAAAAAAAAAAATATATCACGTCAAAGTAAGAGACACCCCCGCGATTATAAATATATCGACACAGCTGGACAACACGCGCACCCGTTGCATGACCGAACTAACTCTTCTGCACTTCGCTCGCTTCTTCTTTGATGTGTTTATGTTGTCTGAAAAAAAGGTGAAGAATATTTTATGTAAAGAGGTCAATCTTTTATGCATAACTAATTTCTGCTTGGGTCAAAATATATGTGTACACATGGTCGAATAATGAGGGACGTTAATTTTTAGTACCCACTTATAGTTTATTTTTCAATCTTGCGCGGTGGATGAATTGGAGTTAAATTATGCAATTAATTTCACACGGTTCACGCTCCCTTGACTTTGTATAAAGAATTCAACGCGCGTTTTTGTTTCTCTAATTTATTACGTTTGTTGATAATTATAAATTATTCAAATGAATTCGCTGGCCTTGCAATTCGTATTATAATTCTTTCTTTTTTTTTTCTGTGGCTTAATTCTGATTATATCACATTGTGGGATTTTTTTCATCTTGTTTTAGCTCGTATGATATACTTGAAGACTACGGAAAAGTGACTTTTGCACTTTTCAGTATTATATATAGGGTGAGTCATCAGAGAACGGGAAGAACTCATTTCAGTTGTCTTGCCCAGTCAACGCGCCGCACACGAGAAAAATGGAAAGAATGAGAAAAGTCGACTCAAAAATAGGGTAAAGTCGAGTCGAGGTCGAGCGCATATCTGCCAAATCAAGCTCCTCCCAAATATCGGAGTTTGGAAAAACTCACTCTGTATATACTCGTCACACTTTGAAATGCACGTTACATATATTACACTGCATAACGAGGACACTGCACTTGGAAAGTACATATATACCTTGTACTCACTACCTCAATTCTCGCATTTAATTAACTCCATTTAGAAATTTACGCTTCCACCGTACGAGCTTGAGCTTTCAATTTGACAACCCTAGGTCATGGTAATTATCTCCTCAGAGTTGCCCCGTTAATTACACAAGATTTCAGTCCCCCGACTTGACGCTCTTTATTTCTCTTGACAAAGTACCGAATAATTTTATCAAGATGGTCATCAATTTGGAAACAAATTTTGGAGTAATAACTAACGAGGGCCTATATATTCTCTTCCCTAAATTCACCCGATTCTTATATAATATATACAATACATAAAATGATTACCGGTGCAGAAATCCAAAAAAAAAATCATTGTGATTTCATTCCAACTTCCGCTCCACCAACGCCCATCCCTCCGAATATATGGGAATTAGAATTCAATCGATCGATGCAGCGACTGAGAAAATTTTGTCGGAGATTACTTAACAAGTTTCGGTAGACATCAGCTCTCGAGTTCCAACGGCTGTCTAAAGTTCCCGTACGCATACACAAATAGTTCACTAATTACGAAAGCTATGTTGTATACGAATTTGTACATACCTATATAACGAAGTTTGCCCGTGCAGAGGGACGCCCAGTCCGATGTTTGTGTCTCGACCCTTGACGGAGGGGAGCGAATGCCCAGAGCTTAATATTCTTGGGGCGTATCTCTTCTACGCGTCGCATGAACGGCATAGCTAAGGGAAAGCTTTCTCAGTTTCTCCCAACCACCTTCGAGTTCCTCTTCTCCTATGGTGCTTTTCTCGGCCCTGTTTCCTTACCTTTACCATTATGGCTTTTCCTTTAACTTCATCTCCACTTTCAGCCCCCACCATCTCTACCTTCATCAACGATTTTCTGCCCTTTGCTCTTCGCAGCTGCGTTACCATCTTTTACCGATTATTCCCAGTACTACCTTCCTTATACCTTGTTCCTTATGTCCTGGCTTTTCTTTTATTTCATTCTGACTTTCGACAAGCGTTAGGACGAGATGATTCAATGGTTACATATCAGTTCTATAATTATCTTTGTTAAAAAAAATGCCATTCCCACGCTTCCGACTAAAGCTTCTATCGGCTTATATTTCGCTTTCGCAGTATTTGTCATTGCCTTTCCCCTTTGTTTTATTGTTAGTTGTATTTTTTTGGAGGGAAATTCACCTTGGAAACCATATTTCTAAATAGAATGTATACAATATTCTTCATTTCAGTTTCGTTCGATTTAACGGATATGAAATTAATTCACGATATAATATCATTGCGTTAGTCCTCTCTCTTGTTCTTCGAAAATTAGGTCAGGTTGTACGGTGTGGATCGTTACAAGTTTGTTGATAATCAGCTAACTATGTTTAAGCTTTTAATTAGTTAGTGCGGGTATATCGACTTACTCTCATCTTACGTTGGTATGAATATTCCGAAAAATTAAGGGCGCTGTTCTTTCGCGCGGGGCGGAACGAACGTTCATAAAATTTTCATCTTTTCGTCCATCGGTACACCGGGTGGTCCGTGCAACGTGTTATAAAAGCTATGATATCATATCTTCCAGAACTATATCGGGAGTAGAGGGAAATCTTTCCCACATGAAAAACGAGGAGTCATTGAATGGGGGAAAAATGATGGTGCCATCTGTGACGTCGTCAATGTATATGAGTATCGAGAAATCCCATAGTTTTTATTACCAGGAATCATAGACGGCCGACCGGAGAGATGATCTTTCAAGGATTGCACGATGTCCATGACATCGCGGGAATGGATTCTAAGCGAAAATGATTATGGGGTTTTGTTTAAAACAGCGAAAGTCAAATTATAACATCTCTTTATTAACCATAAGATCACATCAAACGCCATGATTTTTTTCCCCTTGAAAAATTTGCGGGTAATTTAAATTCAACTATTTTTATAATCGTTCTATAAATCGACCATCTTTTACAATTAGACACGATCGATTGATCCCTCAGCATGTATCTGTTGAAATTAATATCAAATTATGTGTTTCTTCAGTCCGGCGGACCGAGAATCTTCTTTACATCTCTCCGTAATCGTCCGCCCGAAAGTCGGCTTTACTACTGACAACTTGCGCCGGTCAGCCCGAGGCGCGTGTTTTACTACTTACGGTTTGTTAGACCGATCGACCGGCCGACGACTCGTTGGTCTCGACTACTGGCTTGCGTTCTTATCGCCGGTAGCAGCAGCGCAGATTTGGTTACTCTGCACAACGACCGGCGCTCGTTTATTCGATACTTTTTCAATGAAAATAACGAAGAGCCTTAAAAATGGTATTAACTAGACGAGCTGGTTGTATACCTAATGGTTTACTCGATCCATGTTTAGTTTCGATTTCCACTGCCCATTAAAATATTTAAAGGTATATAGCAAATAATTTGTTCCACTGTATACGTATAATAAAGTGTATTACGGTAGAATCGGGTAAATCAATGAACGCCGGGCTTGTCAGGGATTAATAATTTACTACGAGATACTATCTTATCGTATAGGTATACATCCTTACGTATGGCTGTACATTTTTTCGCTTTTTTTCATTCAATTCGCGTTCTGAGACGGATGTTATACAAAAAAAAATCTTGGAGAACAGCATTCGTCTACCCGAATAGGCCAATCACTCCGGTTCAATACGCCTTCAATCAGAGTCGATCTCAACGACGAAATAATATTTTATTTTGCAGTAGCATTTGAAAAAAACGGACCGTGGGTCGTCGACGATTCTCCTATACTATAATACCGTCGCCCTTATATATACAAATTTAATTCGCTCACATGCTAACTTTTATCTCTTTTTCTTTCTTTTTCTTTCTCGATTGAAGAATCGATCACTCGATATCCGGTGTTTATTTCATTCATCGTTATTAAGATCATTATTTTTTTACCTTCAAATTTTGAGGACCTCCTCGATCACCTCGCGATGCTGGCTATAGCCGGAATCATAACCGGCACGGTGTACTTCGATAAGCCGAAAGAGATTAATCCGGAGGATCAAAGAAAGGCCAACTACGCAATGCGGTTAATTAATTTCTCAACAAAACCTCAAGATCCTTAGGTAACGGAGACGACGAGTTATTAATTGCTATCCCCCTCTTCGTGCATCCCATCGCAAAAATTACTTCCACAATCAAAGAACTTTTCTCCCGTAAAATCTCCACTATAGGTTTTATATTCTTCAACGGAGTTGAGGAACAAAAAAAAAAAAAACGGAAAAACAACCAACTTGATACTTATTTTCGGGGGAAATCGTACCGTTCTCCCGTTTGAGTTCTGAACCCATCGTTGGTTTTCTATAAAACCCTAAGTTTTCTTTTTCCGCTTCCGAAAAAAAAAAATATATTACATGATCAGATTTACATTTTCCCCTCAAAAAATTTCATCGATCTCCCGGACGGCCATGATGGACGAAGTATAGTTTAACATGTCGATCTAGTTCGTTTGTTATTATTCGCTGGTTACGTCACCGTTCGCGGAATTCAGTCGTGGATGTTTTTGAAGAAACTTCTTTCAGCGTATATGAAACTGGAATTTAGAATTAAACTTGTTCAGTTACTTTGATCATCTGTGACTTGGAAAATTTTGTAGACCGAATAATTAACCAACGTCAAGATGACGGTGTACATTAACTACTCACTTTAGTTATTATGAGGATTTCAAAAACTCTACGAAATTCGGACAAATAATTTCTACAGCAAAAAAAATAAATTGAGAGTCAAGTGCGATATTTCTTCTCTTCACAAATAGCGGCCAACTTGATGTCAGAATGATTAAGAAAAAAAAAAAAAAAAACAAAAACGAAAAGACATTTTAAATAGAAATATCTTCTGTTAAATATACATACATAATTTTTTCTTGTTTTTTTTTTCACGTACGAGCTTCGTAAAAGCGTTTTTGTGAGTTCTTTTTCATTTTATCTATCCATGTCTCATTTTCAATTTTATTTTAACACTTATAGGACAATGATATTAGAGGGACAATCATGTCGGAGTCGTAAAGTATTGTTTATTTATAGAGCTAAAATATTACGTCTGAAATGGGGAAACTTCAAGTTAAAAATTATACGAGCTGGGTTTACTCTACAGTTTTCACGAAGCTTTTTATCGATCCGATCGTATATTTTCTCACTCTCTCTCTCTACCTCAGTATATCGAAGTTTGGAGTGTAGGGTTCAATGCTATACGTTATTATACCTTTCCTTAAATATTCTCTTGCATGTTGTTCGACGAGAGAAGGGTTTGTTCGACTGTCGAAGTGTTTTTGAGCGGCAGAGAGGGGGAAGGGGGAGAAAAGCGAAGATTTCGGGGATACAAACGGATTTGATTAGATTTGTTCACTCCCTCTCTTACTCTTTTCCTCAAAGTCTTTCTCCAGGTATACACCATTTTCGTGAAAATTGCAGAAAGGGTTGTCAATAGTGAAAGAGTTAAAGATATAGCATTCCGAATATCAATAGATGTTATGCATATATATAAAAAGAATCCGAAAAATATTATACTTATATGCATGTGAAAGATAATAAGTATAGAGAAATGAATATACAGGGCGAGAAATGGAAATACGTAAACTCAGATACATACGGTCGTGGTATAAGCACCTATCCATGCGCATGTAGATATATTCATTCGGTTTTACGAGCCTCGTTGATGAAAGAAAATGAAAAAACGAAACAAAAAAAAATTGCGAATCGTCTAGTCATACTTTAATTCGAGAAGCCATCCATTTTGAGTGATTAAAGGTTTGACGGTTTTGGCTCATTGGTGCTATACCAACTATCGTTATATTCGCAGCTCGCGTCTGAATTTATCGCTTAATCCACGGAAAAATCAACGCCAAGCAAACTCCGCAACTACACTTGAGGTATAAGGTGGTGCCCCACATATGGTACGGTACGGTTGGTTTTTCATTTCTAATACCTACTAAATCATTTATTTCATTCATGTGTTAATTTTGTTTGTTCTCATTTCCTTTTACGTTGATATGAAACTTTCATACGTTTCTATAAATCGAGTTCACTGCATTCCTAATGAAATAAAAACTCGTGTTCATCATATTATGATGAAAAAAAATTGATGCGCCTTCTTATCGAAGCTACTTTGTGTCTAGCAACTGAAACAAACCCCCCCCAAAAACTAGCTTAGCAACGAACGATCGGAGAAAATCCAATTACGAGATCAAAGTCTCGAGCCACGCCCAATCGACCGAGAACCAGCTAGTCGCGTCTACCTTCGTCACACGGTGCTAATGGAAATTCGTTGAATCTAATGTCAATTAGCGTCTTACCTAGCTTATATACCGACGAATCAAAATCGTCACGCCTCCGCGTGCTCGTATGTGGAGAACGCATTTTATCTATTATGCTATTCATTTTTAATGAATCAAAGAGGGTTTATTGAATTATATCTAATGGATGTAAGTAGATCAATTTTTTTTTTTCAAACAAGGATGGGGTGGATAATCATTTTGACGAACAATCTGCAAAACAAACATTTACCCCTGGGGTGATAAAAAGACGAAATTATAATAATGACGACGCAAATTATCGCCCTTGACCTCGTACGAGATCGTAGTTGATTCGAGTCGAAAAATTTACGATCTGATGATATCCATCCATCCATCCATCTATCCCCGAGTGCGTCGCGAGAACGTTTTATATAGATCTCGCGTAGCAACCGCGCGGTGTTAACATGAAATAAATTTAAATTTGCAATTTCATATCAAGGTACGCGGATGTCAGGCACGTGACCCTAATGTGAATGCATTAAGATCTACTTCCGCTGTTATATCTCACTCCCAGCTACTACTTTGTTGAGAAATAGGGTTGTTCCCTTCCAAGGGACACTACCACCCCTAATTGACCGAGTCACATGACGAATGAAATGAAAAAATGAATACAAACTGTGACGATAAAAATTTTATTCCGCCTTATAGAATTGCATGTATAGTTATTTCGTATGATCAAGTAAGAATTTCTTGGTTCTCGATTTTTAAAAAAATTTAAATTGTTCTACATAATTTTTTCAACAAATCTTGAAAACTAAGTCTTTCTTTTTCAAATCAACCGTGGGTAACATTTTGTGCTCAAGTAATTATACAGGAATTATTAACGATTCACTAGGTCACGATGTTATTATTGACGAAATAACAAGCATTTGAAAAAATGCAGAATCAGGGCAAGTTTTTTACCTAACCACCTCACCGCTTCAATCGCACTGCGGATTTGAACTTGTTACCAGTATATAAAGTACGCCTATAGCGATGCACTATTGTGAGCACATATGTATGTACGTACATGGGATATACACACGTAGGTACTTGTACGCCTTTTCCAGTTCAGAATGCAGAATATTCGCGCGGGCGTGGCTACCGATCGTTGGTGGTACCTGAGGGAGTCGCGTAGGTATTCTGGATATAAGACAGTTATATATTCCAGTAATTGAATGTTGCACCAGTTCGCAAGAGTTAGCATAGATGATATTATAGCGTTTTTCGATGGAGGGAAATGAGCTTTTGAATTTTTTTCTAATTTTAAATTTTCGTACAACTCGATAGCAGCAGCTGCTGGCAATCGGTCCGATCGATGCTGATCGTCTTAGATGTCACCCATATACATATATCTGTACATGCAAAATAGTATATCGAAAATCGAAATGCGGATAGAAAATTTTCAGAGACGTGCAATTTCACGCATGGTACAATCTTGGCACGTGAATATTATATGTATTCGATTTAATGTGATTCAAAAATCTCTACTGAATTCGTCTTCTGCATCTTGATCTGTCGTCGTGTAAAGTTGACAGATTTGGAAATAGCAAAATGTAAAGAAGAGATTTTTGCATTTGATCATAGTTGACGATACGCGGGGGACAAATAGAATGAGGATATCCCTGAGTTCAGGATTTTGGAACGAGCTCGACCTTCTGTTATATCCATACCGTGTTTAATGTAATTTTGGATGAATAATTTGCCCTCCCTTACCCCATAAACTTTACAATCTTTTACGCGCTGTGTTACACTCCGGGTACGTTTTAAACACTTTTTATATATATTATCCATTCGACGAACAATATGATTCGTTTAAAAGGTTCATGAAAATAAGATAGCATTAGGGAAAGGTTTATGGAACATTTAAAAAAAAACCTTTACTGCCGATACTTCCAGGATCATCAGAAGACGCCCTTCTAATATTTATAAATATTTTCAGACATATATTATACACAAAATGATCTATTCCAAAAGTAACGTAATTTATTGATTTCCGATACAACGACCGCCCTTCGCTAGGATCTCACACCTCTTACCTATTTGAGCAGGTCGCTCGTTACTCTCTGCATCGTATATATATTGTTCTCACCACCTGCTAACTATAGTGCCCTAAATTCACGCAGGGGAACTCCAACTTTGCTTTTTGAAACATTAATGGCGACCCGGCCATTTCAGGAGGTAATTCAGATGTGCGCTTCTGTAGAGCTTCGCACTTTTATCGCGATCACTTACGACGAATTCGAGGCGAAAAATCTGAAAATTATTTCAAAGATTTCTGTATTGTTTTTGGCAAAAAATTAACCCTTATTTGATATTTCCCCATCAAAGGTGTGAATTCTATTGCCTTTAGCGTAATGGACGACGTGCTTATATCGAATTTCACCAGAATCCCCGAAAGATAAAATTCTTTTACACGTTTTCGTATTTCAACAAAATGAAAGATTTACACTGCACACCCCTCTCTCCTGCCATCGTTCTCAAAGTTTAACTTATTTCTCTTCTCTCTTGGTTTAAAATCTTTCCCAGTGAGCATCAAATTTTTCCATCCTCTCACGGACGATGATAAAAGACACTCGATTCGTTGCCGACACCATTATGACAGACAGAGAAAAATTTCCTCCATTTATTTTTACACCGTAGGTATATATATTATAGTATACATACATATATATATATATATATATATATATATATATATAGCATAAATGGGTATAGTACAAGATACGAGTTCTGCCCAAGAGAATGCCTCAATTCGCTGACTTCCTTTCACTCCAGGTCGAGCTTTGGTGGGTTAATTCGTTCGCTGAAATCAGGTTCTTTAGAGGTATATCTGCCTACTTTTGACCGCAAATACCGGCAATAGCACCGCATATTTTTGGGGCATTTCGCGTTTATTACGTTGCCGAGATTTTCGGTCAACGGGTCCAAGGGAGTAATTTTAATTCTTACACAACTGCAGACCTTTTGTGGAGGTTGATCGCTCCCGAAGCAGCAATACCTCGGTTCACCACATTTTCACAGCTTCTTTCACCTACCTACTTTATATAGTACCTACGTTCGCATTCCTCTTCACTAGACGCTCACTTTCTTCGTTGCCTGCAGGAAAACGAGACTAGCGTATAAAGCATGGCTCCATCACATGGCCTGAGGCATAAAACACCCCAAACTCTAACCGACTAACATAACGGCAAGGAGTATAAATAGTGCCCGACGTCTACGGCGCCGCGATTTCCTTTCTTGTTTTATTTATCTTTATTTTCTCTCATCAATTAGGAAAAAGATCTCGTTCTTCTGCAGACGATCCTGTTTCATCCACTGAAGATTCGTTAACACCGGATATTGGAAAAACAATGATTGTATTAGTTGTTTGTTGAGGGCGCCTCTCGTAACTTATATACATATACCATCGTTATGCCCTTCAAAAAAAAAACAAAGTATAGAAAAAATAGAGAAAACAGAAAAAAATTTCAGACGTGTCTAATAGGCGCCTCGGACTATACGTGCGTCGAATAATTTTATTTGGCACTTTACTATTAGGGCGCAAAAGAGAATACACGATTCTTTGGCGCTTTATTTAATCTTCTTCTTTTTTTTTGCCGATCCATTAAAAGTCTGTTGTTTGCAACGTCGCGTCAGGTTCGCGTTGGATGTAATCACAGGAGTTCCTAGACCCTTGAAAGCATTGGGTGCATTCCATAGGATGGTTCGAAGAAACTATAAGAAAACACATTTGTCGAGTGTACTTCCTACGGAGCTACTATATATTTCTGGGAAAACCCCCGTGTGTAGACATCGTTGAGGGTTTATCAGTTGGGAGGTCAGACAGGGTCAGAGTGTTGAACAGTGAACGGACACCCACGACTCTCGCGCGCGTCGCATCATGATCTTCTGTTATAATACTATTTCTTCTAAAATACACATGCCATATGATGTATGCATTGATGCGATACGAAGTAACTGTCCCCATAAACTTCACGTTTAATATGTTGGGTGAATTTTGGAAATGCGTAGATGAAATTCCTCCGGTATCTATGCTCGTAGTTATTATTTTCGTTTAGTGTCATGTCTCATAGTAGAGTCTACAGACAATCGATAACTTTCCTTATCTATTTTCAGCGCACCACCGCCACAGGAATCTAAACCAGAGGTGAGATCGGGGCGCGGTCCTGGTGGACGACCAGCTCCCCTACTAAGGTCCAGGACGCTACCTGCCATCGTCGCTCCGGGACTAAACATCCTACAAGCTCAAATCGACGCTCGTTATCATGGTACCTCACATTATATATACAGGGTGGCATAATTTTTGAATCTATTTTCAAATTCCAAGTCTTACCGCACGAGAAATCAGTGCTTCTGCCTCCGTGGAACTTCATTTTCAAACCCCTGTAGAGAGATCTCTAAAAAATTTAATTTCGAAACGACACGCATTGATTTTTGATTCATCACTGAGATTTGTGAACCAAATCAGAGCTCGAGATATTCTACGACTCTGCTGGTACATAAAATACTTATAAAAAGTATTCGTCCACACGTATCTAAAAATAATAGTTCCTCGATATTTTGCGAGAGAATAAGCAGAGTGAACGTACTACCCTATATTTTTCATCAGGACATTGACTCTCGCGTTGTAAACGCGAAACACCGACATCGATATACCACCCTTCAAAAGGCCTTTGCGTCTCCTTATTGTTAGACGACTAACGACAATGCCGCGCCTCGAAAGGCTCGACACGTGATTAACCCAGTAAATAATAGCAAAGTTATTTTATATCATATTCGGATATGTATAATAATACCTAAAGTGCAAATCTCCACACCTCTCTTTTCATGGACCGTTGACCTATGACCTTTGTTTTATTTCACCTTAATCATACTTTTCTAATAAACTCAAATAATAAATCTTGCACCTCACCTTCAAGGAGCAATATCTCTTGGTATATTTACTCGCGAGCTAGCCGTGAAGGCCGGACGATGTTCAAGGGGTTATATCTATTGTGTAGTGTACATAAAGTATAGCGAGTTACCGAGGCGAGAAACTTACGCTGAAATTTAAGAGGGATATTTTCTCCTGTTTTCCAGCTGCTGCAAGTGGAGGGATGTTCGCTACATCGGCTGACCCTGTTTCTGGAAAACGTGGTAGTACGACGTCACACTATGCCAAACTCTTGACCCCCCGAATCTCCTTCACGGATGACAGCATAGGTGAGGAATATCTTCTGATCACTGCCCAACGTTACCTAATTTCAAACTCCGCTGCCCCACCGACGGCGGTCCGCTACTTTCCTTTCTCTTTTTTCATAAAATCTGGAAAACGATCGACATGTTTTGGAGAAAGATATCAACGTCTCCAAGGGCGTTGCGTTAATCATAAAACCACCTCCGGTGGAAGTAATTTCTCAATTTGATTTCAAATTTCATAATTGACGGTCAACGAGAAAAGTGGAATAGTTCTCTCTCTCTCTATTTTTTTTATCCCTGATATTTATCTACGCGGACAATCAGAGCTATCATATAGATAACTGGTTACAGCAAGAAAAAAACCCTGTTTTATTTATTTTCCATTCAATCACCGTGTGGTGATTATCTCGACGAAGAGAGAAAAAGAGAGATGAGCGAAAGTCGAACCACAGCGCCTATGATAATCGATAGATTATCATAATTATGATGACGACGCGGCGTCAGACCAGGTTATATCGTTGGACGGATAAAATATATACCTATATGCAAAATGTGTGGGAAGTTTACATGCACGCAACATACACATGCATGTATGTCGTGGAATAATAAGTCACACGCCCGCGTGTAGAACCGACGCTAGGCCAACAAATTACTTATAATTTGTTTACCGAAGAGATTGGATGCTCAGTTGTGTCCTCTAGCTTCGGGGAAGCAGCTATTGCGCGGCTGAATAACCCACTCCTGGTGAAGGGTTATCCAAGGTTTGTTAGCGCTTCAGATAAGCTAACGATGCGATGCCCCCGGGTGGCTAATTCTGAACCAGCAAATTGAACCCATGCTCGCGCGGTCTTTTCGAGTTGAAGTGCGAACGCGGTACATATTATACGCGGTATATAAGTACCTTACACAACATGCCTATGCATGGATAACGACATAAGTCAAGACATATAGCCAGCTGCTTCTTCTGCTTTTCCACAATTTCTTTAGCCTCTTTTCTCATTCCCAAGTCCTCATCGGGACTTTAAACGGATTCCAACGTTTTAAAGCACCAAAAGCTTCTCCATAAAACATTAGACCGAGCTTTGATCTCTCGGCTTCCCTTGAGAAAAGTGGTAAGAAAGAGAGGCGGGAATGTGATAACAAAAAGAGGGGCTATTCTCTGGTTGAGGAGAATAATATCGAGTTGATTACATAATAACACGTGCTCAGACTTCTAGATACCTTTATCATCATCAGGCTTCGATTTCCGATATCTTTGTCGCGCGAGCGTCGGGTCCATCGCCTGTATTTTATGTCGAAGGCGCCTCACGTCACGGCTCCCTATCAGCTTCCTTTTTTTTCGCCCTTTATTTTTATTATTTAATCGCACACAAACGTCGAAGGGGGAATCTAGCCCTTTCCGATTATTATACCACCAGCATTTTCTTCTTCCTTTTTCTTTTTATTTTTCTCACAATTTTTGGAACGTTTTATTTCGCAGTGGAACGCCGTGTCTCCGACATCAGCACTACAAGCTCCCGGGAAACGAGCAAAGAATCTGTTTCTAGGAGTGGAAGATTGAGCAGTGCGAGTGTCAGTGGTGCTCAACCTCTGACAAGACTGGCACGCCTTCTGAATCAGCGACCAAGTTTTACACCGAGCGATGAACTGCCCAGGCGTCTCTCTTGGGAAAGGTTTGTACACATCTCATGATCTATACAGGGTATTATTATTATCATCACATTTTACGATCCCGTTTTGAGTGTACAATTTTGATTGCAAGTGAATGAAAATATATAATGTATAACGTACGTACAAAATATCCACATGAAAATTTATCGCATATAATTATAGGGTTACAGGTTTACAAAACGAATGGGAAACGCGGTGAGACGATGATAATTCGGCGAGTAAAAAAGAGGATGCGGGTCCCCATAGTCAAATACCTCGGAATTGGAAGCTTTTAAATGTCGTTCCTCGATATCGTAGCGAAAATCAGATAACGTAGCTTTGGGGTGATTTCAATTGGAAGTAATATATAAGTATAAATCGTCTGACAGAGTACATTTTGTGGTGGGACATATATCTCTGTAGAATAAAATAAGAAAAGTCTCAAAGAGAAGGAAGGGAAAAAAAAGAAAATTGAAACGCTGCGAATGAACAAGTGAGAAACATGATAAACGAAATGTCGAAACGCGCCTGTCGTTGCAAATGATACGTAATTCAGCGGACGATACGTGTGCAGGGTAAGGATCGGACAAAGAAAGCGAAAGAGCACCTCGGGGGTCCTGGTGGCGGCTACGAAAAACTCCAGTTCCGAGGACGACTCCTTTAAATTCGGACGTTTAAATGAAATGTTTGCGTAGGATCCCTCAAGAAATGCGTGGGAGTACCGAAATCTCAGCTTTTACGAGTTCGCATAAATCTGAAGAACGGGGAGATGATGCGAAGGGGAGGTGTTTCCGTTCCGCCTAACTCTCTGTCCTCGTACCGGCTTATTATCAAAAGCATCCTCATTTTGTCTCCCTCAACCCTCAATTTTTCTCTTATTTATTTGAACGTCAAAATCGGATCGCCCGTTATTTTTCTTCTCTGAAATTGTTTGAATTATTTAATGATTTGGAATCGGAAAATTTTTTTAAACAATTTTAAACAATCGTTTGCCTCTCCGTTGATTAATGAACGAAGCATTTGCAATATCGAACGGTGTTTCACTTCGGTAATATTTAACAACGTTTTAATTCGATGTGTATTTTATCAGTTTTTATTAAAGATCATTTTTATCAGTTACACAGACCTACATAAAGGGGAATCAAAATGCTGGGTTCGGGTGTAAGCCGCATGCCATCCCGGGCCGTATGATAAAATTGAGGAATTCGGGATATTTGAATTTCAAAAGCGGGTCAACAGTCCCAATTACTATTCCGCGCAAATAGGGTGCGGCGACGGCGGCGACGTCGGCAGCGGCTCAAGTCACCCTGTCGAGCTCTTGGCTTTCGTGGGACATTGAGAATTCTCAATTCAAATTCACCTCAGTTCACCTCTCTTGCTCGACAATTTTTTTCATCTTGTAAAAGACAATCGAAAAATCAACCAGCGCAGATGCTGTTCTCTTTCGCTTGTTAGGGCAAATATTTGACCCCTTTTTCGACGCTTTCTCAGGACCATTGGGTCATGTAAACGTCCTTTTTACGTGTAAATCTCGTTGATTTAACAGAGAATACTTTTCACTATTCCCTCCACGAGGTTCTAAAGGTGGAAAGAACCGTTCAAAGAATATATGATCGGATTACGAGAATATTTGCAGTTATGGTAAAGAAATTTATATCAGCAGTATTTTATTCTCCTTCGTTCTTACTTTTAAAGTTGAAAAATCTCACCCCTCATTTTCTCTCTTTGCACAACCTCAGGCTTGAAATTGATCAAATTTCCTGTCGTGCAAAACTTTTTAGTCTATTTTTCGACCGACACGTTCCGGAACGCCGATACTTTTTTCTTCTTTTTATTTATTCATCCGTATTGGTAGGTAAATTTTGGAAATCAAATTCGAATACATATCAAGTGATATTATCGGACGGACGAACTACATGTTAAATTATTCATCAGATGTCGGAAATTCGTAGCAACCACATTTCTCTGTAACGAAAGAATAACGAAAGGCAACGCCAAATGGATGGATACGATTGACGGGTCAAAGGGCAACGTATCGCATTTGATAACCTCGGTATCGCGAAATCAAGTACCTCTAAGCTAATCCCGTGTTTCATCTTCTAGGATTTTATTATTTATATCGAAATAGAATTTTACGAACGGAAGTGCAAATCGAACATGGAAGATAAAAATCACTGGATGTTATCGACGTCAATTTAAAAGCCGAGTGAAAATAACTCCCCTACAGAAGAGGTGGAGCGAGTAATTCGAGGAACGTCGACGCTGTGCTTGAATTACTTCCGTTTCCGTTTCACGAAGTTTTGAAATAACCTCTTCCTCTCATTAAAAGAAATTTCATATTTTTCAATCTCCTTGAATTCAGAATAAATCTAAAACAAAAATATTCATTGCCTATTTCTGCACACCTGCAGGTGGTGTAACGACAACAAAACCAAATTTCAAAATTATTAAAGTCATGTCGTCTCAACTTATGATGCCCTCGAGCTTTTCATTCTCCAAGTAAAGAATGCAGTTTGCTTTCGTATTATATAATATCTCACCAACTACTGTCGTACAATTGTATTTAATAATAATAATAATAATTCAACGAATTCGGAAATTTTCTGGGCGTGGGTTTTTGTCTCATGACGATGATGTAAGAGAAAAAACGTTTAATCAACTTGATGAAAATCTGCTACACGCCATCAAGATCGTAATATTCTGAAACACTTTTCTCGATTTCCGGACAAGGGTATCTCGTTTTCTGCGAACTTCAAAGCTTATGAAGCTGAAAGAAACACGATAAGTAAATAGGTATGAAGAAAAAAAAGAACGGTAATGAAGGAAGTAGAGAAAAAAAAATAAGAATTTATCACGATGGTAGTAGACGTATGAGCTTTTACTGTCGTTGTACAAGGCGCGGACCGTACCAACCTCAGTGATTAAACACCCTATTGCTGACGGGGAACAAAACAGATTGGGTATATTGTTTGACCCAGTGAGCAAAAGTGGGCGTGGATTGAGTTCGACACTAAAGTATAGGTGTAGGTAATGTGCACCCCTTCGTTTCTCAATCGCTTCGCTTCGCCCGACCCTCGACCTTCGAACTTCGACCTTCGATTTATAATCCATCAATAATCTCAGCTGCTACGAGGTTTCAGCTATAGCATCATACCTACCTACGCTTCCTACTCTATGCTGGTGAAACGTTTCCCGATGACGATAAAGAGGAAGAAAAAAAAAATAAAAAATAAAAGTAGGTATCCAAAGAAGTAGGCTGCGGGAACCTCGCCCCTGAATGCACGTTGACTTGGCTACCGTACGAGCACGCGCACTATCGTCTGTTTTCTGCAAACGATGTAGAAGAGGAAAAAAAAGATTTCCTTCTATCGTTCCCCCTGTAGCTAGATTTTTCCCCTCCAAGGGCAAACCTCACGTTCATTGACATACCTACGTGATATATGACCGTGGATAAGTCCGCGGTACGACTATTTTTCACTTCGTGTAGCCAACTGAGTGAAAAATTTACTGATTAGGGGAATCGGATGTTTGTCTCAATATAACTTGACTTTCAACTCGAGAAAATAGTTTGAAGCTTTCAAAAATTGAATGTTTTCAATCAAGAAGAACGTCACTCATTCATACATGATGTATACTTATGTACCAATTTGTTAGTGGTCAACGAAGATTTCAGTTGAATTTTGCGCTTCATTTCTCTAGAGATTGATTCGAATTCGTAGAATATTGCGGTGACAAATTGCTACGGTAATCCAAATCTCCGGGAAAAGAAATAAAAATAAGATAAAGACTTAACTACTGCGTCACTAGTGGGGAAAAATTACCTACGCGCCAAAAATAAAATATTTCTCTTCGATTTATTAGGAAGTAATTCTTTATCTCAAAGTTGAATTGCACGTTGTGATTATAGGTACGTTGCCAATTTTTAAAATCACACCGGTGCATCACGAGATAACATAATATACTGGCCGTGTAAATGTTTGAGAATGTCGCGGATGACCAAATTGATTGAAAATTAGGTGCATACAAGCAATTTTCTACCCCCCGTTCCACTGGGATGTACGTGCGGGGTTGGCCGATACTCATTCGCGTTATACGATTGGATATAGACCTGTAAAGAAAAGATCCTCTTTTTCTATACAGTTCGTACAGGGTTGATCGGGAGCCTCGGATATTCTTGATTTTCTTTTCCTTTGTTCGTTGTTAGAACCGATTCGATGGTGAGCTGGTTGAAATTAGATTCAGCAAGTTGGCAAATGGATGGGACAAAAATAGAATCCAGAACGCGGAAGGGTTCCGAAACAGCTCGCTATATAACGTATTACAGGAGGTTCAACAACATGATATTGCGGTCTGAACGTGACGGTGACATTGATTGTTTTCGACATTTGTCAAATATTCGTTAACTATCTCTCACCGCAGCGCCACATATAACCACGTTGTTTTGATCCGAATGATTAATCCGGATGCTTTTCATCCACCGGGAATTGTAAAGCAACACTTGGCGAGATTTATTCTACAAATCGGAATAAATAAGTGAAAAAAAAATTTCACATTGTTTCATCCAGGCGAGAAGGTAGCAGCACCGGTTCCTGTCTTCCACGGAGCAGTTCGATCGACAGTGTGGCGGAATGGGGACTTATCGGAGGAGTTGGTGGCCTTGGAAGTTCGAACGCCATAGCTCAGGGTAGCAGTTATGGTTTGGCCGTTGAACACCCTCCTCCCCGAAGAAGTCCAAGTCCTCTTTTAGGATCAAGAAGTGATCGACTGAGCCTCGTTTCTCCGAACATCGGTAGACGGATCAAAGGACATCGAGCAGTGGTCGGTGAGTCTAATAATTTAATCATATGTAGATGTAGAATTTTTTAATATTTCCGTCTCATCGTCACGATATCAACTAGCATGTTAATTTCCGGTACACGTATTATAGGATTACGTTGCTGCATCACGTCCTCAAGAGGCACGCCTCTTTTAGTTTATTTCCTAACTACAGTTCATATAGCTCTCTAGAATTTGAATTGGAGAGCAAACAAGTTTGAATTACGTCATCGGTGGCTCAACCTGTAACCTGAAGGCGGACGTATATAATACATCGTGTGAGGGTGACGAAATTCCTCAGGGGTAGAAACCCGATTACCACGAAGCCCTCGGGTTAGAGAAACGCACTAAGATTCTGGTTGGATCAAGTCAAGACGCCCAATTTCGCACGTCCGGTTTCTTCTACCCAGGCTTCAGCTTCGTCCTGCAGCACCGCACAGCTCCCCATATCTCATTTGACCTCAAGAATTTCCGGATTCAACCAGTTTCCCATCTCACTTCGTTCTGGTCCCTGATCGTTAGCGGGGAAAAAAACCTGTAATCTAGCCGGAATAAGGAAAGAAATAAGACCACGGTAGACATTTTCGGAGCTGAAGAAATCACCGAAGAACCTGCGAAGAGAAGAAGCTAGTTGAGTAATTTCCTTGAGAAAAAGAAGAATGATGGCGAATTTTTCACAGGGGTGAAAATTGCGCTCAGTTAACTTGATACCTTAGTGGAAGTTATCGGACTGACCGCACGTGCTTTGCCAAGATACATAGCTATAACACATTTACCTAGAATATGTGTTTAAGGTTTCCCGCGGATAATGTGAACGGAATAAATATACCATAAAAGCGAAGATCCACCTTTGACCTTTTCTACAAAAATACGACCCCGCAAATGTTATACCTTATATCTACCTACTTCGTCATTATGAACTATTTCAGTACTGCAATCTTGAATGGGTACAAGACTGTATGCGCGGTCTCGTAACCAATGACGTTATGTAATAGGTACTCGAACTCCATGCAGCAACTACAAAATGTTCCTCTCTGATGGGAAATAAAAATTCGATTAGCCGTAAAATGCTGTACCGTAGTGTCGTACTTGAATGTGGTTACGAACGTACGGAGATATGCTCATGCCACTATGAACTTTAAAGAATTCAGATACATACTTGTTTATGGTAGTGAATCAGATTGTTATAATTGATCCGTCAATCTCCGTTATTCGAAGGGAGGATTTAAACTACAGCAAGCGACTCCTGTAGGCCTAGTTTCCCTAAATTATCAATTACCTGCAGCACCGAGGGTCTAATATGACATCCTTATAGGTTGTACAAACTACTTGAAATCGGGTTAAGCGTGGCACCCTATTAAACTGTTAGCGAAGCTTGGCAGTGTTGATTCAAAATAATATGGCGGAGGAGTATTCGGGGTGTTTATCCACGGACCATTAATAACTATTAATAAGATTAACCTGTCAGGACTCGCGAATAATACAGAATTATTTTGAACTAACTGGATGGCAATACTTTGAGCTTTGTTCGGTGTTTTAATTCTCAGTCCGGAAATTGTAACGAAAAATAAATCGTTAGCCAAAGTTTTTGGACCGCGACGAACGAGACGAATATCTGAAGCTTCGAGAATTTCTTTTTGTCCGTTAATGACCGTGAAATATGTTTTTTCATTTCTTCTTCGTCTGATCATATGTTTATTTTGCGCACAAAGTTTCTAAAATTAGGCAAAACTTTTGAGTAAAAATATTGATGGTTGGCGAAATTTTACGATTCTCCGGGCACTCAAAAGCTTTCAGACTTCAGGAGCTGAGATCTTTGAATATAAATATATTCGCCAGTACCCATACTAAAAAGAAACCATATAGGTGAAAGGAACGAAATGACAAAAAAAGATTTCACAGTTTTCGACAAAGTAAAAAAATTTCGAACACTTAAATGTCCTGTTTTTCTTCGTAACCTGATGGCATCAATTTTTCCGTTAATAATGAAAATGCAAAAAAGAGCGAGCTCGAAATGCTGTCACTCAAACCCAAATGTTTCGTTTTATATTTGCCTGGTTTTTCACCCTATTTGCAAACATCCTTTCTTCATAGGGGATGAGAGTTTGACACTCTAAAGTGGAGATTTTCATCCGGAGCGGTTTAAGCTGGGTATATTCACCTTTATTTTAAGATCGCGGATCCTTGTCCCCCGGTATCGTAGTATGGTAAATCCGACGAATTGCCGCTGATTCTGAACAGCACGAGAGACTCGTTTCGTATAAATGTTTCGCGGCTTTCCTCTCCTCTAATTCTTATCTACTTCGGCTGATTTCTATATACTTTCGCCTCACCGTATTCTCCCGTATTGAAGTTGGCATTTTAGCGACCCCTCGTCATTCGAGATGCTCGCTAAGGGATGCGTAATAAATTCTAACCCCTCAAATCACCATGGAATTTAACCAGATGAAGATATTTCAAAATCCATTACGCGCGACTCATGGAAGATATCCATAATAATACTCACTACACAAGTAAAATTAATCGCAATAATTATTATATAACATTTTCAATCCCGCGTTCTAGACTAACAGCGACTCGTCTTCCATCATTATACTACTATTAACTACATTTGTAATAATGCCCACGAAAATATATTACACATGTATACATCTATTAATAACATTCCAGTGTAACTCGGTGGCCATCTTTGATGTTTTACCTTAAGAAATTAGACTGAATAGGTAATTCCTTTCATCAGCGGTATTCGATCGACCTCCTCAGCGACCAATGAAACGTTTTATTCACGGTACTTTTTGACCAATGAAAGAGGGCCTTTGGAATCCCGTTTCCCCTTTCCCCTCAGAATGCGGTGGTTCCCCCTCAGGTGAAAAACCGGTCGCCCCCGCCACGTTCCAAAGAGAAGAGTGGTCATTGGGTGAAGAAACGAGTATGTCCTTCGAATTTAAGAGGCACTTGTGGCTCTCGTGGAACTCAAGAGGGGTCGGCGTATGAAGAAGGAACTAGGGATTCTATACAAGCCGATTCACGAATGGCCGCGTGACGGTCGGAGATGAATCCAAAGAGTAATATTATTATTGTACCTGCACCGCAATTACGAACACTTGATGAAGCCTGAAAAACACGACCCCGTGTTCTTGTGTGAGATTGTACTCGTTCAAACCGATATTCAATATCTAGAAAAGAGCTAGACCGTTGAAAAGAGTTTAATTAAAACTACATACTGACGAGGATTCGGGCATCCATGACGCCATTCTATGTGACTGATACGCGTATACGAATGCAGTTCATTGAATCTATTAATGGAATTTCAACACCCTCTTGTTTTTGTTGTGAAGAACGTCAAACGTTCGCGTATCAAACTAAAGTGAATCAGCGAATCGGCTTTACGTACAATATAAACTTTCGAATGTTGAATCTGAACGGAGCTGTATCAAACGAATGCTTCGGTACTTGGACCCTTTTACGTTTCTTCTCGTAGACGACCAACGTTCAAATATCACCGTTAAGAAGTTTATTGAAACACCGGCGAACCGGCGATCAGTTAAGCCGGAAATTTTTAATTAAATACTCGAAAATCTAACCACCTATTAACTCGTGTTCAAAAAATCAAACCTCAACATGTCTCGGTTTAACCGTAAGAATCTTGAAACCTGATATACGATGGGTCAATTATTTTCAAACTCTGGTCGGTTTATATGTACCTGGAGTCCAGTCGGCGGTGTGGTTCTCGAGGCGACAGATCGGTTTTGCGAGAATCATGTATAAAAATATTTGAAAACGATGAAAATATCGCGGAAAGTTAGTGGTGCGGATATTTACGTAAGACCGTGAATTATTTTACGGTTTTTTTCTTATTTTTTTCATTTTTATTTTTAGGGACGAAATTTTCAACTGGCAAGAAACTCGGGAATTTCGTTAGCGATATCTGGGTCTCTCGTACTGTTTCGAACGTGGGTGTTGGTTTTTGTGAACAAAACAACAACAAAAATAAGTAAAAAAAAAAGGAACTTGATTGTAATTCTTTTGGGACCAGACGCGCCGTGGACACTCCCGCGCAAATTGTACTCACTGTACGTACGTCCTGATGCGATAATTAGAGTAATTGCTTCTGTGCAGGCTGCTAATTAAAACCGGGAGGGACGATAGAAAAACTCACGATCATATTACTCAACGTGACATTTATTCAGTTATTTAATCCTCTCGTTTTATTTATTTATTCATTCTTTATTTATATTCATTATATTTGTTTTCTCATTATTTCCGATCGATTACATACAACATAATTAAATTACTCTCGTTGCACCGAGTACGTATCAGATATTTTCTAAAATATCCTGGAGCATCCCATGTAGTATATACCCATAGAAATTAATGCAGTTTACTCGAAGTACAAAGTTTGCAGACTGGCTAATACTATGCATGATAACGAATTATCCCGGGCTTCTGGCGTGGTCGCGTGAAAGAGAGTGAATATGGGGCCAACAGAATGTAGAGAGTAATTACACATAGAGTTGTACGAAAGGGTTAGTAACTGAGTAAATTTTTTTTATCTTTCAATCAACCACCACGTAGAAATTATAGTTGAGGTAGGAGTTGAAAAGTATTAAATGTGATAAAATATAAGCGAATATTTGTCTCGCTGGGTCGACGACGAAATTTTGTACATATCATATCGTATATATCGAGGTACATATACAATTCTTGTGAACGCGTGCAGGTATGGCGTGGGCATAATACAGACTATGAGGCAGGTGCCCAACCCTACCTGATGGCAGATCCCCTTTTCCCTTTCTTCCCTCCTTCGTTCCTCCTTCGTCGTCACTCCAACGGTCAACCCGCATGCCCAACTCCTGCAGGTACAGTCGGGCTTCGGAGTAAACTATAATAACGTCTGAAAATTAACGAATTCTCAACTCACCTGCTGACGCTACACGCCTCGATGCTCCTACGGCGGCCCTACAGCTGCTACTCTTGCACTTTTCGTACCTCGCTCTCGTTAGTTTCGTTGGTTAGTCTCGTTTTCTACTCCGAGAGAATCGGTGGCGGTTTGATACTCGTTGCATATCGTTGATGAAATCGTTGGATACAACTAGTAGAATTCAATTCCCCTTGGTGAATTGAATTCTCTTTAGGTTTGCCAGAGAAATCAAACCAATGGAGACTAGTAGTAAACTTAATGTGCAATATACGTGCTTCTAACACAACACGATGATGATTCCAGGCGGAGCGTTAAACAAAACAATTAAGTGATTCAAAAGTCCGTGACCCTTAAGAATTGCTGCTCGAAACGACAACGCAAAACTTGTAATACTGCATCATTGCCTCCGCGCAGACGCTTCATGGGAGGACGTGAAAATAGGATCGTAGATCGAACAAAAAAAAAATGATAAACTGATTACCGTCCAATTATCGAGACACTCAAAAATCGTCGAAACTTGTGCTCGGTAAATATGTGAATTATTGCCAAACAAACATTGAATAATTACAGAGTGGGGGTTTTGCGTGGCAAGTTGGGTGAAATTAAATGCCTGTATAAATATGGATTATTTCCATTTCTATGGATCGATAAAATAACCGATGAGAAACGACGTGTACGTTAAATGAGAGACAAAAGTGACGGATGGATCGAACATCGAGTAATATTTTGAGATCCGCTAACTTTCGTAGAGTTTGAAAATGGCTGACCGGCCACTAAAGGTCTCTAAAAAGGATATTTTGCGATCAATGGTTCTCCGATAGAAGTTGGAAGGTACGTTTACGTATTTATTCATCATTTTTTCTCACCACCAACTCTTTAACACTGGCGTTATAATCCTTGAAAATTATGTATATTAAAAAAATTAATATCAACCTTCTTCCCCAGTCCATGCAAGGTGTATATAAAAATCATGAAAATTCTGCTAGAGTTACAACCACGTACTGAATACAAAAGGCATTGTATCACAGCAGCGATGTATAGTGTATTCACTTCTAGTTCTCTTTCACATTTTTATTACGAATAGACGTAGACGGTAGATGACGACAGCTATTCTCATTCGTCAACCTGCTCGACTCTCCATTCAGACCTAACTATACCTAAAGGTATACAGGGTGTCGTAGTATTTTAACCCAGATAACACTCGAAAGATTCATAAATGTAGTTCAGCAATTTCTAAGAAAAAAAGCCTCGAACTTTTCCATCTGAATAAAGTAAGATTTTTGTCATTTTGCAACTCACTTTTTTTCCTCTCTTTTCTTCTACCGCAGTGTTGATTATCTGAACTGCAGTAGTTCGTCAAAAACTTTACCTGCAAAATTTTAGTTTGAATGGTGTTTTAACTTAATTAAATAGAATCGAATTCAGAACAAATTTTACGAATTAAAAATATATGGGGGTTTTTGGGGGTTTTTGGTGCAATTTACAAACATGACTTTGGAGAGATTTCAACTCTAATGCGATTATTCAAATCGGATATGACCTAATTGAGTACCACCGCAGTATTACATTTAGTCCTATCAATGATGTACGTATACAGTTATATACAGGGTAAGTCTTGGCAAAGTTTCAGAATGGGTTGGACCTACCCCATCCGACCAATCAGGCAAGTAATCACAGAGGGTAGGGATGGAGGAGCGTATATGGTATATTAAAGGAAGAGGTTCGAAGACCTGATAATAACTGTGTACCCATGATATTTATTTTGAATCAACTCTCCAGTCGGTTCCTTAATCTCTACGGAATTGACCCGGTGTGTGTGTTGGAAATGACGGCCAAAAATTTGAGCAGGATCTATGATATTCAAAATAAATATCATGGGCACACAGTTATCATGAGGTTTTCGAACCTCCGTTTAATATACCATAAATATTACCTCATCCCCACCGCGATGATTACTCGCCTGATTGGTCGAATGGGCGTATCTCCCCAAAACTACGTCCAACCCATTCTGAACCTTCGATAAGACTCACCCTGTATGTGTACGAGTTTGAAGTGCAACGAGTAAATACGGACTGCACTGCCTGCATTATATAACAACGTGACGAGTAACAATGTGACAATGATTATATAGGAGAATAGGAGGAGTTGAGCTCTATTCATCAGGCGCTGATGTCGTTTCGTGGGAGTCACGGAGTACTGCAGGGAATGGGTTGGCTTTGCTGAGGAAATGTCAATTTTACTGGGATATATAACTATTTCTGTTTCCAATGGCAGTTTCCTTCGTGTCCTTGGATTCACAGTGATCCTCACTACTCGGCTTATGTGTTTCTACTTGGTTTGTTTGTTCGACATCTAGTGGATGGTGAAGAAACACTTTCTGTAGTTCATCAGACGCTAATATAGTTTAACGTCGAATAAAAAACAGCGATCTGTACATATTGAAATCCATATTGTAGATTAGATTGTGCGAATCCATCGAATCTTCATGAATAAGATCGAATCTCGACACACCTTAAACAATTTATATCATACGAAATAAAAAAGAATAGAATTTATTTATAAAACAAGGGGGATATCTTTCCTTGAGGAAATGAAGGGGCTTTGCCTGCAGGACTCTAGACCGGCGCAGTAACCTCATATTTTTGATCCGTCCGTTAAAACCGTTCGTGTCCAATACATGTACACGGTAAAAAGAATCTTGCTGCACATTAAAGGTATATACCACCACATGTTCTTTGAGATACGCCCAAAAGAAGCCTTGAAAGATTTTAAAGAATGAAAAGCTTCGTAGAAGCCTCTTCATCTGATGATATGTCCCCTACGTTCCATAGCTGGTGGTGTCATGCTACAATTTCCGGTGTCTGAAGAGGTTATAATATAACATCCTCCAGGGAGAGACAGTTTGATGAGAACTGCCGAGCTGTGGGGACGTAAAGATGTGAAATTCAAAAAATCTGTACAATTCGTTGAAGCGTACACAAAGTTCACGAAGACGAAGAAGCCATGAGAAGATTGGTATCCAACTACACAACACGGACATGAGGTGCACATTGTAATTGGCAATTTACGTACAAACACAACTTACAAATTGGAACGTTGAAGAAAAGAAAAATTCGGTTCATGTATGTATGTATGTATGTACAGTGTATCATTCGTCATATACGATGGCGGATTTCTACCAAACCCTGAAATTGCCGAGGCGTAAAGTGATTTCCCGAACGACTCATCGGAGCGAAGCACGACAAGATTTCGCGACAATTAAGGCTTCAATCGAAACCGCGCGGAACGATGCTGCAGTTCCATTCATTGAACAGTTTTATTCATTAACGAGTTACAACGTACATTGCAACTTTCACACAGTTTATACTCGTCCAACTTCGTGCTTTAATTTCGCCCGCACATGGCGTGTGTTTCAGTAGATACAAGTTATACAGTTACATTGGGACATGTTCAAAGTATATGTAGAGATTTGAAGAGCAATCGAAGGTGTTATTGGATAACGTGAAAGAACGTCTCGGAAAAGTCGGTTTGAGTATCTCACCCTGTTCTGTCGACCCTCGTCAGGGGAGCAAAACTTTCCATGGATCCAACCCAGTTTATTTTTATTTTATCCTGTTTTTTTTTTTCACTTTTTTTTTTATTTCTCGCTTCTCCATGCATACCTTATATACGAAGGCACCAGGACGTAACTGACTTGTCGAACCTAGAAGAAGCAAAAACAACCCACCGGCATCCACCAGCCACACTTTATGGCCCTATACACTGCTCGCTCCGTTCCATTATACCCCTACCGCCTCCAGGGATGATGAAAAACAAAAAAAAAAATCCCACATGGCGCAGGGGTTAAACAAGATTTTCACCAACCCCTGGACCAATCGTGTAATACCCGGATCGTCAATCGCGTTCGGATGTTACAGCGACACCAAAATGTGACCTTGAGTTTATTTTTTTGGTTTTGGTTGAACTTTTTTTTAGTTTCATCACCTCTGGAAGCCAAGTGTAAATGAACCTTTGGGAATGAAAAATCAAGTGTTCCCGATCAATATCATAAAACGTGGTTAACTATACATATAGCACGCGGTTTGATGGGAGAACAACTATTATAGCTATATTGTTTGATCGGCGTTGGAAAGCAGTGGAATATAGAAATAGGGTTCTCACCGACCGAAGACAATGCCTTCTGCGTACGTAGGTGAAGTATACATATGCCCCCGCCCCTCGTGAGAACTGGGATTCAAGTTTTCACTTTGTAGCATATTATACTTTCATCGGGGATTCGTTGGGCGCCAGATTCAAGGGAAGAGGGGGAAAAAAAACTTTCTTTTGTTTCTCGTTGACTGACGCATTTCAACGTTGGTTTTCCTCAACGTTATCATATTATCGAAAGAGGACAAAATTTGGACCCCCTCCTCATGCGGTTATATGGGTTTTCCTTCTTGCATGGCATTCTTAAAGTCGCTGAAAATTCGGACAAGCAGTGCAAGCAAGGCCTGTGCGGGAGGATCAGGTAGTGAATAAGAAGACAAAAAAAAGAAGATCTTTCTAAGAATTGAGACGCTCAAAGCCGCACCTCTCCGAATTACCGGAAACGACCATTCAGAATTATACCTTTGAACACTATTTTCTTCAGGTAAAAACTAGCCCGAATAAGAAACTTAGAACATTACGACTAGCGGTACAGTATGAAAATTTGAAATACATTTCATTTGGATTTGTATCAAAGATATATATAAAGTATCGATGCAAAATTATGGAGACCAGTCCATTCTCTAATGACAAAATGGGATAGCAAACAACTCGGGATATATACCGAGTTGGCAGTTAAAAGCGCTGTCTGCTAGGATAAATCTCGATGTAGCTATGGTACGTACGCAAAAACTTCCTACCATTTTTTTCTCTTTTAATCGTTGGAGAGAAACTACGGAGATTCACTCGTGCAGACTTTATTTAAGCCGAGTCTGCCGCTCCGATTTACATGATGGCGAGGATTATATTCTTTCCTGAATCGTAGCAATCTGTTAATATTTCGTTTCGTTGATATTTAATTGGGAAGCAGAATGGAGAGAGTGTGGAGGGGCGTAACGTTTGAATTTAACAACTCGACGAGAGTTCCGTACGAGTACGGAGAACGATATCACAGAAACATATCCGAATGAAGCAGAGTGACGTCGGACAGGGTATGGAATGGGGTCCCCCAGGTCTCCTCGGTTTGGTAGGGATAGAAAACGGGCAGCTGTTCAGCCCGCAGGCAGCCAGCAAACCAAGCCAGCCCCGTACCCATGTGCTAAGGCAACACAATCAGACGTTGGTCGAGTTGTTGGACGCTGTTCAAAAAATTTTGGAGTAGCTTACGCGTCTGGCGTAATGCGTACGACGAACTAAAAAAAACGTGAACATATCTCGGTTGTCGATAAATTTTTCATTCTTTTTGGTGGTTTTTTTTCACATTTTTCTCTAAAATAAACAGTCCGGGAAAGTGTAAATAAAGTGAAATATGGAAAGTGAATTTTTCAATGGGATACGTAAAAACGAAGTGCTTTCATGGAATTTCAAGTATTCCTGGCTTTTGAATGGAAAGGAAGATATTTTTTTCATCCGGATACATTGAGAATTTTAATAATAATAACGATCAACGTCACCCAAAGTTCCGAAATGCTGTAAATAAAAAAAGTTGGGTCAAAAGTTTGTTGCGATTATATCATGGTGAAAACGTTCCGTGTAAAAAGTACATTGAGCATGATTTATATTCTACGTAAAAAATAATTGTTGTAGACATGAGGCCGATCCTAACTGTGATACAATTATATATAATAGGTAATATTCAATAGTTTGATATTGTAACTAAAAACGAAGGTCCTGGAAACTGGTTGAATCAAGTGCGACTAATTACGAGACTTTTAATCGACATAATCATCTAGTTGCGAGAACCAGAGATGTTGAGCAAAAGCCTTATTCTTCCCCATCTAATTATTTGCGTGAATCATTGCAAATAAAATTCCCGCTTCGCATATGCTGGGATAACCTATTCGTTATCCCCGCGCGGTTTCTCTGTTACGTATATATGTATCATGATCAACAATTATACATTAACTTTCAGAATATTGTGGAATAAAATTGTCGCAATTCTAATTCAAGTGGGAGTGTTTATAAAAAATGACGATGGCCCGTCAACGGATATGACGTTCCGTAAAATATACATACACCGGAGAGACATTTGCCCTTTTTTTTCAACACGCTTTGCGTTGCTCGTCCCTTTGATGTTTTAAATATGCACACCGCATACCTTATGCCTGCTCATCCGTGTATGTCCTCGACCATTTCATTGTAGCCAAATATAATTGTTAACAATGCGAGCTCTAATTTGAAAGCGAGAGGAAACGAGAGGCTGTTATACCTACACCGTTTCCGGTTACTCTTCGGATTTAGAAATCAGGTTTCCTTAACCACCGATTGTACCGAGTTATTATTTTTCTTCTTAAACGATCCGTTGTCGCTATATTATCCTTTATTAGCACACATCTGCCGCGCATTGCAATCAGCGGAAATTCGATTATGGGTTTTAGATAATAGGGAATGTTATATGGTCAATAATATCGTAAAACTTTTGATCGCTCATGGCTACGGATAATCAGCACGTGCTGTAGATATCCTTTTAGTCGATCCGTTCTGGTATTAAATATAATTAATTACGATCATAAGCGAAGTAAAAACCACGAAATGCGACCCTGAATCTCGTGGCGTTTATGCCAATTTCTTATGTATTTTTTTTTCTCATGCGATCAGCACAATCGAAAATCCTTGGATCCCGAGAACGGAAATATAAGATTACCTTTCCGCCCGAAGGAACGTCTCGATATACGCGTGTCCTTCCGTTGAGGTTGGGTACTTATACGTCGCGAATTCATCGCGCTGTGCACCGTGAGTTTCATTTTTTTTTGTTTCCGGCAACGTTGAAGAATAATTAAAGTCAGCTCGCGATTTTGATTAAAATATGGTGTATACTCAGGTTTATAACTGTGAATAATTTTGCTTTATTTGTCATTACGGGGGTTCACATATTTAACGCTTACTCAAATAACTAAGCAGTCGTTTATTATGAATATAATATATCCTGAAACCAACGCCAGGGTACGTCCTACGTTATTTTATCAGATTGAACTTGGTAAGAATCAAGCTCTTCGAAACCTTATATGGATAATGCTTGAAAACCACGCAACTTTTCACACCATATACAGAGTTAAGTTATAACTGGCTAAAAATATATACATACAACTTTAATTAGTGTAGCGTCAACGGAAGTGTGAAAGAAAGTCTATACATATACAATATACCTACGTACATTAATGTTGAACACGTGCTAATGCAGGAGGATAATTATAAAAAAAAAAAATTTCATCATTTCCTTATATTGCGATAAGGTACAAGACAAACGCAACATCCACATACTGTTCAATATTTATTGTTACTATGCAGTTGTGTGTGGTTTTTATTTTATTTATTCATTTAATTTTCGCGATAACTAAAACTTTATCAAATTAAATTGTGATAACGCTATCAACTTCCTCTTCTCATAAACTGTGGCGTTAAACGTGTATTCGTGTTGTATATGTGAGGTATAAAATTATATTAATAACTTGAGCTTTCACCATTGTCTGTATTTTCGAAACGTGGAGTATAATATAATAATATGTGTAAAACCAGAAATTTTGTGCAAGCAGCAGCTACGTATTATGATTTCGATAAATGTAGTCCTGTATTTTTGTTCTCTCTAGACTGCGAGCAAACTTAAAACTGTTTGATTATTTACTTGGGGTTAAAACGCTTAAAATACGTTAAGTAATCCTTCTATATACGTACATACAATTGGCTATTAAGCTCCGACGATAAAGAGTAGGATAAGTCAAGGGGTAATCTTTCTCGGGTGGACACTTGGTCAATTTATTTCTTCAATAAATTTTATTGTTGGCGTCCGTCCGTTGGTCGCCAAAGTATGATATGTTATACGGCCGAGAACTGTACATCGCCAACGATCGAGAAGATCTCGCTAACATTGGAGGGATTAAAACTCAATTAATTGCTCCTGCCGCGGACGATGATGTTGATGTTGAAAAGATAAATAATTTGCAATTATCATTAGAACTATTGTCAATAAATATAGTCGCACTTGATTAGTAGTTTCTTATAATTACAAACTCTGAGGGCCCATCGTGCTTTGGTTATGGTTATAACCTTTGAAAGAATCGAGTTTGATTTTAATTTTGCAGCTTTAACCGAGCCAAAGAGAAAAAGTTATTATGAGGATGCTCGTGGCATAGTATATATTATATATACGGTGGAATAAAAGTTTTAATACGGGAAGATATATTCCGATGAAATTTCGCAAGACCATCTCAACCAGCCCTAAGATGGAGCTGTTGAGTAGGAGATCGTCAAGTAACCCAATTTCAACGCTGAGAAGATCGCGGTCTGTGAGAGCTTCGCTCAAACTGGTTGCAAAAATTCGAAATCATGCGAATCTAAGTGTAAATTCCCACCCTGTTTCACCACCTCCGGTTTCTCTAAATCCTGAAGGGATGGCTTCGCATCCGGGGAAAAGCCCTCTTCGACAGAAAAACACGGTGGAAGATAATAAGGTAAAGGGGGAAGCGAACTCTCGGAAGAGTAGATCTGAAAAAACGGCCGAAAAAGGGAAGAGGATCTCTCCGTCGAAGACAAAAGAAGGGATATTGTATCAGACGATGAAAAGTGTTGGATCTGATCTGGACGACCACGTAAGCCAAAGTTCTGGAGATAAGAGAGAGAAAAAAGTGTCAAAAAGTGAAGAGAATTCTGTAAGCACATCTGTTTTCACAATCAGGTCCGAAAAATTCTCTTTTACGGACCGCATACGGGGTAAACATAAAAAAAATACACCAGAAATATTTTCGGAGGGAAAAACACTGCAGAGATCATCACCGAAAGATGAAAATTCTTTCAGCCCATGTGGTAAGGAACAGATCGTAAAATCACCAAAAATTGGCAGCTTCTTTCGTCGAGATAAATCGAAAATTGCAAACCCAGTAAATGCGGTCATCTCAGAATCTCCAGATCGATCAAGCCTGAGACTCCAAACGCTTCATCAAATATTAGGAGAATTCAACTCCTACGAAAATCCAACTTTCAGTTTGGATAACTCGACTAATTCAGACGTCTCTAACGTTCAATTGGATGTCTCGGAGTCGTGTAATGCCGGCTCTGATATCAAAGAAGATCAATGCGAACTAAAAGAATCATTTTACAAGGAGTTCGATGTGAGCGATTCAAAATCGAACGTCAGTGAAGAAAGTTTGAAAGAAATTCGAAGCGCAAACGAAGGGATAATTTTGCCAAATCTACCAAAGTCCTCGAAACCAAAGACAATGGATAACATCGCTAATTTTCTTTATAACAAACGAGGAACAAGCCTCCGTGCTAAAAAATCAAAAAGCAAAAAATCGTGCTCCAAGGATTCGAGAGAAACTGAAATCAGCCAATTGTCTACCACACAATTATTTCAGCCAACCTACACGCGACGAAGGCTGAGTACTTCCGTTTCCAGTTCGAGTACGTTATATGGCTTTTGTACACGATATGTATAATAATGGCATCACCGATGCTTTTCGATTTATTGGAAATATTTATTGCGATGGGAGCTTTTAATTAGCAAAGTACTAACTTCAAGGGTGTCTTAATTGGCTTTTGTATGCACCCAATTCAATATATATCTATGCAACCAATAATTAATCAATGCTGCACGGCATAAAATCACGCCTCAGCATATCTATATGTATAATATACACGCACATATAAATACTCCACAGTTTTCGATCATTGTCATTTCTCCGAAACGATAATAAATTCAATCGAAGTTAATAAAACTGAAGTCCGGTTTCCATTCCATCAAGTTTATCAAGGGGTTTAATTCCAATGATTCCTACAATTCCAATTCCTATTCGTGATTTCTGGGATTGCCAGTTATAATTTGTTCATTCCGCATAAGTACGTACCCATTTAACGCTCCTCGAAGGAGCGTCGTGTAGTTTTCATCCATTTCACTTCCGGAGTACAAACTATATTAAAGAATCTCGTTCCCTGCCTGGTGATGTCAAAGATGGCAAATTGATTGGCGACCTTCATTCAAATATTCTCAACGCTTTAATAATACATACAGGGTGATCAAAAACGAAACCGACCCATTTTGAACCGTATAAACAAAAATTTAACGCCGTAACGAATCACGGGCAAATATATCAAACTTAGATAAATTTTCGATTGTCTTTTTTTTCAGTCACCAGCGAATTTTCTGAAAAATCTCTATTGAATTCACATCATTCGACAGCGGATAAATATTATTTTGGTTTTTCAACACAGGAACGTTCAGTTTAATTTCTCTCTTCCTGCATGTTCGGAAAAAGTTTTTACCAGGATTCGTCGAGCTGTTCAGCTCTTTTAATCGAATATTTTTTTTTCTTTTTAATTTCTAACCACCCTGTATGTAAGGAAAGCATGGAACTCGATTTTCTCTCAGAACCTATATAACTTAACTAGCGAAGAACCTGCTGAAAGAGCTGCATTGAGTAAATCTATAGGAGACACCGGTGCAAGGTGACTTCCATTACTTCACGGAAAGGAATTTAATTCGCTAGCGCAAAATCATCTCGCGATTTATCGTATTAATGTTCTACTACGTAATTATAGCTGTGCCGGTATCATTTCATGCGCTGCACAATATGTAGAAACCTTGGAAAGTTAACTCGCAACTAATTCGTCCGGAGTTTAAATTCCCTCGCGATTTTGTATTAGCCCTTAGAATTTCCGGATTGAAGTTTTTTTTTTTCTTTCTTTTACTCTAAAACGGTACTCCGATTATCTACTTCACGTATTCCGGTAGATAGTCGTATACTATATGTGTGTTTGAATATAATTAGTGGAATACGGACACTTGTTTATATCCGCTACATTAGAACTTTGCTTCCGCGCACATATAACATTTGATTATCTGTGGAATTGTTCCGCGCAGCTGCCGTATACAGGGTGTATTACTTCGAATGAGAAGTTCGATTATTCGAATAAGTATTATAGTCGTAATTCGAAATTCGAAAAAAATCGTCTAGAATCTCGAACCCCACAGATTTGCTCGGCACTGTTTTTTTGTTACGACAATTAGTTTTCGAAATAATCGAACCCCTCATTCGAAACGTGACACCTTGTGAGGTGCTTTGCAAATCACACGTTGCGTAAGTCATATGCAAACCATCGGTAATGTCCAATACAATGCTACCAATTTCTCATGACACGACGCCGAGTTGTCGACGTTTGACATCATAACGGTATTAACGAATCAACCCCACGATGGCGACCACAGGATATATGATCGGTCAGTGCTAAATTTCTCTATAAAATGATTGAGGTACTATTATACATTTGAAAAAGCAATTTATGCACGTTCGTAGACCATATTGGTGTTCGTTTATCCCGCAGTTAGTCCATTAAGGAGAGATAATCTTGGGAAGAGTGTGCGGTTGAGCATTGTTTCTGTTAATCGGATTTCCGTGGGGCGTTGTACCACATATAGCCTGTGGTTGGGGTATTTTAATTTAATTCAAATTTACGTTTAATTTATATTCCACTAATTACGTTTCCTTATATTTTTTCCCCTTTTTTTATCTCACTTTTTTCTTCATTTGTTTCGACAGTGTTGTCTACGCGACAAGGTATGGAGTTCCTGGAGGGATTTGGAAAAAAAAAACATCAACAACAAATTCAACTTGTCTCAGCAACTAATCTGAATCCTCTTACGGCACAAGCTAGTCTCAACGTACATTTAGACGGTATCTAATTATTGGTTTATGATTTACATTTTATAAACACGCTTTATTTCGTTTACCTATTTCCGACACTACAACACCACCGTATCACCCCCTCGCTAGTACATGCATACCGTTGACTTTTATCGATTTATTAAAGAAGAGAGAAAACATTGTATGCATCGTCGAACGTGAAAATTTTCGAAGTGATAATGAAGATTCTTTATCTCTAATTACAGGTCTGTTCGCTGCGGTCGAGAACGGGCACTTGGACAAAGCGAAATCGATACTCGAATCTACGGACGTTGATGTAAACAGGTAGAAAATCCATCTTTCTTACTTGAATTCAAAGTTGATTAGTAAGAAACTTTATAAATTTAAAAGCGTACCACTCGTGCCAGTCATAGAGAGACCGTTACTCCTTGGCCCAGTATTTAGTTTATTACCTTGACATTCTGATCTCATGGAAAAGTTTCGACCTTGCTTCATAACAACTGGCGAGCTGAAAAATACCCTCCACTTTATAGGGTCCACCGAGCAACGGAGGTCAGAGGCAATTCTGCCAAACTGCACTGCACTATTCCCATACTTTTCTCTTTTATTAAAAATCTTCACCGCCAGTATTAGTCTTATACTTAAAGTGCCGCATAACTTCCCATTCGCCTTAGTATAAAGTTTTAACCCGTTCAAACTAATTGAAAAATCTTTGGATATTATAATTATAATTTGTTTAATTAACACCGCTTATATTCTAATTATTATTTTTGTTTCATCTTCCCAGTGTGAACAGCGACGGATTATCGCCGTTAGACGTTGCCGTTCTGAGCAATAACAGACCACTTGCAAAAATGCTGGTCGCATTTGGAGCTCAGGAAGGGAACCAATGTGAGTTAACGAAAATTTTTATATTCACCCATAGTCAACATCCTAATGACGTTCGACCTTCGATACTATTTATTGGAATGAAAAATTGTATCCGTAGTATTTATGACCGAGGAAATAAATACGGTGTTCGTCATATTCTTCTTTTGTTCAATACCGCAAAGGATGGTATATAAATATAATAGAAGGAAAAGTTAGCATGTACGTGACACGTGAGTGTCTGGTATTTTGATTGCACAATCATAATCAAATTACGTACGTAATAAAATCGATGTGATGTATAATTATAATAATTAATGCTTATGGAATCATCTCAGGCAAAGATCATGACAACGAAGGTAATCGATTATTGGAACTGCAAGGTCTTTGTAGTTTCTGGTAATGATTCAATTTGAGAAAACTAAGTCTAATAAGTTGCGTGAAATCTTAGCCGCGTGGTCATCGCATGGAAGACAATGATATGTGCAAAAATTCTGGACACGTGTTCACCAAGTACAGACGCTTTCGAAGAACACTTTTGCGCCGACGAGTGTATGCCGACGCCATGCGCCTAAGGAACTTTGTGTGCACGCACATTACCATTTCATCGTCATTCATGTACATCAGTGATTTCACGTCAACTGAGACCGGGTCGAACAGGTCAATTTTCCAATTATTTCCAAAATATTTGCATAGTAATCTACATCGAAATCTAAGTACTTTCCCAAATGTACTGGAATTTTCCCCTGACAAAATTCGTTGGAACCAGAGCGAGTAAGAAAATTTTATGTTAAAGTCGAAAAAAGCGTTTCAAAAAATAAAAAACAACAGCCTGAAAAAGTCAGTTTTACGTATTGAGGCATGAAAATTTGGAATTTGGAATAATTTGAAAATTGAGCAGTTCGACCCGGTCTCATTTAACATGAAATCGTCCACGTACGTACGTACCTACGTATCAGAATACACGTAGAAAATCTGATACTCTAGTCCTACCCACACCTTGATCGTCTTTCTACACATGCTTATCAAGTAACTATACGTATTTACCAATATACCTATCTTTTTCTGAGAATCATACACGAGTACCGAAGGGGGGGGGCAGCATTAACCACTACCATAACATGGCTTGATTTGTTCCTTTCTGGCTTTCTCGGTGAAACGGACGGACTAACGGACGAACGGACGATCGGGAGGTCTGGCTTTGGCTTAGCTTAGCTCCAGAGTGTTCGCCCGATCGTCACCGGCAACTTATCCATAGTGTTTTGCGATCGTCTTGAGTTTCAAATTTGCAGCAGATTTTCCAACGGTCTGTTCTGTTTCTCGTCCGAACTCCAATTCTGGTGCAAAGAGTAATAACGGGTCTTATAGTGTCAGCTTTTTGTTGTTTCAAAAAACTGAGAACGTACGGTAAATGTATGAGTTGACCAGGAGAGAGAGAGAAAAAAGGGGAGGGGGGGGGGGGGCGCGGGAGGAGTTTTGATATTTGAAAGTGAAAAGTTTTGAAAGGCGGTATGCGCTGTGATACTACAACAGTTGTGATAGAATCAATGGAAGAATTGTTATATTGTGGAGAAGGAGATGGATATTGTGAAGAAATTAACGTTGAGGAGTAAGCGAGAAGCGAATACGCCGTAGTCTTTTGCCTCGGGTCAAATGTCTCCTGCAATTTCATCGATTTTATGGATGGAATCAGACACCTAAACTGTTTCTAACGAATAAAATTCATTCCAAGATGATTCTGGCGAGCTGCTTAGCAAAACTTTACATGAACACGACGTTTATTGATACCAATAATATCAATTTCCTGGATATTCACAACGCTGACGGTATGAGATACATTGAAAAAAAAAAGATACAAGTCAAATTTTTATAGAATTGCATTTATACTTATACACACACATTTGCGAGATGGAATATAGTTTATGCGACATGAGCAACGTGGCGCAAGTATACCTGTACCGCTCTTAAAGTGATAAAGATCTTTACATACGTACACGTATATGGTCGCATCAAACGTCAAATGCAGCCTCGAGTATATACAGCTATTATAAACGCGTGTCTCTGACGTTGATGTGGAAATGTTTTTCAAACCGTGCGTATACTTTAATACATCGCTGTTATACGTATAAAATATTCTCATACAGTTTTAGTTTATGTAGTTGTTATCACATTTGTGTCCGCGGGGATTCATAACGAATAATTATAGATCTTTGCTGGCTGAATGGAGATAAGGATGATACTGGCAATAGTTATTGACTTTTTTCTTCATATATCGTGTATAAGATCCTTGAGTAATGTTGTACCGCAATTACTTTTCATTTGCTATATGCATCTATCGCGCAGGAGTATATGATAATATTATATGGTCGTGTAACGCTCAGTCTGCCGACGCATTCGTACCGTTAACATCGAATGGTCCCTCGAGCCCAACTCCAAGTTGAACTTTAACTATAATAATGTAATATTCCCTTATCCTTCTGTGGATCCCCCTGCGTTGACTAGATTTAATATTCTAGCGGTCATATTCCCGAGGATCCCCACGTCATTCACTCGACTAGGGAAAATTTTATACACCGCCCACGGAATGCGCTGTATCACCCATATCATTGTCAATTTCAATGGCAAACGAGAATAACGTACGATATGGAAATTCAAAGGATGAGAGTTTATTTTAGAAACAATCGATGAATAATAGAATCTTCAACCCTATTTACTTTTTCAGTTAAATCCCCAGAGTCTTTGGGCAGCCATTTGGCATCCTTACTTTCTCAAGCGGAACACAAAGTCCAAGAACTTGGTGGAAGCTCGAGTAGCACCGGAACGACGCTTTTGGAACCACCGAGTCACAGGGCGAGTTTCTCGACACCTCATAACAATCTAACCGGATGTGGAGGCAGCGCGGAAGACAAGCAACTTGCCATCTGGGAAAGAAGAGCTCGAGCATTGAGGAAAATGCTACTGGGTTTCGACCAAGCTCGTAATATTATTTCAGCTTTTGTTTGATTTTCTCGGGAATTAAGAAATTCTCTTTATTAAAAACTTTTAGCAATGAACCGTCTTCACTTTCAGGGCCGCCAGATATGCCGTTTTTAGTGGCTGTTGACGTCACCGGTACCACCTCGGTCACGGTTAGATTTCAAGAACCAGATTCTCACGATTCTCCAATATGTACAAAGTTCAAGGTTCAGTGGAGCGTTAGGGAAGATTTTTCCATTATATGCGGTGACAGGGAAGTATTAGATATGAAACAAAGGGAATGCAGGGTAGACGATCTCACACAGGGGCAAAGATATTATTTTAGAGCTGCTGCTGGAAATTTAAAAGGTTACAGCAGGTTCAGGCCGTCGACACCTGCTCATGTTACTCCAAGCAGTAAGTTTTGAAAATAATTAGTTTATACGACATTCGGAGAATTACCAACAGAGTAACATTTCTTTTTCCTCCCTCTTCTTTAGGTTGGAGGGATATCGACGGCAGATTGCCTCGTTTTGCTGGTCGGCTTCAGCAATTGGACACTTTATTTACGGATATACGACGACCGGAATATACCCAGGAAACACCGGCGGTCCAGCGAAGAAATCATAGAAAAAAAACCACAATTAAACAACTGTTTACTGCGACTAGCAAATTTCAAAAGAATTTAAGAAGAGGTGTCTTTTTGGCCTGCTTATTGTACCACGAAGACAAAGTACTCGTTACGAACGAGGACTTCCTACCAGTTATAGAAATTGACGAAACTTATCCTAGCTGCATTTACAATGATTTTCATTGGCTCATGAAAGTCGCTTGTACCTGGGATGATGTAAAATCCCTCAGACAGGACATGGAGAAAAGTCATAGCAGCTCAACCATTCACTTTAGGATAAAATTACTGCAGGCTGCTGCTCAAATGCAAGTAAGTTTTCGGTAAATTCAGACTCTATAAATTTCCTTAATAAACTACTTACAAAGATAATTAGAGCTGAAACTAATTAGAGAAATCGTTGTAGGCTGCTCTTTGCATACAAGATTTGGGTCAACTGTATCATAAACCGATCAGAGATGTTCAAGGAACGTTGGTGCTATCCACTGTGAATTACGTTAAATCGCCAAAGCTGGTTTCTGTTCTAAATAGTCGCTGGTTGCCACTCAGCAAAGTTACCAAAAAATTGATTACCCATGAAGATAGCAGTGTCGCAGATATTCTTATGGCTAGCATAGCAGAACAGATGACCTACCACCAAGTCAGCAGCGTTAATCTATCCAAAGGATTGTATTTGGGATATCTGAAGATGCAAAGCAGTGTTGACTTGATCCAAGTAGTTGTACCCGCAAAAAGTCCAAACGTTCTGCCTCACTGCAAAATTCGCGATAATCCTCATGTTTCTGCGTGAGTATCACTGTTTACTAATTGTCGAGTGCTGTGATTAATATACTTTGCCAACTATTCTGCAGAGATTAATGATGTGATAAATTGTTTCATTTTAGAGAAGAGTGGGAATATTTGAAACGCTTGACCAAAATTCAACCAGGTGACCAGGCAGTTCTGGAAGACTCTGAGGAGAAAGAGAACGCAACTAACGAATCGCAAGGAACTGAGCAACAGAAATTATTTGTGGATCTTGTGTCTGCAACAGCTAGAAGACTTTTTAGTTACATGGAAATAAACCCTGACGATTCTTTGAACCATCGATTGTACGATGCGGAAGTTATTGATTTGACACCGAACGTATCATTTCTGATAACGGTACCTCCGGCTGAAACAGCTTGTTCCGTACCGGGGACGAGAGAAATCCTCTTGAAGAGGGGTGACCTTCTATCTTTACCTATACAAGTATTCGAAATGGTGCACCTGAACACCTATCAGAAGGATGTGATAAACAGATACTCCAGATTGAGCTGTATCCTTGAACTCGACACCGCTTTGGCACAGCACAATCACCGTGAAGCTTTCAGCTCCACCGAGCTTAGCGTAGCCAAAGACAAGTTGGTCAAATTACAGGATTTACAGACTCAAGTCAACACTGTTTGGAAAGGGGCTAGATGGCTCATCGACGTTATATCATTTGCAAGAGACAGAGGTTCGTCGCAACAGAACGTGAGTCCTTGTTTTGTTTTAATTTTTTTCCATCTTTTGATGTCTTATTGATCAATATTTTGGTATACCAGATCGGAAGATTGTGGGTGTTTGATCAGAGGTATTAACTCTTTCCAGGTGAGTGGCCAAATGGCAGGAATTCCGATGAAACATCTACTCAATCTTGATCGTAATAAGAACAGTAATAGCCTGAAGCGTAGTTTATTGCAATTACCTCCACGGGATCCTAAGTTGGTAAAATCTAGCCCTGGGCGTGGCAGTTGGCCCGGACCTAACATAACGAATTCAACTTCGAATTTGTTAACGACAGAATTCAGTAAAAGCGAACAACAACTGCCGAGTGGTCAGTACATCCGTAAGGGTAGCAACACCTCTAATATATCAACTGGATCCGAGTTGATGAAAAGCAGCGTTACATCAAAAAACAATCTAATCCCCGTTCAGGCCCCCAGACTTCCTCCGTCAAAATCTGAGGATACGCTGCTTTTGACTCATTACAAGCATAGCCCCAGGAACAGATCTGCTACAATAACTTCCGCGTCTGCAAGTACAAGTCCATTGTTGAGTATAAAACCCATTCTTTATGGAGGATCACTGCTGAGTGTTTCGACAGCGATGACAAACACTACCAGCATGTTGAGCGTGAGCAATACCAATTCGGATAGTCTTCATTCGTTAAGCAGTGACGAATATTCTACTCCAAATTCAAGCATCAGTCATAAAACTAGCCATGTCAAGTCCAAGATTTCCAAGCCGACGGCTAGTGTAGCTGCGATAGCCACTTCTGTGATAGAGAGTCAATTGGCTGAGGAAAAAGATGAAGCTACTATGATGCCTGCTCCGCTTCCTGGAATATTGCAGGTAAATTGGGAAATGCATTGTCACGAAGGCGTAACAGGTGCCTTTGTTAGAGTTTCAAATGATCATCACGATTACTATTATTATTACATAGATTAAAGACGCGTTTTCATCCTATAGAAATTAAGTTTTACTAATATTTTTCTTATAGGAGACTCGAGTTTGACGTGAAAATATTACCAGCTCCACACTCGGTCTCCTAACGTAGCCTGATCGGTATAAGCGTTATAAGTAAGCCTTGCATTCAAATTTTGCTTTGCTTGAAAAAATATGAACTAATCAACGTGATTAGTTTTGCAGCATGATGAGCTTTAAGAAAGTTAAACTTTCATCAATATGAATTGAAGAGTGTTTTATCAAATTTCTGGAAGGAAATTCGAATACAGAAATTGCTTTTTTTTGCATAGCACCAATTGGTTGGGCTATTTTTGTGGTGCGTTTATTTTTATGTCATACCGTTCGTCAATTTCACTGTTCATTCAAGTGCATAATCTGAAAAGTTTTTTTTTTCTGTGTCTTATTGGCTGTATCAAATTGCGCAGTGGGCTTTTGTGCCGTTAGATTTTTATAAGAAATGGATCGACAAATTGTTTGCGTCATGATGCTTTGATTTCCGACAGGTATACGCAGCTTATGAAACTGGTCTTGCATCAGGTACAAGTTTGAAGCTTCACGTTACTCCAAGAACAACCGCACGTGAAGTTGTGGATTTGGTGGTTACTCAGTTAAACGTTGCAGTGGTCCTGAAGGATCAGGCTGGGCCAATTTACACCACTGATGAGCTACCAAATTTTTGTTTAGTCGCCGTTATTGGTGCTAGGGAACGTTGCCTGAGGGATGACTTTAAGCCACTACAGCTGCAAAATCCTTGGAAAAAAGGGAGACTGTACGTCAGACAAAAACAAGATGTGCTAGCTGCCCTGGAACACAGTAGTAAACACACCGCGTACTTATAGCATAAGGAAGTTGACGAAGAAAAATA
This sequence comes from Athalia circularis, assembly GCA_963978495.1. Classification (NCBI taxonomy): domain Eukaryota; kingdom Metazoa; phylum Arthropoda; class Insecta; order Hymenoptera; family Athaliidae; genus Athalia; species Athalia circularis. Next base: position 13,780,090 of record OZ021700.1, on the reverse strand, counting down.
AAAGACAGCTTGCTCCGACCAGATTTGCCAACTTTGAAGTACATCGAGTAATAGTAAGATATTGATTATCTTTTTCCAGGAGCATGATTGTTGTGAATTAAAGATCTTACGACAAGACCCTACCTTTGTTACATTGGAAGTGAACATTCAAGTTGGAAGAAATTTAAATGAATATTTGTCTCGATGAAGAAGTGTTTTTCAAATTACTTAGTTTGTATAAAATACTCGTATTACAAACGATTATATTTTAGGTACTGATCTCAGTGTATAAATTATGTTGTATAAGAATGAGAACGTAAATTCAAATGATGGATTAGCATTATTGAAAATGCGCTTGAATAATTGAATCAAATTTGATATGAATTCGAATAGCTGACGTATCAGCTTGTCTATTATAGAAATATTGAATCACAGAGTATGAATAAATTAGGTAAAAAAAGTAGGAGTAGAACAGATCTGATTATCGTATGAGGATTATCGAGTTATCAGAAAAAAATTAATTTGCAATGTGTCAAAAATTGAGCACTCATTGTCGAGTGTAGATATACGTGGTGTAGATTTTTGAAAAATATGATTATTTATTTAGAAAAACAAATGTTATTGATAAATAGATATACTGTGAACACATGACAAGGGCTTATAGACTGCTTTAGGCTAGGAGAAATAGTATGTATAATTTATAAAAGATAAATCGTTTCCTGTTATTTTAGTTTTATGTTTGATATAAATGTTGAGTTATATATACAATATATATAGACACAATATTATATGTAAATTTGCTAGAGGCTTTTTATTTCTACATTTTCTCCTTCCTCGCAGTATAAATACATGGTTTTTGTTCCCTCATAAATTTTGACAGGGTCCCTGCAGGAGTCACGATATAACGTCGCTGTCACAATTCCCGTTCAATTTCAAGGTGTGAAAGTCGTTCGTGACCTGACATGATGTTAAATCGATACTTTTAGAATGAATGGAAATTTCATGTCGTAAGCTCATTGATTGAGCTTGTATACATATATATGTATATAAGAATAGGTATTATACATCAGTGTTTTTGGGAACATTGCGAATTACTCTTGGACACCAACTACTTTTAAAAATCGTATGTTAATTATTGTAAGAAAACTAAGGTGCCCTATTCTACCAGGTAGGCATTTGTTGTCCGATTAATTCTAATTACTATTCGGTATTAGATGAGTTGCAAAAGCCGACATCCAATCGGTGAAATAACGCATTATAAGCAGACATTAGACGACTGATTCTTTTCTGCGACTTAAATTGTATCGGATATGTAGGGTGGACATGTATAATTGCCAGGCTGATTCGAGCTGAACGGTTAACATTTTCTCTTTCTTTATTCCTCATGTATACAAATTTGACAAAAAGGATGAAGAGCCTAGTTCGAACGAAACTAAAATAAAACAAAATAAACCAAATTTCTCGAAATAATACCAAGTGGCGAAAAGTACACTAACAGGACTGCGAAACTGTAATGTAATTTTTTTCCTACACACCAATCAGTTTCGCAAAGACATGTCTACTCTATATTGTTGAACGAACCATCCCAACGAAAAGATATCAAACAAAAAAAAAGAAAAAGGGTGATTAATATTAAAATAGTTGTTCACATATTTTTTTATCCAACGACAAAAAATAATGTTGTTGTAATTGTACAAGATAAGCTTAGTTTTATCGATGAGTGTTAAAAGTGGATCTATGTTGGATGTAAAAATATTTGATTATAATAGGTAATATTAAATAGGTATACCTAAATAGGAAGTGATAATTCGAGTAAATTGATTATCATATATACATTATACAATTAAACCCCCATGAATAGATATATGTATAGGTATTCAACCGGCTGATGACGGCCCGCAAAATTGTACATAAATTATTATGGCTTAGATATTGATTTAAATTTTTTTTTTATTGAGATATTTTTTTTTTCAACTTTCCCTCTTCGTTTTAGCTCGTGCAAGTAGGGATCTTGCAAACCAATGTTATAAAAATAATTGTTATTAATGGTCACATTCTATCATTATACGGGGTGTCCAAAATATTACTTGACATCGGGCTCTAAGTATCTCCTGTTTCTTCTTGTTTTTTGTTCCGAACATTTACTTTGAGCCCCAGATGATAAAAATATATTTCGGACGCCCCGTAAGAAATATATATTGTATTATTAGAGAAAAAAAAATTATATCAATAAGTATACCTATGTATGTCATAGACTCGGTGTTTATAGACAAGAGCTTTTATTAAAGCTACTGTGTACGAAGAACTTGCACGAAATAAAAACAAATATCATAAAACTAATACTATAATGGATCGAGACTCTTGTCAAACTTCGACATTGTTGGAAAATTAAGTTTTTTGCCGTGTAATACCTGCTTTAAGTCCCAAGCGATACGAAGCGGTGTATCAGCCCGCAGAGTGCTCTGGCTTTCACCTGAGCAAGCCATAGCTCGCGGCAACAATCAACCTGATCTCTAGGCTCCCCTTCCTTACGCGTAAAATGTAAAGACTGGCAGCTCCGAGAATCTTTGAACATTGAGGACCTCTACTCCGATACGATCCGCGCAATCAACCTTTTGAATTGACATAATCATATCAGGCGTTCCGTTTCGCCTATTTTCAACCAAATCCCATTTAAAATTAGTACCAAAGACAAGTGGCTCGAGCCTGCATTTTTCCTGCCTCGATGATGCGGGTGTTGTAATTTCATACTAGTTCGTAATGGTAATAATGAAAATAATGGAAGAGCAGTGATTAATACGGGGCCAGTATTGCGAGGGTGTTAAGTATTGCGAGAGGGGCCCGAGAGGTGAGGGAAAATAAACCGAGCTGGTGGGCCCTAGGCCAGGAGTTCCGAGTCCCTCGTCAGTCCCCCGCCGAACTCTGACGCGAGAGGACTTCTTCGGAGCGTTTAGAAGTGGTAAGAAAGTGATCGTTTCATTCCCCGAAAGGGGCACCGTCGTTGACCTCCGAAACGTCGCCGCAGGTCGTCGAACGCCCGGGCCCAAAGATAACGTTTTAAACGTAGTTAAATACTCGTGGCGTGGAAAACTATATTCAGTGCCGTGTGGAAAACCTTGGGGGAAGAATTTTGAGGCATGTGAAGGTGAAGTGTGTGAGGAAAGGAGAAATAGTGCTAAGGAAAATACGACGACTGGGTGTCGCATAAATTCATCGTAAATTATCTTAAATAGTGAACAACAAAAAAATTGTCATCCACGATATAAAGTGATTTAGAAAACCATCTCCGAATGGTGAACGTAAGTGATATTTTTCTAAAACATCAAAATCACTCAATTATCATATTGAATATATATGCAGGGGCCGGGGAAGATTCGCTCACGACTATATGTATAAGAATCTGGGGCGATCAAAACCTGAGATAGGAAAACCCAATTAGTTTGGCGTTTACTTAGCTAGCGTATAATTTCTCTCATAAATAAAAGCTGGAGCCAATTATTTCCGCTTTTTAAATCCGACTTCTCTGATGTTAGCTGACTCAGAACTGTATGGGCAACGCGCAACCAGTCCCCGAATTTTTTCCCCCCATTTTTATGTATCATGATAATTCTCGCGCCTGTGGAGATAAAGGTTGAGGTATCCTTCACGCCATTACGTACTTTCCGTTTTATTTTACACGACATTCCCCCGGCAAATATTCCTTCGTGCGGTCTGCAGGAACGATAAAATGAGGAAAGTGACTAGGACGATTATCGAAGACACTATTTTTTCGAGGAAACCCTTGCCAACTAGTAGGATAAAGCTAAAAAAAAAAAATGAGTTCACAGGGTTGACGCAACGATTAATAAATCAGATGAAAAATTCATTAGCTTGAGATTGCGGCGATATGACAAAAACAACGATACGGTGCGCGATAATTACCCACCGCAAGTTACAAAGAAAAAAGGATAACGGAGTTTTCGGATATGAACTGATCGTTTGTGTCGCTGATTACGAAATGACGCGCGAGAATAAAACGTCCTGCATATTACCAGCGAGCGGACTTCGTTTGGTAATAATTGGTGGGCAGTTGTGGGCGTTGCGGGTACGTACGGCGAACCATACTTCGTTCTGCACCGCAGGCTATTTTTACTTTCAATAATCGCCCACGAGGCATGATTTGAGCGAGCTGGGGTCGTTCGAAGCGGTCCTTTAGGCGCACTCTAGGATCTCGAAGTAGGAAATCAAAGGAGTAACTTCAGGATTTCCTCGTTAAATCCCTGTTATTCCATTATTTACCACAAAAACGCTGACATTATCTTTATACTTTATACATCTATATACGTTGGGAAGAGTCAGGGACGCACGGGACGTGGGAGGATGATGCGATGAACCCTACGGAACGCTGTCAAGGCCATTCGGACCCCTGAAAGCCGTAGGTTGCCTCCGTAAGTCCCGAGTGAGCCGATCGTACTCGGACCTTACCAGTTACCGGATCTTCATGAAAGTCGTTATGGCCACGACGAAGCTGAGAGATATCTGGTTTGTCCTTACCAGCGAGCGCGCGGGCTGTTTGCGGCTCACCACAAGTATAAGAATCTAAATTAATTCAACTAGAATATTTTTCGGTTCAGTTCCTTTTCCCTAATTACCACATTACATGAAATACAAAATAGAAAGCCTAACGCTTGTTTAGTAACGCCCGCAGCACTGACAATATTATCCAAATATTACCGATCACGAAAGATGGAACCAAAAAAAAAACAAATTGATTACAGACAAATGAATAAACGTGCCTATAAACGTTTATATCTCTGTTTATACTGTACAGTCGACGACGTAACAACTGAGTTTAACAATCGTTTTGTAACAAGCTGACTATCTCAAAACAATATGCATTCTAAAGGAAGTGAAAGTAAGAAACTTTAGATTGTTTGTACATTATATCTCCTGGGCGCGGGAATCACATGCCAACAAAAGCACACAGCTGCGTGAAACAATTAAGAATTGCCGTATTCGCGGTTTGACTAGAATTGGAGAAAAAAAGAAAAAAAAAATGGGAAAAAGTAGACCGAACAAACGAATCGAAAATACGGCCGAATCATCGTCTTTTCGATTAGGGATACTGTTAAGCGATATAACCTCATCATCTCCGGTTGTGCAATTATCTTTCTACCATTTCCGGTCGAAGAATGGCCCGTGAAAATCTAAAAACATTACCTCGATTTTTTGAAAGGTGAAGAAAACGTTGAAAAAATAATGTATAAATTCATTAAGATCGCCACGGTCAGTGGTTACATTTAGTGAGCTACTCGACCTGTTGAACTCCATTACCGCAACTGTAAGACGAGAAGCACCAACAGTGTATAGTGGTTGGATGATGTCATATTTTATGCACAATAATAATCTCTCTCTACCGTATTACAGCTAGTTTTTGTTATATATATCCTCCCACTAACGCTGATACTGTAACAACTTTATATCAATCCTCGAGGTAGCCATTCCGCAAGACAAACTTTTATTACGGCTTTTTTAGATGTATAGGTATGAAGATACGTTATATGTGTAATAATACACTTATATGCTCGGATCTTGACCTAGCTTACGCACTGTAAACGTAATTCTGTCCATTCTACGAACGCGCACGTTGTATGACGGAATATATTATGTGTAATATACATTGGCAAGCAAAAAAAAAACAAAGAAACGAAAAAAGAAGTAGTTAGTCGTTCGTTTGCGTCATACACCAGGTTCAGGACACTGCGATATTAAATGAACTGACCTTGTCGCTAATCAGAGTAAAAAAAATGTGTTCTTATTACTAATAAAACATTCAATATATAGAAATGAGAAGTACGATTTTTGTAACCTGGCAATTTCTCATCAGAAACACGTGCGATGCTCTTCGATTTTCAAAGATCGTATTTTTTTCGTAAAGATTCTACATATATTAATGGTGCAGGAAAAATTGAGAAAGAAGTGGTTAAAATATCAGCTCCTTATTGTTTTTTCTACCATAGGACGTGATGAGCGAGTACGAGCGCATCAAGCGAGCGTGCTTGAAAAGCGGAGAGCTCTGGGAAGATCCCGAATTCCCGGCAACCCAGGCTTCTGTATTTTACCACCAGACACCCCCGTTCCAATTCCAGTGGAAACGACCGAAGGTGAGTTAAATTTGTGCGATTATTTTTGCCACTTCCAACACTTTCGGGCATTAAAATATCAGCGTTTAGAGTTCTTCTTTCAATGGCTACTCTGGATCATTGCAACAAGTGTTAGATTCGAAGGGTCCTTGAAAAATTTACTAGAGTTCCCACGCTTCCGGCAGGACGGTGACATCCTTCGTGATTCCTCTTTATCTTTCACCGAATATCAACCAACATTACACAATAAATATGGTTGTGCAACGTGCCTTTTTTTTTGTTATACACGTACAGAATTCACTGGTCCATAAAGGTCAGGCTTGCAACGGAATGTTACTAACTTACAATATTCTAGGTTTTACACGGAACCGTGGGGATTTCATATTATCAGTCCTGATCTCTTTCAATGATATTCAAGCAGCCTGCGCGATTCTCGAGGCAACGGGAGCACGTCGGATATTTGCTTATCTTTTATCTTATGTCGCTATGGGCCATAGCGCATAGTTTGAATCGAAACTGTTTCCATTACGGTTTTCTACCAGACGATGCGGTTCGTCCTCTTGTTTAACGAGGAACTGGAGCATCTTCAGAAGGCAGCCTGGAAACGTTGTGCACGCAAATTGTCGCCAGTCTTTCATCGAAATTCATGAGAAAAAATTTTTTTGGAACTATTCACTCCTCAAAAATTTATGTGATTTCTGCAGTTGAGTCATGATGTACCAAATCACAATATCACCTCAATTCAACCTTAGACTTAATGCGCTGTGCAGCCGAGAAATTAGGATTTCAAGGCCCCGAAATCGGGGCCAGGATCTTTGTAGCATCCCATATATTATGGTATATCAAACCGCATAAATTATACTTGATTGCGCAACGATTCACGTATATACATATACATGCAGTGTATATTTGTATAAATAACCGGAAGAACTTCGTAAAGACCTCGAGACGAAATATGTGTGTGTACTTTTTATTTACCAAATCCTTTGCTTCCAGGGACTGCTTATATTGCTACAGCAGATGTTAACCTTAGTTTCACTTTATTCCGATTGACTGGTCACACTTTTATCTCTGTCCAACAGAGCGATCAAGTTAGCTTAGTAGTACAGCTGTTGCTGTGTAGAAAAAATGTCAAAGAAATATGAAGCGAGTCTTGTAAAGTAAACTTTATAGACGTTAGGCCCGAATTCACAGTGCGTACAACGGTGATTGTTTCCGGTCGTAGAAAGGAAATGACAAACGTGGTTAGGATAGTAAAAAATAATTCCCCTCTCTTTCCTCATGCTGCTTATTGTGATCCAAGAGTCGTTACGACGTATAATATCTACGCCAAAAGCTTCGACTTGGCCTACGATAATCGAAATCAAAAATTTCTTGTTTCTTTTATGCTTTTTTTCTTTCAGGAACTCTGCAATCGACCAATATTTGTTAACGATGCACCAACACAGTTTGATGTTATACCAGGAAAAATGGGTGAGTTGTTCAATCTTCATTTCATTTACCTATTTCACCTTTTATTTGGTCGAAATTCGGTTAAATAAAGCGATCCGTATTCAGAAGTTAGGATTTTAATAAAGTCAGACGACTTTCGAGAAGGGTTTAAGAATCGAACGGCCATATGATCAATGTTTTATGTCATCGATTACTCAAGATACAATCGCGGTTCTTCGAAACTATGTGCTTTTGATTCCTCTGAAACTTTCAGAAAACGTCACGTTATTTTAACAAAAAAATGTGATCTAAGTATTCCCGTTTCCGGAATTTCGTAAAAATTTCTGCTTCCGCGAAAGAAGCTACGAATCCTGTTCTCGAAACGGTCGGAAGAGCATAGGCAATATTCTCACAAAGGCAGATCGATTACTAAAAATTCCAGAGAACGAGAGTAAATTGCTCTTTTCTCTTTTCTTCCTTTTGTCCAAAAACGAGTCTCGTCGTGCCCGAGATGCGCCACTACTATATAATACGTAATGATACACTTTGCGTATACGCTCGTGCATCGGGAGTTGGAGTTGAAGAAAATGATCAAGAACCGGTTCTCGTCGAGCAGCGTGGTCGTCGTCGTCGTTCTCTTCCTCCACTTCGTCCGACGGTCTATTTGCTCTGTTTTTCTCTTATATCTTGCCCTAAGATTATTCACCCATTCCCCCATTTCTCTCGCTATAGCTATAGTTATAATATACGGGCGGCTCGATATATGATCGTTCCTAAAAGTTTCGTTCTCGGGCGCGTTACGTAAAACTCGCTCGTGCCCAGGTATATCTGTATAGGTGCATACACGTATAGTACACTATAAAAAATGTGCCATTTGTTAGGAACTATAGAAATTATTTTCTAATAAAGAATTTACATTCCCTAGCATACCTAATATATGTGTATGATATAAACTCAAAAAAAAAAAAAAAAAATGAGAACTCATATCTTTCTATTTTTACGTTTAATATAAATGCTATTCTAGGGGCCCCGACTATAAAACCTGCACGAGATCGGACACGAATAATTCATGAGCACCTTTCGAAATTGTGCCAGCTAAAAATTCAGTGAAAAATAATAACATTGATTATGTAGACGCGTTCGTGTTTTTATGTACTCTATACATTATATACATATGTACAACATACATCTATACACCTGTAATTTAAAATGTACGCGTACATTACGCACGACTAAAATTCCGATTATCGCCGCGCCTCTTTAAGCTTTGCGAATTTCTATCGTCTCCGCCGAGTATTTTATGTATGTGTATATTATTATGATGAATTTTATCAACATCCCATTGACTCACAATTATGAAGCACAGCTCTTGGTCGCTTGAGTCGTCTTATTTATTATACCGTAGTATCAGTATTCTCAATTAATCTTCTTTGAATAATTTTTCATAGTTAATTAAGCAATGATAAGTTAATATTTTCTGGTATAATGCGCATATCTTTTTTTCACTGATATTATATCGGTCATAGTTTTACCACATCGAAATATCTGAGCTATTATTCCGTCAAAGAGAAATTCGTATAAGAATCAATCAATGGGAAGTCGCACTTTCTAGCGTATAAGGTATACGCACGCTCAGGAATGTAAACGTCGAAGTTGTGAAATCGGGAGCCTCAGTGATGCGTATGGTATGAAAAGTATGCTTTAGAATGCGCAAATAACACAAATATGCTTCACATCCATACAGATTATACACCCATACCTGCATCATCGAAATAACAAAGACGCACGATATGCTACGTAATTCGATTGTCAGCAATATATATTTATCATTCAAATAAATGTATTGTCTCAATAAAAAAAATAAATAAACAAAATACAGCTGTTGCCCATAGCTAGACAAAGAAGTTATCGTCTGTTCGATAAACAGAAAAAAAAAAAAAAATAGACAACAACTTGACACTTACTACTTTATTTTTTTGTTCATTCGAAATTGAAACTCTTCAGCGTACGAAAAATTTTCTGATAATATAGTTAGACGAAGAAAAAATTTCATTCAAGTTATATGAAACGATGTAGAGCGATCGAGCATTTTCTAAAATTTCTTTACGACCATCGGGCAATCGGAAGCTAGGGAAAAAACGAAGAATAAAAATCCTCCTTCGTCCGTAAATGCTTCGCACATTAGTCATTGTCCCACGTGGTTTATTGAGTGACCAGCACGCGTGGCTTTCTACTTGTGTCATGTGGATTATTAGGTTCACGTTCCAAAGCCTACTTCCTCGCACCGTTCGTTGATGTACCAAAGTGACTACGTACTATATGCATACATACTTACAATTAGTTACGCGTACGTTGTATATGTATTTATGGAGTATATTTATATATTCGTATTTCATATATGTATACTGTAGTTTGAGAAAAATCCGCGAAACTAGCTCAAGGTAAGCCAGAATAGGCACACCCCGCAGAAATCCTCAACGAAGAATAAACGTCGGGGTGTTCAGCAGCAGCAGATGCTGATGACAGTAATCCTATGTAATCATCGATCTTCAAATATTATACATGTGTTGAAATAAATTGAATTGACTAAAACAAAAAAAAATTGAATAAACCTGCGATTTTAAAAATATCGCGATCTCCCACGGCGTTTTATTACTATTCTGATTAGAATCAAAATTCTGCAATGGAATTTCAAGCGATGATATATATATAATACCTTTAGCGAATCAAGGTCGTCATTTGAATCATTATGTATATATCATTAAAAGAGAAACTCAAGTATTTACGTATTAGTTATACTATTCTTGGGAAGTAAAACGCAATGGTCTCACAATCATTGAAATTTCAACATTCAATGTCCTTTTTTTCGTTTTTTCAGGTGACAAATGGCTGGTTTCCTGTCTGGGAGTCCTTCACCTGAGTAAAGGACTATTTTACAGGGTGGTACCGGCCGATCAGGGTTTTGGTGGCACGACGGAGCTTCCCGGATCCCCGACGGCGGAATACGCTGGCGTCTTCAGGTTCCGGTTATGGTGGTGCGGTGCCTGGGTCGAGGTCCTCGTCGACGATCGTTTACCCGCCGTACACGGGAGACTTGCCTTTGTCCAGAGCAGGCACAGCGATCAATTCTGGCCTGCTCTACTCGAAAAAGCTTACGCCAAGTGAGTTTCAAAATTTTTATCCCTTACACGGAAATAAAAATATAATATTCGAACAATTTTGCGCGAAATCATATTATACCTATATCGATAGTTTACAATAATTTATGTTCAAAGCAGCTAAACACTCACATTCTCTGACAAAAATCGACCTGACCAAAACCTAAACCATCTTCGAATCGGTTCTAACTTTGTGACGCACAGAAGTTGAATTCGAAACGATTTTTGTTTAGAGTGAATTCTAGAGGCGGAAAAAAATTCGAATATCCAAAAATCTGAGTCAATTCTCAGAAGGTCAGGATTTTTTGGTCAGGCCGCTATAACTTATTGTCAGAATATCCCACACACATATTTACACTATATATATAATCGATACATTGCACACGTGCGAAGGCGTCGCGTGGGCGTTTCTCTGTTGCAGTCCAGAGAACGCAAAGGACCGCAACAAACTCTTTGATTTTCTTAGAGTTTTTTTTTTTTAATTCATTTATCGCTTACAGGCCGTTATATACTTTTATCTATGTATATAGCAACCTTCTGCAATGCAGCTTCGGTTGAGAAATATGTATACGCTCTATAACCATTACATGATCGTGGTGGCAACCGGACTGCCGGACTAGCCAGTAACCGCCATTAACTCTATAGGTGCTGGTCGTTGACCCGACGAGCAGTTTGAAAAGATAAATAAATAAATAAATAAATAAAATAGGAAAGAAAGAAAAAAACCATTTTCATGTATTATTATACTCATATTATCGAATAGGAAACAGCCGAGAGCGACATGTGTAGACGATTGTAATAATTTACACGTATGGACTTTCCTTTCGGTATTTTTCATCTCTTTCCTCAATGGACTTGAGAATTAACCGCAGGTGCATAATATGCTGCAGCTGATGACTATATAGACACATACATACGTATATGAGTTCTATAATTGTACAGCTTTTATCATACCGATGTCGAGCGAAAAGTTTTTGCATTATATGTATACATATTACATACGTAAGCAGGTATACGAAGTTCTCTTACAAGCATAAAGTAAGAGAAATTTCTTAATGCAATTTTATTGGCTCATAATTATAATTGCATATTATATGGACGTTTCCTCGCACGGTTTATTACACTATGTGCACGATTGTAATAAAGGAATTATGTAAAGATTCTTCATATCCAGTCCCACCACGGAGTATATGTATGGGTATTAATTAGAATGTTTATTAGACGATGATATCGAATCATTTATTAATCGATAAAAATCCAGATTTATTTATGTCTATCTAATGACTCTGTCGCAATAATTATATGAACATGATTATATCATCCAATTATTTAGACTCCATGATAAATGTATAAATGTATAATTATATAAATATATATAAGTGCTCACGCCATGCACTACCGCACGGTCTGTCTCTTACGAGGAATCTCGTTTTTGCGCGATTCGCAACCGGCCGGCCAATTGCGGATCTTTGCAGATTTTTATAAGAAAATAGAAAAAATAATAATTATAATAATTATAATAATGACGAAAAAATGCGGATTTTACGAGACCCGCGAATAGTTTATGCTATCTATAGAAACATACGCGGATAAATATTGAAGAGAGAAAAAAAAATACGTTCCGCGGCTAACCCATGTGCAAAAATAATCGAGATGATCAGTCTGAAGACTATAATATTAGACTTTTTTCATAAATAACTTACAAAATGAATACTTGATTCTGTCCACTTTTCGGCAATGAATACACAATATAATTAAATATACGAAAAGGTGAAATGTATAAGTGAAAAAACGGAAGCCGAGATAGAGGAGGAATAATTAACGGCGTTAATTTTTTGTTGCGGACGATAAATTATCATCTTATATGAATATAAGTATAATGACAAAATTGTGTAAGAAATTACGGAATTTTATTACGCATGTAATTCGTGGGCAGATAACGACATTAAATGATATTGGATGTATACTACCTATATGTAGTAGGTATGTCTTCTTCGGTAGAGCAAATCTCCTTTATAATCGGTGAATCATTTGCCGCGTCCATTAACCGTTTTACTGAACATCAACTAACCTTTTCTCTGTGCAGCAGAAACGGTCGCATGTTGTGTAGTATTTTTTTTTGTTTATTTGAATTTTTTTATTTTTTTTATTCTTTTTCTAGATCATCTCTCAGAACGTGTTTTCTCCGTACATACATATGTAGTGCAGGCTAATTATATACCCTCGTATATACTCATGTTCATATATTACGTACATACACATGGATCGATGTACTCTGATAAATTCAGATAATCAGGGTTTATATAAAATGTATTACGCTGCATGCATCACGCAACTACGTATAGGAAATTGCATAGATCGATCGATCCCCTTCCGTAATCAAAGATGTGTCTTTTTCTATTTTGTAATTTCAAAACGCACGATGCGGAAGAAAGAAGTCGGCCTGTTAAGAAATCACTACTCGTCTTTCGGCGGCATAGCCTTAGGTATGGCCGAGGGTATGGCCGTACAAACCAATCGCCAATCGATCTCGACCGCTACCGATTGCCTAGTTCTATACGATCGGCAGATATCAGATAGAAAGCTCGCACTGCAGAGATCGACCGGCACATCGACCTGACTTAGTTGCTACCGGTAGATTTCCAATAGAAAACACAAGCTATTGGAGTATATTACGGAATTATTCAAAACCAGAAATTGTTGCAGATCGAATTTGATTTCGTAATACTTGTAATATTTGTAATATTTTCGAGGCACGATCGACTCACGATGCTGTAGAAAATATGAACATTATCCTAGGTTATATGTTTTCCTATTCAACTTTCTCGCGTTGATTATTGTAATACTACGTATATACTGCAGGAATAATTTTTGAACCGCTCAATGCACACTTTCTCTTTAAAATTACTGATCGCATATATGGATGGTGTCAAAGATGTTGGAAAAATTGCGATACAAATGTATGTACTTGACGGGAAATGGGTGCCGATTAGCTACCGATCACCTACGCAGGGTCGAGGTGGAAAGATGAAAGATCGAATCAACGGGCTGGATAAGAGGTGCGCCTACTTTCACCGGGTATATACCCGATCAGGGCCGAGGTCGACTGGGCTCCTATAAATTAATAAATAATATATATAATGGTCGGTCTTGGGTGCCCCTGGCTGACCTACACCTCGAACACCGATCGAAATCTTGCAAGAGAAATTCTCGTCATTCTCTCACAGTTGGTTATATTAATGGGCGACACAGTTGAAAAATCATATAGCTGTGTGGGAACCCACTGACCATGCATAATGCATGCCTGGTTCAAATTGTCGACCCTATTTCGACGTCCGTCGCAGAACCTTTACTCCGAAGTTACCTGCATCAGCTCTTTCACCGGCGATCAAAAATTCTTCAATTGTTGTTTTATCCTTATTCTTTCTTTTCTTTGAAGATTGCACGGATCGTACGAGGCTCTTAAGTATGGCACTTTACTTGACGGGCTCTCCGATCTTACCGGAGGAATCACAGAAAGCATCGCTATTCGTCAGGATCCCACAGCCTGCGGGCGCGCCCTCACAAAATTGCTGGATATGACCTCTTTGATAACATGCACCGTCAATACGAGTCAACAACAGGTTAGCACCTCATCATTTAGTACCGTAATTTAAAATGCAAATTGTTCGATTAATGGTCTCACGGTTCAATTTCATTTTTAGATTCGAGCCAGTACGGAGAAACTAGCGAACGGAGTACAAATGGGGATAAATTACAGACTTTACGCTGTTGAAAGGGTGAGTTTCTTCTTCGTTATCATATAATAAGTATAGATTGCCCCTCATGGCTTATATTGAATCTGTCACTTAAACAGGTCGAAACCTTTAGTGGCGAGGCTGTCCAACTTGTTAAATTGAGAAACCCCCTCGGTCCTGGTGGCGAGTACATCGGAGCCTGGGCACGGGGTGGACTTGAATGGGATGAAGTTCCACCGGTAGAAAGAGAGCGTTTAGCGGTGAGAAACATGGCGGAAGGGGAATTCTGGTAAGGAATATTAATGTCCTCGCGTTCGAGTTGTAACGACTCGCGATTGATGTTTACAATTTTTCTTTTTAGGATTTCGTACTCGGATTTTGTTAAAACGTTCACCCACCTCGAAGTCGTTCATTTAGACGCTGAGACATCGCGCGATGAGCCTTCCCTCCATACCAAACACACATGGCAAATGAAACTTTATCAGGGTAGCTGGAGGAGAGGAGTCACGGCTGGGGGATGTAGAAATAATCCAGGTTTGTATTTATAAACACGCGAACCAAGTTCCGTACGTATCGGCTCATGCATAATTGGCCAGTGGGAAAAGAGTAGACGATAATTAATCTACGTACAACCGGTGATGTTGATTCTGACTCTGAACCTCACTGTTTTATATGAAAAAATGAATCAGATGCAATCTTACCAAGTGTGCATACCCACGTGAACGTGCGATTTGCGTTTCTATCGGGGTCACATCGAGTAAACTCAACCCGTAATCACAATTGGTATTACGTAATAATTAATGAGCGTTTATATCGCAATTACAGAAACATTCCATATAAATCCTCAGCTCCATCTTATACTCAGTGAAATGGAGGAAGTCATCGTATCTCTGAATCAGCATTCAATCGTCGAACCCAAGGTGTGTAATCCGATTCTAATTATATTCTATGAATCGAAATTAATATCGATGTCCTTATCGATTTACTTTTTATAGGTTGTAGGGTTCACAGCGTATACTTTGCCAAAGAATAGCACCGAGTCGATAAACAAACAGTTTTTCAAAAAAAATAAATCGCTGGTTAACTCACAATACACAAATAGCCGGCAAGTGAGCCACAGGTGTCAACTCGATCAGGGTGGATATCTTCTCGTTCCCACAACCTTCGAACCCACCCAAGAAACTAGTTTCACACTCAGAGTTTATAGCAGCAAACCCCTCAAGCTCAAGTATGTGAAAACTTTCAGCTTTAGTAAAATAAATACATATAGTGAACATTCAATAAGAATTGCAATAATTAACTCAATTCAATTTCTTTTTCAGACTGCTCGACACCCCCCCTTCACTGATAAAACCTGCTATCGTTAAGGCTCACGGTCTCGAGGGGAAAGGATTCTCGCAATACGAGGCCGTTTTCCTACAACTTGCAGACGAACATAAAACCGTAAATGCTTTTGAACTCCTGGAACTTCTAGAAGCTTGCCTACCCAATGGTATGTATTTCCTATTTAAAATATGAGAAAATCGAAACACTATAGGGAATTACCTGATTCAGATTTCAATGGATGTAACTTTTCAAGATTTTACGGGGGAACACGTAGCTTTCAGAGAAAATAAGCCGATGAATAATTTCAAACTTTCATTTCAGACTATATCAAAAGCTGCGCCAGTTTAGAAGTCTGCAGACAAGTCGTTCTCACAATGGATGTATCCTTTAGACTCGATAAATACTTGAACATTTAAAACTGCATTGATTTATGCTGATCTGTGGACGTATTTCGCAGCTATATTTCCTTAACCATATTGTACAGAGTTCTGGTGGCGGCAGACTGAAGTTTAACGATTTTAAGGATTTAATATCGAGTCTGAAGTTCTGGCAGCACTCTTTCAGAAATCACACGAAAGAAAAAACGGGGATACTCAAAGCGGAGAGGCTAAGAGACGCTCTTCTGGAAGTTGGTAAGTTGGATTCAAGCAATAATACATCTGTGCATAATATTGATAGAAAAATTCGATAAAATTATAACATTTCGGGCGTACATATAACGGAAATTTTTCTGCAGGGTTTCAACTAAACACCGACGTATTGTCGATTCTAATTCTCCGATACATGAGGAAAGACGGTACCCTAAGATTCGGTGATTTCGTATCGGCAATTCTACACCTTAGCGTCGCCTTTAGTGAGTATTTTCCTGCGATAATGTTTTCACTTTCTTGGTGGTAGGTCATAATAATAATATAAAACCTTTTACTTTTGTCCAGATGTATTTGAGAACAAGGATCCTCTGCAAAATGGAACAATAAAACTGGGCTTATCAGAGGTAATACTAATCAATATACACATGAAACGCACATTCATTTTTGACTATCGTTAACTTTGTTTTATTTCTAGTGGCTCCGATCTTCTCTGATGTGTTGAATATTCGTGCGACACTGTTCCAGCAGAATTGCCGAACGCTCTCAAATTTTGTAGATAATATATAGGTATGCACGGTACCACATATGCTACCACGGAACATTCGTTATAGTCTTACCCTAGCCATATTAACGATTAAACGATAATTAAACGTCGCATGTAATTATTTTTCACAATTTCATTCATAGAGAAGTGAAAAATAATACGAATACGTACGATATTACATGAATGATCCTGCGTAATGCACTTGTCGTATTACTGCCCACATATGCTCTCATACGGCTATTGATACAGTATACCTGATGATAAGTCGATGTTAAGGATTGATGTACAAAACACTGTACCTATAAGCATTTTATGTAATCTTTAATGTAAATAAGTTTATTTTCTACAACTCTATGTTCTTTCATTCAAAACACTAATTCCATGAAAATTCGTCAAAAGTTTTAATTTGGCAGTATCAAACGAGGCTATATACGGGTTATATTTTGCTCTCAAAAATCTAATTCGACTGTCCAAATTGACCCATGTCGAAAAACAAAGAAGTTGACCTTGCTTACATTCACCCACCACAGTGAAAATCGGTTTTAAGTGGTTGATAAATGTAGAAGTCATCTCCAATATCTAAGATTTATTTGGAATTAACTTACACATACCATCCTATTGTTTACTGATTGTAAGAAACAACAATCGACATTCGTATCCTAAGTCATTGTACGTGAGTGTTGCGTTTCTGTGCGCAGGCACGATCTACCTCGTGAAGAAAACCACGCCGATCGAAACAGTACCTGCGTTCCTCCTACCCTCATTTTCTCATATGCCCCACAACCCAACGGACGATTTATCAAATATTCAAATATATTGAATCAGTCTTCAAGCAATTGACCACATATTATGAGAACTGGGATCGACAATTTTTGTTCTGGAATAATTCGCACATCTAAACATTGGTACCGCTGTGCCACGAGATGATAAAGATTGAGAAAAGATTGTTAGCAAAATCAACGCATGCGACTTACCAACTCTGCCGAAGTTGCATTTCTTTTTCTGGATTCACTGCATTCCGGATTTTTTTTTATATCAGAGTTCATCCTATTTGCAGTTGCTTTCTTAGCCCTTGTGCAGCAAATATCTTTTTAGCACTTCAGTGTCAATATCTAGGTCATATTGTTAGTATTAAAGTCACTGCACTCCACACTGTACCACACACTATCTGCAAATTTTCAGAAATGCGGTTGATTGTTGCATTGCTCTGTCAACTATTGTATAAGCTATTGACTTTCAGCGAAAACCCTTAATGGCA
Organism: Athalia circularis; assembly: GCA_963978495.1. Classification (NCBI taxonomy): domain Eukaryota; kingdom Metazoa; phylum Arthropoda; class Insecta; order Hymenoptera; family Athaliidae; genus Athalia; species Athalia circularis. The sequence continues at coordinate 13,761,945 of OZ021700.1, read as the reverse complement.
TGAAAATGACAGCTACTGACTGTAAAAAATGTCAACAATAACATACTTGAGAAGAGTTAGTTCAATCGTTGTTCAATGAGTGTTAATGCTTGTTCAAATCTGTCTGAGACTGCCTTTTGTGGCGCTACCTCCTAGCGCCATCTCCAGGCAATCAGTTCACAAGTTTTCTTTCAATCCACACCAACACTGATATGTCATATATTCATATATTGTACATAAAAAATAATTACCAACCCCGGAACATTGACTGAAGATTACCAATCATCAGTCAACGCCCGGAACAACGTTGCAATGAGTAGTTAACACAGTGAAAAACTATTTTCTTTAATTGAATCCAAATCTGCTGTGGATTTCGTCTCGATATCTGTCAATTACACTTTCGCGCGTCTCCCCAGGCCCAGCCTAGCAACCAATCGAACAAAAGGCAAAATGTGTGAATTTCATATTTCTACATCTACTAACGTTGACTGATGATTGGTATCTTCAGTCAACGCTACTAATCTTCAGTGAACGCTTCAATATTCCGTCGCAACGTATAAAAAAAAGTAAAAAAAACTTTCATCTTCAGCAAAGTCGTACACTGGATATTCTGACTTACTAGATTAATATCTCGATTAATATTTACGACGCAAATTCTCTTACCCGACGTGTTCGGGGTTTTACGCGTGGACGGCAACCGACTAACGACAGTGATAGAAATCACGCATTTTGAATTTCTACTTACTCGAACTGCGCCATCAGGCTTCCACTTGTCGCAATTCGATTTTGGCAACTGTAGATCAACCATTTCCAACAATTCGATCAACATCGATCGCAAGATGTTTCAACAATAAAACTTTCAATATATGTAGTCAGAGCGCCGGCGTTGCTGACCGTCGTTCCGTCTCGACCCCCAGAAGATGAGATCGCCCGATCGTCGTTTGTCGGTTTCTAACATGCCCACTTTTAGAAGCTTATGACTTTGTAAATGATAGTAATTCAAGTCAGAATTAATTTTTCATTATTGATTATTATGATTTACAAAATTTTAAAAACCGATGGCCAGGTTATGTGGTACAACCGCTACGTATCGTCACTTATCGCCTGCGTTGAATTTACCGGCCACATCAACCTCACTCGGCATCTTGCGTCAGATCCACCAAATGTGTTTATTGCGTACAGAATGTTACGTCTGTCTTTACAAGTCTTTAGCGTTGACTGCGTTGACTGATACAATCTTCAGTCAACGTTGGCTGTTAGTCTTCAGTCAACGTCAATGGGGTGCCGATCATTTTCTTATTCACTTCTTTAAATATCGCGGCTACTTGTCCCTGTGGAACAGGTGGGAGCAGTGGCCGGGAATCTAACAATTTTGAAAACCAGATGGTCGGCAGAATAGCAATGTGGGGAAGTGGCATTCGTGAAAATGATAGTGTCCCGTCAAGTATAGCGCAGTTCAACAAATTGCGAGGTTTGGAACGTACTAAGAAATTGCTGAAATAAACTCTGTGGATATTGTATATAAGTCTTGTACATTTTCTTCGAAGAATTAAATATTTTTATTCGTAACTCTACAATCTGATTCGAAATCATCATGTCCGATTGGGATACCGTGCCAATTACTTTGCGTAAACGCGCTCCAAAGGCAGCTGCCATGAAATCAGAACAGGTGAATTATAATTCTAGGATTAGCCCACTAGACTCTTATTCTAATTACTCATTTTTGGGGGAGCTGGTTTTTTTTATTTCAGGCTGTAAACGCGGCTAGACGTCAAGGTGTTGCCGTCGATACACAGTCCAAATGTAAGTTTCATATTATTTTCCTGCATGCATGTATATTATCTCTTCGAACAGCTGATAAAACAAGCAAAATATTTTGCAAGATCGAAGGAAATTGAGCCTCATATTAATTTATAGGGGGTGGAGGTGCGAACAAACAACATGTGACTACCAAAAACACTGCTAAATTAGATCGGGAGACCGAAGAACTCAGACATGACAAAGTTCCCCTCGATCTTGGAAAACTTATACAACAAGGACGCCAAGCAAAAGGATTATCTCAAAAAGATCTTGCAACAGTAAGTAGATTGCTGACATATATATAAAAACCAACAAGTATCGCTCTTCCGGACTGTAGTTTTTTGCTTATTTTATGTCATCATTTCTGGAATAATGTTTTTCTTTTTCAATCCAGAAAGTAAACGAAAAACCACAAGTGATCAATGATTACGAAGCAGGCCGAGGAATACCTAATCAACTTGTAATTGGAAAGATCGAACGCGTACTGGGCACTAAGCTGCGTGGAAAAGATCGTGGCCAGGTTCTGCTGCCCCCCGGGACAAAGAACTAAAATCTCGGGGGAACAAATTCTCGAAAATCTTTCTTGAAAGGAAAAAAAAAAACAAATACAAATAAAAAACAAATAACGTATAAATGGATAGTAACTAATACTTTATACATATTTTATAATTGTTTTGCCCAGAAAAAAGAAAAAAATGCTGCACTAGAAATTATTCTTCTGTAGAATGTGATTATATTGCTGTTTTCTGTGTTTTCCTTTGGTTGTTTTGATATCATGAATAATAATGAATTAGGCGAAGTTTTTTCTTCGTACGAAATAAAAATTGAAAAACAAGTGAATACACAAATAAAATGATGATGAAACCAAACGAATCAGGATACTTTAATTAAAATCAGAATTGTAATAAGTGTTATTATTGTCAAGTGAATTCAGATATACTTAGCGTAGAAGGCTGTAATGACACATGTTATATAACTGTATACTAGATGAAGATGAATAAAGCTTATCTTATAATTTATTACCTATTTCCACGAATCAACAAGTTTATTGTAATTGGTTTCCTGTGTATTGAATTTATTCGTCACGAATTGAAATTATTGTAGAATAACTGAACAGTTTTTGTGGGTGAGAAAAAAATATTTAGAATTAACATATTTTTATTAGAAAGCAGATGTCATTATCAAGAATTTGAAAGATTCTAACAAATTAATCTTTCCTTAGCTCAAATTTGTCGGACTTGATACCGTCTTTAGTAATGATATTTATGAAAATACCATCACCAGTATAAATATCCCTTTCGGCTGCGGATATGAAAACATCTTTCAAAATGGCCAAAGCACGATCCTGGGGTATAGGAGCCTTCTCAACATCTTCTTGATTTTGGTAACCAATCTGAAACAAAAACAAACAAAAGAAACAGGGCGGTTATCAGTGGTAAGATATAGGTCTTTTTAAAAAATATATCAGCCGCGACTTTTGGAGACTAGAGTATTACCTGATTATCCAATAATGGCTGAAGAAGAGCGCCAGCAGAACCTCCAGCTCTGAAGTTTGATCTTTCACAATGTCCGATAGGGTCGTAACTGTACACACATCCTTTACCATTCTCATCAAGACCAGCAAGAATATTGCTGATATAGTATGGAAAGAATCTTTTGTAATACAGCATTGTTGACAGCATTTGAGCAGTAGCGGGTGTAGTCAAATCTTTGTGATGCTCGTGTTTATACATCTGAAATTATAAATATTTTCACTCTAATAAGGTCAAGATCTAGACACTGGAATTTTGGTGAATTGAGACATTTACCTGCATGCGTGCTCCAAGGATCCTTGTTAGTGTCAGGGTATCACACCAGCATCCAGAGCATCCCAGGACAGTAGTGTTCGACAATGGGAACAACTTTTGTTGCTCACGAGTAAAAATTGAGAAGCCAGTACTTAATCGTGAGTCAGCTGCAATTATCGCATAATCCTCACCAGCTATGGCCATCACACTCCTGTTAAATAAACATAAAAATTAATTTGAAACTCATCGCTATAAAGTACAGTACAAGACTTATCCATTACTAGTTTTTGTTCTGTATATTTAAGAAAAAATTCGTATTGTCTCGTGCGGCGCCATCGAATTCATGAAATCATGTAGGATTTAATTGAGGTTATAATTTCGTACCCTCCATTGTCGGCGTAAGGACTGAAATGCACTTTTTTTGCTCCCTGGACCTCGTAATCCGGGAAGGAGCCGGCTGAATATCCCCCAAGGAGAGCCATGTCCAAAATATTTATGAATGTACTTGGAAATTGTAAACGCTCACTGCACTTTTCGGATGACAACACACTTTTCAAACCGTTTATGAATATCTGGGGTTTCTTGGGTTTCTTCTGGCAGGCCCGTAAAACGTAGATGGCGGTCCCGGCTCAATACTTCTAAGATTTCCTGTTGCCAGCTGTTTCCTCCAAAATATGTACGCCACCTCTGCGAGTACGTCAAGAGCAAAACCCCACGAAGTCTAAAAATCTGTGAAACACGCTGTTTAACATTTCATGAATAATAACTACCGTAAAACGATGCACTGTTGCAAAAAATGTAATCAATGGGGACTACCACTTTAGTTATGTGAAATTAAACTCCATACCGAAACGTAGTTTTTCAGCGTGGTAAATGTTCCCTTTTCGATAAAAATTGTAACCCAACATGTACTCACCCAGAGGATTAACTAGAACCGATTATATCAGTTTAAATATCAATGACACCGCTGCCTTTGCTCGAGGTACTTCCCAGAGTCTTTGGAGGGTGAGTTCTCGTCGAAACAGTCTAATTGAATACCCGTATCTCTGAATGTAACTTCCAAGACTTAGTTCAAACAACCAATTATTTTTATGTTACAGAGATGGAATCAATTGTCCAGGTTTCAAAGAAACCTAGCTTATTTTTCAGTAATAACAATATGTTTAATTATTTTGTATTTCATACCGAACGATGCAAAAAGCTCAATTATAGACGAAGAGACTAACCATCAACCACGGAATACTGAAAAACATGACAAGGTACCTTCAAAAAGAATAATCATCATTTGACACAGATTGTTCATTGTATTCATCACTGCGCATGCTAAAATTATGTTGCATGACTGCATTCACACTCTTGATTTTTCAGTTCATTGAGGAATTGGTGGTTGATAATGGAGATCAAGGTGGTGGTGCAGGTGGTGGGGAAGTGATAGAAGAACCAGAATTTCAACCTGATGTAAACCAAGTTGATGATGATCAAATAGGTCCTCCGCAGCCAAAACCAAATGCAATGAAGTTCAATGGTGAGCCTCCACACGCCTCTCAAGATTGGTACACGTTTTTTAAATCCATTTGTCAATTTATTCAAATTTAGGTCCGCAAAATGAAAGGCAAAGAGCGGTTGTTGGTGCTTTCCTCCATTCATGGAAAGGTTACAAACAGTATGCATGGGGTCATGATAATCTTAAGCCAATAGCAGCTGGCCATCATGAATGGTTTGGTCTTGGTCTCACGATTGTCGATGGACTTGATACAGCATATATCATGGGTCTTAACGCAGGTACGCAAAGAATAATAAATGATGAGTGTAACATTCTCAATTAGTGCCTTAGTAGCCAGGCTATCGGTAACACTAATCAAAATTACATGGTAGAATTTGCGGAAGGGAAGAAGTGGGTAGAAGAAAGTTTAACATTTGATCCTAGCAAAGATGTGAATTTATTCGAAACTACCATCAGAGTTTTGGGAGGACTGCTGAGTGCCTATCATATGTCGGGGGAAAAGATTTTCTTCGAAAAAGCCGTAAGTCTTCTATGAAAAAATGAAGATTTGAATGTATTCTCAACAGGATCACTACTTGTAATTTCTACACAATCTCCAAACTACGATTACAGCTTGATTTGGGCGACCGATTAATGCCTGCATTCTCAACGAGGTCTGGTGTCCCTTACTCGGACGTGAATATCGGTACTAGAACTGCTCATAGCCCGAAATGGGGTCCTGACAGTAGCACTAGCGAAGTTACTACCATTCAATTAGAATTCCGTGATCTCAGTCGGATTTCAGGACAGCCTAAATTCGAGGTACGAACACATAATACCATTCATGCAAAAATAACCAACAAAATGAATTCAGGAACATTATGTTTCAACTCGTGTCTAGGCAGCGGTGGCCAAGGTTTCGGCACATGTGCATCAGCTAGAAAAATACGATGGACTTGTTCCGATCTTCATAAACGCCAACACCGGGGTATTCAGAGAATTCTCGACGATTTCGTTCGGGGCACGGGGTGACAGTTATTACGAGTACCTTCTGAAACAATGGCTGCAAACCGGGAAAACGATAGACTTGTAAGTTTTCTATTTACTTATTTTATAAATGCCTAGCTACTGATGCCAAGCTGATAAGGAGTCGAGTCTACTTAGTCACAATCCTATCTGCCATAAATAACATATAGTCACATTTTGTTTACAGTCTGCGAGAAGATTACGTTACAGGGATATGGGGGGCAGAAAAACACCTCGTTCAGTACACGGCTGCCAACAAGTATCTATTTCTTGCCGAATTAACCGGCTCGCAAAAGGACATAAAACCAAAAATGGTAATCGCTTTATCTGTTTTTCGAAAGAATGTAAAATTAAATCTATTGTTCTGTAATCTGTAACACTTGATTGTATTTTTTAATATCGGGCAGGACCATCTCACATGCTTCTTGGGAGGCACATTGGCTCTGGGAGTACACAATGGCTTGCCATCCGAGCACATGAAATTTGCAGAACAACTTGTGCGTACCTGTTACCAGACTTACGCGATCCAGCCAACTTTCCTTGCTCCTGAAATCACCTACTTCAACATTCTGGTAAGTGCCCGACTTCATTCAGATCCATACTGCGGCACGTCTTGCATATAGAAACATGTATTTATTTTTATCTTCCTTGCAGGCTCCAGCATCAGGTGATGCAAATCAATTAGACATGTTTGTGAAAACCAATGACGCTCATAACTTGCTACGCCCAGAATTTTTGGAAAGTTTATTTTACATGTGGTACTTGACGGGCAATAAAACTTACCAAGATTGGGGTTGGCAAATATTTCAGGTAAAAAGAATCACTAGTTTTTATCCGATTATTCCCAGAGATATTAGTACAGCGTTGCATTAAATTATCTAATTATTACAGGGCTTTGAGAAGTATACAAAAGTACAGCATGGATATACGAGCATTGGTAATGTAAGGAGTACTCAAAACACACGTCCCCGTGATATGATGGAGAGCTTTTGGCTTAGTGAAACTTTGAAATATTTATATTTATTATTCGATGATTCTCGGAAGCTAGTAGATCTGGAAAAATGGATTTTTAATTCTGAGGGTCACATTCTCCCAGTCTATGATTCATAATGCATTTTAAAGCACGACTGGAGGTCTTATTTTGGTGGAAGAAAATCATTTCCAGAAATATTTCCGATGGAATAAACTGGGTATTTCAGAATTAGGAAAGAAATATTGGATTGGTTTTGTTTACAATAAAATAAATCATCGAATGTCTTTAAATTGGATGAAAATAATTAATTAGCCAAATTTAACTTGAAAATTTATCATTGTTAATAACATATTGTCATATAAGTAGGTGTAATTAAATGACACACAATTTTGTATTGACTCGATGATAATTCACTGTTAGAATGTGTGTGTTTGTGTGTTCAAACCGGTTAATCAGAATGATATGCAATCAAATCGTACTTAAAGTACAATACTTAAATCTCTTCAGTCTTAAATTCAAGCTACTCGAGGTCCAAGTCACAAATAATAGTTAATTTTTGCACAATCAAATCTGTGAAGATATTAATAATACTGGTATTAAAGCAACGAATTAAGAATTTGATGTTTTTTTTAAGTTGGTCTGGGAAAGTGGTTCAAGTCTATGAATATGTACAATACTATTAATACGAGAATCAGTGCCCTGGTACTGAGCAAGGGTGTATTATAGTTGACATTATTATTACGTATCAAATTTTCTAGTCGTGAAGTTATGTCATCATGCAAGACTCACACCAAAGCGAAATTGGCACTGGTGTCTGCGTTATAAATCAATACCGTCGAATAACGCAGCATAAATTATTGAGTTAACTATTCATATTGATATTCGTTAACACTGTGTTTCTAGTGAATAAATAGAAAATTAGAAACTGATAGTGCAACTAAAATTTTAGCAATAATTTAATTCCAACAACCCGCAGAATATCCTCTCATTAGTAAAGTCCACTAACTTGCCGATAAAAAATGAAAACTAAATTTATATTATTTAGCAGACAAAAAAAAAATGAAAAAAAAAGAACCGTTTTGCGTATAAGAAGAATTTGTTGGAATGAAAAATAAATTAAATCTCATTAAAAAAATCGCCATCTGACATTACACACAATATCAATTAATCTAAATAAGTAACAAGTACGCGACAAATCGTTGACGAAAAAGGAATTTGGACTCTTTATAAATTTCTTAAATGTTCCCGTAGAATTTTCTGCAAAAGGTATTGGTCATTGTTACGATATAGGTGGTATGGATTTAAAAGGTCATCTAGGACATTTTAGTGTGTGCAATTTTGAATAATGGGCTTTCCAATGAAATTCTAATATCTACTAACGAACTAATCGATCGTACAATGTTATCATTTGTAGCTAAATGATTCTCATATAAATTTTTCATGTTCCTATCTAAAGATCAAAAAAGTTTCATGAACAGACGAGTAGATATTAAAATCCGTACCTTCCACAAGGCTTAAGATACTGTTTGTAAAATAAGTTTTCAATTGCCAAGATTTGGTTCATTTGCCTTATTCACTCCCCCCCCCCCCCCCCCCCATTATCTATTTGTATATAATGAAAAAAAGAAAATCGTATAATTACTACAGTAGCCACTTTGAGACATGGCTTCAAGTATACGTGGCTTGCTTCACATCAGCTTCGGTAGAATCTGAGTTGAAGCTGCAAATGATGAGAACTGAATTTCAAAAAATATCAATTTTTTTTACGACCACACGTTTAAAAGATTTTAATAACTAAACATCAATGGAATTCTTCTAGCCATGGCTCAAAAAAAAACTATCATTCGAGAAATAAGTATTATAAATAGATCACATATATTATTAATGACATCTGAAAACGAATTGCACTTTAATTATCTGAATCTCTCATCTCGATAACATTCATAAATTATAATTTTCTTACACTAAATTTGAATTCACCGCTATACTTACATAAGGTTATCGACGTAAGCTGTTATACCAAATGATCATCATTATACATATTTCAATTTGTAATAAAACCTATCAGTTGTGTAAATATGTAAATATTGTTCCTTTTTCATCACATACCAAATTGTTAGAATTATTACCCTAGAAATTCATACCCATTTTTATGAGATCTTATAATTGGCATTTCCCTGCACTCTCTTGATGGTACACAAATTTTGATAACCCTTTAATTTTTATTTTTTTTCATCAGATCTGATTCTCGAGAGAAATATTTTTTATTACCTCAGTATTTACATCCACGCTTCAAATAGCACCTTATAATTTAAGTATCGAAAAGTAATGAATTAAGCGGCAGATATACAAAGAGAATTAGATGAAAAACGGGATCTTCTCAATCTGTGCCGAAAATCTCTTTACAGATTATCTAAAAATGGACGATTTATGGTATATGATAATGAGAAATTAAAATAATGTCATAATATTAATATCAAACGTATAATTAGGATCAAGCAGGATTGTCATATCCAGAGTGGAGGCTCCCTGAAAAAACCCTGCTATTATTATTTATATTTAAATTGATAAACATTACGGAAAGATAATTCGAATATTTTACATTGCGATCTTATACCCTAACATTCTTTCCATTTCATTTATTTAGAATAAATTAGCATCAAAGTTTTATATAGAAATATATATTTGATATATATATATATATATTTAAATATATTCATACTATGTGTACGTACATCACTTTGTCACATCTTTCTATTAGTTTTATTTTGCTTTTTATTTCACAGCTCATCAATCTGCAGCTGCTGGACTATCTACGCGATTACATGGTAAGCCTAACATAATACACACACATATATATATTTTCTTCAATAATTCAGTCTGTACAAATTAAAATATCCACCGGATGACATAATCTTTAGGTGTTAGTTCCGGAAATATTCAAGGCTGGTAAGGAAATGAAATAAAAAATAAAAATAAAATATACATATATATGTATATAACAACAATCTGATGGATATTTTAGCTGCTAACGAGAAGAAATGCCCAAAAAAGCTTTTGTGTATAATCAGTGAATGTCATCCCGAGTAATTCTATAATACATAATCCAAATGCGGGTTTCGGTCCCTTGCATTCTACTGATATAATAATTTAATTTTTTTTCCTAATCAAAAGAACGCCACCACACCTTACTATGTTTGTAGATTTCGTAATATCGTTTATTAGTAATATACCTGACAGTATATTAATTGAATTGACCCATCTAGTTATGTTTAGAGACGAAATGTTCATTATATTTTACGTTCTGATGTGAAACGTATTTTAATTCTATTTTTATATAGATCTATATCTTTTGTATGTAATAACCGAATCTCAGAGTATCGTACAATCGCAGCACTGTTGTGTAAAAGATAGGCACTTTATAACGCATGAATTGTCTTCGTTGTCGTAATCGACGGTTTTTTTCCCGTCAGGTGTGTCGTAGTGAGAACCGTTTTTCTCAACTTTCGGTTTTGGTTCAGGGGCTGGTAAGGTCTTCTCGACAATCGGTACCGCTTCTTCGATCGCTTCGGTATCTGAAGACCTCAAGGTTTTCGACGTCGTACTTGATGGAGAAGTTTTTCCGGGTCTAACGTCATCCGGTATGTCAAAACCAGGCGATGGGGGAACCGACACTCTGCAGAGAGGAGGCGGCGAGTCGCCGGACATCATAACACTGGAAATGAGAAATTAGGGAAAATATATAAATTAAAAAAATTAATTTAATCTAGGTTGGTCTATATATTTTTTAGCTGATGATGGGTAAGAAACAGAAGCTAGTAACTATCACAATGATAACAATGAGTAAAATTGCAAAGAGACACACGAGTCTAGAGTTACTAGAGTAAATGAGTAAAGGTACGAGCTGGCATGATGAGCAAGATTTTTTTTAAACTGAGTATGCAAATGGTTCAGATTTAAATTTCGATTCTTATACCTGTCTGCTGCACAATTACGTGATCATAAATTACGTGGTTCAATTGCGGATGGGCGTTATCGAAATATACACAATATTTATGTAATATATAGTTTTAACATGTACATATATACATATATTATGTACTGCACGTGTGCAATGAGAGTTATTTAATACGGGTCGTGCAGTTCTAAATATGACATTTGAAACCTACTCAGCTGGCTCATGTTTCCTACCAGATATGTATATTCTACGTATTACAGATATAATCCTGGGATCTGAAGTCAGCAGCGAGGATATTTCAGCACGACATTTTTCTTTTATCGCTCGTAACTTTCGCAGATTAAGAAATTCAGGTTTTTTGACTCGGGAGAACTCTAGAACTCTTTGAGAACTAGCGATTCAAAAAAAAAATCCTATGTTATTCAAATGGGAAATATAAATTCGCGATTCGCGACCTCTGAATATTAATATTAAGAGCTCCGCTTTTAACAGGCATCTCCTCTCATCCCCCCCCCCCCCCCCCCCCCAAGTATTTCAGAGGTGGAATTTAAAAAAAAAATAGTCGATTTTTTTGAACCAGTCTAGTATAGGATTTTATGTCTGTGACGCCAAAAAATACGGTAAAATGAAGTAAAGACTGTAGGGAGATGTTAGGAGATGTGGTGAGATGTCTGGACATGTGGTGAGATGGAGGAGAATGTTGGGAGATGTTGGGAGATGTGGTGAAATGGGAGAGATTTTTGCAAAAAGGAGATATGGTGTACGCGATTTTCCCTTGTGAATCACCCCTCGGTCAGTAGCTACTAGTAAGGAAGATGTAGCACAGATGGGGAACAAGTGTAGTATTCGATTATTTAAACTCTGGATTACCTTTAACTCATCTTGGCATATCCGCCAATTATTACGTATGTAATCACGATAAACAAGACGTGTGTATATATTACTACGGGTGTAAAAAATCGTAGGATCGTATATCAATAAATTGTACATCTAACTTAATCTCACATCATCATCATAATCGCATTGCTCGAGATTCCAGAATAATATAAAATAATAAAATTTCATAATATAACTGTCGCTTCTCCAACTATTAAAAATACACGATGTAATATACGTGGATAAATTAATTGTATCAGTTGACGTTGACCTGCAGTTGTAGAGACGTGTGTTATACCTATACGTATACAAATATATGTACTTATATACATAACTGCTATATATAAATATATGTACATAATCTGAATCAAGATTCTCGAGTGTTAGTTCGTCGTGAGGTCGGATTCTGAGTTCAAAGGTTGATGTGTATGTACAGTGACGTCCCTGACTGCAGATCTTATAGACTGATATGAATTTTAAACTTCATTCCAACTGAGATAAGTACATCAATCGTCTTATCATAAAAATGTCCATTTTCTGTCTATAATTTATCAAATATTGTAGTTGTACTATTTCAAATTTAACGACCGTAGATTTCAAATTCGACGCCTCGTGGAATTCGATAATAACACAAAAATAATAAGTGTTATTCGTAGATACAGATAATCTATACAATCCTCTCAATCCAACCTGCGCATTGATGTATTGGAGAAAGCATCGTAAATTATTTCATTCAAAGGTTAAAGATCTGTTGGCGGCCCATGTAATTATCAATTAATTATATTCAATTTCTCAAATAGATTAATAATATATAATTATAAGAAAAAAAACATTATCAATAACGTACCACCGAACTGTTTTTATAGGATGCATTCTCGCCTCCTCTTCTTTTGTCAACGACAGATAAGACATCCTCGTCATAATACGCGCAGAGCACGTCTTGCAAAGTGAAAAAATAATCCAGACAGAAAAAAAAACCTCTAATATATTTATCCTTCAAAAATATTCGACGCGTGTATTAACAGATATAATTTATTCACGTCTCAAAGTCTTCTCCATTCATAGCCAAATTAATATGAATTTATACTGAAGTATCACCATCATATTTTTTTAATATAAACGAAACTTTTCACTTCCATTAAAATGTCACGCACTAACACTGGTCGATATAAATGTGACAATATTTTTGACGATCGTACACATGAAATATTTTCGATAAAAGTTTGTAGAATTAAATTTTTTTTTTCTCGGGCAGGTTGACGTGAGAAATGAAAACGTACGACACGACCACTCGGCGCCAGAACGTAGACGTGAATATCCAGCAATGGTATATAGTAATAAATATTCAAGCTATTAAACTATACCGCTAATTGTAAGAAGCGCCTTGAGGCCTCCAATCATCAAACTACAACTAGAACAAGAACTTCACCTCATTTCATTTCATTTCATTTCTTTTTATTCCACTCCGCTAATCGCTGATCAGCGATTGCTTCCTAGATTAGGTGCGTGAGATCAAAAACATCGTTTTATTCTCTTATCAGTCGTACTATATCCGTTTAAAATGTATGAGACACGAAAAAAGGGTTTCCGAATATATACTAATAGACTGTAATTGGTTCTTTTTTTCGGCAGTGTTTCAGCCTCACTATGTAACGGGAACGTTTTCCTTCAAGGGATGTGGAACTTTCGCAGCTGCCGGGTGGACCGAATCGCACCCTATTTTCACCCCTCGAAGGGAACAGCCATCATGGGTATATACAATGATCGAGTGACGTGTCGTTATATACTTATATAGGTATGTTCGCATCACAATCGGTTGTAACCGATAGTAACGAAATCCATGAAAGTCTCACATCACCACGACGATACACAATGGAAATATATGTACATACTTGTACATGTATGAAAGTTCCTTCAGGGCACCTTTTTTTTTGCTTGCTTTTTTAATCTTATTGATTAGAGAAATAATTAAAATAAAAAATTGTTGCACTGTCACGATCGAAATCTTGTTCACAATAAGTTGGGATTGTATATTAGATTCGTTTGTTTTTTTTTAAATTTATTTATTTATTCATTTATTTTTTTCATGTGTTGTTAGCAATTGTTGAACGTTATAGTGTAGCGCACTATTTGAAAATATATAACGTTATAAGCGGAGAGAACGCGAACTATATCTTTAATAATGATGATGATTAAATGATTTAAATGATTTAATTGATGATAATGAAGCACGTTATCAGAACGACCTATTATTTCCTATTTCCTAGACACGCTTACGGCTTACAACTCGTGCGAGAGGAGGACGTGTACATACGCTTCGTATGCCGGCTAACAACTAACTGAAGTAAGCTGTATCATCATTATTATACCCATGTAGTATAGGTATACGAGCAGAGGAGTAGCAGACGACTGCTGCAGCAGCCTAAAAGCAGCAGTCTCGTTTGCGATTTAAATGCAATTTCTCGACCGGATTTTAAAACATGGGTGAATTCGGGAACGTTTATGAAAAGACAGGATTTAGCGTGTTAGCTAAAAATAAAATTTCGATCACTAAAGGGCCCGGTATTATAACTAATAACTATACATATAAAACCACAAAAAAGAAGTAAATACGAAAATACGTTCAAAAAAAGTCATCATTAAGAAATTGATCATATTACCATTAACAGATTTATGAGTTTTAGTTTGCCTTAATTAAGTGCTGAAAGGGCGTAATCGCTTGAAATGCGAAAACTTGAAGTTGCGTGAAGTTTGTAAAGAAAAAAATCGAAGAAGTTGTAAAAGTAAAAATTTGCCATGACCATCAATATACAGGCGCATCGAACCTTATATTATTCGAAATACGATACAGGTTTATATTTTCGATAGAGAAATCTTTAATGTCTGCAGTATATCCCATCAATACTTTTATATGTGGTAGATATGCGAACCTGCGCAGAATGCCAATAAGAGTATATAACATTGATAGTTTCACTTTACACAGTTTTCTACTATACGTGTAACTATAGATATTAAGTTATATCTAATTTGATTGTATACAAATTAATGTAACCTCTGACCACAGCACGAGCACAATTTATTAATTTTTTTCAACCTTTTTTATTCCTCATTTTATTTTTTGTGCAGAATTATTGGAGAGATCAACGGGCTCAACTTGCATAAGAAATGTCTGCCGTCTCACTCTCTCTATATTCGCCTACGCCTAGGCAAATCGATTGTTAAATTATGTGGATTTTTTTCTGGTATATAATGATACTAAACTAACGGTATGCAGCAAGATTGATCTTATAGTCTTGAGGAATGAGCAAAAAAATAAAATAAATAAATAAGAATGAGGAAAAAAAAATTCTTTAATGGATAAAATAAACGGGACTTTGAGGACGGTTCGCATAATAATAACAACTACAACAATAATGATAATAACACATGTCACATCCCAGAATTTTTCTGTGTTAAATCGTTATTAATTTTTATGAATGTATATATGGAGTGCAAGTTGCATCGATTATGTCATTAGAGTTACTAATAAATACCATATACTTCACACATTATACCTACTAAAAAAAAAGTGTCCAAGGCACATAAAGCATTGATTGTATTGTAACCGGATAATAACCATAGACATGGCGGATATAGAATATGGTAGGCAGGAATTCTTAGGAGTGTGCAGTGTCGAGTATAGATGCTATAGAGTCAAATCAAACCGTGCTGTATACTGTAACAAATGTACACCGTTCGTCAAATAGAAAAAATAAACTCAATCAACTGTTGACACATCACAGATTATTATGAGCAAACTTATACGTACTATCTTAAAATTTTTTATGCCCATATATTTATGTTTACAAGCCCCGTAAATGATGTCATTTCAAAGAGGACAAAATTATTAGAGGTGGTCCCGAATACATGGAATTTTTTTTTTTTTTCATTTTTTTTTAAATAGAATTTTTTTCTTGAGTTTGCTCGTGTATCAAAGGTTACACTCGATTCGATAGATTTCTTCTACCAAGGTCCCCGGCCAATACCGCGTGGGCGAATAAACTAACATACATACATATGCAGTATATACGTGTACCTATAGATACAAGAAATATACAATATCTAATTGGTGATTTCAAAGATCCTTTTTTTTAAATTTCAGCCACGTTTAAACTGCAATCTTATAGCAGTGTCAGTGTGCAGTAGTTAGCAGATCACAATCAGTGAAATTTTCATCTATTTATTTGATAATAATTTGAAAAATTGTAAAAAACAACACTAAAAATAGTCTATTTTACACATACCAATCTCAAGTAAGAGTATACTGAATTCTTTCGCTCGACGATTCTTTTCAAGCAATAAGTATGCGTCGAATAAAATAAGGAAACAGGAACTTACCCCATATAGTAGAGTAAGGACATATTTTCTTCCCTGCACATCACCATTATTTTATTTTATTTTGTTTGGTTACGTTTTTCAAATTAATTTCTTAATAATCTGAACTTGAAAATAATGTTACCAAGGTGTTTTAGCGGAGCGGAAGAGGTGTTAGCGCAACAGAGAATTTTAACGCACTAAACGTTGCGGGTATCGTGGTCGTAGTCGATTACTATACTATAAGATTCCAGTTTGGCATAGACGTACCTATACATTCGAACGGGCAAAAGGTACAAAAGAATTAAAAAGAACTCTACTTGAAGTACCTCTATACAACCACCTACACTCATAATTACTACTCAACATTTGAAAAATATCACATTATGCAACTTGACGAATTATTTGCTAGTGAAGGAGAAATTCGATCACAATATTATTATAAAGTTCGAATCGCCACGTATAAAGTCTGCATACTTATGTTACATCTATACAATATATAACATAATATATTTTACGCTCGAAGCAAAAAAAAAAAAGTCTATTTTTATAAGCTCATACCTTCTCTGCCAGCAGAGATTTTGATTTGCGATTCGCGGACCCACTATATACGGCACTGCCTGTTATATGTAGAATTCACGTTAGTCACCTGCGGGGCGAATTCTAATGCTGTTATTTCTACTATGGGTGACGAATTCCTGCAGTACCTGTTCGCGAGTGATGTGTAATAATACGTCATTTCAGCGAGTAAATGTTATACACAACGTTAAATAATTTTTACAAGTATTCTTAGTTGCTGATCTAACGTAAACACTGAGACTATATAATCTTTGTATTATACATATATATACGGAAATGAGATTAAAAAAATAAATGAAGAAATGAAAAGAAGGATTTGGAAATTTCGCAAGAAAATATCGAAATTTCAAAATACCTTGCCTTAATTTTTTTGAAATCAGTAATCGAAGGCGGGGATTTGAACCGTTTTTTATTCTCAAGTTCGTTTAATTGTTCGAGGTTTCAATGTTCCATTCTCTCTGATTTCTTCTGACAACTTTTTCAAGAGATTTTTTTTTTCGATTTTCTTATCCTGATCCACTTTAAGTAACGCGTTCGAAATTAATTTGTTTGGTATTTTTGAACGAGATCGAGTTATTGAACCTGCAGATTCTGAAACTGACACGTGCGTAAATTGTAGAGATAACTACGTGGGCATAGGTATACACATACATACTGTATATATAGCTGTTACACGAGTTACACGATGTGTTAAGGTGTTAACGAAAACTAAAGCCGGTCAATAATTATATTTATGATTAGATATGTTTCTCCTCGAGTTCTCTGGGACACGACACAACGATCATGGGTCATAATATAGGTTGTAATGTTCAATCAACTATAAACGCGTCAACGGCGTACTTGACTATAGCTGTGATAAAATAATTCGAGACGTTTCATGTAATTACGATCGAACTTCGTCTACACCTTCGGTAGGCTCGTTTGATCGGTCAATTATATTACAGATACAATGCAGTACACTAGTTACTGATTTTCTTATGTGTTTTTTATATTATCTTCGTTAATTTATTTATACGTTTAATGATCGAGCAACCATTTATCACCATACCATCTATTAAAGGGAATATCAAACCATATGATGAGCATTTGATTATATTTTACTTGATAGGCATTCACAGTCAAGCTTAAGTTTAGGACGTAAGTTATGTAGAAAATATATTTATCGTACGTAAAAGGTAGAAACGTCGAGCTGAGATCTTTCGCTATCTCACTCTATCTCTATAGTTTGTTGCGGTGAAATTGCGTTCAGATATAATATTCATGACATATTTTTGACTTAACCTTGCAAAATTGAGGAATATGTAGAACAAGTTGTTGTAATAATTGCGAGAAAAACACGTATTTTCATTTTCAGATTTAGTGATTAAAACTTACTCGTACTCCCCCCGTTGCGGTAAAGGATTTGGAAAGCGCATTTTAATTATAATTGCAAGCTCTTGTTGATTTTATCTGCTGGGAATTATTCAACGCTTTGAAATATTATGTTGTTCGAATTAATGATGTAACGACGATAACGGATTATGGAATTACCAACTATCAAACATTGTGTGATTCAGATTCTAACGAGCACCGCACGCCCGTATGATCGAAACAGAAGAAGCGCTGGAGTAAAATTTGAAACTTTATCGACGACGGCGCTCCTATCGCTCGCGATCACGGATGTACTCGTGATTCAAGCCGGACCGGATGCGGATGATAGGTTAAATATTCGAAACGGGCTGAAACCTTGCGACAGATAATTTTATCGTGGAAAGATGAATTCTTAGTTTTTTTAATTTTATATTTGGATCTACAACCACGATAAAAGATAAAGAATAATGAATTTTTCAGGAGAATTATGCTTACAAGGAACTGCAAACATTTACAAGAGGAGAAAAAACTTACCGATCGTCGGATTTTGAATAGTTGTTGCACAATAACGGACAGAATCGTTATTTTTAACGCGTATAAAATTCCTGTGGAGGAAATATATAATTATCTATGAAATAAAATGCATGTAATAAACTTTGATTCAATGGATATGGTCTTTCGATTTTTGGTTAAAGTGTAAATTCTTTCTCGCGCGTCACTTATCCGAACTGTCACGTTGCTGCAGGTAGGCAAAAGACTGTCGCAATGTATTATGCGCCTATCGATATTTTATTGAAGAAGACTTAATTCTGGTCACTTTTCGTTGCTGAATTTTTCTCGTTCAATCTTAATATTTGAATCCCGATCTTTTGTATACTGCAATTGCAGAGCTGGTCGCGTGTGTTCGGAAGCTTTCGCACAGGTTCGTATTAGTAATTTGGAGAATAATTTTCTAACGATTTAGCAAATCGGAATGACCGTCGTCTGCAGTCGCGTAGCAGATTATATACAGCCACTCCACGAGGGACGAGTTTGGATTTAACAGATTAATGGGGCGATTTTCGACACGTATATCATACTCGGAATTTTGCATGATTACGAGTACAAAATGTTGCCAGATGTTTAGCTCGTGCGCGGCGACATCATGTGTTCGAAACTAGGCCGATCTAAATGAAGTTTTTATTATTTGTAGACAGTTAAATACATCAATTGGTCACGTGTACTGCAGATTTGATTACGCTATAATTCCTCATCCGTTCCTGCTACTGCGGCATCTGCAACTATTATTATGCATTTACCGTTACGTATATACGTATATACGTTCCCATTGCAGTACATATAAACTACATCTAATATGAATTACTTCATCCAACGGGAGTCGAGAATCGATTGGCGATTGTTAGAACTCAAGTAAAAATAAAAAAAATAAAAATTCTGATAAGAATTCATTGATGCTTGTTCGAAACATGGTTCGTAATTTATCATTGAATCGCGTGCTCACGATTCAATTCGCCATCAGATAATGGTAGGCGATGAATATACAATAATATCATATATATGTGTAGTTGAGATATCATGCGTCGTTTTGGAAAAGTTGTCCGGCTACATTCAAACCGTCTGCACGGCACATAACTATCACGTATACGCAAATAGATCGTTGATAACGACTAGAAAATTTGATGCTACCCAACTTTTGAAAGTTGGAGCACACGTGCCCGCATCATTATTCGGAGTAGTAAACGTGCGAATTATGTAAATTTGAGTTTCAAGCATCTATAGCATATCTTACGATGCAGGTTAAAAAGATGTGTTCGAATTTTAGATTTAGTCTATTTTCAAAGAATCACATAGTAGTTCTGAGATTTTTCAAAAACTTTAAGTTCATTGCATTGAAGAATATATATGACGTGTTATACTTTCCTTGAAAATTCAACCTTTGAAAAAATGTTGACAAACAATCTAAAATTCGTTTATAAGTTCTTATTGGTGACGATTTACAGAGTCAAAATGCAGTGCGTATTCTGATATTGCGTGTTTCGTGTTCGGTTAAATAGAGTCCGTAAAGTAAAGTTAAATGTGGATTTTTAAGCATAAGGTATTCGGCAACAGCGCACGGTGTTGAAATGAGGAATTATAGTTGTTCCTGCTGGAGATCAATCTTAGGGTTGGTGATTTAGTGGGATTTACTATCTGATCCAGACTCCAGTTCAACATGACTCACCCATCTTCGTGATGTTTGTGCTTCTTCTTGTTCAGGATGACCCAGGTACGGACGTGGAGTTTTTTGCTATTTTTTTCCTTTTTCGGACGGCCAAAGTTATGCCGCCCACTACGTCCCGAGGATCTTGACTGCGAGAACATATCCCTTCCTTCCTTTTCTTCTGATTTATTTTTTTCTTCTTCTATTTGTTAGCGTCAATTTCTTTCAGTTCTATAACAATATTAGCCCCGCAGCTTTGTCAAGTAACCAAGTTTTCATTGACTTAGTATAAATTACCCGGTATTATTTATATCTGAAAGGTTTTTTGAAATGAAATACTAATAAATTCTTGGTACATAAAAATATAAACGCACGTTATTCTATACATAAAATTACAATGTACTTATATACACGCGTTAGCTTTTCTTTTAGGTTCACTCGAACATGAACTGAGGATGTTACATTAGAATGGTCACAGCACGAAAATTTTAAACATTATATAAACCGAGAGACTTCAACACGGATGTCGGCTTTCACCAGAACCGCACAAATTCAAGGTCCTGTAGATTTACAATACTACGAGCAAAGCCTATATTAATGTTTACTTGCGATAAGATTTAAAATTCACGTGCAAACCAACCTGGGGAAAATTTGTATCCCACCCTTCTCCGGGATAGCCGAAAATTTTATAAATTACTCAAAATACATTCAACTACGAAGACAACGTAAGAAGAACAGAAAAGTAGAAATAATTGATCACCACAAAATTACACGATTATACTGCATTCTTTTATGCAATTCCAAGTACAATGCCGCCGATAAAATTAAAGTCTAATGCAGTGACGCGAAGCTGACACATTATGGGGAACCGTTCCACAGGTCGCTGATGACCTCCCATGAACTCCAGCACCTTCTACCTTCTACACAGGTACGCGATGTTCCCCTCCCGATTTCTCCCGCGTATATAGGTATGTACGTACGTAATGTATAGTGTGTAACGGTGCTTCTCGTTTCTTTCCATATGGTTTCAATTTTTTCATTCGAATTAGTTCTTTTTTTATACGTATGTAACAGTGCGTAGTACATGCGTAGGTATGTGTATGGTTGGGTTGAATGGGATGAAAATCGCACCAACGATCGGCAATTATTTTGAATTGTAAAGGATGTTACTTTCAACTTTTGAAACTATACTTCAAACAGAGATTGACCGCAACGCGCTTTTGGTGAACGCCTCCGTATGTGCTGTAAAATTACGCGCCATAATAACCTCAGATTAGATACAGACGAGATGAGAAATCGTCGAGGGTTAATTCGGAGTCACGGACTCGTACAAGACGAAACCATACTTTATTCAAACCATTCACACACATGATCGATGCGCGCACACGAGAAAACCCGGGGAGTCTTAAAACTTGGATAAAAGTTGAACGCTCCAACGAATATACCGACAATCTTTTTTTGTTTTATAAAATCTAGAACAATGAAACATTTTTATATGAGAATGCTGCCGCCAGGACTACGGCGACATATCGTAGGTATATTTGCATGAATTTTGTGGCTGTCAAAAAAAGTGCAGTTCTCAGAAGAGTTCGAACGCGGCAAAGAAAAGCCAGCATGTAAATATTTGACGTTTGACTCTCCATTTCGCGCGCTGCAACGGATGGCTAAATAACACTGGCTCTGACAATGTGTATGCTAAGAACTAACAATTGATCAAAGTTGCGTATAGACGGTATAAAAAATATTGTTCCCTCTTTCTTAAAGCAAAGCTATAATATCGTAATCACACAACGCTATACGTGTTCAAATGTCACCAAAGTCACACCCGCTCGGATTGTTAAACACGCCCTGAACCGTAACGTGCTGCATACCTGAGGTATGTTAAAAACTTGGATTCAAATTTGACCTTCCTGTAGCTGATTGCAAGTATTTATACGCCACATTATATTCTTGTCTAAGTTTTACATACCAATTAAGTGTATAACTGTAAGCAAATGTACCTGTACAGACTCATTCTTAAGTGCTGTGAAAACTGTTGCAAACCTAATATTATCTGATACAGAAAGCAGAAACCGAATTTGCATAATATCGTTGCACTAAAGAAGAGAAGAGATCGTTGGCCGGCCATGAAAAAAGTGTACTATTCGCTGCTGCTGTGGCTTGATATTTCATGAAGTGGTAAAAAGGATGAATGGAAAAAAAATACAACAGCTGTTATTATCAGCATTATTGCAGCAGATAACAAAATTTATTTACAATCGTTTAAGGAACTGTTTATATTATAAACAATGGGAATAACTGGTACCCGATGATAACGGTGCATTGCGTTATAATACCTACTTCATGGAAATGATAAACCACCACGTCGCGATTATTGGTCGAAGATAACAAACTAACAATCGCCGAATGGATTTAATCGAGGCCTGACCCGTTTGGTCGGCGAACAAATTATTCTCCGAATTGACATCGGTAATAATCACGAGAGAGACCGGTGGTCATTGGACTAACACATTTATCACAATAAATTGATTCTACACATTTTTCTATTTTATTTTCTCTTTAAGATGATGGAAATTATTTTGTCTGGATGTAAATTCAACTTGACGACTCCAGAAAGTACAAGAGAACGCATGCATGCACGTCAACGGAACTCACACAGAACACTAAACAAAAATTGTGATATAAGAAGTTCTAGAACCGCCGCTTGGTTCAAGTGGCTCATAGCGTAACTGTACTGTAATATGCTATATATCTCGATCTGGGAAAAGTTTAAATTACGAATATATTATATCCTTAATGGATACTAAGGCGTTCCACTTTATATGATCTCGTAGTGGACGGTGCAGTGGTCACCAGTCACCTATTTTCCGTGTGAGCATTGCTATGGGGCGTTCCACGTGAAATCTTTGATCATCGCAATCTGACCTACACAATTTTTCGTTCTATCAAACAAAACCTTGTTTTTTTTTATTTCTCAAATACTGTAATACAGATACGTATTTGAAAACCATATCTTGACGGATGACTTTTAAAAATTTGAAAGAAAATTCTTGAAAACATTTTTTGTTGTATCCTAAATCGACAAAACTCAATTCAATCGAACTGAAAATACTTATAAATGAAAATAATTGTCCATTCTATACAGAATTTACGGTATTGTTGGTTTCAAATTTTTCACAGTAGTGACTATACCATCATTATTTTGGAGATGATTTGAAAGTTCGATTTCCTGGAGAAGAAAACAGATTCTGAAAGTCGTACGAAATCATCAGACGCTGATCGATTTGACATGGAACGCGCCATAGTCTTGTCTTTATATTTTTTAAAGTTGCATCATCATGCGCATGATCGCAAGAGCTGTGTGAAGCTGACCAACGTACTATACATGCACATTTGTGCAATACAATCACACGCCCATCCTTGTATAGCGACCGCAGCTCACGACGACGACGACGAATACGACGTCGAGTATCAAGAGACTCGGTAGAGTCTCGCGCCAAGTACATTAAAAGAGCACCGGACGGCAACCGAGTATCTATACAGTTAAGAGATAGGAAAAGCGCTGTACGGCCGACTGTTTTATTCAGTATCCCCTTAATCATTAGCTTTTCGGGAAATTTGGATGCACTTTCGCAATATAAATCGCAGTGTCGGGTTCATTTGAGCCTAATTTTAATAACATTGATGTTCGGAGAGATGTGATCTCATGATAGTTATCGACGCTCGAGCCCGTTCTACGATCAGAATTTTCAACGTCATCGTCGTCTCCGGATCACTTTTCTCCTTAGCTCTATTGCTATGAAATGTAGTGCAGTATATAACGCAAACTCGATTTTCGCTGAGGTTCAAACTGCAGACGCATGGGCGTGACCATCGCTTTCGTCGTCTCGTTATTTTCTAGGGACTCTTTCGGGACTCTAGTCGTCTCTACTGTACCACTAGAGTCCTGTCGTCATTCCGCATGTCTTTACGATCACCTCCTTGCAATCACAACCACCGGCCAAACTCGATGAAGGCATACGATAAATGTTTATTATGGAAACGGTGTTAAGGATTTTGAATAATATAAAATGGATAGTTTTCGGTCAACTTGTAACAGTACGAAGCGTTTGCCCACCTTAATATGATTGACATCACCGAATTCAAATTTCTGAATCCGTTTGCTAAAATGTTATGAACTAGACTCGATAGCTCCGCAGTGACAGCCACATGAGGTTATGCTATAAATGAAGTTTCTAGCTACTATTATAACAACGATGTAGCAATTATCGCTGTATGGTTTATATAACGAACATACGTATGTATGCGGACGAAAAGTATCAAAGCGTCAGAAGATTCGATATTATTAACAATAAGTTAATTGTTGATTTGACGTCACTGTGATTGAGGAAATCTGATAAACGTAATCCATGTTAGTGGTTCGAAGAAATCAATTGTTTTATTTAGTGCAGTGTGCAGATTAAAAAATAATACAGGAGCGATGTTCAAGTTATTGACAATTTCTGATCGAATGGATCGTGGATTGTGCAACATGGAGTTTGGTCAAAGAAATTTGAACAAAGTGAAATGCAATCTTGCTGAGAAAATCCATTATTACTTTGTACAGTGCAGACCAAAAAATATCGGGTTAAACGTTTTAATTAATAATAATCATTTGATCAGCAGGCAAAACAGTTCAGTCCTTTGAAGTTGGAATTTTACATCTGTAAGCAGCCCGCTCTAGTGGTGGTGTATGTACAGTTGTTCCTACAAAAGTCACTCATTACAGCTATGTTGTGGAAAAGAAATTATAACAAAAATTAAAATCATTCGTTGGTATCTGGTATGAGATAGGCATTGAGAGTGAGACTAGCTGTGATTCCAGTGACGACAGGTGCATTCCATTTTAACGATGACACTGTTTAAGCATCAGATTTGGTTGATTGGGTAGATGATGTGGCTTTGTATCTTGATGTCAACTTTAGGAGTCTCTGTCAGTGAGTTCTTGTAAACATAGCTATAGCCATGTGTCTCAACTAACTTATGCATATTTCAATAAAGTTGTCATTCAGATCAATATGTGAGTGAGATCTTCGGTTCAACTACACCCATCAGTGGTATCTGTTATCGAGCAAGAAAGAATATCGACCGGCAGAAATACTATAACTACTAGCCAACTATATCACCATTAACTAAAAAAGTACCAGAACATTGACCTTTATCAAGTGGTTTTGCAATAAATGTATTCAAGGATAAAAGTTACTATTATTTTGTAATAAATAAAGATGAATTATATTGAGTCATCACGTGTTTCGATATATTTCATAAGATTTTCTGCGATGCATTCGAATAATGAGAAATAGAAAACTTTCTTTCAAAAAGTAGTGAAATCCCGACAAAGCACCTCAGGTGCAAAAAACCTCGCCAAGTACATTAATTTTTCAAAATCAATCGCCACCAAAAAGTTGTTCCCCAAGAATAACCCCAAAATTAAATTCTAAAAAAAATAGATCCAAATCAATCATTGTGCCAAGTATATGTAACTGCACCATGCATAGGAGTACTAGAGAAGACTGGGATAAAAATACAACAAATCGAATTGCCAATTGGAAGAATATAAAGTTGGGGAAAAAAATCAATGAAAAAAAAGAAATTAAATTAAATGAAAAAAAATGAATAAAAAAAAAAATTGGAGGTAGTGGGACTTGGCGGGCTTTTTGGAAAAAAATCCGGAATTCTTGTATAGCAAAATGACATTAGCCCGCCAAGGACCACGTACTCCAATTTTTTTTTTTATTCATTTTTTTTCATTTAATTCAATTTCTTTTTTTTCATTGATTTTTTTCCCCAACTTTATATTCTTCCAATTGGCAATTCGATTTGTTGTATTTTTATCCCAGTCTTCTCTAGTACTCCTATGCATGGTGCAGTTACATATACTTGGCACAATGATTGATTTGGATCTATTTTTTTTAGAATTTAATTTTGGGGTTATTCTTGGGGAACAACTTTTTGGTGGCGATTGATTTTGAAAAATTAATGTACTTGGCGAGGTTTTTTGCACCTGAGGTAAAGTTATACTATAAGAGGCCTGATGCCGAGAGGAGAGCAAAGCGGGTTATAAAATCCACTGGAGAATGTTGCCGAGTGAGATTTCAGTGTGCTAGGTATATAAAATAAATGCTATCTTTGCAGACTTCGGAATAAAGCGGCGTTTGTAATAACATTTAAAATTTCAATTCCTCATCCATTCCTTCAGACTTTATCGAGATGAAGAAATTTCAGTGAGGGATGATCGAGCATATACCCATTATACCTGACAAATGTGGCGATATTCGTTGCATCAAGAAATAAAAATATTAACAATAATAATAATAATAATAATTAAAAAAATAGATAATTACTTTGGATGACTAGAACAGAACGGATTTAAATGACTGTATATATTTCGTAAGACTGTAACTTGAGACAAACCATAAAATACATAAATATATGCATGACGGTAACCACAAGTAAATGCGGTGTATTATTTGATGTATCATTTTTCCAAAGGACTATGCTCTAGATTTAATGTATATCTCTTTGGTAATGATTGTTTTGAAAAGTCATTAGGATCTTGATTGCTTAAGCGGTTGCTCGTCATGTTTCTAAATTTCAAATTTCAGAGAAGAATTGACTGTTTAGTACGTGCGGATAATGAACCCCTGCCAAGGTGTTCGAAATTTTGTTAGCAACATTGAAATTTGTAATTTTTGTTTTTTATCTTTCTTAGAATTTTCTAACGATTAACGAGAGCTCTACTTACATATTGCTACCCTCTACTCTGATTTTTTCAATAATGTGTTTGATGTGATAA
This sequence comes from Athalia circularis, assembly GCA_963978495.1. NCBI lineage: Eukaryota > Metazoa > Arthropoda > Insecta > Hymenoptera > Athaliidae > Athalia > Athalia circularis. The sequence continues at coordinate 13,734,746 of OZ021700.1, read as the reverse complement.
TTTTTGGGATGAAATTTGAAATTCGTGAATACATCATGGATCATATCAAAATATTGTATGTAGATTGTGTTGAACATATATAGAGATACCTACGTAGGATGAGATTGTAAAAATTCTGCCAGTATCGTCATATGCTTCCCAAAATCAAATCCCGACGTCACGTTATTACAAATATAATTCTTACCCTCGGTGCTTCACGCACATGGAGTACAAAAAAATGCAATAGTTCTTCGAATAATGGTGGTAAATGGTTCGTCCATTCTCATTTTATTTGCTTACGTCAAACCGTATTTCCGAGGGAATATTTCTTCCTTCTGTCACGGAAGTCAGAAAGCCTATAAAGCACAAGTTTATAACAATAGAAGCGGATGTTCTCAAGATGCTCTGAGAAACCCTATACGCCCACTGCAGTGGTCAAGTTACTCACAGAAATCGGCAGCGTCTGCGTAAGCGACGCGCCAAACTAATTCCACGAACATGCATTTAACCTTTAGAGAAAAGTGGAAAGAAAAAAGTAAATCGGCAGACACCTACGAAATCCTGTAGACATTAATTTTGTTATCTGTTGGTACGCTTTTTTGGTGATTTGATCATCGGTCTGTGTAGCCGAATAATAAAATAATATGAGTACACATGTGTTGACCGAGCCGACGTTGTTCAAATTTGACAATATTAACTACTTATGTGACGACAGCGAAGCCAACAATAAATGTGTCTAAAGTACCGGAAATAGTTTGTGTCTCGGCCCCCGCGAGGGTTTATTATTTTTCTCTCTTCCAATGAGTCTTTAAGTATAGCAAGAAATGGTCTTCCCCTATAGTAGACAACGAAACAGGGTTGATGGTTAGGGGGCTGGCCGATGACTACTAATGTGTTCGTATAAGCGATTTGTTTCACAACTACTCGCGTTTTAACGAGGAAACAGTTGTGATTAGAATTCAAAATCAGAAAGTGAATGTCCCCAACAGGAAATCACCGCCAACCATTTTTAATACGACGATTTCTTGTCCGATGAAGTTTTTCGCGACCAATAATCGACGGAATTCGACTTCTGACTCTTAAAGACCGCGCGATATGAAAGTGTTCTGACTTAAAAGCGATAAAAATTGTAAAACGATTAGTTCCATGATTTTTAAGCTATTCGAAAAACATAAAATCAATTTTTACTTTCTTCATTTTCACGCGATGATACTTTGGGAAAGTTATTTTGAAATTTCAATGAAAAGTTAATGGATTTTTGTTGGATGAGGTAAAACAAAATGTCTGACTGGAAGTTTTAGAGCCCACAGATCGCGGCCCTCCCGATTTAACACTCGTTATTCATTTGTTTTTCGTATCTATTTTCTACTTTACAATTGACGGAATTAAATTAGTGTTGAATGGGTTTTTTGCTCAACCGTAACCCTGACCCTCGCAAGGTATATATATTCAAATTGCTTCACGTATTAATATTCGAGCGTTTCACAAATCGTATATAGACTATGATAATGAAATAAAAAATGTACAGGTACGTATGCTCATATGTATTTATGTTTAATAAAACTTAGCGATTAACGAACAATGCGGATAACTCAACACAATTTATCACGTGCAACACCTGGCATACAGCTTTAATTGCGACGTAGGTAATTACGTACATAAAAGCGAGTATATATTTTATGGTTGACGTCTTTGCGCAGGTTGCAAAGCAAACATAAAAATCTCCCACAGCAGGATGAACAGTCTCATGAAAGCGTTTTAATTCGTAACACACGATTTATATGAGAAAAACAAAACGTGAGAATCAGGACAGTGATAAATCAGATAGTTCGACCGATGATTTTATTTATAAAAAATTCAGTGGATTCAAATTCAAATTTGATACTACAAAATATGGCGAAATGAATTGTGATCGTGATTTTTGTTAAGTCAAAATTAATTCCATAGGCCCCTTCCGTATACGTATACATTTGAGGGAGGGCTGATCATAAAACCTGAACAATGCAAAACCGGTTTTAAGTTCAAGAAAAAATGAAAAAAAAAATATATATATATATATAATATCTTTCACCATAAACGAAGAACTTTGCCTGCTCCAAAATAATGCACATATGCAATGGCAAAGAAGATCGTCGGTATGTAACGGTGAGATTTTTAGTTTCAACTCTCTGAATCAAACGCTAAAATCTGCATGAATAAGAACTGAAGAAAGAGATATAAAATCTGCTGAGATGAATGAGTATTAAAAATTGAATTAAAAACAAAATTGCAAAGAACAGTCTCGTAAAATTAAACTCGTTCGCGCACCTTCTGCAAAGTTAGTGACGTTGACTTCGTGATGTCTTCCTTTATGCGTATTTCTTAAGACGCATTAAAATGGTACTGCAGATAGTTCTCTATACGTATAAATGTAATGAGGAAATTGTTGTACATATACATAAGTAATCAAAGTGATTTTATAAATTAATGTTAGTTTATTCTTTTTTGGCGCTCACCTCTTTGAAGTACTCGGTACTTCATCGATGTTCCAGTTGTAAACATCGGCGAACGTTGTGATCGTATCCTTCATAATTTATTTATACTTCCGCGTTATGTAATTAAAACTTTACATTTGTATGTGATACATAATTATATGTATTATGAGATAATCATGTCACAATTATTTCTATTACTAGATCAGCGCAGCTATGTGCTATACTGCAATACAATGACACGTACTATATCGTGATTTTTGTATATAAAATAATTGCAAATCCCCGCGCTGCTTTCATAAAAAGACACGTGCGCGTTCCGATGCGATGATGTTTTATATACTTGAATGGCGGCTTTATCGGATCGGATTGAATTTTTAAAAAATTATTATTCTACCAGTTTTGGTGGCACAGAAAGAGAACACGGTTAGGAAAAGTTAAACGCTTTCACTTTGCAACTGTTTAACGAGTTTTTGTAATTGTTTTTGTGAATTAAATATAAATAACGCAACTGTCACAAACCACGAGGGCCGTCGCGCGCAACTATAAAAACAAAAGAAAAAACAGATGAAACTCGTTCGACCTCGACGGTGTGGAAAGCCGGTACAAAGTAGAAATATCGTGTGTTGTACGAACTCTGTGATGGTGCTGACACTACAACGGACTTGAACAGTCTTCCGCTGAAGGTTCTGTTAACTTCTGGGATTCCGATTCAAACGTCGACTGCGCCTCTGCGGCCAAAGTGAGAAAGATACGAACGAACGCGGGACAACTTTGCACAACTTCTGACGTTCTTATTTGTCCTTTTTCTACTCAGAATTATTAATACTTTTCAAGTTGCATTAAAACTCCACGAAGTTTTTGTCCGTGAAACAATACCTACTGACAAAAAGTCACCTTCAAATTTGAAAAAAAAAAATTTTTTCATAATAATTTGTTACAGCGGAACGTTGGAGAAAAAAAACTGTTTAACACGTGGATTTGAGAAGTTTTTCTTTCACCCGATAGTATAATTTTTATTCTGAAAAGAAACTGAAATTACGGAATTATAATTACATAGCTACCGCACTTGTTTCAAATTAAGCAGAGTTTGAGAAGTAATTCATTTCTTTCAATTCCATTCCTACTGTAAATGTGTCATTGTTGTATCTGGATAATTTTTATTACTGTTAACCGCTGAATTTTCAAAATAAAGCGTATGGAATTCGAGAGACCTTGACTATTCAGTTTTGTAAGTGTTCTTAACAGTTTTTTTGATACCGTTAAAAAAATTGGAATGAAAATAATTCAACTGGAAAAGTGGCCCGCTACAAGCTCACTAGAAAACTTTGTGTGCTCACGCGATGAATGAAAAAAACTAAGTATGGTTTGAGAAGAATTTATATAGACGTCTTATGAGTCGACCCGTATAATACGTCGAGACATTGAACAATTCTCTACACTTACTATAGGTATAAAATAGCTTTTCAAGGAGTGCATTATAGGAATGCGTGTACAAATCCACAGAACCTTACCTACATACCTATTATAGTATAATCCCGCGACTACGAGTCCCGCTATAGTCCCATGGCTTGCTTTGTTCTTTGATTCTGTACGCGAAACTACCAGACATTTGAATTGAGTGCTCCACGTGCATTCCCTACATACATGACATGACTTCTTAATCTTATGTTAGTAACATTGTAGAGGCATTTTTCGGGGGAAACAAATATTCGTCAATTTGAAAGCGTTTTTTTTTTCAGATTTAAAAAAGTTTTTTTAAAAGAATTAGAAACCTATGTCGCTATATATTTATAAGCCATTTCGGAATGTGTAGAGCAGATTTCATTGAAGTTATACACCCAGAAAGTGATTGATGGGATTTTGTGTTCTTGTATAAGATCTTGAGATCAGTTCACGGGGATGAGATTTTCTGCAGACAAAAACACATTAAAATTGGGGTTGGTTCACGTTGTGTTTGAAAATACTTATTCAGGCCCTTTACGAGGGTGAAGCGTCGCGTCACCGGATTTTCTCCGAGTCTATAGTTGGCCCTGAGTCGCAATATAAAGGAAATAGGGAGTTTTATTTATGGGCAGCACATTCGAGGGACGTACGCTTTTTACCCAAGGGAGACGTAGTCATGAAATCACAAGGGGAATCGAGAAGATTTCGTTTTTAGCTAAGAGTTTCTGAGGTATAAGTATAAATTACCCGTAAAAAAGAAAAAGAAGAACACCAAAATTTTGTAACAATTATAAAAATAATTATTTTTTAACATTTGAAAAATAATATCATAACGCTTCGAAAAGCGTTAGACGCGTGTGAAAAATCTTACTTAATAATTATTATAGTTCAGATGATGCGGCAGCTTTTGCTGTCTTCTTTTTCCGTTCAACGATGCCGACGAATGTCCAAACATCGTCGCTAAGAAGCTGCGGTTCTTCAAATGCTGCGAAGTGACCACCACGGGGTGGATGATTCATTTGAATCATATTACGGAACCTAGACTTAAGAAGCCACTCCGGCGTGTACAGAAGTTCGTGGGGGAACGCCACGCAGGCTGTGGGCGTGTGAATTGGAACTCTGAAAATGATGAGAAAGAAAAGAATAAAAATTGATCAATTCTGTAAATTTTACTTTCGAAAAACTATTTGTAACAATAGATAACTTACTGGTCAATCTTCAATGCCCGGTGAGCAGTGGTGCAACTCTCAGCGTACAGACGAGCGCTTGTTGTAATGGAATTCGTAACCCAATAAATCATTACATTATCCAAAAGTTCATCAAGCGTAAATTTCTCCAGTAATTTACCATCCTGGCTGAATCTGTATTCCGGATTCGTCCAAGTGCTGAATTTTTCAAGAATATAAGCAGCGAGACCGGCTGGAGAATCGGTCAGACCGATACCTAAAAATGATCGATTAATTCATCACCTTCGTTCGGATCATAAACATGAAATACTCTTACCAACGGTGTCTGGCTTCGTCGACTGGATGTGTAAATAACCCGACTCTTCGAGCATCCGGGACCAGTGGTGGCTCAATGGGTACACTCTTGAAGCATATTTCTCTTCGACGATCAAAGATGGAAAGAACGAGCCTAGCAAAATCAACATTTGAGTCCAAGGCGACACGTCGAGGCATATTAGGTGTAGTCCTTCAACGCTGAAACGATTTGAATGTAAAAGTTTGATGACCAGTCACGGGTTTGTTTCATGGACCAAAAAAAATACAACATTGAAATAACTTATCCACCTCGAAGGATAGAGCACTCCTAAGTTGGCGGTTATCACGCTACCCCAATCACTCCCGTGCGTGTAGAATTTTTCAAATCCAACTCTTTTCATCAAGTTTTTCATTATCACCGTCATCTGTTAATTGCCAAACGTATGATGAAGATTACGATGTATGATGATTTAACTGAGATTGATAGCTAGGAACAATAATTTTCAATAATTTTACCTGCGTGGGACCGAGCCCAGTACGCACGGCACCATCTGAGAAACCGTATCCCGGAAGGGAAGGAATAATCAGTTCAAATACAAAATCACGATCTGGTCTCGGGGTAGTCAGAAGAGGGATAATCTTCTGGAATTCAATAATAGACCCCGGCCATCCATGGACCAACAGCATGGGAAGAACCCTGACTGATCGATCCTTCGGGATCGTTGGTTTTACGTGATAGAAGTGGATGTCCAAACCTAAATTGTATTGTTGCTTATATCTGGAGTTCAATTGTTATTCGAATTACCGATTTACCTTGAATATTTGTTTTGAATTGTGGGTACCGATTGAGAAGGAACTGCCTTTTGTTCCAGTCATATTTTGTTCTCCAATAGTCGAGAATGGTCTGAAAATAATCGGTGTTTACGCCGTAAGTCCATGCGGTATCTTCCAGCGGTTTTCTGAGGGTTCTTGTTTTTTCTAGTCGAGTTTTCAGGTCGTCTAACACCTGCGAATGACGTCATTGTGGTGATAAAATTCATCAATTTTTACGTGGCGAAGGAAATAACTATCGTAATATATTGGGAATAAACGCCGAGTAACCGTGACATTGAGGACACTGACCTCTTTTGGTACGTCAATTTTAAATGGGCGGATACTCTCGTCAACTTTGCGCTGTTGTCCAGGACCCCACCACTGGTCATTTGGAATTACTGGTGCTTTGAGTTCTTGGCCACAGTTGTGACTGAGAATAATATGAATGATTTAAAAAGGTTACCTCTATTTCAACGGGCAATTTCAGCTCCAACGCTTATTCGGTTGCTGGTGAAGATTTACCAAAACTTGCAGTTGCAAAAATTGACTTCGAACCAATCAAATTTTTGATTGGTTCAAGAAGTTAAAATTCATCGGATGGAACAAAAGTACCGTGGGTAGGGAATAAATCTTCATTTTCTTGTTTTTATGAACTTCACAATTTAGTTTTGGATTTGAAGGGAAGATATGCGACCCATCACACGTTTCAGACTTTTGTTCCTTCTGATCCAGAGCAGAGTTTTTGAAAAAGAGAAAAAAAATTTTGCCTGAAGTTTCAACAAGGTTATTGTCTACATCGTTATCTACATCGATTTCGAACCAGAGCAACACCCGGTGAAGTGGCGATCAAACATTTTGCCATACCCTGTACAATCAGTTATAATTACAAAAATAGTTCAAGGTCAATTGTGGATCATTATCATACTTATTGTTATAAAACATGTTGCAAAGTTCTCCACACGAATCGTCATTCCAACGACGAGTGCTTGTTGGATTTCTTGACGCACCAAACTCAGCCGTCAATTAAATGATACATAAACACTTACCAGAAATATTTTGTCACCCCATAGGCCAATAGAAGTCCGAAAAGAAGTTTAATCCACATTTTATGGAAGGAAGTTTATATGGGTAAGCTATTCCTTGTGAATAAAACTGAACAACTGAGCCAAAGATTACTCCGGTTGTATATGATGGATTTGGACTCCAGCCGACTATTCTGAAGTGGTAATACTTATCGGTATAGGTACGTGTGTATAGCTTTACACACGTACACTTCTATGCATGTATTTAGGGAAGAGATTTCAGTAATTTTCCCCCTCCACGTATGGATTACGAGTCTTTGAATATCGTGTTATGGAATAACATCTCGTTATGTAACCACTCCGACTATAAAAACATCATGACCACCTTGACTGCAGCGTCATTTTGATCCACACTTTCCTTAATTGTAGTTTGTCAATAATTTTTTGCTCATTTTGGATAAGCTGATTTTAAGATCCGCAATGAGTTAACAGATCTGTTAACATCAGCCAGATTTTTGCAGTCGTTTTTGAAAATTTAAACAGCAATCGTGATACGTGTACTTAATGTGATAAGAACGCTGACGTGCGATTAATTATTGATAAATTTGTAGGAGCTCATCGATTCATTTCACTCGTTTAATTGATTGAATTATTTACAAAGTAATGAGTGAGGTCGTTGAATATTGAGATCGAAAAATGCTACTAGCATAGATATATCTACTAGTTACTAACAATAATTGGAACAAAACTCGCGAGTTGAAGGTCGAACAATTGATTACATCGGTGTATTGGTAGTTGCGTGCCAACCGGCGTTCTGAAATTGATGTTCACTCCACTCGCACAATGCGAGATTTGAATTAAAAAGTTTGATGACTTTCCATCTTCTTGACATTTAAAAAAAAACGGATCGCAGGGTCGATTATGCATTTATCATGCCAAGCGAAACCGGATATTCGATGAACCCTTTTGGCGTTAGCTTTCTTCTCTTCGTCTGCGTGGAATACTATACAAATGCGCCATTTTTTTTACAAATCCCAAGAAGGCGTAAAATGATTCATGTACGCCCGTGAGTGACGCGATATATGTATTTATAAACTGTAAATCGATATTAGATAAGTATTGAAGTAATCAATTTTGATTGTACAAAATTTTTTTGCTTAGCTTGCAGGTTCAAAAGATCGTTGAGAAGCTGATTTTGCACTATCGTAATTTGATAAATGTTATCCCAGTTGGTTTATGATGTAATTAATTCAGACCTAGATTGCATTTTTCTAATCATATTCTGTGAAAAAATTTCCATAAATTACAGCTCGATGAAAATCTGTGGCTAAAAAAGCTCGGCTCGTATTTTTAGCTAACTTTCATTATTTGTTTGGTGTACACACAAACACTTTCGTCGTATTAACGCTTACTTCGTGATACCGAAATACGGCCATTAAGAGGTCTTCAAAAAGTTATTAACAAAACACTTCCAACAAGATTTATTAAGTAGAAAAACCATCGAGAAATATATTTATAATCACATCGAGTTATGACGATTTCTTGAGTTTCGCTTCTTTCTGCTTTTTGTCGGCCTCCATTATACCGATCGACGTCCACACCTCACCTGCTAAGAGCTCCGGCTGTTCGAACGCGGCGAAGTGACCACCCTTGGGCATTTTTCTAGCTCTTATTAACTTCTTATAACGAGCGCTCAAAAGTGATGGAGGCTGGTATACTATTTCGTAAGGAAACTGAGCGCAGGCACTTGGTACCTCGATTGGAACACTGAAAATGTTGAACAAATGTTTACAACCACATTCCTAGTTTCAGCGATTATTCTCCAGCTCAAAAACTTACTAATCCATTCTCAAGGCTCTATGAGCAGTGGTGTAACTTTCGGCATAGATACGTATGGCGGTTGTCATGGAATTTGGCATCCAGTACAGCATTACATTGTCCAAAAGTTCATCTGCCGAGTAAATATCGAGAAGACCACCATCTTCTTTGAATCTTAACTTCGGGTATGTACCGGTCAAAAACTTTTCAAGTATCCAGGCCGCTAATCCGGCTGGAGAGTCAGCGAGGGCGACACCTGGAAATAAAATTTATAGTCAATGTCATGAGTTAAAACGATTTAATGCTCGCAATTTTTACCTAAAGTGTCGGGTTTCGTTGCTTGAATGTGGAAGTACCCAGTTTCTTCGATGGTTCTTGACCATTTTTCGCTCAACGGGTACATCAGATGATAGTCTTCATCGGGAACCAGTAAAGAAGGCCAGTAACTGTATAAATAAGTTGTGAAAAGAGTTTGTGGTTGCATGACGACGCACATATTGGAATGCATTCCTAAGACGCTGAAAAAAATCAGAAAAAACAAATAAGGGTTGATCATTGATCAAATATTACGTATTATCATAGATATACTATGGTATTATACTATCGTCTATTCAACGACTATGGAATAAAAAAAATGTCTGATTAACACGTATTTTTGTACTCAATATTCACAACTGTAGAGTTCAAAGATTGCTGGTGTGACTTGTGTAAATGTTTCGTATCTGATTAATCAATAGATACAAACAGGATAAGGATGTGATTTTTTCCTATTCTTTTTTCAATCAAATCTTAATACTCACTGTTCAGGGAACATCGCGGCCATATGTGCGGTAATAGCGGCCCCCCAATCACCGCCTTGGGTGTAAAATTTGTTGAAACCGAGTCTGACCATCAAATTTTTCAATACAACTGCTATTTGCGCTGCTCCTAGACCGGGTTTTGTGGTTCCGGATGAAAATCCAAAGCCAGGAAGCGAAGGAGCTATAACTTCGAATACAAAATCGTAGTCGTCACGGGGCGTTGTTAGCATGGGTATGATTTTGTAAAATTCTACAACGGAACCGGGCCATCCGTGCTGAATAAGTAAAGGCAAAACTCGTTTGCCTCCCGAGTTCTTTGGCTTCACATGCAGAAAGTGAATGTTTAGACCTGCAAAGTAAGTATAATATAAGGAAACAGGATTAAACTCAATAAAAAAAAATGACTATCACGTTACAATACAATGCTTATACAACGTATATTTACCCTGTATATTCGTGACGAACTGATCATACTGATTCAAATATTTTTCCCGTTTTCGAAAATCGTATTTGTTGAGCCAGTGGTCGACAATTTTTGGTATAGATTTACCGTCCACTCCATAAGTCCACCCCGTATTTTCCAGAGCTGGTGTCAAGTTCCTTGTATTTTTCAGTCGAGTTTTCAGATCTTCTATATCCTGCGTTGAGAGTAATAAGAACATATTTAATATAAACAGCTCCATATCACGTGAATCTTCTCATTCAATGAGGTATAACAAATTTTTAACGTAAGTAAAAAGAATCATTCGGACGTCGAGTATACATATGTATTTAAACTCGCCTCTACGTTTTTATCGGGAACTCGATTCGTAGGCGGCAGATGTATGCATACGTGTTTAAAATTTTGACACCGTGTGTTACTGAAACCTAACAGTTTAGTTCTGATGGTGATGTTAGTTGATTCTTCGGCGTACAGTTAACGTATATGCATTGTGTGTATTTAATACTAAAGTATTAAATTATTACCAGTGTATTTTTCGTCGCCGGTTGTTTCTCGTACCTATATGGACCAGTGACTGAGATTTGAGATGGTTATAAATAACCCAGGTCATTATCATTCAAAAAGAGCGAAACTTCTAGCTCCCTCTCTCTCTACACACAAATTCAAGTATGACGTCTGTTTCACAAAGATTATGTACATACGAATCTGGATTTATAAATGACACATAAGATTATCGGGTTTCATTTGCCTTAAATTATCTCAGATGTGAAAAAAAATTTACACGCGTAATTGTTTAACCTTGGAGGTATTTAACTCCGTTCATCTCGCTTTAAAATGACTCAATTCTGTACGATGCGCATTGTTTAAATCCCCATGCGTCTCGACAAGTCAAATTACAACCAGCGGGCGAGCCGAAATACGTTTTTCCATTTGTTTCAATTCAATATCTTTTATCGCGCATTGAACGCTTCCCACGTAATGGAAAATAAAAATATTCCGGGTCGATCGGTTTCCAGGCAGTGACGAAGAAATAAAATGTCAATATAATTTCAACTTGACGGTATCATACATAGTGTATAAGCTCGAGAGAACGCGATCGAAACCATCCTGTATATATACGTATATAACTGTACAGTCCGTTATAAAAACAAAAACGAGCTACGTCATCTTCACGTTCATGAAGGATGACATTTACGCAGAACTCTTGCACGCATTGCAGCACGACGTACGAGTATCTGGACACTTAAAATTAAATATATTTCTCGATATGAATTTTATGCGACAGAACTCACCCCGTTCGAAAAGTTGACCTTGAACGGTATCACGTCCTTAACTATTTTTTGCTCCTTTCCCGGTCCCCACCATTGATCTCCTAATTTTGGAGCCTTTTGATTTCCACCTTGATTAAACAGGTATGATATTCCTAGGATTAAACCCACCCCAATAAGGGAATACTTTAGAAGGGTCATGTCGACGACCTACGAACTCTGGAGTCTGGAGGCCGACTGCTGCTACCTTCGTACGAGTGACTCGCCGGGTACGCCGACTCATTCGCCCCCCTGAAGCCAAACGCTCGCGCCGTTCAGAAATTTTAGCACGCCGATATCGACGCCGGCGATGACGACGTAGGGAATCGACGTCAAATTGCGACGTCCAGTCAAATAAGACCAAAATCAGGCTCGGCTTCGGAAAAATTTAAAGTGAGCTGAGTTCTTTTGTACACCCTTATTCAGTGGTTTTTAACGAAATACTAGGAGTAGCCTTAATTTAACCTTGAACCCCATGAGATATTCTGCGTAAAAGGTACCAAAAATTAGTTTTTCGCTTATACCTTGTTTTCCATTGACCTTAGATACAGGGCATTCTGCAGTGGAATTGAATATCACAAAATTCTGCTTACAAAAGTACTGTGCTAGCTTTGTAAGCAGAAGCAACCATTTTCACAAAAACTCGTTGCGAAAGTTGACTCGAAGCATAATAATATGACTATGCCCAATTCCACACCCTCAAGTGTGGTCGCATAATATTACACTTCAGGTCAACTTTCGCAACGAGTTTTTGCGAAAACGGTTGCTCCTGCAAAAAAAATAGCACAGTACTTTTGTAAGCAGAATTTTGTGAGACAAAATCGAGTGTACTTTTGGTATTCTGTTTAAAGCCATTAAATAGAGGTGTACAAAAGAATTGAGCTCACTTTTAATTTTTCCGAACAAAAAACCTGATTTGATTGGACCATTAGAATTTTTTTTTTTTTCAAGTGTTCGTCACTTAATGATAAAAGGAATGATAAAAAATCGAATGGTTTAAAGAAATCCGGTATACGTCGAGTCATTTTATCAATCACCGTGGGGAATTTCGAAGATTAAATAACAGAAGATTTGATAAAAGACGTAAGACCATGAATTTTTATCTAATCTATACCTGAGTGCTTGGTTTTATACAGTTAAAAAATATATCATTATAATTTCACCAGTCGGCGGTGCAATTATCGTTGCAGCTATTTCCTGAATTGCGAATCCGGTGAAAGTTTCCACGTATTGCGGTGGTATGCTGCTGGAGAGATTGTTAAATAAAGCGAGATGAAATTATCATTTGTAAAATAGGAACGATCTAGAAATAAAGACAAAAAAACAAACACTGTTGCGGTAAGCAAACGATATCAAAAGGAAACATATAAGTATAAATTATAAAATGGTATGTGTTACATTAACAAGAGAACCTCGATTAGAGTTGCCTGGAAATACGAACTATATATCTAAAGATCAATACAAGAACCCCACGCGGGTGGATCGTTTAGGTAAAAATAGACAAGTAAATTGTAGAAATGTTATTCAACTTTTATACTCACGTAACCTGCGCTATATCATTAGCATAATGAAATAATATTATCAAAAAATAGACAAAAACTATAATACAACTAAACCATTCCTTTTATCGACAAAAATGAACAATGATAATCAGGACGATGATAACAATGAGGTGGCATTGATATAACGTAAACTGTGCTCTTTTTTGCACACACTTATTACTATAAACATAAAGTTATTAATTTTATTTACAGTTGTGGGGGTCGTTAATAAAAGTTGTGTACTTATCATTTTGTTGTACGAAATCGCACTGTTGAGTTAACTAATTAAACCTGCATTATTCAATTCGTAATTCTTTCATCTTATCTTGCACGACATGATAACCTACCCTTATCTTTAGTCAAGCAGTGCACGATATGATATAAATACCAACCAGAAGCAGTTATAAAATAAAAAAAAAAAAACAAAACAGTTGAACGAGTAAAGATTTTTCAATTAGTTTTGTCATTTTATTTTAATTTAAATTAAGTTACTATCGATATTATTATAGATATATTGAATATCATCGATTATATATAAAAGCGAAAATTGATTTTAATTGCAAAAATAAGCTGAAAAATTTTTAAGCGAAAGGATAAAGTTTTTTCATCATATTTTAAGGATTTTTTGTAAAATCGGTAACGACTGATTTTCTGTTCTAAAAAAAAACGCAGCGATTCGTTGTTAGTTCTTTTTAATTATCATTTGCGAAGCGCCTATCAAGAGGCAACTTGTTTGCCATCAACCAAATGGGAAAAGTTACTACCGAAAGACAGCGCTAGTGTTTGCAAGTCGATACAGAAAATACTCAACCCTCAGAGCTTTCCAAAAAATTCTACAATTCTATTACAGATGCCGTTCAAAATGCAATTTTATGATTTTCATCAAATTCTTAACGTAGGAAATATTAAAACAATGATAATAAATGATAGAATATGGTACACTAATTCATAGTAATTATTTTTTAGTCATGTCAAAAAGTTGTTTCCTGAAAGGGATTCTTTTTTAGTTTTTTGCTTTGTTTCCTTTTTTTCAACTAAATTATCAACACATGATAATGCAATGCTACCAAATATGGTTCGGAACCGAATTGTTTCTAAGGAATATGGGGAATATCGTACATAATTAAACGAGCCTCATATCAATTAAAACAATAACAAATACATATATTTTTCGAAATGTGATACAGTAGGCGTTCTTCTTTTTATGGTCGTTTTTTGCTCTGTCTTTCATGAAAATTATTTTTTGTTATAAATTCATCGCGGTCTAAAATTTCCTGATCTTTGTATAATGAATTGTATTATATAAAGTTATACATATGTCCTTATAGCGTGAGTGGCGCGGTGTGTTAATTAATTATTTTCATTTATCATCATATTATCGTTATTATTACCATTGTTTTGATTATTATTATTATCATCCTTATTAATAATAACATTCTTATCATTATTATACCATAATAATGTAATTCTCAATGCGTATGAGCAATAAGCCATCATCATCCTAGCCACACATTTGCTCGATAATATTATAACTCGTCAATTTCAATCACTGCTGCACGATACTATACTTACACATGTATATATATATAAATATATATATATATACGTAATATGTGCTATATATTTATAAATATCAATATTCTACATCTTCTTCGTCGCTAATATCTGTATTATATGTATATATCTCTCTCCTACCATATATCTAACAGCGTAAATTTATATATCAATTCTAAACAATGTCGCATCACGAATTTCGTATTTAAAAATAAAATTTTTTCATTTCATCTTTCTCTTCATAAGTTTATTAATATTATTATTGTTATCACTATTATTATATAGTTGTTATTATTATTATTTTCATTTATAACGATATTCTTCACTCTCACGTATATCATTCTTTTGGTTTCTTCCTTCGTCTTCTATTCAGATTAACAATATGAATTTTCTTCAAACATTATTTTTTATCTACATTCATTCATAGGTATGAGAATGTTTGTTTATGCGCACGCATGTATGTAAATTTAACATTAACGTATCATTTCGTTAATGAATCAATTTTTTTAATTTTTTTCAAAACGCTCTATATGACTTGGTGATGGGTAACGACACGTTTCTTTTTGTTCGACATTATTACTATTATCATAATCATCATTATAAAATTAGCACGAAGATGTACGGGGGATGAAGAGAGGAAGAGAGTAAGAGCAAGAGAGAAAGAGAAAAATAAAATGGCAGTGAGAGAACAACAATTGAGAGACAGGAAAATATTTTCGAAAATTGAAATGAAATAAATGGGGAGAAAGTGAGTGTATTTGTGTACTTGTGTGGTTTGAGATCAAGAAATGAGGAGAGAGAGGGAAAAATTTTCGAACTACAATAATTGAAAATAAAAAAATTATCATGTAACAGATAACACGCACGATAACATATACAGAATCAATGTGAAGTGTACGAATTGCATGTGTCTTGAATTTTTACATCTGAAATATTATATTTATATGTATAATATAATATATTATAAGTCAGCATAATGATCATCAAAATTATAATAGTAATGGTAATAACAACAACTACTACAACTATATCAACAATAATAATGCTATAATAATGATAATAATAATGATAATAATAATAATAATAATAATAATAATAATAATAATAATAATAATGATAATAATGATAGTAATAACAACAATAGTAACATTAACGATAAAAGAAAATGATGATAATAAAATAATTATTACCCAACTCATCAATCGCAATTAATCGACCAGTCTGTACCGTCCCTGCGTTTCGTATTCTTTTCTTGAGTACGAATCCTTCAGTTTCCGTTCCCTATTGTTAATTAGGCGTATCATCTCTGTTGCAATTTATATCACTACGGGTGGGGAATGAATTTTTTTTTTCTTTGTTATTTTAGGCGTTGATCCAGAATTGATGGTTGAAGTTGTAAAAAAAAAGTAATGTGCAATGTAAACGTGCCAAATAGAATAGTACTCGACTTTCAAATCGAAGGATTTTTATCCGATTTTCATGTACCTCCTTAAAGAAACCTTTGCAAAACTGAATAGAGATTAGGAAATTTCTGGTGTCGATTAATTAGTCATTATTCAATTTTGATGAGCTATATACTAAGAATTCAATGTATTCCGATTTGATAAGAAAATCAGATATGAAAAAAAAAAGGAAAAATTTCACGCTTCTACTGCTAATAAACTGTTTGCGAATAGTTGTAATGTTTATTTTGTACAATCATATAGTATTTGAAACGGTTGGCTTGGAATTTTTCGCCTGACCATAAAATGAAGAACAAGAATTCAAAATTGAAGGAAAGAAGAAATATTAAGAACAAAAGGAGTCCAAATTATTGTTTTTTTCTTTTCTTTTATCAACCACTAAGCGGCAGCAATAATATTAATCGTTCAATAATTATCTCGTGGTTATAATTATCCATATTTTTCAACCCTATATACACATATATACTGATATGTCGTATAAGTATATATCATATACATATATTACATATGTAGTCCATCGAGTGCATACGTTCATATCTAGATGTTTAAAGAAACACAACACAGTGCGATATCTCCGAATATTAATGTCTAAAAAAAAGGTACTTTAAGCCGAGAAATATGGACCTATAATCGATCAATCAATTACAATACGACAATGAAAAAAAGAATAGGACAAAGAAGTATAGAAAATTAATTATTCTAAAAACAACATGTATATATATAACAACATACAGAACATAACAGACGTTTTCAGAAGAAACAAAAAAAAGAAAACCGGGAAAAATCGTAATAATGATCATCTACACTATAATAATGGTTTTAATAATAATAATAAAATTGTTAACATTAATAATAACGATAGTTGTGATAATAATAACAATAATCATGATGATAATAATGATAATAATACTAATAACAAAATTGGTACAATTATTTGTTACAAATGACTTTTAGCACGGATGAAGAAGAGAAGATGAAAAAAAGCGTGAATTCGACGGCTATCCATGTTAAGGGTATTTCTACTGATCGGCGTTGTCGTCACAGGGCTTTACTACTTGAAGTTGTCGGGGAAGGCGTTGGATTTGCAATCCGAACGATTTCTGTTAGTAGACGGGAGTATCGGAGAAATAGTTTTTGGAGAATTAGATTTAACACAAAGTTTGAAGTCTCAACCGCAGACGGGTAGAAAAATGCGCGGGGCAGGTTGCTAATAATTTGATAGATGAATGATTGATTGATTAATTGATTGATTGATTAATTGATTGATTGATTCATTGGGATTGTAATGAATAAGTGAATAAATGATGAAAATATATTTCAGAAAGTTAATTGAAATAGTTTTTCAGTTGTTTTTTTTTTTTTTTTTTTTCTCTCTTTAATTCACAGCTGCGGGATTCGTAAGCGTTACATCGAAATTTGTAATCTTTTGTTGTTGTTTCATTTCTTTTGATTTTAACATAGCCAACTGAAAACAATATGGTAAAAATATAACATAATATATGTATATATGTGTATATTGTGTGTACAATGTATAAGAAGAATGAAAGAGAGAATGAAAGAATGAAAGTCAAGATGGTGAAAGGAATAAGTGTGTATTACATGCAGATTATAATTCGTTGAATCGTTTCATCCCGATTATTTTAACGAAATTTTATTCGTACATTGTATTGATATTAACGTGAAATATTCCCGATAGTACGAATACCTGTGTTCTGCGTCTACAGTGTTTGTGGTAACCACGAGTTATTTTTCACCTGTTCTTGCGTGCTATATATAATTCCATTTATGTATATATATATGTATATATAAAAGATTTTGTTTACTTATTCATTCTTTTTTTTTGTTTATCGTTACTCGTTTTTATTATTCATTTTATAGTAATAAAAATCATCCTCATTTATGACTTTCCTTCTTCAAAAATTCCGCGCCCTAAAAGGCACGAAAGTAAGCTCTGCATGAATATATTCGTAATAGGTATATGTATATAAATTTTCATACAATCTGATCCTAATATATGATGTTCAGCAATAATATTAATTATTGTTGTATTTATTCTATGTATACTACAGCATGTATTTCTGAGTTTTTTTTTTGTTTTTTTTTCCAAATGTATCTGAAGACTGTCCTCGTGTATAAGTTAACTAATAACGGTATACGACGTACATATTTCAAGTTTCACACAACGGCAATGATGCTTCCGAGTGGGCTGTGGGTAGAAGCATCACCCCTATTTTTCATCCCCTCTCCCTCCCTCTGCCATTTCCCTCATTCTACTCCTTTTTACCATCAGAGATAATCACAATTCGAATGAAATAATAATAACAAGCAATTTACAATTACCGTTTTCGGCGCAGCTGCTGCACTATGTGTACGGGCATATGTGTTGTATACTATATAATATACCGTATAGAGTCTAAATTCTTCACGCATGTTTTTTATATTTATTTATATGGTAAACATAATAATAATAAACTTACCTCGCGCGTATGAATTTCTCTCACTATATACTGTATATAGATATAGAATCATGTACGAGTGTTTAGGTACATGTATTACCATCTTTCTGTCTATCGATCGTTTTCTTTCTTTTTTTTTACACATCTCTTTTATAATCTTAAATAGGTATATGTATATCATCTCTGCGAGTATGTTTGTTTGTATATATGTGTGTCTTTCTTGGCGTGTATTTCATTATATTATGTATGTATGTAATAATAATAATATTAATAATAATGATAATGATAATAATAATAATAGTAATAGTAATAGTGTATTCTAAATGTAGGTATATAGATACACAGGTATCTTTCTCTTTCTAGTATGTCTCATACTATAACATGATACCAATATTATATGTATATATATATATATTCTGTTTGTTTATAATATATACATATATATATATCTAACTATACATATATAACTATGTACAAATGGGTGGGGGGCTGATGGTTTTCAATTATACGATTGAGGAACCATAGGACCGTTTTTATTTTTCTTCGGCACTGTAGTTCTCCTTTCCCTTCGTCTTTTCTGTTTTTTCTTTACGTATATCTTATATCTTACAATATGTAGAGACGTATGTATTTTATCCTGAGCATGAAATATATTCGGATAAATGAATATATAGAATACATGCGTTCCCCCACGCGTTCCTCTTTTTACGTATAGTTTCATCTGCTACACTCCTTTTCTTGGATTTGCTTCATATTTGCGACGTCTTTTTCATCCGAACAGATCGCCCGGAGATGATCATGCTGATTTGATGATTGTGATAATGATGATGATAAAGATGATGATGATGATGATCACGACGACGACGACGACGATCCTGGAGCCGCCCCCGATGTCCGAACTAAGTTAGGAAGAGGTTAAAAGGCCGTTGGTTAGACGTCCGTGTACTTGCTCAGCTTATCGCGTAGTAGTATATTCTCGTTCTTTAATCTGTCCAGCTCCTGCCGCAAGCCCATATTCTGAAAATTAACGAATGAAACAACAATTTAGAAGACATTATTCTGCGAGAAAAACTTTTACACTACACCCAAACAATGGAGAAAGTTGCATGTTCGGATATTCACTTTTTTGCATCATATGACTATGATTTACAAAAAAAGAAAAATCCAGACGAAAATCATCTATCCTATGACGCGATTTTAATTTCTCATTTGAAAACAAATATCTATTCTTATAGTTTCAGATCTGAGATACAAAGTATATAGTTGACCGGTCGAGTTTGCTGCGGAGTCCAGATCAGCTAGTCTCTCTGAACTAGAGATATCGAATGATAACCAGATATGGTAGTTGAAATATCGTATAACCCGACTTATGGCTATAGATCATCGTGCGGAGTGAGTCGACTTGAGTCTACTGATCAGAAGGATCAATAGATGAATATAATTTGAACTTACAGGGTGAAGCAGTTGGAGTACTACAAGTTTATATCGTCAGAAATGTTATTGAAACCGGAAAAATATGACGTTAGTGCAAGTGCTATGTAAATATCATTTGTCACCTTGATTGTTAAACTCGCTGCCGATTTTGAAATAAACTTAACACAAATGGACGGATTCACACCTTTATCAAGATCGATGTTGAGTGACTCGGTTTGACAATTCCGATTTTATATTTTATAGATTTATCGAAGACATTATCAATCTTCGTATGATGCCTTATGCAAACTTTGGAATGCTCTCTTTCTCCCGTGTTTTTTTAAGCTAAAGACCTCAAATTTTCGTTATGCTCGATTCATGTCAATATGGCAAACATTTCAGGTAACAAAAATAGTAAGGTGCCGTTTGAGACGGTCAAGGTGATATTGATATCTTCTCAGCACGTTCACTAACGAGGTCAAGAATAGCACAATCAATTTTCGATCCAGAGTATTCTATTCCATCTTCTGCTTGATCGTCGAGAATGTAGCTTTTGTAACAGTTCAAATGCCACACCCTATATATGATTTATACATATATATATCGGTATGTACTTTGCTTACCTCCTTCTCTAGGAAGCCTGCTCTAAGGGCGATCTGGTTTTCCTTCATGCGACGTGCATCCCGGGACCGCTTGGCTGCCATGTTGTTCTTCCTGCGTCGCGCCCAGTATTTGTCATCCTTCAAATCATCCGGAACGAACTGAGACATCAAACACAACAGCGTTACGCATTCATACCAGAGGGTGAACCACTGAGATTTCAGCGCTGCTGTTTTTGGGACTCAGGAGGGATTTTAAGGATGCGGAATACCACGGGAATTTTGAAGGATATGGACGAAGGATTCATTCACACAATTGCACACATTCTCTCAACTATTCTATCGAAATTTACCAAAAACTTTTCAGAAATTTTTATAATAATTATCGAATCAAAGAACAGATTTCGATGATGATGTTTTGAACTTAATTCTGTTAGCGATGGTAAATTTTGAGATCGATGCATTAAGAGTCAAAGGTGATCGCGTGAATAAAACGATATAGAGAACTAATCGACTATACAACAAGCATTTTTGAAAAGAACAGAAAAAATCACATCGATACATCGCTTTCACCGACTCCTGTAACTCTTTATAAATAAGCTAATGGGGTACAGGAAATAAGTTTTTATTATGGACTCACCTGTTTCCGAGACTTCTTAATCATCGGTTGTGGTTTCAGTTCTTCGTCAGAAAAGGCACGCGTGCGAGGATCAAAATCCCGCCCAGAAGATGCCATTGAAAGGGCTACAAGAGACAATCCAAATTGTATTGATGACGACGAGTGATCCTCCGCTGTTATCGTCCAAATATAGCGCCATCGTGGGAACCGACAACGCTCAAGGTTAGACTTAATTTACCATAAAACCGTTACTACAGCCCTCAAACTCTCAAAAAAGCATTCGAAATCTTGGTAACCAATTGTATAACAATCGAGATCGTTTGGTACCGTGCAACGGTGTGATGATTATAAATATGCTATCGAGGGGCGATTTCAATCCACTTGTCATTATATTTGATTTTTTTTTAAATTTTCTATACTCACTCGAGTCCGCAGGCGAGGGAGGATTCAAGGTATCTGGTGAACAGCATTCGCTTGGGGAAGGTGATCGTTCGCGTTTTGTTACTTCTAAATGTAGACCCGCAGGTCCTTGATGTCCACCCGCATCAGCGCTCATTTTATGAAGTTGACCCCCTGGCATAGGTCCTTGACCACCTCCAGCCACCCCGTCGACGGGGATTCCATTCTCCGAAAGAAACTCGTCCAAATCAACGTACTGAAAAATATCATTTTTTGATTAAAAGTAAATTCTTTCTCCTCTCCTAGTTCGTCAAATCAATTTCAATCGTCATAACCAAAAGCGTTTTTGTTAATATGATCGTATATTGCATATAGCAAAATATTACTATAATTTCGGTCAAGTTTCAAGCAAACTGCACGTTCTGATTTTTGAATAAACAAAAAAATAAATAAAGAAGAGCGAATTAATTATTTAATTCGTTGCTGATTTAGACGTAACTACCTTATGTCGGCTGTCGGTAACTGTGTTTGCGAATTTCTTCGAATTAGAAAAAGTTTTGTCTTCCATCCCGATCATTATTGGATCAGTTTTAATATAGAGTCTTATTTCTGATAGCACTTTGAAAAATTCATATGATTAAAAATGAATGCTTCAAAAATTTAGGATGATTAAATTTATCAAAAATTTTTTCAACTTTCTATAGTAAAAAAAAGTAGTTCGGCCATCATTTGTTTTCTTCAATGCAGTACAATTTTTCTCCAAAACTTTTTCTCGTATCTACTTCAGTTCGCAAAATATTTTATCGCAGTAACCTTCAAAATCTGCCGCCCTATATAAATATATATACATGTATAACTGCAGCTACACATATGTTTGATTCAATTAATATGCATGTATATTGATATTAATATACATATAATCAATTTTATGCGAAATTAATATATCTGTTGCAGCGAGGTTCGTCTAAATATCTTGTACATACATAACTATAAATATATATGTACCTATACAATCCGTCTATACATTACATACAGTTACGTCATTCGTCGAAGTGAAGAATTGAGATATAATACGACAGTGCGACATAAGTATATGCAAGTAAACTGCTGATGTGATGTACCATCTGCCAAAAAGAGAAGAGATAGAAAAAAGAAAGAAAGAAGAAAAAAAAATCTTGTCACACGTTTTATCCGAACGTTTCTGGGCGCCTGCAGCGTTGACGCGTCTTATTCCGTATATACTTTTGGTGTATATGTGTTACTCTTCCTCTTCTGTGGTAAGAAGCTCTTCGGCAGCAATTTATAAAAATTAGGTTCACGGTCAATTGGCCAAAAACTAAGTGTATGTATAATATAGGGAGAACAAAATACGATAATAATTTTTTCTCTTATTGCTCTACATAGTTATAATATACATCACGAATTGCGTATTTTTAAAATCGTAACATGTAATTCAGCGATTAACACCGATGACGGTCGATTCATGTACAGGCATCAGTTATTTAATGTCAGAAAAGCGAGTTAAGGGTTACATGTGAATGCGGGCGTGTATAAATCTTCGTTGTTAATATTATTATTATTGTTATTGGTGGAGGCACACATGGAAAACGGCACACTCTACAGTTTTTATTTTTGTTTCAATATTTTTCGTTTTTTATTTAACAATATGCGTATGACAAAATTGCACGCGAATTTAGTTTGACCGAGGCTTACCGTCTCACGACCGTATACATACATGATTCAATACCTTCAGGTCAGCGTCGTAGGGCAGCGTTTTGTCCCAAAGATTTGGTCCTAAGAAGGCGGCCTGCGCCTCCACATTCCCCCACAATTCACCGTCATCTTTTTTTTCTTCTGGTACGTCCTTTCCCTGTTTTCCTGTAACAATCAGCGTAAGGATAATATTTACTATCATTGGTATAATGAGATGGTTAGAACAGGAAGGAGTTTATCCTAGAAAACAAGAGTAAAGGGAATCGTTGAATACGTATTTCAAAGATTTTCGAAAATCCAAAACTTCCATGCTGCCGGAAGGGCGTGTATACCCAAAAACAATAACGTAGATTCGGGTCAACTTTGTTTCTTTTCATCAAAATTATAAAGGACATGCTCGCTCGACCGCCCGTGTACAATCAAGATGTCACTTAATTCCGAGCCCTCGATGCACAGGGATGTCTTTTTAGTACAAACAAAATCGCGGACCTTAATATTTTATCGATGATATATATAGTTATGCATCGTGCACTTGTACGCGGTCCAACCGTTGGGATTTTTAGAGAGGGAAGACAAAATTACACCCGCAAAAAGATAAACCGGCACCAACGGCCTTCGGGTTTAACTTGCCCAAAAATAGCAGCATCGCATCGCATCGCACCGTTGCGGAACTATATACGGAGGAGCAGCGAGAATGGAATGGAAAGATGTAAGAGATGAATTCTCTCTCTTATATACATATACGTTATATTATATACGGTATACACATGTACATGTATATATGTATGTGCACATACATATGTACATATATATATGTGTGGTCGAAACTCGCGTGCTGCAGGGAGATCGTCACTGACGTTGTGGCGAGGTCGCCCAGGGCGACTGATCGCGGGATCGCTCTCATCAACCACTGCATAATACATCATTCAACAAGAATAAAAAAATAAAAGAAAATAAATAAAAAGTATATACATGTATATAAAAACGGCGGTTGAAAATCATTTTTTCGCAATGTATACCGCGTGTGTAAAAAAATTAGTTTTTTTCTTGCTGAATATAGTATTATATCGGGCGCAGGAAACTGCCGACAATTAATCTCGATGGAAATACGGTATATCCTTGACCTAAGAGGTTTCAATTTTCGCAAATAACTCCTGTGGATTTTTCAGTTTTTTTTCTCTAGTTTTGAAAATTCCCGCGTTATAAATTTTCTAGGTACGCGTTATAAATTTTCTAGGTACACGTTAATATCGAATTTTTTTTTCTCTTCGTATCGTGATCGCGTCAAGCTAGGAATTATAGGTTATAAGATAAAATTGGCAAAGCGACTGTGACAAGGTATAGGTACAGACGAAACTAGACGTTGTGATATATGCGTATTTTCTGTCGAAATGTACATGTGCATATACATATGTCGAGAAAAAAAAAAAAATAAAATAAAATAAAATGGAAGGACGTCTCACATAGGCGAAACAGCCGGGGTGCGGTTTATTAGTTTCTTTGGACAAGAAGTTGCTGAGAAAGAATTAATAAGAAGAAGAATAAGTATAGAAGAGAGTGAAGAAGTATATAAAATTTGCCTTCCGCATATACGTGTGTAAATACGTGTATACATAAAACAAAAGTGCGCGGGGCCGGGGGAGGGGGGTGAAGAGGCCTAGTGTTTTTCTACGTAGGAAACTTTAAACGGTTCTAGAATTATGGTCGGCGCACACTTATCCATCCGTACGAAGATAATCGCGAACACTACGAAGACGACGTTTCTATACTCGTACGCGTTACAAGTTTCAGTAGGGTGTGTACAATATACTGTACTGTGCATGCATATATGTATTCAAGTTATAAAATGTGTGCGTTTAGAAATACTAGGTATAGTATTATCATCAGTAGTAGTATCATCAGTAGTATTAGTAATAGTAATAGTATTAGTATTAGTATTAGTTAGTGGTAGGGTCGACTGTCAAGGCCAACAGCGACTATCCTCGTCACAACAAGCGGCGGAGAGAAGAGATCTTTTGCCTACCCACAGCCCACCAAACGAACAAAAATATATTCCACTACACAAGCTACCAACTAACTAAACCAAATTAACTGAACTAACTCAACGAACGAACGAACGAGCGAACTGACCAACCAACTAACTAAGCAATACAAATAAACGAGTTGGGTCCTACATGCCCGATGCATGCGTGTACGTATGTAAAGTACACGATGGAAAAAGAAAATTGGAAAAAAAACAATAATAATAATAATAATAATAATGATGAACGGTCACAGATCATCATCATCCATCTACATTCATTCATTTGTTTTCAAATAGAAGTCGATCAATCTTTCCAATCGATTATTATTATATCGTCATCTATATGGGTTTGCGCGTACAATGTCTGTATGTATATATTACAATATGGCGAATAACATCTCATATTTTTATACTTTATACAAGTTTTGAAGATTCCAGTAACATCTAAACCGGCTGCCGATGGGGTAAAAAAAAAAAGAAAAAAGAATTTCATACCATTCTGTATAGTTTGAAAGAACTTTTTTGATTCTCCTATATATACATAAAATTCATATTACCGGTTAGTATCGATGCATTCCCGTTACACGTATGAGTAAATCCATTTATTCATCAATTTTATTTAATTCAAACAATTAATTAATCAATTGATTGATTAATTCATTCATTTTTTCTATTGCACGCATCATCTCGAACTTCGTTTTTCATGACGCAATCTTTCCAATTAACAGATATTTTATATTCGCAATCTTTTCTTTCGTTTCTTTTCTTTTTTTTTTTATCCAACTTTTCAAACAAATAACGCACATCCTGAATTTAATTTTCTACGTTTTTTATCATCTGCTGTTATTTATTATTTTTTTTTTAAGTTTTTTTTTTTTGCAACGACACAGCGCGACTGTCAGCAACGGAACAATCTACACAAAACAAATGTATATAATGATTGGTCGTTTGAACGGCGCATTGTTGTGCGGCAGCCTTGAGTGTGTCCCCCGCGCGCACAACAATTAAATGCACGAGAATGAGTTGCTGGTACCGTCGCCGTGTGCTTTCCTATATATCACAATATATGTATTTATACATAGGTATATATCTATATATACATATACCACGTGAACATATACATCGTGGCATAGAAAACAGGTAAACAATAATTGCCGAGTAATGAAAAACAATTAAAAAAGTTAAAAAAAAAAAAATAATGAAATGAAAAGAATTTTACTTCCTAAGAGATTCAGCCGCGACATCGTTTTTTTTTTTTTTTTTTTTTTGTTCTTCGTTGCAAGGAGAGGACAGCATAGAGAGATATGAAGTGAAAGAGAAAATGGAAATGATTGTGCACTTCCGAGGAAATGCAATCGTGTTATAATTTAAGTGGTCGATTCATATTCAATGTGTGTGTGCGTGTATTATTATGAATGGATGAAATCATTGTTCCCTGTCTCCTCTCTCAAACATCGTAATACGTTACGCCCCCGCGATACTATAGACGAACCAACAACGCCAGATTGGTTCCGCACAAAGTCACAGTGTTAGCCTTGAACCAAATTACAACCAATGTTGTTTAGTTGCTTAGAGACGCCGCTGATGCTGATGCTTTTGCTGTTGCTGTTAGTGCGCTGCACTGTTGTGAGAGTCTATAATATTAATAGAAATTATATAGTAGTTACTATGAGCCTCATATAACAGTTTTATACGTATATATATATATATACTCGTTGAGGAACTAGGGTGTTTTATTATTAGAAACTTGTTGCACTAAAATGAGAAACTTCCGCGATCTTCTCTTCTTTCTTCTAATTTTTTCTCATCTAGTACGCGGGATGCATCTTGGACCAAATATCGATCAATTTGAAGCAACCGTACCCTTCGATCGTTACTAATTTCCTGTACATTTTTACTCAGAGATCTTCACTGAGGTTCTAGCCGGACCGAATAATATGAAAGATTGTTCAAAAAGCTCCATTTTTTCTCCTACAATTAGTTTTTTGTCAAATTTTTAAATTGGTCTTCTCACCAGACCGGCTTAAATTAAATTAGACAACTTATCCAGCATCAAGTCATAACAGAAAAATAATTGTCTGGCCAGATCCTTGGCCACTAGCTAATTCGGAATCAACCTCAACGATATTAGGTGACATGTACAAGGTGATGAGATTATAAACGATTTTTGTGAATCGTTTGATGAAAACGGACGTCAGTTTTTAAGTGTTGTCTTTGTATAGGTAACATTATAACTGTATTACCGAGTAAACAATCACATTTGTTTAGAGATAGCTTCCTGTAACCTTGGCCGTTAGCTATTTTGAACATCCACATAGCGTACATAATTATACATAAAATATGTGTGCATATGTATAACAGATGCCTACACAAAATTTTACCTCACGTGGTTTTCTCACCGAGCTATATTTGGACCGCTAGCTAAATTTGGATGTGAAAAAGATTCATAGAAAATTTGTAGATCACGAATAAGGTGAAAAACCTTTATAACAGATCGACCTTGAAAATCAATTACATCGATCTATATGCGGCAGCAGCAGCGAATAAGAAGATAAAGCCTCTTGTGAAAATAAAAAAATTGTCATAAAAATCATTGCAAACGGTACAGGGTGAAGATTTATCAAACGAGACATAGTTCAGATCCGGTCAAACGTTGTACATATATTCATTATTATTATATATAGGCAGCTGTTTATTAAACCATCGCGTGCATTGTCGCGTTCGCGATGATATAAAGTATCAAGATATAACATAATCTCAACGTTAAGTATTTCCGCAAATCTTGAGGCGTGATAATAGAAAAATATCAGAGAGTTATTGGCTAGCATCTAAGCTACCTGATCGTATGTACTATGTGTACATATGTAATATAGCAATATTATACATATATATCATTGGAAAGCTATAATAATCTATCGAATGTCACAGTCGCTGCTACCTACCGGCCTTGGAAAACGTAATCGATCCCAGTACTCGATCATCATGAATGCAGATAGATGCAGCGTGCATTGGCGTTCGCGTCAATTTTATCATGTACTATTATAAACGAATATGTGTGTATAGTATTTCATCGATTAATAATCGGCAACAGTTTAATGAAAATTGATTCAGCACGAAGAAAAGTTGTTTCGCCAAAAAGCAAAGCTACAGTTTTCCCCTCCATGGAAACATATAACATCGATAGAAGTTTCGAAATTTCAAAATTTAAACCCTTTACGGTTGTAATTTCCTGAAAGTCCAAACGTCCGACATTTTGAAAACTGCAGGATGACGCGCAAGACATGGAAATGGTTATCCCGAAAAAAACTGCACTTTCATCCCTCAGGGAAAATACTGAAAAATAATTCCCTGCAACGATTAATTTAATTGCAACAACTTTTTACTCTTCACGTTCTGAAGAAAAGTGGTGGGTGCGAAGAATCTTCCTGTATAATAAATAAAATACGTTCATTCGTTTCTTTTTGCAGACAATTCCCTTGCTATTTATTCTATACCGTCGCAGTGAATAAAATATAGAAAAAATAATCCTTATATTCTTTTTCTTCGCTAAAAGAGTTGACAAGGGATGGGTGCACCACGTGTACCTTGTGGGTCTTCGGGTCAAGGTAAAACTTCAAGTCGGTCTTTAAAGTTAAACGTAAAAGCATTGCTAAGGGTTTAGTACGATTATATATCCTTCCCCTTTGCTCTTATAGTATACGTACGTGATGTACGACATAAGGTATATAACACGTCCTTGACGTACGAAGATAATGACAATGTTAGGAAAAATCAAAATATTAATTGAATGAGGAGAAAAGAAAATTAAAAATGTGCGAAAAAAAACACAAATGATAGACTGATGCATATAAAATCGAATTCACCGGAATATTATTTTCATATTTTATTGTAAAAAAAAAATAAAACTTTCGTTCTAATTTCAGACCATTTTTTTTGTTTCGAATTTATAAATATAATATCTATATACGTATACTGCAGGATATATCTGGAAAGACCTCGTATTTGTTATAAATATATAAAACATAGGAGAGAAACGCTTTTTTTTTTATTCGTGTAAAACGCAGTGTCTCCTTCGTTCCAATAATTATCGTCATTCTGCTTCACTGCACGCGAGCTATACGTATACGATATACCGATAGAATCCGCTGTGTGAACCAACGAAGACGGAGGAGAAAAAATGCAAACCGCATATCGAACTTGCGTCTATAAAAATAATAATAATAATAACAGAAAGAGTAATAGCAATGGATCTACATGTTGGTATAGAAGAAAATGCAACCTTCCATTTCCGGTCGATAACAAGCTTTTTGGTCGTCAACCTACGATTGAACAAAAACGGATCGGGTCGCGGTATAAACGATCACAATTTGTGCAGAGGTTGTTCCATTTTCGATTCCACATCAGCGGAATGGACCGGTAAATTGAGGTTGTGCGACAAATGGTTTCCCACAAAATTTGAAACGTTATATATTCATCATTTTTTCATAAATAATTTTCTTTAGAATCATCAATTTTTATTTCTCATAGTTGGTTTTCTTCGTGTATACTAAACATCGAACAAAAACGATATTTGTGTAGGCGAAAAATGACAGAACAACAGAAAAAAAACAAAAAAAAAACAAGGGAAATAAAAAATAAATAGAAACATAAAAAACCAGTTCGAATAAGTTGTATAACGCTTTCTAAAAACCAGTCTGCGATATACAATAACGGTCATTATCAATTGGATCTAAATTTAGAGATCAAAGTTTATAAAGTGAAATGAAAATTATAACTTCTCATAAACTTGTATTCCATATTCCATATGAAAATAAATATTAAATACACTCATTACGAGTAATAATAATTCTATAGCACATAATTAATCATACAATAAGTACCATTTTATTATATTATATACCGTGCGATATTTCTTTACGCGGTCAGCCGCGAGGCGTCCTCCAATCGAGTAAACGCCTGCACGAAGTTTATCGAAAAATATACTATACGTACGATACGATGCGATGTATTATTTGATACATAAGTATAGGTATCTGGTTGGAAAACGTATTGCATTGAACATCGCACGCGCGTGAAATTTTCACAAAATCAAACTTGTGCATAAAAAAATTACTAAATAAAAAAAATAATATAAAATAAGGACCGTCCTTAAAATAAAGCGTTCTACAAATGCGGTGTATTCCAATGAAAGCCACAGATACACCGCATTACCATGTGTACTCATATGTGATTTATCCATATAAAAAAAACAAAGTAGATATTATTATCCATGGAAAGAAAAAGAAATGGCGGCGGAGGTTGGGCATTAGGTACTCCGTCTACCGCATGGTTGGTTGACTGCGGCCGTCCTACGAGAGTGAAAGAGTTTTCGCTTTCATCGGTTTCCATGAATCTCCCTTTCCCTTAGTTCTCCTCCTTTTTGCCCCTCGCAACCGCGGCCCCGTTATTAAAACGGTTTTATTTAAGCTCTTACAGCAGGTACAGGTATGTGAGTATCTAGGCACTACGTGTGCGTACACGGTGTATTACACGTATGTAGGAGAGAACTCTTGGCGTTTCCCTGTTACCCGGTGACCTACTGCGACCAGTTTCCCCCCTCTCAACACCATCATCTCCACGAGGACGAGACTGAAAAGAGACTCAACCATGGTATGTGCCTGTGTACATATGTGCCCATTTTATATACGCCCACAAATACGTACATACGTACGTACGCTATATACTTAACAGCTGCAATGTACCCGCGGCTTAGAAAGTGAAGGTATAATTCACATGCATATTATACCCATACTTCTATACATATATATATATACCTATTAACGGGAAAGGGAAACCGACATAACAAAATCCACCTTCCGCAATGTTCAAGCACGCATCGGAATTTATAACTTAAACACATAGTTGAAATAATTCGAGCCTGAAACGGTATACGAAATGTTAACACGTATTTTTAAGGAAATCTACAGGCAGGAACAACTACTGCAATTTGTGATCTAGAATATGTACGCTGGGATTGTAAAATTGATTGGACCCTACCCAGAGGAGGTGGCCGAATTTCGAATTTAATGATAGAGATCTTAGCGATTTTTTGGGAAAACAAAAAATTTTATTAACACGAATTCAAGACTATTCCCTAGTATTCCAAAATGCGGAATCTTGCAGTTCGTTCATTGCATAATCCTCAAATTTCTGTCAACTTTCGGGCCCACGTGATTATTTATTCAACTTTTTTATCCAATTTATATCAAATTAAAATTTGATTACTAGAAAATTCTGTTTTAAATGGTTAAAAAACTTTCTTTTTTTTTTGTGTTTTGCTCTCATTTAATAGGGTACAAAAACTAACAAATCGTACGATATAACAAAAAAAAAAAAAGAAATTCCAAAATTCCAAATACTTTTTTCAACCGATTTCATTTGTGACGAAGTAGAAAATTTGACGAACGATGACAGAAGTATGTACGGAGTGCATCATGTGTTTGACAACCTTGAAATCTGAAACATTTTTATTTCTTTAAATTATTCTTTGACTTTTTTTTTTCTTCTTTCAAAAGTAAGTGTATAGAGAATTCATAGAGACGTGTGACATCTACCTCGAGGAATTCTTGGATCTTGAACATTGCGGACTCTTCCATAAACCTGTCGAGATAAATAATTCATAGATGGCTGTCGCGTAGAGCGTCACTTGATTTATTGTTACCACATGCGATTATTATTGTTATTACCGATATGGTTATTGTGGTTAAAATTGTTTTTATTGTTTTTGTTATCATCATTATTTATTCACTGCAAGAATGGAAAAGCAGAGTATAATACCTGTGCGCGGGCGACTAGATGAAACTTACAAGTTTTCAGCATATTGCAATACCAATAGTAGTTTTGGTAAATTTTTTCAGATATGGGCACATATATTTTCAATATGAGCAATTTAACAAGCGAATTTTTTCAACCGGATTATTATTATTGCACTCATATATTAAATACAACCGGTATAATTATAATTCGAAATTGAACAAGGTTAGAATTTTTCACTTTCTACCTTGAATGTAAAGTATCATCTATCTAGGATACTAGGTACTTATGCACAGAACCGGAAGTGATTTTCAACAGTTTGCATCAATTGTTTTATGGTAATTTATTTGATTTAAATTTTTTTATGCAATGGATCACCTGCCATAAAAAATCAAAGGATTTTAATTTTTCGATTCGTTCTCAGAGAACGATGTTCTTTTTTTTTCTCTTCAAGTTTGTGGAGATATTTTTTTGCGACGGTTTAATTGATTAACGAAGTGAAAGAAGAAAGGAAAAAAATAAGAAGTAGAATAGTAAGGGATTGACGTAAATTTTTGTACTTCGTGATTTTTTCTTTCTATTCTTTTTCCGGAAATAATTTGTGCTCTGCATACATGTAATGCATACGGGTACAATATATATCATTTACGCTAGAGCTGTGCTGTATTCTTGATCTATATACGATCTAAAGATCTCTGTTTCCTGGTCTCATTAGCGATCTATTATACAAGTGGAAATGATTTATTTCCTTTTCTGGCCTTGACGCAAAACGAGTGAACTGATTAATAATTATTATACATAGATCTGCGAGTGAACTATCGCTTTTCCTCGTCCAGCTCACGTATCAGCGTTAAATTTATAATTTTCACTTTGTGAATATTATCAACTTTATCATACGCGTATTATATCCATAACTATATACCGTGCATTTGTAAAACTATGTATCACATCCACGCGGGTATTCGCCTAAATCTCTCACGTTAATTAACCCAAATAATTTATATACATAACACGTCACGATACTGTACCAACTTCACGGTTTGAATATATATAACAATTGTCTCTTAATTAAGGCTCTTCAAATTCAGAATAAATTTAGGAAAGAGACCCGGCTTGGGCGAAACAGAGACGTTAGGGAAATAAAAGAGATAGTTATCGAGGTTTGAACGCAGTTTTCTTATTTCCTACCCCATTCTGCCCATGGTCTCCTCTCTATATTTATAGTCCAACAATTATTAAAAATTTGACAAAAACCGATCGAATTCGTGACAATACACACGTATTCATAGCTATGTGCACAAAGCGTGCTAATTGCAAAAAACCATACACATTATACAGTACATAAAATCTCGCGTGAAATTCGAGGTGTTGCGGCTTGGCGGTCCAGCGATTTGTTCGCACATCAATTGTTTTATTTACTTATTTATTGTTGGTATCATTTCTTCAGCTCCGGCCTCACCTCGTATAAATGTACATTTTTCGTATATACGTACAGATATTTTAACGTTGTGTGGGAATACATATATAATAAACGCGCAAGTTTCGTGGTAAGGGAATCGTCGTCGCGGTCGAGGCTCGTCGAACACCAGTGAAAGCTGCACAGCCACTTTCCCCCCGTACTTTTAAGCGTTTCATCGACTGGTTTCCGGGCCGATCCCAAGTAGATAACACGTATATAAAACCGCTGTTTATACATATTAATATCTATATATGCAATAAATAAAACGCGATTTTGGCCCCCCTTCTACTTGTCCTTTTTTTCTTTTTACAGGATTACATGATAGTTCCATAAATGGGCCGAAACACGAAAATGCGATGGTAACTCTCCGCAATAATGGTGTTGAAAACAAGAAGGGGATGAAAAAAATTCGCGAATCGAACCGAAAATGATTCAGCCACAAAAATCTTGAAATCTCTTAGCTCGAGAGCTAGCCAAATTTTTTTCCAGGAATCAGTCGATTCTTATAATTATATAAAATGACGCATGAATTTGATAAATTTTACAATTTTTTTTCGAGTTATTCTTAAATTGGAAATATGTCTACGAGCTATTCTTTCTTCTTCAAATAATATGTTTTCATCCTCAATGATGTTAAAATATGTTTATAAAAAAGTTTATTCCCAAATATACTAAAAAATTATTCATCAATTTTGAGAATATTAATTATGCATTTTTCTTCAAAGGCTGTGTGTAATTATTTTTATTTGCAAATGTAATGATGATTTTTTTTTATCGTCTGTCCGATACAGTGTTAATTCGCACTACTTTCATTCGCACCAGCAGTCTTATACGTAAATCGTCCTGAGAGATAAATTATTGATACGACATCGAGGTAAAGTGTTAATATACCGAATAAAAAGTAACGATTATCTACGAATGAAGTAAAAGTTTGTCACTCTCATTATTACCTATGTTACCCTACTTTTTGCTTTTGAAAGGCGGTCAAGCACATTGTGTAGGTCAGTTTCAGCATATCACTTTCGCTGTATAGTCTACTATATACTTATAACCTGTAAGTTCTCTTACGCGTATTACTCAACTGATGATCCGTGCATTACAACGAGAATGTACGTAAAACTATCTTTATAATTATGTCTAAATACGTGTGTCAGCCAACCTGATTACCTGTGCAATATAGGAAGAGAATTTTATCGCATTAAACGACCCGAATTGATCTTAATCGATACTGGACACAAAGTTATGAATAGATTAAAATTCGTGAAAAACGACTAGAAATATTTCCGATCGTGATCGATTATATTTATTCATTATTATTATTTCTTTTTTTTCTACGTATTTCCGAATGAACAAGGAAGAGAAATTCTTCGGGAGTCAAATGATGTTCGTTTATTTTTTTCTCTCTCTTTCCCTTCAAATTTCATTTCCGGATGAATTGATGATCGTTTAGTCAGGTATTCTCGGAATCAATTCATTCCGACTACGATGAGATGAACTTTCGAATTTCCAATGGGGTAAAAACAAAAAAAAAACGTAAGAGGAAGTTTGACTTTTATACTATCCGAAATATCATAATTAATATAATATAAAGTTTGTATAAAACTAGTTCATCTACGGTTGCTTGTACTTAAAATTAAAAATTGATATGATTGATACTCACGAAATCCGTCTGTCTTATTAGAAACCGCCTTACCTGAAATGACAAAAAACAAAAGAGATTTGTGAATTGTACTATAATATATGAGAAGAGAGAAAAAAAAAAAGTAAAAAGAAAAAATTCTGCAATATTTTTTGTACCGCATATTATAACATAGCAAAATAATACGTGTAGTAAACTGCATGTGTATAATGCATGCAAATATGAAGTAAACAATTTAAAGGTTACGAAGTTATCCCTATAATAATATAAAGTTAATAATTATTCAGCTGAAAAACTTGCTGACCGTAATTCACTTTCAAACTTTCTCGACTACCGTTGTCGAGACGACGACGGTATATAACGTATATGGGATAGTAGCGATTAGCAAAAATGACGAAAACTAAAACTCGAAGTCTAAGCGGTATAAGATAGCGATGCATACCTATATAAATCTGAGTATATATATATGTATATAAATATATATTATCGGCGTTGCGTAACAAACGAAAGTGACTAGAATAAAAAGAGAAAAAAAGTAAAAACGAAAAAAAAAAAAAATGACACAATAAAACAAAATAATAATTACAGCGGGAGAAAATGTTAACAATTTGCAGCAGGTACGGTTTCGGTAAGGCGGTGTACGATGATATCATGGTGGGTCGAATTTACCAGACCAATTAAAATTAAAAAATGAAATTTATAATATACGTACGCGATCAAGTTTTATGCATAAAATAACATGCACGTGCGCATAGTTACGCACACATATATAGCATGCATGACAAAAATAAAACACAAACATTTTACATACGTACATTTTGAACTAACGGGATAAAAATAAATAAATAGATGAATAAAAATTAACTTCTAGAAGAATACGCGCAACGGTGAGAAAATTCACGCGCGTATATTACCCGCACAAACAAAGAAAAAAGAGAACAAAAAAAAAATTAACTCCGATTATATCTTTGCATCGAAAGTCAAAGTTTTTTTCACGTCGGTATACAGTGGAGGCCATGTATCGCGTGTGGTATTATACATGAAAAATGTAATTTCTCCGAAAATCTCGAAATGGTGGGAAAGTTTTGAAAAGTAGCGGTGATTTTTTCGTATTCCTTCTTCTTTTTTTCTACAAAAGTAACGAAGTACGAATTCCATAGCTTTTTCTTCCATCTCATTCGAGACATATTATTTCGCCAAATTATCTATTAATTATTATATTGCCGCGCGGGAAGTGTGAAGTTGACCTAGTCATGCACCCACTGCGGTTCTTTAATATGAAATTAATTCCCGCAACAGCCGCTCCACCGTTGTGTGTATACATATACTTATGTACATAGGATATACATGGATATTCATGTATACTACATACTATACCACGTTATTTACGCGCCCACGTTGTGACTACACAAAGTATCGAGAGAGACAAACGCATAATCTATACGTGATGTGATTCACACCTAGCATTGATAATAATGTACACGTATATAGATAAATACACGGTACACAAATCGCCAAAGAATACATAATACAATATGCATCTGTGCATCCCTAATAAACGTATTTATTATACTGCTATATTACTACCAGTGTAATGGGATTATAAAAATTATGTAAAAAAAAAAAAGAAAAGTTTTCACGTCTACAGAAATTATTCGATTTAAAAAAAAAAAAAATTTTTTTTTTTACATGTATTTATATACCAATACATTCATTTCATGTGTAGATATATATATATATATATATATATATATTTATAAACGCTTTTCAATATTGACATTTGAATGTCCTCCTTTCTCTGACTGTGACTGTGCCTATGTATAATATATCTTCATACATACACGTACATGCAGAGCCACGTGATTAGTTCATTTGTTGTTCAGTTGATGAATTTGGTTTGAGGCGAGAAAGTTATTTCAGATATATAATATGTACCTATATAAATGGATAGCACATAAATATGTTCGTATGTATAGTCAGCGATGCGTTAGATGTGCATAACGCTGCATCTGAACACGCCTTTTTAATTTTGTATTATAATATATGAAACTAGAAACTATGAAATATTTCGTAAAACAGGGATATATGTATTTGTTATGTATATAAAAATTCGAGCGGAATTTGACGCGATTTCTACACGTGGTTGGAAGAGCGGGGGGGAGGGAGGGACGCTATCTTAGAAGCCAATGCCGAGTTGATATACCTACAATTGTACATACATGAGATGGAATTATTTATTCAGATTTTTCAAACCTGCGCGGTAGCAAAAGTAGCGGCAACGCCAGCCATGGCGTGATTATACGACTCCCTATAACTTTACAGCGATTATTATCGAACTAACAATTACTTTAATCGGTGTTAATAATTTCCGGATAACTAAATACGTACGTGTGTACCTAATAAATATATGTATATATGTACACACGTACAAACATGTAAAGGTGTATTATATGAAAGTACAATTTATATACATCTCGAACATGTATATAGTGTTGATTATTCAAATATGATGTCTCTGATAATAATCTCGATGATATTAAAGGTAACATTAGTGTAGTTATAGTAGTTCAAATTATCATGATAGATAAATAGCAAAAAGTTATTATAACGAACTCATATTACAAGATGCAGTATATTACAAGTATACATACCTATTTACGTATACGTTTAACTTTTACGACAAAAAAATTTATGAGCATTTTTTCACTTTTCTTTCTACTTGCAGCGTAGTTTTTCTACATTCTAAATTTGTTAATTCTTTTTTTTTTTTTTGTTTTTAGTTCTGTTTCCATATCAGATACCTGCAGATCGTACGCAAGTGCAGTCTCTTATATATTTCTTTACGTGTATGTTAAGTTATGAAATTTTAATTACCGCAATCCTTTCACTTTTTGATAATTTAATAACCTGTAAGAAACATTCAAATTACCTTCTTTTTTTTTGAAACAAAAAAAAAAAAAAAATTACAACTGCACACGTTTAACGTATAATATATACGTCTCATTATACCTATGTAATTGTTATCGACCCGTATGATAAAATCAAACGGGTAAGTAAAGTAAATATAAATATGTGTGTAATAATGAAAGTGTCCGAATGTGGAAAGTCTTTCCGATAGAACGCGTGGGGCCTCAAATATGTTGACTTCGTTTCTCCTTCTTTCAAAAATTTTCACAATTTCTAACCGCAGGTGGTACCTACTTCTGTACAATTTTCACTGCACTGACCAAATATTTCATCGATAAAATTCATTCAAATTTTTTTTAAACATTGAACAAAAAATCAATAAATTAATCATATAAACTTAACGAAAACGGGAATGATTATAGAGAAAAAAATTATCGCAACTTCCGAAAAGGTTTAACTGGATCGAAAATGGCGGAACCCGGACCGTGCAGATTGAATATGCCTGGAATACTCTATACATATTGTGAACGTGTGAAAAATATTATTTGCAGAATCAATAAGCGACGAAATTTTATTTCATTTTAACCGGTTACGATGTATAAGTATAACTCTGTCAAATAAGGACGTTATACTCGATAATGATAAAGAAAAATAATAAAAGAATAATAAGGAAGAAAAGAGAGCCGCATTGCACAGCTGTAGCAGTGCATTACCTTTGTACGGTATACGCCATTACGTCGGTGTCGCCGATGAGATTTAAAATTAAAGAAATCAAAAAAATCAACTAACAATTTGGAGTAAAATAACATTGTTGAATCGTTCTCTGATAAATTTCCCGCTGCATTAATAATAAAATAACACGCGTGTACGTCTGCTGCAGGAGAATGCGAGTTTCTTACCACTGCAAAAGTATAAATATGTACAATTATTAATATACCCATGACCAGGTATATATATGAATAATTTTAAGTATATATGGGTATTATATAGGTGGGTAGTTAGAGATATATATGTATAGACAGTATATAAAAATATACCTATATATATACACGCAACGGTGCGTGCGTGCGTCCCCGTTATTTTGGCGGTGAAAGTGAAAGTCACGTGGCCGATCCGGTTGTCTTTGACAACTTCGCTGCTATATTCACTTCCTATAATAGTAGGGCTGTAGGCTAACCACCGAGAAATACTTTAAACTTTACAAACGTCCGCGTCGCGACGCCCCCCACCCCACGCCACACAACCTCGATTTATCATCATACAT
This sequence comes from Athalia circularis, assembly GCA_963978495.1. Classification (NCBI taxonomy): domain Eukaryota; kingdom Metazoa; phylum Arthropoda; class Insecta; order Hymenoptera; family Athaliidae; genus Athalia; species Athalia circularis. The sequence goes on along the minus strand of OZ021700.1, from coordinate 13,695,326 downwards.
CCCCACGTACATGAAACCATTAACGAAATTGTATATTGGTAAATATATCATATATACCTATATCACTGTGATGATCGTTATCGATATTTATTATATAGTTTTCAAATCCCTCTTACAATCATTTATAACAGCCGTCGGGCATGTGAAAATCACTTTCGTTTATGCCCGCGAAGTCACAAAACAAAAAGTCAAAATACTCTGAATCTATGTTACCTACAGCCTAGGACGGTTGAATAAATCGAAATCAAATGCATGTAATGTAGCGTTTAGAAAATGATCGATACACGACATCGGTAAAAATCTTCATCGTCGTAAGATTTGCAGAAAACTTTTTCCTCTCCCTTCATTTCTTCAACCGATTTTAAATTTGGCGCCCCTACATCGACGTTTCTTTTCAAAATATAATGAACCCCCACCGTTGAAATTATATTGAAAATTTGTCCGGTACTCAAAAAACGTGCATTCGATCTAATCGCTTCACTGCACTGATGAGCAATGAAATTAGGAAAGACCATATAAAAAAAAGTGCCAATTCATTTTGTGAAGTGAAATTCAGGAGTTTCGGATGATTTTTATTTTCCTTTCCTAAACTTTTTCTTTTCTTTTTTCACATATAATTAATTTTTTTTTTTGGCGTGGGGGGGAGGCGGGGAAGGAGTTAGTTGAGAAAATATATAATATACAAAAATTTAAATGAAAAATTCGAGAGAAATTATATCGCGAACGCAGCGCGCGATATCCGATGATGCGTGTACGAGGGAAATATAAATAATTCTGTACAAAATTCTCGTTTTATGGCTACGGTATACACATACATACATCTATACAAGTATGTGAAATATAAATTGTATTAGTGGGCAAACCCGGAAGGCAATAAGAACTTTGCCACACGAAGACTGCGCGCGGAGAGAAAGTTATCCTCCTCCCATATATCCCTATCCCGGTTCTCGGTTGAAATTCACCGAAGCTAGGAACGGTGACGTCGTTTCCACCTTAATTCCCCCCTGCCCCAGCGAATTTTTTCCCCCACCGCCCCGCATGCGACCTGTAGCGTCTCCCGCGCAAAACTTTTCACAACCAATGAGGTTCTGAATCTCGATCTCAATCTCAATCTCAATCTTAATCTTCTGCTCTTTATTAGAGCGGATCTGAATATCTCTGAAAACGGATGTTTCAGGGGGTTATATAAAATAATTGTTCTCAATTACTTTCGCAGCGTATAACGATCGAAGTAGTTAGATAAAATAAATAATATGGAAACGATCGATCGGCCGGTCATCGAAGATTTGTGTGAGAAAAAAGAGAAAAAAAAAACGAACTAAATTTTCTACAGTTCAAAGATAATATGGTAGCGAGAAAAGGAAGAAGAATATATTCGAACGAAGAGGTAAGAAAAAATAGTTTTAAAGAACTAGAGAAAAGAAAAAATGGCAGGAAGCAATTTATGGTAATTTAGTAATTAAGCATAAAGGAAAGTAAAGCGAAATGCTGCGATGCACATGCACTCTGTACATCAATTGTAATGCCTACGATGCATGAGTGCATTTTGCTCGTATACTATAACTTCACTAATGTCGTAGCCAAGGCAGCCCCGTCTCATAGGGAACTGTATTCTAAAAGCAAACACGCGCCGTACGTACAGCATAATCTAATATAGGTAACGTAGAATATGAACGTATATGTAGTATATGGTATAATATCTACGCGTTCCAAAAGTGAAAACAATCAGGAACGATTTATACGCCTCCTCACTCCTCTTGCTCCTTTTCTTTTTCTCTTTATTTTTCATTTATTTTTCGTTTTTTCTTTTTCACTTCTATTTTCTTCCATCAATGTCGCGCGCTCGACCGCGGTTATGTTTTCCGGAAAATCCAGAGCCTTCCACACAGTAATATACGAACAGATGCACGCGTATCTCTAGATTAGGAAATTTTTTTCTTCTTCTCATTTACTCGAAAATGCACGCACCTGTATAACCCGCTCGAACGTATCATATGTGGTGTCGTACGATGCTAAAAAAAGGTTGGAAAAAGTATCTAAATCTGCAGTAGATGTACACTGTATCGAAACAATTTTCCTTGGAATTTGTAGAAAAAAGTGAACAGAGGATAAAATTATGCAGATCTCTATACTGATATGCAACAGGTGTTTCAATTTTTGTTCCTTTTAAATTTATAAAAAAAAAAAAACTAAAGTTTGTTCGGTGTACACTAATTATCTGCCCTCGACACGCACCCGCACGTACAATATCGGATACATATGTACCAATCGAAAATTCTTATCTAACGAAATACTTTCAATGATTAACTCGACGGTTCTGAAATGTCTAATTGTTGTACGCGTACATGCAAACAATGCGTATGTACGTACATATATTCAAATTGCACGTGAAATTGGCATTGTATGTATGGTATAACTGTAGATACACAAGTCATGCGTTTGTTATTTCTTTTTTTCTTCTTTGGAGCGATAACACAAAAAAGTAAATACATATGTGTATACATATGTGCGTGTAAAAAGTACAATCGATAACCGCACGTGTCTTGTGATAGTAATAAGCATAATATGCAATTGAAGTTACGTATAATTTGGTTGACCGATTAAATAAATACACGTCGTTAACCCAGACGATCGCAAAATTCGATGTATTATACTTATTACATGCATACATTACGCGTGTTCTTTTTTTTTCGCGCAATATTATTATATATGAATGCAAATAAATCAAATTCCAGAGTTGCGATACAATCATTACTTCTTTAAAGTCCAGCTCATATATATTATCGCAGATAACAACGGGATGCCAATTCGAATCGAGGAAGAGAGAAGAACCTCAAAAATGAATCAATATTTTTCATATTTAAAAAATAGAATAATCAGAAGAGAAACAGAAAAGAAAAGAAAAGGAAAACCAATCGAAAATGTAAACTCACCGTTCAAGTTACGTTCAATTTTCAGATCTACAGTTGATATCCTTGAAGTTGTCATTGTTCGGTTTATATTTGTTTATTTATAATTTTCTTTACGTTATCACGGATAATTGTAAGTAGAAAGAAAAGAAACTGCACCAAAAAACAAAAAAAATGTCTATATTTGACGCAACGTTTATCCGTTCATCGCAATGGAAGAAGACCGGCATATGTATTACGATCGTTTCTTATTGTTAGTTGGAAACGTTTTGATTTGCCAACGGTTTTGAAAGCGACACTATGTACGCGATGAGAGAAATGTTATCTCTTTGGGTTTAGAAGGCCGCTATCAGACCAGCGGGTCGGCTGATAACACTTCTCTGTTTATTTTTAACAGCTCAAATGCCATTAGTTTCACTCCCTTGCCTGGATAAATATATGTAGATTTGGCCTATACCAGATTATGGACATCGGATGTTGCAGTTGATACGTGCCATATAATATATATGTGTCACTTACTTCCAAGGATGATCCAATTTGAGAAGAAAATATACATGTAATATCTGAAGCGTTTTTTTTCCATCATCTTTAATTAAATGGGAGAATGATAATCGATTCGTATATATATGATATTATATATACGGATTGAGAAATTTCCAATCACCTGCACGGATATAGAAATGGGGAATTATTACATCCGGCAAAAGCTGATATTGATTAATAATATCGTGGAAATTATTAAGTAACGCGATTATCTTCGATCTGCATATCTTCTAGCCACTACATAGACGTAGACTACAATATTTTGAAGTTCATGAAATATTTAGGTTACATTTATCTGAAGGAAAATTGTATCTACACATATTCCATAGCGGGAATCGAACAGACATAGGTGCGACAATAATTCTGGAAATCTGGATTCTCGTTTAAAGAATTGCCCTATTTTTATATTATAAGGATAAATCCTACAGATGCAATTCGCTAGGATCGCTATTTGGCATTATCTCGGAAACCTATGCGAAACTTTATTACGTATGCCGACAAACGAACTCTTAAGATAAAATTGCAGTGATTTCTGCTTGAAAAGCGACTCGCATTTACGTCATATAAAGTTGCAAATTTTTACACGATTCCCCGTTTCAATATATTAGCTTAAGCCACTTCGACTATAAGCTGCTGTACAAGCTTCTTTAAGACGTATAATATTTATATTACCATCGTTTAACCATATCCTGGGACAATTAAACTGCCATATGGTAAATTTTAACTCGGAGTTAAAAACTCCGTTTGGAATGCAGAAGGGGATATGAAAAACGATCAAATGCGCATCAAATATGCAACAGCTGGATCTCCTCGTAAAGCAAATGAAATTGAATAGCTCATATGTATATTTTAATTCAAATTTTAACGTTCTAATCGTTAACAAAATTATCAAGCGACTGGTTTTCAATCAGATCAATGACCCCGAGTTTTGAGATCTGAGCTAGAAGCCTTGGATTTGCTCTACGTTTTGTTTGATTTCATGAATTGAAGAGGATTTCAACCCTTATGTGGCATGACGCTCGGATATAATCCAATCACATACCACTGTAAAATCGAACCTACGATACCATTATAAACTGTAAGATTTCATATTTTATTGCTATATGCGCAGGAATCATTCGACCGGGGCATCGGACGCAGGGAATTCTGGTGGACAAAATGAAGCATTTTTTGTCAGTGTGACACAAAATGTATACCTATATGCATAACATGGGAAGTGACCATGAATCGATTGGGCACGTCCCTAGCGAAGGTCAAAATCTGATTGGTTACCAGGCCAGGGACTTGACGGAAAATTATACAGCTCGACGACTACCACCCAATTCCTTAAAAAAAAATTTCAGTCTCGGTATGCTATTCTTTTTTTTTAGAATATCTAATAACCGCGATGTGAATTCACTTCGTCATATAATTACATACGAATGCAAGTTGACGGACAAGAAAAAAAAGAATTTTGCAATATAAACTGTTTATTTTTTGAAAAATCCATTAAAATCGCAATCCAATCGCTAATGATCATGACTCGACCTCTGAGTATATCTTTTGTTGTAAATGCAGAATCTTTTCGACCTTGTTTCATATCTACGATCACGAAGTTCCTCCAATCCCCCGCAACCCTCGCGACGATTATTTATTTTTTTCCTTCCTTTTTTATTTTTTTTTTACGAAAATACGTTATTTGGGATTTTATGTTACAGTGCTGAATTGTTGACGGCAATTCTCAAGAAAGGGTATAGAAATACAGGGTAAGTACTTCGCGAAAGTCACACGTTGTTGTCGCGATTATTGATCGAATGAAGAGTTAAAAAAAAATGTGTAGAATAAAAGAAAATCAGCTTTTCTACCCCACTAAGTTCCTTAAGCATATAATAAGTTATTACATATATACAGTTTGTGCACCGTAGTGCAACATTAAGCACATATAATACATTTAGTGTCATCGTTCGACCCAATTCTTGTGGACTTGACTATGACGTCCACAATCTACATATTGACTGCACTATGTGGAACAAGACAGCTTTATACGTTATAAACATATACATAGGTATATATAGATACATGTGTATATTGAAGATTTGCCTAGCAACTGCGCTAGTGGAGTAGGTAAATAATAAATGGTTTTGTTACGATTTCAAATTGCGTCTAGGATATTGGGTAGGGTATGTGCAGCATATAGATATTTGTATTTTTTGCCAGTCACATTTTTCGGGATAAATGATTTCAATGCAAATGCGTAGAGATGTATAAAACCAATGTCCGGTTTATACCATCATCGCGGATACAGCGCATAGACCAGATTCACTAATCAACCCGCACAATTCGGTTGACTGGAGATACTATGGGATAGGCGTCCGTATGCCCAACCCTACCATTGTCATACTTCGGGATTAAAACTGTACCAGTATTTTCTATTGTTAGACGCGAGATAAATATAGATATCATCGTTCGCCGACACTGCACACCACCATACAAAGCAGCGATCAGCCTACAGCAGAAAAAAAAGAGCAGCGAGTCCACTGCGGAAGCGCATTTTTAGAATGATTAATTTGAAAATTAATAAAAATTGAAAAAAAAAGAATTATCAAGCTTTCAAAAAATAGAACGATGTATGTATTTATTTCTTCGAGTTCATTTTCGGTTGAAAACTTCATCGACAAAATAACATCCGAAAAAGCATAAGTTTGGAGAATGGTATATGTGCAATGATAAAAAAAAATCATACTTCGAACATGTGCGTCAGAAAAATCATGAAGCATGAATGATAGACTTTTTTTCCTAAATATTCGAAGATTGAAACAAAATTAATGGATGGTTACTTACTTTATTATTCTTTTTTTTTTTTTCAAAAAAGAGACGATCAAAAATCTTAACTAATAAACATTGAATCCAGTGATAAAGAAAAAAAAAAAAACGCTCCTGAATTAATGTTGGATTTTATCAGGATCGAGTTATAGAGAAGAAAAATTATTAAATATGACTTCGAACATCAATAATATTCAACAAAATCAGGATAAACTTTTTCCAAGTATATAATTATGGGGTGTGAAAAAGGTGTGGTTATTATATAAATTTATCCCAAGGTATGTAATATATATTCTATTATCAACTGCATAATATCCATTTACACGAATTATACGTATATGTATATTTCTGTTCGATGATAATCAACAGGTGGTTGTTGGCGGGTCTCTGAAACCGTTGAGTAGGTATAATGTGAAACGTCATGTTCTCTCCTTTCATTAAACTTTCTCGCTGCATCCCTTCCCCCTCCCTCGCGTTTTAACGGAGATTCTCATACATCGATTACTCCATTTTTTTTTCTGTTCTTCCGCATCCGAAATTCGCACTTTATAAAGACCAAGCAGTTGGTAATTCTGCTAATTTTTACTCTAATTTTTTATATTATGAAAAAAAGCTCTCCATTCATTCTAGAGATTTTTTCATTTCGTTTCATCAACAAAATCGGTGTCAGCACTGCAGTGTTGATAATTGGAACTGAGAATTTTCGTTGCATTAACAAAACTCTCATCGATAAGATGAAACAAAAAAAAAAAAGAAATCTGTCGATATTAAAAATTGAAATGGCATGAAAATCTATTATCGAACGAAAATTCCATGAATTTTCAGAACCGAATTCTCTGCTGATCCAAATTCTTGAAACCGTCGTAAAAAAAAAAGAAAAAAAAAGAATTACTCATCAAATAGTCCTACCGTTCATGTAAACGTGGTGTTGTCGCCAAAGATGTTGATATTGTGTCCACCTTGAGCTTGTGCTGTCATCGTGTATCGGTGGTAGAGGTGTATGAACTTGATGTGCATGTGACGTAGGAGGTAAATTAGCAGAGGGTGGTGGTGGTGGTGGTGGTTGTTGTTGTTGCTGTTGTTGATGTGCCGGTGCGACAACAATATGTGGATGTTGAGGTACGGAGGGAGGATGTTGTTGAGAATGATGAACTTGATGGATCACCACCGGAATGGGCGGTGGAGCCAACTGTTGATACTCCATAGTACAGCAGGTCATCCAAACAGAATGTCACTTTCTCGCTCACAAGGGTAAGTTTGTGTCACGCTTTCATTGATGTTTTAATAAAAAAAAAAAAAAAAAAACAACAACAACTTACAAAACACCCCGTTAAAAACTACCCGTTCTGTTGTAATATAACGGGAAATTGATTTGTTTTACAACAAATTCACTAAAAGTCCACCACCGCGAAATTTTTCGAAAAAACTTTGGTTTTCATCTACTTCTCTCTCTTCTCTCGCGGTACTTTTTAGTTTGTCTTATAAGTATCTCGTGCAGAACGATGTCGTCACACGATAACGTTGATAATTATTGATTTTCGACGTTTCTTCTTTTATTTATTTATTATATTTTCAAACACTTGTAATATGTGTGCATTAAATTTACATAATTCCTTATCAATTTGAATTTAAAAAACAAAATCACACTCACTGGACCTCTCAGCTCTGAGAGCAGGGTCGTTTACCACCGTCTCTCAACGTTGTGGGGGTGTAGGCACGGCAGGGGGGTGGGAGTGGGGGGAAGGGGGATTCGTAACGATAATTTCTACAAAATATCGTTCGTCAAATCGTCTCTTCTTAATTTTTTTTTTTTTTTTTTAATCAACGTTCATAAAGTGCGAATTTTGTCGCTACTCCCTTTGCCTCATTAAACGCGTTTCACGTCGTCGATTTATCAAATTTAGCGTGTGGTTAATTTTAAAAAAACTGCATAAAAATTGTAAAACAATTTTTTCTTCAGCGTAATTGTTTTTTTTTTTTTTCAAAAAAATAAAGTAACTCCCATTAATTTTTCCACGTTGTAAAGAAGGTAGTGTATAAAACGTGAATTGCATGTAAAACAAAAAAAAATAAATAAAAAATATAACACAAAAATTCGTACGAAAAGCCAAAATGGGAAAAAGAAGTTGTCGCGATATCGTCACCGCGCTACCTTCGCCTTTTGATAACAATAATGATAACAGCAATAATATTAGCTGTCAAACTGAGCCTCGCGCGTATTACGCGAGCGGCGGGGGCGTAGAGGAGTGCAACGAGAATGGGAATGAAGCGAATTACGAAGGTAGGTATGTCTTGTTGGTGGTTTAGCGATGATGGTTAGGAGAGTTGTTGTATTTAGTGGGGGAGACAGACAGTTGGGATAGTTTAATACAACGGGCTCTGGCTTGGAGCTAAGGCGCGTCTCAAGCGAACGGCGGCCGGTCGGACACTGCGGTGCTCTGCCAGTTGGAGACCTGCGAGTTCTCATCCGCGTTTGTTAAAACCGGCGTACGGGACGCCCGCCCCTCTCCCTGTCTCTCATTCTCTCTTTCTCTCTCTCTTCACTTACTTACTTACTATACACGATATACACGGCGAACGCAAATTCGTCCCGCCGCGCTCCAGTCGCGGAAGGCATACTTTAACCATCCACCAAGACGACGAACCATGTGCTACTGCTGTTGCTGATGCTGATGCCGATGCCGACGATGATGATGGTGATGATCGTGCAAACCAAGCTTCCGCGTTCGCTCGAGAAAAGAGTGTTGTTCAGATGGCCAAAATGTTGTTAGAATTACTGACAGATTTTTTGTTTTGCTAAATAGATGAACAGTTAAATGATTCGTTGGATCGACAAGAGAAATTTACGTTTAAACTTCTTGGTGATTTGACGATGAAATTTTGTTCAGAAAATCGAACTTGATATTTGGAAGAAGCAGGAATCTGCTCATCGGAACCGTTTTTTTTTTTTATCGAATGAAGAATTTTGTCTTTAGCACAGTTTACTTCATTTTTGAAAAATGAACTTCGTCTCTCTTGGCCGCAGTTTCTGGCCGATTTGATGTTGAGGCGTCCATTTGCAGAATTATTATCTATGAATGTAAAATTCGGTGTCATGGGAACCTGTAATGCTTTCCACAAGTAAGAGAAAGAGAAAATTCAAATGACTCTAAAGACCACTATCAGTTCGAAAGAACATGACAACAAGGAAAATTTCAAAATTACATAATAAAATTAGAAATTCAGTGTCCTTAGAAACATGCCCCATTTTTTTTACATTATTTGCGATAACATGATCCTCGTACAAGACAACCGATCATAGGTGTTCTGAAAATTTTTTTCTCACACGGAAAGAAAAATTGAGGTGTTGTGGGTGCGTTTGAAGTGTACCGCGAATTCGAAATATCTGTATCATGTCTAATGCGAGTACATATGACGAGAAATATTTTATGGGAAAGGGACCCTTAAGTTTTGGGAATGCGCTTTCGCTGGTGGATTGGAAAATGTCCTTGGCAATGGTTGTGCTCGGATTTTCGTTTGTTTGACCTACTTTGTTCGGTATTTCAGAGTATGTGTTGTATCACTTATACATATATGTACAGGGATATGATATATCCTGCCCGATATACCTATATCGGTATATGTACAGTGTGACGATGATAATAGCGATAGTACAGGTTTCTCGTATGTGATTTTTAATGGCAATATACGTGTATACGTGTATATTTTTGCCTTCAGAAAGAGCGACAGCAGCCGCAGAATCGCAGGTACGGTATTATAGCAAAGCGGCGGTATTAGAGTACTCGAGTCGTCGTGGCTCGAGTAAAATCGAAAGTGGAGAAATGGCGTCAAAAGCGAACGGCTCTCTCCGCGACTTGGCGTAGCGAAAGGAGTGGTGGTGGTGGTGTCGAGCAAACGAATATACAGTATACGTGGAGTAAAGTTGCCGGTTTCTCGTCGGTGGAATCTGAATCACCGAAACCGGTCCAATCCTTTCCTCTCTTCCCTCCAATCCCCTTCCCAAGCTTTTACCGCCCTCTTCCTGGTCCGCACGCCGGTCTTCGCGAACGCGGAAACCAGCCGCGCGTCTCCCCCTTTTTACTCTTTCTGCACTGTATATACCTTCTTTTTTCCTTTTTTTTTATTTACGCGAATTCCTTTATTTTTAACTCCACGATTTCGTTTTCGCTTTTTTTCGCTTCTCTCTCTCTCTCTCTCTCTCTACCTTTCCCCTTCCATCGTCGACGATTTCGGGGCCCAGTTCTCTTCTTAGGAAACTCACATTTCGGGTCACCCTCAAAATACCCAGGAATTAAGGCTTCCTCGGGCGAGATAAAATCATTCTATCATTTTATTTCATTTTTTCTTTTCCTCTTTTTTTTTATCATTATTCTTCAAAAACCAGAATCTGCCATACGGGTTCTCATGTTCACTTACATGGACAGCCGTCTCCCTCGATGCGAATCCAAATCCCAAGAAATTAATATTAGTATAATATATTGCAGAGGTGAGTTACAATAATCACTCATTGCAGGATGATTCAGCTTAACGATATTATCACTCTTAATTTTAATGCGTTCACCGTTGAATAATAACATGTAACAGAAAATTGTTACGACCTTGATTATTTTAATTTAGTCTATATTTCTTTTGTTCTATGAGTATGTGGACTATATGTATACATCAAATAATCGTTAAAAGTATAAAATAAGTCGTAAAAAAAAATATTCAAAGAAAATTCAACCAGTTTTACGAGGAAAGATATTTTGAGCTCGTCCAACGAATCGATAGCGAACCAAAACTGTTAAAAAATTTTCTTTTTCTGTACGTCGAAAATCGTAATAGTTTATATTGTGAACCGGTTTCTCTTTTTTCGTACGGGCTCACCTCGTGAAGGTATAGGAAAACTATCAGACAAAAATTATAATTTTGAGAGCTTGCTTTAGAAGCCTCCGAAAGTTTCGAGTCGGCAAAAAAAAAAAAAATTGTGAAAATTAATTTCCTAATCATACCAATATTTCTTTTTTCAATTTCGCCACTTCTTTAAAATTCAGTGTGTGAAACAACCATACGAACTCTATCAAACTGAACTTTCATCATTTTGCCTGTTTCTTTCTCGGTCGAAAAGAGTGAATTTTCAAACACATCGCACGAACGGTCCAGTTTTCAATATTTCGCTGCAAGGTTAAAATTTCAATTGTTATATCGGGAACCAAGCATTGAATTTCGAGTGGAAACTTGTGATGAAAAAATTCTTCAAACTATGAGAAAATATAGAAACAAAATGTAATCGTGATCAATTCCAAACCACATAATATGCGCATAACATTGATAACACGCTCTATCCAATATTTTATACACACTAATTTTCATCGAAGTATTGAAATCCCCGCAGAAAAAAATAATCCCCAGGGAGAAATAATACGATTACATGCATGCAATAGCTGTTATATAGGTATACCATTAACTTTAATAAGATACACATAATATATCTCCAAGTTCGATCAATGAAATAACATCGTATGTGCTATATACTTGAACGTATTATATATTTATTGCGGCAACAGCAGCAGCAACAGTAGCATAATTATGAGATATAGACATAGACATGTATGCTCGATGTATACCGAACAGATAACATCAGATAATTCTTGGTAATTTGGTGTCACCTTCGATTAAAGATTCTAGAATCCAACGATCTAACAGAAACGTTGTCATTTTTTAGTTTTTCATTTTTTCACAATTTTTTCCCCCCTCAATTTTTTATTCAATTCTCAGGGAGATAGATATACCGCCTCGTATAAAAAGGCTCCTGGATAATGGGTTCGATTTTTTGTCTTATAATATAAATGTGACCGGAAGTCCACCTGTTTGAAAATGGGACCCGCGTGACGGTCATGTATATATATAGGTAACCTAATAAATCGTTTATCTTTAAATATTTATAAAAAATTCTGTGCATATATGAATGAATAAAAAAAAAAAAAAACGATTTTCGCCGAGTATCTGCCGCTCCATTTGCCGTACGAATTATCCGTGCGCATCACAGTCCATATCTTGTCGTTTGGTTTCTATGATTTTTTTTCTTCAGCAAATGAGAATGAATAACTGTATATTTTTCTCATTCGTTCATTCAATTTTTTTATTATAATGGATATAATATAAAAGTGGAAGGAAGCTGCTGTTGTTACTGGTGCTGCTGGTGCTGCGCCCATCGAAAAGGTTAACCATTATGGTGACTTATTGATCATTGGTGTCTACAGACTATACGAGTAGAGAGTCTTGATTTCATCCTCCCGCCTACAGTACGGCACGTATCAAGTATATAATATAGGTATATAATCATATACATAAATGGATGTAAAAAAAAAAAATAAATAAACAAAATAAAGGAGTGTAAAATACACACTCATATGTATAGAAACTATACTCCGGTTAGAATAATACACGCTATTAAGTATGGAGATATTTATTAGCCTTTTCAGTAAAGTCAAGGAAAGAAATATTCCGGCTTCAGTATTGAGACAGAAGTGATATGGACTTTCGCCTGCATCGAGCATCCGTTTGATCGGATCTCATTACTGGTCATAAGAGAAAAAAAGAATAAAAAATCAAATCTATCAAACAAATATTTGCAAGTTAACAAAATGGAGGAACTGAATTATTAGTTAGTTTCGTTTTTCATGATGATTCTCGCTCTGGTTGATGGAGTTTTGAAATTTTTATTTTCATACCGCCAAATTAATTGTTTATAAACCTACCGCAATACCGATTATGTAATTCGAAATCTACGTAGTATATGTGTGAATGAATAAAAGAAGACTGCTCGATCATGCATTAATTGAAGAAATGTATGCATTTTTCATTTTTATCAGATCCTTTTCGATAAACAAAAGAAACATGTGACGACTAATAATTTTCTTCCAGGTTTTCGGATACCTCAAACATTATTGATAATATTTCATTAAAATGAACTTAATATTTCCCTTAATATTTAATAGAAATAAATTCGATCGAATGTTTGAGACGACAAAAGATGTTTGAAAAAAAAATCACGATTTACCTGCACTGCATCTTTCTTCATATTTCTTCATATTCAAATAATTGAAAGAATTCTTTCGAAATGTCGAAAAGTTGCCGATTTCGACCATCAAAACTTTTCAACACTCAGAGACAATGCTCATCGAGAATTTCATGAGAACGAGAAATCTTTGAGGTACATTTGAGGTACCACAATTGGTTGAGAAACTTTGAGAGATCGAAAGAAGAGAGGAAAAAAAAACTGAACAAAAAGAATCGCGAAGATCAAGTTGGCACAGAATGCCCTATATGTATATTCGTACACACGCGCGCTTCGCTTTTCGTTGGTATACAGTTTATAACTTGTGAACACGCCTCTTGGGAATTGACTATACTTGCTTATCTTGACAGCGTATAACTGACGGGGATTTCATTGCTTTCGGAGAAAGTGTATAACGAAAGTCTTCCGATTGCTGGTTATAAGTATTTGTATATATATAATGATATTTTTCGTTGATTCTACGCGTCAAATATTTATACTTATACATATAAATATACACACAATATGTCGAAATCAGCATCGCATTATAATGTCAACGATAATAATCAATGGCAAAACCAGTCGCACCTTTGATCCACACTGGTTGGGTCAGATTTCCGAAATTAAAATAATTGTCTTTTCAAAAACTAGAAAACAAAAGGCCGACTGAATTATTAAATCCAATTATTTTTCAACCGATGCAACGTATTTCGAGAGCTAGGGACCAGAAGGGTGTAACCCACAGAAAGTGGAAGATTTTCAAAAATTGACGAAGAACAAAAAAAACGTAAAACTTATGCGTTGCTTGAATTAAACTTGATCCAGAAATTCAGTTTTTCAAATCTTTTCTTTTTGCGGTGGTGAGGGGGGGGGGGGGCGTTCTTCTAGTACGTATTTCAGAGTATTTCAATCTTTCCTATGCTGCCCACGCACAAGGGGCGTAACCCTAGAAGTTGAAATTATTCGAAAATATATAATTAAATTTTCGGAGCACAGATTCCAGACCGACATAATTTTCATGTTTTTCAAATTCGGTCAATACACGAGGAACAATGGAAATTCCCGTAATCCAAAACTTGTGGGCTACGCTGTTCCTTTTTTTTTCTTATATTGCAATCATAAAATGATTCAGATTTACCTTATATTCATCTCGTACACCTACATTTTTAGCTATTAACTCTTTGGCTTCCTCGTGTCACGGTACAACGGAGTCGTTGGACTAATAACATGGTTTGAAAGTGGAGGAAAAAAAAATTTAAGGAAAAACAAAAAACACCCAATCCCAAGAAAAAAACGAGTTCGAAAATAAAATAACTATAACGCGCAACAGCGTGCCCTAGTGTTGGCAGGGGGTAGAGGGGTAGGTCAGAGTTTCAAGTTACAAGAATATTAAGCACAAATTTTTCACTCACCCCTTTCCGCTTACGATGTATAGTAAAAGCCAGCAGTGCTGCAGTGCACAGCAGGCAGTATTATACTGTAGAGCGTATGGTATATGTGTGTATAGATACATGACACATATGTATATGGTATATACGTACCGGCAACGTTCGTAAATATAAATATCGAATTACCCTAAGGCCTAAGGAAACTCCTCTTGACGCGCGATCGCGACGTTGGGTGGGTATGAGAATTCAAGTGTGCATAATAACTCGTGTAACTATGTATTAGGTATATACCTATACATGGATTTACTCATTTATAAGAAAAGTAAATTTTGATTTATTTATTTATTCGTTCATTCATTCATTGATTTATTCATTAGCATATCTCACTTGAGAACAAAAAAGAAGAAAGTTTTTATTTTTTAATTTTTTTTTGTTTTATTCTAGATATATATGTGAAAACTATCAATAATTCGACATAAATTAACTAACAGATGTATATAAATGTGCACATACATGCCCATACGTACATATGTATAAATTATTAGAAAAGTGTCGTGTAGAAGTCGCGTGGATGAATAATTTGAATCTTATCATATGTATATGACATAGTATACATGTGTTTGTATATATATATACCTTATATACTCTTAATACATTCGGTTAGCTCACGTTTAATTGTTCCGATCAAAGTCAAGGGCACGATAAAAGTTGCGTGCGCGTATATAGGTATGTATAATACGTATACATACATGCCATTTAACCGTCAATTGAACACAGCTAAAAATATACGTAAGTTACAGTACATTAGAATTTATGTGTATGAGGTCGACGACGACGATATATGATAATTTTTGTACCTTTTTTTCATTCCAATATACATGTATGGGTTATACCTACCTATTCTGAAACACCTGTAACCAACAGATAAATGCACGTTTATGTATACATATAGATATGCATGTAATTGTTTTATAAAGATATGTATGTATAGATGAACCGGATGTACGTCGAGTAATTTTCTATTATTTAAATGTATTAACGTATATGAACGTATAAAGTTGTAATTATTTTGTAGTTGTTTATACATATACCTAGTTTTATCTATACATGTGTATATTTTGCTCTTAGAATCCTGTCATTATATTATTTATAAAAATATTAAGAATATACATTCACATTTTTGTGTATTGTGCAAAAGAGATGTGTGTAAGCTATGACGCAAAATTACCCATACATATATCGGAATATATATAAGGGTCAATTCGACCGAGATCGACCCTATCCTCATAATTTTCCGAATTTTGTTCTTTTTTTTTTTGTTTCTTAAATTCCATTGGACAGAAATTGAATAATATTGAAAATGCGACAAAAATGATGAAGAAAAATAAAAGGTAATCAATTTTCTCCTCTGCTTCTTGTGAAGTTTCGAGTAATTCTGTACAGACTGATCGAATCTAAGACGCAGAATGAAAGAAAAAAAAAAAAGGAACCGAAAAACAATCGTGATAATTTTATCAAAACGAAGAATGATTGTAATTGTGAAGTTATAGTCAGCTGATGAACAGATGCGCGAACTTATGAATATTATATGTCAGATACATGAGTATTGCATTTGTATACGGTACATGTGCGGAAAGGGAGAGAATTTGTGACGTCTTTTTTTGTCATTTTTTTTCTACCCGCCTAGATAACTGAAATACGTATTTCAATGCGAGAACGCACATGTCAAATACGTATATTTATATACATAAGTCTGCATGTGTGACAGACGGTGTGCCTTGAAATTCATATAAAAGAGGCGACGTACGCCTCGTCGTACAGTGGCCTTTGGGTATATAATACTTATGCTTGTTGTACATATTTTTTAGTTTTTCATCTGTAATAATTTTTTTTTTGTTTTTGTTTTGTACCAGGGATTGCGTCTCTATGGTATACGGATAGTTCAGCGGGTATAACGTACGAACACACTTTACATGTATACCTAGGTATACATCGCAGAATATATTTACCTATAAACTTGTACATATATATGATTAATAAAATGGGTATTTAAACACGCTATATATTTGTGTATGTACGTAGCATACATATATATTACGTATATCTACGTATACGTATGGTAGAGTCTACTAGCTAGTTTTGCCTTTGTCATCGGACGTTTCATTGTCGGTCGAGGCAATTCAATGGAATTGCTACTTCCTGTCCTCGGAAATTTGAAATCAGCACGAAACTGTGTCACAGAAAAATTATAGTGGCACATATATATGTAACTATATATGCATTATTCTAGTATTTCACACGATTATACGTTCAAAATTGATTTGGCAAACTTCGAAAGATTCGAATGTCTAACGAAATTCTTTTTTTTTTGCCATAGAAATATTTCACCCGAATTCGCATCTTGCGTTGAGCAGCTTTTCATGCTCATGATATTTTAGATATGTATTCATATATGCATTTGTATATTCGCATGGGTACGAAACTATATGCACAACATTAACCGTGCATTATGTTCACTGTTCGGTGCAGTGTTTACAGTTCACACATGGTTGCCCCATTTAATTAGGGCAATGGTAGGCAATGCTAGCTGTGTTTCTACGCGAGTTTCCGGGGTACACGCACCCGGCACCGACGGCCATTTTGTTTTTTAATCTGAAAAATGACGCTAGTTTTTATTTTGTTTGACTTTATTCGTTCCTTTTTTTTCCCGGACCGTCTCCGTCTGCCGGGCGTACGAAATTTGCAAAATTCAACAGAGAAACCGCAAAAACAAAATTATCTTGTGGACACAAAAAGGGTGATATCATGGTTGAGAAAAAAAAACTGTCCTAGCGACTCACCGATAATGCGGTAGGTGATTGCAATTTTCGTCGTATCTATCCGCTCGTCACTTTTTTTTTCACGTTTGAAATATAATTACCGAGGAGTGTACTTGTATGGTTTTTGCACGATATAAAGAAACATGGTGTCGGAATACATACAAATTTCATGTATGGGTTCAGCATGTAGAAAAACTGCAGGCAATTCCGCAAGTAGTCTAGAAAGGCGTTTGATAGCGAGTTAATGAACGCAAAGTTTTTATCTTGAAGTTAGTCACATTGCACTTAATCTATATGCACGTACAATGTACATATACATATCTACCAATGCACACGTGTGTTTGAACGAGAAATAAAAAATCGAAGATGTCCGGCCGTTCGAGATTCGCCGAAAGACGATCAGTGCTCTCGGAGCAAAGACAACGGTATTCATTAGCTGAAAAATTATAAACCGGATCAAAAATTGTTGGAGAAAATGATTGATCGCCTTTGCATGGAACTTTTACCTACTAGATGTTGAATACCAATGACGAAATGGCGCTAAGAATCGCGCATGCAAGCTTTACAGCGACTTATACTCGTTAAATTACCGAAGTGTAATTTAGCGTCCTCGTATGTTGAGATAAATAACTATACGTATATATGAGTAGAATTATGTGTGTTGCGCTATATGCGTTCAAGTACCAATGTATATTTCCTCTATTTACATATGTCATACGTATGTACATGTGTACACCTAATTGCAAATGGAAGATTGACAATGCGCTATAGTGCAGAGGACCTTGTACCTTCGAAACTGTTCGAGCTGCTATTCGTTTAGACTCGGAACTGAAAAGATAATAGAAGAGTAAAGAAGTTGGAAATGCCGACGATCTGTAGAAGCAAAAGTAGGAGCAGCTCAAAGATGTAATCATCGTTATATTATATACTACATACCCATATACTTCGTTGTAATTATTATCATTATGACAAAATTCTAGTCTGGGAAATCTTTCGAAGATGTATCGCAGCGTATGGGACATTTGCGTCGAATTATTTTACAGTTTCGGAGCATTTTCAAATTTAAGATAATCGAAAATCACTGTTCTGAATGCTTTTGAAAACTTTGCTTAAAAAAATTCCCAACTATCCTCGACGCTGGATCGAACATGTTAGAATTATGTATACGGAGGTGATGTGAATTTTAGTAACAATTTTTACCCCCCAAATTTGTGAACGTGAAAAGATCGTCTCTACCGTGAAATGGATCTCAAAATAATCCTCGCAACAGCAAACAAGAATTTTTTCACAGAAAGACTTGAAACAAATCCGACGTAAATTTTCGGGTCGCTACTTACTATTGGTTAATAATTTTTTAACGAAATTAAAAAAATGGAGGTGATAAAACGTTCGTCGGATTGTCATGAAACGACCCATGTACGGCGATAGTGACTAGAGCGACTAATACATAATATAAGCCTCTATAATGTATGCAGGCCGAATCAAAAGGCCGTTGAAATCTCATGAATAGATCTGCAGAAAAAAGACCCTAAGTAGAATATGTATAATGAGTATACTACATTTACGTGTTATAACATAGGAGCTGCGGACGCGATCGGTGTACCAATATAATTAAATATAAATTCAAAAATCTGTTTTGAAGAATCTTTTTTTAAATTATACTCTCGTTTCAAAGTGCGTTATATACACGTACGCGTGCATGTATGCGACGAGACTACCACACAAGAACCGGAAATTCGTTGTCACCGCCCACTTACAAGAATTTTGCAAAAGTTGATCGCGTATGGATTGCAGATCTGAAAAAGAATTTACTGCAATCGTACAAATTCCATTTCTCACAATTTTCGAGTATAAAACCAAACCCAAAAATGTTGATTTTCTTTTCTTTTTTTTTTGAATCGTCGTAACTCAAAAATTATGAGTATACGTCTGACTCTCGGTGTTGGTTCCGAAAGACCAAATAACGAGATTTTGAGTTCGTCCTTAAAATTATTCGACTTGTCGCAATTCCGTTTGATTATTACAGTGCGAAAATTCTGTCAATGAAGCAGAAAATTAAGAAGAAGAAAAAAATAAATAACATGAAAAAAATGAAAAAAACGGCGACGTTGCTGATCGATGATCGCGCGATATCCGGTTCTGGAGTTATGCGTGTCTTGCACTACGCGCGGAGAAGCACGAAGAGTCCTTGGGAGCTTTGCTGTACGAACGCTTAGAAATTGCGTGTTGCTTCGGTGCCTAGAAAAGTCAGGATGAAGGGATAATCCACATATTATACGTACGTAGAATAAAGGTATAATATATGCACATTAATTTCCAATCAAAGATCGGGTTACGCATATACTTAAATACCTGTATACCCATGTATACTACGCACTCGAGTCTGCGGTGGTTGAGAAAAATATTAAGCTCAAAAATTTCCTTCGTTCTCTGAACTTTATTTATGCGAACAAAAAAAGAAATGTTAAAAAAAAATAATGATAACAATGATGGAGATAAAATTCATCCCTTTGATCCGAAAGAGAGAAAGAGAGATAGCGAGATGTGGAAATAGTTGAGATTATAATTTGAATCTACATTTAATTGACGATATGATTACAGGCATGTATAAAATAATTGTACAGTGTTTCGTGTGTCGAAATCGTTAAAACTTGACGAATATATATTGAAATGGTGGGAACTGATCAAGCTGAGTAAACCGTCTCATGCAGGGAACGAATAGAACGTGGATGGTATGTGGATGTATAGCATTTACTATACATACAAACATATTTCTATATACATACAAACGGATGGGTAACAAGAAGGAGGTTCTCTAAATCAAATACAGAAGGCATGTACATACGCCTCAACGAATACATGCGTCGAATCGAATCATTGTCAAATCGTTTCTCACCATAAACTGGATCTTTATCTTTCCAGTATCGCTATCAATATTAAATACATAGATTTCTAATTATCAATGACACACAATAATCAACGATAATTAGGGTTCCGATAAAAGGTCTGTATAAACTTACATCGTATCGCACAGATGTGATATACACGTGTACATAAGTTGCATTATATATAATACATATGTATAGTACGGTTATATACAGGACGTACCTTCATAGTACAAGAAAATGCGACAGGATGTGACGTCACAAGGACAAAACATTCTCCTCCCTGTCTAATAAAAATGATTACGTGTTTATACGGAGTATATAAGTTATGTATCGGTAGGTATAAAAAAAAATATACATTTATATCTGAGTTTTCCATGTGTTTTAGATCGTACTTCGTTTTATTGTGTACGTGTATAGGTCATGTGCTGCGTACATATGTATACGTATATAAAACTCGAGATGCAACGAAGCTCCGTAGTCTAATAGCCATGCATGTGGCATAATCCGACGATGGTGGTTAGATACGGAAGATGACCTTCTTCAGGTTTTGATATCTTTTATATATACTTGAAACGCTTCGATACATAACAATCATATAGATAATATACACATCGATAGATATAGATATGTAGATATACCTAGAATATATGTACAGCTGTGGTATATAGGTATGTGCACCTTCAATTATCCTGGGAAAGAGCGATTTTCTTCCCCGCGCAACATAAAATGTAGGCGTATGCATATGTGTACATCTATATATATATATATATCTACGTTATGTATTTGAAACTAGTCTCTATATATTTTATAATAATTTATTTAAAAAACGTGCAAAATGAAATATAACGCATGGAAACTCACACGTCTAAATATATACACGATAAACGGAAAAGTAACACAGAATAATTGAAACTAAACAAGAAAAAACAAGAGAACAAAGAAAATGAAAATGCAAATGCAAATGCAAAAAAAAACAAAAAAAATTACGAATATGGCGTTCGCCGCGACTTACCCTTCAGTGAGGATGTTATCATGGGGTCACCTGAAAATTATATAATTAAAATATCTTGTAATTTTTTTTAAACATATATTAAAAAATGTATTTAGATTTCTATTAGAGTGGTCGTTAATAGGGATGCCTTGGAATTTTTAGACCCTTTGGAAGTGTTCAAGATTCTATGGGAGTATAAAAACTCCAAAACCCCCATATCGAGGACCCCCCTAGTATATGTACATATAATTTGTATAAAAACAATTTCAATCGATATGTGGATGTATTATATATTATCAAATTACGTATGGGAATGAATAAATTCGTAGCTAATCTGTTACGAGTGGAAACATTTTGAAGAAAGACGAAGACTGAAAGGGAGAAAAAAAAAGATACGAATGAGTCAACGATCTCATAATACAGTTTATAGTCTCGCAGTCGCGAGAGACGTGTAACCGCGACGGGAGAGTCTTTGAAACTTGCATAAGGTGTTACACGCAAAGCTTTGAAAGCATAATAGAATTATTGCCTTTTATTATAGTTTGCGATTTTGCATCATATGGTGCGAAGAACGGCATCCACGTGTATAGTCGATATGCATAACTTACGTATAATATTCACGTACGAGATGAATCATGTTTGTTATAAAATACATAGGTACCTACGAACATGTTCACAAATTCCAATGCCTGCCTGCTTGAAAAAAGAAACGCAATTTTTCGCAAAAATTATCGATCGATGTATATTATTATAAACGCTGGTTAATTATACGTTGAGTAAATTTCAGGCCAGTTTGATAATTAGTTCGGACATGAAACGAAAAATCAGGATGAGTTGACGTATCCGGTCGGTCCAGATTGCATCGACTTAATCCTGTCAAAGGGATGAAAATCCGAGGGAGGATAAAACGCGGGTATAAAATGTAGATGAATCAATAATTGGTACATGAGAACTTTTCGATGTGTGTATGTTTTCACGGCATGTAGAACGTACAATACATGCCATACAGGTATATATATGTGTATTCGTATTTATACACACATATGTAAATGTAAGAAGAGGTTTGGTTAGGGTTGGGCTCAAGCGGGTCCTTGCAGTGCGTGGGCCACGCTGGGCAGGGCTCCGGGTCAAGGGATCATCATGGTTTAAAAAAAGGGAAATGTTTCTCTTGAGATACTCCATCTCGATTCGCATATAATGCTCCAGTGGGAGGTACACAGCATCGGCATTACCAACGATTTTCTTGACTTTGAACTTTTGAAAAATACTGCATACTGCACAACCTCTCGACGATGATTATAAAAATCGTCCTATGTATAATAAGAAATTCCTTCACTATTATATTAAAATTCTAGCATACATGGTGACCACGAACAAAGAAAATTCGAAAAGTATTCCGATTCATATCAGGGTACGTATACGTGTATTCGTTCATATGGGGTGGAAATGAAGGTTTCCCTTTTTTATTTCGATGTCAAGTTGTGCTCCGAAAATGAAATTCTTTGTTAGTTGAAAACGAACTCTCATCGGACGAAAAAACTATTCAAAGCTCGATGAAGTTGCCCTCCGAAATTCGATGACAATTAAAAAATCGTGAAAGTCGGCGAAATTCTTAGGGCACCGGTCTAAAATCTTCGAACAATCTTTTTCTTTGTTCTTGTTTATTCTTTACTCTGCATGAAATCGAGGTTTTATATTTTCAGAACAGTTTTGGGAACTTTCTGTTCGAAATAGGAATTAATGCTGAAGTTTACCCGTTCCAACTACTACACATATAATACCTGTAGATAGGAAAAATAGTCCCGCGAATATTTTTTAGCTTTTTATTATTCCAAAGTTCACATCTACGAATATTGAGGAGATTTGCGCTTTGAATATTAAATAATTATAATAATAATCAGAATTCGTTGTATTTTTCTATTGCTTCGCGTATAGTGAAATATGTAGAATTATAAGGTGTTCGCAATATGACACACGCGCGCGGGTGTGAGTTGTACAGAATTTCATTTTTATTTGCTTCTTTTCATCTATGATTCTGTTCTTTATTTTTTCACTCATGATGCATTGAATGAGGAGGCCTGACATATTCGTTCTATGTGACTTATATACGTATAAAAAAAAGTCACAACAACAGCAGCAATGTTTATAATATAATATACATGCACAGAAATATATAATACATATCATACATACGGCTTCATGATACATATATATATGCGTACATGTACATACCGAGCTTTGCATTTCTTTTATACATACTTTGTCCTACTTTTTATTTGATCTAGACACTAAAAATCTATACGATGTTTATTACCAAGCAGGACAAATGAAAAAAAAAACGAAAAACCAATTCGATATCGATTTCTCAATGAACGGCTTTTCGAAAAATGTGATTATTCATCCGTACGAAAGAAATTGAAAGAAAAATAGAAAAAAAAAAAAACAACAGAAAAGAAAGTGAAATAAAAATGAGAAGAGAAGGGCAAAAAATGAATTAAGTAAAGTGGTCGAGAGCGTCATGTCCGATCGATTTATGGTTCATCGTGTCGCAAGATTATATGAAGTGTACTCTCCAGAGTCTAGTATCTAGGAGAACGTGTATAATATACATACGCGTGTATATGTATATATGCAATATACATATTAAAATATAACCAGGACAAAGAGGCAAATGGGATACCATGATACGGATATGGGATACATACATATCGCATGCCATGTATACATATATATATTCAAAGGTATATATAAGGAATAAAATAAGAAGAAAGAGGGAAGAGCAAAGGGTAATACATCAAGAGCGACAGGATCGCGTGTCTTCGCAGACGCCAAAGTAGGTACACGAACATTATAGGTAAAATACTATCGGTATGGGTATATAAACGACACACTATATATTACATACATCTATGTACTATACGTATTCGCGGACAATACAAACTTTATATGCATGGCGACATTCTTGTCGCTCATATACATGTACGTATGTACGTATGTATATATATATATATACATATGTACGTGTTATAATAATCTCAGAGATCTCGCTAATCTTTACAACGTTCTTCTAACGCGTCCATGTACCGAGTATATAATGCATATATGTACAGTATACATATAGGTACGGAGGTAGGTGTACGTACATGCGAAATGCATATCACCGGTGAATACCACGAATGATTCTCTTAAACTAGAATCGTATACCAATTTTCGTTTCATTTTTATATATGCCTGTGGAAGAGGCCGAGAAAAAAGAAAATGATAGCCAGCGATTGGCGATGACTCGATCATTTCAATAGACGGATCAATTTAGTTTACAGATTCGAGACATTTCCCAAAACATATTAACGAACACTAGTCAGATGACTGACAATAAATGAGGCCAAAGGAACGACACGATCAAGTTTTGAATCGCTAGTACACGCATATATATATACGAAGTATTTATATGCTAACACGATAAAGCATTGGTGAAGATTGACTCTAATATTATCATAGTCATCGAGCGATCCGAATGTCTCAGATCGAAATTAGTTCACACCTGAAGATCTCGGTTCAAGATCGTCTCAGGGTCAAGATATAAAAGGCCGATCGCATCGTCTAATCGAGGTCATCTGAAAAGTGGAGGTGTAGATTGAGAGAAAATAAAATTTAATGGTCCCTCGTGAAAAAAAGTACCAAGAACCTCGACGAGGACTTCAAAGTCTTGAAAACAAATATCTCGAGGAACAAGAAATAATAATAATAAGAATAATAATAATTGTAATTTCAATGAATGCAACCGTTGTGATAATTGTATGGCGTCAGTTTTTTCGAACATTAAAGGCCAAAATTCTATGGCATGGACGGTCTTTTTGATGTATAAATTTGTCGAGTGATTTTCAATATAAACGGACCACCCTGTATGTATAAAAAAAGAAGAAACCGTATGGGATTGTGAAAAAATGCTGCTACATCTAATCATCGTTACATTATCCTAGGCAGCGAAAAGGAACGCTGCGATGCAGGCTGTTTGGCCTTGAAGATATAATAGCCATACGATATAACCCAGAGGAATCAAGCCATCTTTACATACCCACACATACTATATGTACATGTGTAACATACTATGTAGTATTCTTTCAGAATTGTTTGCTAGTCACCTATACATAGGTATATAAGGTACATAGATGTAAATGTTCAGTATTGGTACCCGAGCAAATGTTAACAGGAAGACCACAGAACACTGATCAATAAAAAAATTAAAAGTGAAAAAAACGGGAAAAAATAAAGACAAATAAACATTAATGAAAATTCAAAAAAATTAGAAAAAATCGACTACATTCGATTATGTCGATTTATTTATTTATTCATTTTTAAAAAATTTTCGTTTCACTATTTGTGAATTTCTTTTTTTGGTTTTTCTTTCTTATACTTTGGAAGTGAAAGAAATTGTCGGTTTTTATTGGTTTATAAATTTTTTTTTTTTTTTTTCTATTTTCATAATATGTACAATATACACCTGTGTCCTCACGGTTCACAGTATATAACAGAACAAACACCTGTAGATATAATATAAATGCATATGTGTACGTATATACATATGTACACATATATGTACATCTAGCAGTGAGTTGAGAGTACTTAATTTTTTTTTCTGATTGTTTTCTTTTATTCTTCTTTCTTTCTTTTTGTTCACACAGATGTAATCAATGGGTTCCGAGTAATAAAGTTTCGTAATGTCAAGTCTGAAATTCCTCATACCCAGTGCAGCGGGGAAACGGTGCGGCGAGATAATGCGGACTAACGTTTTATCGTTATAATTAGATATACTTATATTAGATATACATACACTGTGCAAAACAATTAAGGTATCACTCGAATTTTGGCGTAAAAAAGTGCGATTTTCGAATGAGTTTAACTCCTCAAAAAACGAACAGATTGCAATGAGAAAAAGAATAAATTTGAAGCTGGAAATTTCGTCTTTAAAACTGCTGTCCTGATTTCTTTTGCTCAACTTTCCATGAAGATATGCACAGCATAATCTCGTATGTTGTAAATTTCATTTGTTTATTTAGAAAAGAGAAAAAAAAAATAAATAAATCAAATAAGAAGACAAGAAAATTTTGCAACGATTTTTTTTTTCAATTCAACCCGTGAAATAATACGATATAACTGAAAAGCTAGACGAAAAATTTGAATAGCATGATATACATTATTATACATACGTACATGATTGTTATAGATACATAGGTGTTCCGCGAGATGGAAAAATGCGACGTATTTGGCTGAGAATATAGAAAATGATATAATATCACAGAATTTGTATACAGATTAGATACAGTTTTCATGTAAAACCTCAGACTGCAGAGAAAAATAGTATGTAGCTACCATTTATACCATTCTTTATTATGCACATCCAATATTTAAGCACTCTAGCTTTTCAGAAAATTTGAAAATTTCCATCTCCGTATATGTATTCATAGAAAGGATAAGAAGATTTTCTCGAGAAACGATGAAATTTTTTTACATACATTTATAGATTCTTTTTTGTATGCGTCTATGCATTCGTTTTTTCTTCTTCGTACCGTGTCGAGAAATTGAGCACTCTTGACTCATGTGTACGTGTACGTATATGTACGTGCGAGTGACACATAATTTTTTTAAAAATTCTCGAATCTTTTTTGTTTTTATTTCTCTTTTTTTATTTCTTACATTATCCCGCAATATGATTCGTCGTCGTCTCCATTCATGTATGTAAAATGTAATTTCGAAAATAGCGTGCGGAATACGAGTTGCGCAATGTACGCGTGTACATATCTATATGTAATAGGTAATGGATATTAAAATAAAATTGCAGTTTGCGGAATGCACGCGGGCGAAGAAAACGTTTTACTTTATCTCATCCGCCTCTGGACAGCATATTTATCTTTTATTCATAGCAATCTGTTGCTTCTGTATAACATGTATAGGTATGCATACGTACGTATGTATTATTCGCATAGGACAGTACACTCAATGAGGTGTCTAAAAATCGTATAATATCGTAATTTTATGTTTCTCATCCTCTGCATCCCAATCCAGATATAGCTATACGAATGAGTACAACATATACAAGCACTTTGGATTTATTAAAACCAAAATACTGTTACTTAAAAAATCTAATAGGTCCCATAGGAAATTCTGTTGTGCAAGATATGTAAAATCCTCCCATCTGTAAGTTATTGTTAGTATAGTTATATACTCACTGGTAGACGACTATACGGATTACGGAGGAGAGAGCGAAAGAAAGATTCAAAATTTTGCTGTCAAAACTGGGCAATAAACAAAAATGTGTATTGAGGAAAAAAGAAAATTTGCAAAAAAACGAAATAATATTCAAACGATTATGGAAGAGACGAAAATTCTTTGGGACCAAATTATCGAATGTTATCCGAGTTGTCCACTTTGCTCCCATCTTCCTCACGTGGGTATTGTAAATTCAATCGGCGTTTATCATTACCCTAGTTTAATGATGCCCATATATGATATTATATACTACAATATCCATCTTGCATAAGCCAATATAATTTTGTACGCTAGATAAATAACGATGTATTAATTAGACCTGAAAGTTCCATCAACTTAATAAGTAGGTACTTACCGTACCTGAGTATAGTTCATCTGTTTTTTGCCGTTTATCCCCCACCCCTACACCCACCCCCTTAAGAGCATGATAACCGTAACCACAATTCTCCCGGGGATTTTCGATTTACTTTTTTTTTTGTTTCCATATTCTCATTTTTGCCCTGTCGAGGGATTATAGTACGGAATTGAAGTGACCCTAGTATAACGTCAATTTACTTAGTGATTGGTATTACATATAGTAATTGTCTACCACAAAAAATATTGTATTAGGTAACCCGAAAAAATTTTCGGTATACATACAATCAAGTCGACCTGATTTTCTGTTTTACCGACTGGATTAAATCATATTTTATGGAAGATATTCGTAATTTGATTAATTGGTAAGGTAACTATAGGCGTAATAGGTCATTTTTCATGAAATAAAGTTCTCCAAGCAGATGGCATACGCATACTAAAAAAGGAGCCGGAGATTTCTAGTTAACGCACATATAGTTTCTATTCCGATCCGGAAGCTTAAAATCGAAACTATTTTCAATGATTCGTACATCCGAATTTTTTTAATACGTTGAGGTCTTTCAGTTTTTTCCCCCAAAATGTACTACTTCATCCATTTTGCTACAGCTGAGTGGGAACTACAAAATATGTGCCAATGAATATCGAGCGAGTTTTCTTTTGCTCAATTTTTCACGCCATCAATTGCAAATTTTTTTCACCATATACTCTAAGAACGTCACATAATGTTACAATCGATCGACAACAAAATAAAGAAAGAACAGAATTTTTTTATACTTTGCCTACAGTATCAACCGGATGTAAGTAATTAATTTTCGGAAAGAACAGTCGCGTCGGAGAAAAAAAATTACATTTCATTTCATTGGAGTATACCTGGTACGGGATAGGAGCAAATCCTACGGGTTGGCATCGCTCCTGTTCTCGGAAGAAAGTGATATTGTTGCTGTTGTTGTTGAACGTTTTGAAGTTGTATGTGATGATGTTGAGCCGGAGGAGGCGCTGGTATAACGGCAGGAGGTATTGGTGCCGGTTGTGAAAAATTTTGTTGATACTGTTGGTGGTTGTGGTTGTGGTTATGAGAATGTTGTTGTACATCTTCCCATCTTCGATGTTGCCAGCAAGATGAACCCGCCTCTGTCTCCACGACGTGATTTTGGGCACCACCCATACCGTGCCAAGCGAGGCTCTCTATTGTGGCGATTTTTTAATTCCTTTATAAAACCCGAAAGTGATTCGAAAATAAACACACCCTTATTTTACTATAATTATTTCGATTATTATTGGGATATTTTATACGTTTACAGAAATGTAATTTTATTCCTTTTACAGCAGACGTTTGAAAATATGAATTATTTAATTCAATTTAATGCAATTTGTCGTTTTTTTTTTATTACTTTACCCAGCACCCGTAACTAATATTACATCATATTCAATTTTTCTTCACGATTATTAATTATTTCTAGATAATTTAATTTCACAAAATTTATCTCATTATTAACACATGTGAGCGTATGATTAGTTGAGAATCGAACCACAGAACAAAAACGAACGGCAATTAATTTTTTTTCTTTTTTTTTCTCCCTTGATGAAGAAAATTAACGTCAATTTTGACGTTATCTATTTTATTATAACAACACTTCTAGTGATAACGTTTTTCTATTAGTCTATACGGCACACGTTTCGATATAACAGGGAAGAAAGCGTTTCTTTGTTTTTTATCTAATATTTCACAATCAAAAGTGGATCAGAAAACACTGTCTTACATCAGTTGGGCTTTACATAAAAAAAGCCACCGATCTAAAGACCTGGAAGTAAGAAGAAACAAACGACGCGTCGAACTGGCAAGACGATGAAACGTCGAAGCGGATCGGTCTTTGATGGAACGAAAGAAGAAGACTCGGAAGATGATCTAACATAATTATCATAAACTAAAGATGCCCAACTAAAATGCAGAAAAAAAAAATATATGTGATATATTTCTTTTATCGATGTATTTCTTTAACATACATCTATGTAACGGCTCAGATTTTTGGTTTTTTCTTCGACCGCTTGGCAGTGACAGAAAAAAAATATACATGATATATACACATGTATCGAGAGGAAAACATGTTCGCCTGAATTGGAATTAGATCGATATTAAAATAAAAAAAAGTCAATCGAAAGACTGAAGATGAGCAAAGAATTAAATAAAACAGGAAACCGAAAGAAAAAAATACAACAGGAATTTCGAACATATATGTTATACGCGTGAAATTTTTTTCTCGCCAATTAATTCGTATTCACGCACGCAAATCAAACGCGTGAAATGTAAACCTATATAGGTATATATTAATCTAGTATAAATTATATTGCTACTGACTGACCGCCGTATAATTTTGATCTTTATAAACACGGTATACTTTCTCTTTCATATTTTCTCTACTTTGCAAACTGGATCCGAATGATTTATATAGACACACATACTCATCATAATATGAAATATTTTTTGAATTCCGTTAGATATATCTTTTAAAAAGTCACCGGTGTGGCATACACAAAAGGCAATAGAAAAACGAAAAGAAAAAACATATCAAATGAATGAATGATATTTTGCTTTTTGTAATAATATATACGAATATAACGTTTATGGCGCTGAACATAAAAATTCGATGGGTATTCAAAGGACTGATCGTTTCTTTTGTTTTATTTTTTACGTAAAAACGTACGTTGGCGTTTATCACATCGAACGAAATTCGCATAGTTGAATTTATGTTAGGTATATGAGGTGTATAAGCATGTCAACAATTAGAGCAACAATCTTTGCCATTTTTTTTTCTGTCACTTCACAATATAAAGTTAAAAAGAAAGATTGCGGGATGTGATGAAAATTTCGTAGATATTGAAATGCGGAAAAACATATAAATATGTACAGATATATGTACGTATGTTATAGCAATGTACACAAATATTTGTGTACATAATATGGGTAAATAGAACATATATAGACAGGAGAAAGAAAGAGGTAATAGCTGACACAGAAAGAAAGATGACAAACGACCGTAAAAAATATTACGATCTAAACAGAGAGATTAGAATTAAAAAAATATACGCCCCCAATGAATATTATATCATTTATAATAAATATTCGAGGATATTTCTTGGTAAAATTTCACGCGTATATAGTCCAATGATGGTGCATATGTGGATATATTTTCACAAATTTTGCAAACGACGGCCTTCGATGATTATAAAACAACTCGAATGAAACTTCTCAGTCTTCTTCCTAATTTTTTTTTTCTTTTACTTTTTGATTTTTCTTTCTCTTTTTTGTCAAATTTATTACTGCTGATATAAGATGAACGCGAACCTACGATCAAGTATATATTCCGTTGAAATTTCGCAATGTAATGTATATTATTATTCTTTGATTTCGCGTTTCTTTTTTTCTTTGGTTTGATGGTACGGCCAGCTACTAATGTGCAACGCGCGGCAGTGGCGGTGGTGATGTGAGTTTAGGTATGAATTTTTATTATCGGTCAAATTAATAAATATTAATATTATGATACGATTTTCCGATCGGATCGAAAACGCATAAGATATTTAATATAAAACTGATGACTACTGAGTGCCGTGCGAGACTTCGAATAACTGAGGGCAGTTTCCCGGAGGGTTGTATACGTCACCGGAGTGGGGCGAACTTCGGGGTGCAGTAACGCTCGGCCACGTGCACCAGGAGGCACGTTTCTCGGGCACGTGTCTTCTCAGCTATAGCCAACTACCACTACCACCGCCACCACTGACGTATTCATACCTATATACCCGTGTACGTGTACTTATATGATATTACCTATGAAACCTGAAGAAAATGCTTTATTGTTGTACACCGATGTATCCAAACTGTATAGATACGCGTATGTACGATAAGTATGTTCATGCCGATCAAAATCAGTCGATGAATGAACTATAGACAAGGTTATACGATTTACAGGCATACAGGCGTGTATAGGCTGACAACCGGAAGGACTTGAACGGGGGGGGATTGCGGAAGAAAAACAGCAAAATTTGAATCCATTATTCTACTTGGATCGAAACAAGGAAAGGTCAATCTATTTCAATTTTTTGATTGCACGGAGTGTGTTTCTGATAAAATTGGAACGATCTAGAAGATCGAATTTTTCAACTACACTTCACCATACCTGAATGGACGCAATTTTCGTGTTATTCCATTAGGATCACTTTTGAGGGATACGCCCTTCTAGTAGCATATTCATGTATACAAATAAGTATTAGAGTAGCGTAGGTTGATGAGAAAAATATTTGTGTATCCAGTCTAGGATCTGAAAATATACTTTTTTTCCATCGTCTGAATTGGTCTTCGAATGCGGTTCTTCCTTATTTCCGGTACTGAAAGATGGATGTCTTTGATTCTAAAGAGCGACATATATATGGAGGCTACATTTTTCTAGTTAACGAGTACCCTAGGCGGGGAAATTTCCCATCACGATTAAATTGATCCACAGTAAATCCAATATTTTAATTTTTTTAGATTCATTTCTCATGAAATTTGCAAAATTTAGACGTATCGTCGATTACAGTGTGACGTTTCTTTCATCGGGGATGGGAAGGGAGGAGGGGGAGTCTAGATCAATTTTTCACGATACAAGGCATTCCTCGAAACTGCTACATTTTTTTCTGCGTTTCCAGAAATCATGTCCTCATTCTTTTGGATCTTATTGTAAGGACTTTGGTTTTATATTAGAAAAAATCACATTCACCTAATCGAATTTTCCAGGTCAAGACAAAAAAGAACAAGGAACGAAACTGTGTTTTTGCGTCTTCCGGGATGACAAATGAAATGCTGAATGAAATCTATTTTATGTTCATTGCACGCGCAGCAGCGATTTGAATGTCTTTTTTGTTTGTTGTGGTTTTGTTTTTCAAAAAATGGACCGACATCATACCTATATACCTGTTCAAATAATATATACATGATATCAGGCTTGCGTCAATTGTTACGCAATATAAGTTGACGTACCGTAACAAAACGTAACTAACCTAACCGCGTACGTTGCACTTCGACGACCTGACCTGTCTCAACACAAACGTTGGTACCCGGTGAACCACTGCATATCAATGTTTGACCGTATGCAAAAATCATTGTAATTTCTCCCGGAAATGTAGGCAGCCATATAAAAGTAACCCCTGTTGAGCGATGGCCGAGATTATAATACAATCGATCTGGCAGAGATCAAGAATTCATTCCTTGTTTTTCTACTCGTCGTATAATCAACTCGATTCGGAACCATTAAGAGAAAAAAAATAAAAGACAATCTTCAGTCTGCGATCTCCCGCCAAAAATATTCCCCAAAATTACGTAGTAAATCGATTCGTGATTTCGCGCTGTATATAGGGTCAAAAGTATTCTTCATTATGAAAGTGAGGCGTGGTCATGTACTTCGGTATTCTGGAATTTTGGAAAAATTCTATTCATATAAAGAAATTGGAGTAGAGTCGTGCTCACATATCCTTGCAGCTCAAACACTCACAGACAAGTACCCTACAAGCGATCGGGTGGTTCACATGGAGACGCAGTCCTATTTCTACGATCTGACGATGAGGTGATATTTCATGAGATACGCATTATATACACTTACCGGTTACCGGCCAGCGGTAGCCTAACCAGGATATCGTTCGCTTTCCACTTTCAAAACGCTTCAAAAATCACCTGATTTTGGTAGATTTTAGGTGATAAATATGAACCCCGAACGAATGTACTGTCTCACTTTCGCAAATGAAATTTAAACGGACAAGAGTGAGACGCGAATTCAGTCGGATCATTCGACGTTCACATGTCGCTTTTTATTCAATTACGTTGTAGTCTCCTGAGCATTAGGTAAAATCGACCCTGCAAGGTTATGGAAATCGCTATTCCGATCTCAGCGTGTCATTAGACTACTGCGACATGTAAATTACATGTATTTGGTAATATCGGTTAATTTTAATTACATATATGTAAACAAATCTATTGACATTTTCATAAATGTGAACACGGTATTTCTTGAACACTGAATGAAACTTCTGTGTTGCCGCAAATTGAATATTGCTACGAAAAGATACACATGCGGCTTTCTACGTCAAACGGGCTACTTTTTCCAAAATATTTTTTGAACTTGATGAAGCTTTTTCGACGTCTTGAGGGGTCTCAGAAGCCAAGGCGTCGAAAAAGTTTCATCAAGTTCAAAAAATATTTTGGAAAAAGTGGCCCGTTTCACGTGGAAAGCCCCATATACCTATGTATGAAATTGTCACGAGGCGAACGAACACGTGTCTAATGTAACTTTCAAGAATACTTTTCAATTTCAAATTCAAACTTTTCAAAATATGTGAACTATACCTACTGTAATTCGACGAAGGGAATGACGCAAACATTTCTGTAGAAGTAAATAAAACACTGATGGCGTTGAGATACCTACGCAGGGGAAAGTACAGATGATCGGATCACTGACAATGAGCTCTATGGAAAGTACATTGCTTGCCCTATATTTCTCTACAGAACGGTTCAATTTACCAGGTTTGAATTGCGAATGTCCTATTTTTATCTCGGTCAGCATTACTCGTTTTCGTTTCGAAAACTTTGTCTCCCGTTGATTATTGGGTCTGCTTTTCGAAGATTTTTTCATCATTATTTTCATTATTTTCATTGAGCGGAAAAACAGACGTGGTCATTGAACAAATTCGAACGCCCGGAGATCGAAGGCAAAGAGAGATTAATGAATCGACTTCGTATACATCGCCCACAATTTATCCAATTTCAAAACTGCACACACGAATGCCTGTGCAAAAATCAAGGTATGTCCGTACTCACTGCACCGCACCAAAGATTGTGAATTGAATTATATTTTAATCGTCGATATACCACAAGGAATCAGAGCTTATCTCCAGGGTCACAGGCGACAGCTATTCACTCGGACGTTTGCGAAAAAAAAAAAAGAAGTTCGAAATATGAATAAATAAAAAATACCTATTCCAATAAAAATACAATCAAGAGATGTAGGAAGGAAGAAAAGAATGTACTGTGGAGCGATTTCCACTCGATATACAATAACGGTCATATTCATATACAGACATACCATTCAAACCTTAACCGCAATAAGGGATGAGAAGGATTTTTTATTCAAATATATAATACAGGATCGGCGAGGCGCGTGATGCAAAGGGTGGTTCGTTTGGTTCATTCGTCAGACAGATATCAGCTGTTTAATACACCTATATAAATATATTAGGGTGGCTAGAAAAGAATTTTCGCAGCTACCCCACAGATCTGTTTCGGACCTCAACGCAAACTAATGCGATCTTGAAAATTAACGCTCCCACATCTGGCGATTCAATAGTTTTTTTTTTGGAAATGAAGAGAAAAAATTTATACGTTCTCATGGTTTGGAACAGGTCTGGAAGGCGACGAGGTGAAAACTTTTTCGGCCCCTGAATGAGGATGAACCTATTCAAAATTTATAATATCCATGTATATTGAAGGTAAGGTAAGGGAACCTAGATAGAAAAGGGTATGAAGAACACGTGACCGGTATGGAAAATTTTGGGATCCTTTCATCGTCGGTGTAAACAGCTGAACTCTTGCCATTCTTCATTGAAATATACGGAAAATTCGTCTTGACGTCGTCGTTATTATATTAAGTATTATTTTACCGTTTATTCGTTCGTGTGCAAAATGGTTCATGAAAATTTCAGATATATAGGTATAGGTATATTACAAAGCGTATTAGACAAATATATTATTATTCCTATTATTATTATTATTATAATACATATGTGTATATGTATGACGTGATAGGCTTCACGAATTGAATAGTTTAATTCAATTCCGATTTCAATTTTTTTTTTCTATCCGTCGCACTACACATATGTGTGTGTGCACAATTATTATCTATATAGCGTCGATTTGTTTGCGGAATAAAAACTATATACTTCGTCAATGGTGCACAAGGACACCGAACATGATGCACATCAAACACGCAATGCAGTAGTTCTGTGCACACCTGTGACTGCGTTCCCAGGCGCACAAATATATGTACATGTATACTACTAAATAATTGTTCAAGTACCTATATGTTTGTATAGTATGTACTGTACAATATATCTAGGGCTACCAACCAGAAAAGCGCGACCCAAGTTTTTCTATTTTGTGACGTTGTGCAGCCAGGAGAGCCTTCCCCTCGAAATCGAAGGAAAATGGCATAATCGCATCGATTCAAGAAAAACGTGGTTCGAGAATTCATTCAATAATTAGACTGTACTGTTGCAATTTTGTCGATAGAGACATGCTTATGTTGTAGATAATTTCATAAACATTAAAAAAGTCAACCCTTTCTTGCTGCCGGGATAGCGAATTTCCCAAAATCGGGTCAATCTAAAAGATAGCACTTTTTCTCTGTTGTGGGTTACGTAATTTTCGGTTTAAGCATTCTATATTAGAGATGTTTCTTTTCAAATGCGCATGTGATTATATCGTGATATTTCAATTCTTGCCAAATTGAATAAAGCACCCAGTAGGATTTGTACGAGGGTATTTTATATCCTGATCCAAATCGGATATTGGTTTCAAAATGGATTTCTGTTAATCCAGAAAATAAATTGGCGAGTAAATATTTGAAATTTGAGAAGTACATTGATACATCTTCTTTCCCAGAGTTCTGTCTTTCTTTTTTTCTTTCATTTTTTTCAATTATTATACGAGCAACGTGTTGCTCGGGGTTGACGTGTATAAGGTACATAGCTTCAGGTGGCTGTATTCTGGGGCTACGTGAGCGTCGCGATTGAAGGACAGGGCAGGAACGAAACGGAGAGGGAAAGGAAGGGATGGGATGGAGTGATGCACGTGTTCAGCCACGTGACTACAAACTCAACCCTATTATATGATATCATGGACCCGGGGGTGCTGCGTACCACATTTGGCATAGCAACGATAACATCAATATACTTATTAGCTACATTGCGGGATATTCTGCTGCAGTATAAGGAAAGGAATCAGATGAAGATGATATGTATGTAGGTACGTACATGCAATGTAAGTATTTACACGCATAAAGGAATAATCATTGACACTGGAAATGGTAAATTTTCAATCAATATATCACTGAAAGACCCGCGCAATAAATTACCGAATGAAGTTTTTCAAATAAAAGATTGAAAAAAATTTTTTGTTACAACTCTCTTTCCAGGCACGTATACTATTGTAGTTTAGTTTTTTGCCGAGGGGATATTCACTTGTGCAATCATTTGACCACCTCGAAACGAAATCACAGAAATTAGGGTAATGAAATCACTGAAATCGGACGTGGAGTCGATGAAATCATTTTATATTATGTGTTTACTATGTGTTTTCATGATATAACTTGAAATCAGAAATGAAGAGAAATTATCGAAATCACCAAGGAATCTATAGAAATCGATTTTATTCTGAAATCATTGGTACACTAATACCAAGAGTGAATACCCCCTCGTTTTTTGCTTTTTATCTTTCGTTTGACGATGCAATGATCCTCTTTTCTTTTTCCCAACATGTTTCCTTTTCGTTCCAAATAATTTGTACTTTTAATTTTCTGAATCTGTACCACGAGGACGATCGTACAGACGAATAAGAGGATCCTCGTGACTAGAAATACCGCAACATGGCGTGAGTTTTCTAAGTAATAACGTAATTTACCTTGCAATTTAGCCTCCACCTTAATGACTTCTTATATTATATATTATATAGTTGTATCATATAGTCTATAATATCGCAGGATGTTGAGGATAATCAACGGTGGGTCCATATAGCGCTAAAAATTGGCATCGGAGCTGCGTTCACAATTTCGTATAAAAAAGAAAAAAAATTGATCAACTCAGAGAATGGAAAAATGTGAAAATGTCAATGGGTAAAAATGTCCAATCGGCTATGGAATTTTCGAATAAGAAATTATACACGCGGATGACTTGAGTTGAGAATAAACACAATAAATTCTGTTACCAACAGTTCGTATCGTATATGCGTTTAGTAGCTTCTCCTCTATCGAATTGAAAAAAGTGCACTTCAGTTCAGTTCAGAAAATGAAATTTGAAATAATGCGGTGTCGAAAACTGTGGATGAAATGTACAAAAATATCGGAGCCGGTTGATGAAAAATGGACCATGGGAAGAAAGATAGACCAAAGATAGAAAAGTACAAAAAATTGCTACACCCACCATTGGCGTTATCATCTTTATCATTATATTATTGAGTCTTTTTTTATAATTCCTTTTCGTTTGATACATCCGCATTTTTCGTAACCAATTTTAGAACGTTCAATTACCCGGTCGTTAAGAATGGCCCCTACACGGAGGTACTAAAATGAAGAGTAGGCGTTCTTGAATAGTCTATTTTAAGATAGATTTATTTAGCGTCTTCCACGGAATATTCCTCGACAGAAATTTGTGGTAATCTTTTTACCTCAGTTTCCTATTGTTTCAAACATTTTTTTTTCCAATTTCAGTGAGATTCATTTTTCTAGTATGATTGCCAATCAAAGCGAATCAATTTGTACCAACTGCTTTTTTCCGTTCAAGTTAAATTATTGTTACCACGCGGACAAAATTTAAGACGTCGCGTCCTGTCCTATGACGATAAATGTCTAACGACTGATGCCAGATGCCGGTAAAGTCCGTTCTCTTTAGTGCTGCGCTCTATAGGTAGAACTGGTTGACAGAAGAGTTTAATTCTCTTTCACAATCAGTTTTTTTCCCGCCTTTTCTTCTAACAAGAATCTCTCTAATCCCATTGCCCCATGGGAGCATTTTCCCCCTGTACGGAAGATTTTGGGATGTGAATAGAAATTAAATGAATGTATAGAGTTAATAACTGAGGCTTTCCGCGTATTATTAATACGGTCTTCGAATAATAAAATCGAAAAAACTCCAATCACAGCACACTTTTGATCGATACAATTTGAAGTAATAGAGGTATAGAGGCTGCTATAGGTAGATAGGGGAAAGGAACTATAATAATTGAGTTTCAAAAATCATGTGTCATTTGAATGGAAAAGATCGAAGGCTTCTGAACAGCATTCAGAATTGAACTCTTGATTGAACCAGGAGGACTTGGTTTATCCGGCAACATCTCCCCCAAATTAATTTGAAAACATTCAAAATTCGAGCGTGCAAATTGATTCATTATCGCTTTTTGGTTTCGCGATTGGGTAATTTAGAAATTTTAAAACACCTTATCGGTAAATTATGTTGCAAATCACGTCTCAATAGGTAAATAAGTCTCCGTAAATGATCAAGGACAATAAAATATCGGATGTATAATTTCCAGCAGAATAAATTTTCCTCGTGTCGAGATAGTATCCTGTCTAACGGGCGCTTCCAAGCGCGGTGTTTCTAATTTATCCTGACCCAACCGAAGTCAAGTTAACCTAGGCTAACCTGCCGGTATCCGCGTGGGTTCAAAACTCATACAAGACATGTATCATGCCTAGTTAGCTGCGTTTATAAACGATGGGTAATTTTTGGTTTCTTTTTTGAAGAAAATTTTTTTTTGCTTTTTTTTTCTACCTAAATTAGTCGTTAATTATTTGGACTTTGATTACGTGCAATTCGCGTACAGTCTATTAATACCAATGACATGTAATTTATTCACATTTCCGAATTAGCACTTCTGACTTTCTTTTCTTTTTTTGTTTGTTCATTCTATTTTTTTTTTTTGTTTCTGCCTCTTCTGAATTTTAATTTCTTTACCAACGCCTGATGTTTTATCGAACACTTTGCATGCCATGCGGTTCAAGGTGAGGCGACACCTTCGATGTGTAAAGTATGAAACGCGGTATAGGTAAACACCGTAACGTTTCAAGTTTTAGATTGGTACAAAGTACCAATAATAATAATAACGATGATAACTTTACGCTTAATAAACTTCTAAGAATGATTACGCACGCACGCACACATACACTCTATTCTCGCTTCTGTACTCTTCTTTTTCTTCGTCGTCAAGGAAAAACTGTTGAAGACTTGTGAAGAAATCAACACATCTCACATAGTACATATTTACAGCTATCTAAAAAGTTTTACACTCGGGTATCGCGACCATGACTGCAGTGATAATATGAGTTTAACGATGCGATACATATTCAATTGGAAGCAAGATGTTTCGAGGGACGCTCCTGTACATGATGCAGTTGCTACGCGATTTTTTTTTTTTTTTGTTTCAATTTTGTTTTTTCACCAATATATGATTTGAAAGAGTTGTTGACCGGAAATTTTTAGTTAATAAATCTACTGAACAATAAATGATTGAACTTAAACTAATTGCAATCATCATATAATATACTCACTCTGTGATATAACAACAATGGCAACGTATCATGTCTTCGAAAATGAAGCATAAATTTGAAATTTTTTTCCAATTCCAATTTTGTCTATTTCACTTTGATGAAACTTACCTGAAACAGAAAATGAAAGTGGAAAAATTAAAAACATGATCTAATTATACGCAGACGGTTAAATAAAACAAATATTAAAGTCTTTCACATTCACCTCCGCAAATTGGTCAATTATTCTCAAGAATAAAAGAAAAAAGATGAGGGAATAGGAGAAAAAAAATTTGATGCGTCACCTATTCGTGTGTTTGTTCATTTATTCGTTCTTGCTGCAGAAGCTATAAGTCAACATAGAAGAAAAAAGAACGTGAGGAGGTAAAATAGAAAAAAGAAATATCACACATATACATCCGCGTGTAGTGGACCCTAAAGATGATAACGCGTTGATAGGATTCCTAAGAAATTTCTTCGAATTACCATAGCACACGCGGTAAGCAACAGCAGCAGCAACAACATCAGCTACAGTAGCAACAAGCAACGGAGAAGATCGTAGATGATCCTTACGTGCAACTATAATACTTGTAATAGTGCGCGGGATGATTCCTTCTCCCTCCTCGTCTGGTACATATATCGCGGTATAATATATGGATATCCATGTAAGTTGTTTCCATGGGAAGTGCTTCTGCACTTCTGCCAGAACATACGCGTATAGATATGATACCGGGAAAATAATAAGGATATGGGTATGAGGTACGTGTTATTAGCAAACATTATAAAAATCAAATGGCATTATGGAATAAAAAATACAATATTTTGTTTCTATAACTTTGTACATGAACACGCATTTCCGTGATATATAAAATTTATCGTAAATTATGCGGAAACAACGTGCAGATTCATCCCTCGCGATCTCACATGAACGCGTATAGCTGCTTCACAGCTATAACATAAATGCTCTGTGCAGTTCACTGAAAATCGGTAACAAACGAAACTGCTAAAATTTTAGATTTTCTTGCTAACTCCAAAATTTTCTTAACTAGTAAAGATACAGATTTTTTTTTTTTTTATCACAAGCTCGCGTGGAGACGCGCGTTTCAAAGGTGGCGTTGTATTTATAAACAGAAGTTCACATGGGGGAATAATGACGTCAAAAATAATGTCATCACCATCTGACGTAAAGATATTTCTATACCATTTTATCAGCAGTCTGAATAAACGAACGTTGATATACCTATAGATATACACAGCTATTTTTGTGCTGTAGCAGCACATGACGCTGAGAAGAAAAAAATGGAAAAATAGAAAAGAAAAAATCAAAAAAGGAAAGAGAAAGAAGAAGATACCCTGCGGCCGAATGATGTAAATATTCACGATCCGATTCTGGGACCGAACAAAAAAAATTGTAGGAAAGCAAGGTTTATGAAATGTACGTACAACAGTCAATTTGAATTAATGATCGAAATCTCGTTCACTATCACAGCTAAGTATACATAATATTATACACTATATATGTCCAATTTGTACACCCTTAGCACCATAAGATAATTCAAGAAATACGTGACCAAAAACCTAATAAAAAATAAAAACCATCGTTCAGCACACACCAGAGTGACGGCTAATAAGATAAGGGTTTTTCTTTTATCAGTGCAATTATCACGTTTATCATCGTTATCTAACAATAAGACCTTGTCACAATCATCTCAATGCCCCCCTCCCCCCAGTTCTTTTACCCTTTACCCCGTAGATTTACAACATATAATTACATACAACATCGCTGTTTTTGTTTTTTTTTACTCAAGTGTTTAATACATAGTGAATATATTCAGCCATAGAAATTTTCTTTTTTTTTTCAGAATTATAATGTTCACCCGATTCCAGATAAAAAAGAATATCTACACACACATCTAAATAAATAGAAAAAAAAATTTCAATCTACTCAACAATAATTTTATGCGTGTACTTTAATGTTCATTATATTCGTGTATAAAGTAGTCGGAAAAAACGTCTTCAAGGTAACAAAAAAAAAAAAAAACAGAAAAGAAAACAAGCAAATTAGGATTGAGAATTATAATTCAAGCATCAAAGTCGAAAGGCATAATATTTTTGATTTATCTACCGCAGTTATAACTATATACGTATTATTTATACACATATGTATACGTATGTACACTTAATCGGTGATTAATGACCAAAAATTACGCGTCATATTTATTTTTTTTTTTATTCTGCTTCTGGATCCTGTATGTGTAAGAAAATACAGTGGAAAGTTTGAAAAGTAAGGGAATGATAAGGAATAAAAAAAAGATGCAAATAATAGAACGAAAGTGCGCTTCGCAATGTTGTTTCAATATATAAACTGTGATTCAATAATGGCGCGATGTTAAATAATATTGATAGTTTTCGACGAGTATATTTGTACTGTAGAAAAGTAGAGATTTTTTGCGACAAATAAACCGCGTCGTCAAACAGGAATGGATGGATTTAAAAACCTGCTGATTCACATGAAGACATTTTTTCGGGTATGAGATAAATTTTCATCTAGTTAGGTATATGGACAACTCGAAATCGACGGAGATCGAAATACATCAGGTTTCTCAATAATGACCCATATATCGATACACCCGCACGATTGCTTACCAATAGGAATAACTTTAGCGAAGCACGCATGATTTATCATTCGAGATAAGCGAATTGCTCGCGCTCGGCGATACGTATATACGCGAAAAAAAAGAAATACCCTTTTTTGGTTTAATTTATATTTTTTTCCTAGTTTTTTTATTTTTTCTGAGTAACAGAGAATCCTACTAAGAAGAATAGTAGGACCTAGTTGCAGAGATTTATCTTTGAAGAGAAAAAAAAACTCCACCCTTTTCTTTTGCTGATGAATAACATAATTGATTTCTGAATTTTATATGCCGATGTTTTGAATTTACCCATGTATTTGCGTATTATTATTATTATGATAATGATAAAACGTGTACTACTACGTGTATGATGTAATTAAGTTTTTATTGTAATATAATATAGATATTTTTACTAAACTTCGCCTCAAGCAAAAATTATTTAACCGCATCTTAACG
Organism: Athalia circularis; assembly: GCA_963978495.1. Taxonomy (NCBI): domain Eukaryota; kingdom Metazoa; phylum Arthropoda; class Insecta; order Hymenoptera; family Athaliidae; genus Athalia; species Athalia circularis. The sequence goes on along the minus strand of OZ021700.1, from coordinate 13,651,923 downwards.
TATCTGTACCGTTTATTTCTTCATGTTTTTTTGTTTTGTACGGTCGCTTCCTGACACGTGACGATATTCCCTTCGAATGTAGACTGTGATTGGAATTAGTAACACAACGCGCAAACGAGTCCGTACTTAACTTTTTCTTCCACACTTAAATTAAAAAAGGTGATTCAGACGTTATGTTATTAAATTATAAATTTTTTTCTATTTTTCCCTTGATCCTTGTTTCCGTAGACTTCGTAATGTAATCTAAAATATGTATATGAATCATGAGTTTCGAGCTACAGTTCGCCAGATGATGATAAAAAAGTTCTTCTCCATCGCTCGAATTTCATCGGTTTCAATTAGATTGGAACGTATTCGACTCTTAATTATGGAAAAAAAAGATTTCGAACGACTCGAGCGGGACAATATGGATAACCCCTTTTCTTATTTCATACATCACATCTATGTACAAATCCAACTCGGCAAAGACCGTTACAATAGCTTTGTATGCCTCAGAGTGTTTTCTGAAAATTTGAATTGCAAATTTCCCATACCCAGAATAAATTTTGCTCCTACGCTCGATCTTATACGAGTATTTATACGTGTACGTAAAAAGAGTAAAATATTATACCACACGATCGGTGAATAAGGGTGAAATCTGAAATTTCCATGGCATATTTTTCAGTGTTTTTTTTTTTGCATCAAGGAACCAGCAAATAATTGCATGTAGAAGAATTCGGTTACTCCGAATTATCAGCAGCTGCAGACACGTGCGAGGCGTGGTTATTTTGAGAATGAAATTTGATAGTATTATTTATTTATTTATTTCTTCTATTTTTCAATTTAAACAGCGTTTAGTGCTCAGTTGACGTACGCTTCTGACGTGGTGTGTATATGAAATGCCTGAAAGTCGTTAACCGGATGTACAAGTATGCAAGAATGTTGCGGAAAAACGATATACGCTCGGTAAAAGGTAGGTAATAAGTTATCGTAAATCGATTGGCAATTTTCGTCGCTTTTGTTTTCAATTTTTCATATAAAAATTTCCAAGGGTTATCGTTGTGGTTTGGCGATAATAATCACTTGAAATCACGCACAAGTAAGTGATGGTGAAATGAAAAAAAAGAATTGAAACAATCGTATCCAAAATATGAAGTGATATTTTCAGTTTTTCGTCAACCGTTCTTTACAAACGGGCCGTATGACATGTTTTCTATATTTAAATGAGAAATAATTAAAATTATTACGTTTCTATTCCATGAAAAGATTGTAAAATCCCCGATTGGATCGGTTGGAGGTTGAAAAATAAAACGTTCTCGGTGATCGGGTGAGTAATATTCGGAGAAATTGAAAATAAATAAATGACAATGAAATAATACGTTGAAATTCGTTCATTAATCTTATTAAATTTATGATATTTAATGTCGGTCAGCAGCAGCAGCAGCCGGACACCAGAAGAAATCAATTTCCGCTTTCCGCATGCGGTGAATTGACGAAAAAAATAATTATGTCTCCTATCAGAAAAGCGCCGAAGACATCGGTGCTGCTTGTCGAGGCCATACAAAAGTTGAGAAATATTCACGGTTCTACGTCGCAGGAGATAACGAACTACATAGCATCGGATTGCGATGGACCAAAGAAAACCATAAGACGTCAAATGAAACTCGCTCTTCGTCGTGGTGTGTCGGCAGGGATATTGCATCGCTCTAAGGAGTGAGTTTTTGGTTAAATATCGATTGGAATTTTATCGAATATCCAAAGATCATCCTTCTGAATCGCGATATCCATTTTGTTCAGGGGTTACTACACCTGTGCCGGATTGGATACGGACCTAGCCGACAGATCGCGTCGTGGAAAATGCGGGAAGAAACGTAAACGAAGTCGTGGATGTCGTCGTAAAAGGAAATCTTGCGGTAGACGTCGTAAGATGCGTTGCGGAATGAAAAAACGCAGACCTAGATGCGGCAGTAAAAGACGTCGAAGAAGAAGGAAGTCGTGTGGTGAAAAACGTCGATCAGGTGTAGAAGCTGAAGACGTGAATTTCGACACACACGTCGCTGGGCATCGGGAACGATCGCCATCGGTAACGGTCACGGCGAAAAAATCGCAGCGGGGAAATCGTTCTGGGAATAAATCCGGCAAAAATGTTAGCAATACGAGCTCACACAGCGGAATCAGCAGCGCCAGCAGTGGGAAAACACTAGGATCAGGCGCCGGTTCGGCCAGCGCTACTCGCAGCGGAGGACCAAGTCGAAAGGAGAGTCTCAGCGAACAATCTGACATTTCAGGGTCTTCCGACGGAGAGACCGGAAGAAACAAACAATAGTCATTCACTTAGAAAATGTGCCTGATATTTTTTTTTGGTAATCATGTCAAGGTATTTGTGTCAAATGATTTTTACGAAACGTCGCAGTCGAAATTCCACGCGAGTCAGCAAACTAAATAACCATGGTACTTTTTGTTTTCGTAAATTCAACTTTATAATAGATTAATTTCAGTTTTTCTAACTTTTTCTTCATATATAATACGTATAGGTATACTGTATATATCATGTATGTATTTTGTACTAGAAATATTTGTCCTTGTCCACGCGGCTCAATTGGTATACAGACATAAAGCCTATGTTATAATCATACCAAAATTGCGGGATTTTTTATTATTCATTTATACGATTACTCAGATTTTCCTTTTTTCGTACGTATATTGGCATATTCTCTTTCAGTGATGGAAAAAATTTGGCAGATGTGGATCAGCGATCGTGTAAATTCCAGTCGCGTCAGTTTTCTATTCGCGGCTGCAGTATTTTGAAGAGTCTTTCATGCTATGTCATACAATTTGCCTGTATCACTGTCTCCTCGTTTCGGAACGGTGAAGTTTTTCGGTGAAATACACACATTAGGTACTAGTTTTGCTATTTTGGAAATAACGATGCGATAAAAGCGATGAAAAAAAATTTGAGGTTACATGTGTATTTGATAACGATATAATAACAACAAGGTAGTTTGGACGATGGCTGCTGATCGCACCGAATGCAGGAAGAGAACCTGGCAACCTGCAGTAATTCCTCGGGGATGGTGCGGCCCTGTTTGGCCTTGTCGGCTAATGATAGTCCCCGCTAATGATGCGTTCACACACGAAGCCCACCACACAACTGAGAGAAGAGACCAGAATCCCACGTGACCATCGCCTAGCAACTCTAGACTGGCTAGAATTCACACTACGCTATTATAAACTATCTCTATAGTGTTCGAACCAAACCTACCAACCAACCATCGTCGTCATCTGCAGCATCTTGCTTTGGATCTCTACAGTCGTCATAAGAGAAACCTAATGAACGCAATTTCAACATATTCATAGCTTAGAACGATACAGACGGAAATGCCGCATTTTCCAAAATTATATTGTGTGTTACAAAGCAATGACTATACGAGATAATTACATTTAGGTGTATATAGAGAATGATACTTAGGAGAATTAATTAATTCATGTGGTAGTAACGCGATTCCCCTGTGACATTTTTATATCTAATTTGTACAAGTAGGTATGCGTATAGATATAGGGCACTGCAGGTTAATCGACCAGGGTTTCCGACTCACTTCATTTTTAGTTCTGTTTAAAACTTTTCCAAGCCATTGTATCGATTACGAAGTACCTCAATTTTTTCATCATATTTTTTTTTTGTTTTTTTTTAGATACGAATGTCTTTGGGTTTCGTCATTGATTAACTTCCTTAAAGTTTGCATTTCGTGTTCTAGTAATTTGAAATTTTGATTTCATCTTCTACAGAATTTTAACATTCGCTGACAAAAAAATGAATCAAATATACGTAGGTATGTCCATTGCATAGTTGAAACTGTAACGAACCCAAAAGCACGATCTCTTTACCCACGTGCGTAAGTTCGGAATATTACAAAACACGCGCAAAAAACTGCATACTAATACTCCTGTATTAATATACTTACGACTATAATATGAGGGAACGCGTTGAAAGCTCGGAAAGTATAAGCAGCCCCTCCGTAAGCGCACCGCAGCAGAGAGCAGCTTTGCTAACGTTATTTTCGACTCTACTCCGATCTCCGCTGACGTCTGCTGCTCTACGGATCTTAACATTAGCGTCAACCTCCCTGTGATATGGTCATTTCTACCCAGTCACGAGGCTCCGATCTTCCTCGGCATCACTGATTCTTATATTATGCCTGATTTTTCAAGCTCGCAATAAATCTGCCGTAATAAAAATAGGCGAATTATGGTATCCTATGTCAATTAGACAACTTTCAGTCATCATTTTTTGTCTTATTTTCTTTCAAATTTTCTCACCTCACAAACCTCCGAAAATTTTTTAAAAGTTTTTCCTGGTTAAATCCGGCCGGCCAGAGGCGATAAGCTTTTATACGCTTACTCAAAACCTTGCAATTTTTTAGGTAATAGAACAAAAATACTCAAAATTCTGTTATCGAGTTCAATTATTTTGAAAAAAAAAAAAGAAAATAATAATTCAAAAAGTAACAGGCAAATGATTTTTTCTTTTTTTTTTAGTTGCGTGGTTTCAGGCACCGGGAACATTTATATCAAATAATATGACGTGAGCGCTGTAAACATTTTTTTAATTCAAAAAAATAACGATAATTTTAAACATTGGGGAGAAAGTAAGCAACATAGATTTGATCATACAATGAATATTTTACTGTGCAAACGAAAAGAAAGAAATAAATAAAAATGTGAAAATATTAATGTGGCATTGAAACCGTTATGATATTTTAATCATAAAAATTACGGGAATTGAATTCAAGGAGATAAGCGTCCCTTCTCCCTTCTTTCCTCCACATCACCTAAATGTAATATGTGTTGACTCTTAACGAGTTATAAATTGCTTGTGTGGAGAGATTGAAAACAACAGGATTTTTTGCTAGTTGATTCACTTTATAGGCAGAGTTCTTCGTATACGCGATAAAAATTGAAAGAAAAATGGATGGGAAAAAAATAAAAATAAAACATAATATCCGAGTAATAATAATTGCACAGGTATACCATAGTCGCCAAATCGTCTACGATCTAACGAAAAAAACTGTTGCCACAGTTAAGGTTGCCAAAAACTATAATTTTGAATTTGAAGTCGACCAAATACACTTAATATAAATATAATTCCACCGCCCCCGACCCGCGCAAGCTTATCATGATTAAGTCAGATAGAAATTCATGGTTGAATAAAAAATATTCTTAAACGCTTCGCACTTTCGAGCTCTGAAGACGATTGTAAGATAGAAAAGCTTGTTCGATTACATGTTAGCTCTGCCTTGCCACAAAAAAAAATCAATAAATAAAAAAGAAAAATGGCGCCGGACACGTAATTTGCATTGAACATCTAATCTCGACTGTCAAACTGCAAAGCCAATATTTAATCGCACGACACGATGCGAGGGGTCATTTTGCGATTGTGTAATTCATTTTGCATCTTTCGCAATTCGGTGAGTATATTTATACGGAATTGCGGTCACAGAAGAAAAAAACCTAGAATAAAATCAAATCGTATAATTTATGTACGTCTGCATAGCAAACATGTTCGCACTTTCTCCTTTGTCAGATTCGATCTCCTTGATTTCACTGTGCCTCCTGTACCAATTTAATTGTCCCCTTTCTCTACAGCTCCTTCAGTGTTGTATGGTAGTTATAATATAATATACGTGTGTGTATAAAGTCGATTCTGCAGATCTTCCTCCTTGATATACTTTGAAAAATAATGGCGACAAGACCGAAGCACCGCGACACAGCTCTCGATCCTTACAAGGACATTTTATGGATCTACATAAAATATGTACAAGTTTTTTTTTCACATTTTTTTCCTCTCCGGCATAAAATAGCAAAGAAAATAAGTGGATTAAAAATTGAATTATCCACCACTTTCATGTGCTCGAATCTTTCCTCTGCACTATTTTTTTACTACACTATACGGAAACTTTAGTTCACCATTACTAGTGTGTCTTAAACTCTTAGAGAAAATTTTATCATGCTTGGCTTTGTTCCAGTGCCGAATATTATTCGCAACTCAACTGCGCGCGTAGGTATAAAATACATCAGAAGTCAGTGCATACGGTCTAGCATAGATCAAGAGTTAAAATATTCCACGAAAGTTGCCGCTAAATATAAGAAATAGAAGATAATAATAATGATAGTAACATATAACCGCACGTATAGGTTTTTTCGTCATATGGTGTTTAAAAAAAGACTTTGAGGTTGTCTCCTTCGTTATATTAGGTCGTCAGTTCGATTCGACATACGCGAAGAATTCATTAATAAATTTTACTATTTCATTTGCACCTGTTAGAACTATTCGAAGAATGGACGGAGTGAAATTGTGTCGCAGTAGCGTTTTCGTTTTGTCACGCGTCGTCTCTGAATTTGTAGAACGGGTATGTATATATTTTTAAATATGATAAAAAAAGAAATAAATAAATAAACTAGAAAAAGACAAAAGCTCAAGCATACATACATACACATATATATATTTATATACGTGTATATTTCTGGAGGTGTCAGGTTATCGTGAACATACACTTGTGTCATATGCTCTAAGGAAGAGAAGGACGTTGTTAAGAAACGTCGGTGTCACAGTTTTCTGAATTATCGGCCTTCATAATTTTCATAAATAGATAGCATTATCGAATAAAAACTAAGCCACGTAACGTGTTTTCGAGAAACCATTGTAAAAAAATTAGCCGATTTTGATTATTTCCAGAAAATTGCATGTCTTAATAAAAAAACCAAAAATTCAAGCCACAAATATTCAAGATTTAGTCAAGAAATAGATTATTCAGAGATTTTTACAAGCGAATTTTTTTTCAGTTACAATTTAACATACAAAGTGCAAGGTGTAAAGGAATAATACAGAACCCAATCGAGCGTTTGTATTTCACGAACGAAAAGCAGGAATCTTTTATTTATTACACCTCAAAGCACGCGTGCGTCAACCCTGTCGCGTAGAAGCCTTATCCGAACGAAGGTAACACCGAAAAGGTTTCCCACCTTCATTGGAAACGTCAGGAGTAGGGGTGAGAAGAAGATGAAGCACATTTCTACGGTCCCATTGCAAAATTAGTTGGGGCAATAGATATTCAATGATGATTTTTCTCCCGGCCCTTCGGAAATTTTATTTCCATTTAATCCGTGCAGTCCGCGGTTGGTTATTCATCTAAAAGATTTGATCTTAAAATTTTTATGGTATGGTTTTGCAAGAAAGAAAAAAGAGATGGGATACTCGGACATACCGCGCTAATTGGACTGGAAGGGTGTAACTCACAAAAATCAGTATATAATCTGAAAACTTTTTTCTCCTTATAACATTTCTTCTGAAACCACCGTCATCTTCATGTTCTTCTTTTAAATCATTTTTGTGGGATACGTCCGTATGCCAATGAATTAAATGAAATTCAAAAAAATCGAGGGTCAAGTCCATCTAGTTCTTAACCCGTGATATTTATTATATACTGATACAATAAAGCTTGCCGCAGTTAATTAATAATTAAGTAGCGGACTGGTCGGACCTTCGGACACCGTCATCGTTAACATTTGACCCGTTCATCATCCGGTAGGGAAACTTACAATAAAATTTTTATCAGCCTGTGAGGATACGGCTACACAGAGCACTGCTTAGGATATAAGCGTGCTGCACACTTACGTCGATATCTAATTTTTTGGAAGCTTCCTCTTTTTGGATTGTTATTAATCAGAATTTTTCATGTTTTAACAATTCAATTGACTGTCAAAATATTGAACGAAATGTGTTGACATTCTTGCGTTTATGATACAGAATTAGGAAGTCATTCCTGTCGCGAAACTAATTATAACATGAAGAAGAGAAAAAAAGAAAAAATTTGACCGAGCTAAAGTGCCAAAAAAAAAAGAATCGTCCATTTTCCAAATGAAAAAATTCAACCGACTGTGAATTAGTATTTAAAATTCAGCTAGGAACCTGTGGTTTCGGTAAGAGTTTTTCAAGTTTACTTATTCAAACACATCACCCAGCCCATGGTATCGATAAAATTCAAATATGACCTGATTAATTGGACCACCTTGATTTAGTATCGTTATAACCTATACACTAAACGCGTGTTTGTACAAGACAGACGGATAAAAAAATGAATGAAAAATAAATGACTCGGAGTTCCAACGGTCAGATGGAGATGAATTCCATGTGATATTGAAATTTTCTAAGAATATATAGCCACAAATATTTAATGAATCTGCGTACCGCAACAACACATATAACTGCAGCATCTCGTGTAGGACAAATTTTCGTTTGATTATTATCCCAAAAATACCTATTTCTGGGTACCTAAATAATAATATACCTGCGCCGCGTAAACTTGGGAATGTTGAGGAGACCTGGCATAAGTTTTGGCTTAGGTCCAGTAAATCGAAGCTGTCAAGGTATATAAGCGCGTATTAGCGTCAGCACAACTTTTCAAAGAGTATAATATGTATAGGTATACTTATCACGCGTCATACATGCAGATATCTATGTACCTACCGGACGAGGTGCAGAGTTTGGACTTGGTCTCGGAATCAGCATATCTTTGATTTTCAGAGTAGTTTGAGAGAGACGAGAGAGAGAAAAAAAAAGAGAGAGTTTCGCAGGCGTCACTCACTCACGAGTCACGACGCGCTGTGACACGGGACTGATGCTTTTACCGAAAATATATGCTAGACGCTTGTAAAAACAGGCAAAGAATACATACGCATATATGTGGTGTATATATATGACGGTTATAAATCATTTACACATCTTTACCTTCATACATCTGCCGGGATTAAAAACCCAAATCGTATACATCGAGATTCAATTTCTAATTCATTATTTCCTCACTATACCTCATTATCCGCGCTATAATATGGGATTCAAGAATTTGAAGATGAAATTACATACCCAAGTATATGACGTCGAAAATATTAGAAAAAAAAAAAATTATGACTAATCGTGCATATATTATCGCAAACCGTATGCGTGAGGGAAATATCGTGAAATTGTCTTCTGTTTTTCAATGTGCATTCAACTGAAGGGTTAGAACCTGCGCTGCAGGAATTCGTAGAAGTCTAGATTAGGAAGCATGGGTTATTTTCTTGATTATCATTGAGCCTTTATATGTTAACGCCTACACCGTATAGCCATATATATGTAACAATCTTCTATATGTATACGCCCGCAGTGTCGTCGCGTCCGCGTCATCAGCGCAGCTATTGTTTGATCTAGCGTGTCTGGTTCTCGTAATTATTACTTCATTAGCCAATTTAATGCTCAAGGCTATCGTGATATACATATATATGTACATAAAATAATTTATATTACTTTTACAAGCTTATAATGTGTACGTGAAAACAAGTGTACGTTACAAAATAAATTACGCGTCTTGACTCAAGAAACGCGTCCAAAACCGGAAAAAGACATGAAAAATTTGCACAACATCGTGCTAATAATTATATACACGTAAACTACAATCTTCGCTTTCATTGCGATGCAGATTTTGTTCAAAATTTGCCCAGGGCCCTCCAAAATTAAAAGAAAACACAACAAGTACTTTTCTCAATGATATGTCTATATCTTTGAAATTCTATCATTTTCAAATTTTTCATAAGTAACGTGTAGATATTCGATTTTCATCATATTTTGAGGACACTTGAAACATATTTATCACTTAACATTTGAAATCGTTAGCGTTCGGTCGATCGGTAAAATCGTGAGAAAAAAAAAATCGAGTATATCGCATGAAAAACTTATTAATATTATGAATAGTGTACACATTCTGACTTTCAATTTCGACATCATCACAATATGTAGTTTTATGTTTTATGTATATAGATATATTACTTTATCACCACCTTGAGGTTTTGAGAGCTCGTTATCGAGTCTATCGAGGATCGTATATAATTGTAGTAATTTCCTAATCGCGATAACAAAACTAAATGCGACACCGTTACATACGCTGTTGCTATACGCACAGCTGCGTAGACTAGAATATAATAACTAGAGATGCGGAAAGCGCAGGAAAAATTGATAACGAAAAGATGTACATACGTATACCCAGACCAGTATCATTGATATCATAACTTTTTTTCTTTCATTTCTCAGGTCTTATCTGATGGAATTATATCGGGACTTGGCAAAAAAATATAATCGTCTTCAATGATCGTGAAAAAAGATGACTACTCAAGAAGAAGTTGTCACCGATTTTCTGAGTGTTCGTTTTTTTTCGGTCATTATTCCCCAACTTTCTTGGGTAACAGAGTGCTCATTTCAAAACTAGATCGAAAACTTTCAATCTGCAATAATCGGTATCGAAAATGGAGCGAAATTTGTGGGATGCTAAAAAATTTGTCGTCCACAGTCGGCGGCGAGCATGTAATAAGAATGAGATTGTGATATTAAAACTATATAAAACGCGGAAAAAAAAAGATAATATCTGAAAAATTGGTCTTGCATGTCTTGAAGCAAACGCATTTAGGTATATATTATAGATATCGTGCGCATAATATTATAGGGCGTGTCAAAGTAAGTACGTAAAATACACTATGGAATATGAAATCTTTGCTGCAGATTAAATAAGTACGCAATAAAGAAGACGAATTTAACGACCTTTTGGTATACGGACAGCGCATACCGAGGTTTGAATCTTTTATTTGGATATTTATTCCTATAGACTTTTATGTGTGCTATACATATATTGCAACCGCCGTCGTCGCGAATAAAATTTCTTTCCATCTCTAGCGTCTGCTACATTCAATACACCGCAACGAGAGAAGAAAAGAAAAGAAAGGGAAAAGGTGATGTGGAATAAAAAAAAAAACAAGAAATTAATCAATCTATCTCATAAGAAGATACCATAGCCGTTCAAATATGCGTATAAGTAGAATTGGTTCGCGTGCGATTCGTTAAGCCTACGTTATTAATTGCCTATCGCACGTATACATATAAAGGTTTAGATAAGTTGATCACGAAAATCGATTTCCATTTATCTATTAGCTATCTATTGTCTATCTGTGTGCACACATACATGGGATTGTTTTGACGTTTTCCAGAGAAGTTAGAAAGTATGGCGATGCCCCTATTGATCGGGTATATATAATGTTATATATATATAATAAGGAAGATAGGATTATAGTTGGTCTATTTAGGGAGCGCCCTAACACATTATATGTATACCCACTATGTGTACATAGAAAAATATCTCATCGATCTCGAGAAGTTTCGTATACGTATCTACATACATTAGGTATACCTGGATATAATATGCATCGCTACATATACGTATGTTTCTTAATTCAGAATTGACTTCTGGCAGATCACGCGAGTTAAAACACCATGATATTCTGCACCTACCCTTGCAGCACGTAATGCGCGGCCACCCGCTCAACGAACGTGCACCGCGCGTAAGGATGTATTAAATGAACGGGATTTCCGAAGCGCTATACGAGAAGTTAAATTGTACCACAACGATATTCGTTCAAAAGGCATCACCGAATATATGATTGATTATTTTAATCGCCTCATTCGCGTTTCTAATTACTAACGTAGATCGAGGGCCTAGATCTACAAGGACGTGATCCACTCGAAAACAAATCCGAGTGTCTCGAACAGAAATTTCAAAAATTGTGGGTTACGCCTTTGCGAATTTCAACTCTCGATATTTAGTACGTGAAGTATTTGAAAGCACCGCGTCAAATTCCGAAGGTAAATTTCTGGCGACTCAAATCTGAGATCGAAGGTCCCTTTCATCGTAGGATTATCGAATTGAAGTAGATTCATGTCATTTTGGTCTGCGTATTCCGAAACCGAAAATTTTCAAAGAGACCTTTTCACTTGTGTTGTGTAATTTCATTGCAGCTACGTGAATTTTTACTGTTTCTCACGGATGACTCAATTTCCAATGGATGAGATAGTCGAACGAAAAAAGAATTGAAAAATCAAACGCACTGTGGCCACTTCCGAACAATGTTTCGTGTAGTGAAACTCGAAAATGGACCACCCTAATATTCATGCTAGTAGGTAGTTCATAAACGTAAATAATAATAACATCTTATGACTCGCTAACTACTCGATATACATAGCTCATTATACTGTTTGAAATGGCGCTAACTGAGTTTCTCCCGGATGCATAATTGTGTGTGTTACTACGTGTAGGCATATACATATAGGTATGAGTATGGGTATACGATTCCCCAGGTCATAACACCGATCGACAAAGATCAACAAAGTAAATGTGCTTTCTGCAGTTATCTGGTACATACAAGTACCATGTACAGATATGATACATTGATATAGTCTCCTAGTCGAATGAAATAAAGAAGGCTGCATTGCATAGATTGATATATTAAATACCCGAACTGTACATATGTGCATGCATCATATGAGTTTGCATAAAAAATGTTAAGCTGACACGATCAGTTAATAACTAGAACTCGCGATATGGTTGATCATCTGGTCAAAAAAGACCATTCGATCAGTCATATCTCTCAACACTCATTGTACATGATGACTGCATGTATCCAATAGTACGCGATGGTGGTAAATTTATTCACAATTCTACTTTTTTTTTTCTTTCTATCTCCTATATGCGATTCGAGATCAGATTCCGAAATCAACAGCTGGAATAATTCTATCGTTTAAAATTTTCAGCGAATAATTAATGTGTAATAAGAAAATTGAAAGCTATATAAGAAAAAAAGAATTGTTTTTGGGGGTGAACCAGAAGGGTGTAACCCAAAAAATATAGATATTATGCACACATGAGTCAATTTTGTGAATAAAATCGTTATATTTTTTAAGAGTCACAACTTTGCCCGGTGGAGCAAAGGCATATCCCTAAAAAAAAAAAAATTGTTTGAAAAGTTGAATTTTCGAAATGAGTTCGATTTGTTCATCCTGTGATCTTGAATATTGTTTTACTCCAGATTATAACAGGTAAATTCCATTAGTAATTTTTACAAGTGAAAATGATTAATAATGCTAATTAGGTATACGAAGTCTTTCGTTCAGTTTTACCAGCTTTAATACCTTCGTGACTCGATTTGCACAACCCATAAGTAATTCCTGATTGATGTTGCGATAACCGGACGTCACATAGATGTAGATATAATTTATATTATGACGTTCAAGTGGCAATGAAGAGTAGTTGTTATTTATATGTATCGATGAACTTTTCACGCAATTCAATAAAACACCAGATTCAATTACGGAATTTTGGAAATTCAATGGAAACTGCTAACAGTGGTATGATAATTCTCGGTGTTCAAGAGTTTTTAATTTACCTGGATGATCAAGTAATTGGGTTAACAAATGGTTATAAAAACGGTCGAACAAGTTTAAGTAGCTACTCTCTATAATATTGATCGACACTCTTCTCATATACTGCACTATATACGATGTTGCTGCAGTTGCAGCCTAGTCTTCTGTCGCAGGTACACTAGCAATAAAAGTCTTCACCCTGCACCGCCATATATATGTATGAAAATATTGCACATATGTATACGTCAAATTATACCGTACCATCAGAACGAATTAGAAGAAAATAATGTAAAAAAAAAAGATTCCGCCGAAGAAAAGAACTTATTTCGATAAGCGCAAATGTGTATGATATTCCTACATGGCATGGATAATTTATATCAACGCGTGCAGAAGCTTATCGGACATATCAGGTATCGAGAGATTTTTTTTTGTTGTCTCCACGCTCAGAATGAAGTGCCCGTACAGTGCTCTCCATGAAGTAGGAAAGAATTTATTGAGAATTCGAGAAAAGGGATTTCAAAAAAAAATATATATATATTAATAAATAAATAAAACGACGAATTGCAGCAGATCCTTTACATGTAATACGTACGTCATATTTTCGTATAAAATTTGTGGTAATAAATATCACGCATGTGCTACGCACCTTTCTTACTTATCTGCGCCTAATAAAAACACGTATAGTATCAATGTGATGTGAAGAATGTTTTATATATTACTTCTTACAAACCTGCACCACATGAGTAGGCCTACGTGTGCTATATATATTGTACGATCGTCTGGCATCTGGTATCGAACCGATGTTATCGTGAATACCAGACCATATAGCATATACTATAAAAATATATAACGTGTACAATAATGTTCAGGTATTTTTTTTGTTTGTAATAATCTCTGCTGGACTTGCCTAAATTGTCCGATACTCGTAATAGAACTAATTAGATTATTCGGCAAAAGTGCTCGTATGTATATAATTTTAGAATTTGTTTTTCGTATTATAAAAAATTGTGAGTATTCAAAATATTCACGATTAAAAGTTGAGAAAAAAATAGCATTAATGTCTTTGCAGATGAATGGAGATTTTTTCACAATCTTTATCTTCTATCTACAAGGGAGAAGAAAAAAAGCCGCATTTACTTATGAACGTTATCCGAGACGTTATCTATGTGAAAATCTTTCCAGTTTTTCGAATGATTCTTTCTCACCAGTCATTATACGATCTTCCTCGATTTTTCAACGACGGTATTTACACTCACCTATTTGTATTTGATATTTATATTTATAATATTTATATAAGTAATATTTATTTATAAAATAATTGTTAACATAAATATATAGGCGAGCCCTGGAGCCCTGCGCGATTCTTGACGACCTTGTACGCGATCGGGTAAAGGAGAATGGAGAGAAATCGTGAAAACTTTCGCCCGTATTACACGTACCTATATAGTTACATGGTTGATGTACATATGTACGTGTAGGTGTAGGTAATATCTACGAAAAGACGCGGAGCAGATCAATGATTCAAAACGCAACCGCGAATCGGAGGCCATGCAGACTTGACGTATAGTTTGATTAAAATATCCCATACGTTATATCGATGATGTTTCTCCTTTTTCTTTCTTAATTCCTCTTTTTTTAAATGCCACTGCAGACTAGTAAAGGGTAAATCGGGAGGTGCGTAAAGTATACCTACTATTTTTGCGAGAGAGCATGAGTGGAATTAATCAGGTATTCGAGCTCGGGCCGTTGACCTTAAACTCCATGTGACCCGCACCCTTACCTGCAGGAACGACGACGACGACGTATGTGATCCAAATAACTATAGTCATCAATTATTCAGAAGAAAAGTTCATTGTACGATTCTCTGCAGTATGATTTGTGTGGGTGGAGTGAATTTGGAATGAACTTTTTTTTAAATCGTCCGTTCATTAAAAATACTCTCATGGTATACGGTTCTTTGTTTTTTTTTTAAATAAATACGTTCATATCAATGACCTTGTCACAGCGACGACCTAATGATCAAAAACGTTCCACATATAACCTAAGAATTATCAAGAGTCGTCTGTTCATTTATTAGTTTTTTCTTTTTAATATTATCAGTATAATTTTCCTGTTGTCAAAGTTTCTAAGGGCAGAAAATGCACGAAAATATATTCAACGATGATAAAATATTCGGAATATCATATCTTCAGGCGACACAAATGAAGCGCTTGGTAATCTAAAATAACGAGACGAGTCAGGTGATTTGTCACGTGAGAGATTGATAGCGGATCTCTAATGTTGGAGATATAGCAGGACTCGTTTGATTTATTTATATATCTACGACCCATAAGATTTTTGTTCATAAGATAATTCGTAACACGTTGACGGCATCGGGGATTTCGCGGCGTCAAATCGTTCGAAGAGTATTCGAGTTCTCTGAGCTCTGGCGGCTCGGCTCGGCTTAGAGCGTCGGAGTCGAGTTCGAGTTGCTGAGGTAAGGCTGGGTCGTTGCTACGTGTCACGTGGTTCGCCACGGGGTCCGAACGAGGTTAATCGGGACTCGAGCGCCGACGCAACAATAGATTATTCGCGGTGCGTTAAAAAGAGCGTAGAACAACTACGCGAGCTATGAAGATTTCCTAGCTAGTTCAAAACCATCAATGGATCTGTTAACCACTAAATGAAGACGTTGTCATTTAGTGTATCGACCGGCAGAAGTTGCTATCGAATAATTTTGAATACCATGCATCCGATGCGCGCGTGGGTACCAAAGATTCCGGTATGTTCTGATACATCTCAGCGGCGTGGTATTAATTCTACGGGATAAAGTGAATTGAAGAAGACTTCGGAACTCTGAGCACGGTGTTTCAATTCTTGGAATACCGATATGTCTGATTGTTTTCAGGGATCAACGACCACCTCGCGAACGAGAGACACGCTAAGGAATTCTATCTCATTGTCGAAGATATGCAAAAAAAAATTTTTTTCAAAGACGGGTGCTAGAGAAAGAGAATATCGTTCAAGGGACGGATAAATAAGTTGGAATAGCTGGGTTCGCGCTGCGTTGTGTATATCTTATAGTGGAAAATTATCGTGCTCACCAATTAGCGGAAAGATACTGGGCTGGTCGAGGAGTGATTTGAGGCTGTTTTCGACGAGGGTAGGAGATGATCGGTCCTTGTCGCTCATTTCACGCACTGCGCCGAGCTCAGTTAAGTCCTGAAGCACAAAATTTCTGTGAGCAGGAATGAAGCAAAAAAAAAAATATATATAATATTCACCACGTCCGCCAGGAGAACACACACCGAACCTCACTATTGCTTAAGTCACCCACAGCCCACTGTAGCACATTAAAATAACACGGGCCGCTCGCTGCTCTTGAAAATCAATCTAAAAGTGGCTCGCCTCGTGGCGCGATCTCAGGTAAAACTTACGCACCGAATAACAGAATTTCAAACCAGAAAGAGATTTTCGGGAGAAGACTTACACCGATAATAACGACCATCTACCTCGACAACAACCCGAAGCTCGCGAACGTCGCGGGGCCACTGTTGGCAAACGACTGCCTTATCAGAGACAGAGACCAGATTCTATCCCGCTGCGCCATCGTGATTATTGCGGTCGGTAAGCCAAGCCACCAGCTTCGCAACGATAACAACCAATCGAAACGGACGTTGGTAGTGATCGACAGGTTCATCAAGAAATTCGAAAATTCAATCACGGACAGACGTAAGAGTTGAATCGTTAGGATGAAGCAGGAGTTCATCTCCTTCCCAGCTTCGTTCGTATGTACGCAATGTTTTGTGTTCCAATGCATACCGATTATCCTGAGATCTGAAGCAAATATCAAATCGTGATTTTGTGAGCCTTTGAAAATATAAAGTTGCATACGATAAACCGGTTATTCTAAATAACTTGAAATCCAATCCCAAAATAATGTTAGAATCGAATGACATCACTTCCAAGAACTTTTCAAACTTTTGATTGTACCTTTATTTTCAGACATAGTTCGGGAAAGGAATGCGTTTCGAGATCAAGAATTCCACTTACAGTTTATTCAGCGGTCGAATAGATAATGCTCACGCCAATGATTTCATATCTTTCCTTGGTAGATTCAAGTGTTGTTAGCTGCTGCTTAACAGCTTGTATCTACAGTTGCATGAGCTTCGGGGGCTATGAGTACTGGAGGGCATCAAGTAATGGAATATACTGAATTTTGATGCATCGAACTAGCTTTGCTGACATGGTGCTTGCAGCTCGAAAAAGACCAAGTCAGATGCATCGAGTAGAAAATCAAGCCTTCAGAATTCGGACCTTTGAATTCAGATTCTCAGATAATTTTTAGTCACTAGGACTATGCATAATTCAACAGGACATCCTTCTAACGGTACTAGATAGAAGAATGGAGGTTTTATTTTCAGTAAAATCTACGAATTTCAAGGGTCTCTACAAGTATAATTGAATAGGCCTCTATCCGATCACTCATGGAGTTCTTTCAAGTGTCAGTTCATGATAGTAAACATCGTGCGAAATGGACAATGGTCATGAGCATCGTAAAGGTAGTACAGTACAGAGGGAGTAAAGGGCCTTGAGTTTCACTTTCGACACATCCTGGAAAGCCTTCCATTATTTTAGCCTTCACCCACATGCCGGACTATACTTCGGACTTCCTTCCCTCTGCTTAACTCCGAACTTACAAGGAACGGTCACTGACTTATCTGTTCCTCCGATCTTGACGCGCAGTCGATTACGCCTCGAGTAAAACGTAATAATACTATAGGTACTAAAACTCAAAACGTCGTTACTTCTATTACGGTTTACAACGAACATCAATTGTTCAACGTCTTCAGAGACCGTAACGCACGAACGTCTCCCGTCTGATACACAAGGCGAAGAAAAAATCAAATACATTTCAAAAACAGATAATACATTCGAAATAAAAAACAAAAGAGGCAATCGCAATTCAATCGAGTTTGACATCAAGTTCCACATGCATCCTCTTGCCAAACGATACATGTCTATTTGATTTTTCTGACAATAATTATTGTCATTTGTTTCTTTCTTTCAGGTCACTTTTTTGTTGAGATTATGCGAAGGCCAAAGATCACGGTAATCTTCACAATGTTGAACACATAAACGAGAGCAAACAAAAAACGACAAGATTCTGTTGGAACATCAAAGTGGTCAGAATTTTTGTGACAATTTATAATTTAACGGTGGATGAAACCATGTAATGGCGATTCAACGCAAAGGAGGTGTTTATTTCCATATCATGGGTATACCCATAATCGCCGCTGAGGACGGGAACAAGAAATTTATACGGGGCAGTCTCGTTTAATCAGGACAAGTTCTAGGCATTCATTCGGTACCGGTACGTGAGAGTTTCGTTCTTGACCAACCCCAACGAAGAATCTTATCTAGCCACGTGTTCTAATATCAATAACTGGCCAGAAGTTCGTGTTTCCATACACATAAACTTGTTCGGGTTGAACGAGACTACTTGTAATTATGAAAGCTTTTTGATGCCGTTCGAAGAGCTTATATGAAAGAAAAAGGATAATTTTCCTACAAAGTATAATCCGGCGTCTTTTTTGGTTCAAAAGTTGCCACCAATTGATTTATTGATTCGAATAAAAATCTTACCAAAAGGATCGACATGAGAATTCGGAAAACCAGTAATGGATAGGTATTTCGTTTTTTCCCAAAGATAGGGTATGTGCCAACAAAAACACGTTGCTGCTAGCGCCAAAAAACGCATGGAAAATTTTAAAATTATCAAAAAAATTTCGATTAAATTTCAATGACTTTCTGTCGAAGAGTTGAGTTTTGTGTATGTAGGTATGTACTATTTTCAGTGAACTATTCTACGACTGACTATACCTATATAAATGCATACCTGTCCGATGCTTGACTTTATCCCAAGCGTCCAGTCATTTCGAAATGGTTCAACGATCGTTTCGGACTCTTGGATATTCCATTAACAGATATACTATATGTATACAGGTCTATGTAACCGCGCAATGCAACGGCAATAAACTAAATTGGTTTTGCCAAATGTCTTAATTAACAGTGATATTAAAAATGTCTAAGAACTTTTGAAATTTTGTGATATTTATCACTCGTAATCGAAGAAATATTTTCATGTTGAAATAACCAAAATATAATTGCGGCAGCGATGAAACCAAAAATAAAAATTACCACAAGATCGTCTGTTGAATAGCGAAAACATGATTCAACCAAATTCAAACTGGTGCTGGCCAAGCCTTGCTCGAATTCATGTGAATAGCTATACAGCTGTTCGATGCACAGAGAATAACATCCGTGTGCGGTTGAAAATTCCGAGCATAAAACATTGGCAGGTACAGCTATAGGTACAATATACAAATACACATATGTATAGTATGACTTCCTTGTACCGTGAATCACGAACCTGAAGTGATCGATGCGAATCTGTCTCGCGGAAAATACATATCTAGAACTCCTCAAGGATCAGATTTATCAGTTTTCGTTATATGTCCGCACTTCATAGACGTAGGTATACCTAATATGTGCACTTTATGATTCTGTAGAAAAAATTTTTTAATAGAAAAACGGAAACGGCAAAAATATGTGCTGATGACGATGATAATAGTAATGATGAAGTAATTATTAAAAATTTCATATAGGTGTATATTCTTGCATCGGTCATTGAACGTATGTATGGAAATGACAATAATTAAGGAAGACAAAGGATATTTTGACGCCAGTTGTTGTTATTATTGTTGGCAGTGAGATAACAATGTCTTCGGTCTGTAAAGGTTCCCATATTATTTTTCCATAATATTCTCCTAATCTTGTTACATTTCCTTTGCGGAATGAAGAAGCATCAGCGTCAACGGCAGCAGCAGTAGTGGTAGGAGCGGTAATTTATAGAAAAAAATTCCATTAAACCAACATTACAACTTACTATTAGCAGGGAAGAGTGGGTATACGATAATAGTAACACCGGAGCCGTCGAAACGTCCTGATGCGATGGCACCACACCGGCCTAAAGCTCCATGAGCAACAAAATCGCTCACCGTGACGCCGATCATTTACATTCGGTCGTCGTTCACTTTTCTACTTCTTCCTATTTATATATTTACTTTACATAGGTATATAGTCGGAGGTATTGTCAGTTAGGATCTGCTCGTTTTCTACTTTTCTTTCTTCCTCTTTTATAAATCTCAATCCCGCGCGCCGTGAATCCCACGCCCGAAGTTAACTTCAGTTTAGGACTGCTTATATTTACACCTGCTATTATATGCTCAGATGCCGATGCAAAATACTGCCTTAAGAATTCCCGTTACGTTATATTCTGATTCTCAATTTTTAGAACGCGTTCAAGAGATGAATTTTTCCCGAAATTCATTGCTGCCATTAGAATCGGTTGACCAGGAACACGATAATTTTGCACCTGGAGGATTTGCGAATTAACAGCAAGTACGTTTTTCATGTTCATATTATATGATTTTTGCTCTTTTTTTTCAAGTGCAAAATATGATCATCTACTGCCTTAAAATTATTCATGCTAAGAGTTGATTGTACAAGTTTTGAGTTTACACTCTGCAGTGATCACGGTGCAATATTTCATCGATTGTTAGGTCGACATGGATTTTTCGCATTCATTTGTATTTACGTTGAGATAAAAGACTCGTATAAACCTTGCGGATTATCGCACGCTCATGTTTCATCTCTGCACGCATCGTTACCTATACAAATTGAGAAGACTAGAAATATTATATTGTTTATACCCGTTATAATAAGTGCATCCACTTTTTCATTCAACGATATCTTCTCATATCTCGTTAAATCACTACGTCTATACAGTATGGAAAAAATCTTGTCCTGCACCTCTAGCTGCCCCACAACTCTGCTTGTATCCGATACACGAATTACTCTATTTGAAAAAGTTCGTGAATTTCAAACGAAAAAAAAAAATTGTATTAATAAACGAACAAATTATACATTTTTTGGAGTCATCCATACCAGTTATCACATTGTTTTAATTCGTAAGAGCTCGAAAAATATTTAGAGCAATTGAGTTACCCGGGTTGATTTTAGAATAGAAATGATGGCCAAAAATTTTTTAAATTTACGAGTTAGTTCCCAAGATTATTTTTCAACTCTTCGGCAGTTTTATCCGAACGATTTGATTTCTCGCCACGCTTTTCCTGTGTAGAAAAATTCAAAAATTCTCTTCCTTTTTTCATTAGTCGAGCGTAATTTTTGAGAAAACTTTCATTTATCGCCGAACAGAGTTTTTACAAGTGAGGACCGTCTTGTTACCGTACGATAATGCGCATGTGAACAACATCAACTCGGTTGCCACTGTTCCATTTATCACGTCGATTTTTTTTTTTTTTTTACAATTAAATTAACTCTTTTTTTATCAAATCGTTTTTTTCTTTTTTTTTGCCGCCCTGTTCAAGCTGCACTATCTTTGTTCCATTCTTCTTGCACGCATCTACCTACAATCACATCGCATAATAGAGGATTGCGTGATTGCGTGATGGCGATTTCCACCTTGAAACTATATCATATCCTGATCGTTACAGGCAACTTGATACATAAGTATAAACAAAAGCCGACGACATTGGGCCGATTATTTGATTTTTTTTTCCAAGTGAATTTGAAAAGGGGCATCGTTTAACTAGGATATAGGTACGCATACCTATGTGAGTATGATCCTGTGATCGAATTGCATTATATATTTGCATTGGACGAATCAGCTTCTCTGAACATGGGTATACCGAGAGGATTCGTGGAAGCGGGCCAGTCCAGCGTGTCGGTAAGTTAGGATACAACACTACACACAAAAATTCTACGTGCGTGAGTAAATGTATCCTAAGTTGCCTAACGCGGGCGCAACCGAACTGGCCCGCTTCCACGAATCCTCTCTGTATACATACATATATTTGATGATTTTATCCGCTCGACTTCCTTTAGTTCAAACTACGTATTTGTATGGCGAATACATTGTAGACAATCACAATTCGCATCGCATGCAGACGGATTTACTTGCGCTGAGAAAACCGACTCAGGAGCTCCGTAAACTTTGCGTTCGGTTTACGACCTGAACTCAGGGAAGTCAGCTGATCGGTTTCAGCTATACGCCAAGAATTTACCGTTCTGAAAAAATGGGAAGAAAAAATAAAAACATTCGCAAAAAATCAGATGTTTAATTGTTTAAGGTTATTTAATTATTGTATTAATGAAACATAACCTGAAAAAAATAGAAAAAAAATAAATGAAATAAAATGAAAAAACAGAATAAGAATAAAAATGAAATTACAGCACAATTAATTCATTGTAGTCTGGCAATTAGGTATGCTGTTATAAAATATTCTGACAATCGAAGGAAGCGTCTTATCCACCTGATGTCTTTTATTTTTTTCTTCACTTTATTTTATTTGCAATTGTTACACAGGTTGCGAAATGTAGATGTATCCACTATCTGTCATTTGACCAACTGCATCGAAGTATTAACGGAATTTTTGTTCCACACTCTGCTCGATCCGTTATACCTATGGTGCATTGTTCAAATTTTTGATCGTATTCTATTGCCGGCTCATTATGTTCCTTCCTCCTTTTCTTTATCCCTTCTTTTTATCTGTTTAGTTTTTGGTGTAACGTAACCTATAGGTAATACAGATAATGAACGTGAGATGGTTATTATGAGAATAATCAGGACCTAATAGAACTTGCAGTGCAGGTTATAGCTTATGTGTATAGTATAATGGAGGTGAGCTTGTCTCTTTGATGTTAGGATCTCCAGTAGTACTTTACTTTATATACTTCACTTTACTTTACTTCACTTTGTGGAACTTGATCGTTGCCGTTGAGAGGCAGGCGTGTCCAACTCGATGCTTCGTGGGAACATGGTAAGCAACTTGGACCCGCTATATATAGAATAAAATGGATCCAACGTTGAATATTGTAACACTATATAACTATGTATACAGAGTATCTGTATATAATACATAATAAACCTAACTCTGAATAATCGTAAATCATCAACGTCTTTGAAAAGTTCTGCGAATATGTATATCGGCGTGAATATTGTTTTTGCCAATTTTATACCACTTCTTAGTCTTTTTGTTTATCAAGGATGAAGTCACCCGCACGAAAAAGTTATTCGAATATAAGGATCAGGATTCAGAAGCGTGCGAAAAAATCTCCAGTCAATTTTAAATAATCAGAATCGTATGGTTAAATATTAGTAATATTTATATTTTGACCAATTACGCTTACGATCCACGAGCTCTCTTCAGTTGTTCCAATATACTTGAATGAAATATTATTTACGTGGGTATGGGTATAATAGATACGTACGTATATATAGGTACATACATAAGTAACGTGTAATAAGCGCGTTCCGTTCTTAGAAATAGGTGATTATTCTTGGGAAGAAATCATCATCAGTCGCACGCGGTGGTCCGACTTTGCTCTGGTCAGCTTCCTGTAACTGATGAGGTTAGAATATATAATAATTGTCATGTCTAGATGTATAATATGTTATACTAATAACGTTGAAATGATTACATTATTATTCATTTTTTATTTTTATAACACGTATCCATCGATTCCTGTTTAGAATCCACATTTGTAACACAAATGACGCACGGTACGCGTCGCATCCCGCGGGGAATGAGGCTGGCCCAGTTTCTTATATTTCTATCTGAACTTCAGCAAACATTGGGACAAACGTTATGGTGATCGGACAGATATTTTATGCCACCTCATTTCGGTGACGGAAGATGCGTGTAATTGAAATGCGACGGATAGCGGTCTTCTACGTTTTATATTTATACCGTTCAGTTTTTATGCATTGTAGAAGAACGACATTGCATTTATATGCAAAGGTATTTATTTTATACATTCTCACTGCGATTCATACATGTATAGATTCACTCCAATTAATTTATTGGAACAAAAGAAAATACGTAAACCAATTCTAGATGTATAATGTGTATATATGGCAGTAATTTTATACTCGATTAATTTTTTGTTCTGTTGAAAATTAATTGCTGATATTGCAGACTTCTGGGGTTGAAGATCCGGGTGCGCCGATCAGATATAAGAAAAATAGGAAACCCAAAATGGCGCCCAGGCCCATCAGCATGTCGGCATTACTGAAAGAGAGGAGCGTTATGGATTTTTAAATCAATTCGTTCGACCGCTGTGACAAGTCGTCTTGAATTTTAACCGATTTTCCACATCTACTTTTGGAATTTATGTCGTACCCCAATTGCTTCCGAAACAAATCGAGAACCATTCATTGGACCATGTAATTTTATTGCGAAATTTCAACGTTTATACTCGATGTGGCTGTGAGAGGAGGTTCGCGTACTTGTGGTAAAGATTACTTTGAAAATCTTCTTTAATTCACCGTGAATCATATTAAATTCTTTATATGTTTTCAAAGTAACAAATGTAGCATACAAACTTTTTTGGTCTCAGGAGTACGTTTCGAAGACCTTCGATGAGCTTTTGATTCACCCAGAAACAAGTTTCCGCTATATAAATACCAAGGATGATCAGGTAAAAGCAAATCATCCTGTTTACCACAATTGTTTTTCGCAAGTAGTTTCCATCTGAGAAAAAAGGAAGGATTCATTTTTTCATATCAAAATATCTGAAAAGTTCTATATACTTTGATCATTACCTGTAACCGTCCATAAATTTCTTATGTATTTTATTGAGGCAGAAACTTCTGCACATGCTACCTTGTACTGATCCTGTAACATCAACATTCCAGACTCCGCTATTTCACCGAGAGAACCTGAAGTCTCCAAAGCCATGATTCCTGACGTGGAACAGAATGAAAAACGTTATTTTCACCTTCAGATGACCAAAAATTTTCTATTTCCTAACCCCTTTTTATGTCCTCTTCCGATCCACTGCCTCTGTAGTTTGTTGCCTGATATCGGGTCAAATTTTCTGAATTTATATTTGCGAATCCCACTTGGAATATTTTTTCCCAGTTTTCGTGGGTTCGGAATCTCCTCGGTCCTTGATCTTGACGTCTAGAAAACGCTGGGCATTCGGTAGTTGGTTTCGCTTTCGATAAATCAATCGGAACCTGTAGGAGTCCGCGGTCCGCGGAAGTTTTAAGACCACAGCACCTGCGGTATCGGAAGGTTATGTCGTTTTTTTAAACAGTCTGTATGAAAAATCATAAATTACGTATAAAACGTAAAAAATAAAAGACAAATGAAATAATGAGAACCTACCCTGGGCAGTTACGGGTGATTTTCCGTGTCGCGGTTTCAGCCCGCGGCAGCATTATATTGATAAAAATTCATGGCATAATTTTTTTCTCCATTATCTGATGTTGAATTAATATTGACGGTGTGAAGTGCGCGTTGGTTTTCATGTATCGCTTGATTAAATCAACATGAAATCGGATATCGCGCGGCAATTTTTACGACAATCAAGCAGAATGATTAAAGGAAAAAAAAGAGAATCGTTCGAAAATAAAAAACAAAGTGTAATTTGTCGCCAGCTATGGGGCGTGAAACGATCACAGTTGTCGATGTAATAGAAGACGTAAAAACGGAAGTTTTGTTCTACTCAGCGCCTCATCGCTGAAAATAAGTGAAATAAATGTCGGGCCGTGAGAGGCGGCCGACTGGCAAGGAGGAGTAAACTACTCAATGGCTCGATCTTGACGACCCCCAGATCGGTCAACTATTATAGGAGCCGCTACCTGTGATTATTCGACGGACTCAGATGACCCTGAGGGACACCGTAGCTGAGCGAAGAACCCGCGATCAGATCAATGAACGACGCTCGGGGATGGTGACCTCGCCGATCTTCTTTGTGTGCAGAAAACTATGGATTGTATCTGAGATCATTTTCGAGAAAGAAGAAAACTATTTTACGTCCACGTATGACACACGTCTTTTATATTTGAAAAGTCATGAAAGTAACTACTGTCATCCTAATATTCTCACAGTTTTTGAGAAAAAAAAAAATCAAACTCAATTGGGATGGATAGACGCGTTCAGATTTTATTCATTCATTCGTTCATTCAATTTTTTTTTTTCATGTGCCCAGTCATCGGCCAGTATGTCTACATCCATAAAATATGTATTATAATTTTATTTCAAAACGGATGTGGTGATTTTCAGCAAGGATCGAGTCACAATATCGACCACAAAATCGGTGCAATTTTTTTCTCTCGTTCCGGCTTCCGTTCATTTTCATGGTTATGATGATGATAATGACAATAATATCTGCGGCATCGATGGCAAAGCTCAGCAGCCGAGGAACATAGAGCAGTGTTTCAATTGATCGTTCGATCACTCATCCGCAGACAGTGTTGGAAGTTGTATCACAAATTGCATTCATGTTACAGCCCAGGACAAAATAGCGGATGAAAAGTAATCGAAGCTTCATCGTAAAATGAAGATAATAATATTATTGTAATGGCAATAAAAAGACCGAATCTTTATATTCACACGGTTGGAACCTTCGAGGAGGTTATTTCCCGAGGATATTGATAATTTATTCATTATTTCAGAATCTTCAACCTGCACCAGCCGCCTGCGACCTTACACGCAATTTCAAAATACAAAACTGACCTTCACCGTCTCGAACGGCGTGAATATTTATGAAGAAGCTATTCGAGGGTAGGACATTGAAAAACAGAAAATTAAATTACATGTAACGTGCCATACTATATCTGCGTGCGTATCGTTGGTAATTTTGCATTTTTTTTGCACATACATTGCATCAGATTTCTATGAATATATATTCCTAACGATTTTTACGAAACACGAACCTGTCTAATTATTACAGAAATACCATGGCATTTTTAACTGTTATTACCTAATATAATATAGGTACGAATGTCTTGAGAGTGCAGACGCGTCAGTGTTCCATCCTGTGAACCAGGAAGGGTTGTTAACTAGGTCAGAGTTTCTGAACGAGCGCTGCCCCTGTACGTACACGTATAGTTACATACAACCGAGATTGGTAACTCATTACCACATCACAGCTAGGTATTATATTAAAACTAAGTTTTTAATTTGCAGTAGCTAAAATTATAATTCGCATCATCAGGTGAAAATTAGCAAATATATACATATGTACATGCACATACATACGTGTACATGCACCTGTGATATTAAAATACAACCGCGATAATTAAATCTGCTCGAGATCTCTGCGTATAAAATTGTACGTAGTGTTTTTATATTAACACGTCCTTACAGCCACATCCACCAATACTAATATACGTACGTATATAGTTATAGTTATAGTAAGCAGATACCCAGGCATAATTGGGTAACTGTATTATACGTGGGTAAGAACAAAAGAGAGAAGGTATGAAGTGCTTAAGATAATTCACAGCTAAAATTCACATTATTTCTTTATCCTTTTTTTTTCCTTCCTTTTTTTTACTTGTAATTATTTAAGCCCTTCCTTCCTCTTTCTTTCGTCTGTGCTGTTGTTAATCGCAACATTAAAATTAGGTGTCAACGAATTTGTGTCATGCGATAAACAGTTATCCGATTCATTTACCGTCTGTAAATTATACACAGAAATTTTGCACGATTTTAATGAATTATCGATAACAACCAAAAAGGCTACAAAAATTATATCGATTACGGATTCTCCTTTCTTTTTTAACTGTTGAATGAGGAGGGCTGGTAAAATTTGAAAAATTCCAACTAGATGTATTAGATCATTCTGCAAATGCGTGTAAATCCTCCACCAAGTTTTCTAAACTATATAAATTCATGGCTACAATTACGATACCGTATCACGTTATACAATATGATATAAATTATATATAAATATCTTACAAGTATATATATAATATTTTCTTTTTATATATGCTATATTTATATTGTACGTAGACTCATATGCTTTGCGCGTGGCACTAACGGTATTACCGATCTGCACGATCGCTGCCGCATAATCTTTACCCGCTGCAATAATAATTCTGCAAAACTAAACTAATAAGAGCAATAAAACGGAAAAATTATTTCAATTTATCTCAATATCGTTCATTGCATATGGGTACACATTACCGCTATATATGTATACCAGATGTGTAATACAAGTATACAATATCAGCCGCTAGATCCCGATCAGTTCCACTCTCGATATAAACTATTCGAATACTATAATTTTGATAAAAAAATAAAAAATTATTTTCATAAATTTTGCAGTATCTACATAAATGACGTGGCGACGCGCTCGACCTTCCTGAACAATAGAAGACAACTACTGGAAGGAAAGCAGAAGAAGAAAAAAGAAAAAAAAAGAAAAGTAATGAAAACGCAGAAATTTCATACACTGGTTTTTATAATAGATCCAGATTTACATTTCTCAGCTCATTTGCAGGTTTAAACATCCAAGTAAATATATGTATGTACGTATATACATATATATAAAGTTAGTTAGCAACCAGTTTGATGTAACGGAATTATAACTGAGCAAAATGATAATGTGTGTTATAATTTTAAGAGAGAAGAGAAAAAAAAAAAAATTAATCGCAAACGTCGACGCAACGATGATGTCAACGTATAATTTTTTTTTCTTTTCTCCGCCTTCATCTTTTCAAATGAGCAATGATTGTATCATCATTGTTATATTTCTTGTAGCAATGAAACTTTCTGTATGTATATATAATTTTTCATTTTTTCTATTCTTATTTTTCGTTTAATTTTTTGGAGTGCAAAAAATATCTGCTGGAGTAGGTGGGTAGAAAAATTCGAACATAACTATTTGCAGTTCCGGGTTCGATCTTCCCAGGCAATAAAGAATTTCTGCACTTACTTCCCTTGCAACTACAGAGAAGTGGGAACGGGACGATCAAGATATTGTCTGAAGTAAAATAAGTAAACACGAACCTTGTAGGCTGGCGATCGGTATAAGATTTTGTAATAAATCGTTATGTTATTACTGTGAGATCATTTTCCACGAGTGCTATAGAACGATCGATCGATCTCGATTATTTCGTGTGTATCAAGAGACTCGGCAGAGTCTCGGCACCGAGTACATTTGAAAAGAGCGGGACGACAAACTGGCCAGTCTTTACCGAATTGAATTACCACATGAGAATGTCATCTGTTATTTTTCGTTCGAAAACCCCGCCAAGTTCCACTACCGCCAAATTTTGTTTAGTTTTTTTTTCTCTCTGATGTCCTTTTATCCCAATTCTCCGAATTCATTTTAATTTTGAATTTTTCCGGTGTGGCTAGGGGGCATGAATCTCACGTACTTGGCACAGTGACTAATTTGGATCCTTTTCTTTCCGAGGAATTTAATTTTAAGGTTATTCTCAAAATTGGTGGGGTTTTTTTTTGGAGGAACGAATAACGATTTTTTGGTGCAGATTGATTTGGAACAATTAATATACCGTGCGATATTTTTTGTGTGTAAGATGCTTTTTGGGGGCCTTCGTGAGCCTAGGAATTGTGTATATATCATTTAAAAAGTGATCCGACGCTATTCTTCGTGACACACTGACTCCACGATGTATTTACTCATGTATGTATTATATGTATAAATCACACACCTAATCAGGGCTGTATTTTATATAGGTTAATTAGCATGACGCGCCATTCAACGCTTTTGGAGTAGATATAATTTTAAACCAAGAGTTTATTGACGCGTGGTACCGGGATGCGGTAACTAGAGTACGTTATATACGTATGTATATACAGGTCGAGGCAGTCCTTGACCTTCTCTTGGGAGTAATATAAATTCAGCAAAGTAAACGGTTTTGAAAGAACAAAAAACAGAAAAGAAAATCGAATAGCTCATGATTCAGAACTGAGAATAGAACAAAACTGTACCACCGTATATTGTGTTTACACATGTACGATACTTGTACCGCTGCATGTTGTAATTGACCATGCGTAATCAAATCGATTATCATACCTCCAGTCATTAATCATCGGGCAGATTAGAGAGTAATGTACAGGGCATTTCGCTTGAAATCAAACTCCCCAATTTCACGATTTACTTTCATTCAATCAAATTGCATTTTTATTATCTTCGGCATTCGTTCGGCGATATAACAGGCGATTTGATGGCAAATTGTCGATAAAAAAAATGCAAATTAATTTTTTTCGGATGAATGAAACATCGCCGATTTATGCGTGTAATGAAAATCATCTGAGAAATCGGGGTGGCTCATTCAACTCGAAATGCTTCGTACTTTTGGAATCTTGACGGGATGTCGAGATAAGGTATTTGTAGGATAAAAAGCTGTTGAGGGTGGTATTAAAATTCTCCTCGTGATTTTCTGTAGAGGAGATGTACCTACTGTACATGATATCTCTGGGTATATATAATAAAGTACATTATCTACTTGGCTAGATGATGCTCCAGAATCTCGGTGTTCGATTGGCTCTTTCTTCCCGGTGAGAAAGACCGGCATTGGTCAGACTGGAGATTCCCCTCCTAGGTAAATTCACTTTTTACATGGGATATTACAAAAGTGAGGGAATCTCGTAGAGCGTGTCACTACACCGTTGTGCCTCTCGAAGCTAACACCACATACCACCATCGTATATAATAATATAGAATAATAACTCCAACGTCATACAATTTTTTTCCTCTCATTTTCGAACCTCGGATTGAATTGATTGAATCCTCTTCATCCCCGAAACGTGAAGACAATTTATCTGAATTTTTTGTATTTTTTTTCTCCACACTTTTGGTCCAACTTCATTTTCGATGATTCTATCTCATTGAAAGAGAGCAAAAAAGGATAAGGGAAAAATAGTCGGAAAGAATTTTAAATCAGTGTGAACAACTGGTACAATTGAGTTCGAATAATAAGAAAACATAAAATCCAAAATAAAAAATAAAAAATAAGTGTCGCAACGTTTTATAAATTGTATCATGTTTAAATAGTGAAGAGCAGTACTCAAAAAAGACTCGTTGTGAAGCTCGTGCAAAGGAGATCTGAAGAAAAAAAGGATTCCGAAAAACATTAATACATACCCATAACGCAAGACCCTATACGATGGCTACAGCCGCGAGGGTATTCCTCTTTAAGTCGTAAGTCAAAAATTAAAAATACATAACATAACTAACATGATTGTTTTTTAATGATCGCATGCCTTGCAAATCTCGAAAATTTACCTCAAGATCGAATTGGTTTTATCAACGAAATGATACTAAGGATTCCACGAGCATTAGGGACCTTGATTCCTCGAGCTTCGAAGGAGTAGCATAGGGGATGGATTTTTTAGGAATGCAAAAAATTGATTGGCCTAATTCATAACAAAGAGAATTCACGTTGGCGAACGAGATTGAAGAAGAAAGAAATTCAAACTCCTAAAAACCATTTTCAATGTTCGCAAAAAAATCTAAGTCAAGTCTGACGCTGAAATGCTGCAGATTATCGCAAGTGGCATATCGAATGGCACAATGAAACGACAAAGACAAAGAAGGAGGGGAAAAAATGAAATAAAAAAAAAATGTTGTCACGAACTTATTTATTAGATCTACTACTAGCTATAATTTATGAACTATAACAGTATGTGTAGTACATATATGATCGTTAAAACGTAAGTTACGTTACGTTTCGATACGTTTTAAAGTACATTGCGCAGCAATCAAACGGGACACCGACCGCATTGCTTGATCTGCTTCGATGCTGTACTTGAAAGAAGCATGTAGTGGGCAGCAACGTATTCGAGAGTGTGGTTAGTTTACAGCTATACTTATAGACAAAAAAATAATAAATTAATAAGATAAAAAATCATATATCTAGATCGAAGAAACGTGTTCCTCGTAAAGATATCATCCCTCTTTGATTTATTTTTGAAAATATTTTTCGATTTGTTCAACGATCCCGATTATTGAGCCTTACGGTGTTCACAATGAAGATGTGGAGACGCACTCGAAATTTGAATTTGAAAATTTTTTAGTTTTCAAAATTTTCATGTCGTATAGACACAGTAATTTTTTCACATGATTTTCCGAAATCCCGGAACACCTTCTCGCCCAGAAAATATGAAAAACTGAAGTATACATCCCACATCCGAAATAAAGAGGGAAAAAATCTCGGAAATCGATAACCGGTCCCCTATCATTCCTAATCTCTAATTACATGGAATCTAAATAAATATTTTTTTATTCTCAGTTGTTTAAGAATTTTTCGAAGATCGCAAAATACTTGGAACGATAGAAAATTTTATAAACGACTTTGCATATACGGATGGAATTTCTACTGCGGTTCAGAAAATGTAGAATGTAATGTGAAAAAAAATAAGACGAACGTTTCGATCCGGAATCTGACCAGGGTGTTAGAACGACTTTAGTAGGTATAGCTGATTGTGAGCGAGCAAACTATTCCTACCAACAGTATGATGAGGGTGCAAAAAGCAAACCACGGACTCCGGTCCTTATTGCCGTTGAGATACCGCAGAAAATTATATTATTCTAGCTACCCGTAAACGCAAAACTCCCCGCAAGTTCTTGATCGGTATTTTAAGTTTTGTTTTGTCTTTTGACTGGTTGTGCAGCTACTTTATACATCATCATGTCACTTGTAGCTACTGCCGTCGCAAACGGCGTCGATTTACTTCAAATTAGCTACACGCTCAGCGGGACGTTTATTATATCTATAATATTATATGTTCACGTGTGTAAATATGGCGGTCATTACTTATTTACATAATTTTATATCTGGTCGCACAGATTCTATAAACTTCTTCGATCACCCTTTCTTGTCCGTATCATATAAGTATAACGTACACGTACAGGTATTTCAGATGAAAAAGATTCTGCGGCAGAAGTTCGAGAGAAAAATAACAAGGAATAAGAAATGAGCTTACATTACTCGCAGATATCGAAGTGAAGTGCGTAACGAGTGCAGCTGCAAGTTATTCGAATTATCCGTGTAACGTATTTACATACATGTACGTACATAAACTTTATTTTCTCAGCAGTGCGAAAACTTGCGAACTTATGTATTGTAACCATATATTTTATATGTGTTCGTCGTTTATATAAACTCGTCCTGTACATGTACATAAATGTTATGTGTATAGTTATGCACAGGTTTGTAAAATCCAGCTTGGTAACAGGCGAAATGCGAGCAATGCGAAAGTAAATTAGTTTTACCGGTGCTGCAAATACGTATAAAAGAGACCGTCATTTGAATTACATGCGACAGTTGTTTGACACTCACAACACTTACAATATTAAATCTAGCTGTAATCTTGTTAATATCTTCCTCAATTTTTCCGTTCCATTTTTATTTTATTTTTATTTTATTATTTTGTGCACGTGCTCAAGTAGGTCCATATCAAAACGGGTTCCTCATTTCAACACTGTAATTTTCTCGGCCAGGGTAGAATATCAATCGTTATCATTTGACACCAAAATGTCTGTTAATGTATTATTCACGATGCACGTACCAATTGATTGGAACAAAAAAAAAGTCCAAGATTAACGGTCCAAAAAATTTCCGAGATCGATTATACATGGTCAAATAAGTTAAGTAACGAGAGAAGAGGTCATAACATCAGTTGCGACCCGTTGTCTCTGTGGGAAATGCCAAATAATATGAATCCGGTATTGAACAGTAAACCGAAAAAATCGTGACGACGAGCAACGGCGAACTAAATCCACTGTCACTTCTATACGAAATCCGTATCCGTCATAGAATTGCAAAACATTGAAGCGCGATGATGATTGTCATTCGATGTCGATCGAGGATAATACAAGGATGTTACGCTAAATATCCTGCTACTTGCAAGTTCTGAGTTTCGACATAAATTAAAAAAAAAAAAATCTGAATCACAAATTTGTACAGTAACAATGATTGAACCGTAACGATCGGTCATGTTTTGGATTTCGTCAGAACCTTGAATTTTAGGGGAAAAAAATTCTTCTCAGATTTTTGAATTTTTTTTTATCAATTCAAAGACCCACGTGCCGTGCAGAGGCGAAAAAATAGGAAGTGAGAAATAAAAATAGTCAAGGTGAAGAAAAATACATTACAAATAAAATGTTGGGAAGGAGTTCGCGCGGCGGTCAAGCGAGAATAGTAAAACAAAAAAAAAGAGCTAGTTCTTCCCACGTGATTACGTCGGACACATAAAACCGGCAATCCCGTGGGATAACTTAAGCCCTGCGATTCTGAAGCTTCCAGCGTCGATTCTGCTGCAGGTGAGACGAACACTTCCGCTTCCAAGTTACCCCGTCGCTATAGTCGTACTTACAGTAGCTACGGTCTGAAAGAAGTTGAGTTGAGTTCAGTTCAGTTCAGTTTAGTTTGTAGTGGTGGACCCTGCAGGAGGAGTTCGCGTTCGATGATTGCTGGATCGCAACATCGGTGCAGCAACATTAGACTCTGGTCGATTCTTAAGGCCGTTTGCTCGAAGGTGCCGCGCTAGGGCGTCCATAAACCGAACAAACCACCCATCAAAACACGGATATTACACACCCATACCTCCTGTTACCTTATTTGTCCGCGTTCGAAAGTTTAATCTAAATTGCGGTTCGATCTTTGAAAAAAGAACGAAGAAAAAAAGAACATCAGAAGATACATTCCAGCATAGCAGATCGGTTCTTCCGCGTGCAACACAGACGATTTCCGCAACACATTATCCTTGACTTTGAATCTAGAACAAAATGAAAAAGAATTACATGAACAATTGATAAAAGCATTTCATCGCGCTTGGTTACTTTTTCAAAGTGCATTATACGTATTAGCTGCGGCAGATGTTATATACGCCCAAGTTACTCCAATGGGTAACTGTACCTACACCCAAGACGTTAGCTTTTATGTATATATATAAGTCTATATTTCTGCAGTTGACTCTAGTGTATAGTATTACATATGTATGTATATACCTGAAGAATGAGAAGCGAACTTCATCGTGTGGAAACAAAGCGAATACCGCGAAATAAACGAGCCAACTCTTCTTATCTGCATATTCCAACACGTTTTTCTTCAACCTCATCTTCGACAATTGTTTTTTCTTTGTTCCTCTCTTTTTATTTATTCATTTATTCTCATTGTCATCTTTTTCCGACTCCTATATTTATCTATTAATTTTTTCTCATCCATTTATCTAGTTTTTACTGATGTTTTTTACTTACCTCGGATATATTGGCACTTACCCTTTCATTGTTAGTTCCGTACGTAATTTGTTCCGTTGTTGATTTTATTTGTTTTTATCTTCATTTTTTTCCCAAGTTTTTCTCTTGTCGCGAGTCAAATTTACGGGAATCAAGAACTAGACCCCGGTGTTATATAGACCATGCAAATGGAGGAGTTTGACGGTTCCACGATTTGTCGGTGGTTACAGTGGTGAGTAATTTGTGGATCGTTAGATCGGGATGGTTAACGTCAATAGCGTGATCGCTTTGTTCTAAACTTGGATGGTTTGATTCTAGTTTTTATTTTTGTTTTCGTCTCACACTTTTGTCGGAATATTATATTTTTGTTTCCGACCTCATACTCGTACGTCACTGCGGTTTACGAAATCAAACCAAAGTTTCTGCATCTCCGGCGTTGATTTCTTCAATTTTTCTTATTTTTTTTTTATCCATACTCGTTCTTCTGTATTTTATTACTTCGGATAGAATCGACAAACTATCGATAGAACACCGTGAGCCTCGCCATCTCGATTTCTTGTTCTACGTTAAAAGCTGTAGAAAGGATTTCCGTGTAGATCGGTCTTTGCATATTTTTAAACCATATATAGTGTGCGCAACCCGTACTTCCCTTTATGTATAAATATCCGCTGCCCTGGGTGAGATTATTCACAGCCCGAAATAATTTCAATATCGTTTTTGTAGTATTTTTTTTAATCAAATCAAAATCAGCCCTCAAACGAGGATCATTTTGCACGTCTTCGCGCTTCAGTTTTTAGGCTAATTCTACGAGACAGAAAATTGATAAAATACAACGAAAGACGAATAATAATAACTGAAACAATTGAATAAAGAGACTGACTTGAAATATCGGAGAAAAGAACTCGACCTAATTAAAAGTTGAAAAATTCATTGCTCTCCCAGTCGCTTATATAAAATTATTGCGATTTAGGATCTACAGCTGCATAAATGCATACGTGTAAGTATAGTGATGACAGTTATGATGAATGAAAGAACATGAAAAAATTATTAATGATGTAATTTACTTGAGATACACCGCGTGATGTCTACGTATAATATTATATAGATATTATACATTATAATTCACAATAATAGGTGAGTTAGAATTAAATACGAAGAAGTATAAAGTAGAGAGAGAAGAAGAATCATCAGATGCGGAGGTGTCGAGAGCGGCTTGCCTGCTGTACAGGAATAGCGGACCGTTCCACAAGTCGCTCTAGGTAACAGTCACCTGTACTACAGTCTCGTTATACTAATTACTACACGCGGCGTGCGACGTCACCCGCCTTTCCATGGGTACCGGGCGTCCATAAATTTGAGTAAATTTTTTCATCGCTTTACCTGTGAGAATAACGTAAGGCTTAAAAAACAGAACAAAAGAAGCGAGAAGAATGAGAAAAAAAGTAAGAGATTACATGACCACGCATAATTGCAGATTTTCAATTTTCTCACCCCCTTCCCAGCCGGGAGCTACCCGATCATCGATTATAGTGGTAAATTATTTTCGAAGCTTATACGTACTTTATTTATGCTTGAAGATTCATCGATTTTCAGAGTAGTAAAATAAAATTATGCGGTCGTATAATATATTACGTCCTATAGGTTGTGAAAATTTTACTACTCAAGGTTATATTTATAGTATTTTATACAGGTATAACGGACGCAGATGAAATAGTTAAAGTACCGCGAGGTTCAAAATCAAGCCGCGCTTTACATGTAACTTAATCCGATACGGACATTGGACATTTATACACATGGGCCATTGCTTGCTAAATCTCGTAGCCTGTAGACTCGACAATTTTATATTTTTCCGAATTCGCAGCTTTGAATTCTGCGTTAATTGAAGTTTTCTTTTGTTTCTGTCATACAATTTTTCCGAATTTTATCAAAAGTGAAATTCCATAATGGCGTTTTTCAGGTGGCTGACTGATAAAAATTATACAGAAAGGAGTTGAGAGTCACGTGATTCGATATGCAAAATGCCTCGTGCATGTATATAATCTTTTTTTGCAAGTGAATTAGTTTTAAATCATTCCCGCGAACCTTCACGTTGGGTAAATACTCGCGCCACACGATGTATCGGGGAATAATCTAATTAGAATTTATGTCCCAGCTGCAGATACTATATATATTCACATATGTATATCACGAATACATACATGTACATATAGTACACATCGCGTAAACTTTTCTTGACAGAAAAAATTCAACTTCCTTATACCGCGTTGCCGATGCAAAATACTGCACACGACGGTTTTACATACCATACGTACGTATGCATATATGCAAAATGATCCAGTACAGCGTGAGATTTACAACACCTGTGGCAACATGTATTGCACATCCTGATGCACTGCAGAACAAAAAAAAAATATCCCTCGAGTTCGACCGATGATTGAAACGTTTCCTCTTGCCGATGATAAATGTACCTATATACGTACATACATCATACACGTGTGTTGCATATACGATAGATATTCGCGACTAATTTGAATTCCGCGAAACATGAAATCAAACGAAGCGACATTGCACTTGTTTTTTTTTCTCTCTCTGGTTATATTCCAGTCTATTCAAGGCACGAGATTTAGGGCGTCGATGAATACTGACCCTGGCGGGTATAATATGGGTGCTCAAGGAGCGCAAGCATTCGCTGTATTTTCTTCCACTATATGGTTTGAACAGATTTGTGTGCATGCATACGTTTAGATGTACTCGAGCAATTGATTCTCGACACTGACTTCCGTTGGAGATCGTACCCATCTTCCGTATCTTTACATGCGCGAGTGAGTGAAGAGATTCTTTAGTAAGATTATCTTGTACGCACGCACGTGGCTTCAACAGTGACGCGATGTGAGCTGGACATACATTGGTATTTGTAGGGCTTTATGAACGTATATTATATGCATCTATCCAACATTGCTCGAAGGGGTTTTTCGCAATATACCGTTCTTCACTCCACTCTCGTCATCCGGGACCTATACCATATGATATATATATGCAATAATAGGATGAGATTACTGCTCATTTCTTCGTTCACTCACGCGTCTGTTAATCAATTTGACCATCGGGAAAACCTATCGCCCTTGCGTGACAACTTCCTTGTCCGAGGTTAGTAATCGCAGGTCCAGCCGTGTGTCAATTTTTTTCTGATTTGAATTCAGCTGTTCGACGGAAAATTCAAATACATTCTTCTTTTTTTTTCTAATATTTTACCGAATGTGAAATTTTCGAACCTTTGGCAGATTTGAAGAATTGGCAAAACTTCGAAAATTATCAAAATTGATCGAAAAGCGATACTTTTTTTTCCGGTTATCATGATCAGAATTCTCGTTGTGCTTCAGAATTTTTCGTTATGAATATTTGAAAAAATAACTATAAAAACTTATTCTATAGATTCCAATTGTTGAACTTCATTTATTTTGAAGATCTCAAATTTCACATCGGAGGAAGGAAAAAAAGTGATGGATTTTCGCAAAGTGTTGAGTAGCAGTGATCGTGCTCTGTAGAAACTGATAAAGAGAGAAGGAAAGAAGGAAATATTGTTAGAAGGTTATTTACTGCGTAATCGCAGTTACCGCTCTGATTAGTTCCGAGATGATGCGTTAAATTCGGAAAAATGAACGGTAGCGGCAAGAGCGGAGCAATTTTAACCGCGATCATTTTACACCACGTATTTGTAATATGGCATGGAAAAATATAAGTCTTGCTACTAAAGCCCCACGCCGCTGCAGGTAGCCAAAGCCCATAAACTTTACGAGCATAGTACATAGGTAATTGCCGATGCAATAATAAAATAGGAAAAAATTTGATTGTTTCCATAACGGCGGGATGATCTTGTTACATTGTCGGTTATTATTTTCGATACTATCGTATAATTATTCGTTAATTATTAAATTACATTGATCATTAATATGCATCATATATCGCACATACATACTTCACTCGGTATTGCGGCGGTTTATATTAATTATGTGTTTAAATATCAACGGAGCAGAACTACGAAGATGATATCTACAAGGCTGAGAGAGTTCGGAATTTGGATGAAAAAAAAAATAAATCAGTTTAATGCAGCGCAATATCAAGCACCTATACGTATCATAATTAATTAAAATTAGTGCGTAATATTTGGATTATTATCGCTGTCGTAAATAACTTGGGAGTCAACAGAATCATGCGGAGATATATGATGAGAAATGAAAAATTAAAAAAAAAAATGGCTCTATCCGAATTGTCGCTTTGAAAAATACTTTTTTTTATAATATCTGATCATTTATCTAACGAAAGTTTGAATCGGTTGGCACAACAGCTCGTGTAGGAATGATAATTCTTCTAGAGTTGTGGTCATGAGAATGAACGATACTATAAAAAACTTAGAGTTGTTTCGCCCCATTAAACTGTGGGAAATTGATTATCTGAAGCGTCAATATAACGGACATTTTAAAAATATAACAATGCAATTAACAGTTCATCATTCTATCACCATTAATCTCATTTCGCGAGTGCTTAATCATCATTCCAATAAATTAATACATCATCTATAATATCGTGTCTTCGTATTACATCAATTACATCATGATATTCAAAACTAATAACAATGAATAAAGAATATGTAATAAAGTTGCACTCGGATTTCTCTACTGATCTATTGGAATGATCATTTATTTATTCGGTAATTTTTTCTTTTTTTTTCTTCTAAATATATACGGACAATGAATGCACGTATATAAATGTACATGTAAATGACACAGGAAGAAAAGTAAAATGAACAAAAACAGAATTGAAAATTCACGTACATACTAATTCGTCAAACAATTATAACGTACCTGGTTACATGGGTATTCGAATTTTTATCTCGCGCGCGTTCTCAAGTTGAAAACACAATCCGCGGCAGTGATTAGCAAACATAAAAATAACGTTAACGCCGCGCGCGGTATTCGTTTGTTTCACACAACCGTGCGGGGTGAAGGGAAATCCGTAAAAGAGCAGTTAGTTAAAAATAAAACGAATAGCTATACTAAAAAGATGAATTCTCACGCGGGGCAGATAACAGCGACTTCATGAATGTATACATATAGTGCAAGAACAGCTGGTGTTCCTGCAGCTAAATATCACTGCTGTTTCTGAATAAAGTTGTTTTCTTTTTTCAATTTATTTTTCTTTGTTTTTGTATAACAAGCGACAGTAGGTTATACCCGTTCACATCTAATGCGCCAACTGCAGCGTGCAGCATATCAGTACATGATACGTGCAATTATAATTAAGATACGCGTTAACTTTGCACTGCAGACTAGATTCATCTCCTTTTAATATACGTGTAATAGTCGAAGATAAAACAAAGTTTTTCGGACTATCACCATATGATGACGAATTCCCGTTGTGCTGCATCTGCTGCAGATGCAACGTAAAGGTAATGTGTACGTGCAGACGATTCGTCGTTATACTCGTTTCAGAATATTTGATGAAAAATGAGATTAACTTGAAAAAATGGAAAGACAAAGATAGAAAGACAGAGAGCGCGGAGAGAGAGAATAAAATGGACAGTAGCAGCAAATAACTCCGGTTGGTAATTGTTTTGAAGAATTGTCGGGTCTAATTTGTCAGCACAAAGTGGGCTAATTTAATCTGCCAGTCAAGATCACGGGCTCAAAAGTTAAGGAGAGTTTTTGAATTAACAAAATTGTGTAACGGGAATTTCATTCTTGTTCAGATATACCATACACATATACAAATATCCGTACATACATAATGTATGTAAGTATATACCTATATGTGTGTGTGCGTGTGTGTATGCACGCATGCAGTGCCAGTCTAGGTTAGCAACATAATAAATAATTCACATGCTTTTCGTACGTGTACCGTTGTTGTCTTACACGAGATCGAGCAAAGGGTAAAGCAGTGTTACATCGTGTCGTGAGGTTTACATTAAAAACAAATGAAAATAGAAACAAAAAAAGAATGATACAACATTATACTGCAGAATCTGGAATTATGCTGTCGTGCTTTTGGTGTAATTTATATTTTAGTCAAAATATTTATACTTCTATGGGTATACAATTATAGCATCGCATGATCGAGAATGTGGATGGACGTCTTGAGAAAGAAGGGGCACAAAAAAAAATTAAAAATTAAAAAACGAACAATAATGAAAAGTCATTTTCCCGTTAACCGGAAGGATTCCTCGGTAGCTGCTGATGTAGATGCAAGAATGAGACAAAAACAATAAGAAAAAAAAATATTTCTGAGCGTAGATGATTTTCATCTAGCTTGCGCATCTCTTGAGAAGAATTCTCATCTGATGCATTTATAGATCCGAGAATTGGCGTAAAGTTTGCCTTGGGGATTATACACGTATAATATACTTATGGTGTACTATTTGTAAATATATACGTAACACTGCTTATATAGAGGAAGGAAATGAATATAATGTAGAACCCGTTTCAGCAGCAGTTTCATTCTCTTTTTTTTCTCCCTCTTTTTTTCTCTTTTCCTACAACTGCATATAGTAGGAGATATCAATTAGATTAGTACTACCTCTCTCAGGGCGTTCACTGCCCCACTTATTATACATACCTAGTAATACCTATACTATGTACATTATGCACAATTTGCAAATACTGGTTTTGAAAAACTTGGCGAGTTTGTTGGTCTTCTTTTTCATAGAATTTAGATCAATTCAGCAATCGAGTCCTGCCGAAGATGATGATTCTTTCCTTAATTTATCAAATTTATCGGTTGGAAAAAAAGTTTTTTAAACAAATACGTGGTGTACGTACCGGAAAATCTCGACTGTCACGTCTGCGACATTCCGAGGGCGAAAAATAATTTTTGGATTAAAAACTTTGCCAGAATAAATAACACGTTCAATTTTTAACCACTTTTCAAAATAGTCTTTTTTGTCAGAACCTTTGCTACATGGTCGTTGCATCACCTCGTTATATCATTAAAAATACATTTAAATCAGTTATCGTTATAATCATCAGATTCACCACGATAAATGTACATTTTAAAAATCTCGCCTGCGACGGACTAAATAATAAAATAATAAAAATCCATAACCACGTAATTAATCCGCGTAGTTTACTATCTCTAAATAACGGTTTTATACAGCTGCAGTTGCATAGGTATCTATATCATACATATATATACATATATAGGGAAGTAGATGCCGCGACGCCGCCGACGCCTTTGCAATAAAACCGATGCAGTAACAGCGCAAGGACGACGGCGAGGTCGGTGGACGCCCGCAGCTCACGATTATGATGCTGCACCGCGATCGCGAGGAGAAGAGCGAGTTCCGACGGGACTTGAGCAACTTACTATATATTTAAAATTATATACAAATCATTATTTGATTTCGAACTGAACTACGAGTATCCTAGGTATGTGGTGCCTCGCGTAGACCAACGAATGACATAATTGATAGTCGATCATCGATCGCTCCGCGAAACTGTAAGAACGTTGTAATATCTAAACGCGAGATCTTCTCCCCATTTAATACCAGGTTGTGCACTCGCATCTGTCTATAGTACATAACGTAGGGTACCCGCGTATATGTGGATAATTGCTACCTAATTATAGATAGATCGTATACGTACAAGTCGCGTTCCTTCAGGACTATCTGTATACTACATATACATATGTAATTCTCGGTCCAAGGAAATATCCATGTATACATATATACAAGATTATTAATAACAGGAGTCGCGGGATGCACGGTTGATGTTAATGCGCGCTTAAATTCCATGTAGCAAACAAGGTGAAAATCGCAGTACATATATACATGGTGTGTACTATTTCACATATCATCTATGACCATCGCGAATCACCCGCCGTAATCTAGGTGTACATACATACCGTTAAAACATTTACTGTATCAGATTTTTCAATAATCACGTTTTTTACGATTATTTAATTTTGTTTTTTTGTCAATTTTTTTGTTTCAGATTCACAATTTTCTTCCTAACCGTGATATTATGTCCTTCGGGAGTTCGGGTAAGTTTACCATCTCGCTGTATATCGCCACTAATAATTGTTGACAAAAAAAAAAATTAGGTAATTGAGAGACGAGCGAAAAATTTATGCAATTTTCAACACTTTATACGATACAGACAACGAGTGGTGCACAGGATTCGAGTCCTGCGGCTGTAGATACACAGGAAAATGCACCGGTTGTTGAAGAATCTATAGTCCCGGAGGACGTTACGGTTGATTATTGGGCCGGAAGTGGATCTGGTCCTGAATCAGATGATGGCGGAATTGAAAATTCTGCTTACAACGAGACACGAGAAGCTTTAGCTCACGATGCGAGCGATCACGACGCGGTAAGTTTCCGATGGAAATGATAATAACTGAAATTCCAAATTTTATTTCCATCGTTAAGAAACAAGGAACAAAATCACTAGATACTTGACTTTCCGACTAGAATATATTTTGGAATGAATTTTATGTTGAAAAAAATGAATCCTAAATGAAAAAAAATCACGGACTACTCGAGGTCTACGTACATCATTGTCGGGTTCGAAAAAAAAGAATAAAAAGAAATGACCCATATTATCATATATTTATTTATGTACATTCACTCCGGAAGATATTAGCTATACAACGTTAGCGCGTTAGCTCCTACGGGTAGCGTTTCTTACGTCCTAGATTATCGTCTCAAAGTGCTGCAGCAGCATCTGAACGAACTTGCATGTTATATGCGTTGTACAAAGTTTGTATACATGTGTGCGTGTCCTAATGCAACGGTGCAGTTGGGTGCAGTCGTTCCTCTAGTCGTCTATAATAGTCAAGATCTAACGACTTTCGACTGGAGTAAACCGCACGACCGTTATTA
Organism: Athalia circularis; assembly: GCA_963978495.1. NCBI lineage: Eukaryota > Metazoa > Arthropoda > Insecta > Hymenoptera > Athaliidae > Athalia > Athalia circularis. The sequence continues at coordinate 13,607,731 of OZ021700.1, read as the reverse complement.
CGATGCACTTCTAGTAGTGCACCCGATCCGGGAACGTTGAGTAGTTTCCCTTCCAATACGATATTATGCATGTTCGCATCACACGTGGGCGGGAATGAACTTGGTCTACATTATATCTTCTTTTTTGCCCCCCACATTTTTCCACGACCTCCAAGTTTCGTAATTTCAGTTTTAATTAAGAATCATTTTACTAAATTTATTTTCTTTTCTTCACAGGTGGTCTACGTGGGAGAAAATGGCGGCTACATCCCCTTGCCTTCTGTCAGATCGAGACCAAGTGCTCCGACGCTCCAGGCGCTGCAGACTCTCCAAGGTCTTCAGGGTCTCGGGGGTGGCGGAGGAGGCGGCGGAGGAACCGGACTCCTTGGGGATGAAGACTGGAAACGGCACCCCGAAACTTGGGACAGAGAACACAGACGGTACCGACCTAACACGACGAGAGTTCAACGTGAGTATACACAAGATTATGATGATCTTAACGAAAATAAGAAAATTTATAGGAACAAATTATTGTATAGTAATTTTTTTTCTATTCATTTATCCATTTTCTGTTTTTCTCTTTCTTTGTCCCATCAAGCGTGTATACCGGCGAAGAAAATTTGAACCCTAAGGCGCCGCTCGGGTAGTTTAAAATTTGATACGCTGCGCTGTCTTATGATTCGCTTATTCTCGAATAAGACGTCTTTCCTGCATATTACCTTCCTGCAGGCACTCGGGATGTATTCTCTTGTATACGATCACATGTTATTTTAACAGTTGGCTCAAAAATACCAGTTTGCCATCCCGGAAAGTAGCCGTTTCTTAGGTTACTTCCATACTTCTGACAATATGCGACTCTTACACATATGGTGATCGTTACGCGGAAAGATCGAAACCACGTTTCTATACGTGTATGCGTATATTCTTGGGTAATTTATTGAGGAAAATGAGTAGGAACACACGTCCGAGCGTTTTTCATACACAATACACAAAGGACCTTGCATATGCACGATACCTCATACTAGAAAGCCTATTAAAAAAAACCACTCCGAACAATCGTTTTAATTGCAACATACTTTTAAACGCATTCTAAACTAACCACCCGAGTCCACACTGTACACAAATACATACATACACATACGTACGTACACATATATTTTATACCTCCAACCATAATACTGCATCATTCCGCATTATATTATACAAAAGTTTTTAGCATCATTTATACATGTCACCGGATATTACAAAATAGTTATATCTGACCATCGCGCATCTGTGTAGTATAATACCGATCTTCAATTTTATCTACAGTTTTCGTTGAGGAAAAAAAAAAAAAAAAAAAAAAAAAACTGCGTCATAACGATCGTCTGGTGAAATTTGTGTTTTTTTTTTTTTTGTTACCCGATGAACAATCATGTACGAAAAATCACTAGAGGCGGATTTAGATTGAGAAAAAAAAATGAATCAGTAACAATTGAATAAAATTTTTCAACCCCTTGCTCGCGAGTTTAGTCGAGATTTTCAGCATTTGAAGCCGAGACCCTTATTTTACGTTCATACCTATCCGACGTATTGTCGGAAGATATTAAAAGCGGTGAATAATTAATACGATGTCACGTATGCATCTGGGCTGGAAGTAGAAGTATGCCTATAGCTGTCAGTATGCGTTTATAATGTGCATCTGACACACGAGATGATGATAGTTTATAAATAGTTTATAACTGCATTGGTAGAAGAAAAATTACGCTGATCTTACGGTCGAGTGTACCACCCAGTTACGAACGGGTTTTCGAAGGTGATTCACGACACTTATTATAACCCATAACTGTAACATACCAGTATATGTATGTACACGTATGCACACGTATACACCATATCTGCAGGGTTGAATAAACGTCATTTTGCGTATGGTCAGATAATGACGAGATAATTCTTCGCGATTTTATTGTACGAACCTACGAATAAGTATCTTATCTAGATAGTCGTTTTGGTACAGACTTACTCGGTACATGTGTCTCGCGGTAGTATTATACATGAGCATATGAGACGATGAAGAGATTCTACCGTTAGATGAGCAATTAAAACGGTTCCGGAAGTTGACGCCAGGCGCCGCGACGCTTGGATTTATGTCTAATTGCTTTTCAGTAATTTCATATTATGGGAATGAAAATACTTTTGTTCGCGAATCTTCAAGGAACGGTCCTATCGATCGTAATATACGATCGATTCAAACCTTACTAAGAATCGCGAAATTTTCTTTTCTTTCCACAATCAGTTTTCATTAGAAATTCTAGGTCAAAATAAAATCGACATCATGAGCGAGCGACCGAAGCAGCGGTAATATCATAGCGCGTTTATGTAATGGGGGGAAGATCGCGCCGCAACATTGTATGGTAGATGATTTTATGGTAAATTATATAGGCGCGGGGAAGTTAAAGTTGAGATTTTCCGAACTGGGTCGAAAAATAATCATCTTCAGTTATAGTTATAGATCTTACATCACAAACGTGTATGCAACTACACATACATATATACCATATATGCGTAAATATACCTACGTAATGAATAGCGGGAGAGCAACTGCACCTCCAACTGCAACTGCAACTTTAACTGGAACTGCAATGAATCGTTGAAAATTACCTGGTAGTATATCCACTCAACAGCCGGTCAATGGGGTTCTGCGGATACTTACTTCATAAAAGTACATACACGTAATTCACATGCGCATCTATCTAATTATTACATAGTTCTTGTTCTATAACGATCGGCGATCCACGTACACCTAGTACGTATATACGCGCAAAATACGATTAAATACCAGTTCTGCATACACATACCATACGTATTCAGATAAATAAAATACATAAAACTATAAATTCCTCTGGAGTCGCGTGCCCTGGCTATGTTGGCATACGCATCTTTCTTTTTTTTTCTCTCATCTGATTACCTGCACGACTTGAGAAAAAAATCAACAAAAAAAAAGGAGCAGGAGAAAGAATGGATGAAAAAATAAACTGTGTCAGATATATTATATATTCCTCTTCATTCTATACGCAAATGCAGAAATCATCTAACTGTAACGGATGTAAATATGGATAAATATATATATATATATATGTATACCATGTAAATACGTTACAGATTGCAGGTAATTTGTTGAATAAAAAGTGGATATACATGCGTAATAAGTAGAGCAGTAGTATACCATGAATTTTTAGTTCAAATATGCGGATTATCGCTGAATGGGATGAATCGTGGCGAGAGATATTATGTATACATAAATACCGCTATGTATACCAGTATAACCGCATCCTAATATTCGTCGAGAAGTAGAAAGAAGAAACAAAAAAAAACGAAAAATAGACGGAAAAAAATTGGAATATCTTATCATCAGCTGACGCGAGTGGATGGCGTTACGCAACACACCTTTTCATCATTGTCTCGCATAATACGAATGAGATAAGAAATGAAGAAGTGAATATATTATACAACAGGTTGAAATATCAACGTATGTGTACAGAGTGGATACATACATACACAGGACTATATATATGTACACATGTCGTTCACATGGCATAACCTACCGTATTCACGTTTTAACGGATGATGAACACGCCACTGGTGTTGATATACCCATCCCAACTGACCAACGCAACGCAACGCAACGCAACGGTCGTTACACATATTTATACATACGAATACATCCGTACGACTTATATGTTCATACACGTACACTTGCAACATACGTATACGTTCCTTCATTCTCATAGAAATATACAGATGAAGACGGTGCCATGAAGATTTTTTTTAATTGCTTCACCGCCACTCGCCATTCACTGTTACTTATTTTTATTATTACATCTGTCGTTATGATTATGATGATTATTATTATTATTACTTTTTTCTTCGTTGATTTTTCACCTATTTATCAAATTTTTTTCCTTCACCCTTTGTTTTTTTCTATTCATTTGAATCGTGATCAACGATCGTGAAGGTATGCCACGTGTGTTGTAGTATTATTATATCGTCTACGTTCGCGTTTCGCTTGATGAAGATGCAAATCGTAGTTGAGAATTATTACTATCGCTTTCATCGCCACATATATTTTATCATAGACTGTAACGTGAAGTCGTGTACATTACAAATTTTGATAAAAAAAAAAATAAAATAAGACTCACGATTAGTTGTACTTCGATTCCAACGATATTTTTTATTATCCTTACAACCTTCGTTCATTCGGATTCCATTGATTTTTTTTCTACAGATATCGAAGCCGAGTGTCAAGACGACTACATGAAGATACGAATAGGTTTCAATGGTTCGTTTGCCGGTCTCCTTTACTCCGCAGGTGAGAGAACAAAATATCAATGAATAAATTTTCTAAAGAATTTAAACCTATTTTTTACCTGCGTGGATTGCGAATTGCTGTTATAATTATATTTCTACTTTTCCCAGTGGATACACATGTATGCGCGTAACGTCTACTTATTTTATATTACATACATCACAGAGGTATGGCAGGATGTAAACCGGTGCGACCTTGCTACTGGCATTTACATTTTAATTGGCACACGTTTAATTGATATACGAGTGTTAACCATGCACGTAAACTCTATGAGGGGGGAAATTCAGTTCGAACAATGTGTAACGATATCATGTGTAGGCATGTGTGTAACAGAACCTAATGAACAACTAACTGCACCGTGTCATCAATGTTCTAATAGAAAATAATAATGGGAGGGGTCCATATAACGGGGTTAAAACAGTCGAGCTACTTATGAATAATAATATATCCTATCCTGTGCTTACACATATACCCCTACACGAAACGCAATCATTTCTTCAATCAAACCATGGATATGCATGATACGGTTCATATGCACTATGTCATATAAAATGTGTGTATATATATATAAGATAGTGGAGCAATTAGCGTTGTACTAGGCATATAATTATTACGATTCAGACAACTTCTGCATTCACCGAATGAATATAATGAAAAAGAAAATCGTGTAACGCACAAGACTCAAAGATGTACATACATACATATATAAATTTTCTTCTCTGGTAAGAAACGATGCCAAGAAATTCCCATCGTTATTACACCTCAGGGTTTACTCTGAGCTTAAGTAACTTGATAATACACTCCATGCTCGGTGCATCAGCATCAGCATCAGCAACAAGCAGGGCAACACCACTTCTTCCTCTTTTTATTATACCGCTGCTCCTGCATGCAGGTTAACGGTAGTTCAAGAATATTTAGAAAAATAAAAGAAAACAAAAAGATGAAAAAAACCAAACTACACGATGAATCATCAGCCCCAGATTTTGTCAGATATTTATATACGGCATCATCTAATTGTAACAGGTATTAAATATTCGTCGTTGGGTACTTTACCCAGATATTCTTGCCAACACAAGTTTTATTTGAATTGTTAATCCATGAACGCGATGAAAAAGGAAAGAAAAAAAGGAGAAAAAATGTTTTCGGTATCGTAGTGTATGGGATTAGCCGGAGTGGGATATTTCAGCGTATACGTCATTCAGGTATATATATCATAAGTTTATGAAACCGTAATATCTCGTAATGTGTTTCGGACAGCTCATTCTTGAGGAAACGGATGTCGGACTTACTCGCTTGTGATACCAACAGCTCAATTATTATTAATTTTAATTCACTAACCCAGAACTCGTCGCTAATTAGGAGAAACATAGAAGAAAAAAAATTGAGAAAATGATTTTGTAACACTGTATAACAAGTATTACAGAACTTACGAAACGAATGAATGAGGATTGATTGATTCGTACGATATGAATTTTAAACATCGATTTTTATACGTATGATACATTTTTGTGACAATTTTTTTTTTCGCAGGATACTCATACGATCCGGATTGCATGTACGTTAACGGCACCGGAAGGGATTACTACGAATTCTTTATTCAACTTAACAGATGCGGAACTCTCGGAGAAAACACACACCATCAGGACAGTCGTAAGAATCCTACGGTGAGACTAAGTTTGTTAATTTTTTTGACGTTATTCTCAACAAAAAAGCAAATGAATACAAAAAAATTTCAATCGTATTTATGTTCTGTTCTTTAACTATACAGAAAAACTTGATGTGGAATACGGTGACCGTCCAGTACAACCCTCTGATCGAAGAAGAATTTGACGAACATTTTAAAGTGACGTGCGAGTATGGATATGACTTTTGGAAAACTGTTACTTTCCCTTTTTTGGACGTTGAGTAAGTCACTCGTTGAGGAAAGAATATGTGTAAACATGTTTTGTATAAGTTGAGCAAAACTGAATTGATAGTCAGAGCGAAAAACTAAAGGCAATGAATCTTATCTTACAGAGTTGCGACCGGAAATCCTGTAGTATTTACTCTTCAACCACCTGAGTGTTACATGGAAATTAGATACGGCTATGGAACAAGTGGAACTCGAGTAGCTGGACCAGTTCGAGTTGGTGATCCATTGACTTTGATCATCTACATGCGTAGTAAATACGGTGAGTCTTCATTTTTTATTTTCATTTCTCAATTTCGAGGAACCCCATCCCTAAAAAGCAAAAAAGTGAAAAATATCCCAATTCTGACATTGAAATCTAAACACTGTTGTCCATTTTCTTTTCAGACGGCTTCGACATCGTTGTCAACGACTGTTATGCTCACAACGGTGGAAACAAAAGAATTCAATTAATTGACCAGTACGGATGCCCCGTGGACGATAAACTGATCAGTAGATTCCGAGGTTCATGGTCAGAGAGTGGACTTTTTGAAACGCAAGTCTTCGCGTACATGAAGACGTTCAGGTTCACCGGGTCACCAGCTCTGTACATTGAATGTGACGTCAGGATGTGTCACGGACGATGTCCGGTAAGAATTCGCAACCAATCGATAACCAGTCACAATCGAAAGCTCTTTTAACTCATTCTGATTCAATATCCCAGAGCCAACCCTGCCACTGGAGGAATTCGAAAACAGTTTCCAAACGTTCCATCGATGCGATAGATGGACCTAGTTCTACTCCAGCGTCGAGTTTGTCGGAAAATGTGAATCTTTTCCAGTCCTTAAGAGTCCTTCAGGAAGGAGAACCGGACACGGAATCATCGTCCTTCAAAAATTCAACGATCGGTATACGTGAGTCAAATATTTTTGAAAGACCATTCTTCATCGTGTTAAATTTCAATAGATTCGTGGCCAAAATCTAAACTCAAAATCGATTTCCTTTTCAGACGCGGGAGACTCGACGTCGTCGTTATCTACGTCGGGCGAAAGGGTGTGTTTGAGATCGACGGTTGTTAGCACAGTGGTAGGTCTTGTTTGTGGTCTGCTTTGCATGATGGCTGGAACATTGTTGGCCATGTGTTCGCGGATGAGACGCGCAGCGAGAGATAAATTATTATCGGATAGCATAAGCTACATGACCCATAAGGGACGTATAAACTAAACAAATTTACACCTATAAACACAGTATACGTCGTTTCGCAGCTGCGGGGATTTATTTTATAAAATATATCGTAATTCAAAATAATGATATTGAAGCCATCGTCGCATGATTTTCAGCACAACCAATAACTGGATAATTATACCGATTGTTCGAAATTGATTCTGTCTTTGTTTAGAAGAAAACAAAAACGAGAGCAGGTTCTTACCTATTTCAACTCTGCTGCATTCATTCTTAAGATAATTACTGTTACTTAAATGTTAGTCGGGTTATTATTCGGCATATTCAGGAACGTACATTTATTACTTCTAATTAATCAATTCCAATGTTTCTGAGTGTCTCGGAATAATAACAATTTTTTATAACTAGCATAATAATTATTTCTATAAATGAAAAGTATTTAACGATTATTCCACGTATTTTACGGAAAATATACAATGTAACATTACTAAAAGTGCACGGCTAGCGAGGATTGAGTAATATTTCAGCGGCTAATTTACTTAGTTTTATTTTTAATTCGGATTTGAATCTTTTTTTCTCTTATTTTGACATCGCGAAGCCCACTACTATTTATTATTTCTCTTTCCTGCATAACAATCACGACAGATCGAATATGTATGGTACAATATGAATAATTGATTAGCAGTTCCTGATCACCGTGTATTATTATTGACAAATAATGGATATTAATTTCCCCTCCTAGTTGTGCTGTCTGTTAAAATAAAAATTAAATAAAATAAAAGTAAAATAATATCAATTTAATATAATATTACTATATAATATATACTTAATGAAAAAAAAGGAAAAGATGAACACGATAGTTATTGCGATACTTTGTACATAGTAAAATATATTAATTATACATTATTTAGCATTATATGTTTATAATAATATGCAATATCATAAATATTAAAATGTAGGAATCTGTATCGAGGTTTTCAAATAAAAAAAAAAAACCAACCGAACAACTAGAATTTTCTGTATAAGGTAAAACATCTGCCGTTGGCAACTGGGTTTTTACAATTGGTTCAAATGATCTGTAGAAAGGAAAGGGCCTTCGGACCCTTTCCCTTAGCCGGTAAAGAAGATCTCGACGGTATGTTAGATAGTGAAAGAAGTGGTTAGTTGTTTCTGCAGTTGGTAGAATCGCGATCATTCATATTCAAGCCTTGAACAATATTTTTTAGGGACTAGCGCAGGTAGATGTGAGGGGACGGGAAGGCCATGAGATTGGGTCTGTATTCTGTATGCCCCGAAAAATTGAGCGTGGAAAATATTTTGTTTGGAAAACACGATTCGTTCCATTCGAGTTATTTTAAAATAGCGGTTTTCAAATTTTCAGACTTCATACAGAACTAACTTAGAGGACGATTCTTTTGGTTAGTCACGCTGCCCTTCAGTATTCCGATTCTTCGACCGTTGCTCGTCGCGGTTCAGTTATATAGAAAAATTTAGGGAAAGCAGCAGGTGAATTATATTTGAAAATGTGAAGGAATGCAAAAAGAAAAATACTTGTCCCCCTATACCCTTGTGTCTGGCAATAAGCGAAGAGGTAATTATTTACATATTTATATATTATTTTTTCATTTAAAAACGCTTGTCCAATGTGTTATATTTCCGATCATCTTTCGTTGAGCCGGCAGCCGCCATTAGGCGTCGAAATCTTGAAGCGCCGATCCGTATTTTATTGTTTATCACAATCATTGCAACAAAAGTCGAAAAAAATCTTGATCGCTCAGTTTCGAGAATTTCGATTCGTCTTCGCTCGACATTTCCGACTTATATAATAGTGGTAAATTGAGTTCTCAGCATCCGATTTGACTTTCTCCTTCACTTATATCTCATGAGGACTTCAGATCGAAATCATCCAGGTAAATTTCCGATTCGAATTCAAGATCAGAAATTAAGTGAGTAAAATTCCCGTTATTTTTTCTACAACATGATCCATGCAGAGACGGGGTGAAATTTAGAAGAACCAATGGCTTCATCCACGTCTTTTCGAGCGATCTCGAACTTTCCGTCGTCGCAATTGACGGTTTAATTGTCGTGGCCTGTTTTTACATCGTTGTCGATTCTTCAGTTATACCTATAGGTATAGATACATCGATTCGCGGGTTATAATAATTTAATCAAAGGGTAATTCATCACTCAGTTATACGCGTTCTAAAGCAGCTTAAGTAATTACATTCATTGTAACATATATATGAGCGGTGCGGCAGTTCATCGAAATCGTTGGCTATACAGTTACAATGCCCATTATACGATCATCACGACGACGTGAGTACCTATTAGGTACCCACTGATATCTTTGATGTATACTTGTAGGTATGTGGTTATAACGTACGTAAACACACGCCATGTTCTACACCGAGCTCGTCGACATCATATAACATCAGACGATGATTATACAGCTGCCAATCTGTCCGCGCGTCTCCATTCCGCGACATTCTATCACTATGGTATAATACGGTGTTATAGCTGTTCACCTCTCTACTTGGTTCTCTTTCGCCTTGTCTCTCTCTCTTATTCTCTCTCTCTTGTTAGCGCGATCAGCAAGTTACGCGGGATGTTTAACAACAATCTACGATAACGTGAAGATATTTCTGCACAAGCGTCCATGAGCGAAGAAGACTGCAATTCAAGAGTCTTCCAGCCCGTAGAATAAAGGCACTTGGTTTCATTATCATCTATAGGCTGACGGGAAAAACCTATACAAATTTGAATCTCATGTGTGTGCATTGGCTCTCCACACATCTGGGATAAAACACACCTGGCCTGGTCCCTAAGAGTAGCCACTGAGGTGTTACGGGATGAGTCGAAGAGAGGGAAAATGCTTTGGAATGGAGGGAGATCAGAGAGTGTGAGGCGGGGCTTTGAATAACTCGTAGTGAGTAGAAATCGACCGGTGGTGAAACAAGCAGATGTTAAGGCGGAGCTACCGCTGGTCGGTGGGTGTTGGCGGTAGTATTGCCGCCCTGAAACGCCCCCCAAATACCCTTCTGAATAGTCAGCCAGCAGACGTGCCTCGGCAACCAAGAGATCAACTAGGTGCCCACTGCACGGAACGACATCGTGACACCACCGGGTCCAACAAACGTGAAATCTTTGGGGTTGAAGAGAATACCCTTTGATTATAAACATCGCGGTTGTCACATGATATTTCTGGTAATTATCGACGCGTATCACTCTGTCATTGACCTTTTATCAATTTCGCAAAGTGTCGTTTCAAGTTGTTTCGCGATTTTTCTTTTATCTTTCAGTGATTAATGTTCGAGTGATATATTATAACGAATTCATTTATATACTGAATAGGACGGTAAAATATAATCGACTGAGTGAACAGTGTATAAATTATTTTAATCAGCCGGTTGTATTGATCTAAAAATCAAATATGATGATATCATCATTCTTGAATTGATCACGAGCTCGATCCTGAAGACTCGCGGAAAATAAGGCCTGGTATCGAAGACTCATCGGTCGCTATGTAAGGAATCGGAGGGTCCTGTTAAAATCTTGATTCCATCAGGACGTGTAAATAAATACCTACTCAAAGATGGAAGAATCAATGGAAACAGGATTGGCGATAATCTGAAGTTGGATTGGTCCGCCGGGTCGGTTGATCAGAGATGTCAGGTGCGATACCGGAAACAATGCAGCTTCTAGAGTCTCGGGAGCTGAGGAGATCGAGTTCTGTTTCCGACCATCTTCACGATCACCAGGACCAGACTGAAATGAGCGATTGCGAAAGCGACACCAGCGAAGTTCTGAGCGTTGGTAGCGAATCTACTCCGGCAGGTTTGAGTCTCGAGGTAGACGTGGACGTTGACGTCCGAATCAGTGGTGCTCGTGGTGTCGATTCGTGTACAAGATTCGACGGCGTAGGTTCCGCACTTCCAGAATCTGAATTACGCGAGGACACGAGCAATACTCGAACATCCACAACGTCTTCCCCTCCTCGTTCCCCTGCTGCTTCTCCAGCCTCTTCGAGTTGCACGGATCATACCAGTCATCAGAATTATTATAATTCACTTCAAAGAAGTGGGCCATCCAGGATACCAAGTCCCGGTTACAGTAGCCATCCTCCCTCATCTCCCGCGGCTTCCGTCAGATCACCGGCATCCTCGAGCATAACAGCATCTTCACCCGGAAGACCGGAGATGCCGGAAGCCGTCTCTTCGACCCGTTACGGAGTCGGTAGTGCTGCACCTTCCCACTCGCATCAGATTCTCGGTGCGTCTAGGTACTCGAGAGACTCTTCGGAAGCCTTACAGGAATTTCCTGCAAGAATCGCGGCGTCCTGTCACCCGGCGCTTCAAGGACACGATGTCATTTATCCTGGGGTGGAAAGGGCGCTCCATAGGACACCGATAACCGTACCTCTTGTTACAAGGCTTTCCCTATCGCCGCCGTCCGTCGGTCGACCGCCACTCGGGGTAGCCGCTGCAGCTGTGGTAGCTGCAGGCTTGCAATCTTCGTCGCCCGTTCTTCACCCGGGAATGATTTTACCTCAACAGCAACAACTTTTGCACCAAAATCACGGTCCACCTCATACTCCGGTAGGCCCTCCACATCCACACTTGCCGATTCAGCAACAACAACAGCAACAAATTGCATCTATCGGTGCCTCAACGTTACATCATCATCTCAACAATCAGTCTCAGCATCGACTTCCGGTCAGCAAACTTCTTCAAGGCTCTTCACCGCCCCCAAGAGAATCCAGCCCTCTTTCGCCCCGCGATACCACCGATAACACAACGACAACGTCTTCGGGAATTCGAACACCCGCGGTACCGGTAGCAACGAATAATCGAAGTAACAACAATAACAACAACAACAACAACAATAACAACAATAATAACAATAATCTACAGCATCAGGGCAACCTAAAGTTTAGCATAGACAATATATTAAAAGCCGATTTTGGCAGGAGGATAACCGATCCAATATCCCTGAAGAAATCGCGGCCTAAAAAAGTGGTGCAACGTCCTATTGACCTTACGAAAGACTTTTTAGAATCATCGTCAGAGTCCTCGGAAAGAAGTTGTTCCGAACCATCGACAACATCAGCATCGCCCGGGGGAACCAACAAGACCACTACAGGGGCTTCTGTTCCCCCTGGAAACAACACAGGAGCAACTGGAACAGGAACTGCTGATCCTGGAAAGCAGATTCTTTGGCCGGCGTGGGTCTACTGCACGAGATATTCGGACAGGCCTTCTTCTGGTAAGATATTTTTTTGGACATTCATTTATATTCATCACTGATTCTGAAAATAGAATATTACACACTGCGGGGGTACGAACTATAGGCAGGAATTATGAAATTAAACTTAAGATGAATTTAATGGGATATCGTGAGTCGTTAATTTAAGTTTCTTCTTTTTTTGTTTTCTCTGCAAAACTCAATCACTACGCCAGGTCCTGTTTTGAATTCTATTAAACCTAACCCAGCTAATTACCTAAACCTAATATAACATAATTAATACGTGAAATTAGTTGTAATTACAAACACGGTTATAGGCCGTGTATACATCAGTTTAGTACACCAGAATTATTACCATTATGAGATTTAATCGTCCATGGATTACAACTCTTCAGGGTTCAACTTATTTACAAATCAACAACTATACCAGCCATATATGGATTTTTGTATACGTATACATATTTAATTAACGGGTGGTTAATATGGATACCTCTGATTTTCAGAACCATGAGAAAAGACATGCAAATCGGTGTAACGTAATTCATACATATATCTATCGACTGTACTTTCTTCAATTCTAATCGTGGGTATGAAAAATATAATTGTTTATTGACCCCACATCTCTTATAGTAGCAATTTGGTTATTTTTTTTTTTGGTTCTTATGATCACGTAGTAGGTATACAGTAGTACGTTATGTACAAATTAAACGCGCAAAGTGCAGCAGCAACAGCAACAGCAGCTAGCAGCTGGCTTTATGTTAATCTATTTTACTGCAACTTGAGTCGTGTTTCACCATAATTTTGACCGTTATATACAATTTCGCAGCTATATCATGCAACTCCATAGAATAATTATCGTATGACAGGTTGATTTTCTTATTAACACCTTTCATGTTGTATAACGTTTTACTATTCAAAGGAAGCTTAACTATTATACATATACATATGTTGAATTCGCATGGTATATGTACACGTATAGATATACATATATACATAAACAAGGCACCTACTTGTCACGCAAGAAAATACGATTCCACTATAGGTCTACGTACATAAATATACCTATGTATATATTTATTAATAGATACATGTGGATATACACGATTCGAAACAAACGACGTTATAATATTGAACAACGGTGTACAACCATATATTATCTTAATCAGACAATATAATTTTCTTGGATCTTTGCAAAAGTGAAATGAATAAATGAATAAATGAATTTTAAACAAATTTAATACCATGCGTGCGCGTACAATAGAAATAACTTGATTATTATCAATTAGTGAAGAACGATAAGATTATATTATATAATTCCGGTTGTAATCGCGAACGACTTCTTTTTACACGTGCACCTCTCTTTATATCTCATGATAATAAACAAATGAAATACCAAGTTTTATTTTCCTATCACATACATTGCATTATTAGACTCACGCGACAAGAGTTGTAATATACAGTCATCGAGTTAAAACCACCCACGAATTTCTCCAGGGATCAGAATAATAATTAATTACCGCTTAACGGTTGTAAGATGTTTATTTTCCTTCCGTTGCCCGAGGCGAGTCTCTTTCTTTTATAGTTCGGGACCTTTTCTTCTTCTTCTTTTTTTTCTTTCTCTCGCTATATCTTTTTTTTCATCTCTGCAAACCTTATTTCTTTCTAATTTTATCGGCACCTCTACAAATTGATTATCAAAGATTATATCGTAGACGCGTAAATGCCGTCGTCTGAGAGATGAAAATTTTTTTTTTCAAAAAGGCAAAAGAAAAAGAAACTCAAAAGCAGACAAAATTATTCCACGAGATGAATTGGGTACAGGTTGAGCTACATATCAAGGAATTTTGAAAGGGGCATAACTAGACGTATATTGAAGCAATACAAATTTGATTAATGTTCAATTGTGGTGTTCAAGTCATATGCACACCTATATAAGTTTACTGGATGCATTCTGACCGAAGAAAATGTCAAAGTAATCAGTAATCGTAGCTCGAGGCAGTACACTGTATTATATACCTTATTGGAAGTGTCAATAAATCGAGTGGACAGGTATGGGTGTAATATGAACACGAACCACTAAAGCGAACGCTGTGTGGTAAGGTGTAGGAATAAGAACCACATTGATTTCCAAAAAAAAAAAAAATCCTTTTTTATTTTATTTTCTTAACTAACTGGTAGCTCGTGAACTGTGATTCTATAGGAAAATATAACGTAACAAATAACAATGGATAAAACATTGTAAATAACTTGGGAGCCGTTCGATGGCGCTGCGAAACTTTAACCATCAATCATGAAATAATGTAGAGAGAAAATTTGTAAAGTTAGTGGTGAAAAGTAGGCGATAAATATAATCGAACAAAGTGATTGTATAAGGGAGGAGCGAGCGCATTATCACAGACCCCCCGTGGTTCAGCTGATTAGGCATTTTTATATCAGTTGAACATAATCAGCAGCGAAATAGACTGGGAAGTTTGTACATACGAGGGTTACTTCTGGGCGTGGCTTGTTTTTCCCTCTTATATATCCCTTGCCGTAAAAATCGCCATTCATTCCAACCCCTAGCTGAATTAGCTGTGCTACAGCTGGGTCGTATTTGAAGGAATTTTCCGTCGGGTAAACTCTGAGAGGTCCTGAAAGATTATTGAAAAAAAACTTATAACACAAATGCATGGCTACTGTCCGTAGCTAATGGAGATATTTGAGGTCTCTGTTTACGTTCGAATATCGGCAAAACATTGGAATGCGTGTCGCGCGTGAAGGTGGCGACGGGTGAACATCCGCAGCTTGAAGGACGTCGGAGAAACGGTTACGATTAGGTCGGGACTTTAGGGACCCCGTAGCGTTGGAGGGAAGGGGGCATCAACCCCCTCGGGTTGATGTTTCCACGTAAAGGCTGTCACATCCCCTGTCTAGCTGATTTTCGAACTATGCCAGGAATTCAATTGCTTCCGATGCATTTTACACGCTAGCTTTTAGTCAAAGCTAGGGGGAGACGTGCTGCAGATCACGGAGGGACGTATATTTTGCCATGATCGGTTTGTTTTAATCATTTTACTTTGTGTATTCCGAGGTGGGTTAGAGAAGTGAGTGAATTCATGGGGATAAGTTAACTACATGGGGAGAGTCTGTAGAAATTGCAGGGGTCCGAAACCGAGAAAGTAATACAATAAATTATTCAGTGCATCTGTCTATATCAGAATGGTATAGGCGGTATCATATACTTCGACAAATGAACAGCTCTGGAAGAATTATATCGCAAGAGCTAAAAACTAAAACGATGCAACCCGCAATATTTTTGATCCTCTAAAAGCGACGAGAGAAATAAGAAACAGAAAAATTAAGTCACTTCATAACTAGACACGAGTATAAGGATGTTGGTAACTCAATTCTTTTAATTCGTTCAAGGAGAAAGCTTAAATTTTTTGTAACAGCACGCTGGTATTATGTACATTGTTTGGGCAAGAAAAGTGTATCTTTGAAAAATGTAGAAGATCTCTGAAAAGAAATACGTCCATCTGATTCTCAGTCCTTGACCGCGTGGTTTGTTTAGTTTTTGTTATGTGTTTTGCCGTCGCTAATTTCGTCCTGATGTTGCCGGTGACATTTTTGTAAGTTATCCAAGGTGCGGTATATACCTTTAGGGTTATATGGTTCGTTTAGAAATTTCCTTTTTTTTAAAACGATTTCAAGGATCTTGGTTTAGCGCTGTACGGGTGCGTATTCGGTATTTGGTATTTCGAGTAGCGATGTAAGATCACTTGGTGGTCCATCTACAGCAGCAGGAGTTTGAGCACTCAAACAAGTCAAGAATGTTGAGCGCGGCCCTTTGACTTCTCATCTTCATTGTCACTCTTTCATCCTGTAACATTCAATACTCACAAAATACCTCTCAAACTATTTTCCGACTATTATACCAACCTGAATCTTCTTCTTTCCGACTACGACAACTTTTTCTTCTTCTTCTTTTTCGATTTACTACAATCTTTTCATACGGCTGAAGATCCTTCAAAAAAATTTATCCTGCCCTGCACATAATAGGTGTATATATACCAAAAAGGTGCGACTTATTATAACAGGGCGTGGTGACAATCTATCGTATATACGTCACTCAATTAATCCTGATGAGGATAGAAACTGCAGGGGCTTGGAAATATATAACTCAGCCAGAATATTTAGGGGTCGACTTATACGTCGCGTGAAGTGCGGCTATAAAACTAAAACTCACATAGGTGACCCGAAATGGATATTATGACGGAAGCCGACCGGCTGCCCCGGGGTGTTAGAAGAAAAAAGGAAAAAACAAAAAACAAATTCAGGACTCCTCACAGGACTCTTGGCGTCTGCAGCAGGATGTCCGAGTATCTGGAATCTTTTTACGGTCATTTCCTTTTTCACCTTCCCCCCCCCCCCCCCCCCCTTTTATTTTCGGTCAACGACCGGAGCCTGGGTCACTACACGTTTTTTATAAATCAAATATTTCTATATTTCCGAGTAGTTCAAAAGCTCGTTATACTACACAACCCTATTATATTATAATAATTATCATAATACTTTTGATAATATTCGAATGGATATAACTTCCTTTAGAATAATAATTATTATTTATAAAGACACTTTCATGAATTGAAATTGTGGATCGTGAGGTAAAAATAATTAAATAGTTTTGAAAACTGTATAACAACTTGGCTGAATAACGAGAATAAATTTTTTTATTCATTAAATTTATTTGTTGTTTTTTTTTGTTTTATTTTATTTATTATTAACGAGCGGGTGTCTTCCTCGTATCATATATTATACCACTCCGTTATGTTTAATTATTGAAAACGTTTATCCGATCTTTATATGACGGCCATAACTATTAAGGTTTCATTCTCTCTATATCTGCAGCAGCCCGCATTATATTGTTCTTTACAAATAATATGTATGTATATATATATATATATGTGATATTATATTGTATGCTTAAATAATATTTAAACGTTACTATATACGAGTTAAAAGCACGTTACTGCTTATTCTGTGCTGTATAGTAGAACAGTGTCCACTTTATGTGAAATTAGCTAGTAAATCTACATTATTAGCTTTAATAAGCCGAGACCGCCGCCTCGAAGGGGAATGAATATCGTGCCTCGGGCCTCGCGAGGCAAGGTGTGTGGCAAAACCTCTTATATGGCGGGTCAGCTCTCAGGCAGGGTATAAGGATATAAAGCACGAAACACACCGTACTACAAAAGTTAACATACGCCGCACAATGTGAAGTCGGACTATTTCTTATTAGGCACCAGTACAATACATCGTACCCATGATACGTGTGCACGTGGCTATACATCGGCACCTTGTACTCCTCCGCTTTCACGCACTTCATTCATCAAAAATATCACGAAAATAGTTGTCCTGCATCAGCGTAGACTGTGCAGTTGTGCACAACGCTCTTGTGTAGGTTAGGTATACTATACATATACGTATAATAATACGGGTTCCTCGACTCCAATGATGCCGTGCTGCCCGCTGCTGATGATGCTGCTGCTGTTGCAGTTGTTGGAAGATGATGTGATTAAGCTCTTGACTCTTTCGCAGTCAAACACCCATCTCCCAACAACACACCATTTTCTTACCATACCGACGTAATTTGTACGTATTATACTATTATGGCTATTCATAAAACGAATCGTGCCTTCAGAAACAAAATCAGAAATACGAATTCATGCGACATCACATGTATAGCGTGACAACATTTTCAGCTAAATGTTTTTCAGTTTCGAAAACCGATACTCGAATAACAAAATATTCAGAGTTCACACACGAGGCTTAATTGACGTTTTATTATTTCATTTCTGTTAAAAGAATTTCGGTGTTTGTTCTCTGATTATTTTCTAGTCTAATGCGCAACTAATTTAGAAAGGTATAAGCGAAGGAGTGAGTGAAAAATATTTCAACATTCCTGAGGAGTATTGAATAATTTTTAAAACGACCGATAAACTTTTGCAAGAATTTCTCATTTCCGATTCAAGATTTACTCCTTGATTTTTTCAAAGTTCGAATGGCAATGGCTAACAATGTATTATAATTCTTCGAAACAATTTTGCGGTTGCCGATTCGAGCGATTCGCCATATTATTCATGTGTTGCCGATTGATTTTTTTGTTGGAAGAAATAAGATAAGATATAAAAAAAATTGAAAAAACAAAGGACCTGACAATCTCATCATCCCTACAGCTATAAATTATCATACATCGTATCATCAACCGAAACAGATCACGCCACGTTAACAAATTGATTAAATTTTAAAAATATATCTGCATCGCAATGTAGATGATATAAAATGAATGCTATAGGAACAAAAAAAAAAACGTATCAAGAAAAATGTTCAACGACTCGAGTCGCTGGGGAAACAGGTGAATCATCACGTTCCGGTGTTGTCCGCCCATTTCTTGTATCATAAGAAGAGTTAGCTGCTTTCCTAATTTCAGTATAATATTCATATACAATATATAGAGTCTATGCTCCTTAAAGTTTCGTATCTCGATCGGTGGCGTATACCTTATAAATATACTTCTCTATACCTGCATCCCGTTGATAGGTGGTATAGGTCTTCATCACTGCAGTTTACAGGTTCTCCCCAAGTGTTACCAACTCTCTCGAGTCAGCTCTTGAGTCTGAAGTAAACTTTGAGAGCCTCGCTCACATCTGAGAGAGAGAGAAGGAGACCGATATATATCTATATATATAACCAGCTAGGCTGTAGCAACTAACTACTTAAGAGTCGAGAGCCGATCGTATCCCCCTTCATGTCCCTCTTGACTTGAAGTTTCACCGGAGACGATGCGATCGGGTGATGTTTTAGATGAAATAAGACTTGGAAAAGTTAAGAAATCGACGAGCGAAATCACACATGATACTATTCTATCTCATATCCATAATACCTACTTATATATGTATAATAATGAACACCACAGCATCTGGCAGATTCGACGCCTTTATGTGTAACACAAGTCTATATAACACGTGAATATACATGTATATACTCGCGGTCAGCAAACTAAATAAGGACTAACCTGGTGCAGCCAGTACACGATCCGCACCGCATCAGCTGCAGCGGTAGTAGTTTAACAGCAGCAGCAGCGGCGAAGACGTTGGATACATATATATATGAAATAAATGTAAAAATAAAAAAAAAACTTGAAGATCGAACTATACCTGTACAGTATAGGTAATTCCCGATCGTCGCATGGAGTCATAACTTTTATCTCCCCTTCACTCTCTTGATGCTGCCCGATACGTTGGTGATGTTAGTTGCTGGCAATCGGTTCAGTTATCCCCATCAATGCTTCAACGGTGCAGATCAGTCCATATAGCAGGCGATGCCAATTGCGAATTGCCGTTGATGCAGTTTGTTGTTGCTTATATCGCTATTGCCGATACTTTTCTTTGGTATATACCATCAATAGTCGACCGTATAGTACTTGCGACGTTTGGTGTACAGATACGTTATTACCTCGGTGAGATATTTCTTACCATGAATCGTGGATAGATCGAAGTCTATGGCGAAGACTTCCCCGACGGATCGTCCCGATCGACGTAATCGCGGTACACGTCGTACGTATCTTCTCTCTCAATTTTCCATAGTATACTCTTCTTTTCCTTTTATTTATTTATTTTTTTCTTCAATCTGCACAGTTTGAAGAAAATAACTAGGCATACACGCGATCTTCACGTTCATAACGCGTAGCAAAAGAGATCCAACGATATGACGTACACGTCCAGTCGCTCTACATTTGATGTTA
Organism: Athalia circularis; assembly: GCA_963978495.1. NCBI lineage: Eukaryota > Metazoa > Arthropoda > Insecta > Hymenoptera > Athaliidae > Athalia > Athalia circularis. The sequence goes on along the minus strand of OZ021700.1, from coordinate 13,587,313 downwards.
CGTTATTATACTCAATACTACCTTGTAGATGTATAAAAATTGACGGTATAAGATAATCGATTCGAGAACGTCGTCGATCAATTATGTAATTTTCAATTCCGCACATTTTTTTTACTCCTACGATTCGCCGGTACGCGCTCTATTATGTAGGTATTATGTCCTTGCAGCCGTTTAAACAAAGAAAAAAGAAAAGGAGATGAAAACATTAGTAAATAATTGAAACGATGGAAAAACAGAAAAAGAATAAATACGAAAATAAGAGAGCGAGTTAAATTTTCAATCAATCAATCAATCTACGATGTATCTGTACCAATTCTCATTTTATACTATATAACTTCAACGGTCTTTGATCTCACTATCATAATAGCGGCTCATCAGGATCCTCATCAATCGCTGTTGTAATTGGGTTATTGGTATCAACGTTATTTCCTTCCAGCCCACGTCGCCATTTTTATTTCTTTTTTCTTTTTTTTTCTCAGCGTTAATCGAATCGATTCCATTTCGCAATCAAACCCCAGTACATATATAAAACCGCTTTCTACCTACACACGCGTTTTAAATACCTATAACATTACGTGCGTAGAATAATTCACCTCTGTCGATACATATGTATATCTATAAATTATGTACAATACGTACATAGGTATGTATATATAGTACAGTATTATACAAATACAAAAGAAAATTGAAAGAATGATCGATCGATTTCATGGTGATCGACACAAGTGATCCTAAGAATAAAAAGGAATTGAACAAAAAAAAAGGAAGAAAAATATTATGAAAAAAAATCGTCCTAATTTTGGTGCGTTGTAAAAATTCTGTGTGGTTTTTGGCATTGTGTAAACGTATATGTGCACGTAATGTGGATTATATACAGAGACAGAGAGGTATCTGTGAAGGTATAAATTATTTGTATGTATATATAAATGAAGAGGTCCGATAAAAGCATGGCCGTTGTAACACTCGGGGGCACAAGTATACCCTGTCGAGCAGCTTAACCGAATGAAGCCCAATCCGCGACTGACAGTTCAATGAAACCTGCAATTTCACAAACGATCATTATAAGACTCGACTGAAATAGCTGTGCTGCTGATGTTATTGCTGTTGCTCTTGCTGATTTTGCTTCTGCCGAGGAGAAGAATGAAGTTGTGTAGATACAACTACGATCTCGCATGTATAATGCCTCTGTCAAAATAGTTCCATTCCATTATCGGAAAAATATACCATTTCACATCGCAATGTTTCATCTGATGGGCATAATCGTGTATACGTATAGCTGAAAGGTAAGCGGTACGTTCAGGGTCAGGAATTAATGTGATTTAAAAAATCTGACGAAGACGACGATGAGGACTTATTACCTATACCTATAGCTGCTGTACGCACATATCTATAATATTTCTAAAGTCAGAACGTATAGCTGCTGCTTATGGGGACGGATAACCCGCTGAGGATTATTAACTGCTCAATAATTCACTCTGGCGAATGAGTCCCGTGCAATGTGCAGATTGTATATACACGGTGTATAACTATATAGTATTACATACCTCATTCAAATTTCATGAACATAATAGAGGTGTACACGGGTTGTTATTATATAGGTTCTAAAACTAGGCAAAAACGTAACTAGCGAAAGATTAGAGCGTTATAAAAATAATTTGTTATATTAATATCATTATTAATATCATACACATGTATTGTGTCCATATTTGGAGAGCTTTTTTTTCACATACTCGATATCGCTCGTTCGTATTATAGATATCCTGCGAATGGTCGTATAATTATTATTATTTTCATAATATACGCGTTTATATACGTTCGTGGAATCGAGTTAATTATTGATAAGTGAACTGCCAAAGCTTATTATACATATTATGCATATGCATATTATATGCTATACGTATGTGTGCATTATGTAGAGTGTTCGAGGAACTTTAAAGAGGGCGATTATCGCTCGCGGTCACCATCCTATCTTAATAGTAATTACGTAGATACATACCTATTAAAACCGTAGCCGAAGATATTCCTGAGCTTTTACAAGAAAGTGAACGCTTTGTATGTTGCAATAAAATGAATTTCAAACAAAAAAAAAAAACACACATCAGAAACCAAGAAAAAAAAGAAGGAAGATCTCATTTACAGATATGCAAGGCGTTGACGGATTTAATGAAGAGACGACGAAGTGTTATACGCCCTGGAATGTGTACAGTTTGTTTCGATTATTTTGTACGGAGTGAGTTGAGAAAGAAACGTCAAATTTAATCGTGCCTTTTGGCGAAAGACCGAGAATTTCTTTAAACCGTTGGAAATTGAGTGATTTTTTTTCGTTTCTTCTTAGTTTCCAGAATGACCAAATGATATCGTGGTTTCCTCATAAACGTACATATATACCTATCTTTTTTTCTTGACTCTCCCCTTTAGCTATTCGAATGAATAAAAAGAAAAAATAATGAATAAATAACAGTTGAATAAAATTCTTCATCCCACTGCGGAGTACACCTGTTACACATACTTGCTCCACATTCTATACGTAGGTACAACTTTTAAACGTGTGATGAATCAGATTTTTTTTTTTTCTAATTTTTTGTCTTCCAGTTGAAAATGACGCCGAAATTTGATTTTGGAATCGCGAGTGGCACCGCCGATGTCGTGGACGTTAAAAGATCCTTTAGCTATATACGTAGGTATATATGGTATATCCGAGAGTCTGAGGTGCATCGGTCGTCGTTCGGTGATATACAGAGAAGCTTGGAGTATAACAGCTATAAGTATAAGCCGGGTTTTCTTCTTGGGTGGTCCATCCGCCGGAGGACCGCACGCAGTGGGCTGCCCTCTCTACAAAAACTCGAACTCCCCTTCCCCTCCCCTCGCCCCGTCCCTTTACCATCAGCACACATGAGGAGATATCCGTATCCGTATACATCGTCGTTTCGTATATCCACTCTGTACGTACATGTTTTAATCTTTGTGTTTGTGTCATAGTGAACTTGTGTTTTTCTCCGTACGTATGTATGGTGTGTCCATATACGTGGTATATGTATGTGGTATATACGCATCCAACAGTGGGATACAAACAGCAACTAGACGGACGGAATATCTCTCAATCTAGCCGACGAATTCCGCCCGGTGCCAGCTAACCAACGTTATACTATATGGCGTATACCATCTATAGCGTATATACCTTGACTCTAGATGTTTAATGTGCCCTTTAGTGTGACTCATGTGATCCCCTCATGATCCATATGCGCTCCTCACCCAAACCAAATACCGAGTTTAACACTGAGGAATTTTTATTATTATATAAACCACACACCAGGGTGGCAATACTTCGAGCTACACGTTTTTTAATTTTATTTTAATTTTGTTTTAGGTTTTTTTTGTCTTTCTTTCTCATCCCGATTCTCGCCCTCGAACGTTATCGATGCTTCTATGTGTATCGATGATTGCGAGCAAAAGAATTTTTTTGTAAATTTTTGAAATGAAAACATTTTCATCAAAGATTTCATCAAGAGAAGGTAAAATTCGAACACCTTGAGCGACTTCCAAATTAGTACACTATTTTTTTCTCACTGCAACAAAGCACTGAAATTTTGCGATGAGATTTGAGATAACAAAGATCCCAATTCATTAAATTACCATTCTCCCGTACAGTGTTGAAAAAAAATTAACCAATCGATAACATTTATCAGCACGTGATTAGGTGTTTAGATAGTTCGCGAGATGTGTGCACCGATCGCGACTAGTATAGAGCTATGAAATTCTTTCTCGGGCTTAACCTCGTCCTCAGCGTTCTTCTTTCGCTTCTGTTTCTATACTAACTTAAGCTCATCGCTAGGATCGAGTCAAGTCCACCGCAAGTTTCATTCAATTATACCCCTGAACCACGTAGTGTATAATGTCTACCGTGTAGCCTTCATGAATGAAGATTCGTTTGTAGATTGAATGTGCAATTTCATTGTAGCAAACCTGATGCTTAGATCTTTATGAACGATTTAACAGATCATCTGGAGAAAATAATACCTTATGTTGTCCGTTCAGTGTATGTATATGGGTATATAAGTATCTGAAAAAGGCAGTCAGTCTTCGGAGATATATACAGCTAACTAAATTGTAAATTGGCTGTTGCAGTAAAGTACCTGCTATATACTTGCCTGATATTTATGCAATTGGCAAAAATGGCGATACGCGCTGAACGGTATATAGAAAATACAAACCCATGTACATCGCGGGTATTACATAGTTCGCTTCTAGCCACGAGTTTATAAGGAGATCGATTTTATACTCGCTGGTAACCATATCAGGCACATAATCAGCAACGTGCCGCATTATCGTCGTCATTATCATCATCATCGTCGTCATCATCATCATAATCATTATCATCGTATTTCCGCGGAAGCCATATGCAACATGTGAATCGCGAAGGCTTCAGTCGAACCTATATACCTCCCTCAAAAGCTTTGCGAGAATCAACGTCACGAGTTAGACAAAACCGGGGAAATTTTCTTTCGAATTATCTTCAATCGTTCCGTCTAACTTGTCGCGAATTAACGTTCCAACCGAACTTTCCTCATCCATTTTCAGATTCATAGGTATGCGTTTCATTTTGCTATACCGCGTAATATTTTCCGACACGTGAATTCTAATTTACAGAATATTTTTCCAAAAATCCACCAACTCCAAACCCAGTGAGCATCGGAGGACCCTTAAACCTTGATAGTCTTGTAACTGTCTTCGCGAATGCGGAACGCTTTCGACAAATTCTTTTGTCGAACCCTCGGAGGTGTTCGGAGAAGGTAGATGAAGCGCATCTAAAAACATTCCCGTTCTTCGTATATCCGAGAATTCACTCAATCTCACCGGGGTTTTTGGCCTGTGAGTGGAACGCGTGGTCTGAAACTGTGTAAAGGATTTGAATTCGGTAGAGTATCGGTATCATGAGTAGCGACGAGTAAATCCGGAACGAAGTATGTTTCGGGGAGGCAGAACACGAGGCAAGCGATGACTCGGGTGATTAGAGAAAAGAGAGAAGACTATGACTAGACCTAATCCAGCTACTACATGAGGTACGCACATACGGTAAAGAAAGGGCTGATGATGGGCAATTCTACGAACCATATGGATCAGGCTTTAAACTCGATAGTCGTAGTTCCTTTATAGTCGCTACACGAAGCGAGTCGATCTTCTTTATTTAAATAATTCATCATCCTACGTTACCGTCCACATTCATTTAGTAGACCATTTTACCGTGATGTTAGTAGTTTAACTCGCAGTTACGGTATTCAAAGTATTAGGTAAGAATAAATTGACGATGATGATCGTCATCGTATTAAATCGAGCGGAAAAAAGAGTTTCAACCCCCGAGATCAACGAAGTTCTTTTATTACTTCTCCTCTCGATCTTCTTTTTATCTTCCAAAACAGGTGAGGTTTACGCGGGGTGTCATAAAAATCGTTTTTGCTATCGTCGTCTGTCTCGTGTGCGGAGAGACAAAACGAAAGATAAAAGAACAAAAAAAACAGTGAAAAATATTCTCGTCATATCATCGGTGTACAAGGTATAACCGGAGAAGATTTGGATTCTTTCAAACAGAATGGAGGGCGAATGGGCCATAAAGGTGGTCACAGCAGGGATGCGGACTGGCGCGCGCGCGTCTGCAAATAAATTAACGGTTGGTAAGAAGAAGAAGAAGAGGAAGTGAAGAAGTGGAAGAAGTAGACGTAGAGAGAGGATGAGGAGAGGAACAAAAAGAGTAGGATGTAAGGAGTAAGCACGTAAGCACGATGATTCCTATTTTGGTATTATTATATGGCTATACTAGACCGATCGACGCGACGCCATGAAGTTCTGTGCTGATATCTCGAGGAATTAAAACCCCATAATTTAAAACTAATTTTACTAAAAAAACAACAAAAATTAAAAATAAAAGATACTCAATAATGACGCGTCGGTGTTATTCACATCGGGGCATAGGTGATGGGTACTTACTATATCTACCCACTTTATTATTCACTTTCTGAGTTATCGCTGCGTTGTCTATTATAACAAGTATATGAGTTACGATCAGGATAGAGTCGAACCGAGATCTTTATAACCCTCGCCAAATAAGGTCGATGGGAAAAATATCACGTCATAGGATAATTTTCGCTTTTATTATTCTATATGGCAGCAAAATTATGAAAAAAAAGATTATGATGTGAACAGTGATTTGTATGGCAACAAATTTCATGATTATATCGACATTCCATGATAATTTAAATAATGCGATCGACATGTGTTCTGAAGCTGTGTAGTTCACACACGTATATAAATATGTACGTATGTATAAGGTGGTGTTGATTCACTCGTCATGATCATCGTTTAGCGGGTTTTCATTTTTCTCCAACGCTTTCGAAATAATCATTTAACTAAGACTGGGAAGCTTACAGCTTTCCTTTTTTCTCTTGCTTCTTTCTTTTTTTTTCTCTTCATTTTCTTTTTCTATTTTTTCCCCCCTTCACATGATGTTTTTCTATTCCACTGCAGTTTAAAAGCCTCGTCTGCGGAGAGTTTTATAGTATTAGTTATACAAGCGTATAGCATTATATAGAAGCTGGATACTTAAACGCGACATTAACGGCACCGTATAACAACTACACGATTATAGCATAGAAACCAGATGTGAAAAACTATTTAGCGATGCCATACAATTATTTGCTCCTATTATAATTCCTCGCCACATACATTTCTACGTAACTTTACATACCTATATGTATAGGTGTATATAACAGAGAAAAATTTTCATACTATTTCTACCAAACAATTGAGTTACTTTTACTGATTTTTTCCTTCTTTTTTTTTCTCTGCAATAATTTATTTTTCATTCACTCAAACTTCACCCCACTCTTCCTTTTTCGTCTTTTTCCTTTTCCTAGCTTCTTGAAAAAAAAAAAAAAAAAACACAACACAAGAAAAACGAAATTATAAAAAAAAAAACTGCGTGGTGTGCGGTTTATCGAAACAGATGACAGCCACGGTTTACCACCGTTAACTTTCTTTCCGGTCGCGTCTTCGTCTGTAAAGTACAACCGCAGGGGTCAGGTGGGTGAAGAGCTAATTGTATATAAATGTATGTGTACATACATTCTGTGTATAAGGTATATGTATATATTTGAAGAATTGACATATGGAGTCGCGTCTCTTTATAAGGGACTCGAAGAAACTAGAAGAAAGAGAAAAAAGCAAAGAAGACAAAAGCAAAGAGAAAGAAAAGAATAGAAAAAGAAGGAGGAAGAGGAGAGAGAAAAAATGTGTGGGATACGTATAGGGGGGAATTGTATAAGCTTGCCAGTTGGGCATTTAGCGTGGTGGACTTAGGATTGATACGTACTAGGCGCCGTGTCGCATGAGGAGGATATTATCTGACGATGGGTTTGGCTTTGGGGTTTTGGGTTTTGATGGGGTGGGCGAAGCGCCACTTTCCCCGTAGTTTATTCCATGGTTGTTGATTTAGGGGATGGGATTTGAATTTATGTTCCTATTCGACCTGCTACAAAGCTTCTTACTATATGTATATATACACATAGTTCCTGTGATACCCAACTGCTCAAACACCGACAACCAGACCCTGATGGAATACCGGAACTATATCCTCAAGTTGTTAACCAAATTAGGAAATTAGAGATAACGATCGTACCGCCGTACCATAGATCAAGCGAAAAACGGAAGAAAATTTAATTTCTTATTCTATTTTTTACAACCTATATCGGTATGATGCGATGTGAATTAAAATGATACATAATTGAGAACCATTGCACGCATATTAGATCGAACGAAAAAGAGGACTCGAATCATGGATAATGAATGAGCCTGTGAAAAGTTGAATTTTCGGTAAATCCAGATTCTTTAGATGTTTCAAGAACCTTGGATTGACCAAAAAATGAGCGTTGTCGAAAAATTCAACACGGCTAGGTTGAATAAATGGATGTTTCCAAGTTCAGATCGATATTTTTCTTGTGTAACAATTGACCAAACTGCATGATCGAATAAACTTACAATAATTTGAGTAATTTTTTACTAACCGGTCTGTTGCATGTAACCATATTAGTGGATGTTAGCGTTTCTACAATAGCATTGAATCGCATTCAGCATCATTGTTCGTTCGGATATAACAAACTACCATGTCGTAGATTATCACTGTTAATTAAACGTGGGTATATTTATTCGAACTTGTTTATAATTTATAAAATCTCGGAACCAACCTTGTCGCATACTTACAAAAAACGCACGCTCTCCTTTTCGGTTGACTATTTACTATTACATTGTGGAGTAGTTTTGCATTTACCTTCGATTTAATTTCAACACATGCCATAAAATCCTTCATTACATCACCGCCGATTCCCATATCGCATATCGCTTCATGTGTAGTATGTACGTACGTACTCACAAATCGCAAATTCATTTCACTCGAATACAACAATTACAGACTTTACACAGCGAAACAGTACGACCTGTAAAATACATTATCAGTACATTGTAGCTACCCAATACCGTGGTGCAGCGTACCTGGAAATGCCATAGGGAATATGGTTACTGACTGAACTAGGAAACTACGTCGACGTGCGTGACATCGAACATTTGACATGGTTCTCGGTCGCGGTGCCATGCCGGCGCGATATACATATATTCGAACGAACTAACCAATGAACCAACAAAATTTAGTCTTGATTTCTGCCAGTCTACCGATATTATGCTATATACCACGATACATCGTTATTACGGATCTAGGCATAAGTTATGTATCAACCACCATAAATACAATGATATTATATCAAATAAGTCCCTAACTATGTTGCTAGTATACGTATAGGTATCGTAAAACTTTCCGTTAATTGACAAACCAATAACAATTTCATTCGATATGGTAATTTGTTTTGGGAATAATAACGATAATGATAATAATATTAATGATAATATTTCGGTAATGGCTGCAGGAGCAGCGGCGGGGGGAGGGGGGCGTGCATAGGTATATTTAAATGCGAAATCGGTATACATTCGTCAATCAATGATTGGTATGTGGAGTACGAGGTATATGGGTAATCGCGCTAATCACGATTCAAATGCTTAACATTTTTTTCCTTGTATTTGTTTTATTCGATTTAGTTTGTTCTTTTTTCCATTCGGAGAATGCGTATATCGTTTATCTGCAATCAGACACCATGACCAAAAATTGCAGCGCTATAATAGTTGTTCGGAATAATTAAGGAAAATCATTATCGTGATTACGGTAGATATATATGATCAACCTTAAGCGCAGATCATGAGCCAATTACTTGCTCGGAAAGGTAAAACCTGTAAATTACATTACATTCAAACCGTTCTAGTTTCCACGAAGAATTTTCCGTCCTTTTTCATTCGTCATTGCAGATTCTCGGGATCTTTAGCGTCGCTCGGCGAGAATCACGCGACGATCCCGTTTATTATTGGGTATAATACGCGTATAATATAGTTATTACCAAGCGATATACATAAAATAATGAATATATAATAATCTATCTGTCTGCCTGAAGTGTCCGAGGAGATGACAGCTAGCCTTCCCGCGCCTTTCGTTTTCCCTCGCTCATCGGTGAGCATCAACAAAAAACTAACCGAAATTACGGTGACTTCCGTTCCACAGGGTTCGCTGATGCTCGCTTCTGGTGCAGTTAGCTTCCCGCATCTGTCCCTAATACGACGACGATTCGTTTGTCCTCGTAAATATATACGTCAACGGTTTATTTTCATTTTTATACTGCAGTTTGTAAAATAGCTGCGGCGCGCGCGCGTGCAGCTTGTGCACCAGGATGAGAAGATGTTGAGTCTCGTATCCCTGCAAGAATCGATCATTGATTACGACAAACTGAAAAAAATAAAAATAATCGCAGCATTATAGTGCAGGGCTCTGTATTATGAATATAATAATTTGTATTTATCTTTTTTTTTTTCTGTATTTTATCTGTGATGAGTCTGAAAATATTGTATCATGCACTTAAAATTTATTCAATAATAATTAAGATACGCCTGATTACCACGTCTCGTGTATTAAGCTTTAATTACAATGTGCCTGTATGCTGCATGTACATGCGCAAACGGGATCTGCGAACTAATGAATAAACGTTAATAATAATAAATATATAACGATATAATAAACGAACATTTCAATTACATACTCATTCACTAATAATCAGATCACCCTGGGGCGGGTCTCCAGCTCACTCAGAAAGCTGCTGCTGCTGCTGCTCAGATTATCTCTACCACGCATCCGCGTGTGCCTTTAATACATACGTTATGTGGATACGTATATATTTATATATACATACGATGGCCCATGTTCATCAGTAACCATCGAAACACCCCTGAGGATCAATCGATGTGTAACGGAGAAAAAACAAAATGTTACAAACTGCAAACACCATCGACGACCGATCGGCATAATTACATTGCACGTAAATAGTCATGACCTGCACGCTATGATTGTATCAATTTTAGTCACATGATCAATAGCCAAGACATTACTGAACTGAATAATTATAAAAAAAAAAAAATGAAAAACCTCTGTCAAAAGCGAACAAAAATTACAGATTGCTTGAGAACAATTGTTGCATATAAATCTCATCAATCACGACGGATAATCTAGTCAACATCAAACAACTAACAATAAACAACAACAACATAATAAAATACGATGCACATTTAATTATCGTATAACCCTCCGCGACACTATATACATTCCGACGGTATATTAAATAGGTATAGGATAAAAGTATGCCCATACACACACTCATCTACATATATATATATTATATATATATGTGTACGCATAAAAGTGACCGAATAAGTTTTAACATGAAAACGTTATGATACGAGCTGCTGCTATGTCCGTTGCCGGGATGAATATGGTCCACTAAGAATGAACGAATGGACGCGGACGGACGGACGAATGGACGGACGGATGGACGGACGGGAGAACGGACGTTGGACCACCCACGCCGATGGATGGACCACCGCCGTCGCCTACTGGCATACATTAGAGCCACCAGCACCACCGGTAGAACCAGCAGAAGCGGGAGGAACGGCAGCCCCAGCGCTATGGGTTTGCTTCGCGTATATCCATCGCGTTGACTATAAAGGCGGTAGAACGGTGTCAGGGCGAGAGAACTGGCAACCGATCATACATACATCATTCGGCGATCGCCCTTGTTCGGGAGGGCAGGGGAAAGAACGGGTGACTTTGAATTTTCGATCCACCACCCCCAGGATCTGCCGGGCATTATGAATCAATTATTTTTTTTTCCATGAAAACTGTTACAACCCCGCTAGGATCGTATGGGCACAATCGCCCGATCGGATATTTGCGTACGTACGATTTTGAGAAACTTCACCGTCATCTGGTATACATTCCGTGTACAAATATAATGTACGTGTAATGTGTCGTATACTTTGATGTAGTCGACACCCATTCAATTGACATTTGATACGGTACGAAGTGCCGGCGGGAAACAATCGGCTCAAAGTGAAGTGGATCGCGGTACAGGGTATTGCCATTTCTACGGTTAAGGATAATCCATGAAAAAATTCGAGGTGTAGCGTATAATTGCACCGGTACGAGGACAAGATGTACTTGAACTTTATTAGGTATATTTGGAATTTTTCGTTCTTCCAATAAACTATATTATACCGGCAGCCTTCTTTCCGGGTTCTAAAATCTACACTGTTTTTGGAGTGAAAGTTACATATTTTCAGGTTCCAATTTTCACGATCGGTTCATTATTGTATATACGTCATGCGTTTTTTTCTAATTTTTTTTTTAACTGCTTCAGTTAATTAGAATGCGCTCTTTTTTCATTGGGTCGAGTGTATGTCGGAATTAATTCAATGGACGACCGGCAATGAGCGCGAGCCCTTTTTTATTGTCATGTACATATATACTACATAGGTAGATACAACAATTTTAAATCGCGCGAGTCAATCTGCTACGGGATTCATAACGTCAATATTTCATGTCCCGATTCATGAACACCGTATTTTGTAAATCATCGCAACCATATTGTCTTGCGAATTTCAAATGAACTTCTCACCCAATCGATCGAAATCTTTTTAAAAACAATGAACGCAATGTTATAATTGTGAAATTGACAAATATGAAATCAGAAGTTCTCGAAGACCACCGTCTAGATGGATCAAATAATCACGAAGTTTGGATGATTGAATTCACTCCATCAGCATTTGGGTAAAAAAGGCTTCGGAATATGCTAAAACATCGGTGAAAAAGGAAAATACTACATGACCACGATATACTCATAGCTACTCATTGGTTCGATTTCTAACAATACTTGAAACACTACGGTTCTTTTTGTTATTTGTTGTCTACTTTCCGGAGTTTCAATTGTATTTGTTTTTTTCCTTTCCTTTCTGTATTCCTTCGTTCATTTCATGTTACACCAGCGCGGCGCAGTTGGGTCCAAGCTTCGCGAGATGAGCTAGTTTCCTCGTCAAGGTCGACCTCACGCCGACGTGAATAAAATTATTTAGAAAGAGGTGGAACGATTTTAAAATTCTTCATATTCTTAACTCCCTTATGAAGGGTTATGTAATTATATGTACATAGTATATTGTACGGTTTTGATTATTGGTCGAAATTCGACGAGTCGAAAATCATCTTGTTCCAACAATTCGCAGGTGTTTTTTTTTTCTTTTCTCAACTCACATGAATTACAGGGGGTTTCGCGCTTAGGCTTTCAGATGCACGAGAAGGTTCTTTTTTTGTCTTTTTTGTCCGGTATTTTTTCGAGATATCAAAAACTTATAGATGACTATTTAATAAGCTCGACGCATATCAAACTTCCGGCCCACATACGACGCGGTGGACTGTGGCTTCCGGTTTGGTTTAGGCAATAGCCGAAGGCTGTACCACATACCGACTTTTTCATTCTTCCTTCTTCTTCGTCGTCTTCGTCTTCTTCTTCATCTTCATCTTGATCCGTAAAAGTCGAACGTCGTGACCTTATTTTTGACGTGTTATATAAACTATTTCTGGGTAGACCGCGAGCGCGTAGTAGGATGTGGCGCGGATATAAGACGAAGAAGAAGAATAATAGTAAGAAAGATGTTGAAAAAAAGGAAGCAAAAAACAAAATAAGTAGAAGAAGAAGAGTCACGCACGTAAGCTGGGAGATACGCAACGCACGCCACCTTGCATATACGTTTAGATTATATATATTTCCCATATGTGTGTGTTCCCTGTACATGTACGTTCATCATATGGGGCAGATTTTTGAAGCAAGTATATCGTCGAAATAAACGCCATTGATGTTTCGAAAAATCAGGGAGCTAGATCTTATCTTTCTCCATGCGATCGATTCCACATATAATTATGTAAACTACATAGGACGGAGAATTTTTATGGTTGATGATACGCGGTACATGAATTTGACAAAGCGTCGTCACTGGATGAAAGAAAATGTATTTTTTTTTAAACGTAGCAATTACATACAATATGCGATGTATTTCTATATGACATTTTATGTAGTTCGAGGAGAAAGTGGGGTATCACGCGTATGGGGTAATTAAATTGTGTAATCGACTAACTAATTTGTCGACGATCGCATAAATAAAACATATTCCGTATCTATACATTAGCCTCTTAATTTCGTATTTATGTATACCTGAGACGATGATGACGATGATGACGACGATGATGACGATGGTATATCGGTAAAGATGCACCGTAGTTGTATATAGGAAAAAGCAGCAGATGCTGCGGGCGTTAAAAAGAAAAAACTAAAAGAAACTATGAGAACCTCGTGCATTTCAATATCCCTGTAATAATAAAACACACAAACATGAAATGTTGTTTTATTAATGTTTTGTAAAGCAACGGGACTTTTAGTATATGTATAACCCTCTCAATCAATTCTGTAATATGTATATATACCTATGCCGCTTATGTTCAGCTTTACATACACATAAGTTTATAGAACACGTCTCAATTTGTATGAAAACACGTTGGTTCGGTTTACATGTGTATACGTGGATTATATATAACCAAATAAAATACGTGCAAAGCTCGCGCCAATGAAATGTCTCAATATACTTTACCATATATACTTTACAATCAAAGGTATATATATTTCATACTATCACCTCGTATGCACGTTTTTCATTTTTTTCAACCCTGCAGCTCATGCAAGAAGAGATTAGGAGTATTAACTATACTTAATCACGTCATTTGAGATGGTAATTATATCGCTAAACGTACAATCATCAGATTATATATGATGGGTATATAATAAAATGTTCGTCTGTTTGATGGGGAAAAAAAAACTTGTCAAATGTTCAACCGTGTAACATCAAGTGCATATAGGTATACAGGATATGTGTATATATAAAACATATATTGTAATACTACGTATGATTTATTGATTTGTCGAACTTTTATACACGTTTCGAAATCAATTAATTAATTAATTGATTTATTAATTAATTTATTTATCTATATAACAAGCAAAAGCAGCGAGTTATACGAGAATAACTCTGCGAATATGTACGACGTGTGTACCTACGTATATACTATACGGATTACTATGTACAACATCATACAAATTTTACGTATACGTGTTAAATCTACGTATATATATATGTATGTGAAAATGATCGCTTCGGGCCTATACATTTATATACCTATGGACATTACACGTACCGATGTGTTCCTCACTGCACGGTATTATAATAGGTACCTACCTCTAAAAGGAATAAAAATGAAAAACTAAAAAAAATAAGTAGTTATCGTAAAGTTAACTTTGCATGATTCTGCCACATTAAACGATCTCTAACTCAAATATCCACGACGGTTATTGTTACGGGTAACATTTTTATGGAGATTGCATTCCAAAGCAATGAAGATTATTAAGTGGTTTCAACGATAAAAATAAACTAACCGAATGTACGAATACGTAGACGTATACGCATACAGGTATACGTATATGAAAAGAGGATATAGAAGAAGAGAAAGATGAAGCAGACGAATAAAAAGAAAGAAAGATGGAAAAAAAGTAATAAAAAGAAATGTATTATACCTCAACCAAGCCTTGCAAAGGTGCAGCAGCAGCGCACTCCTTCACTTTTAGCACGACGAAGCGCCTGATATGTTTATTATACAACGAAGTTGAGTTTCTGAACAGAGTTCAGAAGGTCCTGAGATGAGAAAAAGTTTAAAAAACAAAAAATAAAATAAAAAAAAACAAAAACGAAAATGAAAAAAATTACAAGATTTATCCACTCGTTCTTCGCACACCGCTATAGAACAGAATAAGAGGTCTGCCAACTGAACTGAGGTTCAACCCTTCGACTTATTTTTGTTTTGTATTTAAACAAAATTTTTTCAAAGTTGAAGCATAAAAAATGAATGAATGAAATCAAATGAAGCGTCTATCTCTCTGACGTACGTACGGTAATTTGTTAAGTTCATTTTTTTCTCAATATCATATTACTACCTTAGATACCTTATACTCGAATTCAGGGGATTCTAACGACGTCAATGATGACGATGATGATGATGATGATGATGATAATGATGCGAGGAAGGCGATAAACCATGCGCGAGACGGTTTGCGAGAGAGAATATGAGGCGAAAGCCTGTGCGCGTGCCAAATATAACTGACTTCCGGTGGCTCGTGATGAGGACGGTGAATACTATATCGTATATATGGGGTATTCCAACGACAAATCGACTTGGCCGTGACCCTCGCTACTTTTTCATATTTTTTTCCTTGGTAAACGTAACAGTAGTACAGGACAAAGAGACGACCGTAATCAACATTGTTTTTTTATTTTTTTTTCAATTCGTCTGGCAGTAATGATCGAAAATGTTCAATTTATACCAAGGACCGTTGGATATTTTTTCTCAAACTTACGCCACAAGTTTCTTCGTAAAAAAGAAAGTCTTTTGAACAAATTAAAAAAAGGGTTACGATCATAGCCAGGCTCGATTTGGCACGAAATGCCTTATACGTGTATATATACGTATGCACGAGCCGGAGGGTACATATGTTATCAAAGTAGCAGTTTAAGAGCGAGAGTGTGAGCGCAGAGTTTATTTGTAACATGATATAACATGCCCCAAAATTGTCATTGCCGCATGTGAATTTAAGGGTCGTTTCATCCGCGTGTTCCAAATAATTTCTAATCCCCAATTCCCAGGTTGTAGAGAAAACCGCGAAATTAAGCGATCGCTCTGTTATAAAGGGGATTCATGTGCGTCCTCGTATCTTGAGTGAGCCTTAATCAAGGCCCGTGTTAACTCCGACTCAAGATCAAGATGATCACGACGACGCCTTTCGAGGTTCGAAAAAATTTTAGGCAAGAATATGGAGCATTTCAAGCTGAATCATATGTGGCCTGTGCGATCCTGGTGATTTTTATTCTTTGTTCTGCATTTCTTCTCAACCTTTTTGTTCTGATCAAATTGTCTCAAAAAACGCCGTGGTTTTTAATTTCGATAGAAATCCACTGAAAAAAGGGATCGAAGAAAATTGGACAATTGCTGCGGTGCGAAATTTCGCCTATTTGGATACCTGGAGCGTACGCGTTCGCGCGTGCAGGATGATTCTATGTATAATTACACGCGTGTGCATCGTTTGTTGGCTTGAGTAGGGAACGGGGCGAAACCTTATGCGCTCAGCTCTTCACGCAGCATCAACTTCTTGCGCGTGTTAGTTTATAATACCCCGGACTACTCGAGTAACACGCGTGTGTCTCGAAGTCAGCTATGGGTGGCCCTCGTTGGTTCCCCTTTTACTCCGCGCCATCGCGGTCCATATAATATAGTAATATACATGTATGTGTATCATATACATAGGCATATATACTCGCATAGACACATACTTACATATACATTGTACGTATCTGACAAAACTGAGTGGGCGTCACGGGACATGCAAATTACCCGTACCAGATTTGGCGATACATCTTAATTTTGTGCGAGCTAGCTCAGCTAAACATATATGTATCATATACAATATATATATATATATATGTATATATATATATATTTCCATATATGTACTTATATGTGTATATTTTATACCTACGTATACATACCTTACCACGTGTCTATGTATGCGTTGTGTAATATACATACGCGGGTTGATAATAATATTCGGCTCAACATTTCGCGTGTAGTTCATCAGATTCGCTGTTCTATTGTATAGCTATATATCTATAATTGAATTTTAGTTTTTATAATCCTTTTCTTTCGGTTTCTATGAATAAATGCATGAATTTCCTGTAATTATGTGTTATATGTGGTGTGAAAAATTAACGGTTCCACACGTGTTTCCATGAATCTTGTATAATTATACGAAGCAAAATACCTGTTTCTTATATCGGATATCCAGTATTAGTATATAATTTACGGAATTTCGATTAATAGCTCAATTTTTATCCACGAAAAGCAATAGGCATACCTGATATTCAAAAATGTAAAAATGATGATGTGCATAACTATCATCCGAAAGAAATATTCAACCATCTTATTCCCATGATGTTGTTGTGTCGTTTTTCTTACTATTATTACTATTAATGTTTTAATTATTTTTAAATCACATTCGTATATGCATGTATTTATGTATCTAGTCTTTTCATGTATCGTATATAACGTAATATAAGCGAGGTTGAAATTTGTCGCGTGGTGGTCCACGGGCAGCTGGAATATAAGTTTTAATCGGGGGTCAACCTAAATTAAGATTTATGAAGTAAATCATTTCATCGCACTAACACATCAACGTCCATCCCTGAAGACCACCCTGAACATAGCTACGATGGTATAACTATAAGCTGACGATCTCAAAACTTCTCGTCTAGCTGCTGCTGCTGCTACCAAGCGCGGCTGTCCATCATTCAAAGAACCGGGTATATAAAAATTCTGACAGTCGCAGAGATCAGAAAATTTATTCCATCAGTCTCTCTCTCTAATTTTTTTTAATAACATTTGTGTTCGTTTTTTTTCTAGAGAAAGAATTTTAGTCAATGACGTGAAGCGCATGGTCACAGAAGTTGGGCGGCGAGAGGGGGGGGTGCGTTGACATTTAATTGCCTGACTGAGTGTCGTTTTTAAGGGTGGACACCCTAACACCTATTGGTATACATGTATAGCTGGTCGCGTGTCAAAGTTTAGGGTCGGAGTCCTAATCATCATCGTCATCCCTCTCATTCACTCCTGCTATAGGTATACACATGCGTATATGATATACCGACAATTAATTATCTTATTTCTCTCTCACCATGCGTGGAACGAATTACTGGTGTAGTTTAAATTTATTAGAACCATCGACGATCGTATGTATTTAACTGTGATGTATAATACGCGGGGTATCGTCTTTAATTTTGTGTATATACGGGGGATCAGATAATTATTTGCGATTTATACAATGAATTATTTCTATGTATATAGTGTATACGCGTGACATAGACAATTTATTGTATGCCTATATACCTACCCTTGGTAAGGTAGAACAGACCAACCCGCAAAAACGCAAAAGAAAGCGGATTTTCGAAAAAAAGACTACCTCCGTTTTCTGAAATTTTCGACTGTTTATGAGCCCACCCTCGACTGTTCTTACGGTTGAGTGAAGTTTTTGAAAATACCCATGATATCGACACTTGTCATTTTTTCTTCTCAATTCAAAATGTAAGGTTCTGCAAAAACCTCAAATTGAACATTTTCATCGGCATTCTTGAGTCAAAAATAAAAATCTTAGGGGAAATATTCTTCTCACGATCGGTTTCGAATACGCTAAATATCAGGGAAATGGTATCCATGTAAACATGCATACTGTAATAAAAGAATAAGCTCGAACTTGAGTTAAAAAATGGAAAAACGTAAGAGAGTGGCCATGAAAAGAGAAAAAGGAACAGAGAGAGGGAGAGAGAGAGAAGGAAGGACAGCTGCTACTGCTGTTGGTGCAGTGCTGCTGCTGTAGTGCAGGGTCGACTGGGTGGCTGAAATTAATGTTGCCCGCTTAATTGGAGCCACTGAAGTATGCGTGCTACTAGGTGCTTTAGTATTCGTTCAGAGTGCAGCAGGTTGCACGGTGATCGCGGTGCTCAACTTTTTAACCCTTTGATGACGTAGGAGACGCTGTGAGACCCTATATGAAAAAAAAAGTCATTGTTCCGAGTGTTCTCTAGTGCTTGGAACAATTCTTTGCTTGTTTTTTTAGAAAAAAAACAAATTCAAAGATCATCTGCTCTTATACCATGAAATATACGATTTAAGAGAGCAGGATCAAGATTTCAACGACAGTGACATTTCATAATAGACATTTATCGAGATCCCATCGGAATAGAATTAATATAATGATAACAAGAACCAAAACGATCGTACACGAATTCTCACGTGGAGGAAGGAGACTCGAATATTCCGGTCCCACGATTGCTTTTATACATAAACATAAAATTTTTATACATATATCCTCGAACAAAGTATGTAAAAAAACGTGTTGTAATATTCCAGGAAATCGGTATACATCGTCTCTCGGTAAGGCTTTTCCAAATCTTAATTCGTTTGTATATACATATAAATGTGCACATATCTGTATATATACACATATGCGAATACGTAAGGCTGCTGGGCGGTTACCGATCGGCGAACTCTGGTGGTGGTTTTTTCTAACTATGTAATTAGCACCGAGACATGGACGGGAGCAAGCCCAACTTCTCGATCCACTTTCGCATAATATTCACGTAGCATTAAGAGCCGCGTGGCAAATTATAAATAAGATCTTTCGACATATATACCGTACCCATGTACAAACATATCTATACGTACCTCATATATACAAGCATATGTTGCAGTGAAGTTGAGAAAAAAACTTTAGCGAAAAAGGAATATATCTTATTTAACCCGATCACTCGACTCGCCTGCTTTTCGCTGAATATTTCCCGTTCAGGAATTGGTTGTCAAATAATGAAGCAGTTAATTGTCGTATTTTGCTGTTGCTGCTGCTGCACAAATCGATATCCCCTATCGAGAAATAAGACTTAAACGACTCGCCGCACGCGCTCTTCTTATTTTATATTTTACGTACACGCGTTGGGTTCGTCCACGTGAAACGCAAATGGCTAAGAGAATTATTTTCGCTCCACTTCTTCCCTTAGTACCTCCGAGTATTTGTGTAAAGTTTTAGATTTTTTCAAATTAATGGTATACCAATAGCAGTTCAAAGTCAGCCAAAAACCTGGTATTCGTTAAAATCGCGATTTTTCAATTCTAAATTTTGAAAAAATTGACGAAAGTTGGGTACCGCCATTTTGTGTATTTTTTCTAACTATGCAAAATGGATTCTTTATTCAAAAATTGAAAGGATTCTCAATGTAAGAATTCTTGGAATTACAGTTATTTTACTGGAAAATCCTTTTTTTTTTGGATTTAAACGCCAGAGTTGAAATTAATTCTAAGTTTCTGAAATTTCTTTAAAAACGTTTTCTTTGTTTTCGATATGTTTGTTGTAACTAAAAAAAAAGTTACTATTCAGGGAAGAAGAAGAAAAATGTGAGATAATAATAACAATATAAAATGAATGATAAAATGAATGTTGTATTATGTCTGTATAATTTTTAACCGGTATGTTTTTCTCTTTTTGTTCTCAGGACGAAGTAAGTAGAACTGCTACACCAGAGCAGATGATAAAGATTGCCGTACTTCTAGATGAAAGAGAGAGAAAGAGAGAAAGAAAGAGAGACTTAGAGGTGAAATGGAATCGAGAAAACGTGAGCTTTTGAATCTAACAAAATTTTTACATCAATGTCACAAATTCAGCGAAATGAAAATAAAAATTTTTTTTGAAATCATTATAATATCTACATATATATAGGTATTACTTATCACGTCATTATATATATTGTAATGTGTGTCGAAATTAATTTATTATTGTTTTATAATTCATTTAAATTTTACATACAGTGATAATCGTACGTGTTTGGAGACGGAAGCATTATATATAATTTTAAGAGCTGTTAATTAGACCCTCATTGGCAAAAAAATGATTTTAATTGTTCTATGATACGTAACGTCACATTCGGAACATAATCGAGATATACGTTTTCACTTTTCATTTCAACAGAAATTATTGAAAAACTAAAAATTCAAAAACTGATGTAACGTAAAAGCATGCGTATACATTCAATTCATTAGCAATGTTCTAGAATCTAGATGATGGATTAATGTATTATATAAATCAAACAATAGCATGATTATACATTAACGATTCTTAGAATAATCCTTGAGCAATTTCTTTTTTAGTTTGTTTTTTTCCTTTTTCTTTTTTTACTTTGTTCGTTTTGAAAGCAGTAAAAGCTTTATTTGCTGTATAGTTAAGTTAAGTTACAGCGACATTTTCTCGTCGTCTTAAATCTCATCTCTTAGCTAATACAACGTGAGCAAGTATGAGAGTCCGGCTCTTTAAAGACGACAAGTTTATAAAAAGGGTATTGAATCGGTTCTCGCGATTCTGTGTTATGACTTCAAAGTGGTTAAATGTATATACCTATGTATACGTACCTATGTATTATACGTATACTGCACAGAGGCAAACGCTTTCATGTGTACATATGTATGGATATCTACCGATATAACATTCTCCCGATGAAACGAAGCAGCCGGCTATATGTATACCGATCGCGTCGCGACGCGTATACGTCCCCAATCGGTCTCCAGGAAACTTTCAATCACCGGGTTTCGAGCCGCAGCAGCAAAGCAATTGAACGCTCATTGCGCCCATTTACTCGGTATCGCACGTTCACAGAAGCGTGCGTGCCGCACAGCTTTGCTTTACCCCTTTCCCTCCCCTATTTCGTATCCCCCTCACCTATCCCCGCATCTTTTGTCGGTCCTCTATTTTCTTACCTCTCTACAATCCTCCAAGATCCTCCTCGTTGTTCTCCATTATGGATTTCTATCCGATTCGATCTACGATACAACGCGCCGCGCGAAATGTTGACCGGATATGTGGACATACATGTATAATTTTACATACGCTCGCTTATGAATTTGATATTATAAGGCGCCACGCGTCATTGCGGAGATTTGGATTTTAGTAGATTGACATGAAAACTCGCGTAATTCTCCTGTCGATGTTTTTTGCACTGGAGTAAAATAACAGCGAGAATTCGGTGTAGAATCTTCTCTCGCCGTTGAGTTTATAGTGAAGAGAATCGAGGTTAGAGGTGGTGGGCGGGTAGGAGTTTTAGTATGGGGGAAGTAACGAGCAGCGGTCTAATTACTTAGTCGAGTCAAGACCTCTTCTCTTCCTCCTTCCCTTTTCTCCTTCTCCATCCCTTTCTCGCAGTAGAAGGTATCTGTAGGGGTAGTAGAGATAGCAGAAATGCACGCGGCCGGGAGAAACCAATAACGCTAAAACGTCTTTCCTCAAACAACCACCTACTACTCATCCTCCTCCTGCACCCCTACCTACTTCTCTTCCTTACATTCCAACCTCCAAAGACTCTTCAACAGTCACCCTTCCCCCCCTCCCGTTACCCTTCAAACCTCCACCACCTCCAGTTACTTCGAACTAAACGGACAACGAACCACTAATTTCAACGAGTTTGAGTTAGACGTTAACCCCTCGCAGTCTATCACGTGGATAAACAAACCTAATCGTAAATTATAACTTTCAACTTCGGAGAAATAAGCTTCGGAAGCTTTCTCATCACCAGCAGGTTAGCTGTTTTTGAATTTTATTTTTTGTATGCTACATACGATCGGGATTACGATACGAGCTGTCGATTTATTTTCAATGAAATCATCACGGTTGCAAAATCTTGAGACAAAATCTTTTTTTTTTTTTTGGTTTTCATTTATACAACTCTCGCTAGATTAAACTCGTTCAAGTCTTGGATGAATGGTAAAAAATCGAAGCTTCCGTGTTCGGAAATAAAAATTTTCGTGAAAATTAATAAAAAATGTGAGATGATCGGAATCAATGATATTTTTACCCTAACTCTTTTGCTGTAATACAAAACCTAAAAAAAAAGAAAAAGAAAATCTTAAAAGTTTTTCGCAATCCATACTTACGGGGTCTTACCTTCCGAGTTCCCACTTTGCTTCAGTCTCTAGTCTCAATTATATATCGATCTAAATAATATCGTTATCGAAATAAATAATCTCGTAGCCATACTACGTCTGATGCACCGTCTCCCGGTATGCTTTCAGGTCCTCGAACACGTCGAGTAAAGAGATCTAACGGTGACAGTCGAACGACAGGTTCAACCCCCGAGGAAAAACGTCCTCGAACAGCTTTTAGCGGCGAGCAGTTAGCCCGTCTAAAGCGAGAGTTTGCCGAGAACAGGTACCTGACCGAGAGGCGAAGGCAGCAGCTTTCAAGGGACTTGGGTCTGAACGAGGCGCAGATTAAAATCTGGTTCCAGAACAAACGAGCGAAGATCAAGAAGGCTAGTGGTCAGAAGAACCCCCTCGCTCTACAGCTGATGGCACAGGGTCTCTACAATCATTCAACCGTTCCACTCACGAGGGAGGAAGAGGAACAGGCAGCCGAATTACAAGCCAAATGACAAGCGTAGAATATTATTTTGTCACTTAGCTAACGTATTTTGTGGACACGATTCAAGTTCTTACATTATATAGAAATGAACGGCTACACTCGACGCACTCATTATTCATGTAGAAACCCGTTGTAGAATATTATGTAAGAGAGAGAGAGAGAGAGAGAGAGAGAGGAACGAAGAGACCGCAAAGATTTCATCAATTTCCATCGAAATATTAGATAGATTTTTTTTTCTTTATTCGTCATCCACGGCGATGAGGTGTAGTTGGTCTCAAAACTGTAACAATTATGTTTACACATGTATTTTGTTCTCCTTTTTTTTTTTGTTCTCGATTCTTCGTACAGGATAGAAAGTCAAATTCATCCTGGAGGCTATATTTATTTGGAAATGAAGAAATCTAGTCCTATCAATATGCTTTGCAAATTGTCCCCTCCCCCCCGCCCTTTCCCCTGTGACGACCCTTATGAAATTAGCCATCGCCGATTTTCAGGTGTGTACAAAATTCGAATAAAATAAAATAGTCTCATGCCATTATCGGTCAATTTAATGCAAAGTTTTCGTTTTTTATCTTTTTTTTATCTCGTCCAAAATTAATTCCGATGATAGACATAAAACCGATACTGTGCATTACTAATATGTACTTTAAATTTATGTTACACTTACGATTTCCTTGGAGAATCGTATAAATTAATTATTTATAATAGATAAGGAATTATTGATTCTCAAATCGATCTCTGGGTATACATTTACTTTTTTGTTTTGCGCCGATGATATATTTATAAGAAAAACAAATTAACTAATGATATTAAAATTACTACTAATAATTGCAACTATGGTAATAACAACGCGATAATATTAACATTAATTTATTGTAAAAATGTAAATTATATGAAATTATACATATATACATATATATATACATATATATAAGATATAGTGTTTCATGACAGGCGTGATCTTGCAACGTGCAATAAAATCTAATAATTATCTAGACATACAATACTATACGTTATACACATATTATACAAATTACCTACCCCGCTGATAATGTGAATTTTAATGAATACATGAAAATAAATTAATAAACGAGTATATAAATAAAATGAGATTGACAAACGCGCGATTGAAGATATGTTACATTAAAAACAATAAATAAATAAATAAATAAACGAATGACTAAATAAAACGACAAAAATCGAACTAACAATAAATGGACCTGTAAATATCATATTTAAAATGATTATAAATAGTAGCGTATAATATAATATAATTGTGTATAATATCTGAATCAGCGAGATAATATTGCCTATAGACTGTGTAAAATTAAACTTAGTTATTTATTTACATAATACTATTATATATATTTAAAAATAAAAATTATTATAGAAAGGAAAAATCCGAGGAAAAGATCTATATACACTGCAGTACACGCATACATCGAAACATACACACACACGCGTACATACACACACATGATAGGTATATACATAAATACGAAAAAGATAATACATGTAAGATTATTTAAAAATCAATTAAATATTACCAGTATCAAGTTATTATCAATTCAAATGCCTATAATTATTATCAAATTCCGCATTGCTTCCCATTGTCCAGTTTACCCGAACCAATTTTTCATATGGGACGCAAATTTTTTGATAAATTCTCAGATTCGCACAGATTATACGATTCCTCAGGATCTTCTTCGCGAGATTGGCGAGATCGTCATGTTGGGATTTGTGGAGCACCGTGGGTGAAAAATCCCATAATCTTATGTACTTACATGGTATGTACGTACATGTGTTACATGTACACGAGGGTGTTGCAGGGATGACGATGAGTATAGAGTAGGGGATCTGCAAGACGCTATATGTACATATTTCTAAGGGCGGGTCGATCGTTTATGTTCTGCAGGGGTGGAAGAATTGGCCGATTTTAACGCGCATGCCTTAACCCAACTGGGTGGCGATGCGATGGTTTCCTCGGTGGTTTTCAACCTACTACAGCACGTTGTCAATTGATTTAAAGTCGAAAGGTGGCCATCGCTGATATGAATTCAGCCACGCCTTGAAACGTGAACGCGCCTGCTTGAAATAGCCTTCGTGTTACTCTTATAAACACATAGGGAAGCCCTTAATTCAGATTTCTATCCGACCCCCTTCGTGAAACTAACCTTAAAATAAAGTCAAAGATTTTTATCGTTACGTCATCTTTCGAGTTTTCACACGTATTTCGACACGTAGTAAGAGTGTGTTATTTCAATCACTTCTGAAAGTAAAAGTTTACCTTCCGACTCCACGTATTTTTGAAAAGTCTAGATGTCTGGATATGGGAAAGTTTTTTTGCCCGATCAAATTCGCTGATGTTTCGTTTACTGATTACGAAAATGCGATGAGATATTTTTTCACTTTTGAAATCGAAGCGGAAAAATATTCAACCCAGTCCCACGGCTTATGTTTTTTTTTTTTGGTTTTGGCTTCAGAGTTTTCAACCGAATGTCTGGCTTTGATAAATAAGGGTGGCCAAATTCTTGGGCATTTGACATGAGTTTCAGTTTATGACGATTTCCTTTCAGTATCCCGAAATTATTAGCTACCCATTATTCACTGCAATATCCACAGATATCTGTTGGGGGGCTAATGTATATACGTAACAAATTCTCCCTCACACTTACATACCCATGTACCCACACATATACGTAAATCCTTATAAAATATACCTACTCTACTCCGCAGCACTAAGGTCTCTAGTAAATTAAACGACTTTAGGGTGAATTCTGTCAGCGTAAGGTACTTAAATAATAGCCAACATCAAAATACAAGCACCGTAAGCAAAGGCGATCGGTCACCGAGTAGTCGATAAACGAATCGCGATAAGGCGTCCGTTTAAATAATATATAATTTATATACCGTATACCCTTGATGGTATATACCTGGAGTATTCATTCATTCATCTCGAAGGAAAAACGCTTCCGTTCTACATCGACTTAAAATTCCAACGAATCCTCTCATGGTCCAGGTAGGACGAGCAGCTATATACTTGTACGGATTGTTGCCATAATTTTTTTTCGGAAACTCGAGATTGGAAAGGAGATCTTTTCCTCACATTTTTCCATTAGTATTCGGCTTCCTATGCGTATTAATATAGATATGCAAAAGCTACTTCAGATTACTTGCATAAGATAATTATAACGATATGTAATAAATAAAAGACAACAGCCAGGTATCTGAGAGATTTTTTTGTCGTTTTTATGTGGAACATATCATAAAATACACACTTATGCATGTTTGTCAAGATGACAATATTACAAGTTATAAGGTCTTTTGTATGGTATCAGCATATCCCCCTTTTTCCCTCGCGTTTTCTTTGCAGCGACGTGTTTTTCGTACGTTACCCTCTTCCCCAGTCTATGCTCAGATATCGCCCTCTCAACTTGTAAAATAAAAAAATTGAAAGAAGATAAATGGAAATTGTGGGATCATTAGAAATCTTCACCTCATTTCCTTTGTGTTCTATTCGTTGTAAGATTGTTGATTAATTTTTTCCGTCGAAAGAATCAAAGTTCGAGTTTTGCAACATCTTATACTTATCTTATCTTATATTCAGAATTTCTGCTTCTTCACTGTGCTGCGTATTTTACATATTCATGATGTCAGTGGCACTAAGTCTGCCGTCTTACATCCTCACCAGTCGTCACGAGTAAAGTAAGACGCTAATACTGGTAGGTGTATCGTATGCAGACGTTGGTGATTATCTTACGGTCTAACTCCACAAATTCTCGTATAAAATATTATTAGATGTAAGTATTTCAGACCCAACTATCCACGTCAAATTGAAACTACTTACACACTTTTATAGGTATATAAACAATAAATATACCTGTGCAACATACATTATGTACAACGGGAATTAGATGGACGTATTAACGGGATGTCATGATTGCGGAGTATAAGAAAAAGCAAAGGAAACATGAAATGTTTGAAAATAAATAATTCACTCGTTTTTGGCATTATTTTGAAACTTGTGTACGATCGTCGTGTTGTACATAGCTATATAATATACATTGTGCGAACAGCGATATAATAGATATATTTTTTGTTTTCCCTTGATGTGCGTTTACACAGGTTTGTGCAGATGGCGTCGTTACGACTCTGTGGCAAGGAATTTTCGAGTGTGGTGTAAGCTCGGTTGACTCTGCAATTAATGGTAGAGATTGAATCTGGCAGCACCTAAGTTTATAACGTGTGCATGGACTCGCAATCAGCCGTCTCCCGTTAGCGTGGACGTCGTTAAGACGTCGTCGCCCACAGAACGATCTTCCTCTATGTACTTACACCGACCGCGACGTACGTATGAACGAACCTACCTATTTATATACCTTTATACTCGACATGTACATACCTTTGCCATTGCTATATTCGCACTGGCAAACTTACGTATCATACACATACTATACCCATTTAGGTACTGCTATTTGCGTAATAAAAATTGTCCCGACACTGATTCAGGCTGAATTTAATATTTATGTGCGATGTGAGGAACGTACAAGTTCTCTAATTGATTTAACTTCAGGATACAGTAAATACCCTTTCGAAATGGCAAACCGCCGATTTGAGAATATACGTGGTATACACCATAAACTAGAGGTTGGAAAAGTGTTGATACATCATCGATATTTTCTTCAATAGCTTACTTTTTTTTGACGTTGTTGAGTTTTCCCCATTGTAAAATTGGTCAGTACCAATCTCTCCAAAGTTACGATTTTTGACTAATGATTACGCATGAAAGTCGTTGCTGTTTCTTCTTCTTCTCTTTTTTCAAAGTTCGGTATGGAGTGCCTACGTGCGTATGTATATGTATATATACTTCACATCGTGAATCGTCTTCCCCGTTTGTTATATGAGTGGTCAATACGTCGACGTCAGATTAGCATCGGGGTACTTGACAGCCTCGCGCTTCTGTCTGTCAGTGAAATATCAAAGGGTCAACCGTGAGATGTACCGGTACGATTATTTCCTTGCCCAAAAAAATCTACGGAGGCGATTCTCAGACTGACTAATATGTCGGTCGACGTGTTTGGCATTCCAACTTCTTCACCAATACCATCATCACGTGCATCTGCACCGCCACCTTAACCGTCCCCATATAGAAACAAATATCAAAATCCAAAGATGGTACAAATTAATAATAACAATGTCGATAAATGCAAAAGTAATTGCAAGTTGAACCCTCCCGTGCTACTTTTTTGGGTTAATCGTCAAATTATCTCGTTGTAAATAAGTGCGGCGAATAATAATTTTTCCGTCTTATTGTAATATTTCACTTCATCGTGTGACACGAAGCACTTTATATCGAACAGGGTTCTTGGGGAGAAAAATAATATTAATAATAATCACAAGGTACCTATATATACACGTACATACATATACGTGAATTTACATATAGCCCCGATGCTGCATATATCCATACTTAATGAAGTGGTGTAGTTTGGTATGAAATTAGGGGATGCGTGGTGTAGATTCGCGATAGCCGTATAATCCGCCTACTGTAGTTTTATCATATGAATAGGCACAATTAAACGCGTGAATTAAGCATATTTGTTACGTAAAAATTTTGATCGCTGTATTATGTACGTATTACAGACATAATTCGTAGGCGGTTAAGATTGTTCTAGAAAGGAATTTCTTGTTCGTTCATCCAAGTCGACACTAAATCCGAAAACTGGGCGCGCAGGGTTGCAGATAATGATTTTCTTTTTTTAGTTTTTTATTGTCAAAGGGTTTTATACCCATCTCAATTTTAAATTTTATTCCGTGACGATACCGCGCGTCGCGTCGTCATATGTTTCTTTGTATAGCTTTTAAAAACTCTAGGGAGGACGTTATCATTAATCCTGATGTGCAGGAGCAGGTAACTAATACCGATCATCGAAGCAGGCATCATCGGGTGTATTCGGTATCCCTTTTTTCTTCGGAATCAGGATCGGGATCACGATCGGGATCACGGGGATCGGGATGCTCACGCATAATACAAAGTTTAGTGAGTGCGACCTGCGTCCATCAACATCGGCGGGAGCTACCGTATTATATTATCTACATGAGGAGAAAAAAAAATAAAATGAAAAAATAAATAAAAGTAAAAAAAAAAAAAAACACAGATGAAGAAGGCTGGTATATAAGGAACCTCTGATATAATCTCCTACCAGAATCTCCGTTTCAGACGGCGAAACTAAAGTCTGAGCTGCTCAGTTCCGCACCCCGTAATGACCAGTCATCTTATACGCCTTCCATTCCAAAAACGATACAACCATGTAAAGTAATAAAAAAAAAATGACTAAAAGAATCGCTGGGTTTGAATTCAAATTGCCGGGGTATCAAATTCGCGGATAATTATAGTTTGGTTACTTATTCATTATTATTATTGTTTTATTTTATTCATATTTCTTTTTATGGTGAATAAAAGCGCTACAATGATCTGCGGGGTATAGGTATATAAGAATATTGTACATGTAGTTATATTGGTATGTACGTATAATACATTTGCTTCCGATTTTAGGACTAGCATAACGAAAAGTTGTACGAAATTTCCATTTTTTTCTTTTCTCTCTATTCTTCTTCTCAGTTCCGATGATTAAATACAGTATGACACGCACATCAGGGCTTTTTCATTCCGCATGAAAAAGTCATTCCAATGTATCACGAGGGGTACCTTTACTTACCTTGTATTATATACCTATGGTACCTTCAGACTTTGGTCGAGCGGCAGATTCTTATCTGGTTTCAAATCCATTTTTAACGACGGAATAGTAGCTGTGTGTATAGTCGTGGTTCCATATTACCTTTTCTCTTTCTCCTGGAAAAGGGAAGTTACGTAATAATAAGACGAAAGGTAAGAAAAATCACAGAGTATAGTAACAATCGCAAAACACCTGCGTCAGAAGCTATGTGTTCATTATTAGATTTTATCAATGGTAGGAAGGATTTTTCTTGTATTCGTTACCAAATTTAACCCGCTCATCAAATGCGAGCTCCAACATTCCACCGCAAATCATCACAGGCACATGATCGGGCTGAATTTCACCGGTGCAATCCAAAAATTCTTCATAAAGCGCATGTCCAGAGGTGAGGATGCGTGAAAATCGACATGACACTAAGAAACTAGATATCACATAGACGGGATTTAAAGAACCCGCTGTCATCTTTGGCTACGAAGAACTTGATCCGTCTCACTTATGTTATACGAAGCAGACGACACGCCAGACGGAATATAACGTGAAATAAAAAACACTTCGGATTTTCATCTTTTTTTGTTCCTTTCATTTACTCCTCGCTGATTTCTGGTCAAGCTGAACAATAAGAATTCCTACTAAAACCAGAGCTAGAACTAGGGAATAGAATCTAAGGGCTGTATAGGAATTCCCTGATAAAAGAGTTCGGGGTATGAGTCATTCGCTGGATATCCTCGATTCGATTCCCCGTGGAAAAGTGGGAGTAAGAACTCGATATACTATACGGCGAGGAAAAGGAGAAAAAGGAGAAGACACCGGGAGGGGGAAGGGGCGGTAGAAAGGGTTAAAAAGAGGGGATAGAAGTAAAAGGGAGAGGGAGAGGGAGAGAGGACAAAAAAAGAGAGAGGACGAGAAATTCTGGAAGGGAGAATCGAACCCGAGACCACACACGGTGCTCCACGCGTCTGCGACTCGCTTACATTGCTTAATTGTAAACGGCTCAGCGGCTCTCAGCTCACGGCGATTTTATACGCGGATAAATCATCACGCTGAGATATACTGTAAGAAATATTCGTAAAACAGAGGATAAAAAACAAAAAATGCAATCAATCAATTAAAAAAAGGATAAATAGAAATCAAACAAAATAGAATGATGCACGCTACTACGATTTTATCGGGTGTATAAAATATAAGGAGCTTTGATTTTTACCCACCTTTTTTATTGTGTACTTCTTTTTTTTCAAATTTATTGTTGTTCTTTCTGACTGCTGAACCATTTTACATCGACATAATAAACGCTAGGTTTGCCATCGGTATAATAAAATATACACTTTTGTTCCTAATATTATCAGAAAAAAGTTTTATGACCTAATTATAATAAGAGAAGTTTAGAAAATATTAGGTAAGCCTATAAATAAATTGTTGGTAAGAGGGGAGGAAAAATAAAAATAAAAAACGATTGACATCATAAAACAAAGCAATCGTGAAATGAATATAGATAGGTATATAGAAATATATAATTTGCATGGGGCACGTTGTGTGTATGTGTGGGAATATAGAGTAGAGCGCGTCTCTGAAGCGAGTTGAGTTTCCTTATCGACTGCCATAATTAATTCCATCGATCCTCGACGAGCGATGTGGCGGTTCCAACTAATTAAAGCAAGAGCCTTTTGGACCGATCTCCTGTTCTACATTCCTAAAATTTTATTCACTGTGTGCCGCATCAGAATCCGACGCCCCACGCCGCGCGATCCTGAAACAACTGAACAACCCATCGCATATATCCGATCTCGTATCACCCGCTGAAAGGACCCGAAATATTCTCTCTTTTTCTTCCACTTCTTCTTTTTCTTCTTTGTCTGCTAACGCCGTCTCTCTTTTCCCCTTGCTGATTCTGCGCCGTGAATATGTCATGAAACGAATAACAAAAAATAACAAAAATAAAAAATCATTCGCGCAGGATAATTTGGTCAAAAATATTCAAGACGAAAAATGGAGGGTTGGTAAGTAGCTGGTACAAGTGGCTGTACCTATATTCACCTTGGTTTTCCATATATGCGTAAAAATATTCATATTAGATTTATGTCATGTATTCGTTTTACAATCGCCGATAGGTCGATGATATTATCATGATCGATACCAGTTACTATACCGGAAGTAGAAGGGCCACCCACGACTAGGTGGCTATCAGTTCAGCGCAAGAGGGACTCAACTTATTTTCTGGGCGAGGCTGCAGGTCTCAAGGTTCGTTTAATGGCCTTTTTTCACTCCACTCTTCGCCCTGGTTCATCGATATCGTAGCACACTGGATCTAAGCACCAACTTACCGATGACGCCGCGACGCCTTGATTTTGTCACATCATTATTGTGCCCCGCAGGTATACGTCGAACTCAATGACGTTCATCGTACGTATCATTGTGAGGACCTATACCTATACGTATATTATAATGACCTACAAGTGACTCGTCTTAAATTTATGCGATTGGTTTTCAAACGTCAGAAATGGCCGATACATAGGAGTCAATTACGTAGAATTGACATGATCGAAAATCGTTTGTAATACACTTGATTCGGTTAAATCAGGTTGATGGTATTTGCAAAATTTCATAATTTGTTTAACAAACCCTTTTTGAATGCCCCAAGGGACGTCAGGGACACGCCGTTCACACGGTCAGGTTTTAAACTCCAGACGCCGGGTTCTCGGGTTCTCGGGTTCTAGGAATCGAGACTGGAAGGACAGACTAAACGGCGCCCGGGTGAATCCCCGAAAAAGATCGTCGACCTTATAACGTCATATATACATATAGATATATTTACGCGTTTTGCGCGTGTACACCAAATGAAATAGCTTGAAAACCAAACGTTGAGAAAAAAAAAGTTTTATCCTCAACGAAGGTAAAACGATTTTACGAATTGCATGATGATTTTTTTTTCATCGACTATGACCCTATACTTCGTGTGATATTAATTTTGGGAGATGAATTGATTCTTTAAAACGCGGTTCACAGAGAAAAGAAGCGCATAGAAAAAAAATTCAGCTATCTTCGGTACTCGACTGAAGTAATTAATATCTTTAATTACCAATGACACCAATTACCTCTATCCCCATACAGTCTTTGATCCTAAGGCAGTAAAAGAAGAAGAGGACGAAAAAGAAAAGGGAGGCGGGGCGGGGCTGGATTATAATACAGGGTCGTATTAAAATTCGAAAAAATACTTTTCCAGATATTATAAAATCTCGAGATCCCAACACGATCTGAAAAAACTTTAATTTATCTTTTAATCCGCTAGATTGAAACAACGTTTGTCGTCATAGACCATCAGTTTTAGAAAATTTCTGCAAAAAAACAAAATGAAAAGGAAACAAAAAAAAAATTAAACCCAATTTTTAACCCGTTCAGTTTTCAATAATTTAGGCTCATGAAATCCGTTCCGTAGATGATAGCATTAAAACAATCTCATTTGAAACAGCAGCCGTACATGACTGAACACGTTATAAATTGTAAAATTTTGAAAAATTTCTACAAAAGCCCGAATGAACATGAAAAAAAAGAAAATAATCACCGATAGATTAATGAGTACATTTTTTAGATCCTCGAACAGGTGCGCAGTTCCTTTTCGACCGACAGACCCTCCACATATTGAAAATAGTGTATAAACTTTCGTTTAGAACCTGCAGCTCTCGCCGGCCCTGGGCATGGTAGCATGACACAGCGGGCCACCCATGCCGTCGTGTTGCGCCCGCATCTATCACTGTACCACCTCGTCCTTCTCGTTCTTCTCCTGGACCACGTCCTGCACCGGCTCAAGCGTTCTTTTTTCGTTTTCGGCCACCTAACAAAGGTCGCTGTTTACCCTTTGTCGTTCCAATCGTCCAATTACCATCAAATCCGTTGTCAATTACTTTGTAAGAATCGAGAACGGGCCCGAACGCTGCTCCGCGGTGCGACGCGCGGCCGAATTAAATAATCTCGCTGAATTTTTGATCGTACACGGATGTATAGAGGAATCAGTTGCGGAAGGGCGCGACCCACAAAAAAAATTCTCGTATACTGCTCCAAAAGTGAAGTAAAATAGATAAGTCCACTAATTATGCATATTTGTGTAATATGTTAATTGAAATCAAAAATTTTTATAAATCTAAACTTTTAGATCGATTACTTTCATTTTCGTGAGGCTACCACCTCTTTCTGGATTACCGGACACGATTTTTTTTTTTTTTTTTCCTACTCTGCTGTTTAATTCATTATCGAGTAAAAAGCAAAAGAAAAAAAAATCTCATCATTTCTTACCGCGTAGAGCGTTGACAAAAACATTTATCATACTTGGTTGATCGAACAGGTTAATTATGTGAACCTCATCACTATACGCGCTACCGCTCACGGTATAACGACAGTCCACCCATAAAATTTTGAAAAAGAAAATTATAAAGTAGCCGAGTGGGTAAAGACGTCCGCGAAATTTTGTCGTCATAACTTCTGATAAATATGATGGAATCGTTATGCCACGAAACGTTGATTTTATTTGAAATCACAGCACAGGTACACGATTAGGCAATAACAAAAAAATAAATGAATTTGCACCAATATTGCGGCTGATTCGAATGGTGCATTTTGGATGGCGGTACATGCACAATGTATTCGCATTTATGCATGCATATACATTATACATATATGTGTATAGAGCTACTCTTGTTTGGAGAGTGAGTGATTGGTAAGCGGCGCGCGATGCGGTCCGAAGACTACGGGAGGCGAATCACACGGTGGTCAGTGGTCAGCTGGAGTGGTCGATGGACCCTATTAGTCAGGAGATGAGCATCTCTTACATGAATTTACACAACGACCTCTGCACCATCACCAACCAATTCTCAACTTACAGATAGACTGCAGGTGTGCGAAAGTGTAGAGGCATAAATACGTGTATGCACATATAAACCATCGCAGACAAAGACGATGTATGTTCACGAAAAGCTGCTACTAGAACCTTATATGTATACTCGCGATGAAAAAAAAAAAGAAACTAAAACAAAAAAATAGAATAAATAAATAAAGAAATAAGAAAGGATAACCGATCTTCCTCATCAGAAGCGTATTATGTTTCTGCCAACTCGCTCATCTCTTATATCAAGCTTTTTTCGTCTTGTCTCCGTTTTTTCATTATTTTTTATTACCCGTACATTTGTAATCATGGAATGGAGCATATTGGAAATTAATTTTGTACAAAATGGCCGGAGTAACATACCTACCTGAATTAAATAAATCGTAATTATAATCGCCAAATGATTGAAATTAATTCAACAAATTAATCACGACGGCGAACTACAGTTTCTATTGGGAAAATATTTCCACGCTATACCTACTTCAACTGAAAATGAAATTCGAAAATCAGACCAGCGAAATCCAAAGCGAATTCATTTTCAGAATAGATTTTGAGTATACATTATCTATTGTATACGTTCACCCCGCGCGATATGATCGTTTTGTAGATATAATATATATAAATTGTTTAATTGACGGGTAACTTTAAATAACATGATGTTGTTCCGTATAATATTTAATTGTTGACGTACCGAATTGATTACCTAATTGAAACGAAGAAACCCTCATTAAAACTATAACAACTCGCTCTCGCGGTATTAGCGTCTCGACGCTATATACGCGACGCGACGCCGCGTGTAATACAAGTTTTATATACGCTTGAGAGTTAACAAACTCATTCATTCCACTTCGATTTGATTAAAAATAACATGTACATATCGTAGGTACATCGGAGAAAATTTGTCCAAACGTATAATATACGTATAATTTTGATCAATTTCTAATTAGGTATCTTAGATTGTTTTAAATACATTATTTTCGTCGAGCGAATGAGAAATCTAAATTATCTTTCCTACGCACAACACACGCGAAAGGACTCTCGCGAGGATCCTTGGGATTTTTTAGCACCGCGGCGGGGTTTGGGTTTAAAATAACCTTATCGAGAGCAGAATCTTGGCCGGGTAAGATACCGGTCAGTTGACCATTGACCACGTTCTCAGCAGTTCGGACACGAGCTGGCGATGCTTGGATCGGGGTATTTCTTTCATGTCACCGCATTATCACGTCTAAATGCCTTTAGTACCCATTACAGGTAATAAAACCGTGAGCTGCTATCCTCGAGGAACGAGAACAGCACTTACGTTATACGTGAAACCTCATCACGATGATTCAGCGACGTTGCAAATATTCATTTCATTTATTTAGTTTTATTTAGTTTTTTCTTTATTTTACTTTTCTTCACAAAGAGAAAACAAATTATTTACAATTATCCCAGTCTATGGTTGTACAATAAATCGGTAGACTATAATTACACCGGACATTTATATACTTGAATATCTGCACATAATTTATATAAGTACCTATCTATGTATAATGTACTTGACTTAATTCAATGCTTGTTCTGATGTGAATTTCTGAACACGTGCAGTGGTTTATAAGTGAAACAAGAAAAGAAAAAAAAAATGCATCAGTCTCACACACGTATATAATATATACATGTATATATGTGAGGTATATTTTGAACGTTGCACGGCAAAGACAAGAAAATAAAAACAAAAGAGAACAAAAAAAGATCTCGTTGACATCGCGTAAAGTTTTTCGTGGAAAAAAAGCTGAGTGATATGATAGGATTTTGACAGAAGCTGTCGTCGAAGTGTTTTAAAATAATTCTATACACACGTCATACTCACCCGCGTCAATCGTCAGGTCGTTGGAAAAGCAATTCTGTGAAAAAGTAAAATAGAAACAGGACTTTCCGTTGATTATAATATTCGAAATTTCAGTCGGGGGTCTAATAAGCTTAGAAGTTGAAAAATTTTTAAATTACTCGAATTCAACGATGATTAATATTTTTTTTCGGCGAATTTTTGATCACACAAATATTCAGCCCGAAACGTTTTCATTTTAACTGGACTGATCAACATATGTCAGAATGAATTAGATCAAATCTGATTACTCGCGAAGTTTTTCTATTCAATTTCATAGGATCTTATGAGGTTCTTCATAAAATTCGAGGAGGTATTTTAGTGGGGAGAGAAAAAAAATGAAAAAACAAAAGTTGGATTCAACTTGATTTCTTTTTTTTTTTTTGTCTTGATATATTTAATGAATAATATGGTATGTGTTTGGCGTACATTATATTATGTCTGTAGAATAAAGCTGGATGGTGTAGATCGGTGAAGCGTAAGTTATGGTTTATGAGGTTGGGTAACCGCGATGATCTATCGCCGTGGTTGGAAGCCAGCGATAATCCAACAGCATACCCGTATAACCACCATGAGGTGTAACCCCCATTATAAATTCTACTATGCCAAGACACGATCTCAAATACTAGCCACCCTACGTGCCCACGCCAAAGTTAACCGGGACGACCTAATGGTCCTGATAGCTCCCGTTCTCACTTATCTTTCACTCTACAGTCGTCAGGTTTATAATATTCACAAACTGAAACGACCAGGTTCAAGATCCTCAAGATCGTTAATCAACTAAGCTTCCCATGGAAATTAAAAGTCCGAAATTGTTATTTGAATCTTGACCTCCATACCCCCAAGGTGTCTTGCTTTCCTCAATAAGAAAACTTTTCAAAAGCCATCCAATCAGCAATGAGAAAAAACAAAATGCCAGGCCGATTTTTGAAAACAATAAAATGCCTGTGGTTTACAAAAAGATTATCATCAGAATCGGAAGCGTCGTTTCAGAAAATTCTCGCGTGTCGTTTTTGAAACGGTTTCCATACTTTCCTGATACCGACGCCAACAATGGCCCCTGAATTGTAGAATTTCAGTTTGATGAATTTATTTGGTATCCGACTGTTTCGGAGACGCCGATTCGAGTGGCTGAGAGAGATGGGAAGAAATTCAAGAATCATTTGTCTGTAACGTCGTTCACTTTCTGAAATAGAATACACCAGTCATCCCCCTCATCTTCTGATTCAATGCGTCGGTGTGGTTATTTAATCAAACATCTCCGCATCAGAGATCGTTTTGGGGTAGAGTGCCGGAGGAGAGAAACGCTGCGGAGAAGGGTGTTGCGGCGTGAAATAGGGTGAGTTGGTTGTTCTTCCCCACATGTAAACCTATTGCTACTCTCCCCAGGGAATATGCTGTTGTTGGATAACGACACGCCACTTACTTTTCCGTCAGTTTATCGGTGGTACGGCTTATGTATGTATATATACTATACATGTTTTTCTTCACAGTATTTTCTACGCAGAGACGAAACGTATGGCGAGAAATTCGTCGGATTAGGGGAGCTCACTGATAAATATTTAGTACAGTAGCAATAGAAATTGGGGTTCGAACAAAATGCTATCACAGCAGAAGTATTCCATACATAGGCAAATTATAAAGTGGTAATATTTTGAGCTTTCTTATTCAATTTTAAACCGCATTTCGGAAATCGATGTTCGAAGACGTTCCCTGTTCGGTTGTTTTAGTCCCAAAATCTTTTGTGAAAAAAATGACGTTTTGAAGAACTGTATTAGAAAATATTTTCGCGCTCTTATATCTATCGTCGTTCCGGGACGACTTTTTGATATGAAATACTACTTTTGCAATTGAATCAAAAAGTCGGATTCGAAATTTTATCACCGGCCAATGTTTCGGACTAGAATATCTACAAAGCGGCGACTGAATTCATCTTCATTTAATTCCGAATTTAAACTTTGGTTGTGAAGTGCCTCCTTCTTTCGTCGCGTCGAGACTTTTTAATTAACTATTTCTTTCTTCTACCCGCTTCCTCTTTTCTTTCGAAATTTTCCTCTAACCTCCCCCTGTGAACGCGTACTTTTCCTCAGCGGGAAACGGGATCACGGGATTTTCAGCTCTCTTCTCATTTCCTTGAGAGATCGTAAATTCGTTGCGGATGACTCGACTCTTCTTTACTCGTGTGCAGCAACCGTAATTGCAAGTTGAAAATAGTTTTTACGAATTTTTTTAGAGAACTGGAAAAAAAAAAATCCGGCAAATATAGTCTAAATTCGTAAAGACGAATCGACTACGTAAATCAACTTTATCATTTTATACTCTCGATGTAATCGACGAAAAAGTGTAAATTTCAGTTGAAATGTTGCGTTCGATTTCGAATGGCGTATTGAGAATAGTGAATACTTTTGTAACAACTATTTTGCAGACGATCCTCCGACAGTTCCAGTTAGGGGAGTAAGCAAGTTTGAGGAATCCTGTAGCTAAGAAAATGGGGGCGGGAGTTTTCTCTTAACTTTGGAACTCACGCGGGTACTTTTTACGATCTGTACGTGTCTATTAGTCTCATTAGAATTTTAAGGGTTGGTTGGTTCTGCCGCGGGGTTTTTAGGACTTTTCCTGGCAAGGAATATTAGACTCGACAGTCGAGTGTTTTGCAATGAAGAGTAGGGTGGATGAAGAAAGCGTAAAACTAAGGCACAGCTTCTCGGAAGATCCCTTTCCCATCCCCACCCTAGGATACAATACCAACGCTACGAGGGTCGTTCGCGAACAGGACTTTATTCTCGGCAGAGTCATTTGCTTTAGGATTAATTAAAGGATTTGCAGGATTAATTACACCGAATAGCCCTCGCCTCGTCCACGTCCAGCTCTACAACATCACCCACCGTAAGCATTTAACCCCTACAGAATTTCCACCTCCACCTCCCCCCCCCCTGCCCCCTAAAACACCAAACGCTGCGTCGGTGAATCTCTCTCGGGAATTAGGTATCTGACGTAAATGGCTACTTCCCACCTCGCAGCGTGTCAAAGTAGATAATTTAGAGATATATATACCTTCTACTATCTTGTAGAGATAAAAATAGTTTCCGGGTTTTCAATATTTTATTTTATTTCTATATTATTTTCTTCTTTCTCGATATAATAATGATGAATTTTTGTTACGGTCTTTCTCAGCGGTGGTCCATGAAGTGAATTACGGGTAGTTTGAAACGTAGGCAGGTGTTTGGTCTAGAATATACATGCATTATTTATGAACGATGACTTTGAAGAATTTTTTCGAAAAAATAACCAAAGACTCATCTGAAACATCTTTCATGAATTTATATACCATCGTAGCGCGATCTACGCACTACATACCTACATGTATTATACTAAAATGTTATACTACACGTACACGACCGAGTATAGAACTATATAGAGATCGAGGTGGCTGCTGCAGGTTGAATTGAAATAGTTTGAAACAATTATCATCCGAATCTCCCACCTCCTCTTACATTTTCCCTCTTTTTTAGGGTGCGCTGTCCGCGTTTGAATCAACCAACCCCTGTCGCTGCCCACCCTTATCAAATCCCGACACCTTTTCCAAGTCGGCCCTATAGACGTCTATTATTCGAGCTTCTGGTAAATGGTGCGAAAAATATATATATATATATATTTTTCTTTTTTTTTCCGAAGAGAGAGAAAATAAGAGAAGATGAAGAAAGCAAAGATTTCAAACGACCCCCGGTGTATGCGGTTGTGCACGATTTCGATTTTATGTTTTCCCATTTGTAGATATTAGAGTAATTCAAAATGTGCGCGTGAAAGAATTAACGAACGATACAATACATCGTGTGCAACACGGTTGAAATTTCAATGACGTATCGAGGGTGCAGCGGCGCTGCTCTTATATATACGCCATGTTTATTTAAGTTGAAGTAATTTGATCAAAAATTTAATCAACTTGAATTTTTCACCGGCTGTACATGTACATACATCTATATACCACATGTACATATATACCGCTTTACACCTAACGCGTGGAGAGCGCGTAGCGAATCGGCTATGCGGACCAATAAAAGTCCAAAGAATTTTCCTTCTGTCACCCAACACCCTACGCTACGTTCCGGCTGCACCCCCGTCAAAAGTCGTCTACATCACCGGGATATTTCCCTCTTTTTTCCTCGCACTCTCCCTCCATTTTTCTTTTAATTTCAATTTGCGGGTCGAATTGTGTACATCTATATTCGCATCAGATGATCATCTTCCGGATGATCTAGATCGCACCATGATTCAACGCTCGAAAAGAAGAACCGAGCCTCTATTTCGATTTCCATCGAATGAAAATTCGAAAGCGAGTTATCGAGTAGGTAAATTATAAAAGGAAGGAATCAGGAACTCCGTTTTTCGACAAAAAACTTCGAGCATTTTTTTCTGTCCGGTGAATTAGAAAAATAAAGGAAACTCGGTTTTTCTCTGCATGAAAACTGACGTTAAAAGTCAAGTGCTCGAGGGACAAGCTAAATTGTCCGATCGGGCTGAAATTTCGCTAGGTAATTCCCCCCCCCCCCCCCCCCAAATAGGTAGTAGAATCAGCTCCGAGGAATGAAACTCGAAGATTCAATTGGATTCCCGTGAAAAATACGGGCTACATGGCTATCGAACATATACCTAATGCAGTATAGCTTTAATCAATTTTTTCTATCGAAATAATTTTCACTCTCTTCCGATCATAGTGACGTTAGCTTCAAGTCAATCAAAGACCGACAATGCGACGGTACATGTACGTTCCCGTGATCGAATCGGAGAATGTCATTTCGCCTCGAAAAAGTGTAGAGATTACTACGACGGTACTTTAAATTGTTTTTCGTATTCGTTTGTTTTTCTGGTTTTTTTCTTCTTCCGTTGATGGGGGATTAGTGCAGGGCTTGAGTTTGGATTATTATATCCATCGGACACGTTACATGTGCATAAGGATGAGAATATCGTAGTTGAAGGTAGCCGAGGTGATCGGCGATCGGTCATTCTTTCGGTGAGATCTATATGGCGCGTGCATACCGCAAGGGCATTAATGAGCCGACAGGCATTCCTCTTTCGTTTCTTCTCCTCTCTCTTTCTTTCTTCATCTCGATCTCAGTCTTCTTCTATTTCTCTTTCTCGATTTTTTTCTCCTCTCCTTTTCTTCCTCTTCTCCTCAGCTCGTTGGGGCCGAAGCCAGCGAGCGCGCGATCACGTTGGGTGGTCCGCGACGTAACCGCGCATGCATCCTACATACCTATGTGTACATATAATGTATGTATATATATATACATCTATCCATATGTGTGCGTTCATATGCATGTAAGCCATATATGCCATCCTCTTACGTATACGTATGTGAACACATATGTATAGGTATTATGTATATATATATATAAAATATCCACCGCAACCGGGTGTCCCGCAAGCCGCGTCGCACCGCCCTCAGTATTTCTTCTGCCCAGATGTTACCGCTGTTCTTCTGATCTGCGCAGATCTGCGAAAAATTTGTTCTCTGTTTTGCTAGAAAATCTTTATAGCAGGT
The DNA here is from genome assembly GCA_963978495.1 of Athalia circularis. Lineage (NCBI taxonomy): Eukaryota > Metazoa > Arthropoda > Insecta > Hymenoptera > Athaliidae > Athalia > Athalia circularis. The sequence goes on along the minus strand of OZ021700.1, from coordinate 13,544,730 downwards.
TGCAGAAGTTTAAGCGATGGTAATAATAATAATTATTATAAAGAGAGGAAGAGAAGAAGAAATTGAATGATCGATGGACGAGCCATGCGATATAACATATAACCAGATACATGTATCATCTGCAGATGAAACGAAAGCAATTATTATCGGAATAATATCTACAGCATGTGTATGTACGCGGCAGAGTATAGATATATTCGTACACATGCAGTATACAGTGTTTGCTTTTGACGAATTCTCTAGCATAAGGAATAAAGGCAAAGCCGCGAGCAAGCGAATTACGACCGAGTCAAATTAAGGTGCGGGTGGTTATTAAATGAGGAGATAGACGCGTACCGAAGGTTTGTTGGTTTGTTGGGTTAGTTTCTCGGTACAAAGCAAACCCAGATTTATTGCCCGGAGTTTTAGGAATTGAGAGAGCGTTGCAAGGGAACCGAGACCACTTAGCGGACTGTAAATGCGTCGAGTATTCACCACGCTTTTAACGTTCGTAGTATGTCACTCCATAGATCACGTGAAATGAAATGAAAGGAAATGAAATGAAAATGAAAGTATAGAAGAAATGAAAACAAGAAGAAAAAAAGAATTACACGAAAAAAAAAAAAGAAAAAATGGCAAGGCAAAGCTCACTTTTCCTGCAAGCCCGCTAATGCGGACCTTTTTCGAGTCAAGAATTTTGACCAAAGGATTTCTCTCTTCTCTCCTTCTCTCTGACGCCTGCAACCCGGTAAAATGATACTCGCCGCGCGCGGTAGATTTACTCGGGACTATATTTCCACCCTTCCGTATAATTGCTGGTTTAAAGTCACGACTATACGGCGTAACGTCATCAACTGGTTACCCTAACGACCTCAAATTGCAAGCTCAGTATGTATAATTCGCTAACGAATTATTATATTTATAACATAACGATTGGAAAATGTAAGGCGCGCTAGACTCTTTGAACCTCCGGTCTACCGTAAATGTCCCAGATTTTGCAATGGGTATATTATAGGTAGGTACGTGTAGTAATTTTATCCAGATCTTAATTGCAGAAAATTTAATTAGGTCCCAAAACCAAAGTTATTTCTGCATAACGCGCGAGAAGAAAGAATGAAGAATGAAAAGAAAGATAAGAAAAGCTACCGTGGCATGGATTCGAATTATATGGATGTATATATAAAGGCATGTATATATGTAGACATATTTATATATATACCTTTTATATACGCGCTATATACGCTACCGCGACGAGATTGTGTATATACTGTGTATACCTGCAGTGCGAAGACCATCGAATTATATTCATGGTGGAGCAGAAGCGATGTCTCGTGTTCGTTTATCTCGGTACCAGAATGTTCGATTCATTAGAGTTTGAGGCTGTGCAAGGGGACCCCATTCCGATATACCTGCAGTGCAGTGCAGTCCGTACAGATATATATGTATACTTGCGTTATACCTGGACCTGTTTGTAGGTATATATGGAAAACATTTCTGATCCCATCTACGATTGCAAAGGGGTTTACAATTTCCGTAACAACTCGTCGCTCTCTTTCATTTATTTGTTCATTTCGGTTTTTATTTTTTATTTCATATGTAAAGATTTTTTCCTTTTCTCTTTTTTTCATTACTCTACTCGACATGTGCGGTGTGACTTCGTTGTTCCCTGCAACAATCACCTGCTGCACCATTAGCGTTGCATTTTTTGATGTTCATTTTTGTACCGATTAATAATCTTCCAGAATTTTTCTGCGTATAAGGTAGAAAAATTGGGAATTCCAGCAGTTTCACGATCAGTTCTGCCACGTATATACCTACCTCCTGGTGACGTAGCGCGAGCAGAGAACCATAGAAAATAGCTGCGCACGGGGGTGTAGCTATACGCGATGTTTGAAAGAAAATTGGCGTTTTCGAGTTGTTCTATTTATTCTTGGTAGAGCCACTAATCTTTCACTAATGGTAGAACAAGTTCTGAGGGTAGATGAGGAGAAGCGCAGCAGCTGCCAATTACCAAAAGTCATGATACTCCGCACGGTTTATACTCTGACACAGTGCCAAACAAACGCTTTCTAAATACTAACGAAACGTCAACGTCGTTTCCACGCCCACGGGGAAAGAGGACGTTTAGCGTCTCGAAAATTAAACTAAAACCAAAACCAAAACCCTTAAGAGTATATACGTATATAATATAATATATATGAGTATCTATGTGTATGGTTATGTACGAGGAAACCTGATATCGCTCTATACGCAGTTACCCCTAATTGCCGTAATTAACATAACGCTGTGTAGGTTCTACCCAATACCCATATGTTGTTTATTTTCATTCTATCAATTTATTTTATTCTTAAGAATTCGTAAAATTAACTGCGAAGGGGTGAAAACACCGAGAAAATATGTCGCCTCAGAATTAATTATCCGCAATGATACCACGGAATCATGCGAGACACAAGAAACAAACTATCGAGTCCAATCGAGGGCGATAACGGCCGAAAACCCCCATATACATGTATAATATAATCGAGGGACCAAATTGAGACGAGTACAACCGCGCAACGTGCAGCTCGTCGAAAGAAGATTTTAAGGAGTAGAAGAAGAAAAAAACGAAATCAACATGGAAAAAGTGAAGAAAAGAGAGATTCAAACGTGACATTCAAAGGCGGGGAATTAATTGATAGCTCATTAATTATCGATGTTTCAGAATTTAGTTAGAGAAACCGTTCAGAGCGACTATACATATGTATAGTATAGCTGCATTTAGTGTTAAAATATATATTCCGCAAACGTATCGTGGCGCGAGTCACCACAGGGAATATTAATTAGTACAGAAAAATTTATGCGAACTTCTTGATCACAATTCACATTATGTACACTACAGATTCAACAGCGAAGCGATATCTCTCGAGACGCATTTGGTATCTCGCCTGCTTTTGCGAACTGCACTACACGACGAGCGATGTAAATAATAAGTACGATAAATGAATCGAAAAAGATCAACGGCAGAAACGAATCAAGCGGACTGAAATACGTGCACAGACATTATTTGGAATAAGAGAAATGTAAAAAATTTCCAAAATTCCACGGGGATTCGACAACCCTTTGATCCGGCTATTTCCATTTCCACATATCATCCCTGATTGAGATTATCCTGGTGCTGACATCGAACGTTTTTTTGTGAATTTGTTTTTCCTTTTTTCTTATTTTTTAAATCAAGATCATGGTACGGTTCTTGCTTACCGACTGAAATACGAACTCATTTTCATAAAAATCCATTTAATTAGCGAAGTGTAGAGTATATCGCTCGTTTATGATTTAAAATCGTGAAAAGTCGCTTACGCGCAGCGTCAAATTCATGGACAAAAGAAAAATTAAAAACATACTGATCCTTATCGAGAGCGTTGACATTAATTTCGATCGCGTATACGCGATTCATAATTCACGCGATAATTTGGTTAATTAAACACACTTTTCTGCGTCATTATGTTATATATGGATTAGTTCGACAAGAATTATAGGAGAGTACCTTGCGATTATCTTCTACAATTGCTATTCACATCGGAACGAACTATAAAACTCGATTACTGTCATTATAATTTTATAAAAGCATGAGTCGTTGAGGGAATCACATTCATTCGAAAGAATTTTGAAGAGAAGAAAAGTTGTTCACCATTTTTCACGACTGACTAACTCTACTCGAAGAATGAAAAATTCAATCAATTTGTATAATTTTCTAAATTCATCGAAAGGAACTCGAATTACGTTTTGTTTTTTATGTTTCATCTTTTTTTTTTTGATTGTACTTTTCTGTGTCTAGACCTCAAAACATTTAGCAGTTTTTCGAACTACATCACTTACACCCTTTTTGCACCAACCCCTTGAATTGTTATTGCGATTATATCGTACTCTCCGAGCATGTGGTTGTGCGCCGACATAGTATGTATCTGGACATAAATAACCGGGCAAGTTGTCAGCCCATATCGTATTTAGCAGCGTTGGGATGGTAGGAAAGAGATAGAGGAGAGTGGGAAACTGCAGTAATGTGTAATTGCTGCTATGGGTTCTAACGAGTTGAAAACGGGCCGGAATGGCCTGCGGTTGGGTCAGCGGTCTGCCCTGGCGTACCCATTAGGGTTAGGGGTTGGGGTTCTCGGGGTCGTCCGTTGCCTACAGTGGCTCACTGAATTCCCTTATAACACCCCCTCTGACGGTGTCAACGCTTTTGCTCTACCGCCACAAATTAATGTGCAAATATACCCCGCGGCAGCTAAGCTACTATACGAATTATTATACGCGTAATTCAAGTTATGGCAATATTTTCTAGACTCTATTTTGCTAGTCCAAGTCTCGCCTGGAAAATCGATGCCTGCATAGAGTAGAAGAGAATGAAATTGTCGCCAAGGTTTCGGAAGGACAAGAAATATTTGGATGGTGCTGATCAAGGTTTACGAAAGTCTGCAGACTCCTTGCTTTAAATATCGCTACCGCGAAATGACACACTGGCATCTAAAAACTACGAATTTCCCATCGTACAATCTATACATTAGAATGACAATTTTCTTTGCTTTTGGAAATTGACAAGGTTTTTTTTTTATCCATAAACAACCAGTCTAACAATATCATAATCGTACTTTAATCATTCTCATTAAATCGTCTGACAGTGCAGACTAATTATATATCTATTTACATAATATTTTTATATGAATATATCTATTTCATATATGTACTGTTGAGATCGTTTCTATGTATCGCTCCCGAAAAAAAACGTCTACAATTACCTTTATATCATTACGATAATAATAATTATTACGATCTTAATAATAACAATGATAATGATGAAATGTATTTTGTACATGGCGTGAAATAAATACCTCGACATTTTGTTCTATCTATACTATGTACAAGATCTGAAATGTAATAACCTACTATATTGTATAATGTAAGATATACGCGTAAAATTTTTCACATCAACAAAATAAAATCTATATAATAAATCAGTCTATATAACATAAAATATATACACATTTATGTATGTATTACACCGGGCTCTGCGATTTTTTCTACATAGATCATTTTTATGTAAATCTCATTACAATAAATCTTTCATATTTTTCTGCAGTTTTCAAGATCGATTTTCCTCTGGTGAAATTTCCTCTCCGTCTTCGTCGACGGGAACCGTTGAATGATTGTAAAGTCCTTGAGCCATGAGTTGAAGAGCAAGTGGATTTTTTTGCCCCGTAGATTTCTTAATCTTGGCTCTTTTGTTTTGGAACCAAATTTTAATCTGAGCTTCATTCAGTCCAAGATCTCTGGATAGCTGTTGTCTTCTCCTTTCGGTGAGGTAACGATTTTCTGCGAATTCCTGTTTAAGACGTGCCAATTGCTCGGCGCTAAACGCTGTTCTCGGTCTCTTTTCTTCAGATGATGCATTCTTGTCACTCCCACTCGATCTCTTTACACGTCGCGTTCTGGGTCCTGGAAATTATGATTATAATTTTATTTACATATTTCCACATAATTCTTTGGGAATAAAAAAAAAAGAAAAAGGATTCAGAGGCCGATGAGCACCGATGCATCCCTGCATACGTATGATATTCTAAGCTAGATGCAACGTGTGGAGTGTAGATTCAAAGGGAGAATTAGAAGCTGGAGATAAAAATGAGAGGATTAAATACCAAATGCTCCCGGAAATTTTATACGAGAAAAAATTGCCCACGATCACGCGAGATCCCTCAAGGAATTCCCATAGTTTCTGTTATTCTATCTTCTCCATCTATCCGCAGCTTTCCCAAACTATAATTCTTCGGGTTGCATAGGCTCCCTAACTTTTTTTCTCATAATATCGAATAACGATATTATAAATGACAAACTATAATGGAAGCTTTGTAAAATAATGATAATGATAATTACACTAGAACATAATGAAATTGATAATATTGAAATCTACCACTCATGTCACATACCCTTCTCTCTCCCTTTCTACCACTCGAATGGTGAATTCTGATAATGCTACGTTGTTAATTTTCCGAAGTGCGTGATTAATTATTAAAACAAACGACTAATGTCAGTGCCCGTATTTCAATTCTAGTCTTTATCAAAATTTCTCTATGCATGCGGAACGGTTTCATGTATAGTAATATATGTGCTACCTGCAACATATAACGACGACTATAATATATACCGTAGACTTTGAAATCGTGATTATTTATTCAATATGACGGTAAATTTATAGACTCAAGAATAAACTATAGGTGTAGACGATATACGGGGAAAAGTTCTCCTCTTTCTAATCGGGTAATTTAGATTATAATTTTATTATTTCATTCCATTCCCCCCCCTTCCTCTTTTACCCTCGCCCCACGATTTTAGTTATTTATTTGTCACAGCTGCAGCAGCGTGCCAGCATCGCGCGCGCGTTGGTAAATACACAATAGGAATATCCGGTCGCGGAAACGGATCATTACAAATTTTATACACCTATATGAGCATTAGCTATAAACGCGCAGCGTTGTGCAGCTGCATCTTCATCAAGCGTATCGTGGACTAGATAAGTGTTTCGAAAATATCTTATCAAATGCAAAATGGCGGCGATAATAAGGAAAGTAAATGAATGAACAGATAAATATACCAACCGGAAGAAGGTCTGTCCGAGTATCTGGTGCAGTAGACCCACGCGGGCCAAAGACTTTGTCCGTTGTTTGAATTTTTTTGGTTACTTCCGGTTCCTGTAGTGGAAGTGTTATTTTCACTTGGGCAAGAATCGGTCCCGATCGAAGAGACGGCTGAAGATATCGAAGGGGTACTGCAGCCTCCTCCAACTACCGAACTACTCCCGGTTATCGAACTTCTATTGCTCGATAAACTCTCTAGACTTCCGCTTCTGCTGAGTCTTCCGTGAATAAGAGAGTGCGAGGATGAAGAGTTAGAATTCAAAGGTGATGATAAACTGCTGTGCGTTGAAAGAACATCCCTCTCCCTTTCTCTTTCTCTGATACAATCTCTCAACGAACTAATATGCAGCGAAGTTCCTTGATTCCCATAGACAACAGGAGATGGTGACAATCTGTTCGAACTACTTCCGGTTACGCTCAGATCCCTTGGTACCGGAAGCGGACTGTGTAGAGGTAATATAGTTGCGGGTGTTGGAACTTGAAGTCTTCCTGATGCCCTCGTTTTTTTACTCAGTATCGCTTTCCTTCCAAAATCTGGTCTCAATATATTCAATACGCTGAATCTCAATGGATTTTCTGTCAGTAAATGACGGTCTTCTTCTTCTTCACCCTCGTTATCCCCACCCTGAAGAATATGTTCCTGCTGCAGTTGGTGCTGCTGATGGGATGGGGAACAAACTCTTCGACGATGAACCGATCCTGCACCGACCCCTAAACGAACTCCGTAAGTAGAGTCCATCGCCACAGCCATCGCAACGCTCATTTTTTTTTTTAATATTTTTTTTCTGCAACTCCAATCAATCCCTCAGGATATAATGTGAAAATGATCCGACAATGTTGCAACGCGTTTCCTTTTCGCTCCGAAACGGTGAAACAAAAAAAAAACAAAAACGAAGAATGACGAAAAGCTCGAACCGCGCACTGGGTAAATAATTAATCACTATTCGTGCATTACGTAGTCGATAAACTATCGTTTATTTTCTTTCTGTTTTGCCGATTAAAGGAAGAGGGTTGATCACGTCTTAGTTTGCGTAGCATTAGGTGCATTTAGTTTCAATACCCATGCACCGTACTGCAGTTTAAGGAATTGTGCGTTGGGTCGTGTTTTCTGGGTACTTGACCGAGTGCCGTGACGGGTCTGACTGCCTGTCTATCCTGCCGTCGCTGATGTCTAAACTACGTCCAGCAGCAGAGGCAGTGCAGCTATCCCTCCCCCTTAAGTTGACTACCCTTCACTTTTTCACTCCTCCTACACACCAACGACTCGACTCTTATACCTTCCCCACAATTCCTTCGGCCGCTGTACGGCGGACCAAGAGAGAGAGTGCAGTCTCAGTCTCAGTCCCAGTCCCAGTCCCAGTTCCAGTGCCGGTGCACTAGACACCCTCGATTGTATCTCTATTAACGCGATACTCCTGCTCCTCTACCAGCAAGTCCCGCCCTCCCCCGTATACGACACAACTTCCCAACACTCACTCGACTCACTCCACCCGATATAATGTCCCTACGATCATCCTCCAATCACTAAACTCGCTGTATCCCTACTCCCAACGGCGTAGGTACTCAAAATTATCCCCCTTCCGTCCGACGAGTCAAAATTATTCTTTAGATTCGCAATCAAAAATCATCCCCGTTCAACCACCAAAAATTTTAAGCACCAAAAATACTGTTTTTTTTTTCTATGCGGTCTAAAATATTAAATTTCCATTATCTCTCAACGGTTGCAATTGAAAAAAAAGAAATTGGGTACCTCGCAATTTTTTATATTGGGTTTTTAGATTATTTAACATAAAAGTTTGAGTCGATTTATTTTATCTTGTGACACGAATTGCGTTAGTGATTTTTGAACATCGGTTTTAATCGTTCTTGTTTTTTTTTTCAAATGTGTTGAGTGGATGATTTTTGAGGATAAGTTTTGACTACGCCGTTGGATATTTGGATTCTGGCAGCTGCAGCCCGACGATAGTCCCTCCTTGGTGGCGTTTTCCCTCCATTCCCTCCGGACGACTGCCCCTTCGGTATAAAGTCCTCCTCCTCTTTCAGCATTATCCACGCCTCATTCAACCCCCACCCCAAATAAGATTTTCTTCTGTGCAGTCTGCAGCAGAGGTACTTTTTTACTCCATTCTTTGTTCATCCCCACCACTATTTGTAAATGTATGCGTGTACATGCACATATGTATAAACTTATATACGTGTAAACGTCTCTCCGCTGTCCTTCTTCCTATGTGGGTGTAGGTATCGGTATTATATAGCGGCACAACAAATAAATTTTATCCAGTCGACACATTCCCATAGCTATCTCTCTTTGCAGAGAGATAAATGAATACATGGAAAGAGCGCTGCACGACCCTGTGTTTTTTCGTATAATGTATGTGTATATATATATATATATATATATATACTATATAGATGAAAGATGGGTGTGAAAACAGGGTGGAAAAAAAGGATTACATACAAACGGATAATCATTATATATATATACCATGATGTGAAAATTTAGACACCAATCATCAGATTCATATGGGCACTTACACTTACATCCATATCTATACGTACGCGTGAGATGTCTTCAACGCTCTGAAAAAAATGATAAAAAAAAAAATAATAAGAAAAATTGAAAATTGAAACTTGCAGCTCATGTCTCACGGGTATTCGCAGGAGGGGGTTGAAATGTAATTATACAAATATTTGTATGTACGTATGACGTCTATTTAAAAATGTTTGCACGCTATACGATTTGCGGGGTTCTTCAGCATCTATATAATACTTCCGTATACGTACGTAATATACATTTATAGAATTATATACTTATACATACAATTGAGGATCGTGCAGCAGGAGATTCGTTTTGTATAATCGGGCGAGACGGTTTCGTAGCACGGCAGGCGTCGCGACGCTTCATATTTATTATAAGTACCCTGGTGCACAAGGATGTAGAATATATACGTATATAATATATGTATGTAAGTAGTTTGGTCGGTTGCAGTATATACTGCAGTATAGTGCACCCTCTTTCAATTAACATGCTAATTATTTTATCTGATTATCACCGCGCGCACTGCTTTTCGAGACTATACAGCGCTCGGCCGTACTACAGGGTAATTATTGCCAAGTTTATGTATATAATGTACCTCAGCTTCAAGGTGTGTGTATATACTACAAGTATATTACACACATATGCACACGTACTCGATACCGAGAGGGAGAAAGAGGGGTGAAGGAGAAGAAGAAGGGGGAAGGTAACGGAAAAGAGGGGCGGAGAAACGTGTGGAACGGAGGAAGGGAAAAGGGCGGAGGGTGTGGCCTTCAGATATATATGTATAGTTTTAGTATATAATGCCTACACATGATCTCTGCTGTATACAATACATATAGGGGAGAAAATGTGTGCTCCGATATTTTCGAGCTTGCGCCCTCGCCGTGGTGCATAGATTTTGAACTTTGCAGCCGGTTAATATAGATTTAGACGTAGAGAAGTCACTGTGCATTGGTTGATACATGCGTATATCTAAATACATTAATACATTAGAAATCGGTATTCAATTGAAAATATTTCGCGACGGGATAGGATGAGAATTATGGATACGTACGATTATCGCGAAGTTGTAGTCCATTCGGGAGTTTATTGAGTAATCTAGACGTAATTTTTCTTCACTTCTATACTCAAGTAATAGTATATATTGAAATAAAGATAATAAGGAGCACGTACGTACAGCGATGTTATTTAGGTTACGCTGAATAAGTATCTAATTGAGTTTTTTGTGAAAACAATAGCGATGCGCACTCGAGCATGGTGTATAACTTGTTACATAGCCAAGCAGTTTAATATACATAATATACCCCTCGAGTGAGAAAAGAACAATATAATTAGTAATTCCATATATACACATGCACATGAATATGTACATGGATAAGTTATACATTTATAAACGTATACGTATCCAACTCCATGGCTATATTGTATTTCAAAAAAACAGTATATATACCTACCTTTGAATACCGACTTTAAAATATCATGTCTTATGAGTTGATTACTATTCTAGATCAAAATCGAACCATACCAGTTGTCTACTGTAGAGCTTATACAGCTACCGACTTTTCACTCGTAACATAACCGCGGTTACTAAAGATATGTAATTAGATAAATACGTGAACATGGACTAATTACTGGATCTTCATTTAATGCTTTTTCTACCGCCACAGAAATTACACCGCTTTCCAGGTTGAGGAAGAGGAAAGGGATATATTATACCCGTGCATAACGTTCGGACATTAAGTGAAAAAGATAATAAGAATATTAACAATAATTATAATAGTAATAATAATTAAACAACAAGAGGGCCACCTGCACAAACTGCATAGGAATATAGTAATATTATATATTTTGCAGTTCTTGAAAATTTGATAACAATCTCGAATTATAAATATACAAATATATAGGTATATAACTATACAACAACATAAATTAAAGTAAAAAATACAAGAAAGAAGCGAGGAACTTTTTTTTCTTTGTTCTTTTTTTCTTGTTTCTTGTTTTCTATTGTTTCGGAACTGGAGCCCTGCTGCAGTGCATGGGATTTTGTATATTCTATTTGCGGAACCAACTATAATAAACTCAACAATAAACTACCTTTAACGTTTCCAGTTGTGTGCCGTTGGCGATGCTGTGCTCGCGAGCTTAGTCTGGTGTAATACAACTATATTGGAAAAAATAAATAAATAAATAAAAAACTTTTTAAAACAGTCGAGTTCCTCCCAGGCAGAGGATATCGTCGCTTGACCAATTAGAAACTTTCTTTCCCCACGCCACGATCTCAGTTAAGAGGAATGGGCGGAGTATGCCGGGAGGAGTTTCATCTACCTCTCAAAGATCCCGGACTCTTATAGCTCCGCTCTCTATACCACCGCGCACTAACCGCGCTAACTATACAGCACAAGGTTATTATTATTTCTCTTCTTCGTCTTCTTCTTCTTCTTCTTCTTCTTCATTTTCTACTTCTTCTTCTTCTTTATTCACGTGCGCTTCTCTCTCTAGTTTCCCTTACAAAGATTAAACTCTTGAAAGTGCCGCTGCACAGGTATATAATCCGAAAGATGATAATTATATCCCATGAGATGTATACTCATACAATATGCGTTAGGTTGCTGCAGAACAGTCGCTTTGAATATACACATGCGTATATATATTGAGATAAATTTCTAACGTATGCCAACAAGGAGACGTAAATTATCGTCTTATTCGTCATCACAGATTATATAGATGTCGACAATCGCAGTTTTATAATCAAAGTTTCGCACTTTTAGGTATTCAAAAAATCGATCTTATAAGACCCGGGATATTACAGCGGACATGTAACTGAGGCCGTCGCGTTAACCACGTTATCATCATTTTAATCACTCAATCAACGGTATATACATCATCAAAAATAATGATATTAATATTTTTGTGTGTATAAACAGGAATCTCTCCTTAATTTTTGTTTGCCTAAATTGCAGATAGCGTGTCGCCGAGTCTACACGAAAAACAAAGGAAAAAATTGAAGTGAAAGGAATTTATAACCAAGAGGTGAGAATTATATTTCTATGTCTCTGTGAAATTTAGCCCTCTGCAGCGACTCGCGGTGTAGACAATAGAGTAAACTAAAAATCGCGTGCAGCTTACGGGAAAATTTATAATTATGAGAGCTTTAGAAAAATGTTTCCACTCGACAATGCGTACCTACATATATTCATGTACCTACGTTCAAAAAATATGCTTGACAAATGAAATTTGAAATCAACGCGAGCCTTATTATATGTATATTATATATATATAAGAGCGTTTTTTTGAGTGTATTCGTATGCACAGATATTATATACTCATACGAAATAGAAAGAAAAAAATTCAACAAAAACCACATTATATAAAAAAAAAAGATCAAACGAGATAATTATATATACCTAACACTATGTAAAAAAAAGCTTTGAGCTATATACATAGTGATGCAAGTTGCGCGTTATATGCTGCGGTGGTTATAAATGAAACTTATTTATTATAATATTATACCAGTTGCTGTGCGAGCTCTTGGGACAATCCCTATATATATGTATACATGTACGTGAATGGCTATAGCTGGCGTATTAGATCGTGGGGAGTAAACGCCCCCATCTACGTAACAAACAAAGCAACCAACCGAACAACCCTTGTTACAGGGGTTGACGTAGAGAATCGCGTATCTCTGTCTAACTATAGCAATTTTATACACTATATACATACACATGTAATACTGCAGTCTTATAGAGTGTATTGTTTTCTATATACATATAAGTATACATTGCATAGAACACATATCGAACGTCGCGTCGTGTATAGGGGTTCTGCTACCACCAGATAATGGTAATTTACAAGTTGATATAAACCACACCCAGTCAACTTCATATAATAAACTATACAAAACTATGCGCAACTCGTGCTGATCTAATCGTACGAACATCTCAAAGTTCATTATTCTCGAGATATTGGAGGTTGTGCGAAAGATGATCCGTGACACGTCCGTCATTTATATTTTATTTCGTTTCTTACATTTGCGCAGAGATAATTTGAAAAATCAGACACAATTGTTTGAAGATTGAAGAAAAAAAATTTTTAAATTCTGCACATCTATTTATAATAGATAGGTACCTACTTCTTTTTTACCGAAATTCCAAATCCCCAAAAATTATATTATGAAAAAAACGTCGAGAGTATAACTGAAAATGTCTTGTTGAAAATTGTTTAATTACACGCTAATCGATAAAAAGTAAATAAAAATAGAATCAAGTCTCGACGCAGCCGATAATATTTTATCGATCTCGTACACGGGGATATATAAAACTTGTATGTATTTACAGATGATATGGTGATGGTGTTTGAAACTCGTATGGTGCAGAAGTGGAGGCGGCGAAGCTGATATATATTAGGTACCTTATGTATAAGATATAAATCCGTCGGTGTTGGCAGAATCAGACCGTGTTCACCATGTTCCACCTCCTTCCAGATATGGAGTTACATATACTGTAGCACGCGAACCTGCAGGACTTGACTCTCCTATTCTAATAGAGGCGGAAGTCATATTTTCTTTTTAACAAGCTCTACAGCAGCAGTAGGAACACCAGAAGCACCAACTTCAGACGATAATAATTCCCGTTCTCCGTCGCATCCCCCATGAGCTGCAATGCTGCAGATATTTCTATATGCCGCGCGAAACGAAACCCCCATCGGTATCGAAATTATACTTCGATATATTACTATACTCTGCAAAAATGCCTGAATACCTACTGATATTATTTATGGGTATGTGATTTTCTCATGGCGTAGAAAATTGAAAAGAAATGGAAAAGAAAGGAATAAGAAAAAATAAAAATAATGGTGGAAAATTATTTTTGTTTGGAAAACAAAATTTGTTACGGCTAAATTATTATCGTATAGAAAAGGATACGGTCACGGTTTCGTTTTTGAACGCGAGCGGTCAACTTAACATATATATACCTAATTTTACCTGCGAGTTAACTATACAGCGTAGTCCTTTCGATCCTTATAGTTACGCTTTGGTCACACCGACGCCGGATGTTGGCGACGGCTCTCGACGCCCTCCGAATGGCAGACCCTGAAATTCCGAAGATTTACTCGACATTTAGGAGACGAATTTTAAACGGGGATCCTAGGATATCATCCTTTTTCCCTCGATCTTATTCATTTCTGTCGCTTTGTCAATTTTAGTGTACCAAATTTTCGAACGCCATTATACCTACATAAGACACAGGGAAAAAATTACAACCTTTTTTTCTACGTTGAGATATATTTTTACCGTGAAATCCATGTACCAGATTTTTCCCTGTTATGTATTATGTATAACTTTCAGTAAAAGAATAATATGTTTTGACTGACAAACAATGGAGGCTCAGCATTGTCCGGCAGAATACTGTAGCTGTAGTACAGTAAAACTTGCGGCTTCTTCGGCGAGCGGTTTTTTAAACTGACCTATTGTATATAGTTGGTTCCTTTCTCTGCACAGTTTTGATCTCAACTTCCTATTTATATATATCAGCCTATATTTTCAATTATATTGTCCATACGTTACAGGTTGGACAAAAAGCTGAGAGAAATAGAAACAAAAGAAAAAAAGCCGTTCTCAACTTATATCACTGTGACCTGCAATTGCTCAACTCTCTGGGGGTCCAGGTCGGAAGCAAAACAGTACGAACCAATTTTATGACGTGTAGATTTACTGGAAACTATTTGAAAAAAAAAACAAAAACATGAAAAAATGAAAGAGATAGAGATCGGGAAGCTTGAAATTTTTATGGGTTATCCTTCGAAAATCGAACCTGCAGGAGCTGTATATCTGCAGCTACATGTTTGGGGAATATGATGTATAAGGTGAGGTGAAAAAATATTGACGGGGGGTCATCAGGTGCCGTGAGACCGAAACGGACTTTAAACTCTGTTGGGATAATCCGGTGTACGCGCCGTGACTAAGTTGTCACTTTCAACTTCGGATCGTCTCAAAGCTTCAAAGTTCCACTCCTCAAACGAGACGCGGTCAATGCGATCGTGATTGACAGCCGCACCGTGTGCAGTCCCTCTCTGAGATGCAACCAGCTTCTACATCGTGATCTCCACCTGATCCTACAGATGCATCCGTCAACTATGAGCTATATCGACGATCTTTGTTGCTACCGATATTCTCATCATACTCCATCTAGATTAACGACTAATATGGGGATTAGGACGGTAATATGTTACGCTCATCGATTTTATAATTTTCAATCTCACGGCAAAAATTAATACATGCCTCATGCGATGGTCGAGGAGATGAAATTGATCATTTTGAAATTTTTCCTGTTCGCATGCGACCTCTAAACTTTTTCGTCTGACCAGAACTATTTAGCTACAGATATTTGTTTATTTTTTCGTTTGTCTTCTGACTTCTGAGCACTGATTCTTCTTTATTGCAATTGAAATCAGAGGTTAAACGTGAAATCAAATTTCACCTGCACCCTAGTTTTTTGTTCGTCGAGAAGGTGCTTCCGCGATAATTTATCTTTCATCTTCAAGTATTGCAGGTTTCTTGGGATTAAATTACCAGAAAAATTGGCCCGATATCGTGATGGGTATTATAAATTTTTTTAGCAGGTTCTTCGTCTTACCATTATTAAATAACCGTTTTAGCGTAGCTCAGTAGCTGCAGAAAACACGGTTCCGCAGGTCAGCCAAGTAGCCCTGAAGTTTCGGCGTTAAATCGATGCGATAAAATTTCACCCATCGGTGCAGAATCGACGCTATGTTATACTTACGTGTACATACGTATATCGAATTACCTTCTTTATATTTTGTATTTTATTTTCACATACTCGCGAGCGTTGAAAATTTAGCCGAGCCATTTTTACGGGTATATCCTTGGCACATACCTGTACACCTATAATAATTCAGGTGTGGCGAGGATGTCTGCAGGTACTAAATCCTAGACGTCCAAATATTTCCGCGGCTTTTCTCGCCATAACGAATTAGAAGTTATGTAGAATAACATACCTTTATACCTTACCATAGCTGATTCGAGAGAAAAGTGAAAAAGGCATAGTAGGTACCTATTTTGGTGTCCGCGCGCAAAAGGCCCATAAAAATTGACTCCTGTCGAAATTCACAGTAGGGGAGTTGCGCACTGAAGGATTCCGCTTCTGCTACAGTACATCCTGATGGAGAGCGTATAACAGAAGCTGTATAGCTACGCACAGCTTTGGTTCGTCCTCAAAACAAAGGACGCGAGAAACTTTGACCCTGACCCACTCCGCAAGGATTTTAAAGTCGGCAAAAATATTTTCAAACTCCGAAAGGTGTACACTCACAACGCACACATCCGCAATACGAAAGAATTCACATCAGTGTGTGAGTCGAACGTCTTTTGACTCTTGCGAGCGCAGGTACTGCGCCCAATACGCAGCGAAACTAATCGGGGTAAATCCTGTTAGAGGATATCCAGCGAGCTGCGGAGAGCTCTTGCACCCAAATCTCTTACAACTGCAGCTCGTAGTAGTGATGGTGAATATTACGGCCGTACCGCTAAAGCGAACAAGAAGGATTTAAGGTGAAACAGACTTACAACTCAGCCTCCAGCTTTCCTTAGCGCTTTCAACTCTGACTTATATATACATACCGACTCCACCGTCAGTTTTGTTACGTGTTTACCCTACGCCACTCTAAGCCGCCCCGCCTCGTTGCCCCGGTGACACCTCACGTCAAAACACGACGGGAACCACGCAGAGAAGAGGAGCTCTAACACCATAAGTATATGTATATAGCTATATGCATGTTTCTTCCCGAAGGTTGAATGCGCCGGTATTTATGATTTTACTTTTTACCTTCGTCTTTCATCCCCCTTCCCATATACACACAATCAAATAATTATATAACGCGCGAACTCCCGAACACGTTTTTCATTTCACGCTTCGTAGTGCAACCCGCGCGTATATATACTATATGCAGAAAACACTTCACGCGTTAGCTTCGCGTTTCAAGAGAACGTTTATAATTGTGTTATTTCATTCTTTTTTCTTCTTCTTTCCTTTTATTTCTTTCGGGTTCATTATTCAAAGAAGATTGCTCTCCGCGCATTTATTTTTCTCCTCAAAATGTCATTATTTAATACACGTATATACATATGTGTATACATTTCAAAGGATATATTTAACAAAAAAGTAAGTAAATAAATGAATAAAATAAAATTGAACGAGGCAATAAGCGGCGTTATATAATTCACCCCATGGGAGTGATCGTTCGGAAGTAAAAAGGGAATGACAAAGTAAACAACAGAAAAAAACACCAGAGTTTTTGTCTTATTCTTTCTCTTCTTCTTCTGTTTTTCTTACTCTCCTCCCTAACGAATCGCGTTCACCGACGGGTACATTGCCAGGCGTTTCACGTCTGCATATAAAACTTCTCGGCGTTCAATAGCTTTGAAAAAAAGCCGAGGTGTCTCCATAAAATGAATAAAGTTTGTGTCTGCCTACCTGTATAGGGTGTATTAAGGTGATGCGTTATCGATAGAAGTGTGCAAAAACATCTTATACGTATATAGGGAACATATAGGATAAAGTAGTGAAGAAATTCTTATCCTAATGTCCAATTCCATCTATGGATATAAACTTGGATCTAGTGATAGGTATGGGTATGCATGCATATGATAAGGGTTTGAAATTGCTGCAGAAAGAGACGCGCACGCGCGCGCTTTCCTTTGATGCGAGATGTGATGATCGCGTATAGGCGGATGGCGTTGTGTTCCCCGATATGCTGCTGTTGAAGAACTAAAAGATGTTAAGCTACTCGACTGCATGTGCAGGGGCAGCAAAAGTCAGATATATATGTATATATATGTGGGATATATCGTAGGTATAGAGTAGACGACGCGAAGCGACAAACTGGTTAGGGCTAGGTGGTATAAATAAAGTGAACCTTTAAGATCGAAAAAACAAGATAGCCGCGAACCGCCACTCGACCATTTCAACGCATACAACTTTGAACCAACCAGAAACTTTGCTCACCAAAGTAACACCCTCGCCAAAGTTATATCTGCAATACAAGTTATACGTACGTCCATTTCGAATCGATTAAAAATTATCTACATTTACTTATTTATTCATTTATTTATTTTACCTCTTTTACGGTATAACGTACTTTTTAACCGCTATATAGCATTTCATTTTAGTTTACCGGAGATACAGAAATTAAAAAAAAAAGCACAGAAAAAAAAGATGTACACGATACGCTCCCCTCTGCGGTGAAGAAGAGAAAGAATTGCAGGATCGGTGGCAAACTTATAAGAAGTCGGCACGGTCTATTTGAAAACCGCAAAAATCGAGTGGTGGAATACCTCAACCACACGCAAAAAAAACAAAAAAAAAACAAAACAAAACAAAAAAAAGAAAAAACGAGGGAGGAGATGAAGAACGAAGGGAAAAGGAGGTACCGAAACACTGCACACGCATTAAGAAAAAGATATTCCTCCACATCCTTACGAAGAACGAACGAACGAACGACAAGCGTGCGAGCTAAAGCGAGCGAGTAAAACGAGCCCTTGAATGAGAGAAATAAGGAAGAGAATAAGAGAGAAGAATAAGAAGAGAGCCGGTTAATAAGGGCGGCCGTGTGCCGGAGGGAGAGGGCGTCCTTAGCATCGGAGTGTGGAAGACAAGGATCAACGGGGTCTTAAAGTAGATTCGTGCCGAGCGCCGGAGTATAATGACGTGCGAGAAAAAGGGAGATGGACTTACCCCGTTTAACCGTAGGGGGAGAAGTGAGAGCGTTTTATTCGAAGGAAGAAACAAGAAGAAGAATAAGCGAAGACGGTGAGGAAGTAGGGGGAATTTGAGTGTCGGCACCTCGCCGTCGCAGTGGACCACACACGTTGAACAGTGGTTTTCAATTCGTGGATACGAGGGCCGAACAAAAGTCCAAATAAATATCGCGCCATTTGCAACCGAAAAGTATCCAAGGGTTGATTCTAGGGGTGTGAAAAATCAAGCCCACCTTCTATTAAATCGGCGGGAATAATTTTCCGCTTATTTTTATCCAGGTTTCTATATTTTTTCAAAATTCTCAGCTTTTTTCCCCACTCATATTTCTAACGTTTTCTTTTTCGTAACACACAAAATTCTGCACCGCTTGAACCCGGTTTCTGATCTTTATGCCGCGTCTCATTACTGTGTGAAAAATTATATTCCCACGTCAGAAAACCGACCCTTCGAAGCTCACGCTGCGCCAAATATATTTTTCATTTATTTATTTATTTTCTTCTTTTTTTTATTCCATTGTTTTTTAGTCTGGAATGTGAAAATCGAGAGATCATATTTTGGAATCAATTAGTTTATCGAGTGAAATTAATTTGCTTTTATACAAGGCATAATTATACATGCATGAAATTTGAGATGTTAATTAATTCAAGTAATTCGTATAACGTATTACTTCTTTTTTTTTTACATTCGTCGCACGTATATGGATTTAGATCCTTGGTACATAAAACATATATGTATAGCGCTTCTGTGGAGACGCATACCATGTATACTGACTAGGCATACATACCTATATAAAATTCAAGGCGAGATGAGAGCTGAAATGCTTTTGTACGTTGCAACTGGCCCAGGCCGGCCTTTGTTAGCGTCGAAGGCGCAGGCAACCCGTAATCATGTCACGCGCTCCTTCTAACGAGCCACATTTTTTACGAGTTGAACAAATAATTGGGGAAATTAGCATAGATTCGAAAACTCAGAGAATCCATCTCCGATCCCGAATGCGTTCAAAAGCTACACAGCTATTACATGCTGCACTCCTCCGAAGGAACTTATATTTTACATAGGGTGTATATACCCATATACTTATACCTATCCGTATACGTATACGAGAGAAACACCCCTAATTGCAAAAAACGATGTAAAAACAAAGTTTGATTTTTTCTTTCTCTCGGTACTACACCGCGTGGAACAACGAGGATCGGTAATTTATATTATCTGAAGTCAAAGTAGTATCCTATACTTGCTGGAGCGCTGCAATTTCACAAACTTTGTGAAATAAATCAACTTCGTTTAAGCCGCGATATTGTGGCTTATAAATATAAAATGCTAATTTACGACCATCTAGCAAAGCTATACACGTGTCGTGTGAAGTACTGCAGCAAATTCACTGCGCATATACAGCTTCCGTTTTTTTTTTTCTCTCGCACAGCAATAATTCACCCACTTACATTATACGCGTATACATTCGACACGTCGGAAATTGACAATGACGTCTGATAATTTTCTCATTCGAAAATAATAAAGTAGCGCGTCAATTTCCGCGAGAATAGTTCCGAAGGAGTGATACTAATTTTCTCACATATCGTACATCGTGATTGACGGAATAATAATTATTGCAAATTTTTCTTTTTTTTTTTCGCTGATGTTTCCTTTAACGCGCACGGATTTGAGAGTTGAAATCCGCCCGCGTGACGCGCGTAGATGTACATGTACGTACATGTACATGTATATAAGAGCTTTTTGGTTATATACAACGTGTATGTATACATCAGAGGGGGGAGAAAAAGGAGGAGGAGGAGGGAGGAAACAAATCACTACGCGTGTCTGGAATACTTCGGCACTGCACGCCCTCTTCGTCGACAAACCCCCGACACTTCTATACCAGCTCCGAAAGCCGCAGTGTATACCGTGCACACGTCCCTTTTAACGCGCTTAACACGCTCTCAAAACCTTGACACCCCATTTTCGTAGGGGTGCGCTGTATGGTGAGAAAGGGACATGATTTGGTGGGATTCATTCACCATAATGTATGTATCTGGTGTGTGCCTACATCTCGTGCAAGTTCGAAAGACGGTAGAATATTGGATTTTGTTGCTCATATTAATTAGATGAGATTTTAATACGGCAGGCTGTACGAAAAAAAATCGATCGAATGACTTGGAAAATTGTCAAATATTGAAAATCCTTGTATCACGTTCACGAAATTCCCGTTCAGAATAATTCAGAAGTCCAGAACCCTACGGCACGTTTTTATCCCGGCAATTCAATCTACCAGTTGTTCAATGACCCCTGAAACTTTGTCGATTTTCAAACCATTTTTTTTCTCGATGGAAACGGATCCTGACATCCTTAATCCTGCAAGTCGTCCCTGTGGCTTGAAATTACAGCTATACGTTAACATCTGATGCACAAATATTTCTTGTAGAAAGAAAAAGATGGAAATTTGCTGCACACCAAATTACATCGTCTTGAATTCTCCAAGAACTATATATGCATTATGCTTTTTCCGAAATTTTCAATTTTATGACCGCTGCATATTCGAAGACCCTTTTTCCAACAGGTTTACTTTACATCGTAATGAGAGCTGGACATTAAATCATTACATCA
Organism: Athalia circularis; assembly: GCA_963978495.1. Lineage (NCBI taxonomy): Eukaryota > Metazoa > Arthropoda > Insecta > Hymenoptera > Athaliidae > Athalia > Athalia circularis. The sequence goes on along the minus strand of OZ021700.1, from coordinate 13,523,170 downwards.
CGATGATAGATATACGAAATGGCTATTTACTTATGAGCTTGTAACCAACGTTTATACGCTGTAGAGCAGCGGCCGGCATCACGGACTGCAATTGCTCTGATTGCAGTAAATAATTCCAGTAATTAAGAGACGCTAATGAGCTGCAATCATAATAGCCGCTTGTATTTACCAAGCATACCAATGAATAGGTATACGCATATATTTACAGTATACGTATAACCATACATACATACGAGCTGAATCACAATCGCATGGTGTGATATACATAATGGGATAGGAATCGAGAAGCGAGTGTTTTAAAACGACGTAACATCGTCCCGTTTGAAAGACTGTACGTGCATCTGTACAGTCTACATATACATGTAAGTATATATAAATTCATCACCAGGAACGGCAGCGAACTCAGCCCACTACTAGCCTCCCACTATACTTGTATGTAATTTTACTCGCATTCGCGTAATTGCCATTGTGAATTGAATGCGCGCTTAGCAGTACCTCTCATTGTTAGTTATACTTACCGCGCACTGCGGCCTGTAAAAGCAACTTCCAACTCTTTTTTTTTCTTCTTCTATGCTATTTCATTTGCTTTTCCTCCCAGTTTTGTAGTCTCTTATTATTTCACGTCTAATTCATTCCGTGTACTCCTAATGTACCATCCACTTTTTTGTCATATTCGTCGCGAGCTTTCGCCTTTACATACCATGTGATGCTATGTACAGTATGGCATGTGTGTATATTTCTTTTTTCAAGTATATACGAAGTCGTATTTATAATTCATTGAAACCGCGCATAGTTTTTCGAATAAATAATTATTTTCTTCAGAATTAAATTTTATCACCGTAAAATTATTTTTCATTCAATTCTTAATTATCTCGCAGATTTCATGCGAACGAAAGCGCATACGACTAATAAAGCTGCGGAGTCTGGAGATCTGGACCAAAGTAGATGGCGCCACTTTCCGACTCGTCGACCTGGGTATCTGAAACTAATCGAGAAATTTTATACGAAGAATTAATTCATTGGTGAATCTATAGAGATGCGTTGGACTCTGTTACACACGTTTATTGTATCGGTCACCTCACATGTTGAATAATCTTATTTTTACTCAAAAAAAAAAATGTACACGTACGTAGGAAAAAAGGAAAAAGAAAAAAAAATTTACATACGCGACGGGAAAAGCTCACGTTATAGTATACAACGCATGCAACGAGTAATTTTAAACTCGTATAGGATTGTTTATTACGCGTGAAAACTAATTGGATTCTTTGATATCGGTTATTCTTATAGTACCATAAGCCTCAGAAATACTCAAAACATTTCGAATATACCTTTATAAGACGAATACTTAATTTCCACTCTCTAATAACCCTAAAGCGTCGGTTACTGCTGTAAGTGTTGCTTGAGACTCGATCACGGTTATTTATAACGAATAAATTAACGGCTGACTTAAAATATCCTGTGCATTATTAATTACACCTGAGACACCGTGCGACGCTCTTTTTCTAATGTAATTTTCACTAAATAGAATATTTATACATCTACGTTTAGTATACGATGAAAATCTAATTGAGAGTATAGAGATTTCATATACACGCGCAGTAATATGCCCGTTTTGATGGGAAATTCTTTTATAATTTTGCTTGGATTTTTGTACGATGTTGGCGTTTGCGACATTGTAGCTGGTGATGATAAAAAATTTGCATCTGCGAAACGTGATTTCTGCTAAACTTCCCAGAGGACGTAACCCGTAATCGATATCGGTTACCATGGTGATATTCTGCTGACGAAGCTGCTTTCCTATCTTCCTTTTCCCTCCTCTTCCTAGCTCCTTTTCCTGCAGCTATTTCTCATTCCCTCTTTTCATCCTCAGCTACTCTACTCCATTACATCATGTCGCGGTGACAACTTTTTCGCCTTAATTAATTCCCAATTATTTCTCTCATTCTGAAAATTCTCACTAAACACGATTTCTGACGAAAGTAGTCTGCAAAGGAGAGGGGGCAAAAATTTTAATTCAATCTACGATGAATTTGAAAACTGAGTGGACTGAAAACCAACCGATTGAAGAAAAAAAAAAAATCAGAGTTCAATTACATATTTCGGAATAAAATTCTCTCCAATGGATTCTTATCCCTCTTCCATCGCACTTCATCATAATTAATAATCATTTCAATAACTGCGGGTACAAAACTTTTTCTTTGTCAATTCATAAAAATCGTGGTACATATTATTTTTCACATTGGAGGGAGACAAAAAAATAATCAATAAATAAATAAATGAATAACAACAAAGTACGCAGCGGCGTGGCCAAAAAAGCACGGCGGGAAATTTTTCCGATTGTGTAAGTCGTTCGCTGCGAAGCAGAGCTTAATATTGATTCCTCGGAGTTTTTTAAGGCGTCGCGGGGGGGGGGGAGGTCTTGGGGAGAAAGAAGGGGGATTGGGTGGGTGTTCGTCGTTCGTTCCATCGCGTTCTGTCTGTCGGTGAGCCCGTGAATGCGTGTCAGAGGTTACGTAAACAGAATGATTGATACATTAGCTCGACGATCAGCTATGTATATACTGCTGCAGAGCAGAAGAGGGCAGGGCTGTAGGGCCAGGCCCTTTTTTTTCTCGCCTTATCTTTTATTCTACGTAGGTAGTGAATTGATTTCATTCGACCAACAGCGCATCGTATAAATAGTATTACGGTGTATCGCACCGCATACTGCACAACGGAGAGTCGATCGAAAAATTGCAGTCGAGGAGCGAGTGAAAGAATTAAAAAAATCATCCCTTTTTACGAGATATTTATAAATTGAAGTGTTTCTAAGGGCTGTAAACGTACACAGAGAAAAACTTTTTGTTGTAATAACAAAAAAAGGGTTGGACTAACAAAAAAATTTGTTTATTATTTAAACAACTAAATTTCTTGTTAGATGTACAAAAAAATATTGCTAGCCTTGTTTTGTAGGTGTTACTTATTCGTTTTGTATGTATGAAAAAATCTATCCAAAAAAATAATTTCGTCAGCGCAGCAAAACGTATTACAACTGGGAGTTTTGTTACGAAAACAAAGCAGTTTGCCTCGACTGTCTTTTGCTTTTGTTGCTAATACGAAACATGTTTTGGTTAAAGCTACCAAGTTACCGACCTTTTGTCTGCAATAACGTTTTTATTTGGTGTGTAGTACGAAATATCGTTTGGCTAAGATTGCTAAATGGTAAACTGCCATGTCTAAAAGAAATTTTGCTTTGTTTTCGGTACAAAATACCATCATGTTGCCGCTACCAAATGCAGTATTTATTTATTCGGTATTCACAACAAATTTCCATCCAACAGCTGCTCTGAAAATTGATACACATTCGGAACTTGTTCACATTGGGTATGTGGGCTATGAAATAAAATATGTTTGCGTAGTGATTATAATATATATATTCTCTTGGACCATAGTATAGACACATACATAGTGAATACATAGCACATAGTTAGTACATACATGTTACTTTTTTTGCATTATATAAATCAGGACGGACTAAATCAGGACGGACACAGACAGAGTCGATCGGCAATATGTTGTCTAAACTTCTCAGCATTTTTGACGTCCGAAGACTTATCTAGGTGGCAGAGAATAGAAATTCTATTTTTCTGGATTGGCTAGCGCAATCGATAGATCCGATACTGCTAAAAGTCCGATGCTTAGATGCGGCTGTTAAAAATTTGTCAGATAAACTCTACTTACCTCTAAATTTTTCCAGGTATTCTTGGAATCCCCATGACCTCAACAATTGCTCCGTAGTTTCGTCCATTGAAACTTACACTTCACAGCTGTATATATAATTGACACTATATCGGGAAGAAATCTGCTGCACGTACGTACGCAATGCGGCCGATGCGGTCTACGATGTACCAAGTAGTGGCCTGTGCACGCGCTACGCTGCACTCTAACAAGTCTGAACCGGCACTTTGGTACGATGTACCAAAACATTTTGTTGTTAATACCAAACACTTGGTTCAGCCGATAGACAGTGCAGAGCAGATTCACAGTTGCAATATTCATCGCGCACTATGGTGTAAACCACCAAAAGATTTTGTTGGTCTCTTGTAAATGGGCAATTCCACGTCAGACCGGACGGATTTAGCGATTTTTTGACTTCGTATTTTTTAAATTAAACGAAACTTTTTGCGCAGATTATATCCGCAAAAAGAGCTGATACGGATTTCGGCATTCATCCGAAATATTTTTTTTTCGAGAGTTATAACATATTCAATTTCGTTGCAAAATGAGCGCCCGGTAAGCTTCAAGAATTATTATCTCCGGTTCTATTCGTCGTAAAAGAATAATCGATAGCGCTTTTTAAAGGTGAAAGAATAAGCTTTCAGGAAAAAAATTTTTACCCGGAAATCATCGCAAATTATAACTGTTATTAACAAATGAAATGTTTAATGATTTTTTACCACGGAAAGAGCCATTTTCAAAATTCTGAAAAAAATATTTCGGACGAGCGCCGAAATACGTGACGATTTTTTTTGTGCATGTATCACTCAGAAAAAATGTTGATCGATTTAAAAAATACGCGGGTCATTTCTTGTCCGGTCTGAGGTGAAATTGCCCAAATAGCTCAATCATATTGTGGCACAAATAAATTTACTTGGTTGTGGATGCAAACTACAATTGGTAGGAGCGTTTGACGGTCAATCTCGGAGTCATTGCGTAACAACAACAATATTCATTGCGCATTTTGGTAAAAAGTACCCAACGTTTTGTTGCGCTGACATGTGTAACAAACTTAATTAGTGCAAACCAAAGTTATCTGTTACGAATGCAAAATTTCACTAGCAAAATTATTTAGCGAAGTCAACAATAGAAATCAGAGTCATTGCGTAAGGGGAACTAGATTTATCGTTCTCTGTACAAAAATTTTGTAACAAAACGGTTTTGTGGGTGGGAAAAAAAAAATTTTCTCTGTGTATATATAAACTTTTCGTCATTTCGTTTCGTTTAACGCCATCGCGTCACTCAATTTTTTCTTTCATTCTTTGTACCGATCTAACCACATATACTATCTCCGCCCCGCCTATAATTCTATCGATTCGTTCTGAATCGAGGACACGGCTCGAAAAGAATCGATGTAAAAACGAGCCAATTACCCGACTATCGCTGACTGTCTGTATACCTATACATGTATAAACGGCCTGCGTATTACCTTACCACATATAGAAAGACGACCGCTATTTTCTATCAAAGAGGACTTCAGGTATATGTATACGTATACGTATAATACCGCCATCAGCTACGTAATATTATAGTCTACGTAACAAGCCGCGCGCGGAAAGCTCGAGGTGTCTCCATCAACGCTTACCTAAATCCATTATCGGTATACGTTATCTATATCGACGCGCGTCATTTGCCTATTGACAAATGTGTCGGGTATAATATTCCCATAGTTGTACGTACATACGATCCGTTTGTTCATTTTTTCATCAATTTGGTAAAAGAATTTTCGTTCGCACGATAGATATATTAATATAAGCGGGTTGAGGACGAGAATCGCATCACGCGGACGGGCTTTTTTTGAGCTGGATCTTCTTCAGCTAAGAGATCCTTTACGATGATAGCGAGTCACGCTCCCGAAGGTCCGACGCATCGAGGAGTGAAAGAAATAAAGGATCACGCGCGAGGTACACAACGAGTATTTGAATAACAGGATATTAGCTTCATTCGTCACGACCCGTCACTCAGGAGAATCATAATTACCTCAACAAATATTTTTTTCCGTCCAACTTCAAAAAGTTGAAATCAAAAATTAGTGATAGGGTTTTGGATTTTATTTTTTGATTATTCAAATTTTTTGTCTTCTACACATTCAGGTGATATACGGATATAAATCTACTTTCGAAATCGGAGGGATAAAAAATCGTTCCTCTTATATTTTGTTGTTTTCGTTGTTGCTGTTGTTGTAGTTGGTTTGTTCGCTTTAATCCACGGATCTCATCGGTGTCGAGGGACGCCATTAGCGATCGTTGAAATAATGGCTATAAATCTGTTCGGTTTAATAGGCAGGTCATTTTGACCGGTGATGTTTTTACAGCCAGCTAATGGCGTTCCGAATATATGAGTCTGGCTTTTCAAGCTTTCGAATACATATTATATACATGCTATGCTGTATACGTATACTACAGGGGTTTTATCCCAAACTCGATGCAGCCCCCATTATCAATTCAAAAAGACATTTATTTGTTAGTCGTTAATAGGTGAAGGTTACGTTATGTGGCCGTTTTGATGTCCGACAAATATTATAGGATCCCATCTATTTTTGGAAATTTATATACGACAGTATAATTTGGTAATATTCTACAAAACTATTTTTTATAAGCGTATAAGAATTCATTACAACTCGTTATACACCCTCTCGCAACAAAACCGGTAATGGCAGTAGTTAATTCTTGTAAAATTAACCCCGTAAATGCGCATCCTGCTGAATTGATTGAGTACATCACATATACAACAACGTTCTTAATATCAATATGTTTCCGTTTCGTCCCTTATTTATACGCGCACAATATGTACACCGACAAGTGAGATGGATTTAATTTTCTAATGCAAAAACGGATTTCATTTCATTTGAAAATTTGTTTTTTTTTTCATTTTTTATCATCTCAAGGTGATGCGAATGCTCGAATGGTTTAAATAAAACATCAAACGCGGTGTGCGGGACGACCAGCTGAAGCACTTAGTACAACTGACATGTACCTTTGCGCGTTGCAATCTGGTTTGTTGCGTGTTGCTCGCGATGCGCAATGGGAGAGTCTGAACTCTCTTTGGATGGTCGTCGTCGTCGTCGTTGGTAAGTCCTTTTGTCTCCGGTTTGTTGAACGTATGGCGAAGCTTCAAGCTGCGAGAAGAAACCTTATTCGCTCTCTCCTTTATATTTCGTACCGTTTCTCTGTTGGTCAGCCGCGCAGCATCACCATCGGCATTAAGTGGGTAGGTATATAGAAGGATCGAGGATCGTGGAGGATCGACCAATCGCGCGCTGTACGTTAATCCTTACATGCGTCGGTCGCGCGGTGATAGAGAAGCAAAAGGCGGCGGCGTCCGTCAATGTCAGATCGGAAGCCCGGGCAATTCGCCCTTCGCTCGCGAAAGACTTCGCCTTCTGCTGTTGCGCTGTTTATATCTGTTGCTCTTTCTGCACCAGCTTCTGTAGAGACTGTTTTATACGAGATAGGATGTAGAATTCTCTGATATATACAACAAGGCCAAGTAAGAGACGAATGTTCGGAAGACGAAGAGAAACTCCGGTCGATATATAAGCGAGAGAAGAGGAAGAGAAAATTCGAGAACGAACGGACAGCGAAGAGAAAGAGAATGAGGATTCATCTTCCTTCTTATTTCTTCCTTCTCAAAGGGCGAGGAAGGACGAAAGGTAAGGGGGAGGCGAACGCTCCATGGAGACGTACGTCACATTCCTCGGGCTTGTTTCAGTCCTTGTTACAAGAGCTCTGAAGCTACTCGAGGGCTTATTGTAAAAACTGTTATACCAAACGTATGATAGTATATCGTACATTGTAGTTACCCAACTGGGACCCCCACCCTGAGTCGAAGAAAACTTTTCTCCTTTTTCCTTCGGTCGCATCTCGATGCGCACCTTGATTCAATTGACGCCTGTTTATGTATAGAAATTATCACATTATCCAATTTTTTGCGCCCAGGAATAACATCGCAAAGTGTTATACTTGGGGTATAAAAAATTATCGGCAAATCTCATAAGGCGTTGAAAGAAAGTAAGATAGTGAAAATTTTCAAGTAAAAATCTCCACTTGACTCGCGAATTTTCAAACGAGTTATCGATTTTTTTACGAGTACAACGACCGGTAAATTGACTCCAGCATTTTGTTTGTTTTTCCTCCTCAAGTTGCAACGAGTATATTCGCGGTGAGACTCCCACGATACGTTTCCACGTCAGACAACAAATAAAAAATGAAAAAAAATGAAGAATGGCACAAGAACCAGAATAGCCAGAACCGATCGGATCTATTATATTGTACGTATATATTGCATTATAACGGCATATAACAGGTGAAGGCGTTGACTGGATGAGCGAACGGACATCGGATGACCTCTGGCATGGCATATAATGCAGTCGCGTGACGTAGGGAATAAACTTTGGTTGACTCGTCAAGCGCGTCTATATGTGTACATAATATAAAAGAGACAGATGACGGGGCCGGAAGGGGGGAAGAGAAAGAGTCATAGGTATTTGTGTATATTACAATACAGAGCTATGTACCCGGGGTATCGATTTAACCCTCGAAGGCGAGAACGTGCCGCTCCTTCCCTCTCTCTTTTTCTTCTTTTTTGTCCTTCATTTTTCTAAGTATAGATATACACGTAACTAGATATATAGAGACGTACCTAGGCAGGCATGTGATTTTTGGAGTATGAGAGCCGGGTTTGCCGTGAGAGGTAATCGAGGAGCGTGAGGCGATGTGCGTTGTTAGTTATTAGTGGATATAAGCCGTGACCAATGAGAGGAGGATTCGTTGACTCCGTTATAGCGTAGTACGGTAAAGGGGGAGGGTCGAGTCGAGATCCCTTATATCCAAATCCCAAACCAGAATCTCTCAAACCCATGAGCGGGGGGTCGAGAATCTCGTGGCGTGCTTGCCCGCGGTTTAATAAAGTCAAACTTATAACAATAACAATATTATGCAGATTAGTACCCGAGGAAAGAAAGGGAGGGAAGGGAAGAACGGTGGGGGTGCAGGTGGAAGGTTCCTCCTATAATACCCTCTTCTCCTCATCTCCCTCCTCATCTTTTGACTCTTTACCCTCCACGGCAACGCCGCGGTTCACATGTTTCCTATGGGTTGCGTTTCATGGGCATATACATACGGCTATATGCTTATGTATATTACATAGCCACGGTTATAGGCGGTGCAAGGGATGTTAGGTCACGTACTCCGACTCCTATAATCCTTACTTTATGGGGTTGAAAGATGAACGGAAAAACTGAGACCACCATGTTGCAGTGAAAAATCTGTATCGCGTTATATACCCCGAAAAATTCGTCGTTTAGAAACAAACTCGAAAATACTCTAAGCTAGAGATTATTCATCTTTTCTATTTATTGTATATAAATCTTCACGTTATTCTTCTTATTGTAATTTTCTAAAAAAAAAATTGATGAATTATCTCGTAGTCGATCAAATTGTTCCAACACTTCATGTATACTTACATATAGTATACATATGTATGTACGGTTTGCATGACGTTTCTGTAGATATATCTATTTTACCAGTACGAAGAACTCGTTATTATCGTCGTCTAATTTTATAATGAGATAATTTTTAGTGTCCCTGCTGCGCCACACGAACTCAAAAGACTGAACAATAGTCTTTTATATATCATATCCCATTCTAATCGATGAGAAACTGGCATGGATGAAAATAAAGTAGAAGAAAATAAAAAAACTATATAAAATTGAACAAGGCATAAAACATCTGATTCTTGTGTACTAAAATAAAGCCGTAAGTTAATTTTTATTTCTTCTGTATAGATAATAGATACGATATATAGTTGTGCACAGCTAATGGCGAAGAATAAGATTCGATTCTCTATCGATTATTATAACTCTCCTTTCGCAATGGTCATAATTTCGGTAACAGGATATCCCTCTCTCCTAACATTTCCTACATTTTTCTTTCACTGTTAATTTTTTTTAGTTTGTTTGTACCTTCTAAAATTAGAAACAAACAAAAAGACTACCAGCTTCACAATAATTATCCTTGTACAATTGAACGCCACGTTAGATACGTCCGTACGTACCTACGTCTCTCAATTGCCGCTTCATCGATTTTTTTTCTCTTATTTATTTCTTCTTTTTTTTTTGTTACAAGTTTTTTGTTCGTTCATCTTATTCCTTTCATTTTTCTAACACGCAACGTACTACTTCGCCTAATACACGTACCTACCTGGGCATGTATATTTCGGCATCACCGCGTCTGAACCCCTAATCATAAGGTTCACGTGTTGCGTAACCATATAGCTATACGTATAAACATGTATATATAATATACAGATATATAAATATATAATACACATACATATACGCATATAAACACGTGTAGAAAACAACTAAGCCTGCAATAATAATCGAGCTGTATAACATACATACCATTAGATCTAACAACGCGATTGAATACGAAATTAAATAGTTATCATCAACCGTATATACACAGGTATATATATATATAGGGCATTCCAAGTCAAGTCGACGAACGATTTTCCCTCACCATTTTTGATTCGCTTCGCGATTTCTTATACAATTCTCCAATCTCAAAAAAGCACTGATGAATTTTGTCAGATTTTTTCCTCCAACCGTTAATTTTTTATAATTTTTCATAATGATGACACGCACGCGGCGTTTTGTTTGTTCAAAATGTTTAAGGGGTTGACCAGAATAGAAGAAAAAATCGGTCCATCATGAGACGGGTGTCAAAATGTTCGGAATGAAAAGTAAGACCTTTGAGAATTTTTTGAGAATTAAAAAAAAATCCAATTTTAAGATGGGTTTGATTAATAATAAAAAATTAACAGTTAAAGCGAGGGTTAAAGGGAAAAATTTGAAAAAATTCACGAGTGCTTTTTTGAGATCGGAGAATTGTGTGGAAAATCGGGAAGCGAATCAAGAATGGTGTGGGAAAATCATTGGTTGAGTTGACATCGAATGCCCCATATACCTACAGCTACAATAAGAAGGCGTCGAACCCGCGAAAACCATTATGATTATGATTGTATCATTATTATCATTATTATAATTCGTAATCGTCAGGGAGATAATTGTGATAATACGTATATGTATAGACGATGCACATATAATAAATTTTTTTACATAATTTGATAATATGCTGCGCGCTCGTTTTGTGTTTTCGACGGAGAAAAGAGGAGATAGAAACAGAATGAAATTGAAGAACAAAAAAAAGAAATTGAAAGAAAAAGAAGAGAAAGGAAAAAAGGATCTCGTTGGTGTTCTACACGACCGGTGGCTGTAGGCGGCTAATAGAGGAGCTGAACAAATACACCGGCAAAGATAACGAACAGGGAACCCTTCACCGGAGGAGTCGCTGTCTTCTAAAGTTAATCCTGTGTTAATCCTTCAACCTTCGTTTTTTCTTATTTTTTTTTCGTATGCTTCTTCGACACCGAAAACGCTTTCAGGGATGGAAATCAAATGAATGAAACGAACAAGAGAAATGAAATAGGTATGCATATAATAGCTCGTAGAATATGAGACTGAAAACTCGAAAAAAGAATTTCTAGTTATGTAGTTGGTAGAAAAAATTTTCTTCACACGGATAAAAATTCAAAAATGACGGATCCCGTATACCTTATACATGGCGACGGTGGGTGTTGGAAATTTGAGAGGGAAAATTTGGAGCTGGTTCTAATGAATGGTCAAATGCTTTTCAAATTGTATCCGATTTTCTCCACTTCGCATTAGTGGTATAACCTTATTTCTTGTATCTTTCGTAGAAATTGAAAAACATAATTGCGCTGGGAACGAAATTCAACATTCAGAAGTTGAAAAGAATCAGGTTGATGTTTATTTTTTTTACAAGCTTTTCTTCTAACCTGAAGAAAGTTAAGCACGTTGGGTCCCACCGCCCTTTGTCGTGTAACGTGTACGTATTATAATTAGAATTCATTGATAGTTTATCTGCCGGTATAGTAATATATAAGCGCGGTAGCAGGTTAACTTTATAACACGAGTGCGTGACTCGTTTGTCTCGTGCTAGAGGTTACTAACTCTATTTCGCCGGCAAGGTATATAATCGGACGTTTTTATCGGGATCTAGTTTTAGTATTTTATTTCTTTCTTCTTTTTTCGATTATTTTTATCCGTACTGTGTACTGCAACCTCAATATACTTAAATAGTTAACAAAGTTACTAACGCGCTTCGTATTTCGATAAATTTTGCCATTTATGATTATTGAATTGGAGTTTATTTAAAAATATATTCAGCTGAATCATATTTAAATCAGATTATCGTTTCGTACAGCTCAACTTGAGACAGAAATCGATAAACTTTTATTACCGAGTTCATTACACTACCGCATCGACTGATCTGAAAATTCAATCTCATAAGTTTCATATTGGATCGAAATCCTTAAATTCGACATTTCTACGATTTTTCGAGTTTATGGTGATACCCTATTATCCGTGTAAAAAAAAAGGGAAAATTTGTTTCTCGGTGCAAATCGTCGGACATAAAATCGGGCCATCTCAAGACGAAAGAATAATGAAAATTCAACCTTCGCTTTAGGGATGATTATGTAATTACTTTCCTTGCCAAAACGTTGACCTGAAAACTTTCGGATGTATAAAGTAATATTATTTACATGCAATAAAGCTACTTTGTTATCCCGAGGTGAATTCATGAGTAATGTACATACTTACCTGTGCACACCTATACATACACTCATACATAATATTTATTCACCGACCACGCGATAAGAACATCTCGGTTAATTAATATGGTCATCAGTTAACGTCATAACGAATTCTGCTTAGGAATTCCCTGCTCAGTTATATACATCTATACGTATACTCGCCACATAACCTACACTGTTCCAAGTAAATTTCACACAACAGTATCAGAATATTAGATGCTAATGACGCGTTGCGCATGGTGTCTGTATTAATTCTACCTGCACTGGCATTGACTGATTAGTGATTCGGTAGCCATTATATCCCATCCCAATCACATAAAACTATACGTAATTATTATACTGATCATATACTATCCCGATGTAGTTCTCAAAAAAATCACAAGTACATAGTTTGAGAACTTTTTCCCTTTTTTTTTATGGTAAAAATTTTATTTTTTCTAATCTTCGTATGAACTAAGTCAAATGTAAGATATTACAGTTTTTTCAAAAAAAATTTTTGACATCAGTACTTGTCTAATACTGTAGAATCTAGTTCTTTCTACTCTTGGTGTAAAACCGGTAGTCAGCTTTGTGCGAAAACATACATACACCTATTTTTTTTTGTTCGGTGCGAAAAAAACGCCAGAATTTCCAGTATAGGTATAGTTTGTGTAGAAGTATTTCCGTATGTAATGCATGTACGTATATAGTAATAGTAAAAGTACGGAGGTGTAGCGAATAGCGATATTGTTGAAGAATAAGTAGGTATAGAGGGGATAAGGTAGTTTGCGCCCCGCGTCGTGGATAATGATACGTGGAAATCGGTCGTTTGATGTAATTATATAGCGCCAATTGAAATATCCTGCGCTACCGCTCGGCGGCGAGCAAACCAAACCCTACTTGTATTGCTGCGGGACGTTGCATCGCGTAGAGTTACATACCAAACTGACTGTACTCACATATCTAGGTGGGATATAAAACCCTCCAGGTATAATTTCATTACGTGTTACCGTTCGTGAAAAAAGAATAAATAACAAAAAAGTGAAAAGGAATACTTCAAGCTACGGTGTAGAAAACCATCTTACATTCTCCTACTTTATAGAGCACCCGATATCTTCCGCTGTCGCCGCGAAGATATTTTATGCGGGCGAAAAAGTTTCATTACAAAAACTATAGAATTTCTCACAATTAATCGTCGAATTAGGAGTTATTATAAAGAGTTGAATTCATAGACTGCTCTCAACTAGTTTAGTTCAACGATTTGCGCGTATGTATAAGAAAAAGTAACGGAAGAAACCAAATCAAATAAACTGGAAATAATGAGCCGTAATGGTGCAGGAAGGACTGAAAAGAAATGATCAAATAATGTAACTGCTTTTTTTGTACGTAGGTATACTTGTTTCACGAATCGCGGGCTGTTTTCATTTTATTGAAAGAAAACTACCTTTTTTTGTCTGATATTGAAACAATGTACGGATGATCACGATTTATTGTTGTTTGTTGGATTCACGAAATAATTGAGCTGTAAATAGTTTTCGCATACATTAACTACTATACACAAATATTTGTTGATGTTTAAAATGTGGTGTAATAAATTTGTAATCGATATCATAAAATCCACATACTTGATTGATCAACAGAAATTTTACTCATAAGAGTTCAACAGTTTTACTGTGTAGAATTTACAACAAAATTACAACAAATTTTTATTGCTCTAGCTAACGAACGACTTTATTATTGCTCTGTCGAATCAAATCTTTTTTTTCATTTTTTTTTTTTGTCCAGACAATGTCGTTCTGGCTGCTTTAATAAAACATTTCTGTGATTGCACCCAGTGTATCGAATAACGAGAATTGAAATGAACTCAACAGCAATTCTGATAATTTTTGGATTCTGAAGAGGGAATAAGGTTATTATACCATATCTGCTCAGCATCGCAGCAACATCGGCATCAGCATCGGCGAACCTTCCGTCGGAGTATGAGCGGTGATGGCGATGGCGAAGACTCTACCGAGCGGAGTCCGCGCTACGGGGGATGAGGAGCGGGAGGATCCGCGGCGTTCCTCCCTCCGCGGTTTCGCTGTATTACCTACACATATATGTGCATTTACACATACATACAGACGTATATACGGAGGCTGAGAGAGCCGGGCACGGAGCACGTCGCGATGCATGGAATATACTCAATTTCATCTTGGGTGGTCCAGGTCCAGCGCCGGCTGTTGTCGTGAACGCCAACGATCCCCGTGCGCCGCGCTTGCCACCTCATCTCCCACCCCCTTCCTTCTTCCTGATGCTGCTGATGCTGAGGCTGCCGCAACTTCTCTCTCTGGTCTTTTTATCTGTATACTCCGCGTGCCCAGCTTCAGGTAAGTCGCGGAGACTCAATCTCTTAAGCCGCCCGCGGTTCCAACAAAACAGGCCATAATATTATATATATATATAAATGTGTACACGGCATAGATATATATGTACATAAACCTATCTGTATGCTATATTCTTCAGATCGAATTTTTAGATTCCCTCATTTATATTCTTAGAAAGATTCTTCGTAATTGTTGTATTTCCTCTGAATTTATTTCATTTCTTTTGCTCTTCGACCTTATTTCTGGATATATCATGAGCGTTGTTTTCCTGTATTTATATACCTCTGTATGCTTATTACACCGGAGTTCTGACAGCGACCCAACTCTCGCGACTGAAAATGCTATAGTTTGGTATAGTCCTATATATGTAGAATGTGTATCTTACTCTGAACCAATCAAGCAAAAGCTATTATCCATACAGATCTGTACAAATTGAAATAGTGATCGCGCGCATGCTTATTTGAAAACCATGTGTTCAAAAATCGACTCACTAAAATTTGGGAGCTGAAATTTCATTACTTTTTGTTCATGTACATGTATCGAGTAGCGGAGTTGTTAAGCCATAAGAATATTTGCACAAGAGTTGCAATATTTTGAGAGGGAAATTTTACGCCGTTTGAATGTAAAAAAAAATTTTCGACTAGTGAAATTCTTATTACAGGGCATATTCTTCAGCGCCAGTGGCAAAATTTTTTCAAATTTCAAGTCTCATCTTAGCAATTTTTTTTTTGTTTGCAAATTGAGTGCATAAAATAAAGACAACGTTAATGCAAAAACGGATTGGAGTCGAACCTCCACGATTTGTCGATGGAAAATGATTTCCTTTTATCCGTACTTTTAGATTCTCATATTGATAGGCGATGTGCTTTCAAAAATTTTCTGTCTGCAATCTGTAGATTTTTTTTCCGGCAATTAATCTGATCAGAATGTAAAATAACGCGAATAATTTCCCCATTCTTTTAAAATTCTCATCACTTTTTGATTATGTACCTCCCTGCGGCGGAATCCCCACTTTTTATAGGTTACGACTATCTGGTTTTTAGCTCTCGATACAGTGAAAAAAAAAAAAAAAGAAAATTTATTTGAATGAATTGGCTTGTTGGACTGTACAAGTTATGTATAGAACGGTACACCTATGTGTATAGTATAGATATATAAACAGCCGGCTTATTGATACTTTCGATAACCTCATGCACACCGTAATTCCCCTCGGTTATATTTATTTTCAATTGATGAAGATACATCGTTTCGATCGGAGTAGAACGTTCCCCAGGAATGAGCGAGCAACTCGCGATCAGTTAACTAGATATACCCGTCTATGTATACTGGACTAGGTATATACAGTACACTATCATCGTCATTATTATGATTATTATCATTGTTATTATTATTATTATTAGAAACGTACCTCTTTGGACCTGGAGAGAGGAACAAATTACGGCCATAGGTAAATGAATAATTAATTTATAATATACACCCCCCTCCCGCCATCACTATTTCCCACCAATTATTTCAAAGTATGTGATATACGATATAGTTAGATATATGAATAAAGGACGAAGACGGTTACATTCATGTACCGCGTATACGTTGCACATGTGTTTGGAGGAATGGATGCTGCATGGGATCCTTGCGTTATGAGGCCGAGAATATCGGTGCAAGTCTCTTCGTGCCTCTTGTAGAGGATCTGGATTCTGGACCTCCTGTAGGCGGCCTTCCTCTACATCCTCCAGTCTACTCCTCTCTGTGGCTGTTGATCCTCTCTCATCTCGCATGCTGCAGGTCCGAGTAGTTCCAAAGGACCGCCCATTTCTTTATACCTTCGTGGGACCCCTGCTGTACGCTGTAGGTATACACGTTCATATATTAGAGAGAAATATATATGTATGTAATATGTGCTATATATGTAATGTGCACCCACACGTTGCAGAGAATTTTCTGATCGGCTCCATGGACCGGCTAGGGTATATGAGTAAATATATACTTCACGTCGTGTATTCGTATATAGTTCGTAAGATACTGTGCAGATCATGCACCTATCCTTCGATAGGGAGATTCAACCTCGCCTACTTTGGATCTTTAATTTTACAAAATCGTAGGTGTCATTATGATTCGAGACGTCCGAGTTGTTTTTTTTTTTTTCAGGAACGGTGACTGGAAGAATTATAATCAATCGTGAACTGGGAGGAAGATTTTTATTTCGATTACGTAAAAATTGATAATCATAAATGAAGCAATTATTCTTCTCTCGAGACTATCGCGACATCGGAGATAAACTAAAAAGGAGAATAAGATCAAATTAATCATCGCTCCGAATTGAGATTACAAAAATTGTTCAACATATTATGGAAAGGGAAAATCTGATCGTCGATGTTTACTCATCGTACAAATAATTCATTACACATAATTGAAAACTATAATGACTACTATTTTTCTAGCACATACACCCAGGGTGATGATTGTTTCCCCGTCGTCCATTATCGGGTGCAGTGCTTGTCTCCCTCCGTTGATGGAATATGGATGTATATATATATGTGCGTGTGTAGATTCGCATGTATATACATGCGTTTGATACGTGTGTGTGGACAATATGGAGGGAGAAAGGCACCGCTGTAACACGGAGAAGAGAATCGAGGGGAAATACGAGGGGGAGAGTGAAGCACTGCTGCCGTTACTGCCGTTGCACAGGGCGCCATGTGGAGGGTTCGGTTCGTTGGATGGGTGCATCCTGCGGTCTCTTAAATTGGGAAAAGCAAAATGGTTGTCTACACATCGCCCTTCCCCTCGCGCTGCACCATAAGACTGTCGTGTGTAATACAAATGATCATCGCGTGCGTCTCGATTATATTCCCTGCAACGTCTCCTTGCGTACACATCTCACATTTGATATGGATGCACCGTACATATGTGTACATATTTATATAAAATCATGCGGAGAAACAGGTATCGCACCCTTATATTTATCAATTTTTTTTTTTTGTTTTTTTTCAGTTTCTATAAAAAAAAGAAAGTATATCTTCTCTGCTTCGTGCGGTGTCATTTTTGTCGTGGAAGAGGATATATAATTGTCGAAGGGAAAACGTATAAAAAAAAGAAACTTGAACATATAATACTGGTAGAATTTTCAAAGATTATAATGTATATATACCTAGAGAAAAATATACAAAATTGAAACTCACGTTGCAGGAACAAGGTTCGAGAACGCGGCGCTACACCATCAGGTTCGGGTGATGGTCGGCAGCCAATCACGTATCCTCGTGATGAGCCCATTTGGGTCCTCCATTATACAGGTACCCATACATTTTCGGGCCGGGCCTAGACCCGGAGATAATCGCTTTTGTAGCCAGTCCCAATGCCGCCGCCTATTTCCACCTCATCTTCCATATAGGTACGTAATACATATGTACTCCACCCCAGACGCACCGCAGCTGTTACAAAATATTTCTGTATATATATATGTGCGTGTATCGGTTCACATGCTTTTCCAAAAAATTACGAATTGGATATTGTAATAACTCTTGGTGTAAAACGGAGCACTCGTCCCTTTGGAAATGATTACACGGGGGATTATTATCGCGAAATAATCCCCCTCGAGCTACATACACGCCTGTACATATGTATGTGAATTGTGTGAACGGAGGTGTTTCGGTACATATATAGGTAGGTAGATATGTATATAAGCGGTTAAGCACCGCCTACATGCTCGAGCTGATTCTGTTCTGCTTATATATTCGTATACGTATATTCGCATTATGTATATACGCATGTATAAATGCATTCGCTGCATGTATGGGGCGATACACACTCAACCGATATGTACATAGGTATAGTTGGAGCCACGATAGCCACGTGCGCGAATAAATTGGCCGCGAACGGCGAATTATCCGCTTTACGCCGTTGGCCGTAAGCCACGCGGGAATTGACGGCTCACACTATATACGTGTGTATGTACCTATACCTATACACGTAAATATCCACATGTATGGTGCAAATTCTAGAGGGTAACGAGGGTAACGAGGGTGTGTACTGTATGTACGTTTTATACGATACGTACTTGTAACTATGGGGGGAGGAAAATCATTTAATACGTTACAACTCGCCTGGAATTAATATCGTAAACTGCATTCGCTTTAGATATAAAGCTCATGGGAGGCGCCATCGCGATCAAATAGAAAATTACAGGGGATGAAACCTCTCCGATTAAGACTTTTAGAAACAGGGTAAATATACAAGTGGGTTGGATTTGAAAAATAAAAAATAAATGAAATCCAATCTACTAATCGCGATTACAAAGTAAATCACAATATTCGATAAAAAAATTTCGCATGATTTTTGTAACGATATAATTATATCGTATGAATTCTTCATTCCCTATATAAGTATGTCGGAATGCTACAATATGTATAAAAAGGTGAAAATTTTTGTGAAATTTTCCGGTTCTTTCTTTGTCTCCAATACAATACGATGTCTGTTTTTCCTCTAATATTTTCAAATTTCTTCCGAAGTATTTCGCGTTCCGTCTTCTCGCCACTTGGGAAAATCAAATAAAATGGAAAAAAAAAACAAGTTCAAAAATACAAGGATATACGCGGAGTCTCGCTGCATCAGCTCGGGCGTGCAGTTGAAGAACTCGCAAATGATCGTTCGCCGCGCGGTAATTGCACATGTATGGGGGATATGATTATTGCGTTGAAAATACGAAATTGCCCGACGTTGTTCATGCGCCCGTGCAATAATTTACCGAACTCAATGAGGGTTGTTACGATCTGACCCGTTTTATAAAGGTCGTATCGGTAAGAGATCAGAAATCGTCGACTGAAAAACTATACACATAATATTATACTCGCTATATACTTTTATTCTTATTAAATTTTTTTATAATATAATAATAATTATTAGTTTTCACGTTTATTTCATGCTGTTTCTGATACTCAGTCATTAATTAGGATTGAAATATGTTCATATATTTATACATGTATATTTATATTTTTTTTACGTTGTATAATAATTTTCTCTGCAAATTATTTGACCGGTTCGTTATAAATTGTCTAACTCGGTTATGTAGATCACTGATTTTATTTCCACGTAAAATTCTGTCGAAGAAAACGCGGCCCTCTCGCAAAATGGCGACGATTTATGTACACGCGACCTTTTTTTTGTTCTTTTTTTTTTTTTATAACTCTCATATCATACCACTCATTCGCAAGTCATAAGAATTCACTTTATGTATAATGATGTCTCATGCAAAGAAGAGAATTTTTTAAGGACTGTTTTATATGCCTGTAATATACATCTGACGAAAATAAGGTTGTCGGCTCGGCTGTCAACCCGTTTCGAAACTGCGCGGACTGAAAGAATGAAAAGAATAAATGCATCTGCAGGATTATGTATACAGATATATATGCAGCATACATAAAATAAGAGGTGAGAATTTAGGAGAGAAGGATCAGTGCTTCGATGACGGAAGCGTGATCTTTTCGTGGGCGAAAATTAAGCGACTTACGTTGCGTTCAAATTTCTTATTGCGTAGGTATATAATTTATAGTCAAATATATATGTGCGCCGTCAGATGCATATCGGGTCCGGTTTCGAATAAGAGTACATATGTATGCGTAAGTATGTATATGTATATGTATCATATATTTTCGTGAATCGTCTGACGTTGTATACGATGATGACGAACAATCAGCTTGTTATATATAATATTCGTTTATGCGTGGGATGGAATTATATAGACGTGGGCGTTGAGACGGAGAGGGCCTTGTATATATGTATAAGTAGTTATGCCTTACATACCTCAGAAGACCCGCTGGACAGGTGGCGATATTCTTACGATGATGGCGTCGTCCTGGTCAGACAAGAAACCATCCCGAAGATAGACGAGGAAGGTGAAAAAGCGAGAAAGAAATTGATACGTAAGCCTAACGGCGATGAATCAATCGATCAATTTTCAAATTATCTTACAACAATTCACATGTTTTTCAAAAAAGGCGATATACACGCTGCATTTTTGCGTTTTCAGTTCGCAGTTGAAACATTTTCAAAACTCTTTCTTAGCTCGAATATAGGCCGGCAGCGGAGAATATCCTGATTTAAACGCAGCTTTTCGTAATTTAAACTGCATCGCTTTTAGACATTTTCGAGAATTCCGCTCTTCTGAGATGAGGTTTTATGAGAAAAGACCTAACTTTGGAAGAAACAAAAATAAGAAAAAGAAGGTCGAGGGTCTGACTTTTATTTCTATCTATAAATATTCAAGAGAGAGAATTGAAAAATTCATACATTATGGCGCTTTCATTTGCGTTTCGTATTGGCGGTGGTCTTTCGTTTCGGGGGTGCGTGTCGATGCCAAATAAAGGGTATTTAAGGGTTGACAGCGTTGGGGGTTGATAAGGGTGTGTAAAGTTGTGACAACTCTAATAACAGAAGCAGTTATAACGGCATATAACCCTTTATAACCAAGTATAAAGAGTGCGGAATGCCATTCCAGTGAGTGGATTCTTTGTTAATACGTATTAATAAAACAATAAACGTGTGTGTTCTCCTGTATACATAAAATTCTCGTTGAATAATATATAGGTACACACGCCTTATGTACCCTCAAAACTCAGATAATATTTGAAATATCACACACGGTGCACGCGCGAGATTAAAATCAACTTGAAACAATTAGCCTGATTACATAAAAAAAGCCAGTCAACTGCCCCCTGCAAACCACCACGGTGATGTCCAAGATACCCGCGAATAAATTAATTATTACTACATTCACTCCTTTACCCTGCCTCCATTCTTTTTTTTCTCGTATCTTCCATTATACCGCAACAGCTGGCTAAGTTCATTTTATCTACACAGACAAGATAACAAGGAGTAGGTAAAAGTAACGAAAATAATATTTTTCATTATTTGTATGCGGATCGAATTCCGTGAAAATACTGACGTTTTTTCTTCGCGGTGATCCCATCGCAGATTCCGTCGGTGCAATGGCAGGACTTCAAGTTTGAGTCGAAATCGTCCGCTGTGTTCAGGACAAAATTAAGATTTTCTGGACATTCGCAATTAGGCTGACTATACAATTCACAATTTTGCAACGCTTCATTATTTTTTGCCTGAGCTCGGTTTTTGCGTACTGGTTTCATCCAGACGTTTGTTAAACCAACACTTTTTGGGTCTCGATTAGATTGTAGGTCCTCTTCTTTTACCACTTCTTCTTCTAATTCCAAGGACATTGCAGTTTTTGAATCATCGGTGGGAAACTTTTCACAGTTTATTAGCGATTCACAAGACGTCGATAAATTTATAGTCTTCGGTATCGGTTCGACTTGGCAAATCGAACCGCTCATAGATCCTGAATTAGTAGACGTTATTTTGTCTACCTGGTAATATACCCAAGATCGGCTGCTCGAACACCCTGCCATTTCTTTTTTTGAATTTCCCCAGCTTGAAACGCTCATGTTTTTGTAGAGTCGTTTTAACTTGCCAAATTTTTTAAGCGTAGAAAAAAATGAGCGTATACGATCCTGAAGATGAATCAAATGTCGATTTTTGTTTCTTACCGTACGATCTGAAAAATCGAAAATTCAGGTATCTCACCTTGTAGGATTTTTTTGAAGACTTGCGAGACCTTTTTGACTCCGTTGCCTCCGCTGTTGCAGGTTGATTCATTTTTGAAAATCTGTAAAAAATTAAAACAATAGTGATTTAGAATTTCGAGTTTTTTTCCGCACTTCTCGCGCGTACCGCCATTTTCTCGAAGAACTGGATTTCCATCTGGTCGATACGCTTCCGTCGCAATATGATCTCACCGATTTTTCAGAAGCGAGAGAGAACTTTTTTCTAAAAGAATCATCGGAGTCAAAACCGTGGACTGATTTTTCGGAGAGTTCATCGACAAGCGCGGAACTTGCAGAACATCCCCAAGATTCTTGAGAAAAATTTGCACCCTGATCTTGATCAATGACAAACTCTGTTTTCGATTTTCCTCCACTTTTTTTCTGTAATCTACCTCGAAACTTTAAATTAAGAATCGGTGGCCTCGATTCTCCAGAATTTCGAAACAGCTGAGTAATTTTTCTCGACGCTTTTGTAGAACTTTTCGTCTTTGGAGAACCAAAATCCTTATTTTTTATGACGAACAGAGGCAATCTACGATTGGAATCTTCATCAGATGAAGGCTTCAAAGATCGTTTTGTTGACTTAGCCAATTTTTTCTTAATGTAAGACAGTAATATTAATTTTTTAGCCTGGCTATTCCCGATGGGTAATTTTTCTTCTGTGGCTTCTCCGTTATTATAAAAAGATTCAGACACATGTGGGTCTTCCTCTCGCCTCGATAATCTTCGATGGCTGCAGTTGTTCGATGTAAAACCGTTCATTTTTTTCTTTTTTTTCTTCACTTTGAAATTTAACCTCATCTTGTCATCGATATTAATTATGACAGCAGAATAGCGATCATTAACCTGCGAATTTATCAGCAACTGGAATCTATTTGAAAAAAAAGAGATTTTCAAACTGAAAAGAATTGAGTAACTAATCGATAATCAAGAAAACAAGTTGAGTAATGCTCAGCGCATATTTTATGGCTTTATTACGATCTTATGATCACCATCACACTGACCTTCGCTGATTGAAGAAACCATATCGAGGTTCATTTATTCTTCTTTTCAGGCACCGTTCTCTGGTTATGAATACTATTTTCCCTGTTAATTAAGGCTCGTCGTCCCCGCTCTTTCCACTCTTCTGCGTTTTCGACGTGGCGTACAGATCCTCTGAGCCACAATTTATTTCTGGGGAAGAATCAGTAAAGTCGTCGTTTAAATGATTGCAGTTATGCAGCTGAATGATAATTATTTTGTTATTATTATTGCCTTCAGAACTCTGCGGCGTTATTTCTTCGGCTCCACAGTTATAAAAGTACCGTCTTAAGACAGCTTTCCCACGAATTGTTATTACCGTTTTTCCTCCCATCAAAATATTTCCACTCGACATCGGCGGAGGGGTTCGAGAAATTATAAGAGTTTGTTCGGTCCGGAGGTCGTCCTGATTAAGGCACATATATTTTCATCGATCGAAAATGTAGAGAACAATTAAGTAGAAGCTAATTCGAGCAATCGCTTCGCACTCACCGACAAGTATTTTTTGTTGCGGTAAATTTTCCATTTCTTGTACCAGCCTTTCCATAAGTTTGGGATATGGACCGGCGCCGCAATATAATCTCTGCGATACTGCAGTTTCGTCATATTACTGCAGTCTCCGCTATTTGGACTGATGAAAACTGATTTTTTTTTTTTCAACATTTATTCTGGAGGTGTATAGTTACTTATAGAAATGCGTACTTATTGAGCAGGTCAAGGAGATCGAGATTTTTTAAACCAGGTCCACCAGAAGACGGAAAGCCGATTTTTTGATTTTGATCATATTGTATAACTTTCATCGGGTAAGCCGCGTATTTTGTTCTGGTGAGTTCTACCGCTTCCACCCTTTCGTTCTCTCTTTCAGGATTTCTCTTTTCATTTTCAACTCTTGGGCTTTCCTTTCCGCAAAGGAATCATTATTATAAGTGTGCGCAGCAGAGAATCTGCGAGCGATTGATTTTAATTTCGTTAAAGACTCACGCGTTTTTTGGATTTTTTTTTTTCACGATTTTTGCCCCCCGTATTTTCGCTGTTGAAAGTGTTTTTGGGATTAGGTTCCTCGTCGACGAAAGCGTAGGCTTTATTTCCGTACCAAATATGCCTGGGAACAGCAGACGGATCGGTGACTGAAAAAATATTCCATTATATTTTGAAGAGGACAAGAATCCAAAATTCGTTAAAACAGTGATCTTTACGGGGCTCCGATTTTAGGGCTGGTATCGGCGGTGAGATCCAGGGTTTCCTCGATTTTTTTTCGGGTGTAGTCTTACTCGATTTTGCGTTCTTCCTGTCCGGTTTCTTTTTTTCATTCTTTTTGCGATCAGAATTTTTCTCCAAAGCATCCGTAGACCGATTTGAATGATTACCCGAATTTTTATCAGCTATTAATTTTGCTTCCACTTTTTCTGCGCATTTTTTCGAGCACTGATTCTTCATGCTGCTGCATTTTGAACTGTCAATGAGAGGGCAAAAATTAAATAATGTCAACGTCAAACAAATTTGCAAAAATTACTCGTTATTATACCTAGAAAATTCGTAGCCCTCGCTCAGGCACTCTTTTGAATAAGAGCAAGGCGAGGTATTCGCTGATTTAATTTTCCGCATGGGACTCGTTCCCTGATTTTTACGGTTCCCATTTTCCAGATCCACGGGCTTTTGATCCCGCGATTCATGTCTCTCGACTGAAGAACGGGATGTTTTTTGCCCCTGGTCACATGGCGTTGCCTTAGTCACAGTTGATTCTAGGTGTGAATTTGGCGCCAAATTTTTCTCGGTCACGTCCTCCAAATTTTTTTGTGAATCGTTATGCTGATATAACTCCAGAATCATCGGCACGCCGTTCAAGTAGCCGTGAAGGTGCGGTTGGGCCTTTTTCCGGTGGATTTCCTCGAGATCTTGTCTTTCTTCGTGGTCGACTCTGCACGCATTTTTTTCAAAAAAATACCTGGCCCTCTCCAAATTATTTCCGCAATTTATCACAATTTCGTATTGGCTATGGGCGTTCACTCCCAAGCCACCCGTGACGCTCCCGATCGATGTTTGGCAGGAAACTGGCGTAATATTCTATTGCGACAAAAACAAAGATCAAAAAAAGGCAACTGTTTCGCGGTGTATGGTTCGAAAATTCAAGATCTGGTATCAACCCTATTTTTGCCCACCTTAACAAACGCTTCGATTTTAGTATCCGGTGGTCTGCAACAATTTTTTAGCCCCGATCGATCGTGATTTCGATTTTTAGTTGCTAGATAGACTTGCCCGTATTTTTCTGTAACTTGAGGTTGAAGATGCTGAACATTTTGGGAACAACAGGCTGTAGATTTGCCTCTGCACCTATTTTTGCGTTTCGAGATTGCGATTTTTCGAGCCCCGCTGTGTCCACCTCCCATTTTTACGTCGACCAACTTCACGTTGATACGAAACAAATTGTGGTTAGCGTACGACAACTGATAATTATATAAATGTTTAATTCATGCTCACAAGATTTCAGCCCCGAATATTTGCACGAAGGAATCCGATCCAGGAATGGCAAATTTTCCATCGCGCTCCTCGATCATCCCCTTCCTGTATCAAAGATTTTTCATCATAATAATTCGTTCCCCGCATTTTCGCTGTTCCCGTCACTCGGCATAATTTTCTATAAAGTTTTTCGTGCGCTACGTTCAATTTTTTTTCCTTGTCAAAAACCATGTAGATAAATCATCGGTGAGTCGTGCATTATATAAGGCAATAGAGGTGATGTTTCTTAAATTGTCACCGAAAATGTAAAGAAGATTAAAAAGATAGAAATAAAATACAATACTGTGGAGAAGGGAGTTTTCATTGGTGTGTTAACTAGGTTACCACCCCAAGTGATATTGGTATTGTAATTTCTAGGGTGTCTCGGTCATGTAAATCGGTGTGAATCACAGGTGCGTGAAATCCTAAGATTTACAAAGAAGAAGAATTTAAAAAGCCAGAAGAATTATAAAAGCCCTGTTGCATGTTGTTCATTGTCCGCGGAAAAAATCAGACCCCGTATCGTGATGTCCGCATTGAGGTGCAAAATAGGATCGTCTTTGCATCAATTCCATGCTTTACGATTATTATTATTGTAATCATTATTATTATTGCAATCGTACAACGGCGCGTAACAAAAGATGATATCCTGCACCTCCTTCAACACATCACACGTGGCGCGGAATGCATTGTGAGATTTTGTCATGCCTGCACTCAGGATGCAAATAATATTCCGATCCCAAAACTTGGTTTTATTCTCTTCAGTGAACAGGAATAATTAGATCAAACTTCGTTTCGACAAGAATTAGTTGTACCTACGAGTTATACGATTTTTCAAGGGCACAACTTGCGTTACCGGAAAATTCGAAAGAGAATCTGTTAAGATCGTAAATTTTCGTCGATCTTGAGAGTATTGTATTATTTATCTTCGTACCTGCCACAGCATCTTACGATCAGTAAAAGTCTTGGTTGCATACGTTATAGAGTGTAAAACTTGTTGAATGGGGTGGTGGTGTAGCCGCCCACAATAAACCCATAGAATTCGGTGTGTGTGACAAAGTTGAAAACGTTGTCGTTATATATTGTGCATTTTGTGGTTGTACAGTAGTGAACTGGCGGTGGCAACGGTCGCTGCAGATACACCTCCGCAGGACGTATACATCTTTGCCTCCGTTTAGGAAATATGTACATACTTATATTATACAGGTAAACATATACCTGTATACATGTGCTGTAATACGCCCGGTGCGGTGCGGCAGGTAGCTGTAGAAAAACTGTAGAAGAGTCTTCGCATCGCGTCCCCGCATCCTTTTTCCCAACCATTGGTTGCTTTATGTTTGAAGTAACGTAAAAGTCAAAATAAAGTAATTGTTACCTTTGTGACACCCAGAGGGGCGGCGGCTGGGCTCCCAACAGTACCGACTTTGACGCGCTGAAATTTTTCTTTCTTCCTTTACCTTTTTTTCCGCGTTATCTATCTTCTTCTACCTGATCCCGCAAGTCAAGCCGCCTAAAAGTTCAAAGCGAAAAATCTCTGCGGAGCTGAAAGTCTAAGTCACCCCCGCAGCGGGCGTCTAGAGGATATTCTCACTGTTATTGCAAAACTTGATTCTCTCTTCTTCTGCTTCTTTTTTTTCTCCACTTGCGGTTTTCCCTTTTCCCCTTCATTTTTTCATTTTTTTGGTAAGGGGTGCTGCGCGGCTAGACCCCCGTCGATCTAATCGCTCTTGGATTTTTGAATACGAGCGACCAGCTCATGAGCCTGCATATAATTAGGAGACCACACACGATGCACTACATTATAGGTGTGTCGTATCATATAATATATCATACTTTATTGTACACGCGTTTTTTTCAAAATTTGTAAGCAAACTTCAAGGCTGTAATAGCGTGCTGTACGGGTGGCCCGCGATTGAACGTTTTTTTCTTCAAACTTTTTTTTTGTTTCTCATATTATACGGTGTATATGTCAACTGTACGATGAACTTATACTATCTACTATTATTATACCGCTGCTGTTTAGCATCTCAATATACTGTATACCCGGACCAACTGTTATACATATTTATTCCTACGGGTTAACTACCGAGCAAGGTATAGGTATACATAAAACCATGCAGGGGCGAGGACAACTCTTCCTATCGGAAATTTATTTCCCTCCTTTATTCTTTCCCTATCTTTGAAATATATATGTATATATTTCTTCGTCGTTTCATCCACCGCGCCGAAAGGGGACAGTTTTAAAAGTGGAAAATAAAAGGAGAAGAACCGAGAAGGTATACGTGTATATATATATATACATCTATAAAATAGTGTCCTGTCCATCTTACGGGCCACCCCAAAGGCAGGTTTCTTTTTCCTTGTGGCGCGGTGCTTTTCATCCCCTTCAAGATCTCCGGGGACATAGATCACCCTGTGTCGTTCAGTTTACCGCAAACGTATAAACGTCCAGACTACGACGAGGACGACGACGACTTAAAGTATATCTGGAGAAAACCTCAAGACTGCGTGCGGAGGCTAAAGGAGACTTAAAAAACCTTCCATCTTGACCCACGATCCCCCCTATCCCCATTTCCCATTACACCGCATCAGGTCTCCCAGAGAGATGGGAACTGGGAACGTACGACTCTCAAAAATGAAGACCAAAATAAAATAGTAAAATGAAATGAAATGAGAAGAAAAAAGCTGATGTCGCTCTTACCTGCGCTATGGGCTAATCTGGTCACCGCCATGGGGTGTTATTGATGTCACCGCTCTTTCGCCGCAACAGTTCCTCTGCCATGAAGATTTCGGTCCGATTCCATCCCCTCTTATTCACGGGATCTATAACGTCTCTTCTCTTTCCTGCTCTCCTTCTCTCTCCCTCCCTCTTTTTCTCTCTATAATTTTCTGTCTCGCCGTCATACTCTTTTTCTTGGGTACGACTGACCCCGCCTTGATCCGCTCTTTGGCCCTGCCTCATTCCATAGCTGGTAGCATCAGAGCATCAGATTGATCGCATACTTTGCCTAAACGTTTATTAATATCTTCATCTCGCCGAAGCGGGCTCGGCTAGCTACTTACCATGTGTAGTGATTTCGAAGAATTGTATATCACATATGTAGGTGGACTAGACCGTTTTTTTTTTGTTTCAGATTTTTATTGTTACTCTTTGAGACTTTAGTCACTCATGACTAGAAATAACTATTAAAAAAGATCCTTGGCCAATAGAAGCATTTTTTTGTTTCCTTTAACTTGGAATAAGTTGATATTTTCAATAACGCTCACTATAATACCCATCGACTCGTGGTTCTAGCTCAATAACTTTTACATCGACCTCTCGATTTAAAAAACAAAACATTTTCGTGCGCACACTAGAAGGTTTCGCCATTTATTTGCACATCTTCGGACTATATTGTAGTCTTTCGCTTGGTCTTCTTCGGACATGCAAACAGATTTCGGAATGAGAAGAGAAGATTTGATGTGATAATTAGCTCGTATCTTGATAATGCACTGTAATGTTATGTGACACACGTATAAATATTCAAATTATCGGGGGGTGTTAAATACGTCGGACGTGATCCGTGAGGTAAGGTCGTCTGTCATTTGCTTACCAAAGCAAGAGAGTGAGCGAGGGAGGGACAGATGACGATCATCTTTTTTTGGTGAACGCGATATATATGGCTGGTTAGGCGAGAGAGGTGATCAATCAAATTTCTGTTGTGCAAACTCAGGTTCATTTCCGAGTTGAAATTCAGGCGTGGTACCACGCAGTGAACCAAACTACAAAGCCAATAGATGGATTCTGATAATTAAAAACCTGAACCCCGCCGTGAACGGAGGCGCTACGGCAAAATACACATCGCACACACATAAGCATTGTTTCATTTCTCACGCAAACTAAGAAACAAACAAACATCGTATTACCTAGTCCAACGGCTCTGCTACGATATACCTATAAGTATATCTGAACAACCAGCACACACGTATTCATTACGTTAGACACAAGGGGGGCGGTCTTCAACGATGAACTGTGGTTTGGTTACGCCCTTGCAACTTCAGCTGTATGTTTGTACGTCAGATTGGAGAGGATGAAGTTGCAGTATATGAAAATTATTTTGCAAAACAATATTTGGCCGTACATTTAAACAGATCGAAATACCTGTTTTTATTTTTTTTTCACGATCCATTAACAATACATATTTTAGTGGTAATAAATAATATTTTGTCTGTTGAGACAATTCTGATAACTTATTCTTCAATTAATAATCTATTTTCACCAGATGATAATTGTCTCGATGAGAATCTGTCGTGTTTTGCTGATTCAAGTACTAATAACACCGAATTGGAATCGAAAACAGATGAACGGTTCGGACAAAAAGCACCACTCGCATAACACGAACGCGGATGCAATGGAGATGAATTCTCTGATAATAAGATTAAATTATCCGCCATTTCGAAATTGGAAGTCTTGCGGTGCTGGGAAGCTCCGAGACAAACCGTGGGCGGGCAGTCAGTGTAGTATGAACAAATTTCATGGAAATCGAGCGATCGGTTCGTCTACTAAACAACAAGTTTGTATATGAGGAGCGCAAAAAGCAAATCGCAATAATTGCCAGGAATGATGGTGCCATGTATGCTGAAGAAATGTTGTCAATTTCGATAATTGCTAGTAGCTGGCTTCGTCATGAATTGTATTGATATTCCATCTATGTTTCTGTTAATCCTGGAAAGAGTTGTTATAAATATTTAACGTCGGAATTGACAATATGTCAACGGTGTACATACCGCAATCATTCCTGGCAATCGTTACGACATAATTAATTCCGTGATATTTCTGAAAATTGTTCGTAACGATTTCTTTTGTAATCTTACAGTACATCAGAGCTATTTGTTGTTTGTTTTTATATGGTTGAAGGTTATTTCGTTTGGCTTTGCAGGGAGGCTATACCCATACGTAGGTAATATTTATACAGCTACAAACGAGGCGGTGGGAAACGCCAGCTGCCCGTTTGCTGTGCAACCGGGGTCCTCTTCTTGGCCCTTGAGACCATAGATCACCGACTCCCAACGTTATACGTACCTACGTCCCCGTATACATCCTACCCTGAGGCATAATAAGCTCTACGCCCCGCGTCTGACGCCTGACGCCTGACGTCGCCCTCGCAAAAAAAAAAGAAGAATTTATAAGGTGAAAATAAAAACGAACAACGTGCCGGGAAACAAAATGAAAAGATACAAAATAATCCGCACACATCGCACGTGCGATGGTGCAGGAAGAATCGCGTGAAACCTCGCGTGAAACCTTACGTAAACTTGAAACGCGTATACACGCAGCCAACTCACCAAGCCCAATGCAACGTTAAGATCATCGCAATTGTCATCCGTGTGACAGCTGAAATCGGAGTCCAAGGGAGTTTCAGTAACGTTGCACTTTAGCGCATGACAATTTTACATGGTTTTGAAATTCGCGATCGCGAACGATAAATGAATCTGAGATTTCGACAAACTCTACCTGATATTGGGGGGGGGGGGGGGGGAGGGGAGTTCGAAATATAATAAATAGTGTATCATACGTACATGTAAGATTTAGGAAAGGATAGTAATCATGTGATTTTTTTCTTTCAGTTGGGCACCCCGTGAACTGAGTTGCAGGACGTACGACGCGTCGCGCGGCACTGTCTGTGGCATGGTATAACTGTTTTAGAAAAGTATTTACCAGGCCACCTAGGATGCAGTTTGATTGTGAGGGTTGTGTAGATACAAACTAATACCTTAAAGTTCTCAGTCGGCTCCGGGTATAATGGCGCCCGTTTGTCAAAACACGTCAAAACACAATCGGGCTCTCAAAATCCTCTCGCCTCGTCACGCCCCACGATGCATCACCGTACCTGGTCTCAAAGTCCTGCGAAGACTAGCCTTGCTACAGGATCCTGGATGATTTTACTGGCAGGTATACAAACGAAAACCACTACGCAACGTCATCCGGCCTCGGGCCATTTTCACTAGTCATTATTCGTACAATTTCCACAACCTAGCGCAATTAGGTACAACGCGTCCATCAGGAAGAAATAAAACAGAGCGTACGGGTGAGTAATAAATTAAATAAATTTGAGAAAGAACAAAAAAGATTCAGAGATTACTCAGTCTTCGGAAATTTTTGTTTTCATTTTAAACTGCATGGTACATTTTTTCGATGAAATGATTCCTCCAAAAAAGCCGAATTTTGATCCATGATCTACGGGGGAAAAATGAAAATTTCAAATCCTAACAGCGAATTTGAGCTATGTCGATATTCTTTCTAAAAATTTAGCCGACTTTCACAAATTGACCTTTCACAAAAAATTTTCTTGCATAACTATTTACGAGAATTACAATAATATCTGTAGATATACCTACGTCAAAGTACCGCAGATGGACGAGTCTTTGCTTAATTGAGTATTGTATGGGAACAAGAAAATCAAATTTGTAGGGTAGCCTATATCTTTCTAGTCCCCCCATGGGTGTGGGACGGCCATGTTTGTTATGCAACCTTCATTGTCATGTGCGTACCCTCATAGGTCGTTTGCTCGCGCAATTTACAGCGTTTGAAATCGCACATATAAACTTTATGGATGGGTGCGTATCTGGGTATACACATATACCTCCATGGCAAACCGCACGGAACTATGCCATTTACATTGCATTTGTGACAATATAATGTACACGCACATGGGAAACAACCATTCGTCATCTTATTGTCGCCCTGTTGTAATATTATGGGCCCCCAAAACGATGTCCATTTACACCGTTTAAGGCAACTAAAAACCGGTGTAAGGTTGTCGCATTCGACGCAGGGCGGCAGATGCTGCGGTGTAGTAAAGTGAAATAAAAGAAGGGAATGAAAAAAATTGAAGGGTGAAAAGAGGCGGACGAAAATTCCCCTCCCCTAAAATGGAGACACCTATCGCCTGGGGATAGCGGAAACTGGAAAATACGGAATGGAATGACGATCAATTATTGTCAATTTCTGAAGCTTACGTACTACGGGATTAAAAAGAACCAATTGATGGTCGACAAAATGGAGTCTGGGGGTAGAAATATATTCGTAATATGAATTCACATTAGTGCCGATGTAGATCTACCTAGATGGTCGCTTTCCATGTCATCGAACAAGAATCCTTGAGAAGGAATTTAATAAGAGCTTAATTATCGCTGAGATCGAATAGGTGAGATTCAGGGTGAGGTAAATATACATAAGGTATTAAACCGGAGCAGACTTGAGCGTGGTCTTCTCCAGGGGGCTGGCCTGCGGGACTGAATATCAGGCTCCTACCGAGCCAGGTCATCAATTTTGATAGACCGATGGTTACAGCTTATAATTAGTCCGGTCAAACCAGTTTCTATATACACACACCATAAATGTACATTAGGTTGTAAATAGCGTGCATGCGTGAGATATGTACGTTGTTTTCGTGTTGCAGGTTATATCACGTGATCAATTGCATCGTGTAATATCTGCCTACCCCTGCGGTTTGATTCATCATCTTGGGATCCATCCAGCACGCGTGGATCACACCGATAACAATTGATCAGTTTATATACAACGTGTTACAATCGGTACTAAGATGACGAGGTGAGTGTGCTGATGGAAAATTAGAGCGTTGTTCATTCTGCGACACATCAAGTTCATTCGTTCATTTTTTTTTTATATAATTCGGAAATCGGAGCGATGGCCGCCTAAGTTCCGGTATAAGTATGTATAAATATATGTGTGTGCTTTTTGCACGGGCAGTATCATCAGCATCAAGAACATCTGTGAAAAACCTATATTAAGAAGAGGATCTCGTGGTAAAAGATGGCGTTGATATTAGGGGGAGGACTGAAATAAAATAAAAAAATAAAAAATAGAATAAGATAAGAAAAAAAAGGAGACGAAGGATGCGGAGTGGGCTATATCAGTATCCCACGATTCACCGCGATTATCCCCGTGGGACAACGCCAGGTGGTGCATATTGGAGAACTCTGCAGCAGGCTGAACTACCAAAAGGACCACCTAAATCACATCCTCCCCTTCCCTTTTGCCCTTCACTTTCCCTCTCCCTCTCCCTCTATCCTGCAGCAGCAGCTTTCTCCTGCTGCTACATAGAGAAACCGACAACCCTCAACTCTGGAGGGTTAGATGGAACCACACCCTAAAATTCGAAGCTCCACCCCCGAGAACTGTGTTACCAATTCTGGTTGCCGATCCCTTCAGGCTCCCATATTCCATCTATATCCGACTAGCTGCGAAAGCGTATATTGCCTGCGGGAAATAAATAAAAATCTCTGCTACGTACAGCGTAGTAAATAGGTATAAATATACATACCTATATATATCCAGAGGGATGAATTATTCATTACATGGCTACTCAGGTTCTTGTAATTTAACCGCAAATATAATGATCGTCGATGTTGTCGTTTATGGTAGTGGGGAAAGGTATCACAATTAAATTTCCAGAAGGACATGATCATCGGAGTAACGTAGTAATTAAAATCTAGCAGAGCAAGTTTTCATTTACTATTATAAAATTCCACCTGCAATATGGCTTGTAATCAATATAATAACGACGACGATAATGATGATGATGCGGCTGTCTAATAAATTCGTTGATAATTAAAGCACTAATTAGATGATCATATGATTGCAGTTGAACTGGATCATAGATATGATCCAACGAAGCACTGCAACCCTGAAGATGCAGGTGTGAATACTGCTAATAATCCACGTCAAGATACCCGCTGTGCTGATCCAGCGTAGACGTTATATTGATCGATTATCGATCATATAACTTATACGCTTATCGTGATCAGTGATCTACATTAAACTACACGCCCGCTGCCACTCTTCAAGACGTTACTCTACACCGTAGAAATATACAAAACATCGCCCGGTTCATCCTTCGCTTGCAGCTGCAACATTGTATCACATGAAGAGCTAACAACCAGAAAGGCATAAGTTACGAACAAATGGAGCGTATCCTTCAAAAAGTAAACGAAACGGAACACGTAGAAATTACGGTTGTGGCCTTGTTGTGAAAATTTTATAGATCATTTATAGATCATTTTCATTTTTGAGGGATAGGATGTCACGGGTACACAACGGTCTTGCCAAACCGAAAAAATTAGATGACGCCCTTCTGGTTCTTCAGAGTGGACAGAATTCTATTTGCAAACAACAAATTAGGCACGCTTCGACCACCAAGGTGAAGAATCAGAGAAAAAAAAAGATGGTGAAGAAAAGAAACTGAACTGGTCTCTGGGGTTCGCATGGATAGTTTCTTGAACAAAAGTGAATGGGTGGGTGTTGCGCGTGTTGGCTTTATACCGCAACTTTTTGAACTTTGTATTTAACCGTACATACATGACGTTGGATGACTAGCCCGAGATCCTTTATTCAGGGTGTAATGTCTAAGCGCGCTAGATGGGACAGTGTAAAGTATAGTCATAGAGTCAGGATGCTGCGGTGGTCGGTGCGAGAGGATCAAAAGGACCGTTGAAGAGAAACACGACTTCTGCTGTTGTTGGGACCGATGTTATCCGGGGCGAACGCAACGCCCGTCACAATACCGCCTCACGGGTAGTCCGAATAGGCAGTCCTGTTGCTCTGTCCCATCTAGAACCGACATTTCGAGACACAAAGAACCCTAGATTTGTTGAAACGCCGTCAGTATAAAGCCAAAGCCACAATGAGCCGTATTCAAAATACACAATTTTCTTTTCCCTCCTTATTTTTTCCCCCATCTTATTTTTTTTCTTTCACAATGAAAGTCAGCCGCAGACTGTTGCACGGCGTTAAAAAGTCACCGCTTTTTCCTCTTCTTCTGATGCACTGCACGTGTCACAATATTTATGTCATAGTCTTTATACGTATGTATGTAACTGACCATGTAATGGTGTATTGGTACGTACAGCTGTTTAGGGTCATTCATACTCACCGAGGTTTCGCTTGTTTTCACCTGCAGCAGCAGGCAAATGGCCAGACTATTGCAATGGTTATTTTTCAGATCTTGCGAGAAAAGGAAAATTATATATTTGCGGTGTTACGAATATTATATATGCTGTTGGAAACCGCAAACTGAAGTCTGTAGATTGAAAGCACATCAAACGAAACGAGGCGATTCAAGTGATACAATCCATCCTGCAGCTTACTACAAAGCGTCTTTTATTCTTCTCATCTCTGAAGCAGTATAGTTATCAAACTACAGGCTAAGTAAGCGACGTATGCGGTAAGAGATGGTTATCTTCAACGCTCTCCAGTTTCCTTTTTCGTGAAGGACTCTTCCGATGCAGATGAAGTAGGTATTTTCTTTGTATGTATTAAGCCTCGAATCTTCGAACTTCCCCTTCTCCACCTCCTCTTCTTTTTCTGTTTTTTCATCTTCCTCTTATGGTGGCGATTGGTATCGTTGTGGCCCATGCAGGTACCAACACAGAGATATATTATCTCGCCCTTGCTTCGCCCTTGTCTCGGTGTAACGTAGGGCCCACTTATCCACTAATGTTGTCGCTACCCCGCACCCCACTCTTTGGAGCGGCGATCGTTTCCCGGAATAAATTATGTCCTTCAGTCCTTTGCAGTCGAACTATAGCGGCAGGATCATCAGCACTAAGTTTGGTGTAACGTAATGGTGGGAGTTTTTAAACAGGATAAGAATATACATCCAGCTGCATGTGTGTCAAAGAATTTTACGGCCACGAATTCTACTTAAATTCTATTTCTACAATATGGTCCGTTCATGTTATCGCGCGGGTATCAAAAATTGAAGACTTATGCCACAGAATCGTAAGGATCAAAGTCCAATATTCTTTGACAATCAATTAATCGCATAATGTGGCTGTTTTCGTTTGTTTGCTTGTACAAAAAATAATAAAATTATTATCCCTAGCTAATATAAAATACGTCGACCATATAAAGGTACAATCGCATAAAAAACGGCAGCTGCGTAATTAGGATATACACATATATACGTATAGAAAGATACCCTTGTAACGACGAAATAATTTGCGAGTTGATCACTAATTACAACAGTGCAGCAACGGCTTCAAATATAATGTCTACAGGAATACTTAGACCCTTAAAGTTCTCCGCCTTTGTAAATTAATCTTTTTGTCTCTTGAAGGTCGCCATATTACGGCAGCTGCAGCAGCCACCAGCGTCTTATGGTGCAGCGCCAGCAGCAGCTTGACCATCGGACTTAAGTAGGTGGCAACTTATCTGTTTTACGACATTTCGTTTTTATTTTGTTTCCTCTCTCTCTGTTTTATTTTTTTTCTTCGACCAAGCCAACCGCTGCAATCGGAATCAAAGGAATTCGATTTTAAATAGTGATCGGTCCTCCTATGCACTGTTGCCTCCGCGTAACCTCCGCCATCTTGGATGCATCCGATTAATTAACAGAAATGGAGACGAGGAGCCATTTTATAAAGTTCCTTCCATTCAGCTGCCTTATTCTCCCTCATAGATTTTAAAAAGGGGAACAAAAAAAAAGTCTGTAAGACAGTCTTCTGCTATATATTTCCCGTTCTCAAGTTTAAAATCAGAGACTCGTATCACACACGTTGAACACAACCAAGGAAGGAGATTAATATCTTCGACGAGTATAAAAATAATGAAAAATATGGAAATGATGTACCTAATTGATTAGTGTATAAGGATGATGATATAGGATAGAGAGGATATTATAACTCAATAAAATAACGTCATCTTATTGAAGATACACCGTCATAATTTCGTTCGAAATTCGTTATGTGGTTTTTATATATAATATAAATAATAATGTCACCTAGTCGATATACATTTATACACCAGTTGCAGCTTTTTCGTAGCATATCATTGTATTATATACGCGTGCATAGTGAGAGTATAATAATTTGAAAATGTATAGAATAATCTCATGATAATAAATAAAATCGAGCTAAGGAAACGAAACTTTTCCATACATTTTTTTCACAGATAGCATGAAAGCAATATAGATATATATTTATGATGAAAGTTTTGACTCTTTAAAATCCCAGGAATATTATCCCGTATATGGTGTATAAGGATGAATACCATGTGCATATACCTATGTATAGATACCTACACGTATAGAGTTATTTCCCTGTAATTGAAACAGCTTTGGCGCGCGGTATAATAAATTCCAATGTACTAAATTATACTGACCCAGACACGAAAACCGAGCGGAAGCCATAATTACGCTCTCGATTATTATTTCACTCTGACGATGATTCGTGATTATGTATATGGGATGCGGTTTTTGAAACGCGCTACGGGAACTTAATTATATCATCGAAAATGCTACTTTTCGTATATTATATCGCAGTAAAATTGTGATGCAGAGATAGGGAAAAATAATCAGAGCTTAAAATAAATATGTATATATTATATTAATAAATAATATAGACAATCAATAAATCTGCAGCATTGAATACCGCGAATTGGCTATACCTTATAATACTCTTTTTTGCATCCAAGGAATGTTCGTTAGCTGCAGTTCATAATTTCAATTCATTACAACTGAATTTACTCAATTTCATCACCAAACGATTCGATGATATGTGTGTGACATTAAAAAATGAATTTCATGATTAGATTTGAGTCACAAGAGCGTAATATTTGATTCTTTTGGTTAAGATCGGCCCAGTTTAAAAAAAGGCTGAAATTATCACCGCAAAAAATTTAGAGAGTGAAAAATAATGAAGCTTCAAATGTCACTTTCACATGTAATACATTATCGTAGTATCAGATGTACATAGATAATTTTACGTTGAATTAATCTGTATCGAAAGTACACAAGATTATAACTGGGTGTGTTAGTAGAATAAGGTATAAATGTAAGAATGAGGACGTGTACAATATGTCCATATATGTAGTCGTGGTACGTGGTGAAGATTTGCGGAACGAGGTGGTTGATCAAAGAGTTAAGAGATGAACTGGTGTTGCAGGATCAGAGCATACCTATACAGTATATTACGTTGAATGGTTGAATGCCGAGCGGATCGAGGAGGATGTGAAGCGAGTCGAAAAAGGTACAAGAAAAAAGACAAGGTGGGCGAGAGCGAGGAGCAGGAGCAGCAGCAGCAGCAACAGCACCACTCAATCCACGTAATGGAATGACTTGATCACCGCGCGTACTTTTACTCACCACGTTCCCTCCCTCTCCCACCCCCGCAGATTTAACTCACCGTGTAGAAATTGCATTTTATCTATATATGATCCCATGTATGGGTATATATTGTTTCTTTGATGCTCACAGCTGAGAACATACGATATTAATCGATCGATTATCCTGATCGTAGTACCTTTTTTTTTTTGCAAGTGACTAATTATTGCGCGTAAAAGCCCAAATTTGGGGCGAATGCAGAGGGGGCGACAATGATAAGAAGCGAGATACTGAGATTGGATCGTTATTGGGGACGTAAATATGATACCGCGCTAGCCCCCGAAGGCCTAATGAGAGTGAAAAGATGCGGAACAACAGCGCCGGCATCGAAAGAACGAAAGAACCAAGGAACGAACGAGGGAGTATAAGTAGGGAGTTAGGGACCAACCGTTGCGGGAATAAAAACTCCGTCTAGGCGATGGCGGCTGGGGCTATACTAACTCGACTTAACTACATAACTACATCTTTCTTTTATGCCTACCTACCTACCTTCCTTCCTTCTTTCTTTCTTCTTTCTTTCCATTATCTTCTTCATTTTTTATTTTCCCTCCTTTATTTATTTCTTCGTTTTCCCCTCCCCATTACTACCATAGGTACGTCTCCACAGATCCCTCCTATCCCGCTCTTCTTCTTCTTCCTCTTCTCGTCTTCTCCTTCTTCTTTCTATCCGCTTATATATAAATGCCGATGCCGATGCCGACATAGCCGCGCAGCGGTATAACTGCAGCCGCGAGCCGGGTGTGCATATATATATATATATATATATATATATATATATATATACAATATGTATAGGTACGGTCGAAAAAAGGCGGCCCAAAAAGAAATTCATATTTTTTATGCCCCCTGACAGGAGCAACGCCGCTTGGGTGGTCCAAAATGGCCGCCAATGATATAATAGAGTGCTTGGCTTCGCGGAGATTCGACAACCCAAATGAAATCGAACCACGTGGCGCAGCGAGCTGCAGATCAAAAAATTCATCCCCGCGGTACGTATTTCAATTCCATCTACCATAATCCTGCAGCAGCTGTAAACGATCAAACCGCAAATTTTAGATGGATATTTATCCAAACTACTAAAATTAACCGCGAAATATATCCATAAAAGAATCTAATGCAATTGATGTGCAATTTATTTTACTACCGCATAATAATATGACGTCATACATACATACAAATAATTAGCAGGTATGCGGTATACCATATACGTACGTGTCGCTATATGTATGTATGTACATATATCCAGTCTTAATGAGTGTTATGTACGATGGATGCAGTAAGTCAATCGTGAAAATACATGTGATTCTATACACACCTATAGATTGTTATTATAATTATTATTAAATACTATAGATAATGTTTCGTCCCCTGCGAGACACAAACATATCTCAGAATTCATCATAAATATATATCGTCTTCTAATCGTTATGGGCGCGATGGGCTAATTACGATAGTTGTAATGGTTAATTACGTCTGGAAGGCAGCTATATATCTATATGAACATATATAAAAATACAAATACATAAATGGAGCTATATAGATACGTACATACGTACTATACGAATATAAATGTTAATAGAGGCGAACGTATACGCGGTAATCTCAGATCTCCGGATCTGGTTAATGAGATAAAATGAAGCTCGTCTCGCGTTTCGTGACGTCTAAGCTGATATGTATACGCTACAACTTCATAACTATACAACTGCTTTATCTTTGTCATTATCATTATCATTATTATCATATTATCACATCACATTATCATCATCATCATCATCATCATCTGCAACATCGTACTACATACATACGTTGATGTTAATTCTGATGGAAAAAAATATGTCGAATTACTTTTTGTTTGTACCGCAAGACGTTTAGGTACATGTGTAATCTAATATACGTTGAAAAGAAAACACAATTGAAGAAAAAGCATTGGAGGAAAAAAATCAGTGTGATGACTTGTAAATTATAATCTTCCGCACCTCCAGTGATCGCTATGCGAAATTATGTGCAACGTACATATATATATATGTATAATGGACCTCATTTTACGCTCAAAAGGACTACATCGAAAAAAAGCGGCGACGTTGAAAGGTGGATGAAAGCTATTTTTAAATAATTTAAAAAAGAGTTTCGTAAAAGTCGTTGCTGTAATTACAATCATCGGTGATGCCGAGTACTATCAATTTTAATTCGCAGACAAACAATTGCCAATTCCGAGAACGATCACGCGCACTACAATATTACTGACAATGAATTTTTAAAATTACTCAATTTTGAAACCAATCAAATCAATACAAAGCTCGCAAATTGGGGCAAAAAAATGATTTTTTTGTCATGGCAAAACGCGTCGGTAAACGACAGCAGTAGAAATGTGCACAATCAATCACTTTAATCACTAACCTCATTATGATTATTAAAGATTTTATGAAATTTCAAAAATGAACTCAAAGCTTCATTTTTCTAGTTTTCAGTAGAGAAAAGCTTTGCAGTACATGCAGTCGTTTAGTTATTCTAGTGGGGGCGGGAAAGGGGGGAAGGGCGAAATATTTTCAAGAATCATCGGAATTTTTGGTGAATTATAGAAAATTGTGAGATAGGCGTGACTCGTGAGCCGAATGTGTATACGTAATATTATTCTTATTAATTCAATTTTTTCTTTTATTTTTGGAAAAAGTGGGAGTCGCCGACATGACTGAATTGTAATAATATGGTTGGCAAGTTTTAGAAGTCGTTTGACACACGCGGTGTGGTTTGCTCATAGTAGAGGGAAAAGATATCACCGAAAAAAAGAGAAAAAAAGAAAGAAAGAGAAAAAGGCAAAAGAATAAAAAGTGCGATGTCGCACCTTTCCTCTGCACGATCTAATACTTCGCACCCCTTACTTACACCCTATTTTTTCGCCCCCTACCATACGAAACTATACCGCTAATATTTGTGATCTCGGTCTCATATTACCGCCCCGAAGCGCGACACATGGCAGAGTTCTCAACTCCAAAAGCTATTGCCTTGGCTCGGCTGCAACGCTAAGAGATAATGCGAAATGGGGATCCCACGTTCTATGGAAGTATTAAAGAACTGGAGGACGCAAAAGGAATGAGAAGATAGAGAAAGCTGCAAGGAATGATATGTGGGCGAAACACTCCTGGAAAATTCAATTGGAAATTTTGGTAAAAGACACCTTTACCAAGTAAGTCTGAAGAAGGAAAGTATTTCAATTCAAGTATGTACAGATTACGCAGGTATACGCAAATTTCGATTTCGATTAAACCGGGAGAAGAATCGAGGGCATATTTGGGAAAACGATCGATCGGTACAGGCCGAACTGTAAGCTATTTTTTTTATGCTTTCTCGCTTCTTTTCTTGAGACTCAGGTAGCTTATTATGATTGATTCCTGAACTGTTCAAAACGGCCGTTCTATCAAGTCGCTTTTATTCATATAAACGATCACATGAAGAAATCAACGTCTCAATTATTCTCAAAGTTTTGAAATTGGTATTCTAGTGGAAATATCACTTGCTCCAGAAAGATGATGCGCTATTTGGTGAAGCT
Source organism: Athalia circularis (assembly GCA_963978495.1). Classification (NCBI taxonomy): domain Eukaryota; kingdom Metazoa; phylum Arthropoda; class Insecta; order Hymenoptera; family Athaliidae; genus Athalia; species Athalia circularis. Next base: position 13,480,554 of record OZ021700.1, on the reverse strand, counting down.
GCAAAGCACACTAAAGTACACTAAACGTCACCGACTCATAGTTAACAGCTTGAAGAGAATTGGTAGAATATCAGTCAACAGTAAGAGCTTTTTGCCAAGGTCACGTAACTGCTTTACCAACTGATGGTGGTATATCCTACTAAGATAATTTTAGAGTCGACTGACGATATGCAAGATCTGTACGAGGTTACGTTACTCGAACCGAAAAGGTTATAAATCCGGTTTTCAAACCCGCAGGTATCCGATGTCACGATGTTTACTTCCAAAGATAAAAAAGGTACCAGGAGACCAGGAACCCGGATAGCGTGGCAACCTGAATACCCCGCTAACAGGCGCTGTTAATTGATGTTCTCCATATATTCTCTAATTTTCTTATTTTAATATTTTCTTCAATTGGTTCGAGCATTACGATGAGAGTCCATTTTTGTTCGTGAAAGTTAAGAGTCTAAAAAAAACATCGCTTACGTGAAGCGTTGATAGATTTAAAGCGATATCTTGTGCCGTCCGCTTGAAACAAGATTTTATGAGGGCTGGTGCGAATCCTGCGATTTCAAAGGATCAGAAGTCGGCATCACGGGAAATTCGCATATCTCCAGATATGAAAGTCAATTTCGTTACATCAATTCTTCAAGGGTCTTCTTCTTTTTCTACTATTTTATTATTATTTTTTTGTATTCAAAACCTCCAAGAAGGAGAGCTTCGACGTCGTGCCATCCATACCAGATTCTCTGGAACAGTTAATCATAGAAGATCCCCAGACTTTTATATTCTTGTGGAAATCAATTCGCCGATGCAAGGTATTTGAAATTATATGAAAAATTTATTTCTAAAAGTTATTGAATGTGGAGAATAAAACGGATATAGTATAAGAACATGCCAACTGTAAGATAAGCTCACCGACTTCTCACTTGTTGGATTATGCATAATTCACCATGATTATGTATCTACTTTAACAGCTGAATTTTGAATTTAATGTATTACCAAGTAAGCTTCATTAGCGAAAACCCCTAAGTGACAGGAATAGATAGACTATTATACCCGTAAGACATCAGCGAGAACGGTTCTATCTACGATCTCATCTTACAGGAATGGTTTACGTATGTATACCATGATCAGATTTGCGTACTTGCGCAAGTTCGTTCTTAACTATACAAGTTCGGTACATAACCTTCAACTAAATAGGAATATATAGATATACAGTTACGAACAGTAGATTTACATGTGCACAGACATGTACGTCGAGAATCATAGAATATTACCTTTCCCCTCTCCTTCAGCCACAATAATCTTCTCGTTCTTATCGCATCGGCTGCACCACCTCTCAACCCTTATTACTCACGATATTCCCCGCTACGTTGACGTGATCCAACGTTGCCAAATTAAGTCGTTCCACATCCTTTGACACGCCTGGGGGTTCCTATATGCCAGGCACTTTGCTGATTAGGGGAGGAAATCAGAGGAGGATGAGAACGCTTGCTGTCGTGCGGCGTGGTGTAGCTTAGACCGAAAACAGGACAAGGATGTGTATAGCGATCCTAGTTCAATATATCTATACAATAGTCTACAACCGCTCACCGTGGTTCAGGGCGTAGGGAGCCACGACCATCAAGTTCAGCGTATATCATCGCTCTCTCGCTCTCCCGCTCTGCACTCGCTAATTTGCCACCGAGAGACAATTGCTGATGTGACGAGATATCTATTCATGCATCCTCCATCACGACGTCAAATTATTATTCTCTACGTGCATATAGAGCGCTGAGAACAAGAGGGTCGCAACCCACAAAAAAGTGGCAATGCTACCATAAGGTCGTGTACAACACAAAAGGTAACGTAATCAAGAAAAATATTTTTTAAGATTAAGTTACTGTGATTAATTAGCAGCGCTCTGGAAACTGAATCTTTGAGATTATTTTCATTCCTCAGAGGTAATTCTTTTCGGAAAATAAGTGACAGTGAATGTAATTTACAGACAGCCGTGGAACGGAAAAATTGAAAATATTGAATAATCGAAATCAGAGTATACCTCTCAAATTTACGAGATTTTCAGTTCTGTTTACTTTTTACAAATATGACGTTATGGCATCGGCGCAATGTATATAACGGCTCATATAACTGAAAAGATGTGGATCGTAATCTTCTGGGTTTTAGCCCATCGATATATTTGCTCGGGCAATTCGATCAGTTGCCCAGTTATAATTTTCGTTTGAGCTGTATCTTCTTTTTGGTTCGTATTGATTTTTTCTCCAAATCTCCGTTTACGAATGTCAACCTTCAAAATATTGAAATCAAATATATACTCTAGAATTTACTAAATATACAGGTATCCTTTGACGTACAAAGTTGAGTGAGCTATAATTAAAACATTCCGCTAAATTCCGATATCCACTAGTCAAATTCAAACAAGTGTAATTGCAAAAAAAGAAAAAATAAGAGGAAAAAAAAGAACGAAATATCTACCAACATTTTTTTCACGCGATTCACCTTCGCATATCAGATATTTCACGATACGGTTGAAGGAATAATCTCATAACATTAATTAAAAAAAAAGAAATAATTTTATTTAAATTAAAATTTTTCACCTGGCCCATATTGTTCATCGAGATGGAAACTAATAAAGAGGGAAAAAATTGGTTATAACGATTGTTTTCGTACAATAAAAATTAATTAGCGAGAAACAAAAAACAGAAGAATCGCTTGAGAACTTTAATGTAGAAAATACTAATGTTATTTTAAACCCACACATTTTTACGTGTGTACTATACAGAACGAATATGTGTAGGAGTAGATACATAGGTATGTTTGCGTAGAATGCCGTGGGGGTTCGAGGATATATTTCGCGAGTAAACGACGCGCCTGCTGCTGCAACATCCGTGTTAAATCTTATCCCGTTTGACTAGAGCTTAGCGTGTATACCTCGAATTTCCCGAAACTCCTGAAGTATACTCGATATGTGCCCATGTATACGTATACCTGCAGTATACCTACTACAGGATGTGGGAAGTATTATGGATACAGGATCTTCGAAGTTGTCCCAAGGTTCCCATGATACATCCTCTGGGCTCAGAGTCAATTTTCAGGAATGGATTTAACCCCACATATTTTTATGTTCGAAATTTAAATCTGAAATTTGCTTCTTTTTCATCGTTTTTTTTCTTGTTCTTCTTTTCATCTGTATTTCAATGTTCAACTACTCGGAATCACTTTTTTGAAGTACATCCTCATACAGTACTTATACTTTCCACAAGCAAATGATTTCCTGTGGACGTATGCTGATCTTAGAAAATGTGAAAACAATCTATGTAAAGTTGAATTTGTAAAGCATATTTGACTCGAATCGTTTCGTACGTCTGTTCATTTCGAGGGATGATCCCTTATAACAGCACAAGAGTCCGCAACCTAAAAAATGTATAAACCACAAGGACACGTCGTCGCAAGTGCAGCGGTAAGTACATACGTACACATATACATGAAAGTGTAAAGGGTGAAAAAGTGGGAAGAGCGCGCGGTGAGAAGTTAGTGGCGTGCATAATACACTAGGTTGGTCGTAGTCGGTTTGGAGGTCAGATTGCAAGCAGCGATAGTCGAGAGAGAGAGAGAGAGAGAGAGAGAGTGAGAAAGGAGAAGAGTGAGAAAAGGAGATCTGACAAAGCTGGTACGTGACTATTTGTGTGTGCACCTGCTTGGAGCTTTTCACCTTTTTTCTCCTCTGTTTCCTTTTTCTTTTTCACCTTCCGTTTTTGCTCCTTTTCCAGAAGTGACCTAAACAATTTTCAGATAAGAACCTTGACTCAAGGCTTTATACCTTCTCTACGAACTAGTGGGAGGAGCGATCGAAGAACATAAAATAAAACAAAAGAAGAGGACGAAGAAAAGGAAAAGGACAACGGCGAATGATTATTTTATACGAAAGATCAAGACGCGGATTACAATTAATTAGGGTGGATTTTCGTTGCTATGTATGCTGAAAACTTCGTACGTCGTTTTTGCTCCCTCAGAAGGTACTTCACTTTCTGCAAGAGATTACTCATTCTTCGCCAATCAATTCTCAGTATAGACGCCAATTAATTGGTTGCAGATACTAATATAATTCGATAGCTTATGAATTCAGAATTCTAAAGGCGGTCGTCTGATAAAATTATTCCTGATTGTATATATGTGTATGATATCGAGACTTATATACCAACAATTATAAAAGCCGGTAAAGCTTTTTCTGCTGAACGTCTGATACGTTGCGAGTCCAACATCTTACAGCCGTCTGCGTATCTATTACCTATAATCTACCAGAAAATATATTTTACAAGTAAATTTACCTCAACTACTATCTATGAGTGTTATACATCGGCCAAACTGTGTTCTAAATCGCAGTACAAAATTCAGGGATCGAAAGTGTTCCTCCTTTTTGTTTTTTTATTTTTTATTCCTATTCGTATTTCAGATATCGTCATTTCTTCTGTCTGTAAATTGCGAGGTGAATTGAGACATTTCACTTTCCCATTTCATTTTTTTTTCTTTTTTATCGTCCGTCGTGGAACGATTTTCGTAAATGAATAAAACAAAAAAATATATATGAATAAAGAAAATAAGAGAAAACAAACTGAAAAACAAGAAAGAAAATTCTGAATTGATCGTAATACGACGATATTGCCGTTTTCGATTATTGTCTATAAAGGAGATGAAATATCGATTATCATATTGTCGTAGGTCTTACATGTTTAAAAGTACTACACGTTATATACTATATCCATTTATTATATGAGCTCACGGTGCTTAACTTCTGCCAAAGGGTCTCATTTGCACTTTTGCAGAATATTATCTGCACGATTATTAATAAGGCTTTGATGAGCTTCCGCTCTTGTATATAGGTATACAAATATGTACGGGATACCTCAAAGTAAAAGCGAAATTTTAAATCCATAATAAAATACTTTAATTATCCTCTTCGAAGTTCGAGTAAATTATCGATTCAAATACTCAGCTTTCGTCACTACATGTTTCTTTATACCTAATTCCCATGCGATTTTTCAATTTAAAAATCAAGAATTTCAATGCATTTTTGTCCTAAAATCACTTCTTTTCCTTCTCATTATGTTCGCGCAACACCGAATGCGTTGACATTGCACTATGCGTACTATTTCGTTTTCGTTTAACTTGTTCTTCAACGTTTTATCCCGGTAGACCCTCGTTTCTGGCTCGCCGGAAAAAATATGGAGAAACGAAGAGGAAGAAAAAAGATCGAAATCAATCTCCGCTAATCCATCACTCGAATACTTTTTCAGCGATATATTACACGGTGTACACATATTATATGGGAGATTTGCCAAATTATTTGCACTGTTAACCCCTCGGCAATATCATGCTAAAAGCATATATCAAGCTTTCAAGTCTCCCGTGGGAACGCGCAAAATGCACGGGGTATTTACTCTCAAAAACGACCTAGTTTAGGGGCGATTATCGACATCGGTTCTTGTGTCTGCTAAGCTTGCTGACGTTTTGAAATCACTTTTTTTTTTATTTTTTTTTGTCGTTCAAAATTCTGATATCATGTGAGTGCAAAGTATATACGGCGTATCCGCATGTTTTTTGGAATTTGCTCGTTGCGAAGATGTTTCGGGTTTCAAACACCACCCCACAGGTTGTGTTATTTGACATGGGTATCCATGTAATTGAACACGAAAGTTTCGGAAATCATTTTCATCACCCAAATGGACTGCACGGGTATTTCCGTATACACATACCGGGTCGATTCGCTGAAGTTGGAAATTGATTATAAATTGAAATTGTTGAAGCGGAGCTCAGACACTCGAATTTCAGGTGGATCATTCGCTCAACAATTGCGGACGTGACACCTGGAGGGAGAATGTAATGTGAGCATGGAGGTGCGGAAGAAACTAATAATATACAATCATGACAATAAATCGAAGAACTCAATGACACGTGTTCTATCTGAATCAGGTGAACACATGACGACATTCCGAGTCTTCAGAATCTTAATAATTATTTTTTTTTTTCCGTTTTTTTTTACGGAGTTATATATCTACAATCAGTGAAAAAACTTCATGATTATTGAAAAATGAAAAATGGGTTGGAAAAAGGTGATTTTGTAACATTCGAAAGGGTAACTATTTTTATTAAATTTATGAGTATATGAACGTACTGAAAATTTTACTCGTCGTTATCGAAGTCCACGACTAGTCCGCTCGTGGGCTATTCAAATTAGATAACTCGAAATTTCAGGGGGATCTCCTTTACTCGATCGTTATAAATGATATCTCATTCCAAAGGTTTCGTTGAAAGATTCAACGAGAGAAATTCTCTAACGAAATCCTCTTTTAGCATATTCATGTATACAGTTATACATACCGACAAAACCGCGAAATTCAAATTCTACAAGACCAACATGGAACCGAATGACTGATTTAGGTATCAATGATTCAAGGTCCTCAGGGGGTTTCGAATGGTATAAACTTTCGTGGGGGGACATAACTTAGTTTGATATATTTTTTTTTTTCATCAAATATATTTTCTATACTTTCTACCATAGTAATGATCATACATGCGCGGTCTAGATGTAATCTTCAACAAAACTATCATCACACGAAACGAATTAAAAATCAACACGATCATTCAATTGTTTACTCAAATTCCTATTTCAACCTCCTACTTTTATCCTACGAATAATAAATATCGTAGAAAAACATGCCGCTCATCCTGATTTCAATGTATTGTACGTAGGCATATATCCGTATTGGGATAGAGCCATTTACTTCAACTTCCTATATTATACGATATACTTTATAACAGGATCGTTTCGTTTCGATTATGAGAAAGGAAATTGCGGCCACGCTTCAATAGCCTACACGTAACATTGTCAACAACATACCAAAAAAAAAATGCAATAACCCCATTGTCTTTTTTCCTTACATTATATTTAATTTTCTTATTTTTTTTTGCGGAAATAAGAAATAGATTTATGGAGCGGAAAATCTGTGGGCTGGGGAAATAAAAGAAGGAAAACTGAAAAACATAGAAAAAAAAGAGTTCACCAAAGTAAGAAAGTGAGACAGAGGGAAGTGATAAACTGTGAACCTTTCGCATAAAGAATGTAGCGGAAAGTGATTCCACGCTTCCGTTCGAAAGGATGCAGTAAGTTTTTCCATTTTTATTTTTCCCCCTGAAAGAAAAGGGGTTAAGATAGTGAACTTTTTCTATCCCTGGAAACGTTACTTATATACATGTAATAACCATGATCGAATGATTATAGGTATCGTGAAAACTCGTCGTTTTTTTTCTGATTCGAATTTGAAAATTTTTTGATCAAATTTTAGGGGTCGAGGGTTTTCACACGGCTTTTCAAGGTACGTGTGAATGGTTTGGCAGAGATTATTGAAGTCTATAGCAATGCGGGTGTATTAAACACATACATATATAGGTTTGTTATCAACGGTATGTAGTATGCAGTAAATAGGTATGTACGTGTGCATATGTGTTTACAAATATGTGCGTATACATATACCTCGTGGAGTGAGCTCTGCTAACCGGAAAGTAGATTAACGAAGATTGATTGCATCGATTCCGACGCTAACTGATGGTTTCAATGAATCCAATTGATTTCCGAGCAAATGTCTGTCAGGAAGGATAACACCGTTAAGTATAACAGCTGCTACTGTTACTGCTGACGTAATTTAAAAATTTTTTTTCTTACATACGTGTGTCAGGTAGAACACCCAACTCGCATCTTCCAAATTCTAAAAAAACAATCATGATACAGCGATGAAAATGTTGAAAATCTGAAGGACAGCCGAAGCAACGTTTGATTCGTAAAAAATTCGCTTGATTTCCCGTAAATGAGAAACTAAAAAATTGCGAGTAAAAATTAAAAATAATCTACTCATTTACCATCTAAATTCTTGATAATGCCTGTATTACCTATTTTTCAATCAGGAAGTAATGAATAACCTTTTAATCCTGAACTGCAGAATTCCATTATTTTTATTTTATTTGAGAAATCCTCATTTCACATTCTCTGTTCTGTAAGAGTTGATTCTCAAGAGGAAGGATGAGTTTTCCAGATGAACAAAATTGTATATTATATGGAGAGGGATTTGATTTTGATCCAGACTTAATTTCACTTTGAAAAGGGGGAGAGACAGGGAGAGTTAAGAGAGCAGCAAGAAGCTTCGAGACGGTCTCAACGATTATAATATACACGGATGAGATCTTTTCATACATTTATTTTTTGTTTCCTCACTTTTGACAGTTATTCTGCATGCTTACTCTCCAAACTGAGTTAGAATCAAGTGCATTCCAAGTACCTTTCATCGACGCTAAAAATATATTCCATTATTTTTTTATTTCACTTTCTTCGAGCTGCTGAGTTTGAGATTGAGAATTTTTCTTCAATAATATACATGTATGTATAAATAAAGTTAGGACGTATAATTATAGTTCGTGTTACACTTAATTAGTTATTATACCTAATAGCCGTAGGCTAATTTGTTCTGCTGGTTAAAAGAGTTGGAGTATACCTATGTAGTATATATACTGCAGGGGAATGAAAAATGAAGCAACTAAATGTTTTTACGAGGTCGACTCTCATTTACTACCACCAGCTTATGTACACATGTATACATGTATCTGTATACCTGTATAGGTATATAAAACTCTATATCTCTTCGTCTGTCTCTCTCTTTATTTTCTCAACTCGCAGGTAGGGTAAATAAAAATAAGTAGAGGAGATGAAGAAATGAAAAAAAATTGGAAGCTAAATGCAGAGTTAGGAGGAAGAACCGTTGCAGCAGAAAAAAATGAATAAATAAATTCATATACAGGACACGTAAAATATTATTATTATTACACAAGTACGTACGTGAGTGAAAAACGGTAGCTGGTGCAGTGAAATTCACGACAATTCAGGTGGTCAGATATAAAAAATCTCATTCTTTATGATTTGCTAAAAACAAATAGGCAGAGCTGAATATTTTTTTCACACGATTATTATGGGTGATTGAGTATCTATAAACTTCCGGGTGATGGACTAGGTGATTTTGCTCCGGTATGCTCCATTTACGTATATATTTAAGACTTCTGCACCTGATGTTTCTTTTCGAAATGATAACATTTGGGAGCTTTCTATTACACACTAAACCTGCACACCAGTGCCTTGTTGTAACTCAGAAGCTGCTTGAGCCGAGGTAGAAATGGGTGGACGAGGTGGGAGGAGGAATGGAAGGGATAGGAAAAGAGGACGAGAGAACGAGAGAGAAAACGAGAATTTTAGAGAGAGAGAGGGACAAACACCCGGGCGAGCAGAGGGTTGAAAACGGGGGTAGTTCAGCGATGGCTGTAGTATCTCTGCGGACATTGCGGGAGGTTGACACGCGACTTAATATTATACGCGGTGTTCGTATAAGTCAATTTGAATTGTGGATTCTTCATCCGGTTTAGTCATTATAATACATCTTAAATATCCATCCATATGTTATTATTTTAACTGTCATCACACTTTTCATGGTTTTTATTCTTCGATTCCGATTCGAATTCCTTTTCGCGCTTTGTTACCATTACTATTTTTTTTTCGTACTAAAATTTTCATTGAAACAATCGACGAGTAAAAGTAATGTAACAAAACAACAGAATGCTTTCCATTGTCAAGTTATTCACGTTGCAAGTGCGCGGGAACGTTGAAACAATTTTTAAATCAGTGACCATGATTAACGATAATAATGTAAACGTAGTGAATTATTTTATTATAATATGAACGAATCGCGTAGGTTTTACAAAAGAAAGAAAAAGACAAAAAAAAAATATATATTTTTCCAAATTATCGTACATTACATCGATGTATAATTAATTAATTGATCGATTATAAAATACATCAAACTTACCCTAATCCCTTTCGTCGCGAGAAATTTTATTTAATTTATTTTTTTCCTTACAAAGTCATTAATTAATTAATTTATTTATTCGTTTTTAATTTATCATTCAAGTATGTATAAGATTCAATTAATTTTGCGAAATTTTCCGTGGGGAAAAGTGATCCAGTGTTGTGGCGTCTATTGAAAATGAAAAAAAAATAAATAAATAAATAAATGAAATAATAATAAATATAATTAAAGAAGAGAAATTGTAGAGAAGAAAATTATAACTTCACACGTCTAACATCGGGAAAATCATCGAGCTCTCACTTCCGGAGGGGACAGCTTGATTTTCAACTCGCGTCATATATTGAGAAGGTAAGAATAAATATTTTTCATTAATTATTACATTATTTGAATTGAATATAGTTTTATTAATTTTTAACATTGATTGACTCGAGTATATACTCTGACTTACTGACTGATTGACTGACATATGTATATACCAACATCAATACGATACGGAGGGGATTTCCGATTATGACCTCTATAACCGGATGATTAATCTTCATCTGTCCCGGAAGACAGAAAGCTCGTATAATCCAGACTATAACACCGTTGGTGAAGAGTGTAGCTCGAGGTGTAGCTGCTGTTCTCGGTAATTGAACTACCCTTATACATACATATACATATATACTGTTGTATCCATTATTACGCGACCAATGATAGATGATATTTTTCATTAAGAAAAAAACCGGCGATACACGTGAACACCCTTACTAATTTGACGGCAAACTCTCTTTTTTCCTTTTTTCCGCTCATCTCCATACCTTTTTTCATAGCTTCCAAACAAATGTATCGTAAAAGTCTTATCAAATTCGAGAAAATACCAAGCTTGAAAGATTTCGGCCCGCTTAACGCAAGTCGTAATATGGTGGTCGCAAACGAGCGATATACGAAACTTGGAAATTCTGATGCGGGTACCGCGGTCTTTGAAATGAAGGGGGAGAAATTTGGGTGCAAAACCGCGCGAATTCGTACGGCAAAACGATGAAAAGGGATCGAGAGAAAAGGGGTTTCATTTCACCCGGATAAATTCCTATCCTCATGTACGCCTAAATTAATTATATCAAATGCGATGTATATGTGAGGCATTCCACATCGCATTGATGATACTCCCAAGGGTCTCACCCCGAGGTCTCAGATTGCCATGAAATAATTGTTTTTTTTTTTCACGGTACGTTTAACATCGGAAATATACTTGGCTAGTTTTTTTTTCAATCACGTGTTCAATGTTCAAAAGTTAATTCTGTATTTTTTTTCGCTGAATCAGAAGATAATGACGATTGTTTGAATTATTGTGAATTCGATGTACCTACCCCAGATAAACAAAGTATATTGCAGAACATATAGGACACCAGACGGGACCGAAAAAATGAAACAAGAAAAAAAGAAATAGACTATAAAGAGTAACTAGGTGAAAGGATGAGATGGCAGGTTAAGGGGCGACTCGATTCGACTCACGTTTTAATACAGAACCTTCCGCATTTTTTTCTACTGTACGTGCTATTATATGACACCACCTACATTATCATATATCTAGCATATCACCACCTGCACGAACTTCATATTTTCTGATCTTTCTTTCATGTGGTGCGAGAGCGCGGCGTGTGTAAAAGTAATTATAAAAACTGAACAAAAATATTTTACTCACCGTTATGTATGTTTTTCCCAGATTAGTAGCAAGTATACATCTTTATGTATTTTATAGGTGAAAACCGCAAATTAACGCGTACCTATCCTGTACGGTCGTTCATTTTTTGTTTCTAAGGAGAAAAAAATGTATTCCCTAATTAAAAGTAATCATAATTTCGAAATACTTTCTTATCTTTTCATTTTCTATTTTTTTTCTCATTTCTATTTTTTACACCGATAGGAAATTCGGATAGGTGATTAATGTGAGGGTTGTATTAATTTATCTATTTCATATTATCTGAACATTTCAGCCATAATTGTCAATCAGTCAATCGATTATAATCAATCATTTCCGCATCAGGGATCCACCGCTATACAGAGCAAACGGATTAGTGTGGCAATCGTTTACATAATGCCCTGATAACGAAACTTCCGCACCAGATATAGCAGATTGTAAAGAGGTGTAAAGAAGTAGAAAAATTTTTGAAAATAATTAAATCCGTCGAACATTTGAAGATTTTCATTTTGGTCTTACTAATAACACAGCAGCAGGTTACAGCAACTAATTATAGAAAATGAGGAGTGCGAAGAATTCTTTCTTTCTCTGTAGATACATGATATCTGTACATTCCTTCAATTATAGTCGTGCGGTAAAATAAATGAAGAAAAGGGGATGAGAATATCCTGAAGGGTTTTTAGGATCGAGTATAATTAATTGCCGAGTCAGCGGCTCAATCCACGTTGATTTTTCGTCCGTCTTTTTTTTATACTTTAATTCTTGTTTTCTCTTTGTTTTTCATTTTTCGCTATTCAACAGGGTAGATAAATTATGCTAATATTTCATTCCTGAATATATTCATAATAACATAACAAGGTCCAATCTTTACTTTGTTTTTATAAAATTATTCGCAGAAGTTATACGTTTGCTCTAATTATTCTGATTCTTCAGAATTGAAAAAACAAAACAAAAAAGTAAATAACTGAATAATAATAATAATTATAAAGAAAGTTAGAGGCAAAAGAAAAAATGAAGGGTCAAGAAAAAATGGGACAGAGTTATGTACGGTAGGATGAATTATAGGGATATGAGAGAGATTGATTCGTAATATAGGAAGAACGAAGTATTCCATCAGAAATGCCGATTCCTCAATGCTACAGGGTGATGCTCATAAAGCATGTTGAAGGTAAATTTTTTATTATTTTTTTTTGTACGAAAAATGTGATTTTTAACATACCTTATTGATCAAGCTCTCAACAATTTTTGTCGAAAAAGTTCAAAATACATCCACTTATCGCACACTGGGTTTTAAAAAGTTTTCAAAATTTTGATATTTTTATTATATCTCTTTGTATAGGCTGCATTTGTTTGAGCAGCAAGAATATACAATATAAGAGATATGCACGTCAAGGGCACGTGTTTACTGAGTTGATTTAATAATGCCTAAGAGCGTGTACATTGCACTCATTTCTTTGAAAACAACTGAGAAGCCTAATTACATTTTACTTTTTCATCATATTTACCCCTTACATTTTCTTCATTGTTTGTTATTCGTACGGGCAAATTTGCTGAACATATCTAATGAAAAAGCTGAATTTATAAATTATATACTTCATGTACGAGAAGCAGTGATCGTAAGTATTAATTATTATTAATTCAATATCCGTGTAGGTTTAGGAAAATGAACAAATTTCCAATTCATGGTGATGAATGAAATGAAAAGTTTGCAGAGTCAACGAAACACAGAAGACTCCTTCCATACTTTTGCTGCTTTTCCCTCTTTTGACGCGAACATTTCAAGCCGATGCAGGTACAAAAATTGTTGAAATCGTTAACTGTAACGCACGATTTCTACAATTTCAAGATACACGAAATTACGATAAGATGAAAAAAAAGCATGGATCGTTGGGCGTGCAATGGGCGCACGTACAACATTATACTAGAACATGCTGGAACATTATACGAGCATTCATAACACGTGGCCCCGCGGCGGTCTTTCGTTTCGATGTTAAACTCTGCACAAAAGATGAGTGAAGGAGAAACTGGGTAAGTACCAATTGACACCCTTAGGTATGCCTTGACGATCACTCTACAAGTTAGACGAGATATTCTATTTACTTAAATTGATCGTTGGACTGCTCTAGAATAATCAAGATAATTGAATATTACCCGTTGCTAATAGAATCAATGAAATACTGATTTGGATTTTTCCCGTATGTAATTTGCACTCTTTAATTTTTCTCTTACTCCATGTTCATCAATTTCTGGTAATAATTACGCGTCAAACGTGAGGCAATCCTCGCTCACTCGACCAGAGTAAGTTTTCAAAATTTAATCTAGGATTCGCCGCATAATGCGAGACTGATAAAATTCGGAATTTGTATGGTCGGACGATACGGTGAACTGGGTATGCACAATACCTGTGCGCAAATATCAACTGATTTCGAGTTCCCGTGATGCACTGGTTTCCTTTGAACTATGCTTCCTTCACATCATGACTCTAAACACCGCTTGCTAGGTACAGAACATAAACCGTGTCCGTATCTCAATGCCTGCAGCTGGCAAATATTGAATACAGGTGACAGGTATATCAAAGGTATAATACAGGAGCACAGGTACATACATATATGTATGAGTGTATATGGTAATATTCTGCCATCATATACCATACCGTTGATGATGATGATGATGATGATGTTGTTGCTGAATCGTAAGTAATCCGAATTGTTTGTACGATACAAACACATGTCCCATTATAATTTCGATATTGGATATTGCGAACAAGTGCAGACATCCGATTTTGTTGGATGAATGGAATATATGAGGTCACTTCTCAATTTAATTATCGAAGCAAAATTGTTCTTTACCGAATAAATATATTCCAATTGTTATATGTTCATCCACTGCGCCGTGTAATCAGAAACCAGAATTTTGATTACTTAGAAATTCAATGTTTACAATTAGTGATGTCCAATTTATAGTAAAAAAATCAACGCTTAGTCTCTCAATGCCTGCGTGTTACGATTGGATCTTTCATTCGTTCAAAACATTCCTGATCATTAGGCAATACGAAAAAAGCAAAAAGCGTGATAACGTGTTTGCTGTCGGTCGTTTGCAGCTCGTACCGCTTGAATATTTGGGTATACATGTGATATGATACGCTGATTCACATCAACAATAGAGATGAAATGAGAAAATGGAGGAGAATGATGAAAAGAATATATATATATTATCTAGCCTCGTTTATAAAAATAAAAATCACAAAAGGCTCGAGCCCGGTTTCATTACTCGAAGAAAGAAATGAGAAAATGGCGTATTTCTTATGCAACCCGCGAAAACGTTGTGCCGTGGTAAGTATAATGTAGATGGTATACACATGGACGATACCCCATCTTTCAACTCTTGAATAAAACGCGCGTAGATATGCAGATTTTGAGTTTTAGTTTCGAGGTTATAAATTCGAAAAAGTTTGTCCAATATACCGTGTGCTCAGAGCAGCATAAGACTTTGTGGAATGTTTGACCTGTTATTTATTACCAGAAGGAATTTATTTGACAGTTGAAGCACACGCCTGCACACCATATCTTCATTTCTCTGTTTTTTTAACAGCTAAAAAATGTAAGTTTAAAATATGAATATGAACTGGTGCATGACATCTGCCGTAATATTTCTAACTTTCTAACTATCATTGACTTTCACTATATACTGCATAATGATCTTTTCCTCTCTCGATGCAACACTTTGTTCAACGATTATTTATATTTTTACAGCCAATCGGCATCATAAAAAAAAAAAATATTCGGGATAGCGCGTGTCGTATAAAACGGGTTAAATTTTTGTTTTACGAAGATAACGAAAATAAGAGAAATTAAAAATGCAATTCAGACAGATGTATTTGAGAAGTATTCCAATTTTAGATTTTGTTTATCGTAGAGATTTTCTAGCGAATCTTGTTTCAAGTATTGTTTTTACAGGCGAAATATCCCAGGTAGTAATTCTTTTTTTTTCTTTGTGTTTGAACGTTGCTTGTATATGAATTATAATTTGGCTCATCGCATAAATAGTGATTAGATTATACTTCGATTATTCGAAACGCATAAATACCTCAATTTCGATTCTCAAGCGAGCTATTTAACACATATATATGTGTACGTTACCGACTGGATGGTGAAAGCTTTTGGGTGCCCGGAAATTCCCTAATTTGCCCCTAATTTAGAGTTAAAAGTTTTGAGGACCTAACCCTATACATACATGCCTCTATACCTCTCCAAAGAGACTTTCAATGTTGACTAAACTAAATTGTATAATTTCCAGTTGTTCCTCGTCCTCTTTCCTTTTGTACATCTATCCGAATGCATACCAACGTAATTATGAATGTTTGTTCATACTTGACCGAAAATCAAAGTTATAATCTTTGTCATCCACTTTTCTCATATTCTAGGAAAATCCTGAAGTGAGCGTTTTGTAGCGATATTATCGTTACCATCGCTATGACTCTACTGTTATTAATCAAACGAAATTTTCATATTCTCGTTTATATTTAAAAAATGAATGCTCCTGCAGTGGTAGCTGGTATCAATCTATGTACGTACCTTCCCATTGTACACGTAATAACGTGCCAAAGCCATACCTACCTGTCTCCTTCCGGAAGTTGAAATTTCTAACATTCTCACATCAGAGGTAATTCCTGGCTGGTTTGCGGTAGAAAAGTCATCGCGTGGTACCTTACACGGGTTTTTTCTTCTTCACCTTTTTGTTCTTGTTCTTCGTTTTCTTCTTCTGATTTTGCTTCTTTTGCAATCACAAAGAACATCCCCCATGTAAAGGAAACTTATTGCCTTTGCGCTCCTGTGTGGGGCGTGATAAAAGCAGGTTCGGAAATTGCTCCTTCTCCTTCTTCAGTTATAATGTTACCAGAGGTACATAGAAATCTAGAGAGAGAGGGAGAGAGAGAGGGAGAGAGACAGAGAGAGAGACAGAGAGAGAGACAGCGAGAGGATGCTTGGAACGAACAAAATTAAGTTGAGTATATCTTAAAGAATGGCGAATATGTTGTATCTTTTTTGCAATTTCCAACATAAACTCATGGAATCTCATGGGGCTCTGTACCTACACTACACACGAGATGTACCCGTACTTTATGTCAAGTATAAAGGTATATAAATACCTACTCAATGTACACGTTATCCTGTATCAATGACAATAATAACAACAATAACAATTGAACAACATCGTTCAGGAATTTATATAATACGTTATACCATATGCGTGTACATAGGTAATATTGTATGTACGAGAAAACTAGATACCATATTACACAACAATATGTGAGTATACATGTATATATTTTTCCCATTTGCTCGTGATAGTGGCAGTTAAAATCGAATATTGGTGAAAAACGACCTACTTCAAGTTATACCGAAGCTGGAGTAGCAACGTTTAATAATCCATTGTGAACATCTATGTAGCTATATAGCTGATGTACATTTTACAATTAGAGAAAATGAAAAATGGGGAGAAAAAGTTTCACTATGATAGTTCATGTCGCTGTCATTAACATACATTTCTTCGATTTCTTTAGTCTTGATCCTAGTTACAACGAATCATAGGTTTGAAATGATTTCCCCATGCAGCGCTTGATATTTATCAATATATTTTTCTAATTTCAGTAGGTTTTTCTCCCTCGTGTTTTAACCATTTCATCACTTGTATACCTACTATGTATGAGCAAGGTCCGTGCAGTATTGCCAATTTGGTTAATTAATTTCAGCTCACTTCAGAGTGAACCAGCTCATACCAAACTTTTCCATCGATTTGCATTGCACCAATTCTGGAATGTGAATACGTTTTACAGGATGGGGCAAAAAAAAATTAATGAAAACATACCGACCAGTTGGAAAACTGGATGAAAAATTAATGCGTGTTATATGGAAGGTTGAAAACTTTACATTCGTTGCCAAGGAATTCTAGCTAAAAAAAAAGGATTTTGAAGAAGTCGCTGCCAGAACGAGAAAACACCAAAGAATGCAAATCTGGATTGATTTTTTTTGTCAGTTTTAGAAGCTATTGAATTTCGTTTAATGCTATTTTTTGAAAGGATATTTTCATTTTTTTCTTTTTTAATATTTCGCAAATTACGAATCATCCTTCTCCAATATTTCACGTACCTATTATATTTCAAGAGCAACTGATCAGAAAAATAATCGACGAAAATTGAACTGGAAATCGCGCGTATTCCCGTTAGCGAATTTTTGAAAATGTTCATCTGCAGAGTAGCGAACAGATTACAATATATGATCGTAATCCGAAAAAAAAAAGTCGGGAACTCGAGAATGAAGTTGAGCAAGTCATATTGTTGTATCACAATGATTATCTCTGATATTTTCTGCACGTTGAGATTATACGTTGATAAAAATACGTCGAGTTAAAGCGATCCGCTCTTCAAACAAAAGCGATTGACGCTGAACTTTGTTGGATACAGGTACCTGACACACGCAGAAAGAAACGGAAAGAAAAAGACAGACTCGCGACTAGGTCGAACGTTTACACACGCACAAATAGTGCTATCATGGAATGATGATGTCCATTCAAATATTCCTCGACTAGAAATATTGTGTATACGAAATCACTGAGCTTTCTGTAGTCATATACATTTATATGTAGGTACATACATACGTAGATAAATATATGAATACATGCTATGAAAGATTATGTAAAATTCTAATGTATAGCGAGAGAATATGATGATTACGTTGCACCGATTTAATTTCTAACCGTGTTTCCAATCACTTTGTGGGATTTGCTGATTTGCTTCACGGAAATTCAAAATCACGGCGATGATCGAATACGGCCGTAAATATGTTATGTCTACATGTTACTACATACGTATACATTATTCGTTCCGGTTAAACTACTCTCCACATTTTACCGTGCAATCAAATACCCGAACGCCCCGCATCGATTGAAATATACATGTACCTCTGCATACATTTGTGATAATTAAGGTCAATATTTTTACGTAACAGTGAGTCGTTTTGCCACTGCAAAGGAGCATCCCTGAAAATATGAACAAGATTAGAAAAATCTGAAAAATTATTCAGTTCAGTTTTTTGAGGACTGGGTTTAGTCCTAGTGTTACACATGCTTGAGCAGGTCGTGCGTCCTTGATGTCGTAGAAGTGTATGTAGAGTGAATTTGACAAAAATAATCATCAGCAACTGCGTGTGATGTATTTTTCGTTTCTGGTTTTTATTCTTGATGTTACAATTATTCTCTTCGCCTGAAATAATAATGGCCTTCCAGTCGCTAACAAGATCTCCACTTATATACGTTCGCGTCCCAATTAATTCTTTGAACATCTGTCAAATGCCAGATGATTGTAGTGTATGAATGTAATACACACCGCATACACACACCACGTGAAACGTACAGATGAGTTTTATTATTATATTCACATCATTCATATACTCATTTTTATTCACCCCCGAAATATCTTATGCATCAATTCCGAATTCGATTTCCACATTTCCATACTATTTATCTACGTATCTATATGATTAACCTACGTGTAATCAAGTCAGGGTAGATACATCAGGAACCATTAGTTCCATTAAGAGCACATAGGCGACAATGTGTCACATTTACGGGGTAGCCCATTTTAAACACTACGAGTAAAATATTTCGCGAGCGATTTTCAACTCATCATCAAATATCTTTTCTCAAAATGAGTTGAAATAAAATTGAAATAAACCGAAGACTTATCGATATTTCTTTATTGCTTTTGGAGAGAACGTACGGTTATAACGGCCCTTTCGGCAAGGGGTGAACTTGAAAATTGAAAAAAAAGGAAAATTAAATTAAATGAAATTGGATAAAATCTAATAAAATTAAATATTATCAAAGATAATGAATGGCAATGAAATAGAATGAAAATAATTATTCACTTTTACCGTGTGATATACCCCGAATAATACACATATATACCTTTTTTCCTGTCTCGCTATTCCTTTGGGAGTGCGTTTCGGACCCCTCGGGCTTCTGTTATTAGTTTGGCTTTTTCTCCCATAACTTCACTAGTAAGAGGTGTTTCCAAAGATTCTGCGGGTCCTCCTAAGCTGATACTTATCTTTACGATATTTTAAGAACCGCTGTTCATAAATGAGGATCTTCGTGTATATATACCTAATCTCGTACCTAATGGTATTACGTATACATATAGAATTTTTTAATCGATTATACCAACTCAAAGTACAGAGTCTGCCCGTAGCCCAGCGTTATATTTTATCGAATCTGAAAAGGGGTGCAATAGGGTGTATAAACAGAACCTTTAATCAAGGCCAATTATTCTATCCGGGAAAGATGAGGGTTCCAACCAGATCCTACAGAACTCTTTACCGGATCGGGGTTGAAACTTATACATTGGTTTGAATACCCTCTAATTTGTTTGTCACAAGTTCAAAGCGGCAGTTGTAGGTTATGCAAAATATCCGACCGTTATATTTCCACCCCCCTCCGCCCCGGCCCTTTTTTATTCTCTCATTCTTCGTGTACATGGGTATTATGAGAATTTAAAACCGGGAGAGGGAGAAAGCTACGAAAATTAAGGATCTGAGAATTTTCCTTCTCTTTTAAATAGCCTTTATATTTTTCATACTCATTTCCCGAAAACTCTTCAAAAGAAATTTTTAATAGAATGATATTTGTAAAGAGTTCCTTTTTTCTGTATTATAGGTCTTGGATTATAATCATTTTTCCTTTTATTTTCATTTCGCTCTTTGCAGATATTTTTTTTTTACTTTTTTTTCTTCGATATCGAAATTGATTGGAATGTCAGCAACTTTCATCAGCAGATGATACGATCACGTTTACAATTTGTGGAGATTGCAAATTCTAGCTATTCTGTTACGTGCGCAGAATTTCTATTTTGTTGAATTGGGAATGGTCAGCATCGAAATGATAATTCTGGTAAATAACAGTCTGATTGAATCATGGTACATATCTATAACGTGTTTCAATCACTATCGCTCACAATGAATCCACATTTTCATAGTCCTGAGATAAGGACTATAAAAATGGAAGATAATCTTTTTGCCAATCGCGGTACCCATAAAGATGTCAAAGATTTTGAGGAATTGAGCGACGGTTTGGTGCGGGCAACGAATTATACCGATACTGCAGATGGATCAAAAAGAGGAGTTAAGTCCCTCGGGAATCGCCAAATCTCGAAGACAGAATCTCAAAAAAAAGAAAGAAAGAAGCTGGAACGATAAATAAACGTAGGAGGATCAGTAGAAAGAAACCAATCGTTCATCTCATAGACTCGGAAAAGCGGAAAGCATGGGGAAGTAAGAATCTTTGAAAAAAATCTCGAGGGAATATCGAAGAATAAAAAAAATTGAAGAGAATGACTCGGTGCAGATCGTATGAAAGAAAACGGGTTATAGAAATATCAGTTGGAGAATTCGGTCCCGTCTGAATTATTAGATGAATCAGGATCATCCACAGGAATTTTATGAGTATATGAGATCAGAAGGAAAGCTGCTGAAGAGAGAAAAGAGAGAAAAAATAGATAATAAATCATGAAGGTTCTTCGGGATAGAATAAATGGCAAGGATTACATACGAAAAATTCCTTTTGGCGTCAAAAGAAAAGAAAAGCTGGTGGTGGTTCAAGATATAACGTTAGAACAAAAACCGTAGGGCATTTGAAAGGGGAGAAAAAAAACCTCGAGAAACAATTCCAGTTCTAATGAAGGGTTTGCTCACGATATCCTACGGGAATTACAGGTGGATGAGATCTACGGACAAAACACTACCGTCTTATTTCGTGTAGGAAGAAAAAAATGTATTCGGTAATGAAAGAAAAAAAATAACGAAAAAGAAGAAGAAAAAAATGAAGAGGACACAGTTTCAAACCTCAGATCTGATTCCTTAAGGACCGCAACACAGCCAGCTGGTGATCAACGGACATACTCCACAGGACAAGATTATCAGGAATACCACCATCAATTGGAACTGCAGGGCTATAAAAAATTTTTTTTTTGTTTTCAAGATAATATTAAGAAGGACGATTTTCGTTTCTAGAATTATGAATATAAGAAAAATTCAGTTCCTGAGAAATGAACCGGATACTTCGATCAAAATTTCATCTCTTTTATCTGATGATCTATTATCAGTTGAGTAATCGAACGAACTGAAAAACAGTGTCTGCGGATAAAATTACATCAATGTATTTTATTTTATAAAAATTCCAGGAAAGTATAATTTGGATAAAAGGGACGTAAGACGAATCAGCTGACTGTTTCGGAGTTCGGTGTTTTGTGTGTATTTCTACGTCAGATACAATAAATTTGAAAAACGAAAGAAAAAAAAATCACAAAAATCCAAAACCTGATGACTTTATTAGAACGGATCTAGTAGGCGTAATATGAATGTGGGGTAAGCAGGTGTTTCAGTGTTTGGTAATTTGCATGGTGCATGCCTACGGGATTAGGTATTTCATGTCCATAAAGTAACATATATACGCTTTAGTTACTCCCAGGGGAAGTAAACGCGCATCAGGTGTATTATATCATACTCTTCATCATAACCACGAACCTCGCCACGAACGCGATACTATACACCTCTGAAGTTTGCAGTGAATTGTAAAACCCGTAACTAACATCCCATACTAAACGATGTCCCCCCTGCCCACCCCTTGCTGTATATATATGTGTGACAAATTGCACCGGAAGTCGACCCTATACAAGATACACATACATACGTATACTTTCCAGTAAAATGATAGCTGCAGGTGCGAAGCATAAAAATGTGTTACCTATAAAAATCTCGCAAGATTTTCGAAATGGGGGGCAAATACGTTTACGTAAAAAGACGTAAAACGTCGATTTCATTCCAACACTTACATTCACATTGCACGACATTCTATGAATGAAAAGTTCAATCACCTGGAAATCGATTCGTTTTATGAAAAAATGGTTCAGATCGCAGTTTCAGGGGTCCGAGCAACTTTCGAAAATTTGAATAACGGCGTCTTTTTCAAGAGAAACTCCATTTTTTTTTCATTATCAAAATTATATTGCCGATCGGAAGACAAATCGAAAGAAAAAAGAAAGAAAAAGATCGTAGCTTCAAGAACTGAGGAGTTATGATGTTTCAAAGTTACACAAGCTAAGCGGAGTATAACAAGAACAGGCTCCCGGATCATCCGCACTTATGCGGTCGCTTCGAACTTTGAACTGTCATAACTCCTGTGTCTTTGAAGCTAGGGCATTTTTTATTTATTTCATTTTTTTTTGTTTGATTCGTTCCGAAGCTATAGTTACGAAGATCGACCTTCTGCTCGAAAGAAAAGAAACATCATTCGAATTTGAACTGACCACCAACTCGCGTCCCCCTCATCGGAATCTTGAAAATTTGATCCGAAGTAACTTTTGATGCGACAAATTATTTTCACGATAATTGAACCCTTTGTTCAAGAGGGAATACCCTGTATAGGTATATCGTCCATCTTTTATAGCTATAGATAAATAAGACATAGACAGCGAGAAAAAGATGAAGAAGAGAAAAAAATAAATGAAATAAAATAAATGCTGACGCGAACGTTTAATAAAGACCTCCGCATCATTCGTTATACTCTATACCTACTATATACCCATGTATATAGTTACTTTATATACGTACCCGTTATAGCCAGCAGCAATTCAGAAAACGAACACAATAGTTCGGTTTTATATATTTTCATTTATCCTTACGTCACTTTTATTGACTGTTTCATACAACAGATTATTGCGCTCTACTGCTGCACGTTCAAGATTATTTCTTTTCTTCTTCGTTTACCAACCGTTGTATATATATATGCTGTTATAATTACACGTATTTCTGAAAAACGAATCGTTTCGATCACCAAGTGCAAAAATTTAATGAAATAGTTTCGAACGCATGTTTTTTAATCTGATATTGCGCGACATAAATTAACAATGAGTATAACGATAATAGGTAATAAACATGAGAAATAAATTGCGCTTGATTTAGGTAAATTGGGTTGATTCGGTATTCAGCTTCAAAATTCCCTTTGACTTTTCTTGTGCTCCGCAGATCAGAGTAGAAAATGATAATAAAAATAATCACAACAACAATGCAAATTATAAACAGCTTTCATCGAGGGCGAACACAATAATTTTGCATTCCGTTCGGGTAAGAATGTTTTTTATTTCATTTTTATTCATTCGAATTCATATCTTACTATTATTATCATTATTGTTGTTATTGTTATTATTATTATTGTTGTTTTTGTTGCTATTATTTTTTGACTTTACGTTGACCTTGAATTTGGTTGCTCCCTTTCGTAGAAAGAATCAATTATAAAACGTCAGAAGAGCTGGGTATACAGGTACGGGAAGGTAGGGTTAGTGGGTTGAAGTAAAATTGAAATTGTGCCACAAGAAATTTAATAATTGCAATATTTATTCGCTTGCGAGGGTGGAACGAGCTGATTCCTGTTCCTTAACTTATATATAATTGTGTTTGATTATCATTAAAGAATATTATTTGGAAGTTAAAATCTTAAACCTCTACCGCCTGCTATACACGCAGAGGGTGAATTGCGTTCGAAATCTGAGAAATTCCGGAAAGTGAGAATACGTACTTAAATACAGTATGTAATACATATCTAGCTGCCTTATATATATTTCAAAAGATTCATGAATTCTACAGCAAGAAATTGATATCTTTAATCGAACGGATTATTCGTGCGGATATCGCTGCGATTGAACGTTATTTAGGGATTATTATATCATCCATATACCGTACTGATAACTATACATACGCACGCATGTATGTATATATACCTATTACATGGGATAATCATAAGCTATTAATCAGGGGGTTGATTTAGCTCCACGGTAAAAGGAAATCCCACAATTTTGTAGCCGGATCAAAATGATTCACAGATATACCTAATGATTATTAGGGATATAATAAAACCGTACCGAGTCAGGGAAACGGAAAAAGGGGATTGATTTTTTTTCATCTTGTTGATATCCTCTTAACGTTTCATGATTCGAGGAATGAAGAATTTACATGCTTTTATTCATTTCCTACATCTCTTCCAGTTTGGTTACAATTCATCTATTTTGGATTATTTCATAGATTTTTTGATGAGTCAATTTTCTTTTGTAAAAAAACAAAATGGCGTCCTAACCATCGCTTCTCTTTTCATTTAATTATGTGTATACGTATAGGTTAGGCAAGCATATATGTATGGTTCAGCTGTTTTCCTAAAAGTGAAAGATTATGGACTGCCCAATCCTAAGTGGATTTTTTGTCCCTTTGCCTCCAGCTCTTTTATAAACCCTCACTAATGTTGCCCGGCTTTGGTACCCGTAGTATGCCTATCTCGGGGAAAGGAAGAATGTAAAAAAACATATGAGAAGAAAAAATAAAAATATATACTCTCAAATATCCTTGTGCGTGTTTCCAACCGTATCAAATGCCGCTTTACTCATTGTTAGGTTATGTACTACGCATGTGATTGTACGATTTATACAAGAATTATTTGATCCCATTCATCTATTTAGATATTCGATTTATTTCTATTTTTTTCTTCTATTCATTCGTCCATTCTTTTTTTTCTGTATATTTGTTATAATTCATTCGTCCATTTATTATTTTTTTTCTTTTTATTGTAATTTTGTTATTCCAAGGGAATTTCTTGGATAACTTGGGGAACTGCAGTCCATAAAGCCTCAAAGGAACTGTCGTAAATAAGCAGAAATAACGAGTCTGACCCCATTAAGTTATTCCAGTTTCCTCCTAAATAAAAATTCAAATAAAAGTAAAGTTTCTGGATAAAACTTTTTTTTCTTCTCTCAGCTTTTTCCACTTATCGATCCGGTTCTGCCGCATATAAAGAAAGTTTTGAAGAAAATTTGAAAATTCGCGTAGATTTGGAAGCTTTTCGTAATTTTTTTTTTTTCTTCTCGTTTACTCTGTTTTATCTCTACATAATATACGGTATGTATTTCGTCGTAGTTCTGCTTTTTCACTTTACCCTCACTCCATAGGGCCGAAGGGAGAAGCTGAAAAATTTATAACATAGGTCGTGTTGCGAGGCTCTTTTAAAAATGTATTTGGGTAGATGGTATGTAAATAAACAGCTTGTACATTTATGTATACGTACAGCGTAACTTTAAAAACTCGTACTTATAAGGGAGTTTGCTTGGTTACTGTAAAATTTTAAATTGATAGTTCAAACAGCGTGTGCTGTACAAATGTGCAGTTTCATTTGATATGTGTTATATCCGCGCGTGGACCAAGTCAAGCCGCTGGGGCCACTGCTGCTGTGAAATAGAAATGGACGAAGAGCAGAAAAAAAGGCGAGAGAAAAAAAAAATAGCAAATATTTTAATCCGTCAAAAAACTCCTCTGTAAATGTTTCATTTAATCTTTCTTTGATATCATATTTTCTCTTCATCGTGTAACAAAGTCCCCGAAACATTGTAGTATCATTGATACGTAGGCGCTATTTAATAAAACGCGTATTTCCGTCAGACTACCGAGTCTCTTGATAAGGGAAACGGCGCTCCATGTGTATTGGGCTATAAATTTTATGTCTAACCGAACGAACGATTTTTATTTTACGTTTTTTGTATCGCGCTCTCTAATGTGTCTCTTGAGGAGAGGCTTTATTAAGCCGTTCGCCCTCGCGCTTACCCGCGTTATTGTGTACACAATATGCATAATATAACTCTGCAAATATATCAGTGTATCACCCCTAAAATCCAGTGAATATTCAACCGCTGCACGTTCGAGCGTCGAGGAACTATGAAAGATAGAAGATTTGCGTTTCATGGAAAAGTTATAGTGCAGGAACAGGAGTTTATAGGGAACGGGTGATTTCTTCGGACCGGGATTGGGAATGGAATTTCAGAAATTACCGTAGTTGAATACAGTGTGAGGAGATTTTCTTCCAATAGGAATCAAGCTCGCTCTTTATATGTATTGTAGAAAATTCATTCCACGAATTCTTTTTCTCCAAAGGCACCGCTATATCAGATCTTTAGAGTGGCCAACGGTGAAGTATCGTAACAATTTTTATTGCTTCTGCAGTAGGGATTATATAAGGAGTTAACTTTCAACGCTTCCACCTTGTAACAAGGTGATTTTATAGTTTTATGTACATAAAGTATCGTTTTACTCACGCTGTTATTCGACAGGTATATCGTTTTGAGGCGTTATTTTCCCATAGAAATTTACGATAATTTATCGAAGAATATATAACTCGATGTTTATGTATTTTCATTTCGGTGTGCGAGCCAATTTTTTATTTGATAGAAAATTGTACGTCAATAATTCTTATTCATAATTATGCAGAGGTACGTGTAGTACAGCCGCACCGATATTCCAATTCGAAAGTAGTTTTCACACACATAATCCCTGAAATGTCCAACATCAAACATGTCGGTAAACCTGACTACGAAACTAACGGGAGACAGATGCTGACTTATCCTGAAGGAACCTGCAACCTTCTATATAGGTATCGAAGCAAGCACTATCATATACCTATATATTCTTGTTAATTAAATAGATACGTACATATCCCTTCTACCTACCTAACTACTGTATAGAACGCCAGGATGCTGCAGTATGTCAGACAAATACCGTCAGCCAACGTCCCACAATCTAGGCGTCTGTATCTAGGCATCTAAACCCGAATGTATATAGGGTGTTCCCAGAATGCAAAGTAAAATCATCCAATTTTATTCACTGTTTTCTTCATTTCATTTTATTTTCATGTTTTTGCTTCGCTTTCCTGCAAATGAACAGCCATTTTGAAACCGTAAGTGGCCCACGTTTGATTGGATACGGTACAATAATATTGCAGACGCAGATTTGATTTCGACAATTGCTAGACAGCATAATTTTTGCAAATGACAAATCAATTTCTCGAAAATTCTTTCAGAATTTAATATAAATGAGACAACAATTGTCTTTTTGTATTTTACTTTGATCGACATAATAGAATTTGAAACTATGTGAACATACGAAATTCTTTTTTTAATTCTGTCAAAAGTTCATTTGGAATCGGAGCACCCCGTGTACAACGCGCAGCAAATTTCCGTCTATACGTTACACATCATCTAGATGAACGTAGCCTAGAGTCACGGTGTTTTGATGAGCTGCAGTAGTGTCTGTCAGTTTCTCTCTATTGTACAATGAAGTTGAAGTACTAGAGCAACGGTAGATTTAGTTCGTCTCGGTATGTGCTAGACAAAGCTGAGAGAATTCCTAAACCGAGTGGAGAAATAACGCGCAAATGAATGTCAAGTTTTGGATCGACAGGTTGATAAAACAACATCGAGAGCTGCAATAAATTTTACGTCATACAGGCGTATCCCACGAAAGTCTAGAGAATGAATAAAAAACTTCGAATGACCTCACCTCTAGTGAAATGTAACTTCAGGAAGTTGAAAGAAAAAAAAAAAAATTGAAAAGAAAAAGCTGAAATAAAAACATAGAGCAAATAAAATAATCGAATTTAAAACTAAATAAATAAAAATAAAACGTGTCAGAAACGAAACTTTTTCTTCCACGAACAAAAAAAATACCAAAACAGATAAATAAAAATAAATTATGGGCTTTCGGTCCTTTATTTCCCCCGAGAACAATAACTGATATATACGGACATACATGCCCACCTATTGTAGATACGTACATTCGGATTTATTTTTATTTTTTTTCTGTTTTTTTTTGATTTTTTTATTTTATCCCCAACGAGTAAAAAAAATCAAAAAAAGTGAAGCGGCGTGAGAAGAAGCTGCTGCACAGATGAAGAAGATAGGAGAGTTAGAAATGTAATTTTTTTTACAGCCATTTTCGTTGTTTATCTTCTTATTTCATTTGGTTTTATCTTATTAGATTTTTTTTTTTCTTCGCTCGGGGTGTATCGGGGAAAGGGCAAGCTGTAATGTAAAGGGTGAACCGCTATGTGACACCTTCAGGCAAACTGAGATTACCTGTAGACACAGGTGATGATCCCCATGTTACGAGACGTCTACCAGACCACTAGAAGCTTCACGACAATATCCCCTAGGTATATATATGTATGTATCAACATATACGCATTATACAACAAGTTTCCACTACAGCGACGCTCTTCTACTTGCGTAAATATTTACACGAATAAGAGAGATGGAGAGATTGGTTTGTACAGAGCGACGAAGCGCACGAGAGTAGATTTCAGCTGCTGTGGATGTAGGGTAAAAAGACAGGAATCTCAAACTGTCGAGGATTGGAGAATTTGACTTTTCACATCCGGTACATACTTATACCTCGGTAGGGATATCGGAACATGTATGAGAAGTTTTCTTAAGTAAACTTTATTCTTAGTTTTCTCTACGCTCACTTTTGAATAAAGCTAATGGCGAATGAGGGTTGCAAGCTCTCGTGATGTCCGGATACTAATAATTGTAATAATAATAAATATACTAATAAAATGTGAGCTGATGTTCAGTTTTTTTTTTTTTTTCATCAAAATTTTACTCCCACAGTGACCATGAAAAAATTATACGCAGGACGAAATATCCTTCGAAAAGTTGGTGTATTGCCCTTGATTTCTGGGATCCACCGTTCAAATTTACTTTCATTTTTGACGTTGTGAAAAGTGATTTCTATTCATTTGAAAATCTTACTCACATGACTCGGCAGAATATACTAAATCTCGTGAATATTAAACTCGATTATCGATTGCCCAATAGTGAAGAACTTAAAGAGATTGATGGGTTCCCAGATTTAGGTTTAGTATCTTCTGCTAGATTTGCACGAAAGTAAAATTTCTAAAGACGAAAATAGAATAATCGAAATGACAGCCTACTTTCCTTCACAAAGTAAAGATAATACATAACTGCAGTTAAACTGTATCCCCGTTGGACATAACATGGGACCACGGGGATATAGTTTGTTGGGTTTGTTATTTGAAAACTTTTAGTTTTGCTACAGTCTTGTGTTGGATCATCCGACTTATTATCGATTGTCAAACAAAGTTTGTTGAGTCTTAACTTCGGGTTGAAATCCAACCAGGCAACCTGCAAACAGGGTCAATAGTAACAAATGGTCGGTTTAACCCGCCTTGCCTCCTCCATCATCTTCGTCTTCTTCTATTTTTTTTTTTTTTTTGCTTTTATTTTTTCATCTTTCTCCTTCTTCTTTTTCTTTACCTTCTTCTCAGCCGCCACCGTAGGGGTTGGTTAGACGTGACTAGAATACACGCTTACTTTAACCGGAGCGCGGAGGAATCGACTAGTGAAACGCGAGCCCGGGAGGACACGCCATTTTCGAGGTCTACATATATATATATATATATAGACCTATATATATATATATGTAGACGTGTTTAATATGTATAATATATATACATACCATGTAGAAGTAAGTCGCGAACTAAGAACCCCCGTAACTCTTCTCCTATACTCCAAGAATTTCCGAACCCTCGGGTCGAAAGTCTGGAGGAAAATTTATTCCCCCTTACCCCCGCAATATTCTTTCCTTTTTTGTTTTTTATTTTATTTTATCCTTTTTTTTCATTGTTTTTATTACTGCGTTCTACCATAACCCACGGGGATTCCGTGACAAACCTTTATACATTTATTTACGCCCTTGAAAACGAGCATATGCTTTTAATTTTGGAAATGAAAACGAGGCGATTCTCAGGTTACTTCGACCTTTTCTTTTTTCTTTCTTTTTTTTTCGATTTAATACAAATTAATTAAATCAACGATTCCAGTAATTTTCGGAATTTCAAATTATGGAATTCCAGATGACGAGCTTAATACTGCGATTGTTGACAAAAAAAAGAACCTATTGGTGACAAAGAACTTTGACCGTAGTTGATGGATGGTACTTCTAATTTAATTAAATTGATTCGTAGAACGATGACTTTATAGTTGAGTGGAGAGCACAGCTACAACACGGCTTGTTTCATAGGTAACAAGGTACATGTAAAACTCGATATTCCAGAACTGATTTTTTGAACCGGTGCGATTTGATATGACGATAATGTATATTTACGCATACTCATCCTCAGGCAAATTTTATTGATAAATAAATAATGCTGGAAATCTGTAGAACCTAATAGGCAAAGTAGTGGTATAGTGTAGAAAGTTCAAGTCTACTGCAGCTTGTGCTTTACCTGATCTGGTATAGGCAAAATAGACAGCTACATTATAAGTAAATACAGTGCGGATGAGAAGCGGAACGGCGGGCGAAAGGAGAACACCTTAATTAAAACCGATTGCCTTTGCACCGTGTTTCGACGTGCAATTTATAATCAAGGTGGTAGGAGCTTTGTAGTGTGCAACTAGAGCGAAGGCTCGAGTTTTGGAAGCCCTCTAACCTAAGTATATACATATATGTACTAGATATATACACACAACTTCTACATACACATAAATATACTTTGAAGAGAATCTGGCTTCTATTTCAAAGTCCTTCACGCGTGCGATGTAGGTATGTGTATAGGTACTACACCTACCTGTGCAGAGTTAGAGAGTTAGAGAGAGAGAGAGAGAGCAGTTTTGCTGCAGCATGAAAGGTAATTAGAGTTTCTATGCAAGCTCTGTAGAAACTAAAATCTCGAGGTTTAATTTGTCGTTAACATATTTTTTATTTTTTCCTTCGTGATTTCTCCGTTTCTCTTACTATTTCTTTTTTTTTTTTTATTTTCAACAAAGTGAGCTTTAATTGCCGTTCGTTCAAAATTTGATTTCTCATTAAAGGAAGAATTTATTTTATTTGAGTAATTCTCATCGTCGTCGTCGTCGTGTAATTATGACGTTTAATCTACTCTATTAACGACCTCGTTACCAATTAGTCGAAAGGTTACGAAGGTTACACCCTTTAACCTGCATACCTTGAGGGCACGAATTCATTTTCCAACCCCTAACTTCCCTTCAGCCTCCACCCGGTAAAGTAACTCTGATGAAACTTTGCAGTATAATTTAGAAAAATAAAATAAATAAATAAAGACGGTCGTACCCTATACTATAACTCTCTGCGAAGTTACCATAACATCGCACTGGACTGTTCTATTTTAGGAAAAAAAATAAAAACGAATCGAATATATTAATTGTGTTTTTTTGCTGACCTCGTGTAAAAAGGTATCACGAACTGGATAAAAATAGCAAAAATATAAAACAATAAATGTAAATCTATTTTAATTTTAATATATTGTATGCATGATATATTCTCCATCGGATCAAGCTCAATTTATTGGTCAGCAGGCAATTACATAAATTCCAACACGAGATGCGGAAAATTGGCTCATGTAAGCCATTAAGGGTATTAGAGGGACTGAACCGATCAATTTGTAAAATCTTTAGATTTACTTCGAACCAGTTTTCCGAATAATTACCCATTTATATAATTTAACCTCCGACAACCGTGGGGAAAACGCAAAGTCATCGTTCGTAAATATGAATAAGGTATTGATAATGAGATAAAACGATAAATGAAAATCACATGATTTCTAACAGACACAAAAAGATAAAAAAAATAAAAAAATAACAAAATCAAAAACAGTACGAAAGCACATGATATTTTTTTCTTTCTTTCAGTGGACGTTGAGATCAGCATTCAGCAGGCTCAGAGCACATTAGAAGTTGGGGTTGAGTGGGATGGGGAAAGGAGGTGGGCTGGGAAACTTTGTTGAAGAAAATATGGCGGAGCGAAGAGGGCGCGGTGGCTATAAGACGTGAAAGGGGGTTCGGTAGATTTCGAGCGAAAGAGGTCCCGTTCCAGTTTTCGTATATACGACTGAATTTCCTCCTTGGTTGGCGGCACCGCCACCACCTTCGAGAAAAGGGTCGTCTTAAAAGCTTGGCTTCCTTTATCTTCGTCATTCTCGTCGTCGAATATCCCTTCGTCAGACTTTACGCCTTATACGCCTTACGCCTTAACCATTTGCTTTAGCTTTTGGCTTTTTTTGCTTTAGATTTTCCACGCCTTCCGGTATCAGCTCTGATATAGACACCCCATTATCTTTATAGCACATATATATTTAATATATATATATATATATTTTATGGAACGCTTTAGCACAAACTCAGAAAATATTGCTTTCTAGATCCTTGTCAACGCGGTATTGTCGTAGTTCATTTCTTTTCGTTTTCTCTTTTTCTGCACTTTATACTTTTTACTATGCGTATGTTTTTCGTTATCCGTTATTGTGCATCGAAAAACTTTTGGAAGAGATCAGAGAATTTATCTTACCCGTGGTACAAGTAAGTTATATTGTAAAACAAAACAAAAAACAGACACAAAAAGCAGGATGAAAATTATTTCTTTGTTACATCCGCAATATTGCGTCAAATACGTTTCATTGAAGAGAAAGTAATAAATAAATGAATAAGATGAAAAGAAACTCCCCCTGATTTCATCAGGCAAAAGTAACCCTGATGAACATCCTTTCAATAATCTCTTTTTTTTCATCTTCGTCTTTCAGAACGTGTCTGCATATTTTTAAATTTTTTTGTTTTTCCCTTTTTTGTTTTCAGTCACAGCGGATGTACACGGATTCGCTGATTGAAGTACGTCGTGTGAAGAGAAAGAGATAGAGACAGAGGGAGAGCGAGATAAATTCATATCAACAGCCTCGGTAAGATAATCCTCCATCGCAAAATTCTGCACCGTATAATATTAGCGCTGGACTAGTCCCGGGTGGGAATAGTTGTATATACTTACGTATATAGGTGCTAGTAATCTGTTCCGTGAATTAATTGCATGGATAATACCGTAGTATTTAGTACGTGTTATTCATCTTATATATGTATAATGTATGTATTACGAGTGGACACATCTATACATATATGTGTATATACATGGGTATGTGAGTGTACAAGTACATGTGTACATAGGAACATACCTAAATATATTTACCTAGCAACTATTCCCTCAGGGTACGGTTTAGCCGCATAGTTCTGTGCAGTGGGCTGCAGTTCTATTGTATGTTGTAATATAACAACCAAAATCCAAGTAACTTAACTAGCAACGGCTGAATTCCGAGCAGCGACCAAAGTTATAGTTTCATACACTATAGAGAGTAGTTTGATTTAAACGTTTGAGTTCGGTAAACGGAAAAATACAGGAAGAGATAAAGAAAGATTAAAATATTTCAATAACCCAATAGTTTAATTTCGAAAGATTCGACCATTTCACTTCTTTGAAACGATAGCAGATTTTTCCCCCTCGTGTCAAACAGACGTAGTTGCTGCCGATATCGATACGAACTCAGGGATTTGTGCATGAAAAATACCGAATTTTTATGCTGAAATTGAAGCGAACGTACATCGCAAGATGCGGGACAAAAAAAAAATCACAATATTCAAGCTGCATTTTGCGCAAGATGATCATTTCGTATTTATTGCAGTATAAAAAAAAATGTTCGAACCCTATTGCAAATTCATATTCCCGATTTGAATAACTTCTCGGTCAGGAGAGATCTTAAATTGTCATTTTCATATACCCGTGAGAAATTAATCTAACTTTTCGGAAATACCAGTTTTTTATCCTATGCGAAATATCAGATGAACTTTCCGCATATTAATATCTATATCTCGAATTCCAGATGTGCGAACTAGTTTCAAACCTTCTCTCGTATCTATAGAATTTTCAAATTCGCTTTTCTGTGTCTGGAAATTTTCGCCACGCGTTGCTCCCGAAGATATATTAGAGAGCAGGTTGTAGGGTGGAAGTTAGGTATGGAGCAAAAGGGGTTTCTAACGCACAGCCCATCAATGGAGGTTGAAAATTATGGTCATATACCTGTATACGTATGTTCCACATACCGTTCGTTGGTGTTCGCCGTATATACATATACTGTAACGTGGCTTTTAGCTCTCAGCTGGTTTTGCTGCAGGCGAATGCGAAACGATCCAACGTAGTTTAAGGAGGAGGCACGCGGTTCCTGTAAATCCTGTGGGACACCCATATACCTATGCTACATATATAGGTATAAAGTATGTATATACACCTGTATATTATGTACACGCCTATGCATATATGTATAATGTTATAATCAGGAGAACAGTGTCTCACATTTTATATACGTATATATACCTACCTTTAGCGTCGTTGCGACGCTCGACGTCGTAGCTGGGTATCTAATGAAATGCTAATTTAAACCCAACAGTCAAAGTCTTAATATCGATCGAGTCGGTGATGCAGAAAAAAGGAAAGAAAGTTAGGGGAATTGATAATTTTCAAGCTGGTGATGTGAATTATCCTCGGTATACTACAAACTCCTTCTACAACTTGTTTTATTTCTTTGTTTTTTTTCTACAACCTCAAACTCACAGGAGCTTGCAATTTTCTAATGACTATGTAATCCGTTGTTCATACATGTATGCATCTATACATGAACAATTACCATTCAATGTAACAGGAATCTAATTGCCATATTTTTTTCCATTTTCTATAGAAAAAGAAAACATTGAAGTAAAAGGTACCGCGATTGTTGTATGAAGCAAAAAATTTCAAATTATCTAAGAATATAAATTCATATTTCCAAATTGTTCAGCCGACATCGAAAGAAGAAATAATATCAAAGAAAGGTTCGGTGCGATGGACTTTTCTTCTTTCTTTCGATACATGATTTTTTATTTGAATTCCTTTTTTATTGTTTCGGGTCGTGTGTATGCGTGTGAAAAAGATTTGTGATAAAGATTTATCTGGAGTTTGTTTTTTTTGTTTTTTTTTTCTCATATTTTACTCGTACACATTGAATGGGAAAAATTCTAGATTCTTTCTTTTCTCATACTTTTATTTTTCATGTCTGCCGAAGGTTCAGACGCAATTATTCGAGTTTCTTTAACTGCGATCTATATTCATGTATATCATTTTATTGAAATGCAGGTGATGACAAATGTTTTCTATAAAATATTAAATTGTGATTTGGCGGAGTGAAATTTTCGCCTTATATATGATATGCAAATCTTTATTCCTAAAGCGTTTCATAATGATTCATCATGGTTTTCAAGAAGAAGAATATATGCCATTTCGCAAGGCTCACGGGATTCCACTATTAGAATACTAATTTTCGAATTATAGTATATAATGTGATATTATGTGATCAGTTGAAAATTCGAGAATCGCTGTACCTAGGAATGTGGTTTGAAAATTTCTCATTTACTTGTTTGACCGTCCGTAGCGTTGCTAGGTCTATTGTAATTGTAGCATCTCAACCTCACAGAATAATGTAAAGTAAGATATGACAAACTTTGATTCTCCGAGATTTTTTACTTATTTTTTTGATCTCTGCAGTATCCCCGAGTTCCCTCTGCTCTGAAAAAAGAGAAGGAAGAAAAAAGGGAAAATAGAAATGAAAGCAAAAGCATTGGAATTTCCACTTTTTATCTATATGTATGTACATATATGTGCGTGTGTATTATATAAACCTATATAACATGTATACAATCGAAATGCTAACGAGACCCGGGGCGACATCGATAACTCAACCGTACCACGGGGTTTTTTCGTATCACATATACCTAGGCCTGGCGCCGAGGAACGAATTGTTTTCGAGCAAACGCATAAATAGAAACGACGCCCTCGGGTCGACGGACATTTTCGTTTGGGTTTTCGCGCCGCGTTGGGAACCAGTAGCAAGCAGCATGGAAGTAACCATCGCTGAAGAGTATATAGGCGGCTATAAGGCATTAGCTCCGATCTCATTCCCTACAAAATTCCTCGAACAAAATTCGAACTCGCTACTTGCTCGTTTCGCTGGAACAGCTTTCGGGGATTTTGGGACCAAGGGGGGACCCTCACCATCCTTTTCCCTCCTACCACCTCGACCTTTGAACTTTATTTCCCTTATAGCTCTGTAAGGTACACACCCTACACGATATATCGCCGTGAGTTCCGAGTTAAATATATCCATAATCGCAAGCAAATTCTTACACATGTACGTACAACATGAGTATTTTAAGGACACTTTGCACGCATGCTGAGACGTTCATAAAACACATCAAGAATGCGGAAAACTTATCTTACTTCACCAACCTACTGACGTGCGATGTTTCTTACGACCGTTTTGCACGACTATACTCACGAATAAACCATGCGAATAGGGTTTTTTTTTGACTAGTTTTTTTTTCATTATTTCTCATGCGACGAACACGCTGGTACCGAATTTGGTGTCAAGTAAATGATATAGAATTTCGGAGACACGAAGGTAAAAAAAATCAAGCGAAAAAATATAACTGAAAGAAGATAAAACGTGCGAATGAAGTTCGTAACAGAATCGAAAAGTTTGTTTTCGCCTCCGTAGAGAAATCTTCGACTTTCTCGTACATTGTTCTATTCTATTTTACCAGTTTCTATTTCACCCTTTTCCCCGCTCCCTCTTTCGATGTGCTTACAATAGTATATCAATATTCTGCAATCGGTGCGATATACAAAGAATATATACGACATACATTTATAATTAATATGTATAACATGTAGAAAATTTTACACTTCATTTCTTCTTTTCTAACATTTTTTTTCTGTTTTAGAACGACAAGTAATATTCGTATACATATATGCGAATGTTGAGAATGCTTCTACATTTGCACACCCTGTATGATGGGGAGAGAGAGAGGGAAAATAGAGAGTGAGAAAGAGCGAGAGAGCGTGAGAGATGAATTTTGAGATGCAATCAGTCGGCGTATTTGATTCCCTCTGGATATGAAAGAGAAAAATAAAAGAAAGAAGAAGCTGCACCTCCGGTTGCAATAGGAACGTGTATTGTGGTCCTAGAAAATGAGGAGGAGTGAAAGAGAAAAATGAAGAAGACGTACCGATGAAAACTAGGGATTTTTGATTTCTCTTCCTCGTTATACTTGTAAGACTCCCAAGGGAATACGAGAGCACGACTTTGGGTCAACTATAAGTTTTTTAGAGTTGAATTTCAGATGCGATCGAGACTATACCTAGATTCTAGAATCTAGCTTCAGCTATACTTGTTTTTCTTACTTTTATTTGATACTTTTACACTGCAAAAATTTTTGAGAATTCCTGTACAACATAATAAACCGGAGGTATTATAACATGTAGTTGGTTCGAATTTGTCGCTACACTAACCAGCACTGAAAATGAAGAGAAAGAGACGCAGCGTGTAAGAGGGAGAATTGGTAAGGGGGAAAGAGAGGAGAAATTTCGAAATGGCGGTCATTTAATTCTCTTGGTTAATTGGGAACCTGATTTTCCCTCGCGTCCTAATTAAACCTAAATTAGAATCATTTCTCTCACTTTGTACCTACCTTATGTGTGCCGTCCTAGGTATATGTGTGCGTGTATTACATATGTATGGTACTCGTAACTCTTGATTCGCACCGGGGCGCACGGAGGAAGATACGAGACTATTAAAATGTCTAGTAAGTTTCTAGCTACGTGTATTATTACAATTATAGTAATCTATCATTATTCACAATTCGCATTGATTAAACCGTGGACGGAAAACTTTTTCTTTACAATTTCTGATTAAATTAAATTTCAATCACCAATATTGATGACGAAGATAATACAAATATAGTACATTATTTCATCCATTGAAACTTCTGAACAATATAATTTCATAATCAGCGTAGAAAATAAAATTTTTCATTCAAATATTCCCTGAAATCGTATCCTGCGTGAATAGAGAATATAGAGACGTCGTTATAGAACAGAAAAGCAGAGAGAGAGAGAGAGAGAGAGAGAGAGAGAGGTAGTGAAAGAGAGGGAGAGAAAGATGGAAAGGGAAAGAGAGAAAGGGTGAGAGAAGGGACGGGTAGATAAAGGCAAGTAAGGGTTGGTCGGGGAAATGGCGGGGAAAATGGTAAGGGAATAGCGGTAGGGGGCGCTCAATCGATTCACCCGGGGGACTTGCATCCAGCATCCAGAATCCAGAATCCAGAATCCAGAATATCCAGAATCCAGCATCACCACCGCATCCGCTACCACGATGCGTAGTTCTAGTCGATGGCCAGGTTCTGGATATTATATCCCGCCCGGACGTCAAAATAACCGTCCGACAGGCGTCGATCGAGGTCTAGGCAAACGGGATTAAGGAACCTCGTCGTAAGGGAGGGCAAGAGTGTCATCCTCGCGCAAAATAAATACAAAAGTGAAACAAAAATAAATGACCAAGTAATGATTGGGATGAATCTAAAATCGATGATTATCGTATATGACAGATGCACTGATTCTGATTGACCAATTTTTTTTTCTCCGCCTCAGGGACATGATTCATCTGGACATTAGGAACATAGGGATGGTTTTGCGCTATCTCATCCGGTCCTAGAATATAACCTATCCTTGCCTGATAGGGGGGTAAGAAAATAAGAAAAGGAATATATTGAGCGAGAAACGTCAAAGGTTGCGGGAACGCTATACCATATTATCAACCTGAAACATATTTCATGTGCGCTGCTCCTATTCCTGTACAACCATATATATAGTATGTCCCGATCACAAAATGGAATCGTGATAAAATCGTCGAGAGAAAAATTGCTATTCCCGATACATGCACAATGGGTATACGGTTGATAGGATGATATTTGCATACAGAGTATTACAATTACCTATATACACGTATACCTATATACATTTACATCTACTACATACGCCAGCCCACCTATTGATATAGATCAATTGGAATAATTGAATTCAATCGTTAGAATGTGCAAAGGTATGGCAGTCCATCTTCAATATAGGTAGGTACGACG
Organism: Athalia circularis; assembly: GCA_963978495.1. Lineage (NCBI taxonomy): Eukaryota > Metazoa > Arthropoda > Insecta > Hymenoptera > Athaliidae > Athalia > Athalia circularis. The sequence goes on along the minus strand of OZ021700.1, from coordinate 13,441,268 downwards.
TCGAGGGCGAGCAACGCGGAGATTGTATGCCGCAAAAGCAGACGACATGAAAAACAAATAAAATAACGTTATTGCTTAATTTGTCCTTGCAGCTTAAAATTTATTGAAAGTCAAAAAAGTGTGGGTTACACTGCGTATATAACTAGCATTGAAAATTGAATATTCGGTTCATCTCTGTAATAATGATCTTAAAATTATAAAATTTTAATTAGGAAGTTTTCGGATTATGTTTTTCTTTTCTCCTGCAGCGTAAGTACTTTACGCTCAGCTATAACAACTTTGTATTGAAAACATTAACGAAGAGAATTTTACGGTTAAAATTTTTGCGATTTAATTTTACATAGAGTAATAAATAGACTCTCCATATGTGTAAACGTACACATACATACATCTACGTATTATGTACATAATAAATTTTTAGAGTTGATAATAACTAGGAAGGGAAGAGAAATGGAAAATAAAATGGAGGGAGAAAATTTATCCTCGGGTCTAATCCTGCGGGTTTGAATTTTGGATTAAAATGAGCCCTCTTCTCTCTCTTGTCCCTATTTCTTTACCTTATCTCTCGCCCTCTCTCTTCCTTCTCTTTTCTTTTTTATTTGCTTTCTCTCTCCTTCACACCTCCGTCGCCCGGCGGTCGATGGTTGCTTGGAACAGCGGTGAAAAAAATGTTCGTTCTTCTCTTTAATTTCCCTTCAGTAATGTCGGTGCAGAATCTGCGGGAATTTCCCGGGCTATCGACAAACAGAAGAACGGGGGAATAGCAAGAGAGGGAGAAGAAGTTCTCGTTTCTCGTTACTCGGGAATGCGTGCGCCACGAGAGTGCGCCAAGTAAAATTTCGGGTAGATCGTAGAAGGTATACATATATATATTATACACATATATTCGATGTAATATGTATATAGTTATAGCTACACAGGGAACAGGGTGAATATACCCGCTGCCACTGATCGTTCTCTCTTAAATGAACGCGCGCAATCTTAGGAAGCCTGAAGTTCCCGAATTTATCGAACTCTCAACACTCCTTATTTCCTTCCTTCCTTATACCTTCACCTTATACTTACTTTAATTTCCTTCTCTCACTTTCCTTTTCTAGAACGATCGTAACAAGAGACAAAGGATCTTATACCAGCTCTCACAATCAGTCCACAAACGATCAGAAGAAGACCTCCCTCAAGTGACGCACTGATTGGCCTGATTCAATATCACGACCAAGAGCACGACCATTCCCTACCTCCCTCGTAACCTACCTATACATACCATACTCTAAGCCGGGTTCGGTAGGTTCTGGTCTTCATCTTTCCTTAGCTTCTTACTCTCCCCATTCTCCACCCTCTTCTTCCCACCATCCCCCTTATCCGGCCAAACTCAACTTATTCAGGGTTAGGCTATGGTTCTGTAACCAATTTTCCTCTTTTCTTGATTTCTGTATAGCTATAATCAACGCAAAATATTTGCTGATTGTCAATCAGAGTACATCGTTCACAATAATTACTTCCGATTGAGACTCGAAGTTGAAAAATAGATCTTAGAACACATGATCGGTACAACTATTACTTTCATCACTCCAAAATGGGATTGCGAGAAGAAAAGAAGAGCTTTTTTTTATCAGATTTTGTCTTAATATTTGCAGAAAATACGAAACAGAAGAATTGAAAAACGAACTTAAATACGACATGAAAGCTAGTCATAGTCTACATTCTATGAATGCGATGGAAATTTGCTATGCATTTATCTTACTTGATGAAATGTACATCCACTAAACTTATCTATATTATATACACATATACCATGGTGGGAAAATAGGGAAGAGAATAGTTTTGAACAATAATATGCGCTTCTCTTTCAATAAATGTCCGCCTTATGTAACGTTTGGTTCGAGATTGTTCATATGAAATACATTTAAAATGAAAACTGTTGGCAAACTCCGATATAATAGCACAATTGTTGATTATTCTAACAATACATAAACGTCCCGTATTCATGACTGCGTTCGCCAGTAGAGTTTCCTTGTTTTTTTTTTTTTTTTTTTTTCTTTATGTTTTAATTTTATCAAAGACAATAATTATCTTGTACGGTGTAGTTTTTTTTTTTACTATGTGCGGTATAGCTGGATGACTAAAAAATTGGTGCATAACATGTAAAATAATTTTTTATAAATACACGTGTGCAGGTATCACATGTGCAAAAAGAAAAATGTGAAAATTCAAGTAAAAATTCGATTAATTTTTAACGACATCGGAATCAGATTATTCGCCATAATAAAATAACAATTTACATGATGGTATTGGCCTATGAGGAAATTTGATGAAAATCGTAGTAAATACTTGTATACGGCTGAAGTATAGTATACCTAACCTAACCACGGGGAAATTAACGGTCTTTCGAAACTCGGTGACTTTCACAATTCTATGGTCATGTATACATGCAGATATATAAATGTGCCGACGGACATTCAGGGATAGAATGAAGATATATTCTTTTTTTATGAATATGGAGCACGCACCTACTTTTGAGAATTACATGTTGGGAAGGAAAGATATCCTAACCCGAAAAACATTAATAAGTGAACTAAAATAAGACAAAATAAATAAATTAAATATATATATGAAAAAGAAGACAGCAAAAAAGAGCGTAACCAAATTGTGGATCAGCCGTATAGTGCATAAAGAAAGGAAAAGAGCTTAAGCTTGAAAGTATTCTAAAAAGTTAATTTCTGTCTTCTTCCACTTAAGTAGCTTAGAAATTTACGACAGTTTCTTTTTTCTCTTCTTTTTTCGCTCTCTTCCCTGCTTTTTAGGAGAAATTTTAACACTCATACCAATCTTATGAACCGTCAAATGTTATCCGCGCTACTCTTCAGTTTTGTTTTTTTTTACTCAACCGAGGCATAACTTTGTTACTTTATAGTTACGCGAATTTATGGTATTCTCTGAAATGGTGATGACTGTGAATTTTCACAATACTTACATCGATGTTTGCAATTTTTGCTTTTCATTTTTTATAATTTTGTATGCGAATAAACTAATACGGAAAAGTAAAAACTAGAATATGAGTTTGATAGAAATGGTCGATGTGAATGAATTTCTGAGAATCGGAAAAATGAATGTTTTATTTTCACGCTTTTTGAATCGAGTTGGTGTGAAAATAAAAATTAATAATACCAGTCTAAAAAGTGAACATTTCGGACTACAAAAATTCGCTGATATTTCGAATGAATGAAATATTGTCGATTCATTTATTCACTTTATAAAAATACCGTGCGAAAGGCGGAAGCTCATTCCATGCGGAATGCACATCATTGTATGTGCAGGGATGTGTTGGCGAAGAATAAAAAAATTAAAAAAAAAACAACAAAAATATTAAAAATGAACCACTAAACTGGTGAAGTATAATTTGAAAATTTTGCAGTAAGGGGAAACCGACGTGCGGTGCATGAAGTACTCGTTTTTCTATATACGTACATATATACAGAGCAACCCCGCGTTTTCATTTGATTGGCGTTTACTCGCTCAGCGTGATAATCCTGACGAACGAATTAGTTTGTGGCGTTTGCGTGCAAACGTATCCTTAGAGAAAACCAGCCTGTTTTCATAATTTTCTTAGCCACTCTTTCCCTTCGTCTCCCTTCATTTTTCCCCCACAGTCGTTAGTCGGCCCCACTTAGCTACCCAGGCTTCGAACGGATTGTCATTTCGTAAAATTAAAATTAAAAGCTAAAAACTAGTCGCGAAAATAGAAACAATTGACAATTTCACTTGGGCTTAATTAACCCTCGGAAGAATTTTTTTTAATAGATTTTCAAACCGGATAAAAGTGTGATATATAACACCGTAAATATCCTTTAGGATTAAAGTTTTATGTAGGGTGAGATTGAACTCGTGTAACGATTGAGCAAAGAGGATTCTATAAAGATGTTGACTTTTCTTCTTCGCTCCTAACACAGATAGCCAGCTGAACATCAAAAGCTATGTCCACCTACACAGATACTTGATATATACGCATGTGTACCACCATCTCCTGAAGGAAAATCTCGTTTACTTTCTTGTAATCGTGTCCTGCTTTGTATCGAACTGACGAGGGTAGACACGACGACGCGTCGACGCTTCTCATCGTATATTTCCTTGCCATATACATGTACGTACAACTGTATCATATCGAGAGGTGAGAACTAAAAGGCGTAACAAGACGGCCATTTCAACACAACAATCAAGGGCTCATCCCTAAAAAATCGAAAACGATTTAAGATTACATTTATGAACGAAGTTAGATTAAAAACTTTTTTTTTCACAAATCTCCACTTTTTCAATGATGAGCTTCTATGTTAGCCATTCCCACTTTTGTTGTGGATTCGACCATTTCTCCTCCTACAATTATCCCTTATCGTCTAGTTTTGTTCTTTTTTCCTTTCGTTCTATCCAATTTCAAGTGCAACGTTTCACATTTATTTCAAGGCCGTCTAAAAGTTGGAAATTTTTACGTAAATTGCACAATCATTCAAATTGCAAACTGAATTAACAACGTATAATGAGGAATCGTATAAATCAAGCAGCTGGTTTTTCAGAAATCGAACAATATATGTAGACGCATATTATGTGAAACTAACTTAGAAGTTTGTAACTAGTAACCAGTGCATACAATATGTTCAATTATATACTTGTCAAAGTTCTCCACAACTCTCTCCTCTCTCTCTTGATCGACCATAAAATTTAAATGTTTCCATATATGGACAAGTTTAACCGCAAACTACAAAGCATGTATGATATTATATAGGTATGTATAAATGTAGTGATGGATCGAGTTCACGAAAGCCAGTTCGCAGAATTTGATTTCAACATTCACAGTTTTTACTATATTCGTAAACGATGACAAGATATCGGTACATACCAATAAATCTTGTCATGAACGCATAGGTTAATTCTAATGAATTCCAATTTTTTTCGAATGCGGAATAATCACACGATACCGATACACGAATCTACCATCTAGTAGTAATTTCGATTGTCTTTTTCCATTGGAAAAGAAATAATCTGCACCAACAAATATAAAAACTGTACAAATTCACGAAACAAAACTCATATTTGATAAAGCAGAAAAAAAAGTTGAGGCAAATAGCTTTCACTCAAATCAGATTGGATGGCTTACGGGAACAGGTATTTTCAAAATTTTGTAAACAAAAAAATCATTGATAAAAAACGTTCACGTCTAATGGGGTTTGAAAATTCCCGGATGATTACCAGATGTTCAACAAATCCTGAAAAAAAGTTCGAAAGTGCTTTGTAGGGGGACCACCATCATAAAATAAAAAAATACAAATCCGAAAAAAAAACATTGGTCCAATTGGTGTCGCATCTATGATCGGGCACACTGCAATTCGTCGAAACAATTTTCAACTTCTCAGATATATGTAGATACGTTACATGTAACGTACGTTACGTTATTAAACTTGATAGAATTCGAATTGTAACAACTAATCAATTATGGTTATTATTATGATTATTATCGTTATTGTTATCATTATTAGAATAATTTTGAATTTGGCGAACGTTGAAGTTTATCGGAGCAATTATTCCGAGGATAACGACTTTAGATAACGGGTTCTAATCAAAGTTTCAACAAAGTTCGTTCTCTAGTCTATGTATATAATATATGGGGATTTCCACGCGAAACCGAACACTTGAAAAAACTTTTTTTTGTTGATTTCCTCAATTTTTCGACATGTTTCAGTATCCGTCAAAAGACTCTTCCTGGTGAAATTCGAGATTTTTTTGACCATCCGTTCAAAAGATATCGAATTCTTTAAAAAATCGCACTTTTTCCAGTGTTTTACCCGTAACTTTCTCAAAAATGGTCCAAATTTAACTTTATTTTTTTCGAGATCTTCGTCATGGAACGTACTTTTGATAAAAAATATTTACAATTTTTGCGAAACAATATTATCATGAGATTTTCAATTTTCAAAAATGAATTGTCATTTTTAACAAAGTATGTACCCTTCGATTTTTTTTCAACATTTTTCGTTAAAAACTACTGTCCATTTAACGAATTTTGAACCTAGTCCGATGATAGGATCTTAATGGAATATATATATTTTTTTTAATTAAAATTTTTTTTTAATCAAAATTTTTTTATGGATAGTAAAACATGTCAAAAAAATTAAGGAAATCAAAAAACAAAGTTTTTCAAAGTGTTCGGTTTCGCGTGGAACCCCCCATATATACTGCACACATAAATGTTCGGTTGGTGAAGGGTGGTTTTAGGTGTGTAGGTTTAAGCCTCCCTCTAATCGTAAAGTCGATGTATTTGGGAAACCCCTTCAGTCAGAGACGAAACGATTAAAGATAATTAAACTCGGACGTGATAAGGAGGGTACAAATGTTGAGGCACGATTTTCGGGGCTGGAATTATCGAAACCAAAAAAAAAAGTTTATGAATTCAAGGTGGTTCGCATATCTTTTATTTCCTTTCCTTCGTGATTTAAAGAAAATATTTTTGGTTTTACGAGACCGAACGAACGAGATCGCGGCAATATTGAAAACAAATAAATATTTTTTACGGAAATATTCGAAAGTTCTTTACGTAGACTTATAGCAGTTTGTTCATAGTGATAGCAGCGACGCGAAGTACTTAATTCTCTCAGGGGTAAAACTGAACTTTGAAGTTATCGCTGGATACTCCATGGGGCTAATACTTAGCTTGAAATTACAAAATCGATATTCTCTAGAGATAGAAGAAGAGAGAAAGAACTTGGATGTTTGTTTTTTTTTGTCTTTCTTTTTCTATTACCCGATAATGCGTGGCTGCTCTATACATTGAAAACTTTGGCAGACATTGTTTATAATAGCACATCTAAGTAATTTAAATCGCCTTAAACATTCAGTCATCTGATTGAAGATTTACGAATACTATACGAAAACAACGTGAAGTTGAGCAATAAATACTTGCGAAATCATTACGGTCAATATTATTATTAGTACTACTATTATTCTTCGAACTTAGTCGATAACCTTATAAACCGACGACACGTCCCTGCCTAAAATCCAATAATCCTCGTTTGAACGGGTTATAATCCAGGTATATTAATCCCAGATAATATACTAACACATCTTTCATGATATGTATATGTATGTACCTATAATATAGATATTATAGGCATCCTTTATTATACTCAATTATTATCAAAATCATTTTGATGTGCTGTAGAAGAAATCTTTCAATTAAAACGAAAAACGAAAATCTGCTCATAATATATCCCTTCATTTTGTTGTGATAATTTGTTGACTTTTTTTTCTTTCCTTACAGATAATTAATTATTGCGTTACACACTTTCAATCTGCAAAGCGAACATCATCTCGACGCTTAGAATACCTTTGTGCTTGATATTTATTTATTCATAGAAAAGTTGGCAGAACGCTGTGCTGATATCAAATTTATGCGATTTCGTAGAATTTATTATTATAATATTTTATCCTGTACGTTAATTATAAGAGAGTTTTGATGCCAGATTACGTTAAGTTGGTCTTCTCCGTTTATTTATTTACTCATCTATTTATTCATTCATTTATCTATTAATTTTATTATTTTTTCTCGGAATCAAAACTGCTTCAATATTTTGTCGCTGAATTTTTTTTACTGAGCGTTTGCGTATATTTTGTATTTTTACTTTCTGTGAAAGTCTGCTGCAGTTATATTATGAACTGCGAGGTTCTGTAATGCGATATAAATTACATGAGTACTGTGTAAAAAGAAATGAGAATGAATGGTGGTTTTTTGCTTTTGTCTTTCTCATTTTTTGTTACTACGCAGTCTTGACAGTTCGGAGATTACTTAAGTTGAGACCCCGTATTCTCTAACGTTGTTTCGTGGTGACGCGGTGCGGTAGAATTACGATTGTTGTCGTCCCTCTGAGGCTGTACAATACTCAAAAGTAGCATCGGGGTTGCTAATAATAAGTTTGCATCGCGTCCAAAACATTTCAAGATCACCAACACCTCCTTCTCCCTGCAGTTAATGCTGCTGCTGCTGCTGCTGCTACTGATGCTGATGCGCTGGTGATGGCAATGATGCACCTCCCCTGTATTTTCGTTTGCCAAAAGGCGATGAGTGAACACAAATAATTTAGGTATACATTCCGCTGATTTTATGCTGCTAGTAACGATGCTGCTGCTACAGTCCGTATAACGTCATTGAATAAAATTATAACGGTAGTTTTTCGTGATTCTTTTCCTTTAAAAAAAAAAAAAACAATGCTGATTTTTTTCCTTCCACCCTATACATAAAGTTCCTCCGTTTGTGTTCCATAATCTCACTTTCACGCTTCGTTTATCTTGGATATTGTTAAAATCAAAGTTTCTGATATTTCCGCAAGCCTTATGCAGCTGCTGCACTTGAGATGAAAGAAGCTCGCAATAAAAGTTGTTACACAAGGACGAAGCGATCCCTGCAAAACTCTTGGTACGCGATACTTCGGTTGAAAATGTATGTGTATGTATATGGAAAGAGAATTCTCTTTCATATCTTTTTTCCATTTCCCTGCCGTTTTGCGTTTAAAGAGTAAGTTGCATCAAATTGCTTCCACCTACGTGGACGCTGTCGATAATTATGAATTTTTTTTTTTAATGCTCGTATAGAAATGCAATCATCTTCAAATGTTTGTAAAACATTAGAGTGTGGTGGAAAACTGACTTGAGAAGATTTTTTTATTACTATAGATAAAAAAAACGAATTTTCGGAGTATGAAGATGTTTTGCGGAACGTCAAAACGATGGGATTTGGTTTTCTCTTTTACTTTTACTTTCACTCCTAGTTTCTTCGATTTAATTTCTCTGTTTTCGTTGTTTATGACAAAGTACCGAAAATTTTGCGAACCCGTAAAATCTGGAGTTCCAATTCTTTTTGGAAACGGTTCGAATACCTGTGAGAATCATTTTTGGTAAACTCAATGTACGTATAGTAGAGGAAATTGTAATTACGGACATTGAAAACTGTTTTGTAGTCGGACAACTACTCTTCAATTTCATCCCTTATTTTCATAATTTGTTTTCAACTGTTTTGCTGTTCTTCAATGGCGGCAGCGATGAGTTTAATTTTAGTTTTTATTGGTTTTCGTTATTAATTTTGCTTGAAAAGTCCTTGATGAGAACTTAGTTTTTGAAAGCTGTTGATCTAAGGTTGGAGAGATTATAATAGAAATGAAACTTTTTTCCGATTCCTACTTTTCAATTTTATCTGCAGAGAAAATTCATGTAAAATTTAAATTTCTTATGTATTTGCGATATTTGTACACGTAGGTAGTGTATACCTATATGTGATACATCGCACGAATGGAATGGGTAGAAAATCGAAAATATCTTGTAAAATATTGTTGAAATTGCAGCAGCTTTTAAACTTTATAAATTTTAGAAATTGCATCAAGATTTTTGACGTCACTCGCATATGCTATACTCATATAGGTACGTATCTATAGGTATAAAGGAGAACAGAGTGACTACAGCTCTTTCCAATATTCTTCCGATCATCTCCCTGCTGCAGCTATTGATAAATTGAATATTCACACGTAGTGACAAACGAATTTTCCTTCCTACATTTTTCTGAAAAATGAAACAAAAATTTTTTTTTTCATCAAATACGGAACAGGAACCGATAAAGGCAAGAAAACAAAAAAAGAAATAAATGGAAAAATCTCATACCTTTTCTCGAAGCATCTATTTTCTAACAATCTTATACACATGGATATCACGGAGATTTAATATCCCCGAGGAAACCCCCATTGAAACAGGAGCAAAAATTTTTTTTTCCATTTGCATAGTAAATCTTCCTTTTTATGTTATCCACAATCTTGAATGATTGTTCAAATTTTTTGAGATTTATTTTTAGAGAATTGAGAAGCGGGCAGATGTGTAAATTGTGAAGCAAACAATTTGGGTGGCATTTATGTGCATTGTCTTTGATATACCTATATACCTATACAGGTATATCCAATAATACTTGAGGCGGACTAAGTTTAGTAAACCTCAGCGGACGATTATACATTATATACTTATGTACAACTACAATATATCTACATACTATAGGTACATAGCTCTTGAATGGGCTAAACCACCGCGTTTCGACGGCAGGTTAACCTTCGAGTTCTGCTGCACGCAATTAGGGAACGTTTCAGAGCGGATGTAAGAAGGTCAGAGGGTCAAGCTCCACTCAAGTGGGAGGGTTAAGCTGTTTTCGCATCAAAATACCCCCTCCCTATGCCTAATCTTCATATCGCTACCGCTGTATGTGTGCGTACTGTACGTCAAAAATCTTATATGCCTACCAAAAACGAAATTCGACTCGCGCCGATTGCACGCTGCACGTCTTGTGAAATTAGAATTGTCAAGTGAATTCACACGAATAGAACTTAGATCATAGTACGATAATTTTGATATGAGTATTATCTTTTTTCTTTCTGTATCAGAACTTTCTACGTACCTAATTTTAAGAAATGAGTATTTTAGAGCGTTTGAAAAAGCTTGGTGTTACAGGGGTATTGCTGGAAAAAGTACCTGTCCAATTAAAAATCGCGGTGGCAGACTCCAGCTAAAATGTCCTAATTGTAATGGTTATTTGTTCAAGTATAATGAGCGAACAACTTTTTTTGGTGTTTTTTATTTTCCTTGTATTCTTGGATCATTCCATGCTTCAAGAACTATGAGTACACACAATATTGCAGAGCTCGTGTTATTTTACATTTCATGATATCACATGATATGCCGAAGTAAAGAGTTTGTAAGAAATTCTACTATACGCAAAAAAAAATTTCTTATACCCAGTATACATATACAGCTTGTATATAGAGTAAGAAGTGAAGAATGTTCCGATTTATATGCGGAATAATAAAAAGATGAAAATAAAAGTACGAATTTTCATGCTTTTGCTCGTGACGACGTTGCTGGTCTCCGCAGCTCTCACATTCACGAAACTTGCATCTGCCATTTCGTCGTTTCCGCTCGAATAAATTCGCCGATGCGAATAAAGTAAGTTTTGGATTTTTTTTCGTTTTTTCTTCTACTTTATCACAAAGCAACGATTCCGTGGAATTTCAAGATCGCGTAGTAAGTGGCAACAAAGGAAAATTAGAAATAAAAAAACAAGAAGAAATTAGTAAATTAAAGTCGTACGTTGCGATCACGTGTGTCCAAATTTTGAACTGGGAAAGGTAAATTTTAAACTTATACTCTACTCCATGGTCTCAATGTAACCGTTATATTTAGCAAAATACCAAAACAGTGTTAATAAGCGACATTCAGCTGTTACCAATTTCTCAAATGAATAGCTACTATATTATAACAGAATATCTTATACCTGCACACATCGTTTTTTGGATGTTCGCCAGAAATTTTCATATATTATACCACACCCACTTTGAAAATTCGAACTTTTTTTCAACATGTCTAACCAATATATATACATTCCGTGAAAATCTTGAGGCGATTCAATTTTGTGACATTATTTTTAAATGTATTCATTTTTTTATTTATTTAGCTTTTCTTTACACTATAAAATCTGTCACCGCTCAATATAGAACTGTACGAAAATTCAGACCAACACCTGGCCGAAAAAATGAGTGGACTGTAATAGATTATCTCCAGAATTGTCGGATAGTTGATGATGATTTAAAAACCGTAGCTGAAGATCGATTTTCTTTTTTTTTCACTAGTTTGAAATGGTAACTCTATATTGATCTCATGACGTATGTACATATTTTATACGAAGCTTGCTCACATTTCGTTGGTTCTTTTTACTCTGTTTTTGCATTAGTATAGATACAATTTTGAATTTTTACAGCACTACACCTAATAAATCTGATAATCAGTTCAATTTATCAATATCATCATGATTATTTCTGTAATCCCTTCATCTTCATAAATTAGTGGAAGTAGTTGAATTGATAGACGTTGGGTTTGGATTTAAATTTTCTTCCATTGCGACGATGCTAAGTTGTTTCGTTTCTTTGATGAAAATTATTGTAAAAATAGTACCGATTACTGATGTACCGGCAAATAACCACATCATATTTTCCTTGCCCATACCCTCCGAAATTTCGAGAAATGATAACGTCATGATTAAAGATATGAGCCAGTTTAAAATTGATGACGTAATCGAAAACTCAATTTTAACGCTATACGGAAACATTTCACCCAAATATAACCAACCAATCGGACCTACGCCGATATTGAATGAAAAAAGATACAACGAAATCCATGTTAATGACATCCACGATATACCATCCGCAAATTTCGGATCGTCTTGTTCCACTTTAGAGAACCAACCTGAAATTTAAAAATTCAAATCAAATTGCACATATTTTTTTTATCATTATCTTCTTTTTCATTCCGCGTACACAGCACACGAGAAAGAAAAACAATAACTGAACGACGACACGACAAAAAAGCCTGTCAAATGCAGTTCGAAAAATAAATAAATAAGAGGATCTACAATCGAAATTCGAATTTTTTTAGCATTGTTACAATCCCTTTGACGAAGAATATATTCCCGGGGGCAAGGTCGCGCTGGTCTGTGGGTATTTTTTTTATTTGAATTTTTTTATAATCTATTTTGGGATGTACTGTCGAAAATATAATTTTCATATTAATTCTCACCCATTAAAATTAGGAAGACACTCATGGAAGCCGAAGATATTATTAGAAGTGGTTTTCGACCGCATGTATCGACGAAAATCATAGCGATTATTGTACCAGCGATTTGAGCGCCGCCGGCAATTAACGTTTCAACACTTGGGGTAAAGTGTCCTGAACCTCCGTGTTTGAAAATAGTAAAAATGTAGAGTATGAATGGACTTATACAGCTGAACTGATGCATCAGCATCACTCCGCATGACGTTATCAGGCTTCTAATGACCGGCTTTTCTCTCAACATCTTCAAAGTCACCTGAAAACATTTCGATCAAAGGTTGTAATCGGTTATTCAATTGAAAATTTCTTACGTATTCTCTGATTTGACATCGAAACCTCCGACTTCAAAAAAGGTCCGTCGATTTATTTCGTTCGTTCTGTTTGAAAGAAGAGAAAAAAAAATAAAACAAAGACACCATGCAGAATATAAATCTTTCTAAAAACTTTTTGCAACTGGACTCGAGGCGCAGACATGTTATATACCAAATAGCCAATGACATTAAGTTTTAAAAAAATATGTATTACCCGTTTTGACTCCTGGGCATCGACGAATTCTCTGAGTTCGTTAAACTCCCGATCGAATCCCAGGTATTTATTTCCCCTGAAGTATTTCAGGGATATTTTCGCCCGTTCTTCGTGCTTCTTTTTTAAGTGATAGATGGGACTTTCAGGCAATAAAATTACGAGGGCTATAGGTGCCGTTGTGACGGCACATATCAAACTATAAACCCATATGGTGTCCTCGTTGATCGTAACGTATGCGAAAACGTAGGCGAACATTACGCCAGAGTTTAAAAAAAGTTGAAACGAAACCAAAAGGCGACCACGTATTTTTTCATCCGATATTTCACCGATGTAATTTGGAGCAAGGACACAAAATGTTCCTGAAAAACCGCACAGCGTTCGACCCAAAAGGAGAAGAGGTACCTGAAATTTGAAATTAATTCGGAGGACGAATTTTTACAGATATTTGTTTCTTCGGTACAGTTTTGAAAGGAGTGTGCATGTGTCTTCCTTTCTTTTTATTATTCCGTTTTTTTTTGTTTTTTTGCTTTTTCAATTACCGAATTACCGTCTGCCCTGCAAATATGATGCAACTCCAGCCCACGAAGATTATTGGAACCGTCATCATCATTGATCCGACTTTGCTGAACGATCTCATAATTATGGGAAGTAATGAAATCCCTATGCAAATACCAATGGTGAAGATTCCACCGACTAAACCAAGTTCTAAGGTATCAGCGTTCACGTAGTTTATTAATGATTCATATGCGCTTGAATTCCAACCAAGACATACACCGAGGGAGAAACCACCCGTGCAAACTACGGAATTAATTTATTTCAAGATAAAATTATATAACGACGTCACTCAAAGTGGATCAATTAACTCACCAACAGACGTAGCTAAGTATTGCCGGGATCTATCGATCCTTTCGTGATCTATAGATCGAGATTCGAAACCTTCCTTGAGCCTGGTTCCACGCTGCTGGTGCTGATGGATTTGTTCGACCTGTTGCATGATTTTTTACAACGAGTCAAAATTCTATCGACTTTCGTAAATTTGAATGAAAAATCGATGACTTTTCGTCTTTATTTACGATGAGGTTATGAACCCAGCCGACACAAAATTTCACTGTACGATGTGAAGTTACGTACAACAACCAACTAAACATTGTTTACCGAGTGAACTAAACTGGCGGCACGAAAACGTACGTGCTTTATTTGTCAAACAAAAATGTTTAATGTCTCATTTGTCATGTAACGTGAAGTTAACGACTTCAATACCTATACGCTCTGGGTAAACTGCTCCTTCACAATCCCCAGGTGTTGGGTAAAGCGGGAGTTATCGCGGTTGCCGGAAAATTTTCTCCGCAGAATGTTATCCAGATTTGAAGAGAAAGAAAAACAAATAATTATTATATTATAATTATTGAAAAATAAATAATTGTTATATCAAAGGACCGCGCGTGTATCGATGTAAGAAAATTGCCAACGTACGCGAGCACCGTATATATGCACTAATAAATGTACGTCGGAGCTTAAAGATGAGGTTTCTGTTTTTTTATTTTCTGAAAAACCTACACTTAAGCCGCAGGATTGTCCGAGCGAAAGAGACAGATGAAGAGAGTGACAGAGAGACGGAGATTGACATGAACAAAGAATGAATCACTCGAATGAGAGAGAGAGAGAGAAAAAAAGAGAACGAGATTTCCTCTCTCAGAGACCGCGCAAGTATTAGTCGTCTAAAGTCGCTTTTAATGAAAAAGGGAGCAAAACGCGATGAACAAACAAAAGTAAAAAAAAAAAAGAAAAGAAGACGATTTATCAAATCCGCGTAAAGGTCATCCAGGATATTTGGAAATTGTCTCCTGATGTATACAGATATGTGTTACATAGCAGGGTATCTAATTATCCCCTGCATTAACTTGCGCGAACCGTCACTACTATTGTAAATATTTAATTGAGCTTCATTCTTTAATCTCAAACATTTGCAACTAATTTTATTCTCGTGAAGTTTGATGGAAAAAAAATTCAGGAACAAATAAAATTCCACGATTTTTGAAAAAAATAGGAATTTTTTTGAACGGTTAATTTTTGAGTGACCGTGCTCAATTTTCTTTCAGAATATTTTCGTGTTTCGTTGTGTTTTTTTTGTTCTAGCAATTCAACATTGATTCTGGAGTAGAATTTGAACAAATAGATCTCCAAATGAATGGGTACGTCGTTACTGCAATTTCGATGTATGAGTATCGAATTCAATCGAAATAATCCACGTCGATAATTATCATCTGCAGCAGAATATATCTACCTCACAGGATATGATATGATTATTAGAGAGGCTTAATCGTAACGACGTAACGCGTGCGGTAAATTGGCTATTACGTGTACTACAAGGTAGACGGATATAGCTGGCTATATGTACATAGGTAATACATCGGTAGAATTATATGTATTTGTGCAATATACATGTAGGTACTCAGGTAAGATGGAAATTCGTGGTAACGATGATAAACAATTGAAATAATTCGATTTGCATATCAGATATACTCGATCCATAGAAACAAACAATATGTTACATCGATCTGAGGAAGTTGATAATGAGATAAAGGAGAGAACGAACGGTTGGGAGTCAATGAAACAACAGTAAAGTTATATCTACATTTCGTTACGCGTCGTTCACCGCACATCGTGTGCAGGTTTATGTACATTTGTTTTATTAACTAACGCACTTTAACTGGTTACGTAATGCACATTACACATATTCTATATATTACATACTATATGCAAGCGAAAAACGTGCTTAACCGTTAATTACTATCGAGGTAAGTTGGATTGCCAGTTGAGTCGAGCTGTCGCTGTTGTTGCTGCTGCTGCTGCTGCACCTATAGTGACGACGATAAGGTCCCTGAATGCGATAGGGAGGTCAGCATTGCTCACTCAATACGTATTCTTGCAATGCCGTTTCCTATACTTCCCCGAACATGTTATTAAACTCTTTTACACAACACGTGCACTATAGCAAAAGTATAATTTCAATCGCATCGATTCGCAATGCATTCGAGGAAATTTTTTGCTCTCTCGCCGATACGCGTTGAAAACGAGTGAATTTATGTACTGAATATTTTCATTGAGGTAAATTTTCATGAGAGTGAATCGATCGATGACGTAGAGGAGAAAAAAACAATCCTCATGTGAATGTTAATATTGATGAAATTCATTTAACACCTCGGTTCTATCCGCAGATAGCAACGAGAGCACGTGCGTCAGAATAGATTTATAATTCTCGACACTGTCAACCTCCCTGGGGTAACGAAAGGGTGTTACCAGAAATTCTCTGCAAGACTATCCATGTGTCAGTTTATATATCATCTCAATGTGCACGTGACTCGAACCCCTTTCATCTTATTCTTGTCCTGCTCCTTTTCCAACTCTTTCAATTCAGAAATATCAATACTGTATTTCCTCAACCAAATTGCCTCCTGTTGTATGATTTCTTCATTTTCGATGTAGAAATTTCAACAAAATGGCGGCATTCCTGTACTCGAAAAAGTCTGCGCATTTTGAATTGTGCATTAATATGTCGGTTATACTTATTTAACTTTATCATATTTATGCGAAGGTTTATCCTTTACAATAACTCTTGTCTGTAATTACTGATATAGTAATGTTCTGGTGCCACCGCCGTCGCGACGTTCGCGTCGTCGCTCTCGGCGTCGGATTCGACTACGTAGCTTCCGAGCTCACGTCAGTCGCGGGCGATCCGCCACGCCGCAAACAACGCCGATTACAGCGGATGCGCGCCATTGTTTTATAAATACATATATATATAAAAAATAATATATGTATATGCATAGGTATCTCGATATTATATCATCATCCAAAATTTCAGAGTACTTTTTTTCGTCAATTTCCGTTTCATTCGTTTTTACACACTGATTGGTTGGACTATTTTTTAAATATTAGGCAGATACGGAGAGGGGAAGAGAGATACACAGAGCCTAAACGCCTAAAAAAAAGACGAACGATTATATTCAATTTGTGATGTCGATGTTGAAGAAGACCGGAAATGAGAAGTCTTTTATTCTACTCATTGAATTTATTCGCGTGATCAATTCACCTCGTGTATATTCGAATTGTTAAGTCATCTGTGTATTTTCTGTTCATATTTTGAACCAGTCCCTTTTTCTTTCTATTTTTCTTTCTGTTCTGTACTTTAATTTTGTGCTAAATATTTTACGCGGTGATAATAGACAATTATGTGATGTAATAAATAAAGTTTAATCGATTGAAAAAAAAAATCAAATAGGTAAATATGCTATCGATGAGTGTTTAAAAAAAATATATTCTTCCATATTTTGTGGTATACATACGACAATTTAAAAAAAGTCATCGCTGCTGTTATCGCTTCGTTTTTTATTATTTATTCATTTCGTTAAAATATCGTGTGAATGTGCACCGAATATTTCAGGATACCTCAAGAAATGTGAAATTTTGTGTGTTGTGTACATGTTATTTTTATTTATTAATTTTCCCTTGCGTTATACATCGAGAAGAAAAAGTGGAACATCTTGTTTCGGTTTTACGGATATGAGGACGAGATAAAGTGATCAGATGACAGCCAGCTTAAAGAATATAAACATAAATCGATCAAGCGACTGACGTTATTCGCTGTATAGTGGTGGACCGGTGTCTTCAACTTCATCTTCGAGAGCTTACGTGAATAATCACAGTTAGTGGATAACTCATGTAAGTTTTATTTGATGTTCATTCATTCACAAAAAGCATTAATTACGCGATAAAATCGATAGGTTAGGAAGAACGAATTGCAGCTTTTTCTCAGATCAGCTGTTTTTTGGGGTGAATTTAAAAAACGTGCCAATTTCTGTTTCTGCTTCTTCTTCTTTGAATGTGGCACGATCTTGGCTGGGCTGTAAGTAAATAGGCTGCATAAATGTCCATGCACATACTATACGATAGATAAAGATATAGCGAGATAATGGGTACGTAGGTATGTGGGATATGTACGACAATACATGTATACGAAACATAAACCACTCTCCACCAACCTTCGACAATGCTCAAAATAACAATAACCGTGTCTCTCTGACGACATCATACGGGGCAGCGAATCATGTCTTTCAAGAATCGTTGCCAAAACAAAACAGCTGAGAGTGCTATCAATAAATGTACACAGAGATAGAAGTTTCCTATTATAAACCTTTCGTTCCCTGACGGTCTATTTTAATTCAAATGCACGTTACATGGATCCTATCATGTCCGCATAGACATTATCCATTCAATCATAATTACATGGACATTACATCTTATAACTGAATTCAAACATGGCCACTCCATTCTCCCTTTACTTTTTATTCAAATAATTGCGCGTACAGCTCCACGTTACGCCATCAAGTTTTAGTGGTTTTCCATTCTGATATAACCTCCCCAAAACTCGTTGATCATATTTATTTATTTATGAATCTTTCCCCAGTTCCGTATATACCATTGTCCCGAAATTTGCCGTGGATGTTTTTCAAATTTAAGTAGAGTACAGCAAATCAAGCAAGTAACGAACACGCACCAGCAGCAAGCAGCGCTTCGGTCAAAATGAACGCGTCCGTGAGTTGAATTTTCTCAATAATAATCCAGGTGATTGAGTGAGGAGGTGATTCGATTACGAAATAATATCGCTGATTCGTCTCCCGCGCACCCTTATGCCTTAGACCAAAAAAAAAAAAAGAAAAAAAAAATCCTAAAATTAAATGAGAATCAATCGCAAAAATATTGGAAGTATAAAAAATAAAACCGAAATAACTCGCAGAACTTAATTTTTATTACTTGACAAATGAACAAATAATAATAACCACAAAAATAATAAGAATAATAATGTCGCGGAAATCGGAAATGGGGGACCCCCGGCAATTTTGGCACTGACTTAACAAACGCCGTTATATATTTATAGCGATATGGTACAGAAAATATACGCACGTATGTACAGCTATATTATACTTACATGAAAGTCATCATGTATACCTACGTATATACATTTACAAAGGTATAATACACCTGTAATCGGATGTATAATTGCGTATTGCGATTAAGTTCGCACATGCGATATACACGAGTACCATACGCGTGTACGACGGTTGCTACGTACGTACATGATATATACATCGAGCGGTGCGCCCTCGCGTGAAAGAACTATAAATTGAAATTTACATGTATTCACGTGTTGAATTACATATGCGGTGTCATTTTTCGTTATTAAGCAGATATCATATATTTTTTAATCATTTCCAACTTTTTTTCGACCGTGTTTTCTTTTTGTTCGTTGAATGTAAAAAATGATAATTCCCACGTATCTTGAAGCCTTTCACATACCTCCATTTATACTCGTGTACTAAACTATATATGTATGTATACACTGGTATATGTGTACGTATATACAAAGAGTGGGCAAATTGTATTTTGAATATTATTAAGATGGAGGTGCATGTGTCGAGTGGTAAAATTTTTCTAAATTCAACCAGTTATTTTAATTAGGTAATTTCCAGGTTTCAATCGAATTTATTAACGCAGTAAAGAAAGATAATAGAGAGAAGAAAATAAAATTGATTTTACAATCGGCCAAATTATAACGCAGGATTGGAATTATTCATTTCCTTTAAGGTCGTGTTCGTAATAAAATACTGAGTAATAAAGTATAAATAAATACTTATTTATAAATAAATAAAAGACGATGAGCGAGAAAAAAATAGAGAAGGAAAAACATAAATAAACATGACTCGTATTTGAACAGGAAACAAACAACAATTATTACCGTCAGATTATACTGACTTGGAATTTGCACGTACAAATGGGGGATCAATTAATATTATTTTTATTTCGCCTTTTTTTTTATGTTATTCAATTTTTTCTCTCGTTTCTGGATTTATCATTATTTTTTTCCTGTACTTCAGCCGACAGCTTATCCTTTTTTCTTTCGTCACGACGACGATGACGACAACGAGCTCTCGGGGTACACGACGTGAATCCTCGCGTAAATCGAATACAAAAAATAAAGGAATAAAAACTAATTTTAAAGAGAAAAAAGTATGATCTAAAAATCCATGGAAAATATACAAATTTACAATCATTTTATGGGTACATAATTAAACTTGACATTATAAATTACACATCGCGTTTGTACATATAATATTTAGAGTAAATATATAGTTACCTAGGAACATAGAGTACATATATAATATCCGATAATTTTTTTTTTTTAATTGATTTTTACTGGTCACATGTAATAAAGATATATATAATGTCTACGTACTACATGTACCATATTTACGATACGTATATGCTCTAATTGGCTCGCTTCAGTCGGGAATTTGTTTGATTCGTTGAAGTTTGTACAGATATTTTTTTTCTCTCCTCCGTCCATACATCCGTAGGATGTTTAGTGCAATTATTGGACGATCGAGTACACGTCGTACATCATTTTTTATTCATGCAATAATTTGTACTTGCAACGTATACCTATAAATACCTACGGAACGTTTTTTTTTTTTTAATTTTTTTTCTTCCTTCACTTCGAAAATCTTACATGCGCCACCGTAATGCGAAAGTTTAATTATTTGTTCGCGTGAGTGATATTATTTTTGTTATTTTTTTTGTAATTGGCATTATGATTATTGTTGTTGTTACTTCTTTTTAGATGCAATTAAACTGTCGTTAGATACTTACGGTATTTTCTAACAAGTTTGAAAAAATATGTATAAATAATGATGGTGATAATGAAAAAATCATTGCCAGGATAATATAAATGGCGAAATATATTTTCAACTGTATATGTACATCGTATACACATGAATATAGTTTGGAAAATCTGCTGGTTATTTTTCTTTTTTAGTATACATATTTATATTAGAAAAGGGGTGAAGTTTTTAGAGGCATGCGTATGTGTGTACTAATTATACATACATAAGCGTGGGGTGTAAGGCCGCTGTGATTCTGATGAGGTATTGGAATAAATTTTGATTAATTACTGTACGTAATGTAGGGATAAGTTTCCTTCTCAAGTTGAGGATTTCAAGTTAGTTAATCGGGGTTATAAATACGCAATTATAGCCTTTGTCCGCGACACCGCAGATTTTCAAATCTTCGAAAAGTGACGAATGCCACTCATTGGAAAATCATGAAATTCGTCCATCCGATGTACTTATTTATTTATTTATTTATTCATTGATTTCTTCTTGGCACGTGCAGCGAATAACATTAAGAACAGCAAAAAAGAAAGAAAAACAAATTTGAAACCGCTTTCTAAGTTTGTAATAAAAATGAAAAGTTTCACTTTTTAAAATTCGAATTAAGAACTTTTCAACTCCGAGGGTTTAAATTATATACATTTGATACATACATAGCGTATACATGTAAACACATAAATTTCGTAAGTACATGGAGGGATCCAAGGATCAATTACTTATTATATGATACAAATAACATAATTAATTTAGAAACAATTTTCACCGGAGAGGTGATTTTTAGAGAAATTTTTTCTCATGTTTGACGAAAATGTTTCAATCAACGACTGATCCGAAGACTTTATAGAAGGATTTTGTGAAGCAAAAAATAAACCAGCTGGCTGCAGGAAGAGGGCGGTTTGTTTGACATTCGCTCTCACTCAACAGTCCATCAGGTACCTACGATCAATATTCATCGTGATTAACTTTTTCAGAATAATATCTCAATTTTAATTTTTTCCTCGTTTTTCTTCAAGAGCGTGGGGTGTTTATCTACGCCCTTTGGCTGATGGCTTACCGTGATTTTCATGAAATTTACGCTTCACATGCTAACAGAACGGCGTGTCAACGACAAATTTTTTTCCAATGTCTAAAAAGTATTTTTAAATGGGAGTGAAAAAAAAATTTCGTTTCCAACGGAGCACCCTAATTTATATACATCATGGAAAACGCAGAGTTATGTGACATGCATTTCGAAAGCGTTATGTGAAAAACGAGAGCATGATCCGACAAATTTATTTCTTTCTTCTGATTAGTGATTTACACTTGTATCATTCAGAAAATTAACAAAATGCATATCAAATCATCGCGCCATGACGTTTATAAAATGAAACAGAAAAAGAACAAAATCGTATTACCGCGACGAATTAATTAGAAATGCAACGCAGGTTGTCTGCCTAATTCGTTAACTTTTCATCTAGGTAGATTTGATTAACACTCGGCAGTAAATTGGAACTGACATTCCGAGTATTTCACTTTAAAATTCACGGAAATATAAAGGGATGAAACTTCAAAGAGCATTGCTGCTCTTAGTGTACGTTAATTCAAAATTTCGGATGGGGGATGTAACGAATGGATTTTTTATTTTCGAACGTACGTGTGGTGTACCTATAACGTGTATCACGTATATAGTCTTTGTGCAATTTTGAATTAAATTCGTCAATCTCTAGATCAACACAGTTTTTGTTGTAAAAAACTTCATCTATTGCGTATGGAATTTTTCCATTTTTCTTTAGTTATTTTCATTTTCCACCGCACATTAAGGGCTGCATTGCAGGATTTTCCATCGATTATGAACCGTTCATCCGCATTCTGGAGAATATAATTTATTCAGAAAATAGTCAGTTAACATGTCCGCACAATCATAGATATTGTTCGTTATGTCTATAGTACGATGCAATTTGCTAGATAAATATATCGCGGTATTTGATATATTTATTTATTTATTGATCTATTTTTTTTTTTTTTCAGATTCCTGCAGATATCACGCTAATCGCCATCACAGTAACACACCTAACATATATATATGCACACACCTATGTATGTGATGTTACATATTTATGTGGCTAGCTTTGTAAAACGTGCTAAACTGACTAGGCTATACCTACATTATTAACAGCTAGGTCGATGCTTGCGTTACGTGCGTCGGAAATAACTGCCGTTTAAGATTTAACGGATGGTTTAAACGAGCGTTCGACCGTTAATTGGGCAATTAGTGTTGAATCGCGTTGCTTGTACCACTAAAGGGCCGTCCACCTCGCGATTCATACTGGTGATTTGAAACGATATAGGTACATGTAGATACTTGAATTATTGCAGAATGCGTGTAATAACATTCAACACTGTTCAACAAGCAAATCATCAGGATCGTCATCCTCCTAGTGTAATCGTAATCATCGACCCTTCGGCGATTTTTTGACCTTTGCCTAATCGTTCCACAATTAACTCTGCAACGGACGCGTATTAGACGTCTTTTGATCACTCTTTCGCACTTAATTAGCTGTCAAGGGTAGGATATAAACCAGTTGCCGCTGCTGCTGCTGCGTAATCGCGGAGAGCGGGTTATCGTATATCATTGCAGGAGACTGAAATATCAAGTGGGTACATAATAAGAATATATCATGTATGTATAGTCATTTATACCTTTTTTTTGTTTCCTAATTTTTTTTCCTTTCCTGAGAAAAGTGGACATTTTTATGCTCTGCAAAACGGAAGATATTTGCCACCGAAAATTTTGCGGATATCTTACGGAAAGATGGCGAATTGGAATTTTCAAAAATTCCTCTGATTCTAATTTATTTATTCATATTTCTTTGACTCTCCATAATACCTATATAGAAGCGTTGAAATGTTGATAACTCCTGTCCAAATCACGCACAAAGAAAAAAAGAAAAATAAATTTAACAAATAAACTGCGCCGGATGTGTGCCTATAGGATGATGGTGACCGCGACAAATACCTGTATATATTCTTCGAATGTGCATCAGATACAGATTGGAATGACGTCACAGAAATGGTATAGTACATATACATTATACATACCCTATATATACGATCGTTTATGCCGTATCTATAGGTATATTCAAATCTATGTATCGTTCGTATATACGGATTTGAATACGAATCCGAATTCAAATCCCGTGTGAGTTGCAGAGAAGGCGTATATTAATGAGTATACCAAGTTATGCGGAATTTGTGCCATCGCAAGTCCACGAATAGCTGGGAACCCGCATTGGTTTGGGCAGCAGTCGCGTGACAGGATCAGTTGCGATACAGAACTAAAGATATACTACTGCTGTACCTGCATCTACAACATATTATTATCCTCGAAATACAGGAATTCTATTTATACTGATACGTTCGAGTGATAAAAGTTTTGTTGAATCGAAAACAGAAAAAAAAAATTCATACGTACAGGTGTACGGATAATTTGCAGCAGACCGCTACAAGTAGCTCTATATAAGTTCATATTATTAATTTCAACTTATTTTACTCGAGAAATGCGACCTATGGAGATAAATTGTTTCTAGTATAAGGAAAAGCGTGTTTTTTCAGACGAATTTTGACGAGCTATGTGAATTGAAAGAATGCAATATATATTATATATAACTATATATATTTAGGATAACATACGTACACGAGGTGTCATAATTTTTCTTCATACGTGAGATGAAAATTGATGAACTGGCGCTCGGAGATAACAAATATTACCTTCTCATACAGGCACTCAAGGCTGAGTCCATTGCAAGTAGGATTTTATAAGAAATATATAAAAATAAGAAAAAAATTAATCAAGACGAAAAACGTGAATTATTATGTCAGGGGGGAACGAAGAATAAAATAAAAAAATAGAAAGGTAGTAAAAAACAAAAAGGCAAAAAAAGAAAGGAACCGTAAAAATCGCAATGCTCTTCCGCCGCTGATGTTCCCATGGGAATTATATGAGCATCGACCGAGCCTGCACGCTCACGCGAGTATAAAACTCGCTTCGTCGGAAAGAATTATGGTAATTTTTTGACTCCTCTTGCGAACCTGCCGGGCGAAAAGATCTCTGAGTTATCTAACCCCCCCTCGATTTCCTGTATCTTCTTTTCCTACTCTATTCTATAACCACCCCTCAGATATTCCCTTTCTTTTCGTCTTCTTTTTAACATGCATGTATGAGTTCATAGAGCACGCTATTTGCTACGGCAAATTTTACTCCTACGGAAAATAACAAATAATATGGGGGAAAAAAATCTAGACAAGAACATTAGAATATGACCTCTTATCTCAAAAAACATACATGGGATCCCGATTCTGGATACGGAATATTGAATCCGGATCACAAAGGATATGGTACATGAAATCCCGGATGTGGAATATATGAGATAAGGATTCCGGACATCGGATACGAGAATATGGGGTTCCGGAAATGGGGCATGATAAAACAATTGTTTGATTATGAAGAGTTTGGTCTACAAACATTTCCTAGATATTTGCCCGAGAAAAGAAGACATAAAAATCGAGCGCTTCTACTATATCGTGTGGAAGATTTTCAACCCCATTAAAAGTGATTTTTTTCTTTTGTAACCTTACCGACGTATCGTACACCTGCGTGTTTTTTTTTCACTGAACAAATTTTTTTTTTTACTATTTTTACAGTTATTACTGTAATATTCCATTGGGAACATGTGACCAGCAGGGGATCAGTCGCCATGATGGCGAACCAATCGGTTGAGGATTATATATTCTCATGGGTCATCGGTTCCCTATTAACGCCAGAGTTGAGCGATTGCTCAAAGATCTTGGATTAGAGTGATAATGGAGGGTGGGGGGTGAACAAATAAGAAAAAAGCAATATTTCATAATCTGAGTCCGGCAGGAAGTCCTCAAGCCTCACAATCATCTCAATCGTCACCCAATTCGCTTCGTTATGTGTTTATGTGCACGTATAGACGTATGATAATAAGTTTCCTTTACATTTTTGTTGGAATTCGGGACTATAAGTAGAAAAAGTTCAAGTTCTTTTTTGTTTTTTTTCTGCCAAACTTGTCACATCTACATATCGTTTTCAGGTTTCTGGGCATTATCTATAGTTAAGTTATAGTTATATACATACAGTGTGTCGCAAAGGAGTTATCTCCGTTATTATTTTTGCACCATGTTATACATAGGTGGATACGTACACGCTTACATGTAGCCTAAGGGCAGATATATGTAGATTTAGTTCAGGTATATAAATAATATATATAGTATAGAAGGTGCTCGCTGCGATAACTTTACCAATTTGTTGCCCACTTCTGAAAACTCTGCAGGCGAAGATATGCCCACCCATACCCATACCTATACGTATACCTATAACTATATACCTTCTTTGCCATTGCCATGTATAATAATACCATACTATACACTATATTTTATTTATTCCCTTAGGGTGACTTTCTTGTTCACTCTTGCGAAAATAGATAGAACAACTTACCTGTACCGCAAGCTACCTGTGTAGGTTTCAGGTAACGTCGCTTATCAGGTTGGTTGGTTGCTACGTTGAGAGTAAAAATTGAAAAATAAAAAGTTAAAATTCCACGAGGACGTAGCCCAAGGAAAAGTGAGATTGTAAACGTGATCGGCATATTCTTTGAACATTCAGAATGATTGGAAATACATGTACGAACATCTGATAAATAAATGGAACCCAAATCTGGTTACTTCCAATTGGACTTGATTCGGAAATCCGAGCTCTGATATCGTGTTTGTTTTGCTTTTATTTTTATTTTTATTTACTTATTTATTTTCTAGAACATCAAAAAGTAGCCCTTCTGTACTGCCAGATGATCATTAATCAGCCTATTGAGAATAAGTACCGTTTAAATTTAAATTTTCCGAGCATTTCGAGAATTAGAATGATCCAAAGTCAGTTCCATTTAGTTTCTTGATTTTGTTCAATCTTGAAACTAGAATTTCCGAAGTATATTTTCTGCCCATTTTTATTCTTGCATTTAGTAATTGCAGCACATGTCCTCTGAGTGCTTAATCTTATCAAAGCTTATCGAGTTTTCATTCTGATTCAATCGACAGAAGAATTGAAAGAAATATAGCAACGTAGGGCAGAATAAAAAAAAGAAACAGAAAGGCTAATGCGTGAATCATGTAACATTGACGCGTATACCTTATATATAGGTTAAAGAGCAGTTAGTCCTTTTCCTCTTTACCGAAGTTTAACGAGGATGATGTGCATGGGAATTAGAGCCGCAAAAATTAATTTGATTATTCAGTTATATTGAGGAGGTGTCAAACCTTGAACCTCGGAGATATATTTAATGCAGCCTAATTAATTGATATTCTTGTCTCCAACGATCTCATCGGCGCCGTATGCTACAGCTGATGACGCTTCATGCGTTGAATGTATGCGGTGTAGCAGAAAATGGCAACGATAATTATTATTAAGATGACAAAAATATTTGGAATAAAAATTGATGTTTCCTCAATACCGATATGGCGCAGTTCATCCGAGAGTAATTTTATTCTGGCCATTTCCATGATTTCTAATCACAAAAAAAAAGGAAACCTTTGTTTAGTTTTACGGAATATTTTGTAATTCGCATGTGACACATTTTGTTTTTCCTTCAAATCGATGATTTTTTTGTTCTTTCAGCGTTCTAGTTTCAGTTAAAATCAGCTGATTGTGGCATACGCCTTTCTGGTTGCCAGCCTTTGATGCGGTACGCACCGAATGTATACCCTACAGGTAATGAATATTTCCGAAATTGAATACGAAGCACTGCAGGTGGTCCGATAGCAAACAGCTGTAATTCTGCCAAATTCTGTTCTAACTGCAGGTATATGATTTGCAACAGCAGCGACACCGTCAGTGCCGGAATTTCATCTGCTCCTCTACCGCTCCTTTCATTCTATTACGGCGAAAGCCTATAATTGGCGTAAATCAAACAACGTAATATTGTCCAAACCCATCGCACAAATATTATATTGCTTGTACACATCTATCAATTATTTAGACAAAACAAAAAACAACATGCTACAGTTACATCTGGCTTTTTCATTCATACATTTATTACATATAATTTTTTACGTACTTTTTCCGTGTAATAATGAAAGTTTCTTTTTCCATCGTTAAAGGGATTAGTTACAGAGAAGGGGGGGGGGGGGGGGGCGACGACAACGAAAATGAATAAACAAAAAAGTTAATTTTGCACGTGCATCGCGAATCCGAGATTATAGAGAAAATAAATTGTGTAAATCACATAGGTCTACATATACATAGAGGCAGGTACTTTAATTAAAAGTTTGTAATTAATTTTACCTGGTTTGAGTTCGAAAAAAAAATTTTCAAAAACGGATTGAAAACGATAAAAAAAAAAAGATGTTTGAAATAACTATGTATGGAAAATAAAAAAATTATGATAAAATTATTTCACATAATATAATGAATATGGACGAATTAACACGCGCGTATATTGCTGAACATATATTATCAAAAATAAACAATATGTATAAACAATATGACTTTGAGCTATAGGAGGGTGTCGGGATTCCCTCCTCCCCCATTTCATCCTTTTCAAATAAATAATTTATCACAGTTTGCATTTTGTTGAATGAATTATACACGGCGAGTGGTTCAGAAATACAAAAGTTGTATCGTGTATTAAGTAGAGTATAAAAAAAATATGTGGAATAAAATATTAAATAGATAACATAAGAAGTTAAAAATAAACGGACCAGATATTGTATGTTCAGATCCACGCATCATACACGCATACTTCGACATGTGTGTAATTTATATTCTGCAGTATACGTGTGTGTTTGTCTCGAATTCATTCGAAAGGGTTCTATAAATAAAACTCGCGAGTCTACTAGCATACTCTCTTGTTACAAGTCGATTAATATGTTCGCACGCGGAGCGGCTGCGTTGTTCTAGCTATCGTCATCATCGTCATCATCATCATCATCATTATTGTTATCAGTATCATCGTCATCGTTACCTGTATACAGACATGACCCAGTTTTGTGTATTAAAAAAAAATAAGTAGAGGAAAACCATACACAGAATTTGCAAATAATATATGACATATAAACCTATGGGAGGTTCTCTCTCAAGCGGGCCACCTTTCTGCGCGTAGGTCACCGATTTTGATGTCCTTCGAAATTCTTGTTCTTTACCGACCCCCAACAACGAATCCAGAAGGATATGCCCAAATTCGAAATGATTCGGAAGATATCGGATTTTCAAAATTTCATCAAAACCGCTCTGAGGCGCGCGGAGCCATCTTAATGCACATGGATCATCGGTTCCTTTGGCTGGAAATTAATTTTTCTATAGTGATTCTTGATCGTCAGAGAGTCACCTTTCAAGCTGTGGTGTTAAAAAAAAAAAAATCGAATCCACCATTTTAGATCTAGGCCGTTTTTTGATTTTCGACCAAAAGGGCATAAAATTTTTCGATCAAAAAAATCTTAAAATTTAGGGTTTAACATAACGAAGAATCCCTAAAATTTTCAGGAGGGTCTTCGGCTTCGTTTTTTTTTATTAATGTTTTTGTTCATAAAAAATCTATTCTTATCAAAGAGTAGAGTTTGGTACACCCAATAACCTCGAGAATTTTCATAAGGGTGTACAAATTTTTTTTTGTTTTTTCTAAAGGTTTTTATTTATGAAATAGTCGATTTTAAGTGAAAATTCACTTCTGCAGTCGAAATCGCTGTTTTTCAACCAGAAGGGCATCATATTTTTAGATGAAAAAATCATCACAAATAAGGATTGAATATTCAAGTGAAATCGACTTTTTCATGAACAAAAACCTTGATAAATAAAAAAAAAAAAGTTGGACACCCTCATGGAAATTTCAGAGGGTCTTGGGTATGGTCAATCCTTATTTGTGATGATTTTTTCATCTAAAAATATAATGCCCTTCCGGTTCAAAAAGAGCAATTTCGACTGCAGGAGTGAATTTTTACTTAAAATCGACTATTTCATGAACAAAAAAAAACATTGATGAAAAAAAAAACTTGGACACCCTTATGAAACTTCTAGGGGTTCTTAGGTATACCGAGCCCTACTCTCTGGTAATTTTTTCATCTAAAAATATGTCTCCCTTCTGGTTGAAAAACAGGAATTTCGACTGCAGAAGGCAATGTACACTTAAAATCGACTATTTCATAAACCAAAACATTGAAAAAAAACAACAAAAAATGTTGACACCCTTATGAAAATTCTCGAGGTTATTGGGTGTACCGAACTCCACTGTGTGATAATTTTTTAATCTGAAATTGTGATGCCCTTCTGATTGGACAACAGCAATTTCGTCTGCAGAAGTGAATTTTTACTTAAAAACGATTTTTATGAACAAAAACATTAATGAAGAACAAACGAAGCCGAACACCCTCCTGAAAATTTCAGGGATTCTTCGTTATGTTAAACCCTAAATTTTTCGATCAAAAAAATCTTAAATTTCAGGGATTCTTCGTTATGTTAAACCCTAAATTTTAAGATTTTTTTGATCGAAAAATTTTATGCCCTTTTGGTCGAAAATCAAAAAACGGCCTAGATCTAAAATGGTGGATTCGATTTTTTTTTTTTTAACACCACAGCTTGAAAGGTGACTCTCTGACGATCAAGAATCACTATAGAAAAATTAATTTCCAGCCAAAGGAACCGATGATCCATGTGCATTAAGATGGCTCCGCGCGCCTCAGAGCGGTTTTGATGAAATTTTGAAAATCCGATATCTTCCGAATCATTTCGAATTTGGGCATATCCTTCTGGATTCGTTGTTGGGGGTCGGTAGAGAACAAGAATTTCGAAGGACATCAAAATCGGTGACCTACGCGCAGAAAGGTGGCCCGCTTGAGAGAGAACCCCCCATATGTATTCATTGCTACCGACAAATCATAAAGTACATACATGAGTTCATATAATGACGATATAACAGTAGAGTTTTCGGTATTCAAGCACCCACTGACCTCTGTCAAACGACGAAAAGGTTCAACAATTTTCAAACTTTGTTCCAAAACTGTCATTTTCCACAGCCGCTGCTTACTGTTGCCACATCATTGTGTCAAGAACGTGCAAATTTATTACCCTACCACGTGTAAATATTTTTGTTTTTTCTTTGTTTTCTTCTAGTTTTTGTTTTACGGGGTATTACAATGAGAAACAAGTATAATTTAACGAACAAATAAAAAAAAAAATTTTAACTCGCGAGTAACTCTAGTCTGTGTCAATTATAAAGTGACCCGAAAGTTCGAGTACCTGGAAATATTTAGGATAAAAAAAAAATTTTAATCATTTTGGTGAGTGACATTAAAATTTCAGTCTCCTTTGAGTGAATTTTCAGTATTTATTATGAATTCCGTGCGTAATTTTTGTTTCGTGAAAGATTATTGGTTCTTGTAAGTCGAAAAATCTTAATACACGGACATCGAACACACGATTTTCATTGAAAACGTATTTACAAAAGTCTTCAGACATGTTCAATTCTTTCTCTTTCTCTCTCTCTCTCTCTCTCTCTCTCTTCGACTTTCCTACACGTCCGTCACATCTCTGATTTTGTTCAGCTCTTTGGTATACTTTTAATAGGTTTAAGTGAAGTCGAGCACTGGAGTATGTGGGAGGGTGAAAAAGGTCGTAGATTAACGTTCATGATGGCGCTCTGATTCGAAAGTACACCTCATGTGGAAAAAGGGCATTCTTACATTTTTCAATGTCACTTCAAATTATCGTTCTATGGATAAACTATATCTCATCGTGTCGAAAAAACGAACTTTCAGTAATATCTACTACCGCGTTGATTATGCTGTTTTTGCACCAACACCCCTAGCTAATAACTTGAGTATAAAATTAAATGAATCAAGGTAATTAGTCCAGCTCTACAACTATTTCTCTGCAAAATCATACCAACCAACCGTCATTGGAAAACAAAAATCC
Organism: Athalia circularis; assembly: GCA_963978495.1. NCBI lineage: Eukaryota > Metazoa > Arthropoda > Insecta > Hymenoptera > Athaliidae > Athalia > Athalia circularis. Next base: position 13,409,387 of record OZ021700.1, on the reverse strand, counting down.
ATGTAACCAGAGCCTAAACGGACCGGTTAAGGGTCGATCGGTTTTCCGGAGGTCGGGTCACGTTAGGTGGTTTTGCCAGGTACACCGGTCGTGTTGCAGGGTCGATAGTTCCTTCAATGGGTCAAGGGTTGCCGCACGTTATAATGCACATATACACATAAATACTCATACATGGTACACAGGTGCGGTATATATGTAATATATACGTGTATCTATGTTGTGTATGTGCTCCGCGTAGGTATGATGTGTATATATAGGTGGGTTGATACCGTTATAATGTGGCAGTATGTATGTAAATTGTATATGTATATAGCTAAAATTCTTGGCATTCCTCAGCTGAGAACGTTACGGAAGTAGTGGATGTTTGATACAGCTGCGAACGGGGTTTCTTCGGCCGAAAACTATCCTAAGCCAACCCCCGCACCTGACTAACGAACACTAAGAGGAGTACGAGGGAGGTATATATATACAAGCTTTATCTCGTACAATCTAGTTGGGTGACTCCCGGTAGAATCGTAGGGTTGGTCGGAAGGTAGCGTAACGGATTAAACCGGTGGACGTGACTTTCCTTCTAAATTCGATTGCGAAACAGTTCAACGGCCACGTGCACATGTCTAACCAACCCTTTTATAATGCTTAATGCGGGTATACGTAATTAAGGGTACGAGCAACTTATTCCAGAGCTTCCAACCACCGTTAGAATCGCATTAAATTTTATACTTGTTACTTTCCAGTCTCTATTACCATGTGTTTGTTCTTTTTCCCACGTCGTGAACTTTTTCCAGTCAAATCGATCGATCTACCACCGCAACCAACCTTTTTGTAATCGGCTACTTCTTCTATCGTGTTATATTTTTTCCTTGTCTTTTTTGTTTCAATCGATGTATGTATGAAATAAATCAAATAGTGCGATTTCCGGATTTATAACTGGCCGCTACGGAGGCACGTATTTCATGCGGTACGATCAGTGCGTACAGGGTTAGCTGAAAAAAAAAAAAAATACTAATTTTGAAACTGTAATGAAAACTGAACGTTCAACCGAATTCTACCGGTGAACGATTTCTCTTTTCCGGCGAATGATTATAATTAAAAGAATGTATAGCTTCCGTGCATTCCATTTGCGAAAATTTAACAATTCTTCATTTCTCACGGCGAGAAATACGCGCTTTGATGTATAAAAAGCTCAAATTTTTTGCATGTTCGTTACACGAAAACAAAAACAAAACAAAACAAAACAAACAATTTACAGATGTTGTTGAGGCGATCAGCTTTTACTCGTATTTTAAAATGAGTTTTTTTCAATTTTATTTTCTAACCGTTCTGTACACGGTCGTTTTCACACGCGAATAATTTATGTGTATAATGTACATATTTTATAGCTTCTGCAGAATTAGCGTGTTGTTTGGCTAATGATATGTGGGCACGTAGGAAATACTTCGTTTTCGATACGAACAAAAGATTCTTCGGGTATTCTACGGAGGACTAAAAACGAGAGGGGCATAATCCATAATTTTTTGCTCGTAACTAATTTGTTGCCATGAAAAGCGTGTCCCACTATAAAGTAATCAGGACAAAGAAGTACGGAAATTACATTACTTTAAGTGCTAACTACGTGGTTCGGAAAAAAGTATAATGAAGCATACAAAGTATTCCTTTTTTGAAAATTTGGGTGTTGCGTTACCAACAGAAATTCCTCGATTCGAATACAAACCATTTTTTCCTTGTAGAGTCAATAGTGTTCGAGAGATTGATACTAAAAAAGTTGGATGTCAATGCAAAACATAGAGATTTCCAAACTTGAATTTTCACGTGAATCTTCCCATGGATTATAAGACAGGTCATAATTAGCCTCGTAATTAGCTGATGTTATTATTCTTATTATTCTCATATTTATGACAGCGTATTTCGGTTGAAGTGAACGAACTGAAGGGTATAATATCTCTGTTATCTACCAGCATAAAAGGGATACGTCTTTCAGTGAATATGTCCCGGTGCCTCCTTTGTTTTTTTTTTGCCCTCTTCTTCCTCTTCCTTGAAATTAGCTTCGAATCGCAGGATGAGATAACCTTTATATTATACACAATCACACTCGTCATAATTAGCAAAGCGCGCGTCGCTCCAATACCTATCCACCATGCGTATGTGTGTCAAGTATGTATTGGGTATAATATATAATACATATAGCTAGGCCAGGCCAGAAAAAAAAATTTTTTTTTTTGATTTCGTCTCTCACAACTCAATTATTAGTGTTAGATGTAATAATGACTTTGTTGAAATTTGAGGTTCTCCGAATAAATTTTAGAGGTTGCGCATCGAGTCTTAATATTTGCTATTTGATTAACACGTAAAAAATAACTTTTCACTGTTCAAAGCATGGTATCTTCTGATCCATTAAGCCTACAAAGCTCAAAAGGGGCTCATTTTGACGCTTCTTGCGCAACCTTTTTTTTCATAACATAACTTTGTTCTAAGGCTCAAGGAGTAATATCTGGATAAGTATCGAGTCTCGACATTTGCTATTTGATTAACACGTAAAAAATGACTTTTCGCTGTTCAAAACTGAGTTTAAAGATGCTAAGTCATCTGCTGAATGACTTGATACGCCACCACTGCAAATAATCCGACGGAACCCAAATTTTGACAGCCATTATTGGATCTAACACTTATGTTTCGAGTTGTGAGAAACGAAATAAAAAAAAAAAAATTTTTGGCCTGGCCTAATATATACCGTATACTATATATATTCATCGCGCGCTATATGTTTGTCTCTTCGTTTCATGTCGTCATGCAAGGTCAATATCAGCAATATAATAGTATATTTTTTGACTTAAAATTTTTTGTTCTTCATCTTTCATGTGTGCATACTCATGCACATGTTTATTGTATATGTGTATACTGTACGGAACATAATGATCATTACGTTCCTTACAATTATGTACTTTGATTTTTTTCTTCTTATAAACCCATTTTTATAGGTACTAAAAACATTGATTGCTTCATGTTCATCATCTTATTTTATTTTAGTACAACCACGGTAAATCTATCTTTAACCCATCTGAGATCGCCGTACATCTATTTATCGAATTGCGTACCTGCAGCTGGGTACCACATTTTAAACGAAGGGTTTCGATCTCGGTTTCGATTATTTCGAAAGCCATGCTTGGTCGTATTAAAAAAATAGTTCAGATGGAGAAAATAATTGTAGAGTTTCGGGGAGATCACCATAAAATTTAATGGTTGATTTGGTTCGAAAGTATAGGCGGCGTCCTTGAAGATAAATTCGAATAACGAAAACCTAAAGTTTTCCACAGAATCTTAGGGCAATACACTTAGAAATAGATTCCAGTAAATCTATTTTTGGTATTTACATTTATATCGTTGCATCGGTCCTTTTGAATCCTGTACAAATTGCTGATGCTGCGCTGTCGCTACTAGGAATTGTTGGAATTGAAGAAGCGAGCTCAGCTTGGCGCCTGCAGCGAAGTTTCAAAATGCAAGTCTCTATGGGATATAAATGAATACGTTTGCTAGGTATTCCGTATATGAGGGTACAGGGTGTGTTGGGTACATGTGTTGCATATGCGTGTAAATCTTTTTGCGGTTACCTATTTCCTGCAGATCCAACTAGAGAGCTCAGAGGTCTTCGGTGAGTCGTTTCGGAAATTACTCCGGAATTTTTCGGTGTATGAATTTTCCGAACGGATTCATATTCTTAAAACTTAAAGCAGTGAATTTAAAATGACGGACCCAATTCAGAATCCCCCATTCTGAATATACCAAAATTCTCGTCCGCATAGGATCCCCCGGTGTAGATTGATGCGCGGATCAAAATTCTAATTCACAAAATCCCCCATTGTGAGGACCGAAATTCTCGTCCACGGATTTCCTACTTTTGCGGATGAAAAATTTTCGCGAAATTTCATTTCACGACGCAGTTATCTCCATTTCAATTGAATTGATTCGTATGATAACTCGATAATGACACTGTACGAAAAGTACCGCGGAAAACATGCGCACGGTAAGCAGGAAATTATAAACTGCTGCAGCTGCTTTTTCTCATTTCCATTGATTACTGTACACCGTTTTTTAATCATGCTACACAATATCTGAATATCAGATATAATGTAGAATTGATGAAAACATTTTATACGCGTTCCATGGAAGATATAATATGCTGAAGTATGTGAAGTATAGGTACACATATAAACTATACAAAAACTATGGAGGTATTTATTTACATAAGAGTATGAAAAATGCAATGAAAGGAGAGGAGGAGAGGAGGAGAGGTAGAGTGGGTTCATTGCAAATGATGTATACATATACGCGTATGTTTTGGTAGCCTATGGCAATTTTCGAGGCAGGTATTATTCAGGTTTCCTAGTTTCCCGCAGTTTGCCTGGCTTTCCACGTTTTGGCGGTTAAGCGACCTGTAGTATACCTACCTACTTGAATGACCTACATGATGTCTATATGTATCGTATATTACGTTACCTCTTCGTTGTAGGCACTCGTGATATCCTCATATTTCACTGTAATTTGCAGCAACTCTTCGTTAAATACCTGCAACCCCCTCACACATGCACGTAGAGATTACACATTATTATCGAATCTATTCCTGTGTTCATGTAGGTACATAGTACCGATATGTACGCCATGTGCACATTAAAAGCGACCGTATAAAGCAACTGCGACCGGATATCTATGTAGGTATATGCTATTATGGACTTGAATAGGATATTATAGCTATATTGTGATAATTTTTTGTTACAATGAACTCATAGTATACCATTTATCACTTAATTGCAGTTGCCTCGTTCATATTTCACTGGAGTGGGTAGGAGAAAAAAGAAGTTAACGTCTCCAATTTCTGAGATTCGACTGAACATCAACTTTTCTGATAGATTTGAACAGAATAAAAATTCATCAGAGTTACGGTAGTTGATAGAAAATAGTGGTTCGAAAATGAAGCGAAAATTCATTTTCTTACGACATTATTGAATCTCGAACAAAAATACTGTCCATAAAATTTACCCCTCTCTACGGTATCTACGAATATAATGCACACATTTTATATTAGATGCGAAAATACCAGATGTGCGTGGGGGTGTGGATCACCGAAGCATGAAAATTTCTTAGGATAAGCACGCGTGTATATTATACCCATAATAAAACACACACACATGGCTCGTCACGTGAATATTCAATTTTTTGATACAGTTTAGGTATGTATACATTATATATGCATACATATGTGTGCGGTATATAGTATAACAATATGACCCTGTAACCCATCTATTCTGAGGTGATACGATACATGCATGGGATAAATTTGAACGAAGGTCGGCTCAAGCCCAACTTTTTGAACCAATTTTATCTTTCTCTGCATCAAAATGTGTGCAAAATACATATTATCGGGATGCATATACACATAATTGTGTGTGTACGATATCCCAGGGTGGTGCGTTATTTTGGGATTCATTTTTTGATTTCAAGTCTAACCCCAAAATTCAACGTATATCCATGTCAAAATTTATTGCTTGGTTGCAAAAGAATGGAAGAACCTCGCAACAGTTATGTGGGGATCGAAGACAACCGCTGGTTTATTCAGGGTCGCTCAGAAAATGGTGTTCAAAAATTCCCCTTTTTCGTTGAAAATCATGGAATTTGTTCTTTCGTCTCGCTCAACTCACCTGCGGGTTCGATTTTTCTCATTCCTGGAGAAAGACAAAGTTTTGCAAAATGAAAAAAAAAACTAGTTCAAGCTTAAATTCATGAAATTTATCATACATTACATAGGTACAAGTATTTTTTGGAAAAAAGCAAGAAAGTCGAAAATCAATGTGCCAAAAAAATTTGCAGGGCTAAAGTAACGATGAGATTTATATGCGGTTTAATGAGACTTACAAGGTGTAAATTTTCTCGTACACCACATAACCGACAATGAGACGAGATGGTAAAGATAAAGTTTGACACGATTTGCAAAAACTGAAGAAAAAGAATAGAGAAAGATGAAAAAGTAATTGCATATACCAGCTGAGATTTTCAACGGGGTTATTCAATCTTCCAATCTTACCGCGACAACGTGTTATGTATACCACATATGTGGAGAGATGAGTTGTTGGCTCCCAATATCTTTCTTCCGTCAGTTTTTTTTTTTTTTTTCCACGAGCGTTCCGAAGTGACATGTGCGAGATAGTGGAAATCGAGGATACATACCTGCGAATACATATGTGCACGTAGCTATACAGGTACAACTCACTGACTCCGGATACCGCTACGTTTTATGTGCTTACTTTTTGGCTTTATTTTACGTTTCCTAAGAATGTTTGATACCCACGGCACACTGATATGATTTCAAACTGATTTAACTCTATTTACGCTGTTGCCAATTTAGAGTTTTACAATCTTATCGTTTGCCTCACTATCAGCTGTAACATAAATGACGAGGTAAATGAGATCGGACCCGCTCAATAAATTATTTTTTTCTTCCACTTTTTTTTTTCTTCCATAGATTGGAGTATATGAGCACAATTTCATCTATCAATTCAAAAATCTTGCTGTCAAAAGACGAAAAGAAAAAAACAAAAGTGAAAGCTGTAATAATTGAGTATTGGAAAAAAAGGAAATTAAATTATCGGTTGAGGTAATGATTTTTTTCAATTTCTTGGTAAAAAGTATTTTCTTTCATCAACGTGTGTAAAACCTTGATTCGTATTACAGGACTTTAAGGGTGTTTAAGATATATTCTCCGCATCCAACGGATATTCTATGGTTCTCGGAAATTCGAGAAATTTTCATCAAATTCTTCGGCGTGCGACATTGAGCTTGACATACACCCAGAGAAGTATTGGTATACACATCCTATTATATCCTTGACAATTTTTTTTGCTCCTTCACTCAATCTTTTTCTCTCGCTATTATCACACCCCTTGATGGACATTTCTAAATTTTCCTCTCTAGAGAATTATGCAGACACGTGGAAATATCATCCGTTTTATATTGAATGTGTGCTGCTGTCGAGATATTATATTTGAATATTGAGAGAAAGAAAAGAGATCCCTCAAGTCCTGATTTATTCGTTATCATCAACACCGTGAAGATCATTTTATCTGATTACCGATGTACAGTTTCGCACGGGCTCGAGTTCCGCAAAGGAGAAACGTCATCAACTTGGAAAATTATAAATCAGAAGGACGTTACTGACAATGAAACGAAATTCAAACGTACGCAGCTATATAACAAGGAAAATGACATATTATAAGAGGAGAGAAAACCAAGGCGAAGTGAAGAGAGAGAAGAAAAGTGGAAAAGGAGGCTGTGTGTGCGGAGAGGAATGTTAGCGCTGGATGCCCAGAGGCGTTGCTGAGGGTTGAGAGGTTCATTTCAGGGAGGCGCCGCTGCCTCTTTTTTACCCCCCTTTCCCCGTATATATATATATGTATACCGAAGGTATACTTATATATCTAACGTCACCCGCGCGACGTGACGCTGTTCTCCTCACAACGACGCCTTCCTTCACAGTTCCCCACACTTACACGTATGCGTATATATATTATAAAAACACACAAAAAAATCGTCCCGGCACGAAAATTCTGCCGTGGCAAACGGAGTAGTTCGCACCGCGACGCGCGGCCGTTCCTTTCATATACCTACAAGGACAATTTTTCTTTGGCTTTGTCTTTTTTTCTTCTGTTTTGTCGTTTTTTCTTCTGTTTTGTCGGTTTTTCTTCTTTTCCTTCCTTTATTTTGTATTTTTTTTTCTGGTCCTGAAGACAACTTTTATATCGACCCACAAAAAACACCCTTCGCTCATCAGTACGTGGGGACTGATTTTTCTTTTTGAAATCATTTTTATTTTTTTCTACTTCAAACATACGTCATATATTGACTTCTATTTAATTTTCGGAATTTCTCGTTGAAACGATCACCCCATATCGCGTTGCAAGCTCACATAGTTAATTAAATATCATGGAGTGGATGATTTCTTGAAACAAAATAAAGAAGAAAATATGCATCCGGACTTTGATAACTACATGAGCTGTGAATCAAATTAGAGAGGGAAATTTCGCTGCCAAGAATACTTTTGACGCAGAGTAATTTTATCTAATGTATACCAGAGTAATTTTGTGTATATTATATACACACACATATAATCAAAAACGATAGTGACCAACTACATGGAAGGTTTTTTCTTCTGTATCTTCTTTTTTCGGTTTTTCACTTTGATAAAGTTGACGACTTCACAGAGTAGGGAAATAATTACCAGTTGGATTCGGGGGTGAGAAAGTTTTACAGGGGAATAGAGGGGCCATTAGAGGGAATTTCTAAATGATAAATTATACGAATTTAATTCTAAAACTTGGCAACTAAATAAATTGAACCACTTTAACGGGGTCAGGTATATAATATAGGTACGTACCTATGTACATAAATTATAATGTACATAGGCATATACAGAGATTGGTTCGTTTGATGTGAGCGGAGTAAAGTATATAAAGTATAAAGTAAAGTATATACATATATATACCAGCATCAGCAGTGACCTGCAGGGCAAAAATTAATCGCGACTCTGCGGCTTAAAATTGAAATATACCTATATGTATATAGACTAAAGACATGTAAGTTTGCATATTTTATGACTCAATTAGAATCCTCTATACATATTTGTAGAATTCCACGGTGTTTAGTGGGATACGCAAATTTTCTATACCGTCACTGCGACAAACCGGTGATTCGCTATAGGATGAATTGAAGAGAAAAAAAGAAAAAGAAAAGAAAATGAAAGTGAAAAAACGAATCTGTATTCTTCAAATATTATAATGCCGTATCGTAAAAGCCCCATTTTCTTCACCCATCCCCATATGTATATATCTATACCTACATGTATAATATAGGTATTTGAAATTCAAAAGGTGTGAGAAGCTATTGTCGAATGTTATGTATCACAAGAAAAAAGGGTTTTGTTTCAACAAGTACTATGCCGATGTGAGAAGGAAAAGTGAATTTTGCAAATATATGTGGGGTGCGTTCAAAACTGATGAACAAAATTTATTTTTTCTGCGATTATTTGTGAAAGAATTTGAAAATTTGATGTCAAAAACATGTATATACGCACAATTATACCGTAGTAGGTCACGAGTCAATTTTATATACCTCCCATTGGGTATTAGAATTTTTCAAGCTTTTTCTGGCAATCCGCGGTTCTGCGCTCTCGCCCTCGCCTCCCCCGTTCCGGAATTGTTGCCAAACTTCAGAAACTCGGGGGATTGATTTATGCAGTAAGTATATTTCATGAAAATTTTTGACCGGAGAGTTTGTCTCCCCTTCTCTATTTTGGAGAAACGGTTTTGATAATAATATGTTCTTTTTTTTCTAATCCGTGGCACATCCGAAAATTAGATATCTGAAAATCTCTTGAATTTTCAAGAATTTCTAAACAGCAAATCTGTTGGGAAATCGATATTTTCCGTTACCTTTTTTTTGTTTGTTGGGAAAATGGGAGCATTAAAATGCAAATGAGAGAATAGCGAAGACCACCTTATTTCTAAGTATACACATAACAATGAAACGTTCAGCACGCCATCTATCTGACAGATGCTCAATAAAAATCACCCCATAAAAGCGGAATGACGCCGGACGAGTGATAATTGAAAGTGAATCGAAAAAATAATCGGCTGTCACTTTCCAAAAAAGAGTCCGTCGAGTAGCACGCTCTTCGAGTTTGTATTATCCTTCCAGCTCATCTCCCAGCTGAGCGTTTGTTAATATATTATTCGGGTTTCAAACGGTGTAAGGATATACCATATAATATAGTAAAGAGAAAAGAATAAGGTACAACGGTACGAATACGTAGGCCCTATACGGAGTTAAAACCGACTTTTTTTGTCTGGTCATGTTATACCCACAGTATATGTACTAAAGGACAAAAATGAGTCTAAACAAGTTCTTACATAAGCTCTATATATGCTTTATACATATTTCGCTTCAGGGTCGAGTCCCGTGGGTAACCATGGCAATGAACCAATAAAGACGGTGTCGAGTTGAACCACTTCAAAAGGGAACATCTCGCCCCGACATCTTATCCGGCGTGCACTGCACGGTAAAGATCCTCAGGGTGAAACGAAAGAAAAAAAAAACCATCTCTCTTCTGACTACAATAAGACATTTTAAAAATACTATTACGTAAAAATACATCTATAGCAAATATATGAGAAGTACTAGGCTTCGTGGTAGAGACCCTTTTTCTCATCTTTTCTTTCATACTCGTCCTTCCACCCCTTTCCCTTCCGCCCCTCTTTTATTATAAATATCATACCGCATCTAACTTAAAAAAAAAAGAAGATTTTGAATCGGTGTCGATTAAATCGTGTACCGTTCCTCGGGGGCTTCTATGGCATATCAGCTAGCTTATTTTTATTTTATTCAATTGTTTTTTTTTGCACTTTGTGCGATAATTCCAGCCCAAATGAATTTCATCGATCGTTCTTTGTTTGAAAATATTCAAGTTATGACCAAATTGCCGATTGTTTCCCCCCTCATTTTCTCGAAACAATCAGTATAAAATATTGAAAACTATTCACAGGAAAAATACAACCTCCCACTCTAGTTTGCAGATTGTCGTATACCAAAATGAAAATCCCATATGGCATTACTTATTCGTAATATCCAGTGCTTGCACATACATGTATATGTACAGTATGCGAACCTACACCTTATACAACAACGTGTAAAGTTATTTTCTGTATGTATAATTCAGTAGCGTATTTATACCGATATCTACCTGCAAAAAAGCAAACAAAAAACGAGATTAAAACAAGGAAAAAATGAAACGAAATGAAACAACAACGATTTTATATGTACTACTTCAGAATCCACACGAATATTATATATGTTACACGTAACACACATCTACGTACCTCGCTAATTGTGCTATAAATCAGAATTTAGCGCTTTTACCAAGTTTTTTTTACCCCTCAGGTCGCGAACACCCCTGTGGCAAGTGGCGGTTCCTGCCGTGCTGCTGCTTGCTTGCTGTAGGTGAATTATTGTTCCACTTTAAGTCCGCTGTGTTCTTTGGTTTCTTTTTTTCTTTGGTTTTTAATTTTCTTTTCCTCACCTCTTGTTCTCATTACAGAGCGTTATACCAGCAGGGTCATAATTATGTTGTAATTCCTACGTTCTAGAAATATTTATTATATTACATAGTAGGTACGATCTACATGCATATGTAGGTATACGTGTATGAATATCCTAATTCCGAACAACTCTGCAGGTTAAATGGATTGGCGATTCACATTTCATTCCTCTTTTATTTCAATTTAGTCGAATCGTTCTTAATTTGTTAGTACACAGATTTCTTTCCGTTCTTCCGTTCTTTTTTTTTTACTCGATGAAAAGCTTTCAATATCTAAAAAGCTCTGGAAAAAATCAAATAGAATACGCATGTGTTTCAGTATACTAGAATGAGAAATATGTATGTAGGAACAAGCAAAAAAATAAAGATAAAGGTATGAAATCGTCAATATCTATATCTATACGTTTTTGGATAAAAAATATTTCCATACCCTTTGCTTTTGTATTCTTATGTAGTGAGCAGGTAAACGATTTGCAAATACGAGATGGAATGTACATATTATATTTGGAACAAATTTTGTATGGTCGAAATAAAAATGGTGTTTCATAGTCCAAAGTATATAGATATGCGGACACATATATCGGATACCTACTCCTCAAATTTTATTGAAGCTTTTGTGTTCGTTTTCTGTTTTCAGAATTGCGTGAAGGGACTGCAAAGTAAAGATCAACGGGTGAAAGAAAAGTCAACACAGAGAAGATTTCCTATAATATCAAGACTTTTCCACCGAGATATTTGAGGGAATAACAACTATAAGAAAAAATAAATCCGCTTTTCCGGGGGTTGAACCAAAGAGAAAGAAAAAATAGAAACGAATAAGTAAATGAATAAATAAATACACAAATATATAAATAAATAAACAAATACTAAAGGAAATAAAATCAAAGAGAAATCCTCATCGTTTATGAAAAATGAAGGCTACAGTGACGTCATCGCGCAGCATCGGTACTTCGATTACTTGAAGAAGAAGAGGAAAAAATCTAAAATCAAACCAAAGTCGTACGGTTTAGGGAAATCTCCGAACAGTCATGCCTTTCACGGTGGATCCTTTGGACTCCATGACGTCGGAAATGACGTCTAGAACGAGTGCGGGAGGTTTTTTAACCGGAGATCCACTCGTAAATGGAACTTATTCCGACGAAGAAGAAGAATGGCCGGAAACATCGGTTGCAGTATTGAAAGCGTGCATTTTAGGGTCCATAATTATAACAGCTGTTTTTGGAAATCTTCTTGTAATGGTATCGGTAATGAGACATCGGAAATTGAGGATAATAACGAATTATTTCGTCGTATCTTTGGCACTCGCCGATATGCTCGTGGCCATGTTTGCAATGACTTTCAACGCAAGTGTACAAGTAACCGGAAGATGGTTATTTGGATATTTTATGTGCGATGTATGGAATTCACTCGATGTATATTTCAGCACAAGTTCAATACTGCATTTAATGTGCATATCGGTTGATCGATATTACGCAATTGTTAGACCACTCAAGTATCCTATAAACATGACCAAAACGGTCGTTGCTTACATGTTATTGGCTTGTTGGTTGTCACCTGCCATAATATCATTCATACCCATTTTCAATGAATGGTATACGACGATAGAAAACAGCAAATACAGACACGAACATCCCGAACATTGCGAATTTAAAGTGAACAAAGGTTATGCGATACTTTCTTCATGCATTTCATTCTGGATACCATGCACGATAATGATGCTAACCTATTACGCGATATTCAAAGAGGCCAATAAACAAGAAAAACAAATGCACAGCAGAATGGGAAACGCAATGTTACTGAGTCACAGACCGAGCAAGGATATTAATAACATGAACAATTTAAACGGAGAATTAAACAGCGGTGGTGGTTCGTCAAAAACATTAACATTGAATGAAATAAATACCGACCATCTTCACACGCCAACTAAAGATAAAAATATGATTAAAATGAAAAGAGAACATAAGGCTGCGAGGACCTTAGGAATTATTATGGGTACTTTCATAATATGCTGGCTACCATTTTTTCTATGGTATGTTACGACAACTCTTTGCGGTGATGAATGTCCGTGTCCAAGTTTCGTCGTTGCATTACTATTCTGGATTGGTTACACTAACTCAGCACTTAATCCAGTCATATACGCATATTTCAATCGAGACTTTCGGGAGGCTTTCAAAAATACATTACAATGCGCTTTCTGCTCGCTATGCAGGAGGGAACCCTCCGATCTCGAAGCTTTGGACTTTAGGAGACCTTCGCTCAGGTGAGGTGAACATTTTTTTCGTCATCATCGACATTTTTTACGCTGACAATATCTGCTTTTTTAATATTTCTTTATTCATATTTTCTATTTTTTATGGTTGAAGAACATACAATTTTTCGTTATTTGATGGAATTATGTACTTATTGAAAATGCCCACGGGAATTTCTACCGATCATTGTCGACCGATCAACTGCGGACTTTAAAATGTCGATGTCCCTGGAATTCTCAACTCATGTCTAACATATTTTGGATCTTGGGATATTTGCTAATGCGCCCAAATACTTCATCAGTTTATGCTATTTTTTATCTGAAAACATGTTTTTTCACTAAAACCGCCGATACGAGAAGTAGAAATGTCTCATCAATTGCTCGAATCCTTCGCATCGATTGTCAATAATCGGTGTATTCGCCCATAGATATTACATGGTATTTGTTGTATCAAACTATATGTGTCCTACATTACCATTATTTAGCATATAACACGGAAAGTACCAAAAAACTGAACAGAAAAAAAATACTAAAAAAACACGAGTTCTTCAAAATGTATGTATAAAAATATCGCTATCGCAGCTTCTTTGCATATTTATCACTTATCATTATTTTCCTGCAATGTTGTAGTATACATACATGATCGGGCAGTGGTGAGCAAATACGAAAAAAAATATTGGAAAATATTTTTTCAATTTGTTGAAAAAAATGTTAAACGAAACCCTCATCTTCAAAATAGCGCAATTTTTTTAAATGTTAGTGGCGACAATGTTGCTCATTGCCGTTCGATTGAGGTACACGCATAGAAACGCATGCAGCAAATTGCAACTTGGGAACTTGCACAAAAAAAAAAGAATCAAATCGTAGGCATGTAAAATGGTATAGATCTGAACAACTTGATGGAATGTATTTTTTCTTTTTTTTTTTAATTTCTTCAATTCAGGTACGATGACAGGACGAAGAGCATCTATTCAGAAACTTATATGAAAGTCGACCGGAGAAGATCGAGTGAATTTGGAAGCAGTCTCTGAGAGGAGACAAAATTTAGATTTTAAGTCATTTATGATAAAAAAAAATAAAAGGTAGAACAAAAGAAAGATTGAAAATCAAAGTAAATGAGAATTCACGACTCCTAAAATTCTGCCAAATTAATATTCGCAATGTTTAATAGATAAATGATGGATACAGAATAAATATGTATATAATATACGCAGATATTGAATCTAATATGGGTATATGATATACATAACTATACATAATAATATCTGAGTTGGTATATGTAAATTTAAATGAGCGAGGAATGCTATTAAAATATGTGATTGGAATATGTGAAATTGTATGTAGATCATTATGATCGATTATAATTGTATATCTATAGGTATATGTTGATAATTATATTGCCAAAGATAGAGTGAAACTATATATACTTATGAACTAGCTATAACACATACCTAATTATATTGTAAAATCAGCTTCGTAAAACAGGTTGCACGACCATTCATCTTGCCATTTGCGACAGGTGTTGTTTTTATCCTCTTCACGTTTGTCTCCAAATTTCATGAATAAAATAAAAAAATATTTCGATCATTGGATGCAAAAGGTTTTTTTGTTTTGATTCAATGATCACGTGAGTTCTCCGAACAAGAAGATAATAACATTAATAAATAAATATTCAAAATTGGAATATATATATGTGTATATTGAATGAGCTGAGTATGAATTTGATGAGAAAAATGAATGATTAAACAAATGCGGAAACGAATAAATGAACAAGTAAACTTATCATCATTGAATGTAATGTACGTGTATACCTATGTGTAGAGTATGAAGCATGTTATAGCCTACGTGTATATCGACGTGTAAATAATTTTTAACCATAAGATTGTATTTTCATATGTTTGCTAGGTATATCTACTATACATTATATTAAAACTGCATTATACCTGCAATACCTACCTACTTACCCAACCTAATATCCATACCTATCTTAATTATACATACATAAGAATTATTGATCAAAAGCAATCAATTAACTCGCATAAAAGGTGGTATGTTAATAATTTTGCGGCTAGTGATACTTTGGAGCTTTAATTAATCGTTTAATTATCAATTTATTAATTGTTGTTATTATTAAAAAAAAAATGAATATCAGTTGTTGATT
Organism: Athalia circularis; assembly: GCA_963978495.1. NCBI lineage: Eukaryota > Metazoa > Arthropoda > Insecta > Hymenoptera > Athaliidae > Athalia > Athalia circularis. The sequence continues at coordinate 13,393,844 of OZ021700.1, read as the reverse complement.
GTTAGCTCAATTATTGTCATTAATATATCATACATATACAAATACATTATAGAATGTGCAGAAGGAGGACGAAGAGCTTGTATTTATTTGGAAAATATGTATATAAAATGTTAGTAAATCAGAAAAAAAATTTCAAAAATTAAAATTAGTGAAAAAAATATCGGCCTACGCATTCGTACGGCTCAAAACTTATTCTTAATGCCAATACATACGTCATAAAATGAGAACTAAAAAAAAAACAAGAATAGAAAAACTATCGAGATTATTTACGATTAATATAAATGCAGTGATCATTGAACATGCAAAAAAAGAGTATCTTTCTCTCCACTTTCCGTTATTATCCAAAAGGTATATTAATTTCTAAAGGTATTCATTTGCTTTCTTTCTATTCGTCTCTATGTCTCTTTTTTTCAGTTGCTATTTCTGTCCGGTTTCCAACTTTATTTTCATTGCTATCGCTATAAATGTAAATAATTTTTTAAACAATAATAATGATACAAATAATGATAGTAACAATAATAATATTAATGAGAGTGATTGATATCAGATACGATATTAATATATGCGCCATGAAATTAAAAGCGTGTGGAAAAAAAAGAGAAATGAACAGAGAAAGCACGCGAAGGGAAGAATAAAATTTGACGAAAAATTTGGGCTTGACGCAAGTAATCGATACCGTTCTATTTCAATTTCACTAGAGAGGGATAATAATAAACGAATATTAGCCGGCTGCGTGTCAACAATCAAATGCAATATTAGGACATAGGGCATATTTTAGATATTTAACATATGCGTAAACAGTTTGTAAGTAAATTGATATGAATATTGACAAAAAAAGAACCCCAATTGAAAAAGAAATATATGTATATATGTATACAGCGCAGACAGAAAATAAATGAATGAAAAACGAAACCCAAGAAAATAATAATGCAGATCAGATACAGAACAAAAAAAAATTAATTAATTAACAACACAAATTATCCTTATGCAATCTATGATAATCAATGGAAAATTTAGAATAAAACTTTTCAAAAATTCACCAACAGTATCACCAAAGCATATAGTAGAAAAGTGAAGTACGTTCATAAAATATCATTAACAGCCTTTGTTGGGGCCAAAAATGATTTTTTTTCGCTCTATTTATTGCAATCTCTTCCTTCCGCGTCACGTTAACTCAACTGAAAAATATGTAGACTTGAATGGCACACTTTTTGGGTTGAAACTTACGGAAAAACGATCCTCAGCATGCTCCAAGTAATGATCGAAATAATGATTGTATTAATAATGATGATGATAATAATATTACCAATAATGATGATAATAATAATAGTTTGATTGATAATGATAAAAATGGTATCGATAGATGGAAAGAAGAATTGTAGATATTAAATATTGAATCGCAAACTGCGAATATTAATTATTAAAGTAAATCAATAAAATGCATCATGCAATAAATGTAATTGTATAGGTAGGCGAATAATAATTACAACAATTACCTACAACTACAACAACAACAATAGTCATATTAACAATGACGATGATAGTAAATATCAAATTTTTTTCTAGTCATATGACCAATGGAATAAAAAAATATTCAGATCGCTGTATACCAATGTATTGTATATTTACACATAATAATGATAATAATAATAATAATACGATCATCGTTAGCATATATTCATGACGGCACATTCGATTACTTATAATTGTAAAATAAACCTGTAAAACACTGCAATGTAAAAATTGTTATCAATTTTTCTTGGTCGTAGAAAGACATTCGATTTGGAAAAATTAGTTGTTACTTATTAAATTTTATTCTTGCTACGAGTTCATCGTTATACGTTATAATTTGAAATTATACAAATGTAATTACCTAACTTCTGTTATTTATTTATTCATTTTTTTGTTGTTTGTTTTAATTATAATACATTACACGACAATCTCGTATTCATACACGTGTATAATCACGGTGAAACACGCCGTATATAGAAGCAACTAACAAAAGTGTAACATATTTAGCAACCTACCCATGTAGCGGCGGCAGCAGGAGAATTTTGGATCATAAATTTCGTTGCGAACGCCACAGTATCACGCAAATTAACCGTTTACAGAAAAAGATTCAACAACAAAAACAAAAAAGAAGAGAAACCAAAAAAAACTGCGTAAGATATTATCGTGTTACCTTACGCGATGCCATGTATACTATGGCCACAGGAAAAACAAATTGCTGCACGCAATCGTCCCAAAAAAAAAACTCAGAGAAAACATTGGAGAAAAAAATGGAAAGAACAAAAATAATAATTAATTAACAATGTAATAGTAAATATAACAAGAATTAGATGTATCTGCACAAATGTTAATTGAGATCGTTGTGCAATATACGCCTAAATTTAGTGTGTGGTATTGTTAGCTTTCGCAGTCTTTTTGTTTTTTTTTGTGTTGTGTTTCTTTCATGTACATATGGTTGACAACGATGATAAATTGATTTTACAAATTATTGAACATATAATTGAAATAGGTTCACACACATTACGTACGTGCGAAAGAATTATACACACATGAATAGATCTGTATTGTGTGATAGTGTTACATTAAATAATTACATAACAATAATGAGCAATACTCGCGAATTATATATATACGTATATAATATTTATAATAACAAAAATAATCATGATAATAATGAAAAATTCCAAGTACATAGACATATATATGGTCGATTATGCAAAACAGTCAGCAGAATAAATATATGTGTATTAATCAATAATAATAATAGTAATAATAATAATAACAATAATGATAATAGTATAAATAATAATACAAGAACTATAACAATTATATACGTATGATACATACCTATAGACATGTATATATTTACGTGATTTGATTATTTATTCACCGACTCATTTACAATAATATTGTATACATGTATGAATAAATATAAATATATAGCCGCTTTATGTGCGCGCTACATGGTTTGTCGGGCAACATAATCAAAAAGAAAGGAAAAAAAAACAAGACAAAAAAAATAGCAAAAAATCAAATAAAATAAAAAGTATAAAAATTGTCCCCCTAATTCATGCAAAAACAAAATAAATAAAATTAATGAATACGTCATTATTATTGTTATACCTGTATAGCTGTGTACCTAATATACATATATATATACCTAACTATACACCATCATCATGTCACCTATTACATCTACATAGAAATAAATATACATATACGTATACATGGATAAATGTATTATCTAACCTCAAATCAAACGATATAGTGCGATTGCTAAAACGAAATTTTTATGTATTGTACATAGATGATTATAGATGTGCATAGAAATAAAATAAAAAAAAATAAATTAACAAAAACCATAACATATTACATATTATATCAATAATGGTAATGAAAAAATTTTAATAATAATTATGGATGAGAAGTGCATATATATATGTATAGAAAAATTGAAACAATTTCATTTCTAACTATATTCACGATAACAAAAAAAAAGCATTCTTTTTTTTCTGACGTAAACTTTGAATTGTACATTATTCCAAACCATTGTACGATTCGGACGACCAATAACTGAGGAGGTTTACTTACAACTTTTTTCAACGCTACACTTATTCTATTTTTCTATAATCGTCTTCAGTTAATCAAAGTTGGATAGATTAATCCTATTTGTCGGCAGTAGGGTGTCTCAGAGAGCTTGCATGTAGAAAAAATTGAAATTGCGTATCTGATTTTCGTTAATTTTTTTTCAGTAACTTGAGAGTACATCCGTTATTAAGTCCCAGGGATAGATGTATGCTTTATTTCTCTATAACAGCGTAAAATTTCAAGCCTCAAAATTAGAATTTTCGACAACTTTTTTTTCAATTTGATTAATTTGTCGATATCATTATTATTATTATTATTATTATTATTATCATTAGTATCATCGCCAACACCGCCATTGTCCGCTTTATACGCTGATTATATCTCATAAATTTGTACACGCTCGTGAAATACATATCATACAAAGAGCAATCGATATCGTAAATCAGTGATGGTACTATACATACTTTTTTTTAAATTTTGTTGTTTTTATTGTTATTCTAATGATCATCATTATTATTTTTCCAATTATTGCCATTATTATCGATATTATAAATCACCTAATGAAACGTTACATGTTTATTTAACTGTGAGAAGCCTGATCGATGGAACGTTTGCAATTTTGTGCAGTGGTAGTGAATGAAAAAGAAGGGCACAACGACCGTAGAGGAGCTGCGCACCGAAATGGAAATAAATTACAATAAAACTTAGACAATCATAAATTGTATGTACTTCATTAAAACAGTTGTTCCGAGTAATACAATAATATGCATCTATTGAAAGAAGAAAAAAAATTGATATGATTAATCGAGGAATTAGTGGAAAACAATTCTTCAACATTTCGCTTGTATGCGTTACGCATACCTATTACCTGCGAAATAATCGAAATTGATGATTAATCCTTGTACATAACGGGGTAAACGAAAAGAGTAATATTAACTGTATTAATAAATGACTAATCAAAATAAGATGTGAAGACATTATATGAATGTTTATCTATTGTAAATAGATGTATGTATTTAAAAATAGGAATCGATAATAATTGTGAGAATCATAATCATCATAATAATAATAATGATGATAATAATATAAGTTAAGTATACGAAAGTGGCACTGTATAATAAATGTATAGTAACCCACGATAGTAGAGTATTGAAATATTTTGAATGTTACACCTTTTTTTTGTGATAATACACATATAATATGTATGTAGGTAGTATGATTTTTATTGAAATGGCAGTGATCGGTTGGAAAATAAAGATTGTTTTTTGAAGTACGTATACGTCTAAACCGATCAATTATAATGAACATATTTCTAAGAAGTGGTACAGAAAAAAAAGAGAAAAATGAATGGGAAATATTTCTCAAGTTTTTTATTTCGTATTAATCTGAAATAATTAGACCGAATGAAAAAGAAAAACGAGAAGAAAAGGAGTAAAAAAAACGGATGATTAATTCTAAAAACGTTTGCACTTTCCCTGCAGACCGCCCCGAGCCTACGTCCTCATCATCCCAACTCGAGTATCGATTGCAGTTGGGGAGTCTCCAACTTTTCGCCTTGGCCTATCTTTCCTTGCTTACAATGCAGATATAACCTACAGAGAAAATAGATTTTTATGTGTGCATACGTACGTATATACGATGCTCTTATTGTTAGCTGCAGGGCAGAGTTGGTTGCATCGCAGGAGATCTTCATCATCTGACGACGCTTGTATTACGTACCTGCAGGAAATAACAAATCTCTCTTTGCTCGTCTAAGAGAAATAGCTATTATCGATAACCTTCCACATCAGAACATGACACGGCGAAGAGCTTGGGTACTATAACTTGAACTTTGTAAGTTCTGTAACGGAAATTATCATGTTCATGATAAGGGGCATTTGTTTTTTTGTTTGTTTTTTTTTTTATTTAAAAAATTTACGTCACATAGGAAACATCATCCAACTCGTGCCATCGGATAATTACCACGAAATAACCTGTACATGGGATGGGGTGGTACTGCGTAAATACCAATTTCATAGGTATGTATCTCAGATTTCCGTGATTCGAATTTAGTACAAGTATATTGTACAACTATAATCGATATTAATTAAATATCAATGAATCACTGGTTCACCGATTAACTTTGGGGTTGGGGGGGGAGAGGGGGGAGGAGAAAAGAAAATCAGTAGACGACGTGTTTTGAAACTACATTTTTTTTTCCTCATATTGTTACGCTTCGTTTTAAAAACGCTTGAAGATGAAAATGCTTCTTTCATTGCCTGTCCCAATTTAGTTTCAGGTGCGACGGCGCCAACGAGTACGTTTGGTGTTTGGACGGTTCCGCATTGCAGCTGAACACAGCCCTGAATGCGACCAACTAACACTACAAAGTTCGAAGCTGCAGGTTTTAGTCCACAGTTACAACCGAGCCTTACAAGCATTGAATACGTCTACATAACTATAGTGTTCTACATACGTGTTTATTCTACATATACAGTGACGACCTACCAAACCTCAGTTTTCACCCTCCAACTCGAGATAGGTAGGTGAATTTACCGGGTGGGCGAAAAAGAGAACAAACTGAATACACGTTCCGAGGAAAGAGTTGTGGAAAAATATATTAATTTTGATTTCTATGATCGCGTCACTCCAAGGGTAACTCGTAAGCGACAAGTTCATACAGAAAATGAAAGGTTTTTAATTTTTCAAAAAATGTTTGCCAGAGTTGGTGAACAAGCATCATGTTCACTTCGTTATCCGACTTTTAGAACCGGCCGATTCTTAATTCTGCGCGCTTCTTACGATGTCTGACCCCTTGTAAAATTCAGTCGAATAATTTGAATCTATTCGAGGGTTGACTACGATGACCGTAGTTCTTTGCTTTCTTTCTTCATTTTCTTGTAATGTTCACATGTTTTTATACGTTATTAAGGACCAGTTAAAATAAAGTTGAAAAAAAATATTGTGGGTAAAATACAGTACGGCGATAATACTTAGGACTAAATTAGCTTTGAGGTCGAGCACGTAGCTGTGCTTGAGCTTACGGTTTTTTTCCCCTCTTTTTTTTTTACTACATTCAGCTATATTCAGGGTCGGGAATGGGTGTCCGACCTTGGTCGAGGCTAGATTTATCTCAGAGATTAAAAGCATGCAACTCAAGAACCTTTCCTGTTATATCGTTGTGTAATATACAATTAGGAAAAAAAAGAACACTCACTTGAAACGCCCTCGTGGCTTATGTATAGCACTGACCGTACCGGTTAGCTTGAATGATTAATTTGGTCTGGATGGTCTTTGATTTGCTAATAAATACCTGCGGTAGGTGTTCCAGGTAAAGTGGATCGACTTTTTACTGCAATGGGGTTCAGAGATTATTACGCTAATTCAGAACTCAACTTTTTGTCACTTGGTATAAAAAGGGTGGTCGGTGGTTGAAAAGAAAAGTCGAAATCTGAATGGTACGAGAAATATAGGGTGTGCATTTTACTCGCGAAAATTGCCCGCCATAGAAGGATATTGACCAAAACTCTGGGAGAGTATCAGAATATCGTTTGTGATTTGCAGAATCTGCTTTTATTTTTACACAAGTTATTTTGAAATTAACCAAACGTGTGGTAAAATTCCTAGCTCGAGGGTATCCGACAACAAGCATGAGATGCCAACTCCGTAACGGACAGCGGCGCCTCTAGCGACTGGTCGAAAATATTTTTCAGACGTTTTCCACTCGCAAAGCTGTTGTGCCATTCCAATTAAAACTGCGACTGGTTTTGACCGTAGTTTGATTCGAGGAAACTGAATCTGAAATCTGTAAATTGATCTACCGCTAGCAATAAAAAAGAGTTATCCGTTTGAATTTTTCCACGAGACCGTGGATCTCCAATACGGAGAGTCTCATCGTTATTTTTTTCTTTCTTAGGGGTAGTGGAACTTAGATTACAGCTTCGGAAGCGTCGGTTCAAAATATATCAGAACTAATTGCACGAACAATCTGGAAAAGTGTAACCTTCCACCCTACGAATGGAAAAAAATTAAGGATTGCCGGTTTTACATTTCTGGTCAATGTTAGATCCGAGCTTTGCGAATGGCAAATGCTCGTGAAATAGTTCGCCCTACTGGACGTTAGAGGCATCGCCCTCCGTTACGCAGCCGAAATCTAGTTCGGATTACTCTCAACTTTATTTCCAAGTTTTCCAATTTTCATGTGGGTCAATCGGATGATTTAAGAAATGGCGAAAAAAAAAGGAGTTTGGGAATACCATTATTACTTTACCGGTGTACCACGACCATTGACCGCTATTTGCCAAGTGACAAGGAGGTGAATATTCTGCGTTGACATCGAAATTGCGGACTCCGGCCAAAAATCGATTCGCTTTACCTGGAATACCTCATATATACTGTATGAACGTTGCAGTATTACCATTTCTTCTCACATCGGTCGGAATATATGGTTGAACGAGATGAATTTCAGGTCTTGTGTGTTACGGAGATACGCCTGAAAGAAGCAGATTTTCAGGATAGAGTTTTTCGCAGTTCCATGTCATCGTCCAGATGAAATAGTTTATGTCTTAACAATAAGATGACTTCACCGATACAACTTTAAATACAAGGATAGACTCTTCTCTCGAGGTCTTCGAGAAACGACCATCTAATAATCTAAACTATTCCGAATGAACATGAAATGTGATACCATATGATATATTCAGGATTTACGATGTAGAATAAAAAAAAAAATCAATTCGTTGACCTGAGAGTTCATATTTTTTGTGTCGACTATAATCATAAGTTAAAAATTTTAGAGGGATATTCTCCCAATATTTTTTATAAGGATTATCGCAAAATTCATTCTGGATTTCTACCCCCGGCTAATGGCTAACAAAAGCTGAAGTCACATCTATAGCTATACATGCTTCATACGTGGACGTCTGAATTTTACCATCAAATGTGATTTTCAGAGAGGAGTTTTCATTCTCGGTACAGAGTGTGCGAGAAAATCAATAATTAATTAAGCCGCAAAGTTAACGCTCGGTAACACTGGCAATAAATTCTCTTCCAATCGATGTGAACGGTTAAAATAAAAAAGAATAACACAAACATTTTTGCCCAGTGATTGAGCTTTTGCTCGTTATTTTCATTGAATTTTCGAATTTTTCATTGTCGATCTACAATATGTAGAATATCTGAAAAACCATTTTGTCTACTCCGAAATACGTGCATAGATTTTCCAAATATAAGAATAAAAAAAAAGTTTGCTCAACATTTTTGAGGTATTTGAAAAGCTCAAAAAGAGGGATGGGGGAACAGAAAAAGATTAACTCAATGATTCATGACTCGAGTCGTATTGTATACGAGAGTACACAGATACATATATAATGTATATGAGGGGGATACATACAAGGAACGCCAGATGAGAATCGGTGGCCCTGTTCCCACGGCTGCAAACTTCAAACACCACATTTCAAAGTTACTTAACTGCAGTTTGCTTCCTCATTTCACCTCCGCGGCGCAGTTTGATCCGCTTATCTCAAGCTCTACAATGCGCTTTTAAGTTGGTCAATTAAATTTTGTACTAATTCATGTACGCCACATACCCATGCATTTGAAAAAATATACACGAGGGTAGTATAAATTTTCCTACTCTCCAATCTGTATATATTATGAGGTAATCCTTCTGCTGCTCTCCGTATACTAAACAGCCAATGAGATGGTGCATAAAATATTAGTGGAATCTTTGAAGTAGTTCTGCAGTCTGCATGTATCTGCATTACAATATACGCCATTTTATATCTATATATTCAGAATTCTCAGAGATGACGGAAGTTGTTGATAATGTTCCATTGCTACCGCTCCACTTGACTTATAATTTCACTCAACGCTTGATGCATATTTACAAAGTTCTTTGGCGCAATTTCTGAGGCACAGATTGAAATGAAGAATCGATTTTACTGCTATGTACTAAAAATAAACGATAAGATAAAGTTTTATTTGTCAATTTAAATATCCTCCTCTCCAATTTAATTGAAAATTTCTTCAAAAATTGTGCTGAATTTTCTTCGCAAAATAAATTGAACCTAAAAAAAAGTGTTATTCTCGTTTATACCCTTGACACAAAACTATAAATGCATACAAGAACTGTTTTTTTTTTGCAACTTACTTTACCTACTGTGTTAAAAAGGGAAACGACCATTCATTTAGCTCATATTTGATGAAATCGGACGTTATTTTTAGCTGGAAAAAAAAACATCTGTTCATATTCAGCAGCTCCACATAGTGACGGCAATTTTTGGAACCCTAGTATTCAATCTCACCGGTTGAAAGCACTCAAAAGTGATACCAATGTCGAAAAGCGCTTGCTAGTTCCGAACTTTTAACAGTAGTTGGAAGTATGTGACCTTTATAACCTTTTGCAAGATACTCCCTGTTTGACCCTCAGAGGGTGTTTCGGGAAAATCGATTTGAAGCTCAATTGTAAAACAGCGAACTTCCTCACCGTTTATGAATACCTGTTTTCTCGAGTACGACGAAAAACTTTTTGTAGGAATCTGCAAGAAATGGTAGAGCTTTCCAAGACTATATGAGTGCATAGGTTTTCTGTAAGGATCATTCTCACACGGTGATAATGCATGGTATCTGATTAGAGAAGAAAGAGTAAAAAAATCCCTTTCGGAAAGACCTTGATCAGCCAAACATTCGTAGCAGGTGAACGAGGTGATTTTCTCTTGACTTGATTTTCGAATTCGAGAGTGAATTTTTTTCTCCTCTTCGTTGCCCAGGATTCTGTAGTATCCGATAAATTACGCTAAAGGGGTGAGTTGCAGGGTAAATAAAAGAACTAAGACAACAAAATGTCTGGAATATTGGAAAAACTTAAAGAAATAAGTTATCGAAGAAAGAAGCAAGAGAATTAAGGGGGAGAAAAAAATGTGGAATAAGGAAAAAGGACCGGAAAAAAACGAATATTATAGTAGGGGTTAAAGTACGACGGGGCTGCTTATACAGCGCGCCACAAACCCCATTCACCTCATCACTTTCGTATTATTTTTCCATTTTAATGAAATTACTTGCTGCTGCCTGCAGAGTTAAACTTTGCAATTTATTACCTGACTTTTTAACGAATTGAGTTATAACTTAATCGTCGACTTTAAATTTATAACTCAAACTAACTCATCCTTGCAATCTGCATTCATACAGCATGTACGTGTGTATGCAAATATGCATATGTTTGTAAACTTCAGACACCACCCATGTCACTTCGCTCTTATTTTCGATTTTGTTCATATAGGTATATGTATAATGCATGTAAACAAAAATAAATGAATAAAAGAAATGAAAGGGAATAAACGCTCTTCATGAAATTTCATTCTATCCAGGATTTACTCGTCGTGGTCCACATGTATATAGCTTGCAAATCCAAGATCCTTGCATTTCAGCAAAATTTATCTTGCTTTAAGATAGAAAAAAGAGGAAAAAAGAATACAGAATCCAAAAAAAAGTGAGAAATACCCTCGCCTGAAAGCCCACCCCTCTGCACGTGCCACAGATTCCTAATTCTTATATAGCTTTCATTTTATATACAACCCATCCCCATGAGATATCTCAGTCAACGATGTTCAATCATTTATTTCTATTGAACATTCGCATGGTGTAATTCATGTGTATGGAAAGTTAAGAAAAAACTAACGACAAGTAAAATTGATGCGCGTAAAAGATTGAAATTGAAAAAATATTTCGCATTATGAACACAATGTGGTAATACAATCGTTCCTGAAAAGAACTGAAAAGATTCTTTTTTACGCCCAATTAAATTTTTACTGAACTAATATCGGATCAATTTATTGATTCAACTAAATGGTTGTAAGGTGGTAAAAACTGCTATGACGCATATTTAATCACGTCGAAATTCGCGACTTATTGGTGGGAAGATGGAAATTTTTTGAGAAGGAATAATTTTCAGGCTTAATTATGCGAGGACGTATACCGTTTTCGACCTTTTTAAAAGAATTATAAAATCAAGTGTATCCCACCGACTTTAGTCAAGTCATATATACCACGCAATATTCAAGAACACCATGTATAAATATACATTAGAAATATACATAAAATTTCATTTATACAAGAACCCCAATTTAAAACCGACCGCTGCCGATATGTCTAAGGGTCCCGCAGATAGTCGTTTCGGAGCTGGCTTAATATCCAATAGAATGAATTCCCGAAAAGATTCCCTGGGGAAACTTTGCGGTGGTGAAAGAAAAAAAACAAAAGAACAAAAATCATGCAGGTATACGTACATGCGTATAGCTAAACGGGACAGTAAAAAGAGGTATATATGTGTGTACAACACGTGTATATCGAGCATAAAATTCTCACTCCTCATGCGAATCTAAATAGAACAACTGAAATAATTTCAACGAAAAAAACCTGTGTAAATATAGGCATATATCGCACATGGTATCCGTCTAGAGGGAATGGATGTCTCGTTGTGGTTGTCGGATGGATTCCTTTGGGATAACCTTATTTTATACTACAGATAAATGAAGAGATACACAATTTTAGTTTATATCCTACAAACAACGCGCAGAGGGTAGGTCACAAGCATAGGGTAGAGATAGGTGGCGAATTATTTTCACCTTCAAGGGTCAGAAATTACACGCAACACTCACTTGGACGGCAAAGAGGTACATCTATATATTATACATACACATCTGTAATACGTATAGCTATATACATCAGAAAAACGGTTATATACTCATATCGGTTTTCTCCTACGCGGAGAAAATAGATGGACGAAGTCTTTTCTCAATTCTAGGTAACTCACTGTACATGTACACATGTGTATGTACATATATATATATTTTTTATATTTCCCAAGATGTCTTTTTACTTCGGTCCTGCAGCTGCTGCTGCTGCTCTGCACTACAATTTATCGTTTCATTTCCTTTTTCTTTTTTCAACCCTTACTACGACCGAAAAAACGATACGTAGTGCGTAGTGAATTTTGGTTTTTCACTGTTTTTTGGGGGGTGTTTAACTTTCCGTGTTCACCGTGTATCGTATCTTCGTTACATAGCTTGTAATTAGGCGGCTTTATATTTAGTGTCCTTTTTTTTATCACTCTGGATACATCGCGCGACGACAATAATTATAAAACGTGAGGATCGTTCGATGTATATAATTTCAGTGATCATTATCCTTTGCTATACAATAACCCCGCAGGATCTTATAAGGCTGTACATTATACCTACATACAGGATAATAAAAGCCCTTTCAGTGAAATAGATTTGAAATACTACAAACATGGATATCCTTATAATAGCTTCTAGGAAGCGAAAAAATAACCAGAAAAAAAATAGTAGAAACCTACTGTTTTATTTGTTTGTTGATCCATGTACGAACCATATTCATTTCCTATATACGTATACGTATAATGTTTTTCTTACAACAGTTTTTTATAGAAAAAAAGGAAGAGAAAAAAGAACATGAGTTTCAAAAATATGTTCCGATTAGGCAGTGACAAAGGTACCGTTAGAAGAAGAACATGAAATACATCATACATAGATCTGCAATATGCAGATGGTAGACTCCTTCAAGAATTCCTCTATTTTTTTTTCCATTTTGCCTTTGTTTTCTAGCGGTCACTCCAGCTTTTTTCGACGTGAACCGTAAGAATAAAGTAAATATCGCAGAGTATTTGCAGCGGAGGTTTTCTCTATTCCTGAGAGAATTTAACGATTCAACTTCGGTATTCTTTTATTTCCGTTTTTATTCTACTTCCTCCCTTTATTTTCTTCGTTTTTCTTACTTTTGCCTCGCGCTGAGAAAGAGGCCTGGAATTATTTCCCGCGAAAAACAGGATTCGAGAGAAAAGAGAAAAAGTATTCACGGCGTGCATGCTCTGTTAGAATTTTAGGAATACATATTGCACAAAATTATGTTCGAATTTCATGATTTGGCGTACACGAGTGTGATTATATTATTTTTCCTGATTTTTTTACGAATTACAAATTTTATAGGTATTTCATTTTTTTTCTTTTTTTTTTACTTTGAATCTGAAGCACGGACTTTTGATTGCGTTTACGCAATAAACAATTTCGATGTTGATACAATTTATACAGCTGGCAATAAATAGTAAAAGCCCCTTGGGAAGACTGCGCACGATGGACGCGTTTTATAGTAAGTATATCTATGTATAATATATTCCTGCAGCAGCAAACCTTAATATAATGAATATTCATGGTAGCTGAAAGCTTTTCGAAAGGCAGTTCTCTGTTCTGCCGCCCAGTTATATACCAAACTATAGTATACATAGTTATATACATGAATGTAGATTGGTACAGGAACTCTTTCAAAAGTTGCATCAAGGGATAATCACGAACGGACGAATCCCGAATCCCACATATCTGCATGTAGTAGCCTTTAATGGTCACGCTTTTCAATTTATGTAGTACGAAATATCACATGTCTAAATGGTTATTCGCGTCGTCGCGGGCAATCTAACCTAGCTAAGATGAAAAATATTTCTTTTACAGGAATGTTTATCGATGTATTAAAAAAGTTCTGTCGTCCACGATTTACGTTTCTTGTTTCCGAAACGATTTCCATTCATCTTAGATATCGACTGATCCAATAGCCTCTTAAAGGGCAATTGGACATTCTTTGACCGCTTCCAACACGCGACACGTAGTTTCTTCAAAATCAAGTTTTAAATCGACATAAAACTTTTGAGAAACGAAACACTATTTCAGCAAAAAGTGGCTAAGTATTTCACTTATTCGGAATTTGCAAAGAAACTTATGCTCATACGATCAAACGACAAGTCGCATTCTCGAAACAGTTACAGAGCACCCTCGGTATCCTCTTAAGACGGCATAAAGTTTCGGAAATATCTTTGGCTGACTCGTTCAAATAGTACGTGAAATGGTCGTGTAAGAAGTGAATCTAAAAACAATAAGTTACATAAATAATTCCAAAAAAATACGAAATTTCGTCACTGAAATTGCGTGTTTGACGCTTACGACCACGCTGGACCTCTAGTACCTGAATCAAATCTCAAAGTAAAGTCTGGTAAGGTGACTCAGCTTGAAGATTGTGTTTTGCCATCCGTTATTGCCATTAAACAAGCAAACGAAAAACAATAACAAATTAAGGGTTTACACAGGGGATTTGTTTACACATATTACAACTGATTCGGAATAAGCTCTTGGTGAGTGGTTGGTACCAATTGTCGGGACGCGGGTCTGGACAGATTAAAGGCTTAGGAATTCATGGGTCATTCTATCGGAGACCGAGACAGGATTGCAACTTATGACCTCAGATTGCAGAAGATTTTTACACATATATGGAGACATTACGTCGAATCGATTGCTGTCTCCATGATCAACTTGGACAAAAAATAAAATTGTCTCTCGGAGCACGTATTATATTTTAGTCACGAAGAATTCATTTATTTGCGGTAAATATATTTAGAAATCAGCAGGAACTTTAAATTACATGGAAATTTTATTATTAGTTTCTTAGATGAATTAGTCTTGGCAAATAAAATTTTTTCTTCTGTTCCATTTGATTCGGATAAAAAACATCGCTACACATTTTGAAGAATTGAAACAGTCAGAAAATAATTTCAGTATCGCCATCAAAGTAGCCTCCGTTCCAATTCAAACTTTTCAAGAGAGTATTTCATCCTACGACCTAAAATATTTTTGACTGACCCATTTCACTGCACATAATCAGAAATGGGACACCCCGTACATGTAAATAAACCCCGGAGCTTTTTCGTGTTAATCACTCCGGACACCCCGTCGTGGCATCTACGTGGTGAAAGTAAAGCTGTCAACATTCGCTTTTATTACTGGCAACAAGATAAACTCCCAAAAAAAGAGAAAAAAATTTATATATTTCTGCTATCTTTTTGACTTTTTTTTTGTTCGGTTCACTCTCTTTGTGTTTTTGGAAACTCTGTTCACATTTCTTTGTTCTTCTTTCTTTCATGTATCACCCATCTATAAACTCGAAAAAAAAAGAAGAAATACACGTGCAGATTCATGACGTTGTGTAAAATAAATAACAATGAGCAAATTCTATTGTTATTATAATGATTATGATCTTCGCCCTTTATGAAAATGAATATTCTTTGAATACAAGGACCTCTCGTATTAAAACGAAAGTCCGTTCGAGTTGATTATAATCAAACGTTTGAAGGATCGAAGAAGATGTTTTGGGATTGATGTAAGACGTTTGAAATGATAACGAAGTTTCTGTGGTATATATAGATTTATAGAACGGAGGACGTGCAATGTAGGTATTTCAGGGTTCTGATTGGTATACCCTAAACGTAATTATCCTCCTTTTGATCCCTGAGGACCTACCTTCTATTATACCCGTCTTACTCCTCCTCATCTAGAGTCAGACCGTCGTCAGACACGTGGTTTTCAACAATGACAACCGCTTTAACCTCATCCTCTCCCTGTGGCCGGGAGCCTGACATATCTCAAATATCTTGGGGGATGTTATATTATTCAACGAAATATAGCTGTTGATCCTCTTCGATTGTTTCTTTAAAAAAAAAATAAAGCAAATAAATCCGACGATTTATATCCCTCTGCAGTTTTAGGAGGTTGGCACGGGTAGAAAAGCCGATTTTTTTTTTCATCATGTTCTTTTACGTTTCTCGTTCTTGTTTCAAGATACCAGCTTTTCATTCGATGCGTTTTTTACATTCAATATGCAGAGTCCGATTAATTTTTGATTGAAGTAAAAAAATTGTCAAAGTCGTTCGTTTCTCATTCCTTATGTCATTTTGAATTTTTGTTAGTTCATTTTTACCGAATCGATTGACATTGGGTTTATTTTCCCCAAATTATTGAATGTGATTTCTTCTTTATTTTTTTTTCTTTACGCAACCGAAATGAGAGATTTTAATGCGTTCTTATAAACCTCGCAATTGTCAAAATAAAAATAAAATCAATAAATAAAATGTGAAATCAGTTTCTTTTTCCCACAAAAACTCATTCAGATGTCGGCCAAATTGATTTCTGTCCCATTCATTTTTGTTACTATACCGCGTCTTCCATTTGTGAGAAACATAACACGTATAAATTAATGTAAAAGTTTTTCGGTAAATCGCGTGTTGATTATTTTTTTTCCTGCTCCTCCTCCGATTCTGTATATACCATCCGCTTGTAATAGAAGTATCTTTTCCATAATAATAAAGTTTTTCGTAAGCTTTTTCCGTTTTTTGTTTTTTTTTTTATTTTTTGCGTTCTCACTTTTTAAAGATTTTAAGAGCGCGATGGTGTTTCTACCTATTCTTATAAAAGTATATATATAATACAAGCTTTCTGTCTTTCTTATCGTTAAAATCCGACGTGATTCACGACCTACTTGCTTATATATACACGGGAACGAAATCTATGCATACGTATCATATGTACGATATATGTCTACATTCAATAATATACATGTACCTGAAACTAAACTATATTATACATATTATATAAGTAGAAAATTGTGCAAAAACTGTTTTTATTTATGCATTATGTAATACGTCCGTGAAAAGCCTATCGCGCTAATTTTTACGTACTTCATAGTATTAGTTCGAATCTATGTGTTTGTCCACCATAAATGTCATGATTATTTTTTTTTCGATGTTTCTCATGTTTCTCGGAATTGAGAAATTTTTGGTTTAGCAAGAGATGAAAGCTGATTGGAAAATGAGAATTTATCACATTTCGTAGCTCGCGTTGTATACGTGCATTTAACCTGCAGCTCGAGCAGCAGCAGCAGCTGTGCGTTTCGCGCATACCAAAATATCTGCCTGTGGGATCAAAATTTGATTCGTAAACGTGATACTCATTTATATGCGGCGCGCGTATATATTCTTGAACGCTTGCGCCAACACGCGTCTCTCCTTTATATGTATATCGACTCTGATCATTTCTCCTCCTCTTCCTATACAGCAGAAGTTTACGTATTAAATTAACCGAAAATTCTATCAACCCTGATCGGATCAACTACTCTACGTGTTAACGTTTCGGCGGAATACAAAATTATTTTAAATAAAAAGATCGAGCCAAAAAAAGGGGGGAGAAAAATAGTAAAATATACGATCAAAACGGAATAACAATATCTTTCTTCACTGTAGAGAATAATACCGCAAAAATTATGTATTTATATTACAGACTCTGTACGAGAGAAGTTTTCAAAGGTCAGATGATAGGGTCAGAAGGGTCGAGAAATTTTTCTAAGCTAGCAATAGTAAAAAAAAAGTGCTTAAATAATGGTCATCCGCGATTAATTTTTCAGCGAGGGTGAATCGAGGGGTTCTTAAAAGAATTCTCAAGCGTTCAACAAGAACTGGCTTTTTAAGTACGAGTGGCGAAAGCAGCTGTGCGCGAGTGACGATCAAGGAGGCAGCTAAAGCTAAAGGAAGAAAATTTGTGGGGTGGTGACTAGAGTTTAGGCTCCGGGAGGCTTATAATACAATGGACAAATATTTTCGCTGTGCAAACAACAACCCGTGAACCGGCAATTCATTTTTTTTCTTTACCTCTCTTTTCTTTCTCTCAACCACCTGAACCACGTCAATCCGGCAGTGAAACTCGGCGTATCTTTTTTCCAGGATTTTTCACTTTCTTTTGTTCTATTTTATGCAAAAAAACGATATGAATAAACAAGGTTAGAAATGATTTTCAAAAACGTGCAGAAAAATTGCGCATTTTGATAATCCGACCAGAATGGAAAGGAATCTTTTAAATTTATGCTTCGATCGCAAAACATGAAGGATTGAATCCAACTTCTCAACGGTCGTGGATACTTTAGGAAAATCTTTTTTTTCTTTGGTTTTCGTAACCAAGTAATGTCAATTATTGTAATGTTTGTAAATAAATACATCACGTACTGAACGACAATGAGCAGTTCAATCTCTTTCAAGTGTTATTATTATTTTTTTTGTCTTTGCATTCGTTTCTTCAGTTGACACAATTATTTACAGAGCCGTATTGCGGTACATATGTATGTGTATGGTCATACTTGAAATGATATATTATTGCTATATTACATATTTTACATATTTCCACAATGTTGTTATTATTATTATTATTATTGATCTATGTGATGTTTCGTTCTCTAAATACGCATATAACCTCGCATATAAGGACATCGTATGATTATTATAATTATTTATCTACTATTATATAATACACATTTAGAATTGCGCTTTCCTAGTAACCCTAATTTAGCGGTTTTACTGGCCTTTTGTATCTGAAAACTTTTTATTTTTCAATGTCGTTTTTGTTTAATTTTTTGCTGGAATATTTTTCTAAACATTCTTACAAATATATGTATTTCTCACGCTCTATGTTTCGGTGAAATTATTCACCGTTTATAAGTTCACCCCTTTTTTTTTCTTTGCAATTTGTTACAATGATTCACATTATCTAAGGATTTCTCTTTTTTCTCTCACTCGTTCTAACATATTTACCTATTATCTATTATACCTATATTCTTATAACGATCGTTATAACTAGGCAATATACTTTGTAATAACTATTACTGATATTATCATTATTATTATTTTATATCACAATTCACATAATAATTACAAATATATTCTTCTATTCGTTGTAATCTAATGGAAAATCATCACTTTCAACTATTGCCTATAACTAGTCATTATTCACATAATATACGTACATAATTATCATTATCATGTACATGCAATTCATATATTAACTTTTTTAGTTCCTCATATACATTTATTATATGTTATATGCTAAGTTTGTTATCTCCTTGTTTAAATATACGTATATAATACATATATTTATATTGTAAAGCTTTTTTTTTCAAATAATTAGTTGATTAGTTGACTTTATTTCGTTATTCCTATTTTCTTTCTTTTTTTTTTTGTTCTTTAGTTCTTGTACCGCGACAATCATTATTTTTTGATTTACACGCTGCAACTAGGTACGTCATGTGTAATTACATGTGTTATATCAACATTGGCAAGAAATTACGTTTGCATTTTCGATGCCTTTGGTTTTCTTTGGTTTAAGTAACTTTGCGACTACTGTTTCATGGCGAGTGAAAAAACAAATAAAAAAAATATATAAACGATAATCGATTAATGTAAAAATAAATAAATAAATGATCAAATGTTTGCGTGATGCGAAAACATTGATACGTTGTACGATTAGAAAATAGAAAAATACCTATACGTTTACATAGAAAAAAAATAGAAGAGAAAAGTCGACTTTGCCTATTTTTTATATTCTTTTTTGTTGAGGGTTTGTTCGATATATATCTGTCATACATTTATCCGAGATAGTCTGCGGGGCAATTACGATTCCTCGGAGCAGAATACCCGGATATTTCACGCTAGACGAACTGAGAGGGTGTTTTCCAACAGCTGGCACAGCAGGGTAAAGCACTTTTCAGGGTGTCTTTGAATGCTTCGCGAAAATCACGGTTGAAATATGCGTAGATTAGGGGGTTCAATGCACTGTTGAAATAGCCGATCCAAAAAAGAACTGCCACAACAGCATCTGGACAGTAACAAGCGTCACCGCAAAGCGAAGTCGTCAGGTACCTGAAAAAGAAAACAAAAAACAATCGAAACTGAACAATATACAAGGTTAGTTTCTGTTGAGAAATTTTTTTTAACGGAGGGAATTTTGCTATGACTACAAGAAAAAAAATTACGATCTTCGCCAGACCTCCGTTTTTACATCACGGTGTTCAATAAATAGAGGACAAAAAAAATTCGCAAGACCTATCCAGATGCAGAAACATGGATGAAACCCGAATCTATCAATCGATTTCAGATAACATTTTCTGTGTTCTTGTTTTCGTTCCTCATTGATGACGATGCAAATGGAGGTTCTGATTTTTTGATGAAATTCAAGGATAGATACCTCACTCAGTTCCGGACGTATTAATGCAGAGCGTTTGAAAAATAAGCTTTCGAATTTTTTACAATTCGTGGGTGTAGTTTAATCATAATTATGTTATAATCATGACGTCGTAAAATATTTTTTTTTTTCGCTCCTGCTTTTGTAGTTTCCACATATTTCTAGTACTCATTCGGGGGGAAAAAAAATAAATCAATAGTTGAAGGCATTAGATTCGATTGAATTTTATCCATGGTTTAGTGCTGCACAAATACCTTCTTTTTTTATACTCATTCTTCATTCGTCAAGCCTCACATGAGGACGCCAATAAGGGAAGCAAAAATAGCTATTTATATGATAAGTCTGACAATGAGAAGGGGCAAATTATGAAATGGGTTAGTTCCAGAACAAGCCGATAGGCAGCGCTATGTCGCAGGAGAACGAGTGGAGAAGGACTTTGAAGTGAATGCGGCGTTTTAGTGGTGAATTTCGCGAAATTAAATGAAAACTGATCGAAGACGTTTGTCATATGAAATAACACTGAAAATTCGGCACAATTTTTAACAGTGTTATAACACGCAGATCCCGCTCACTGTACAAGTGCCAAGCGATCCGCGCAATTTGAACATTTTCACTCCGCCCCTAATTCTCTCGGAATTGCTGTATATCTATATGTAGTACACCGTTGATCCGAATTCGGAATGGGCTTTAACGACCTTTGGGACGTTGTGAAAATTAAACGCTTCAGGTATAATGGTATGTATATAACATAAACAGAAGTACCTAAATGCATACATATATATACGCCGCGGAAAACTGTAATCAAAATGAAAACTAACTATATAATACATACATATCTACGCGGGTACATAAGACAAACGCGCATCGCAAGGTCAAATTATTTAGCGGTTAATATACATGGATCCATATCTAATTATTTATTTATATTCATACAGGTATATAGATATGGTATAATGAGCATTTTATACATCTTGTTCGATTAGTGCAGAATCATCCAGTGAAAATTGGTCGGATCTAACGACATTAATTACATATTGTGTGCACATGTCATCGTATGCATAGGTACAGGTATGTTTTAAATAGATGTACGTGTAGTACGCATATTTAATTCTGTACCTATATATATACCGTGATAAATGATCATTCCTAGGGAATTCGGAGTCGCAGGCGCTGCAGGTTATAATTTGCATTGACGATATAGAAGTAGAACGGAACATTAGTTTCTCTCCCAACAGCAGCAGCTTTCTGATGCTGATGTTTGCTGCTGCTGCTGCTGCTGCGGCGCAGGCAATAGACTAGAATTTACTGGATTTAATCAACACCGCTAGTATTTACCCCCTGCAAAACTTCTAGTTCAAATATTACATGTATAGATATGTTATTTCACATACATACATATATATAACACAAGTTCTTGCTGCAAATGAAACAACATGAGCACAAATTTCATCTCATTTCACAAGGCCCGATGATCTTAAGGTGATGCAACGGTTCTGCATAATTAATGAAATAAGCTCACAATCAGATTTATAAACTACGTACATCGCATCTATGATTTGGAATCATAAATACTCACCCGCCATTCGAATCTCTATAGTAATGCCTAATCTTCAATGGATTTTTAGATCGACTTTTTTTCAAAAGACTTATTGAATATGGTTATACAATTTTGACAAAGAGTTGGATGAAAACTTTGAAATTTTCGTCAATCATCTCTCGTAATTTATTGTGTTGATTTCCTTGGCTAACAGGAAATAAAAATCAGTTACATCAATTATTGGTTCTCAATTTGAAAGATAAAATTCAAAATAAAAAAACATCTCCATCCATTGCGTCCGCTTTGATCGATATGATTGATTCCCTGAACTTTTCGATTTTCAGTAGCCATATTTCGCATTCCTAAATTTCTTTAGCAAAACATCGTTGGTATTCTTGTGCGTATACATAATCGAACTTTTCTCAAACCCCTGAGCTTTCGGTTATAACGATTTCCAATTTCAAGAGCGCATGCACCAGCTGCCACCTTTATATATACGTATATCTCTGAGAATATTTTTGTTTTGTTTTATCTAATTTCTTTTTTTTTTTGTTTTATATTTTACGATATGAAATTATTAATTGAATAACGTATGTATTACATGATATTCTGACAATAATATTGGAAAATTTTAGTAACATATTATCCAAAATAAAATTTAAATGGAATTTTTCAGCTTACCATAGAAAAAATGGCAGCCAACAAAGCATGAAGGCCCCCATTATGATACCCAAAGTTCTCGCAGCCTTGTGCTCTGCTCTCCAGCTTTTAGTTTGTTGTCGTATCGTCGTACCTGTAACAAATAAAATGAATAAACTATAATAAGTCAATCATATTCTAATATCAAAGGTGATGGATTTTTTCACTGGCAGACAAAAGAATCGCAGAAAGACCAGGTAGCTCCGTAAAATTACATTCCATCAAAGTTCAGAATCGCTTGTATGGAGATCGACCCGTCTTAAGAGTAAAAGAATCGTGGGTAGGTATTATAAAGGTATTAATATCCATATAGTTTCTTTGATAGATGAGCTGAAGAGAAATCACATCGATTTCTTTAGTTAGATATAACGTCAAAGTGGGGTGAATGGTATGGGTTGGAAATGGAGTGGGTTAGGTCGTAGAGAATGAAGGGTAGCCAACCTAAATCTGCTTCACTGCATTAAGACACGCAAGCCCCTTCAACTCCGTTAACTTTCCCTACAGCCCTATACCATTGCAACGTTATATTATCTAAACAAGTCCGAAAATAGTAATCCCCCGAATAAGTTCAAGAGTTACATTTAGTTTTTATTATGACTATGATTTATAAAAATATAACACATGTTTTTTTTGTGCGTTTCTGTATTTCTATCGATCCAAAATCATAATTGATTGTCAAAAATCTTTGCTCACCCTACGCATTGCATCGGTCAAAAAATATAAGCATGCAAAAAAATTATATATTATATGCGAAGAATGATTTTGTTTCCATCTTCCAAATATATTCCCGTTTTTTTTCCAATCATTTTTTCCTACGGAATAGTAGGCACGTTGGTATTTGGATGTTGTTTGATAACGTCACAGAGTTGTGAGAACTATCTCAAAAACGATTTTGATTTTTTGTTCAATTCAGAGAAAATCGTCCTCAAAATTCCGTCAATGATTTTGATAATTTTTTGAAAGAGAGCGATTGAATTTCATCGGTTAAAATCTGTTTTATCATATCCAAAGTTATACAATATTTGTAATCCATGTATACATAGGCTCATTTTTAGTGACGGACAAAAAACTTGTAGAACAATT
This sequence comes from Athalia circularis, assembly GCA_963978495.1. Taxonomy (NCBI): domain Eukaryota; kingdom Metazoa; phylum Arthropoda; class Insecta; order Hymenoptera; family Athaliidae; genus Athalia; species Athalia circularis. The sequence continues at coordinate 13,370,051 of OZ021700.1, read as the reverse complement.
CTCATGGATCATATTCATATGTGGTAGGCAAATATGTACATACCTACTGGATAATTAAAAAAACTATCAAATATAATGATTTCGTAAGTTAGGAGAATGGATCGCGTTTACTGCGTACATTCTACGCTGCAAGTAAATACGTGTGTATACGTATAGAAATCGAATTACGTATATTTTCATTTCTATTTCGTTTTCATACACGTTTTTTTTTCTCTTTCTCTTTCATACTTTTACCTCACCATTCTTGGTGATTCGTAACCGTACCGCTGGGGTTTTCCCGTATTCCGGTGGTACCTGGTACCGGATGTGCGTCATGTATAGAGTTTCTCTTATTTTTTTCTCTCTTCCCAATTCGTTCGCAGTTTTTTGTTTTTTTTTTTCATTTATTAATTTTGTTTTTCCATTTTCGCCGATTTCATATACACGTGCTGTAACGTAGATTCCATGTACGACGTTACTCAAAGTGCTGCATTACTTAACCAAAAACGAATTGCGAACAGAGCGAATAAAAAATTTGTTAGAGAAAAAAAAAGAAAAAAATAAGTGGTGAAACGTGCCGCTTATTCAATGAGTTTTCATATTTGCGCCATGTATGGTTGTTTTGTAGCGCACAAGCTCTCCGTTTTCTTTCTTTCGTTTGCTTTTTTTTTGTGTTTTTTTATTACCCTTCTCTCAAGGATCAATTACATGACGCGTACTTCTGCGACATAAATTGAAAAAAATAAATAAAATAACGAAAATAATTTATTTCCCCAGCAGTTTAAATTCACTACATTCTTAGTTGGTTTATTTTTCGTATTTAATCGATGCTCGTGTAGGCCGAGGTGTAGGTCCTACATTAAGTCAGGTGCCGGAACGGTTTTCCTCGCTAATTGGCGATGTCGAGTAATTTTTGATAATAACAAAGTGATTTGGGATATGAAAAGAAGTAGCGGAAGAAGACCCTCAGTGAAACCGTTGAGGGATGTATTATACATAGCATGTGATAAAAGGTAGAAGGTTAGGAAGAAAAAGGAAAGAGGAGTGGTGCAAAAGAATCGATTAGCAATTTAGCACACATGGTTAATATTATAATAATTATTTGAAGCACCTAATTCATCTACTGGATATAACATTAGAGAGTTTAAAGGCATTCTATATATGCACTACATCTATGTTGTATATTACATAACAACTATAACGATTTTTAGATCTCGGTATCCATCAAAAGCAGCTCTACTTGCATAATTGAGAACATGAGTGGCAGTACTAGACTAGAATATAGGTCTGTCCAACCTACACGTTACTACACTATCTCCATATTTCTTATAACCATTACGTCACTCAATTTTGAAGTAGGATGTACATGCATGCGATTGTACATATCAGGCCTAATCTCATTTATTAGTTTATGATTCATAGACGATACTTATACCGCGTTGGGCGTAGAGCATAATTATTGATTGAATATTTTTTTGTTCCTTTATTTCCAACTTGACGACGCATCGTTAATTCAAGTTCACCGAATTCTGTAATCGTATGGCGAACCTTTTCTTCCTCTTCTATTCCAGGGATTTAATTTTTTTTCAACAATCCGGCTAAATTTCATAACGTTTTCTTTTTTTTTTGTTCAGAAATTGATCTCTCGCTCCCGCTCTGCAAGCTGCGCAGGTATTTAGCACTTGACACGGCGGGCGCGCGTCGTAACACAGTGGCTTATGTACATATGTATACATGTATTCATGCACATGTATACATAAAATGTAAGAGAATATTTAGCCGTGACCTAATTTAACGGATTCGTGACCTTTTAGGAAATGTCGCGACAATTGTGTATATCGTGTGTGAAGTGTGTCATTATCATCATCATCATCATCATCATAATTATCATTTTATTTTTACTTTTTTTGTTTTTTTTATGCACGACGATGCTATGAAATTGCATAAAAGTGAAATACCTTTGCAGGTAGCGTTCTCTTACGATATCAAAAATTTTCAATTAACTTGTAAAAACTTTTTACTTCGGATGACAAAATGTAAAAAAGAAAAATTTATGAAACGCGATCCCACAAGAAAATGAAATTTATATCCGCACTGTTTATGAAAATCTTATCTCATCTTTTTTCACTCAGTTTCAAATTGAAATTCTAGTCGCACTCGCTATACGCGTATAGTATCAGGATTGGATGGAAATTCAACTTCCATATTTGAAAAACGGACTATAATAGATAAATGTGATCTATATCGTATATTCTACATTCTACGCTCAAACGTATATTCTACATTCGGCACTCTCGCATGTCAGATTTTTTCGTTAATTTTGTATTTAGTGGGGAAAAAAAATCGTTGAACTCGATGCGGATCATAGAACAGAAAAAAATGAGGAAATACAAAAAAAAAAGTATATAAGGAAAATTGTTTTTACGTCGAAAAAGAATCTATCTGTACAGTGGCAGCACATAATCTGTTAACGTCAAAGGCACTGTGTCAATCCTCATGTGTCGATCGGACACAATGAATGGGGACGAGTCGAGAGTTAGGTCAAAGTACATCGCAGTCGTGGGTTTGGGATGGATGGCAAACGTCAGAAGTTCAAAGGGTTTTTTTTCCTTATTTTATTCATTTTCTTGGGCTTTTTTCTTTCTCTTTATTCCCTTCGAATTGCCGTTGCAGAGACATCGGAGATAATGTATGATGATCCTTGTGCATAAATGCGTGTGAGATATCCGGAAAATGAGTTATGAGAAAATCTAATCTCTGTAAACGAAATAATTTCACTTTCAAAAGTAGCGGCCATTTTCTTTTTTCTCCACTTTTTGTTGGAAAAAGATTGTATGAAACGTGGATACGTTGATAGATTGAAATAAATCTGCACCTACCCATCATGCCTATAATATACACGATGCAACTGGCATTTGCCCCGTGGGATTGAGACTGAAAAAATGTACGCTAAACAAGAGGGGAAAAAGATTGGGATGATGAAAACGGCGAAATGAACAAGTTTTATCCATTTTCTTCTTTATATGTGAGTTGCAGATATTCTGTATACATGTATGGATTACACATATATATGTGTGTGTACAACCCGTATAATACAGAAGAAGAGCCATAAACTGTAATAAAAGACACAGACACCTGCATAGCTTCATGAGCTTTATGAGCTTCAGCATCAGCTTCTTTTATTTCCGTCGGCTGGTGATCCCTTATCCCTAGCAACGCACGTCTCACCGCGTTTACGGAATAGCGAGTAGTACGAATGAAGGATCTCTGGAAAAGGATATATCAAAGTGTTTCTGCACACGTTGTGCTTATTTTAGTTTTTTCTCCCATGCTTTTGCTTTATCTTCTTTTTTCCCCTGTCAGAGCCTGACAGGGCGACAAAAATTAATTTTATCTCGGTAGGAAGTTGATCAGTATACCACCAGCGACTGAGCGAGCTTACACATTATACATAGGTACGACAATAAAGAAGGGAAGAGAAAAAGAGAGCTTAAAAATAGAAAAGACAAAAAAAAAGATGTAATCGCCATCGCGCGAAATTTAGTGCGCTCTGATCTAATAATAATTCCCGTCCTCTCCTTTCCCACGACATGTACCGCTTTTTATACCTGTATACGCTTTAAAGAGGGTGATAAAAACGTCGAGGTGCGGAAGACTTAAGCGTTGATGACTCTGAAGGTAGAGCCAAAGAAATCAGTGGATAATTATGATTTCATTTGATTCATTCGTTTTTTCTCATAAAAATTCAAACGTTCTACAGGATTTCTGTGTGAAAATAATTTTATTCTAAAAAGCTCATCGATAATGTCGAATTTGTTCTACGATTGATCGAAGACGCAATTAGGTAATAGTGCATTATGATACTGGCATATTTCAAGTAATTAATGCTGCATGTTTTACCAGAATCTTCCATGGCGGAAAAAGATAAAACCGAAGAAGAAAATGATGGCTTCTTTAATTCTTTGTCTCGTTAAAAAAAAAAAAAAAAATGGGATCCTCTTACATTTATAATATACAGGGAAGTTTAATTTTGAGATGAAAACTTGGAAACTCTACGTACATAATGCGGATAGGAAAGGCGACCGGGTCAGTGAACTAACTCTGGTGCTGCAGCCAGGCAGCTATTATATACGTGTGGAATATAGGTATACAGGAGCAGCAGCAACCAGCAACCAGCAGCTCCAGTGGGAAACCCGGGAAAAGTCGTTCGATACCTCGAAACCAGACTACGGGAACCGGGGGAAACTGGGAATATAACGGGAAGGCGGGAATTCACCCCGCGAGCCGTGCAGAGATGCAGACCCCGAGGGAGTTGGTTGGCATCTACATAATATACCCATGCATATGTATATATGTATACCTATTTTAGGTAACTTTCTATGTAGAAATGTACCTACTGCTGCACACTAGGCAACGCTTTGTGAAAGCTCTTCTTGTTTTATTATTTCAATTTTTTAATTTTTTAATTTCGTATTTCTTCTTCTATTTTTTTGTTCTAATGTTTTCGCATCTTTATCTTCTCTCTTTTAAGATTTATATGCAGGATATATTTTCACCGTGATGATTATACCAGCGCACGTGTCAACGATAACTTAAAAATTCACACCTTTGCAATTTTAACGATATACATACCTATACTTATAATGCTGTACAGGGTAGCCAAAAATTAACGGAGAAATGGAACGAAAAAATGTTGTATGTATAGGTATATATAATGTAATACATAAAAATTTCTATTATTGTAATCGGGGTCAACAAGGTCACGCGACGTGACCCTGAATGTGTGAATATACTAATCAATAATTCACTCTGCATCACACGCTTATCTTGATGTTGTGGTTATCATTATGTTTATGATTATGATGATAATTATTTTTATCATCATCATCATCATCGTTTTCACCAGTGTCTATAATATGTAATAAAGAATCCACGTACGCGATTTTCGATCCAATCTGCAGTTCATGCTGAGATTTGCATAATTGAAAATTTGTTTTACAATCTAATTTGAAAGAAAATAAGGGAAGTTATGTAGAATAGAATACATTAGAATAGAAAATGTAGACTTTCCACTTTCCCGCTTATACGCGCGATGAACAGGAAAATGGGTGTTACTAAGTTGTATAGGTACAAGAGGGTCGATATCCGGAAACTGTAACTTACGTCAATAGCGTAGTAGTCGTATAGTATGTAATGCATATCCTATGTATGTATATACAGAGCCATTTATTGTAGTTGTATGTACGTATACCTAGTTCTATTAGAATATACTAAACACGTGATCTGTTCTATTTTGTAAAAGAAATATCTCACAATCAGACGTAGAATCAAATGAAACGGAATACGAATTTGCATAATATAAAAGCCTCTACCTACATTATTATTTGTAAAAGACCACCCTGTAGATTTGGGTTATAGGAACGATCAAACAAAGTCGGTAAATGAGGGGGTTTGAAAAAGATCTGCAGGGAATTCAATTCCACCCCTTTCCTTTTCCCCTCGCCACTTTCTTCCTCTATTCCTTCACGATTTTGGGGTCACTGGTTTTCTGAAAGGGTTCCAATTCTATTTATCCGATATAAACGACTGTACAGATATATATGGTCTGGGAAATCCTAATGCTAATCGATGTTCAATTTCTCACACTTTATGCACACCTGACACCTCAACCATTCCACTTTTCCTTATTTTTATAACCCAATTGTCTTGTAGTAAAATTAACAAAAAAAAAATTCATATATAACTATCAAACAAAATTATTACATCTTTATTCATTTTTTTTTTTTCTTCAATTAAAAAATCTTCGAGCGACTTTTTTTCTAACATATTTGCAGTAACAGTAGATACAATCAAAGCCGGGAGAAATCTTTTTGTTTTTTTTTCTCTGATCTTCTATACAAAACACCTACAGTACAGCTAGTGAGAAGTACGTGTAAGTACTGAAATAAATTGAACGACATAGAGCGCGCGGGGTGAAGAAGTATTAAGTTGAAAGTGGCACGAACGAATCAATGCTTATGTTATACAGCTTGGGTTGCTTCCTTCACTCTGTTCAGAATTTCATGTCAAGAACTTGTCTGTCCTATATATTATAGAGGGGAAGCGAAGCCGTTTCTGAGGCTATAAGCTTCTTCAATATCACGATCGCTCGGAAACTGCACCTATAACCTATACGTCAAGTAGTTAGCTACCCCCTTCCAAAAACCAAAAAAAATATGCATAAGCCCAAAATAACATAAAAAATAATTGAAGTTGAAAAAAAATAGTAATTTTTCAAACAGTATCATATCGTCATATAGATTTTCGAATTTTCAGACGATTAACTTTCAAGAGCTATTAGGTATATATTGGCTATTCAATATTTAATGGTTAACGGTTCTGAACCAACAGAGACGTAAAACACTCTCTACATGTACCTATACGTATGAAAATGAATATATACTATTTGCATTTCTATATCAAGTTTCTATATCAAGTTTTATATATAGGGTTAGTTGTAGATAGAATTGCGAGGTAAATGTAGTTGTATAGGTAGGTATGTTCATTAGTATATATACTTATACCTATATACCTACGAAGGGGTGATAAACGCGACGCGCAGCTTTTCTATTATAGAAAACCATGGCGAGTGAAACTCGAACAGCTGACGTCGTGATACTATATGGTGATGAAGAGGAAGGAAACGAAAAGGGTAGAATTCTCGAGTAGCGAACCCTCCGAAAACAATAACACGTAATTAAACATGATTAGTATATGTGCACCTTACCCGTATACACCGCATAATTGATCATACAACCATCATCATCCGCATGATACGGCGAAAATTTCAAGAGCTGTTTGAAGCTGTTGATGAGGAGAAACTCTAACCAAAAGAATTATCTTATCTTCTCAAAGTGAAACTTATAAACGGACAAAAAAAGTCCCCTTTCCTTTTATAAATTCAAGTAGTGCAGAACCTCTGTTATTATTACCTCCAAACTTAACCGGCGTGGAGTCAGGAAACTTTTTTTAAATGGCATAAGAATTAATTATTCGTCGTCGGATCATCGGTTATCGTCACAGGTGATCGATTTTGGAAATAGAAGGCTTCGTGATTTTGATTCTGGTTTCGTAAAAAGCTTCCGTTCAATAAACGCGCTAGATATTATAGGCACAGTAGGTATATAGATAAGGCGAAATGAATTTCCCTGGGGAACTCGCTGGTCTCCCAGTTCCTCCATCAGACCCCCATTTTCGCTTTTTTCGACGCCGTTTAAGCGAATGATGAATTGTCCAGGTAAACGAGAAAGCAAATGAATTAAGTTTTGTGTTTTACCGAATAAGAACAAACTCCGCGTTTCGCATACTGTAGATTCGTTCGATGGAAGAGATAAATTAATTTCATTTCTATTTGACTCGAACTCGCGCCAAACCTATTGTCACGCAACTAATGCCAAGATCGTCTATATTCGCTCTGTACATTATGCACCTCGCTTCTTTCGTTTTTTAATAAAGTACAAAAACATGTGGTTTAACTCCTTGTCTTTTTCCTTTAGTGAAATCGATAACCATGATTTTTACATGTTCAAAAAAATCAACTAAGGTAAAATGTCTAAATTATTGAAAAATCTATGGAAGCACAAAACAAAATGAGAAGGAGGGGGGGGGGGGGGGGATATTTTTGGAAACTCGAGAGATGTACAGGTGGATCGTTAATAACAATTCCGAAGTTCCAATGAATCTCTCTTCCATGTTTACCCTGGCTATCAATTATCGAACCTGTCGATCAAGGAAATCAATTAGCTACTGAATTTTTCAAGAGAAACAATCACCGCGCCTCACGCGGTCAAGTTATCGCACCGTTACCATTGTACATATAGAATAGAACCTCGTCAGCAGTTGGAGTGAAGTGGACCAGAAATGAGAGAAAAAAATCGAAGTGATGATCGAACCAATGATAAAAAAAAATCAACTTCGTTAATCATTAGAATTAAAATATAGATTCAGCACTTTTACTTTGTAAGATTTTTTATGTTACATACGAACACCGTTCTCATGTACGGTAGACAGCGGAAATGTAAAAAAAAGTGAACAGAAAATTAAAAAAAAAAAACACGAAAAAAAACGTTGTGTCACACCCTTACTCAAACGTAAATGACAGCCTCATAAAGAAAACCACTTTCCGCCGATTAGAATCGCGGCACATGAATCCTGAATTAGGTGCCCATCCGTTTCGTTGATTTTTGTAAGAATGATTTAAAAAAAAAAAAAAAAAAAACATCATCTATTAATAATGCGCGTTGTATTTCCTCACTGCAGAAAATAGGTAGATGTTACTTTCTACATATTGAGCGACTACAATGAAGAATTATATTATAATTATCATTATTATTGTTATTGTCATTGTTATAATCATTATTATTTTCATTTCTCTTCTTCATGGACACAAAAATTTGTTGCTCGTGAGGAATTTTTTTACCAACCTAAAACGTGTGAGAACCATCGCTGATTCTATGTAAATAAAATTGAAAAAAGTGGGATTATAGAAAGTTTTAGTTTCATATAAGGTTGTACATTATAAACTATTTTATGAACAACTGCCGTAGAAATGTACGGACTATAAAACGAACGTACACTGACGAAGGATGGGTAGTTGCAGCGTGCGGTTTTAACCTACGCAAAATTTTCTTGGCAAGAATTTCTGAGGACTATTTCCTATACGTATAACATCAACACTGCGTCGGAGATGGAAAAAAATGCACTGCAAGTCATGTAATAAATATATGTATATTGTATATGCTGGTGCAATGGATGCCAAAATTTCCATCAACGCAATAACTTACGCCACGCTGTAATAATTTGTCTATTCATAGTGATACGGATATCGTATATTCAGAATTTCATTTTTTTCCGATCGGGGACTTAATTTTTGAGGAATAAGATTGTGACTAGATGAAAAAAATTGACAGCTTATAGTGAATCCTAGAAATACTATGGGAAAGGGTATTCCCACGGTAGGTTTGTTATATATTTGTGGTACGTTACAGTTAACTCTCGTTTTAGGGCTTGAATTTTTTTTTTTTATAACAACTACTCACCATTTTCCGTGTTAAGTTCGGTTGCTGCTTTATAAGAAGGTCTTCTTGAATCAGCGTCATAATTAGCGTCATTCGGATGAAGAAGAAGCTGATGAGATGCTCTCGAATGATTTCTTGATGTGGAAACTCTGTGAAGATGGACACTGTTCAGGACAGTATTACTAGATGCTCTGCTCAACGCTTCTCTTTGCCTTATCGCCTCTTTGTAAATCTTGCAATACATTACGATCATCACTATTCCAGGGATCCAGAAGGACACAGATGAACTGATCAATGCGTAACCTCGGTTCACCACGAATCCGCATACCTGATATTTTTTTGAACGAACTACTTTAAATACCCCTTGATCTCAATTCTCTCATTTTTATTCGCAACTCATTTCATCTGGATTTATTCAAAATCTCAGGTTAGGCCCGAAAATAAATCAACCCATTTCGAGATGTGAATAAATTAAGCTGAGCACTTGGAGAATTACCGTACTGTCAAGTGATCGTCTGTTTCAATCAATAATCTGTACTTTTTTTTTGGATTCTGTGAAGAACGAAATTTTCTATCCATTTAACAATTTAGATTTTCATATTTTTGTAAGAATCACGGTATTAGTTTGTTGCAGTTATTTTGTTGAACAGAACGCGAATTCGAGTGAGGAAATAAACTCATCGAATGATATTCCATTAAACAATTGTTGATATCACAAAACAAGAACCCGTAACACTGAGCGTGAATGCGTGACCATTTTTTTTTTTTTTCGATTTGTCAACATGAAGATGAAGCTTTCATTTCGATTTGGAAAATTGGAGAAGAAAAAGAACAGTTCGTCATGGAGAAACCGCGCATTTGGAAAATGGAACTTGAAAAAGTCGCCGCCAAAATGGTGACCGACGATGCCGAGGACTATCGATTTCCATTCCAACGATTGCGACATTTCAGGGGCAACTCCTACAAACTACTAGCGAGATTTCAGAATGAAATGTAGTGTATTATTATGTGTAGGGGAAAGTAGTAGAGATGATTGAACCACCAGGTAATTTGGGCCGTTCTATAGGAACGGCAATGTACTTTCTATAGAGTGTTCCAATCCATCTAGTTGGTCCAATCATCCTTACTTTTCCGATACGTCTGATATAGTAATTTCAGCAGCGACTTTTCTAAACTCCATTTTTACGGAGCGTATTTCTCGCTAGCTTTTGTCAAAATTTTACGGTACTAAAAGTTAGTTTCCGTCGACAAAAAAAAGATTTCCAGAATTGGTTGACGTGTCTTGCAGCTGTCATTCGTATTTTAAGATGGACCGATCTATCATGAACCACCTTAAGATCACAGTAACAATGCCATTTCGTACCTCAGGATTGTTGGCTAGAAAAACGAGGCGTTCCTGGGTGGTGTACCATCCCATAAAAATGGGAACGAAACTGATGAGAGCAGGAAGAAGCCAGGCACTTCCGAGCATCAATGTTACGGTGGCACGTCTCATAATAATGGGGTATTCGAGGGGTCTTACAATTGCGTAATATCTATCAACGCTTATACAGCAAAGATGTAGAATTGAGGCAGACGAAAAGTAGACGTCGAGTGAATTCCAAACGTCACACATGAACCTTCCAAACATCCATTTTCCCGACAGTTCAACCGAAGCATTGAAGGTCATGGCGCAGATAGCGACGAGTAGGTCAGCAGCGGCCAAACTAACAACGTAACAATTTGTTGGTACCCTTAATTTTCTGTGTCTTCTTACGCTCGCTATCACAAGAGTATTTCCCAGTACAGCTGTTATCATTATTGTAACCATAACCACACCTTTTAACACTGTAAATGGTACATTTAAGACTTGATTATTGTGATGATCTTGATGATGATGATGATTATTATTGTGATGTGTTGAAGCCACATCAGCCACTTCCGGCAGTTCAATTACGTCTGAAGTATATGTTGGAGTTACGGTTTGCGCAGAAGATGCAATCTTTTTAACCAACTCTAATCCAAAATCGTTCAAATTCTCTATAGTAATTCTCTGAGACACTCGATTTATGCTCCCAAGTTCGGGTGGGTTGCTCGATTCCATTCCTTGTCCTAAAGTGTATTTTTGTTTTCTTTCTTTTCGATTCCTTTTTTGTTTCACGTCATTTTTTTTATTTATTTATTTTATTTCATTAGAGTTATTCGTGCCAGCTGCTGCTGCTGTTGCTGCTGCTGTTCTTAGCTATAAGAAGTTTTCGTTACTTTTAGACAGACGCGACTTTTGCCACTGCTGCGACGTTCTCTTGGCCCATCTCTTTTCATCAAGATTTCCTCTTTCCTCTTCCAGATTTTGATATTAATATAATTTCGTTATTTTCATAACATGTTTTCGCGATTTGAGGACACACCTGTCTGTATATATATCTAAATCAGTAAACCTAAAGAAATGACAAACATATAATAATTATTATATATGTGCCTATAGTTATTTCTGGAGTGTGAGATTCAATAATAAAATTCTATATGAATATATTCTAACGACTTTATTCAGATTTTTTTGTTTTCAAAACTTCCCCATCAAAGACATGCGTAATAATACCTCCTACAGAGTTGCCAAAAGTTTCAACACCCCTTATACTCGTACAACTATTTTTTCGATTTTTCATCAACGTAAATGTAAAATAAATGTACAGAGATGTGCCTATAGTCCTATATGTATATACTCTCGATCCAATCATTACCTATTATGTATATCATATATTGTAGAAGAAAGTTATCTTTTATCTCTTCTGAATCTTTTTCCCTTCAATTATAGATTGGAATGAAAAGTGAAAAAGAAACTTGAAAGCTTCTGTTGCTACTATACCTGCCTTTTTTACGAGTCGTGCTTCATTTTATAATTTCCTCTGAGAGCACTTTCAAATTTATAACAAGTACACCTACTATATAGCATACAGGAGGAAAGATTCTTAATTTATTATGACAATTGGAATCGATTTTCCTTCTTTTCCTTTTTCTCTTCTGTTTGGTATAGGTAATTCAGCCTTCCTGAAATAAGTGAGAAAAAAAAGAGTTTTCTTCACCGGGATAAAAAGTACACATATACATTGTATGTACGTAATAGAATTAATTTGATTTCCTCAAAAATTTTCAGAAAATTGTTGGCACAAAAAAAAAAAAAAGAGCAGAGGAAGTTCCTTAATATATGAAAGTCCCGGAAATTTGATGATGTACTCCACAAAGGTAGCTACTCAGCACTTTTTTTCCTTCTTCTATTTTTCATTTTCATTTAAATCTCTCGGAATTTGCATACATTTATTTTATCGCTGCCTATTATACTTTATAAATTAATTTTAGCTGTGTTATGAAGACGCACTGCGGTAGTCCCAAAATTTCCTAGAGTCATTTTTGTTTTCTTCTTTTGAATCAAGTCAAATCAATTCTGTTTGTTTTTTTTTTGTAATTGAAGAGTCGATTACAATAAAATTTTCAATCACGCACCTATGAAAATTGTTTTACAAATCATTGTTTTATTAACGACGATGTAGACGTGGTATTATGAATTAAATGTGATTAAAAAATATCGCGATGATTTTTACTTTCTAAATGTTGACCATTTTATGATAAAATAAATATTGCTGGTGTAGCCTAAGCATCTAACGGACCCATAATACGCGTACATACCACTTGAACGATGCCGGCAGACTGAGCGTCGCGACGCACTCGGCACGGCGCCGCGTCGTCGTCGTCGCCGTCGTCTACGTCGTCGTCGTCGACGTTGTTATGGTCTAACGCAAAAGAATTCGATTCAAAAGTGAAGAGAACTTTTTCTATCCACGTACATAAAATGGCAAAACGCGAGTGGGAGACAATTTTCATCCGCAATATTGAACCTTGACTTTATCGGAGAATGTACAACCGGCGATTCTAGTAAAATACAAGCGAGATCAATGGGGTGGTTTATTATTCTTGTTTTTCTCGGGGTCGTCTGAACTCAACTTCAGGAGGTTTGAAATAGTGCCAAAGAACAAACCTATGTAACCGTGAATTGAATATCCGCAAAACAGACCTTGAAAAATGTTATATTCTACTGGCGATATCGACGATTCATATAGGGTGTCCCCTTTCAAAAAATATGCTCAGATATATCTAAAACTAAGCCTTAAAGTGAAGCAACAAAAATTGTTGCTCATAAAGAGGGAGATTAGATAAGCATAGGTATCAGTTTTTGTTTTCGGACCCTCCTTTGTAGGGCCAGTTGAGGCCCATCTTTTATTACATTTTTTAACAAGAGATCAAAAAATGCGGTAAGAAATAGAAAGATCTATTTAAAAAACCAAAGTTGGCCCTCAACTGGCGCAACAAAGACCCCAACCCCAAAAACTGATATATTCTTTTGATACTTAGGTACAACTTTTATTCGGAACATTTTTCAATTCAATGCTTAGTGTTCGATATTTTTTAGCATATTTTAAAAAATGGGACACCCTGTATACGAATACCGATAAAAATCAAAATTGTATAACACCATTGTATACCTCATATACTGTTCCGGAGATGAACAAGTGGTCGAAATTTTTTCTTTGTTTTGTCTTTTTTCTTTTGCATTCTTCGCATTAATTGGTATAATAATCGCGAGTCAAGTTAATTTGAACTGGTTTTTAAAAACTGCTGTACCTACTGTTGAAATTGCGGTGGTTAAATTGAGAAAAAAGTGCACCTCTTATCGCTATTGATCATTCAAGAGTCACTAATTGACGGTCCTTTAGATGATGACTCAATTATTTTTTTCACTTTACAGCGAGACGACGGTCGTAAAGCTTGCACCAGGGATCAAAAGAATAAATGTTACAAAGAGATGCGTAAATTTTCTTATAATTGTCATGGTATTCGGCGTGTAGCAATTCTTGTTTTATTAATTTTCGCACCATCAATTATCTATTTTATTATTATCACTATTTTTTTGATTCCTCTTTCTCTGTTCGGAATATCAGAATAACCCCAGAAATCACGCACGATATTAATTAGGGCTGGGTATAAAATAATAATCAAAATACTTTTGAGGGGATAAATATCTTGAATACCAACTCCGTTCATGGACAACAATTTTGAGTACACACGTGTCCACGAATATATTATGCATCAGGCATGTTTGGTTCCGTCGTTCTCATGTACGTAAAATAAAAGGTGGGCGTGGAATTTAAATGAAATTTTCCTAAATACTTTGCCCTTTCCACGAGTAAAACATTCGATACATGTCAGCCGAAAGTGGATGAAGTATGCGATCATATTCTGTTTCATAATAATATTCCGCAAGTTATAACTGTCGTCGTATTAATTTTTAAGATTTATAATTGAAGCGTCATGAAATTGAAAAAAAATGATTACCTATTTTATTTAATTATCTGTTTATTTGTTCACTTCATTATCGGAGTTACCCCTTAATAAACAGACTTGTAATTAACATTTAATTAAAGGATTAAATTTAGTAACTTATTGACTAATGGCTGATTAATGTAAGATTATAAGGTTCTCCAAAATTCTTAATGATTATGATAGCGTGTTGTCGATTTAACTCGGCTGATTACTCTCTTTAATTACGTATTCAACGACTTTCCAAATTTTCATATTACTCTCGTAACTTTGTTAGGGTACTCGACGGTAAATAACGCGATTTAAGTATCAAGTAAACCCACCTCATCTACACGTATACAGGGTGTTCAACATCAAAGTATATTATACATAATACATGTAGGTCAGATCAATCGAAACGTACTTTGAAATAAATTCACGGAAGTTAAGTGACCGATCTTATTGTGCAATTGATTTTCAGTCTTCAATTGTTGCATCGAATTTATTGACTTTTAGTACACTTTGTATTTCACATAGATACGGCAAATGGCTACGGCTTAGTATATAGATAATTATTCGGACTGTCTCTCAATTAACTGAACGATCATGAATGGACTTCAGAGATGTCAAAAGAATTAACTCCGTTATTGCCACCGTGTCTGATAGCTACACAACAGTTCAATCTCTATACTAAATTGACCACGATATTCGCGACTCGAACTAATTGCCACTAAATCGATTAATGATCGTTAAGGTTCAAGACTCTCCAATCTAATATCAGTTCACTTCAATCAAATATTAATAATTACACATCACCGATCAAAACTTGTTGATTAAAATTATACCCCTCGAGTACAAATTCATATATAATAGTGAATTCTCAATACACCTTCACTGTTTCAGGTTAACCTCTTCGAAGGTGTGTCGATCCAATACCAGGTATGTATATCACGTACACCGTGCGAGATAAAAGAAGCTAGTTTGTAGCCTCACATTTTTTCTTCTTATATTTCCTCGGTGGAAAGGGGGTGTGGCGAGACGATCAGTATCCGGGAAGGTAGATCATCCGCGCTTAGGTTTCCTTGAATAGGTTTTAGGTGCGAAAATTCCGGGCCTATTCGCCCGGAAATAAGGGTTAGAATAAGCAACGGAAGAGAAAATGTATGTAGTATATCTTCGGTGCGAGTATACATGACAAAAGACTGAGATACTAAAGTAGCACGACTTTTCTGGTCGACTTCTACTCTTTGCAGGGTGCTTCTGATCTTCCAGTATGAGCGAAAAAAAAGGAGAAATAGAACAAAAAACACCTGTATATCTCAACAAAAGGAGAATCTTCGTATTACGGTCTGATAAAAATTCAGGGCGTCGCGTCACGACGCTGTCCTAAGAAAGGTGAGGGAAGAAAATGAAAGTCGAGATATACGAATATACTGGTTAAGTCATAGAAACAAGGGGGTTACGCGATATTCTTTCGAAGCATCTGCCATGAATTTGACCTTATCTGATCTCAACATTTTTCTGCAATTGTAAACTTTCGTGCACCCGGAGTAATGACGTAAATTGATTTAGCCCATGCCGCAATCTTTCGCCTCATCCTACATTTGGCAATTACAATAGGACCAATAATAATCGATAGAAATCAAAGTACAGGAAAATCTTTTTCAGAACAACGTCGAATTTACGTTTGTTTTGAAAACATTTTCTTCGCAGGGTACGAGATATTTTGCATTGAAAATGAGTACGGAGGATGATTTTACCATTTTTTCGGGAGGCAATTGTATAAATTCCAGCACAATAAGCGGAAAATTGATGAAAATTCCAGTGGTGCGATAGCAGACGATCGGCAGATTGAAAAATCTGGCACGGCTCATTCTTTCAGAGTTGAGAAGACCGGGCGGAATGGGACATTTACAACGAGGCTCGAGAACCTTTCGTTATTGTTTTTAAATAATGGCATGTATGTAAGATATATCTTATTTTATATTAAGCTTATCGTCGATGTTATAAAATCTTCAAAATTGACTCCAAACGTTAGTGGGGCCGTCATGCCTCGGTTTCTCCCTCTTATATGAAAGTCTGCTGCATTTATACAGAAATATCGAAGTGCACATAGGGTCCAAACCTATGTCGGGTTTCTCAAGGTTGACCCATATATACGTACTTATGTAAGGTGTACTATGCATATACTCTATCCATACATACACATATACACGTAACCTACATATATCAAGTGCGAAAATTTTCCGGTGCGAACCATCCGGAGTTTTGTGTTAAACGAACCGTTAACTTTTTCCCGCCCCCGAGCGCCCGCTCAGAGATATCTCGTTATTTTTCTTCTTGTTTTTTTCATTTCCTTTGTTTTCTCCTATATTTTATAGCACAGAATGCAAACTTGGGCTTTTTATGAGTATATTTGTGTATAATATATTTCAGAAAGAGAAAAAGAATTTGAAAAAAAGAAAAAACATTTCTAACTTACCTCCGTGACAGAATCCCAAAAGTTCAACAAAAAAATAAATCAAACGATCACGCCGACAATTTTTAGAATTATTAGAATTTTTAGAGTTATAAGATAATTTTCATGTGGAATGAAAAAAAAATGAGAAAAAAAAGGAATGAGAGAACAAAAAGTAAACGCCACGCGCGCGATCAGAGAGGGTAAAAATGTTTTATTTATAGAAAACGTTTTTCATTCGCGTCCCGGTGGACAGACGGAATATATATATATATATATATATGTGTGTGTGTGTGTGTGTGTGTGTGCAATGGTGAGAATAGGGATGAGATGGCTGTCAGTTTCTTTGTGTGGAGAAAAAAAGAAAGCGAAGTAAAGAAAAATAAAAGAAAAAAACATAAAAATGTAGATAGAGCTGAGGGGTTTTTGTGGTACAGGCGGAAAGCACTGCAAACTGTAGGAGACCTTCGATTTAAGAAGAAGAAGAAGAAGTAGAAGAATAAGAAGTAAGAGAGAAAAAGGAAAGTAAAAAAAAAGAAGAATAAGTGAGAATGTCTGTCCTTGTTTGCGACCCCCTCGTACTGTGGAATATCGATTTCTAGCTGATGAACTTGACACATTGGGCATTGCAGGGGTGTGCAGCGGAAACCTAGAGAGCTTTTGCTCACACATGCTTTTGTGTTACTAGTGTTGGTGTTGGTTGTATACCTGGAGAAAGGTCGACAGAAATGACTATACGATTATCTTGGAAATTTGCAGAACTTATTCAAACACGCATTCCTTTTTGTCTCTGATTCTGTGTCAAATGTGTAAAAGAAGTTGTATCGATCACGTATCGAGTACTGAGGAACCAGAAGGTCGTAGCCCACTAAATAGTCGCGGACAACTGGGACGTATGCTTTAAAAAGTCAACGCAATTAACAACATATTGAGAATCACGTAATTCACGTTATGATTTGCGAATCTGATCGTTGAGTACATTGACTTTTTCAGGGGCATGCCCCATTTTTCACAGCTCGAAAAGTTCAAGTTGCCAAAAATATCGCGTGGAGCTTTTTGCCGAAATTCGTCGAATGAACAAAAAGTACTACGACACATTGTTCTTTCCTTTCCAAACCGTAAAATTTTCAATCGAAATATATTACCTGAAAACGGTTAATTCTCTAGATACATTTGCTTGTGCCAAGCATGACAGCCAGCTCGAAAGAAAAAAAATCGTTTTACCAAACACGTATTTTTCAGCCGAATCCTGGAGCTGCGATATTATAAAGAAAGAAGTGAAGAATTTAAGCTCCATCCGAACAAAAAAAAATCCAATGTAGATTTAAATATACTAATGGTAATGCTGATGATTTTTCATCTGGCTCCAGAGATTTTCAAATTTGAACGAACGTGCAGATGATTGGCCTCGTTCTGACAATGAGCTAGCACGTATAAAAATAACGAATTTCCAAAGTTTGCCGCCAAGTCAAAAGTTTTTTTTGTTTTTCTTTTACAATTCAATGTCTGGTGATACCGATGTGAAGAGATGGAGTAGGAGCAGCAGGTAGTTTCCCACTTGAGGTAGGAAGAAGAAAGCACTTTAGGCAGTGCAAATTGATCAGCCAATTTTACAAAGTGACTGCGAAATCCGTCTCCGCAGACGAAGGGGCACGTAAATCCTCTTGGCACTTCGGACTTACGCACAAGAGAGGAAGAAGGAGAAGAAGAAGGAGAAGAAAAAGAGAAGTAGGAGGAGTAGAAGGTGAAGAAGGATAAATCCATCACATCACGTCCTAGACGTGTGTCCCCTACGGCTATAGTATAGGCATACATGTATTACATATTATGTGACCCATACCACACCGTGTATATTCGACGTGTACAGTCTGTGAATCGGCAGTCTAATTTTATAACCGAATATTGTGTCATAATAATGATAACAATAAGAATAATGTTATTTTCGACGGCAATCCTAAAATACCCTTAGTTCGTATACGTATGTGTTATATTTTACGTATTTGGAATTTTGGAAATTGATGTGACTTTTATTTTTCGTGCACCAGATTCAATACCCTCAGTTTTTTGTTGTTTTACACATTATGGTAATATTTTATCGTCTTGCTGAAGCAAAATCTCAGGAGAGGTTGAAGGATAGAGGAAAAAAAAGATGGAAAGCAGCATATAAGTGCAAAACCTTCGTCACAATTCTTTCACCTAAGGATGGATATTTTCAGTTAAATTTTTCCTGTTCCTGAACACGGTATTTTCAAAATGAGAATATATAAATAAATAAATAAATAAATAAATATCCTTTCCCTTATGATCATTTCCGGTGTACCTATTTCATACCTACAGGCCTGAAAATTCCTTATTTTCCTGAACCCTATCGATTTCTGTGCTTGCGTATCTTATTTCGAACATTTCTAAAATATTCCGATTCTCGAGAGAAATATATTTTCAGAAAGTCCACACACTTCAATTAAATATCTTATGTATCAATTGTATATAGATATACAATTTCGCAAAATTCTCTCGATTTTTCTTCTCGTTTATTTATATATTTATTCTTTGGTCGTCATTAAAAATTACTAACCTTATTATCACACGTAACACGTAATCTGTACTTATAAATAAGCAGCTTATTATTCGATGAAAGGAATCGGAGGAAATCAAAGGCGAACAAAAGTCTCTTTTCGAATTTTATCAAAAAGATGGAAAAAAAAAAGAACGAAAGAAGGGAACGCAGAAAAATATAAGTATGATCGTACGAAGAATACAGTGACAGAACATGCGTCTAAAATATGAATATGAGTACCCAAATAATGTACGTACAAATCAACCCGGCCCTTTTGAAATCTTAAAACGATATACATGTCTGTATGGATTCCAAGTCAAATATCAAATTAGGTATACTTAAATATAAAGTGTAAGGTATGCTCTGTAGATATCATATTGATTCGCGCTTCACCTGAGACTTGATTATGGTACTCGAAGAAAATTCATATTATGTTCGAGTTTTTGCGTTATTTCACATGAAGATTTTTTCGAAACATGTAGGTAATAGATAGGATCCCAGAATATACGTATATAATGTATGTACGCTCTAAGCGTGATCGAAGGTACAATTAATTCGATGGGCAAGGGAAATTTTTATGTACATCCCAAGTAACATAACCTACAATTCTAGTTCTTCAAAACTTTTGCGTGATCTTCGCCACGAAAATAAAAAGCAAGCTTCTCACAGTTTGCACTCAGATTTCGGGTATGCAAACTTGGGTGACGAAGATTTTCCGCTGATTATTAATTACTTAAATAGATGTATAATATATATACTCTAATAAGTGCAAGTATTACATGAGGAAAGTTGCACGCGAATCGCGAAATCGACGTTCATCGGCGAAATGATAAAAAGAAAAGGAAACTTCGTAACTATCCTGCGTGATCGATTAAAAAAAAAAGGCAAAAAAGTCGTACCACGTTAGGCTGCAAGCCAAATTCGATTACCTTTATGGATCGTAAAAGCCTTTTAAGAACCCCTGCATCGCAGTATCGGCGGCAGCGATGTGTGACGTCGCGGAAAAAAGATCGTAACGCGACGTTGACGCGCGAGTTAAGCAAAATTGTTTTCTTTTCCTTATAGTCTTTTATTTCTTCTCTTGTTTTCCAGCAAGAGAATTTTTGAGTAACGTTTAATTTTTTTTTTTTTGTATTCATTCGAGTATCTCGTTATGAAATGCTCGGTATAGTGCAGTGGATTGCAATGTAAATGTGCAGCAACACGTGGATAGTTAAATTGAAGCATTAATGCTGAATGTACTGTGTATATGCATACCTATATATAATATATATGTATTTATGTACATAATGTAGGTACATTTGCATACATGTATAATGCTCGTTAACCGTGACCTGCGTGCGGTGTGCACAGAAATTGAAGAGCTTACTTTTCGGAGCATTGATTATATTAACGGGTTATAAAAATCAAAGAAATTATAAGTTGTACACAATATACTGTGTAAAGCAGAATATTCCTGTTTCAATAAAATTCAAAGTCCTCAATATATCTGTACCAAGATGTAGCTTACCTGAGTTAATCTTCCTTCCATCTTGATCTGAACAAATTTTGAAGCGAATAGTCGATTAGATAATGCGATAGTATACGTATTTAGGTACTGGTTTCGGTCGACCGGGACGTGGGTGACCAATTTTTCATACTACGTAGGTTCTCCGATTTCCGACCAACCCCAGCAACAAATCTAGAGCCACCTGTCCTCATTCTGGTATCAAGTGGCTTATAAGTTATTAAATTTGCAAGATAGAATAGATCAGTTTATCTGGTTAACGCACCGGACGATCTCCAGGCGTACGTACAGTCTCGGTTTCGGTTATAATTAGAAAAATATTGAGAACCGGCGCTTCGGGGAGGGAGGGAGGGGGGGGGGGAAGACATGTACGTATAAAGGCGCATTCAGAATATCTTAAAATGGTAAATATACTAGTTAGCGTGAAGTGGAAATCGATAAAATCGCGAGGGTTAGTCGAGAGATGAGCGTCGCGATTCGGGCAGGGGGGACGGGGCAATGGGAGAGAATAATGAAGAAGGAGACGCGACGAGGTGGGAAATTTATATGCTAAGGGAGAAGCACCCATCCGGATTCAAAAAGGACAAAGGGAGAAATGGCTGAATGCAAGCCAACATCTCTGCTGTTTGTAGAGAGACTCTTCACTGGAACAATGCGATCCTTACAATAGAACAATTTTTCTACGACTTTACGGAGAGATACACCATATCATTAGCTATATACATATTGGTAGAAAATACATAGATATCATGTAATACGCATTACGTTACAGATTAAGGTTCATTATAATACAAGTGAAGAAGATGGAGAATATACGGAAGACGAAAGGAGATCTGATTATTTTTCAATTTCATTTTTGTACATATGTAAAGTGTAAGATATATGTATATACCTATAGGTATTTTTATGCACAAAAGTTGAATAAACCCAAAGGAAGGGAAATTAAACGAAAAAAATCCATTGGGAACTTGAAAGAAATGAAGTTTTACCTCATTCCATGATTCGTTCCGATCAGGACATGGAATTCGGGGGCTGGTATTGTAGGTTGATATTCGATATCAACGAAAAACGAGTGAATTACATTATACTCTCAATTCTCTCTCATATCGCAGCATATATATAGTCATATAATATACATTACACCGTCAGTTGAACTTTTATTTTGATTTCTTTTTTTTCTGTTATTCTCGTCTCGTCTCAGAACCGGAAATAGAATGTATTATAATTTTCAATTTCTCATCACGGATGATCAACGCTCATCGATGAGCTCATATATCACGAAATCTCGGTTTTGAATTTCTCTACAGCACGATAAAAAAGGAATGGAAAAAAGCTATCCGGCTTAAGCGAACACAATGCAGACAAAGGAACGTTTTAAATCTACTGATCAAGTCGACCAACCACAATGTGTCCTTTGATCATTATTCGATTAATATTTTCGACAAACGGTTTGGCCAAAATGTTGTTTCCTTTTTCGGATGAGGCATATCTATAATCTACCTATCCAAGCCCGCATGTATATAATTGAAAAGGGAAAGATCGGGCAGCCATTCTGAATGAGATGAACAGGAACTAGTAATTAAAAAATTCTTGATTGTTGCATGTATATTTAATTAGGGGTGAGTCGTGTTCAAAATTTCGCTGAATTTTAATCAGGAATGCAAACGATGCTACGAATTTCTACAGAGAACTGAGCGTCTGCCTATTTGAAACCGGAAATGGCGCGGGCATGAAAAGTTCTATTATATGGAGAATCGTAGGTAGCACGTGATCTTTAATTCCGTGAATAGCTCGGAGCGCAAACACATTTATCCACACCTACAATAATTTAGATTCACAATTAGAGAAAGTATTTTAAAATTTCTTGGATAACCTTTGAGACATTTTTAATAGGCTGCATCATAGGTGCTAATCGAATGCCGTTTATCGCAAAATACGATTTATGTAGTTCTTTCTAAACGACGCTTTGGATTTATATGAAACTATAGTGTGAAACTGTACATTAAGTTATTTTGACAAAATGTGACCAGAAATCTCATTTTCCCAGGCTCTGAAAAAAAAAAAAAAAAATATGAACTGCATTCTTAAAGCAGACAGAACATCGTCGTTGAATGGCCTCTTATAATAGTGCTCGAAAAAAATTTTTTTTTAAAACAAAACGAAATTAAAAAAAAACCATTGTAAGTTCGAATTTCGAACATTCGGGGACTTAGAATTCACGAACGCGTATATGATTCGCTACGATCTGAATATCTCATATAACGTTGAAGACGATGCTGGTAACGTGGTTTGTATGTGAACCAGCTGGTGGTTTCGGATTCCGTAAATCGTGTCGCGTCACTGTGCATATATGTACATTGTACAATATATAAAATGTATAAAATATATATATTTAAGTATGTAACGGTTGGATGTTGGCAGCTGGCAACGATCCAGCTCTTCTGCTCCAGGAATGACCTCCGGGATAATATGGCCTTCGCACAGCATGGTTTCCACTGAGAGATGTAATATAATGGAAGGAGACACGGAAACTGCGCTCTTATGGAATCCGGTCATCGTCAAGCGTAACCCGCTACCATCGCATATTATAACCTTTCTATGAACCGCATTATATATGTGTGATTTCAAAAAAATTCTACATTTCATCTCATCTAACATACTTTTACATAATGCATACTGTCAAATTTTTTTGGGGTTGATTTTACCCGTTTTTTAGATTTATAAAATGAACAATCATCGTTAGGATGTGCGGAATTCTCACGTCCTGAATTTTTTATCTCTTGAATTTAGAATGAATTTTGGATTTTTAACGAATGCTATGTATCTTCAATAATTTTCAGGTGTATCATCAGTTCAAGAAACAAAAATCTGGGAATGTATGCTTTGAAAGGTGTATTAAAATTCCTTTAAAAATTCAAAAAAATTGGAAATAGAAAGACCGTGGAAACTGTATGAACGTTGCTTCAAAATGAACATCATTGAGACATTCAATTTTTTGTAGATCGTTTCTGATATTTTTGTACGAAGCTTCTATTTGGCTGAAAGTTGAATCCTTTCGTGTTACCAGAATAGCAAATTTCTCAGAAGAGAAAAGAAAGAGATCTTGAAATTAGGTTACATTCAATCTGCCGTATAACACCCACTTTCATAAATTCCGTTGAATTTTTCAGGGATAAACGAAAGGAAATAGGTATGACTTGCAGAGGTCGTATTATTAAAGGATGAGAAATACCTGAAACTTTAAAATCTGTTAGCCACATTCCAGTTGAACTAATTTTATTTCTAGGCAGTTTTTTTTTTTTTTCTGAATCCTCTTCCAATTTCTCACAAGCTACTTTGTTTCATTCAACCTCTTGTACATACCCATCTAGTACAGTAAGAGTTCTATTTCCATTCATTTTATTTCTAATTCACAGAAGGAGACTTCGCAAAAGGTGATGCGCTGCAGATAAAACATGCAGAAGGTATATGGAGCGGGTCTTTTTTATTCCAGAAGGTTTTCTAACCCACGTTTGTACATAGGTACACACAGCAGCGGTACATGGTGACCTGTTTTGGGCGATGACAGGCGAGCTGCAGGGGTTTAGGTTGAAATACATTATTTAGAAGTATCGAGTGAGACTCTAGAGAAGCGTCGAGTGGAGGGAGGATTGCTTTAAGGTTTTGCTCAGGCACGCGTGTACTACACTTCACCGAGTATCAAAAGAATTTCAAAACTCCGCCCGAAAAAAACAAAGCGATAACAAATTAATACATAGAGAGCGAGAAAAATAAGTTAAGATTAAAAAATGCACCAAGAATCAGGTGGGGAATAAGATGCAGGCGTCCGTAGTTGGATAAATACCATAGAATTTTTAATATGGGTGCACGAAAGATTAACAGAAATTTCAGGCGAATTCGAAAATGAACAATAATTGGAATTTGATTATCTCGGGTTCAATTCATCCGATATTTTCAATCAACCGTATTTGGACCATAGAAATATCCGCTTTCATGTAATCAGCGTACATCCATACACTCGTCATGTATAGGTGAATTCTGTAATACCGACATTCAGGATCGCATATATCTCGGCATATATGCATAATAAAAATTATATACATAGATGTACGCGTACAGTATTTTCAGAAGGCACATATGAAGAATCCTTACATCGGAAGCTTTAGAACTTATCCTGCCGTTCTATAACACATATTAACATGGCTCCTGATCCAGCCGTCCTCCTGATTTTACAAGAAGAATGAGAATGAAAATCTTTCAAAACTTGTTTCTATAGCGTCCTGTATACTAATTATAAATTACATATAGTGTAATATGTTCACCGCAATTCCGTTAGACATATTACAATGATTAAATTCCCCGGTAAATTTAATCAAAAATCATCAGTTAATTATAATTTACTTCTCATCAATATTGTTACACCAATATATATGTAACATGGGTATGTATTCAGATACACGAAAGGATATTGAAGTTTCCGAGAAAATTTTTTGCATCGTCGAATATGAATTCTTTCGATATTTGAACGTAGTACATAAATACAAATATGTGTATGTAAAATTTAGGTATAAAATATATAGAATATTCTTCGACGCTGCAAGTACATAAGAATTTACCCGTTTTGGAAATAAGGACAAAGGTGGAACGATGATAACAAAAGCAAAAATTCTTTTCTCTTGCCCTACCAACTCCCCTGACCCTCGGGAAATAAAAAAAAAAAAAAAACAAAACAAAACAAAAGGAAACAAAAAAAAGGTGTTGGAAAAGCTCAGGCAAAGAAATCATCGTGCTGCGCGCGTGTATTTATACAGCTCGCGATCTTCAGGTGAGGAACCATCATCCTTCAGCGGTAATAAGGACTCTCTCAGAGTAATGAATCGTCCTTTTGAACCATCCCCGTGAAGTTTGCATCGCATGCTTCCCCCTCCTTTTTCTCCCTAACTATGTAAGCGTTGATTATAATTAAGTCGCAGTAATTAAGAAAGTTTTGATGAATTTGTTAGAAAATTGTGACTCAGAAATTCTCTAACAACCTCTTAAAAAACGACGGCTGCTGAATATCGCGATCATAATTAGAAGAAATAACAAAAAAATACCAACAAAATAAAGAAGGATTATATAACATATACCTAATACGTACCAACATGGCAACATGTATATTATATTATATCACGAAGAAGAAGAGAAAATATCTGTAGATGAAGCAGCTGCGGTGAGGCAAATACAAAATACAAAAACGGTAAAAAAAAGGAAGAAAAAAACACGGTGGCATTTTATACTGGAGAGTGTTGTATGAAAAGTCAAGTTCGCAGGGAAAGGTTTAAGTGATATATTATGTATATCTACATACTATATGTATAGGTATGTGCATACATGTACACGTAAAAGCTAAGCAGGGTTGCCAGAGTGCGAAAAGCTGAACCCGCACGGTCAGCCAAGTAGTAAAAATTGGCGAACTTATATAATATAAATACCGACCTCGACCTTCGCATGCGTTTCTTTTACATAGCTATCGTAATCCCGTATACGTTGCACGAGCAAGGTTTTCTTGCACGCGCTAAATGTAAACTATATTGTTACTTGAAAAAGTAATAATAATTATCTTCCGCGCGGTTGACTTATTATTTTACTGATAAAAATATTATCACGCATGTAAGACTGTTGAATTACTTTGTTCAATTTCACTTTCATTTTACAGGTATGTACGTGCACACGACAATTATCTGCACGTGCGTTTCACTGTAAGATGTGACGTGTACCTACAGGTGTATTACACCGACGAATGTGAGAATTATTCTTCAAACTGATTGTCAGCATCGGGATTCAGTCAACTATCGATTGACCTGGTTCAGAAGCGTTCCGTGGACCGTTTCATTCGATGGGAAATTATCAGTGGGGCAAATCTCTATCGATTCCTGGCTGCAACAGACAACTGCGATAATATCGTACTAACAAGTGCAAAAAGAAAAGAAAAAAATTAAATTGAGAATATAAACAAATCAGTTCCTCAGTCAAAGCTTTCAATCAAGAAGAGGAGTATAGAAAAACCGCTGGAGAGAATAGATTGCTTTTTTGTTTTTTACAATCTATATAGATTTGTGGGGTGGTATAACAAATATCATTTGACCTTGATCGAATGAATTTAAAAAAATGTTAAACCCAAATTTTAGAGACCTGAATTTTTGAGTATACATAATAGGAGCTATAAAATATGCGATGGATGGGAAATAATAGATAAAGTTGATGTGCGGAAGATATGAAAATTTGTTGCTGCAAAATGGCACTCCAAGTTTCATGTTCCAAAGTTGAAAGCGTATTGATTCAGTACTGATTGATAACCGGCTTTCACATGCCATCAGTTTCCACCCATTTCGCATGGCAATATTGCTGCTTCTCGTGTCCCGACACATTTTGTCGCTTCGATTCGTGGTTTCCTGCCAGCCACTAACTCCACCACCAATTATTTCCTTTTCTTGATGTCGCTATTTTACCTTTACGGTGTCATCTCTGCAGGTTAATATGCGATCAGCACATATAAGTTTAATATTCCTCCTCTTTTAGTGGCCCTCGAATTTTCCAATTTATGTACATATAATAATATACTGACAGAACTCCGATAATAGTAGGTGTACACAATTCGTTATTTTATGTCTTATATAATACACTGTCCTCCTTACTACCGCGATCAACTTCCTATGAGAATGTACAGAGGAAAATGTTGGATTGAAAACTGCTGACGATTAATAAATCAAAAAAATATCGTGAAAGTGAAAATAAAAAAGTTTTATCGAAATGTTTGAATTTCGATCGAATGAAGCGCGTGGGTGAGGGGAAGGCAGAGAAAGATTGAAAAATCGTAGAAAAGTGTAAGAAACTAGTTTAGGAAACATCGAAGGAAAAATTTAAACCAATTATTATCGAAAAGGTGCGCGCATTTGTTGAAAACTTTTGAAAACTCTCCTAAACTAAACTTGAACGAGAAAAGGAAACAACAAAACTTGCATACTATATATGTATACGAAGTATAAAGTATAAAGTTTCGCAAAACTTCATGTCGTCGCATATACTTTACACATATACATATATGTATATATAATACTGTAAAGTTCACCGCAAATATTAATGCAGTGTTGCTGCAGCTGGTGCTGCTGCTCCGATTTATTTTCGGAAATATAATCCCTCTCAAAATCCAATACCGAAATTGTAGTAACTGTAATTGAATGAAATGTGTGCAACAAATATTCAGAGAAAAAAAAAAAATATATCAATTACAGTCCATAATTGTATGAACGATAAAATCAGTTGGAGCGTTAAAAGTTGAAGCAGAATAGAAACCCATAGGTGAGATGAAGGAGGATTTCGGGTTTAGGGCGGGGCGGGGCGGGGGGGGGGAGTTGTTTGCAAGCTTATCGTCGAGGGTATTGTTGCTTTGAAGCCATCTTTCATTTCAGGAAAGAAATGCGCAAAATTGCACTGCCACCTGAAACCATTACTCATTCTGTATCAGCGCTCTCTTTTCCTTTCTTCCTTATTTTAGCCTACTACCTCAGGAATCACGCGATAACGGCGCAATAATGTAGATATATTATTCCCCAACTTTATATTCTTCCAATTGGTAAGTTGGTTTGTTGTATGTTTATCCCAGTCTTCTCCAGTACTCCTATGCATGGTGCAGTTACATACATATACTTGGCGCAATGATTGATTTGGATCTATTTTTTTTAGAATTTAATTTTGGGGTTATTCTTGGGGAACAACTTTTTGGTGGCGATTGATTTTGAAAAATTAATGTACTTGGCGAGGTTTTTTGCACCTGAGGTGCTTTGTCGGGATTTCACTACTTTTTGAAAGAAAGTTTTTTATTTCTCATTATTCGAATGCATCGCAGAAAATCTTATGAAATATATCGAAACACGTGATGACTCAATATAATTCATCTTTATTTATTACAAAATAATAGTAACTTTTATCCTTGAATACATTTATTGCAAAACCACCTGATAAAGGTTAATGTTCTGGTACTTTTTTAGTTAATGGTGATATAGTTGGCTAGTAGTTATAGTATTTCTGCCGGTCGATATTCTTTCTTGCTCGATAACAGATACCACTGATGGGTGTAGTTGAACCGAAGATCTCACTCACATATTGATCTGAATGACAACTTTATTGAAATATGCATAAGTTAGTTGAGACACATGGCTATAGCTATGTTTACAAGAACTCACTGACAGAGACTCCTAAAGTTGACATCAAGATACAAAGCCACATCATCTACCCAATCAACCAAATCTGATGCTTAAACAGTGTCATCGTTAAAATGGAATGCACCTGTCGTCACTGGAATCACAGCTAGT
Source organism: Athalia circularis (assembly GCA_963978495.1). NCBI lineage: Eukaryota > Metazoa > Arthropoda > Insecta > Hymenoptera > Athaliidae > Athalia > Athalia circularis. The sequence goes on along the minus strand of OZ021700.1, from coordinate 13,340,809 downwards.
CTCACTCTCAATGCCTATCTCATACCAGATACCAACGAATGATTTCAATTTTCGTTATAATTTCTTCTCCACAACATAGCTGTAATGAGTGACTTTTGTAGGAACAACTGTACATACACCACCACTAGAGCGGGCTGCTTACAGATGTAAAATTCCAACTTCAAAGGACTGAACTGTTTTGTCTGCTGATCAAATGATTATTATTAATTAAAACGTTTAACCCGATATTTTTTGGTCTGCACTGTACAAAGTAATAATGGATTTTCTCAGCAAGATTGCATTTCACTTTGTTCAAATTTCTTTGACCAAACTCCATGTTGCACAATCCACGATCCATTCGATCAGAAATTGTCAATAACTTGAACATCGCTCCTGTATTATTTTTTAATCTGCACACTGCACTAAATAAAACAATTGATTTCTTCGAACCACTAACATGGATTACGTTTATCAGATTTCCTCAATCACAGTTACGTCAAATCAACAATTAACTTATTGTTAATAATATCGAATCTTCTGACGCTTTGATACTTTTCATCCGCATACATACGTATGTTCGTTATATAAACCATACAGCGATAATTGCTACATCGTTGTTATAATAGTAGCTAGAAACTTCATTCATAGCATAACCTCATGTGGCTGTCACTGCGGAGCTATCGAGTCTAGTTCATAACATTTTAGCAAACGGATTCAGAAATTTGAATTCGGTGATGTCAATCATATTAAGGTGGGCAAACGCTTCGTACTGTTACAAGTTGACCGAAAACTATCCATTTTATATTATTCAAAATCCTTAACACCGTTTCCATAATAAACATTTATCGTATGCCTTCATCGAGTTTGGCCGGTGATTGTGATTGCAAGGAGGTGATCGTAAAGACATGCGGAATGACGACAGGACTCTAGTGGTACAGTAGAGACGACTAGAGTCCCGAAAGAGTCCCTAGAAAATAACGAGACGACGAAAGCGATGGTCACGCCCATGCGTCTGCAGTTTGAACCTCAGCGAAAATCGAGTTTGCGTTATATACTGCACTACATTTCATAGCAATAGAGCTAAGGAGAAAAGTGATCCGGAGACGACGATGACGTTGAAAATTCTGATCGTAGAACGGGCTCGAGCGTCGATAACTATCATGAGATCACATCTCTCCGAACATCAATGTTATTAAAATTAGGCTCAAATGAACCCGACACTGCGATTTATATTGCGAAAGTGCATCCAAATTTCCCGAAAAGCTAATGATTAAGGGGATACTGAATAAAACAGTCAGCCGTACAGCGCTTTTCCTATCTCCTAACTGTATAGATACTCGGTTGCCGTCCGGTGCTCTTTTAATGTACTTGGCGCGAGACTCTACCGAGTCTCTTGATTTGTGTAAACTGTATCCAAATATCGCTTAATTTGCAGTATCATTAATCACGAATTCTTACGAATATAACAAAAAACGAGTGAATAATAAAGAATAAACAAATGAGGGTGAACTTATCGTTTCATCTTTTTCTTGATTGCAGATTTTTTTCTCTCTCATAATCTATTTAAAAACGTTTTTCACACTTCTTTTTTTCTCACCTTCACCACTTGATTTTTCTTCATTTTTTTTCTCCTCATTCGCTCCTCTTTTTTTCACGGACTGACAGTGACGGAGAGGTTTGAAAGCTCTGCAGGGTCAGGTATTTTCTCGGCTTCTGATCTCCCGTGTAAAACAGCAGAATAATTATTCCGGGCGGCGCGCGTGCTGCTGCTGCTGTTGCTACATGGAGAATGAAGTGAACAAATTGCCAAAGGAGTCGTTTTTTTTCTAAATTTTCTCATTTTTTCATCAGCATTTTACCCCGCGATAAATAATAAGCCGGCGATAGCGTTATACAAACTAATTAACTATATGCACCTTTTCATTGTTTCACTTGCTTTGTGTACCTAATTTCTTTTTTTTTGTCAATTTTTTTTCCTATAAATGCACGCCATACTCACTACCTACTTAATTCCACATTTCGTTCTCCTTATTTTTTTTTTTTTTTGTCTTTCGCTCTTCCGTCAACCGTATCGAATCATTGGAAAGTTAAACGGGATTGGCGACACGTTTTGCGAGTAGTCAACGATTCTTTCGGCATATTTTTCTTGATACATAATAATACGTATACATACATGTTTTTATGTATCGTACAAAGATATAGATTCGTCTTATGTAAGGTATGAAAAATATGGGACGCGAAATGGTAGGCAGTTGATATGACTGATAATAGATTGTGATCTGATTGCTCTCACTCTCTCTCACTTTCTCTCCCTATCTCTTTCTCTTTGCCCTATATACACATATCATATCAGCCGGTGGCGACACGAGCAAAGGTACATGACTATATAGTACACATATTTATACTCCACACATAAAGTGTATACGTAGGCATGTATGTGCGATATCTACTACATGTGTGTTCGGGAGAGTGTGACAAAAGTTGGAATCCCTGACAGCTGTCGGAGAGTTACAGTCATCTCGTGCCTGTCTCGTTAAACACAATGCATAGAAGTGACCCTTTCCCCCTCCCCCTGCCGCCGTTTTCCGCTCCCCCGGCGAAAGGCTTTTTCAACATACAATGCAAGCCTTTATTCACCATTTCACTCTCTCCCATTCCTTTCTCTATCTCTTTGTCTTTCTCTTTCTCTTTCTGCACCCTCGTCAACCTTGATCTTACTGCACAGCAGGAGGAGGTGAAAGACCATACTCTAAGCTACCCTAACCAAGGAGAGGAGGAAATATTATGAAAACTAACTTTGTACAAACGAGCAAAGTAGGATATTGTTGGATTTCAACCTCCTCCTCCTCTCCCGTTTATACATAGGTATATACCCACACATTTTGTTTATATTATATGCGTATGTACAACAAAACTTCGAAAGACCCGCGCACCGTGCCTTGCTTGTGTTAATATTGTTCATTGTGTTTGTGGGTTTCAAAAGCTAAGAATATAGTATGATACGAACATTGCAAAAAATTATAATAACAATAATGATGAACGTACGAAGTAACAGCGGAAAAATTAAAATAATCAAGTTAACGAAAAAGGGGGCACAATATTTCGTATTCATCTTGCCTTGCATCACGAGATTCAGATAAGAACTTTGAGTGGTATAAAAAAAAGGAATACCAATATTTCACAAAAAGTACCTAAATAAATATCGAATTATTATTACGTTAAACTGCACTTGATATTTAACAATTACTTTGGCCTCCTTCTCCCAGTTCGAGAGTCAGATGTAACTCCCTCTGTACATACCTTTCCAATTTTCGGAATCCTTCTACCCAGGAGAAGAGCAAAAAAAAAGAGGTCCTTCGATTTAGTTATATACCCACGCACTTTTTAAGGGCGCGCATCTAATGTTTGAAAAGATGATTAGAAACTCCCACCAGGAGCAACTTCCTTGTACGCATAATAAGAGAGCGTTTAAAACATTCAGGATGTTCCGCAGGTTTTAGGTTGATAACTACTATACCGATATTCGAAGTAACCATGACGGCGAAGGGCAGAGAAAGAAAAAAAGCTTTCGAAAATCGGTCGAAAAACTTTTCATCTAAATGTTTAATCTACCCTAATTACGAATTCTTTATTCATCACCGCTCTTCTGGGACGCCCTAATTTTTTAATTGAATTTTTCAGTTTCCTTTTTTTTATCATTTAATTTAATTTAATTTTTAATGTTTAACTTTTTTTTTTAACTGGTCTCATTTTTTTTTGTTTTTTGTGTTCACGTCCAACTTTATACATCAATTGACGATAAAAAGAAGAAAGAAAGAAGGATGTAATACAAAAACAAACGAAAAAGAAAAATACAAAGACTAAAAAGTATTTCACCCTCTTGAATGAGCCTCGTCAAGTGGAGTCGAAAAGCCATATCCTGCGACGTCAACGCGTCCCATGGAATAGAACATTTTCCGGGAGCGACAAGGCAAGATGGCACATTGTACTGTACGTATATATACCGAAGGGAGGCAGAAATTTTTTGAGTCGGAAGAATGAGACCCATTCTAAAAACCGATGAACCGGGAAAAACACTCCGGAAAATTGCAACACGGTTTCAGTATGTATTTACAATTGTAATTCATCGATAACTTATTCCCCTCACCATACCCACCCCCTATATTCAAGATTATTCCAGATGTCCGACCTCACCACTCGACCTACTACTGCTTCTTTTTCCCTTCCTAGTTTTTGGGAATTTTTTTTTATCTGTTCGATGCGGGATAAAGGACACCGCGAAATTTAACGATCGACTATTAAAACAGGACGAAATTAGGGTAAAAGGTTGACGACAATTTTATACAAAAATATTCTGTATTTATCAAAATGCCCTTGAAGAGAAATGTTTTCCAGATAACCTTGAGGTTATAGTTAAATATTATACCGTTATGGTTATTATACAGGATAAAATTAAATTATAGTCACCTATTTTGGAATGGAGGTCGTATCGTGATTCGCGATTTTAACTTTATCGAGACGCGTGATGCTAAGGGTTGTTTCAGAGTTTCTGAGTGGGGGGCAGAAGAAGGTTGGAGGGATAGGAAAGAGGGAGCTCTGATTCTGACCGAGGTAAACCTAATATATATATACACATAGAGGGGTTGGTAAACACGACTTCCGGGAATAGGAATTAGCGTTCTTATCGAGGTAGCCCATGTTTTAATTGGCAACATAGTAAGATGCGGGTGTGCGATTCCTCGCAAACAAAACAATGACATTTACCAACGTAAAAAATCACTTTGTTCCGATCGTTTTTTGATGAACATCTTGGAATTAGGAATATTCTACGTTTCTTAATTTCAACATTTTTTAAAACCCCCAAAAATCCAATTTCTTATCTCCGTCCATTAAATACGTTCAGTTTTACGATTAAGTGATTTCAACTCCACTTTCTCTCCAAATACTCGAGAAGTTTAAGAACAAAATTTTGTGAAAAATTTTCAATATTTCATATTCCACAGAATTAACCTAGTTAAAAGAATGAGAGATTTTTGAGTTGCCAAAGTTAACGTTTAAACACTCTTTATGAAAAATGAGGGGAATAGATTGTAGATTTTTCATTTCCTCAACTAATTTGTGTTGCTTTAAACGGATCGAAAATAGTGTGACCAAAAATGCGCCATGAAATGCCCCATTGATAGAGATAATTAAAGGTAACCTCACATGTAGAAAAAGTGTAAGGGCCGTTGTTCGCACGAAGACAGCGAAGTAGTAGTGGCGATAGTAGCATTAGTAGTATTGGTATAGTAGAAGCAGCCACCTTTTCTATAGTGGGTGGTGAAGTTGCATGACGGTAAAAACACCCGTTACGATAGGATCTATACGCTAGCTACCTATATGTTGTATAACTATAGGTTGGCAAAGTAGTGGCAAGGTCTCTGGTAATGGCAACCTCGCCACGAACCGCGACCCAGACCTCGTCCCATTCTACCACCGACATACCTATAACCACGCCAACCCTTTCATATGATATACTATATATACGAGTCTTCTACTTTTCCCATTTTAACCCATAGGAGAGTCCCTTCTTATTTATGGGGGGCCATCGACCAGAATACGCGCACCTCGGATCACATCTGACGTCCGGAACATTCCAAAAATAGTCACATATAGATTTTGACAATTTTTTTTTTCAATTTATTTTATTTGATTTATGTTTTTCTCTACCCCATCGGATACACCATGATAATTATTGTTTTTTACAGACGCATAGATCTTGGATAATTCGATAATGTGTAATTTTGCATCAATGGTTTTTTAACATATTTTGAATTATTCCGAACAGAAACTATTAAACGAACGAAAAATTGACGTTTCCCCGTGGAGAAGAGAAATGCTTGAATTTTCATCAGAAAAGAACGTGGGGGAAAGAAATGGCGGCTGGCTATTACATCGATTTATTGAAAATGTCGGGGTTTGAGAAAATTCATATTATAATTTTGAGTCTCGCAGGTTGCAAACGGTATAATTTTCTCGTTGAAATATCTCTGGCGATAAAGGATATAAATTTTCTAAGAATTATTTCGTAGCGCGAAGTCACTCTAAAACGGTACACCCAATATTATAGCGCTAAAAGTCCCCCTTAAATCGAGGTTCTGCAAAGCCACTCGGCGTACCGCCATCGTCATATCCGTTGCCCTCGAGGTTTGAAAGAGCTTTGCCTGAAGATAAATACGATGTATATAGGGTACCCACCATTGTTATTCTGTTAAGAGAAATCTTTAGTTTTATACAACCCAAGATATCAACAACGACTATAATACATACACGAATTTTGGAAAATGAGGCTATTGTTTTCAAATGATAACTATACGTTTAATGAGAAACTGCCCGCGTACTTCAATTAGGTAATTAATCGTCAATTATATTTGTCAGATTAACAAATTATTATTACTCCTTTCCTCGCGTTCACATTATATGTATATCTATCCTTGGAATATGCTTATTCTCCTTTGTTGTAAAAATGCATAAATAATAAGCATAAATAATCCGTGAGAACTGATGATGAGTCAGAGATGCATCTCTATAATTCTTTACGTTTCTCATTCTTCTTTTTCTACTTTTCGTTCTTTCTCATTTTTTTTTTCTTGTAGCAGTGCACACAGGATGAACCTCATTAGTTGTAAATGAGGACATATTGCATCACGCTTGCCTCCTCTTGCCCGGACGATTTGTCGGATATGACGATTTACTTTCTTGTAATAATGACGTGCATCGTAAAAAATTCACCTCGTTCTTTCTTCATTTGTTTTTTTAATTTGATTATTTATACAATCATTATTTCGACGATTGTCCAACAGAATTGTTCCGAATGATTGTTATACCTACTACTTTATCATTTTCATTATTCTTCCTTTTTTCTTTTCTTTCTGCAAATATTAATTGGAGAATCAAGGCTGTGGCTTTGAAGATTTTTTCGCTTCGCATATTATATTCCGTGTAGTCTAGACGCCGATTGACTTCAGCCACCATAATGACGCAGCGTTTATAGTTGAATGAAAAAAAAAGAAGATCATTACAGAAGTATTATATCTGACAAAAATGACTACATTCTGTATTACCGTTTCGTTAATTCTTGATGAACAAGCTTTCATCTTCAAAACATCGCATTGTTTGAATTTTACGCGTTGTTGCAGCGACGTAATCAGTACAAGTGTAATTTTTCTTTGTTTTGTACTTTTTTTTCTGTTGGCCTGCCTAAATTTCGTATATACATGTATATTTATGTATATTTGCAATTATTCACCACAGAATTAACCGCGAAGGAGAACCTTCTCAACATTATAATGTATGTCTAACTTATATTACCAATTCGTCTTCCCTCGGCTTCGGTTTTAATATGCAAATCTTTGTTATAGTTAGCCTGCTGCAGCCCACGCAGGAAAGGAAAACACTTGACCTCCTCCTTCTCGTTCTTGAATTCTTCAAGTTAAACTCCTACTCTGTAATGCTTTGACAAGAGTTGAGCTTGAATCAAATTTAATTTAGGTAGAATAATACTCCGCCAAGTCTACTGCATAATTACGGTAAATTCACGGTCTACATGTAATTATTATGTGCGAGCTTATTCCTGAACATCGTGAGTGTTCAAAAGATTTTTTTTCTTCAAACTTTGCAATTTAAGTTTGGGCATTCTTTCGTTAACGCGATCATTTCTTTTCAGGTTTAATTGGTTCTAATTGAGGTCTGTGTTCCGGGGCTTTTATATCTCGTCAGATCTAACTAGATCCATACATCGCGAATTTGAGATTTGATCAGGTCTAATTGAATCTGTATTTCAAGACTTTTGGATCTGATTAGATCTCAGGTGAGGTTCAATTGGAGTTCAGAAAACATCTAATGAGATCTGAGGCCAGACTCCGTTAGGTGATATGGGATCTGAGTGGGTCTGATTCGAGCAGACATCAAATTTAGTGGTCGGTGAGGTAATATCTATTGAGGTATCGTTTGGTGTGGATGAAAACTGATATCAGCTTGGAAAATATCTGATTTTCAGATTTCATCAAATCAGAATTTTTGCAGTTACGGATCTGGCCGGATCTGCCCGAATTCGAATGAAATTTTTTGTTGCTTTTTTTCAACGAGTCTCGAATTGTGAAACTAACAGGTACCAGCTTATCCGTCACTATTAATGATTGCAATTCGCAACGTGTGCGATTCGAATTTTCACGCCTCAGTTGAACCTGACAAGTTTCCCGTAGCGAAGAGTTTTGTTATGAGTTTTTGTTGTTATACTGTCGTGTAGTAAAGCCTGAAGCGATTCGATTCAACTGATAAAGCAGATGAAAATGTGCTCAGTCAGCTTGAATACGCTCTACCATACGATCCCCAAGTGGCTAGCATACAAAAACACATGAATTATTTGAATAACGATCTATAAAAATGACCCTTATTATAAAAATGAAAAAAATCAAAAATACAAATTGACAAACTGAGTTAATAAATTTGTCATTTGAAATGAATTGTAAATTTCATCTGGTATATGTGTACAGTAAATGCACACCTGGCCAAAATTTTGGATTCTACTTCATTGTTTTTTCTAGCAATTAGAGAACCTGATAAATATATAATTATGGTGCCCAGCTGCGACAATAAATCATCCCCGGCGTTGCGAACTAGTCTAGAAGTTCAGCAGTGAGAAACTGCGCAGCTCCCTTGCTCGACGGGAATAACTTTACCCCATGAAATTCACATCTCGAAATGCGCGTTATAATGATAATAATAATGATAATAATAATAAACCACACCCCACAGGATATTCATACTGAATGTAGTTTAAGAGGTTTGCAGGTTTGGGCAAATTCATATACGTACCTATGTATATTATTGGTATACGATAGGTAATTTTGAAATTCAGGAAACACCTCTCATCCAACCGCATACACGTAATTCAATTTTTTACCGTATCTATTTGTATAGCATTCATCATTATAATTATCACAATTGTTGTTGGTGTAATTGTTTTTATTATTAGCATTGTTATTCTTCCCGTAGGAAACGTGAACGAAATTCATTTAGATAACGGTGGTAGCGTAAGAATTGCCTGCACTGATATTAGGGTGCTTCGTTTGGAACGATATCTTTTTTTTTAACTTCAACTCAAAAATCGTGCCGTAGATCCTACGTAAAATTTGAATAATTGTTGTCGATGAAAAAAGCTCGAAGAATTGAAGTCGGAACTGCAACAAGAGACAGCAAATGGAAATAATAAAAGTAGGTACAATTTGCAGTTGAACGCTATAGTATAATACGTACTATAGGTGAGAGCATTTTCAATTTTGATCCCACTTTTAGGATATGAATATGTGGATATTTTATACATACTATTGCACGCGCGCGCTTCGCATTTAATCTAATTTGTTCTTTAAATTTTTGTCAATACTATTTTTTTTCAATTTCATATCATTACATTTCAGACGTACCAATCACATATTAAGAGTTTTTTTTTTATCAATCTGCATTATTGTTATCGCAATTTGAATTTTATGTCCAGGGTATAAAATTGGACGTTGGGTCCAAACCTTAGATTTTTCCCGATTTTGGGGTAAAAAATCAACTTTTTATTTTGATAAGGTTCAATAGGGGCTATTTCGATGTATTTTGACCTCAGGAACACGATTCCGTCAACTAGGAATAAACCCCATCAAGGTATCTTCATTTTTTAACTTTTCAGAGCGATAAATTGGCCATAACTCGATCAATTTCATAGATAGATTAATTTGGCTAGCAAATTCGTGTTCCTGAGGTCAAAATACGTTAGAAAAGCATCGTACGATCGATTTAAAAAATATTTCATTTTTGGGCCAAAAATTGAAAAAATCCAAAGGGGTATACCTTACATTTTTGTCGATTTTGGGGTAAAAAATCAACTTTCTTTTTTTTCGAGCTTGCTATGATATTCTTATGTGTTTTGATCTCAGAAATTCGAATCTGCAAGCCGAATTGGTCTACCTATAAAATTAGTCGAGTTATCGCTAATTTTTCGCTTTTCGGATCAAAAAAATTGGGATATCTCGATGGGATTAATTCGTAGCTCAATTTACTCAACGGATTCGTGTTTCTCAGGTCGAAATACGTTAGAAAAACATCATACGATCGATTTTTAAAATACTCCATTTTTGGGCTAAAAATCGAAAAAATCCAAAGGGGTATACCTTGGATTTTTGTCGATTTTGGGGTGAAAAATGAATTATTTTTAAAATAGATCGCTGCACACTTTTCTAATGTATTTTGACCTCAGAAACACGAAACCGTCGAGTGAATTAAGCTAGAGATAAATCTAATCGAGATATCCTCATTTTATTACTTTTTGGAGCAATAAATTGGCGGTACCTCGATTAATTGTATAGATAGCACGCCGACGTGTGTGTCATTTTGTAAATCAAATGTGAATTGATAATCTTGGTTATTGTCGACATCATATTCATATTTCTTCGCTTTGTTATAACCAACTTTCAAGTTTTAATGCAGCCAATCAGCAAACGAATAAAATGTCATTACCGTTCAGCGGCACAATTCACACATTCCGCAAAGTCTAATCGGTCCGCACGTAAAATGCAACGGCACCAATCGGTACACGCTCATTTCGCAGCACGAATTCAGAAACACGAGGCTCTTATCGAATTTCGAGTTTTCATCTCGTATTTCGATTTTCGATTGGTCATCAACTTTTGAGGATAGGATGGGTACTATTTATTGCACAGTATTCGCATCTGCTGCATGTACGTTGAAATGAGAAAAAGTATTCAAGACGCGAAACAGAAACATGACAGACATGGTTAATCAGACATAGAATATTCTCGAGACACGTCAAAATGCCACTCACGATGGATACGCCCCTAAGGCTCTTCGTTTAACCCTTTGGTCTGTGCTATCTGCTGCTGATACTGCTAAACGCTCGTATAACTTTACGTGCGTTTTCAACTGGAAGGGTGAATTTGAACTTCTTGGTGAAGTATTATATTTCATCGTTTATTTATTGCTTTTTTTTCGTCGCCGTAATTAACCTTTTGATTCGCGATTAATTGTCTTGAGAAATCCGACGGTACATATTTATTATTCGTGAGAATCTGAAGAGAATTCTCGGAAATCTTAATGCTGGAATCTGGAAGAGACTTTCTCTTTACTTTCATGTTTAACACCGTTTTTCAGAAGAAAATTTCGGCTAAACCAAGTCTCTTCACAATTTTTATTTGATTCGAAAGAAAACAAGAAAATTCAAATCGAATTTTTCGTTGAGCCCAAAAAAGATAACGCCTCACTTCAAATCCAGCTGTGGTTGTTCTCTTTATTTTTTATTTTATTTCTTATGCTTCCCCATAAAAATGTCACGATTTTTCTAAATCCGTCTCTAAACTCTGGTATAACATCTGCGTCGGTGTGATTTAAAACTCGAATGGGAATCGATTCCGAATTGTATACGATGCATTTATCTGAAAGGTTGCGAGAAATACCCGCGAGTATGCCTATGTATATTGTACTAAACGGGCGTTAAATCGTTCAATATAACTCACCATTGATGGCATTCAGTTCAGTCGGCGCTTTGCATTGTGCAGTGTGTAAAGCAAGTTCCCCGGTGTCAGCAGCTGCCTGAAGTAGAAGCTGTTGATGATGATGATGCCTCGTTGACGATCTATGTTGATGTACACTGTTTAAAACTATGTTGCTGGATGTGCGACTCAAGGCTTTTCTTTGTCTTACTGCTTCCTTGTAAATTCTACAGTACATCACGATCATGACTAAACCAGGTATCCAGAATGATACGCACGAACTTACGATAGCGTACGCTCGGTTCACCACGAGACCGCAAACCTGCAACAAAAAAAAAACGAGGAAAATCGAATGAAACGATTAAAATTGATTACCGTTTCAATTTGATCAACTAGATTGAATGTTATTCAATCGAACAACGATGACATTCATAATTATTTCCAATAATCCTCATTCAATTGGTATCGTCACGTATCGAAACTCAAAATTCAACGAGATTATGCCACCTTACGGTAAAAAATATGATCCGCTAGTGGAAAATGGCAATATTTAATTTCAGATCACGATTCGATCCTTTACATTATTGATAAAAATTTATTACAAGTAAAAACAGAACAGGAGACTCATAGGTTGCGCATGATCTCCCATGCCGTATTTCATGCATCGGTAACATGAAAAGATCAACCGATCGAGTTACGCCATGTTAGTTTGACTTTGCTGAGCATTCGGATGTGGACATTTGTGAGGTTGGAAAATGAAGGGCGTTATATTACGGATTTTGATGAATAAATATTTACCTCTGGATTTTTGATCATGAATTCTAGGTGTTCCTCCGTAGTGTACCAGCCCATGAATATTGGAATGAAACTGATAAGGGCAGGAAGAACCCATGCGGATCCGAGCATACAGGAAACAGTTCCTTGCCTCATTATCACGGTGTACTCGAGGGGACTAACGATGGCGTAATACCTGTCGACGCTTATGCAGCATAAATGTAAAATAGAGGCCGTTGAAAAGTAGACATCGAGTGAGTTCCAAACGTCGCACATGAATCTTCCAAAGAGCCATTTACCACCGGATAATTCGACCGAAGCGTTAAAAGTCATCGCACAAATTGCGACCAATAAATCAGCTGCCGCTAAACTAACAACATAGCAGTTCGTCACAACTCTTAATCTACGATGTCTTCTTACGCTTGCTATAACAAGAGCATTTCCGAGTACAGCTGTTGTTATTATCGTACCCATAACTATACCCTTTAATGCAACTAATAGAGCGTTCACGTTGTCTGGTAAATTTTCAACCGTCGGATTACCAACTGGAGATGATGACGTTACGTTTGTTGTGTTTACGGGAATAGAAGTTGGCTCATCCCTGCTAGGTAGGGTCGTCGTTCCCGATCCAGCTGAAGCCATCACATTTAACATTGCTTTCCAAAAAGGAGAACACGAAACTCAAAAATGAAACACTATTTATGTCCCCCCTTTTTTTTTATTCTCATATCATTACGCTGTACACTGTGGTCACACTTTGACAATTAATTTCATTTCCTCACTTTTTTTCACACAACGATTTAAAAAATTTCACTGCGGATCGTTTATATAAATGTATCTTATTCAATTTAGATATTTTCAAATAGGAGGATATAGTTTTTCACCAAATTTTCTACGTTCCATTCGGGCGAAATGAATTGTCGCTTTTTCAATTGCTCGTTAGCATCTCGAAGCTGCATTTGTATATTTTGTTTTTCCTATAAGTTTTCATTCCAAAATAGCGATATTTGATTTTGATATTTGATTTTGATATTTGATTTTGATATTAGTTTTTCTGTTTTTTTTGTTGTTCACAATTTTAATATTGAATCCCACTTTAGTACCTTTGTCACTTGCTTTATTTTTTCATATATTCCAATAACGCGTTGCACGAGTAGTCGTACTACAGGATGCACAGTTTCTTAGGTATAACGTGCATCACAATGCTTAAGAATGTCAGGAAGATATTGTTCAAAAATTAATAACTCCATTTAAAAATTCTCAATAAAGGTAGCAGGGGAAAAACCCGACACAGCGGCACTATAGTGAGGATAAAACATAAAAATGTTCCACATCTTTCGTGTGATAAAGAAAAAATCGATGTACTTGCGATCGTTGGGATGAAAATCACAAAACAGAAAAAACTGAGAATAATAAGCAAAACAAAAAAAATCCCGAATCAATTAATCGATAAAAAAAAGAAGGACGTACAGTAATTGTGTAGACGTTACAAAATAGCTTTACTTTGATGGGAAGCATGACATGCGTGTCCCTATAGTTTAGGATTGTTTATTACTGAAAATACAGATTTGCAAAGGTTTACCTAGATTTGTATAATATGTAAATGGAGTAGGTAAACAGCACATTTGTAATTGTCTCTGGCAATATATGTTGACTCCAGGACCGTAAAATAGCGATATAGTTTCATCAACGGGGAAATAAACGTGCAATATTCCGTCCGGAATTATAAGTTTTTAACTCTTCACCCGACAAGCGACGAGCTGTAATTTCACATACATTCATTTTTTCAAAACTAAAAAATAATGTTGGAAAACACATAATACAGCGAGAGAACGGGTTATAGCTGGTTACAATGCCGCAAGAGCGGCTTGATAATTTCGTCATGTATTAAGTATACCTACCCTGCGATTTATCAATTATTCTGACTATTATTTATACCACCTACACGAATTATGAATAACTCGGGTATACCTAAATTAAATGTCTAAATATAGCTAGTTAGCTGAATTATAGTTTGACTAATAATCACAATAATCTCGCAACTATGAAACCTACTTGATATTTTCGAAAAATTTATTGCACTTATATATTATAATATTATATCATGGACACTGCACGTAAATAAATATACAGATTACATTCAGTAATTTAACGTCGTAAGAAAATTAAGATAAATATCCTGATTTTCGTGATATCGTTGATGATTACGTGACACGTTGAGTAACGCAATATTCATGAAGCATGTCCACGTGATACAAAACATATTAAGGATGTGAGCAACACACATAGGATAGGGCGAATATTACCATTATTAATAATGTAACCTAATATTTTTCATGTATCTGAAATGTCACAGGCTAGAGGTATAAGTATCTAAAATAACGTCGTCATATTTCGAAATCATACAACAAGTTAATTGATTACTAAAGAATCACAGGGTAAAATTTGATTGTATAATCAATCATGGCAATCGTAGCAATTAACGGAACAATTAGAGACAAAAAAAAATGTTAAACAACAAAACCGGTTAATTAAAATAATCCGAAACACGAGTCACGCCCGCCGCGCTCTTTTACTTTATTTCCCTCCACCATCCTGACCATAGCGACTGCAGAAAGACTAAGAAAAAAATCTAATCAGCCCCTCCCCCTCTCGGCGGCTCTCCTTTTCATCCGTATGCATAATTACCTCGTGCAAAATACATAGAGTATGGATATTCATACGTATATTATGTCATTTGAAATTTAATTAACGCGCAGCTGTGTTAATATTTTATTAATTAAAGTCTACGATAAATCGAATGCTGTTGAAGTGTGTCGATATTCAATGTTTATTGAATTTTACCTATATGAGGAGAATCACTGTTTGCGAAATTAACATTACTTTTGTTGTGCTTCTCTTATGTAAGACAGTGGCGCTTTTTCATTCGTAACGTCAGTAATGTTAATAATAATATGAATTCTTATTATCATGTTATAATTATAACTGTAATGATGATAATAACGATAACAATAACAAGGAAAGCGAGCACGCACGCGGTAAACGGTAAAATTAATTATGAATGACTGTATTCCGCGATAAATAAGATGTTTTATAGATACGTGTGTACCGATCGATGATATTGTACATGCATCCGGTTTTCGTGACAGTAATTTATATGTACAATATCGAAAATGATTGAGATTATATTTCGCGGGGACGATAAAAAAGTGTGCGGATGGTGATGACGCTGCGTTGCGATATGATATGTATCTACAACAATGAACCGTTTTGTACCGCGCGAAATTTGCGATTTGTAGGCTGCGGCGGATCGGGGCGCACTGTCGTCTCCCTGCTTACCCCCAGACTAGGGGTGCGCGGCCTCCTGGTGCCTGCGCCAGACCCTCGGAAAACAACCCCCAGGACGCGCCGAATACACCAGGTCGCGCAATAGGCATATAGAACTATTTTCCAGGTGTGTATACATATTTTACCACATATCGGTATAGATAGAACATTACGTGCAGAAAAATCGTACATACGTACGATGCAACCGCAATCACCTCACACGGCCTGCCTAGATTTTTGATAGTTCCGCCGAGAATAGAATTTATGATTCATTTATTGCTAACTAGCAAATCCATGTACTTATTACCATACTGAAAATTAACTATTATAACTGTGATGATATAGGAGGTTGTTTGATCTAGTTCTTGATTTGCTCCATGTCGAGAGTGCCCGTGGAGGTAGATTTTCTGATATCTGTATCCTCTTTCTGGTGGCTACATTGTGCCCTCGTTAAAAGCGAATTATTCTATTCTTATAGTTTCTTGAATTTCTCCAGACTTATTATGATTTTTTTCTGTTACCTATTCCTTGCGTTGCTCTTGTTGTTCATACTTCGCTTGAATCGTATCGACTGTTTTGCTGGTAATTTTTTCACATTCAATTTTCTCATACTTTGATCCAACGGAGGATTAAATGTGAATTTTCGTCGTCACGTCGTCGTGACGCCAGGATAAGAAATATTTTATAAATAAATCGGAGTCGCGCACCTTATTTTCGGTTTGAGTTGAGGAAATAGTTAAATATGTGTTTAAAAAAAATTTCGAGAAAAATGTAATCTTGCTATCTTTTTTTTTCTTGAATCGCAATTATTGTTGCTCAGGGGTCAAATGGTTGAAATGGTTGGAAATGATAAATTGTGTAGTTGTTTTTTTTCTTCCAGTTCTTGCTACCTATAATTTTTGATAAAGATATAATAATATCGATTTTTGAAGGTCAATCAAAGAATTAGAAATTCTTATTCGTCTCCAATAATCATGAAATTTGAGGTTAGTTTCGTTTTTATCATCCTGTCTCTATTTCAAGGGATGAATTCTTCAAAGGAGACTAGAATTTGGGTACAAACGTCGGTGATTAAAAAAATTCTGCGATTTGTGTGGTTACCTACATGAAACGTTCCGACTGCTCGGGTGGCCCTGAAACATCAATATTTGTGCCTAAAATTTTGCATTCGTTCGGGACCGCAAAAGAAAATATCACTTGAGATGAGCGAGATGAAAGAATAAATTTTACGAAACATAAAATTGTAGAACACCTTGAACACACGTTTTTCAATCGGCCAAGACTTTGGGAAGATTGTTTCGTAGCCGAACATCGATTTTAGGGGTAAAACTTGAAATTCAAAAATAGAACTACAAATATTATCTGCACCCGAAACTTTACAGCTATATGTAAATAGAAATTGAAGAAAAATGCTTTAGTTTTGATACAGCCATCTGATTCAAGAACACCAAAAAAGTAGGATACAAAATTGAAATAAGTAAGAAATTTTTCATCGAATGAAAACCGAACGATTCCAATGTATCATATTTTGCTCCGTAATTCCGAGGGTAAAAATTTGAACAAGGTAAAAGTAACAGTGTAAAAAATAAATAACACCCAGAATTTTTATGACTAGGTACACTATTTTTCGTGCACATGATCTACACGTCTTCCAGTGGTATAAACCTATATCTCACGCACCAATTGCCTTCGTCATTCAGAACGCGGTATCCACGGTTATAGCATTATAGGGTATATGGTAATAGAAGGTCGCAGTAATCGATACCGAACATGCGACAGTCCCAGCGCAAAGTAGATGTCTGTGTGGCCTTGAACTTGGGGTCGGAAAAACTATTCGGCGAAATTTCAAAAATTTCCCACTCAGTGAATATCATCCATTGCTTCGAAATCCCGCCGTTCGAAAATGTATGTACATACATGCGTTCGAATCATGACGTCAAGAATAATATTTCCTACTGGTCATGCGAAATCAATCTCAGGTATAATCATCTACAATCGATTGAATGGAATGTAAAGTGAAAATTGATGCAAAAAAACAAAAAAAAAAAATCGTATTAAAACTGAGTGATGTTGAAAATTTTGCATAATGTCGTAATAATTAATAACTTTAAAAAAAAATCGACAAAATAAAATACACTCTTTTCTAACGTGTACTGAATCAAACTGACCGCTGATAGTGTATCATCACTGGAACAAAAATTGTCCGGCAGCTGAAACTGCAGACAACAAATTCCATTTCATGACCAGTAAATTCTATTTTTCCCTACGGCTGGTAAGTTTGCAATCGCACGGTACGTTGCAGATATGAAGAGAATAAAACAGGTCTTGTTTCACTCGTAATGGCGCAATTATTTCTGAAAGTAAAACTTCCGCTTTTCAAGGGAAAAATTTTCACCAGTCAAGCCTTTTTAACAGTTACTCAAGATAATTTTCAAGCGCGATCGTTGGTATAAACAGCTTCGTACGTTGATTTCCTGCGGTGAAAGACGTTGCTCAGCCGCAGGATCCTCGAATGCTTGTTGCAAAGTAATTTGTCACTTGCACATGAGTTGTCAAGCAATTGCCGAATTTATTATATGTTTGTGTTTTTTTTGTGTTTTCACACAGTATTTTTTCCAAGTATGTATTATCGTACAGTAATATAGCTTGAGATAACTATAAATAAATTACATCACACGTAGGAAGAAGAAAATAATTTACTTATACCATATTATATGTTCAATTGTATCACATGCACAATTTTTTATTTCATTTTGCAATAACGACTAGATCGTTCACAATAAATTATGATTTTTTTTCCCCCCGATAAAGGCACGAGACTTTGGTGCATTTTATAGCACTACTTTAGGCGTATAATATTGCTCATAATAAGCATAAGTTCGTAGAACATGCGGCGAGATAATCATTTATATTTAATAAAGCGCCAAAATTTTTGTATACCCTGCAAACTGAAAATTGATTCTTTTTTCCCCCAAGAATTCATTGATCCATAAATCTACAAATCGATGTCTTCCTGTTTCGCTCTCGGTGCTATTACTTCCTTGTTTTCGTTGTCAGGTTCCTTAATGGTAACCTGAATGTCAGAAATGTCCACCGGTTCACTTTCTGCTTGCTCATTTTCATCACCTTCTTCGGCAGGAACTTCAAAACCTATCGTGGCGCTAATTTTTTGACTGGCCTGCTTGAATGAATCGGACAGCATCGTCTGAAAGGCGAGTTCAAGTTGATTTATTCAAGCATGTTTTTTTTTATTTGTTTTTTGGTTTGCAGCAGTTACCAAGTAGCTGGTTTGGTTAGTTCACCTGTACAACGTTGATACACATGGAAGTCAAAGCAAGGCCGAATACCAGGTAGACGATTGAGCACATCATGTACATGGGGTGCTACGAGAGAGTGAAAATTTTGTAAATTAAAACATTTCAATCAATAGAATTCATAAGATAAAGTTATTAACTCACCTCGGGCACGAAATCACCGAAACCAATCGTACTCATGGATATAAAAACGAAGTAGAAGCTCTCAAAAAAGCCCCAGTTTTCCCAAATATGATAAACGGTAGCACCAACAAATATATAGCCTAGCAATATCGATATCGCTACTGATATCGGGAGGTTGAATTCATCATCAATTGCAAAATTCGACATTGCCGGTGTTCCCGGAGTGTCTGGAATCGGCATGTTGCCGTCCAAATTAAAGACAGCTTGTGGCTGAGATTTCTGCCTCTGAATTTCTTCTACATCTTCTGGGTTCATTTGAGAGGGTCTTCTGAAAGTCGCAAAGTCGTACACGAGCTGAACTCCTTTCATTACTTCCTGTGGGAGTTAACGAAAAATGTTTAAAAAACGTATTTGGGATCGAACATGGACGTAAGATATTCTTACGTCCATGGGATCGAACAATGTCTTCTTTGTACTTTACTCACCTGAACAGGTGCGGTCCTTCTCACTTTACGACAACTTCCGGTGTAATAAAGTCGCCTGACGAATGCCCAAAGAAATTTTATCCCCCGGGTAAAAAGCTTACCAAAATCTGCTAGAATTATCAGAAACATCGGTATCCCGAATATCGCGTAGACTATTGTGATGGCTCTTCCAGTTAAAGTCCTCGGGGAGATGTGACCATATCCTGGAATCAGAAAGAAAAATCATTTTTCGCACGAGTATACTATTTTGTTTAATTCAATATCGGCTGAGGCTTTGGGGCAGAATGGTACAGAAGGGAATCACGGCGGTTTAAATCAAGCCTCGCTCACCGATAGTGGTGATAACAGTTAGGCAATAAACTACGGCGTTTAGGAAGGTCCAGTTTTTTTGACCGCTGTAGGAATGAACACCAGCTTCGTGTGCATTGTGAAGTTGCTCTTCGAATTCCATTAGTTTTCTACGAGCCATGCTCTTCCAGTCCTCTTCTCTCATGTTGTGGCTATAATTCCAAAGATTATCGAGAAAGTCTCTCTTTACTCTCTTGACTCCACATTTATAAAAAGTTTCGAAGGCCCCTTCGGTGAATCTGAAGACAAACGCACCTAAACCGCAGTATATAATTATCAGGATGAGCTCCCCTATGCAGGAGTTCCTTAATTTTCTTAAGATCGCAGTTTCCCGTGGATTCTGATTGACAAAAGCCTTGAATTCAGAAACAATTTCTCTCAACGCCCTCAAGAATTCCATAAAAGAAACTTTCTCATCTCCACAAGGTTTTTCAGCAGGAGTGATTTTTTTATCCGGATTTATCTCATCGGTCTTTTCTTTCTTCTTGGAAAACGGGATATTAATTAACCACGAAAACCAGGATTGCTTTAGCTGCTTACATTCTGGATCTCGGGTTTTGAGGATCTCTTCAGGGTCTGCATGGAGAACACCGACCTTTCGCTTTCTTGGGGTTGCCGGAATCGAAGCCCCGTGTTCGGTTTTTTGATGGAAATAATATTTATTGTCCAAAGGATCGGATTCAAGGATACTCCGATCTCTTTTTAAGTAATCTTCTTGAGCTTTAGCAAAATCCTGAATTAAACTATCGTCGCTAAGAGGAATTATCTGCTTTTTCATCTCGGAACTTGATCGTTTCATCACTTGACGTTGGTCCAATAAGGACTTTTGAGGAAACGTCTCGCTCTTTATCATCCCTAAATCCTGTTGGTCGTCTGTATCACTTGGATACTTATGCCGACTAACTGATCGTTTTTCTCTCGACTTAGCCGTGGACTCCCTACTTCTTGCTCTGATTGTCGAACTTTCGTATTCCGCGTCCTGCTGAGCTTGATGACCTCTTTCCCCTTTTTTTGGGCTGGCTTCATCTTCCGTACCAGTTGAATACCTGTGTTTACTCGCATGTCGTTTTTCGTGGATTGGTTTTGACCTTGATTCGTTATTAGAAGTATTCCGGTCTTCGTCGGTGTCAGTTGGCACAGCACGACTACGACTTTGACTCTTCGAAGTTCCTCCACCCTTTGCCCTTGGACCTTCAGGAGATTTCTTCCTGCGAATTGATTGTAAGACTTTTTCTTGATCAGCATCGCTCGAGTCGCTTCCGTAACTTTTCTTCACCTGGACAAGGTGTTTATCTCTCGAACGTTTCTTCGGTCGTGGAGGTTCAGTCCCTTGATTACCAGCTGCACTATAACTCTTATCTATTATTTCGTCGTTGGGTTTCTTCATTTTCAGACCCTCTGAAGGTTTTGACGAATCGGCGTATGCACCGGGTACATCAACAGCGTCCTTTCTGGCTGATATTGAAGATAATTCAGAATCAGGTGGGTTCAAAGCGGTCTCCTCAGCCACGTTGCTAAATTTAGTAGTCTCATTGTCAGTGGTCATCGGGATGGCGTTTGTTACAGTTTTCACTTCAGATTCACTTGGCGTCTGTTTTTGTCCAGCGTTTTCACTTTGCATGATATTCTTGGGAGTTTGTACAGCTGAAATATCATCTTCAAGGCTTCTCTTCCTCGGTGTTGAAGATGGAGTATGGGTGGTGCGGTTTTCTATCTGAGGAAGAATCAAGTTCTGATCTGAACGTGCGGCATTCTCTGCCATGTTTTCGGTGTCTTCAACCATCTTCTCCATCTTGGCTCTAGCCTTGGATTCATCTTCCACAGATTCTTCATCTCGTTTGGGAGGTTCAGGAGTTTTTTCACGTCTCCTCGCTGCCGCCTTTCGGCGTCGATGCACCGTGTAACTGTCCTCCATTTAAACCACGAAGAGAAATATTTTATATACGACGTCCCGCGACGCCGCTTCTTACGTCTTTTACCGCAATGAAACTCAAAGTCGTGTACAAAAATAAAACTAGGAACCCCCCTCTGATCGCGTCGCGCTCCCACCACCACCTTTAACAAACTCTTCTGATCAACCCGCCTCACCCGGACCACACGACGTAAAGCGACGCGACGCTTCTCGACCTACGGAAAGCGTCGGGTGGCACCCGGTTTTGCCGCAGTAGCGTCTGAGTATCGAACGAAAACTTGTAGCAGAGAAGACCGCTGGGCGTTCGAAACGCTTTGTGTTGGTGCAGCTTTACGATATGGAAGCGGAACATGTATGGGAATAACCAGCACATCCCATCGGGATGTTACTATTCTAGAGCTTCGAACCAGATAGAGATAGAATTATTCAAGTCTTGTAAGAGTTTCATAGCAAAGGAGGAATTATTTAGAAATCTCCAAGACTTTTTGGCAAACTATTTGCGATGTCACGCCAAACGTAGAACCGATCAGAATTACTCAGAAATACAAAAAACAAAAAATAAAGGAATATATAAACTCAACGGCGCCAAAGTTAATAATAAACAAAGCACTTCACGACTCCCATCCAAAAATTTTGCACGCTCGCTTCGTTGAAAATCATTCAAACAACGACGTTTCATGTGGTAAAAAGATAACAAGTTCCGTAAAGAAAATTGAAAAAAAAAACAGAAAAAATGAGTGCAAAAGGAATAAAGTAACGAACAGATCTCAAATATTTTTCAATTTACATTTGGAGAGAGAAAAAAAAATAAATGAATACTAAAGTAGTGCAGCTGTTTCAGGCTTTTCGAATTTTTATTTTTTCTATTTTTTTCCTCAGGTTCCAAGTATTGAAAAGCGGGTGACGATAGGAATGCAAGGCGTAAAGCTCCGAAGAGTTAAAAGCGATGCCAACTGATCTGCCCACGTTATCTATTCTAGTTTTGAACTCCAATAATTAAGTGTTGCGCAATACACGGAGAGTTTCAGTTTTAATAAAAAGATAAATAATAAGGACAAAAAAATCCACCGTAGAAATATACATGAATTATACTATTAAACTATTCAAATGGCGTGAATCGTTTACTCGTTAAATCGACGTAGACCATCACCACATGCGCCTGTCGTTCCTCGCATATCGTATCTCACCCCACGCCACGTATGTGTAATCGAGCTTCAAATTTACGTACCTACTCATAGTTAATATTTTCAAACCAATCAACGGTCCATAAATTTTTACTCTCGACTTTGCGCTCAGAATTTTTTAATACCATGGAAAATATTATGAAGTTGTAAAAATTTTTACGAGGTTTGATTTTTTTTGTGCAAAGAATTTATTAAATATATTATATTTTGAACAACCGAAAATTGTTCATTTTTTACGGTTCTTATAAACCATACAATGTCTGTATAAGAAATAAATTTTATGGAGGTTTTCGCGATGAGCAGTGCAGAATTATATTTTCAACAACTCCTCGGAGTAACGTAAAGTCACCGAGAGTCGACAGAAATAGATTTTATGGTATTGCTGCAGTTAAGTTGAAGTTTATGCCTATTTCCCGATTCCCTTTGCTTCCGTAATTGATGTTTAGCGACTATGTGTAATTAAGTTATATTGTATATTTTCTAGAAGGGTAACGTTCCGACGAAACGATCTGTGAAGCTCACCAATTTGAAATAAAACTTTCTCATTAGAATTTTATCAACGCTGTGCACGAATCGGTTTTTTAGTACGCTACGTAAGATATATAGTCAAAATATACAATGTTACGGATATCTAAAGATGTGATACACTTAAAATGTATACCGGATTGATTGATGAACCATTTCATCGGAGAAAACCGCTTCTCAGATAAACATTTCCTTTCGAGACCAACATGAGATAATCAATTTTCAACTTTAAAAAGAAAAAAATTTTCCTCGTGGCATTGGAGTCAGAGTTGGAATCCGCCATTATTATCATTATTATTATTAAGGGCGCATGTCAATCATCAGCAATATATCGCATGATTTATCCGTGGGTATGTCCTCGTTATTTTTGACTATACGTATATAACCCATAACGATGCGTGAGTTTAACGACTGAGAAAATATAATACATCTTAGCTTCGGTATAGAGAAAACGCTGTTGGATGATGATAGACTCGAGCCAACTGAATAGTTTGCCAACTGTGTCAATGGTTGGGAAAATATTTTGTCGAATGAGGATCTTGAAAACTTGACGGTGAAACATTATCAAGCGTAATACGTATAATAAATATACTCTTATCGGATTGATCGTTCGGTTAAATCATTGATACGATCTCAATAACGCTGTTGTTGAATTGTTGTTATTATTATCATTTCCTATGTATATCGGATTCCATTCCATTCGAGACGTGTGCAAGCTCTGCACGTAGCCAACCGTTTTAGATTGTTGCAGTTTGATTGGTATAATAATACTGGCGACGGATTGACTGGATTTGGAATTAACTAGATACACGTAACATGCTTATATGACGTATCACACGGTGGATGGTTGTACCGCATCGATTTTAAAAGATTGCGTTTTTTATTACGAAATAATTACGCGTATCTGAGTTAATTTCACTTGTCGTTTTAGCAGGGCGTAGACACCCATTCAAAAATACATCTAGGAAGCTGAAAGCTAATCTTGTTTCCTCCCACTGATCCGTAAGCAGTAAGCACCTCTTCAGAGTTCTCTATTCTCTAACGTGTTTTGTGTTGTCGTCTAGATGCGTGGTGATATATTTTTAGAAAGAAAAAGAACTTTTATACATGCTGTGGTTCCAGATTACCTTTGAGTATATTTGAATTCTATATCGCCTGATTTTAGTATACAAATAAGTATATAAAGCGTAAAAATTGATGCACACAAATTAATTAAACTCACCTATGGTGGTGTAAATTGTACCGCAGTAAAAAACTGCGTTCCAAAATGTCCAAATTCTTTGTTCGGTACCATCCTCGTTCTGCTCTTTTATACCGTCTTTAAATACTTCGTACAGTCGAGCCTCGTATTTGATAAGGTGATTCGTTGCTTTCCCTTTCCAAAGATCGGGATTGTTGATCACGTCAGGGTCGTACCAGAGGTCTTTTATTACAGTGAGGGTGTCGTTTCTGAAAATATTTAATTTTTCGTTGAACAGTCAGCAAGAACTTGAAAAAATCGTTGTCCTCAATTCGCATGACACCGTTTCCAGGACTAATCCGATTGCCGCCATTTCCTGCAATACTATATATCAACAGTATAGTATACTCGGGTGCACTTCACGTGAAATTCCAGAGAACAGTCAGGTCGGTACCGCCATGCAATATTGATTTCACTGCATGAGTTTTACGTTTCAATATTGCCCGGGCTGTATAGTACCACATGACTGAACACGAATTAGGCTGCGGTGGAACGATCATTGTGTATGGGAAAATGGCAAAAAAAATTCATGCGTCAAATCGATCCCTGCCGAAATTGTTTATTCATCTTTTTCCGTTCCGAAAATTCGGGTACTATTTCTATTTTATGAAACTCATGATTCCGTTTTTTTGAATTGCGTCCCTGACCTGGGGTGAAAAATTATGCGGCACCAATATAGAAGAAAAAATAAATAAAGAAAGGATAAAAAAACTTTTTGCAAGAGGTTTTCTTACTGCAATCGATGTTAGCAGCTAAGGCTGCCATGTGGCTTTATAGTTTATTCACTTTGAAGATTGCGCCGAACATTTATTATAATGTGATAGATATAGATATATGCAAGCACACAATTTGAAACTTTTAACTACACGCACTGTTTGATAAAATGAAAGTTCAACGAATAGCGTGATGCAACGAATTTATTCGATATGAACCAAAATGAGAAGTATTATACTTTATTCTGATCGTTGATTATGCCGAGAAACCAAGAAAGTATTTCGTCTCCTTCAAATCAATTATAAAATTTGGGGCACAAAAACAATCGCTTACTGGAAAGGACAAACATGATTTCTCACCTATCTTTCCTCATGTCTTTTCTTTGCCGATTTTCGTATGGTCCTTCAACTGTGATGAAAATAAGGGCGCCAAGTACGCTGTAGAGGAAGACAACAAGGAACAAAAAAATATGCGTGAACCATCTTTTGCTCCACGAACTGACCTAAAATTTTATTGTCAAATCACAAAAACATTCGGAAGTTTTTTTATTATAGTAGTTTTTTGGTACAGCATTTTTACCTTTTCATACAGCCAAAAAGCACTTTTTTCTCCGACACTAAGTCCAGACTTCGTCCAATCTTTGATACCCCTGAATTGGGTGAACATAAAAGCGCTGGCTTTGTTTGCATAAATAACGTTTGGTTGACCGGAGATCGGTGTCATAGGTATGGGAGTTTGTCCATAGGGCGTTCCTACGTATGTTATTGGTGTCTGGGGATACCCCATGTATTGCCCTGGTACCGGAAGTGTGATTTTCGGCCTTGGGGGCAGCTGGCGAACACGAGGAGAATTCGACATCTCGTCGTTTATATTTCACTCGTGGAGAAAGGTAAAGAAATAGAAAAAAAAAGCTCCGATACTCCACTTTTCTACACTTTGGCTTAGGATTCTTTGGTGGCTACAAGTAGATAGTTTACTAACAGTTTATATATTCATTCAGTTTATACGATCAGTGATGATGGGTTTGAAAAGTTTTGCTTGTTGAAAGAAACTGCTTCCTCCTTAAAGATATTTTGGTAATGACCGTTCACATTGTTCAACAGATTTAAACACCGATTCATTGAACAATACGTAAAATTGAAAAAAAAATAAATAAATAATAAATACAAAAATAAAGAAACAGCGTATACACTTTATATATCCCTCGTGGTAGATCTCAGATGTTCCAATGTGGATTACTAATTAGCTGTTTTCTATTCGGCAAATTACGTCATTCGTCATCATCATCTTCCTCATCGTTACATTTTTCATCATCTTGAGAGAGTTTTTCATTTTAATCGGTTGAAACAAATATTGACCCAACTCAGATCTCAATTATTTTGAACGCTTTTCATTGACGGTTAGAGTTTTAGAGGTATATTTTTTTTTAACAAGAGTCTTTTATAAACAGATAACAGACTTTTCAGTGAAGAAAAAGCATCCGCACTGTATTCGCGAGCTTGTCGCGTCGACGTCGCGGCGTCAACTGGCGTCTGAACGGCGTGAACGTCGGCGTCGAGAGTCCTTCGAATTGCAAGAGCTTTCATTGGGTATAGATATTCTGTGAATGTCTGGAAAAACTTTAAAAGAGATTCGCCAATTTTATTCTAGATTCAATTTGCAATTTTTTTAATTCTTCGAACATAACTATACGAAGCAAATCCCGTTCATTTATACTATTTAATTACATCCAGCATAATGTTCGAGTGAAGAATCGTACGAATCAAATTTCCCAAATCCAATATCACGCTCAATTAATTTTCGCTTCCATCACTTCGGAATTGCTTTTCTCTCGATTTTTTTTTCCTTACTTTGTCTCTCATCTCGTTCTTCATCCTCTTCACGATTGTCTAACCCATAATGGGATCACGTACCCTACATCACCACGATATCGTCAACACGCATAAACGTTTCTGGCAATAAACAAGATTATATCTTCATTACAAATCTAGAATGCTCGCAACTTTTTTCACTTTTGTAACACATTCATATTTGCCCGTTGAAATCATCAGACATATAATAACATAATCCACTATAGATTCACAAAATCAATGAGCTACTACCACGATCGGAAACATATTTCTAACAACAAAATTAAGATAAAATATTGTGGAATCCGTAGTAAGAAACAAATTTTCCTGGTTCAGGGTTTCTACTCAATTGCAGCAAGCAGTTGAAAGTTTTGTACATATAATATTGATATGCCTTGAGTATATACATCTAATTATTTCCCGGAAGTAAAATAAACTGTATATACCTATAAACATAAAACTTAGTTTACGCTGCAAAAAGTTGAGGTTATTTAACTTACTTTTAAACTTCCGTTCAAAATATATTCGAACTGTGTGTAGAAAAAAAATTATTCAGATTCAGATTCGAAAATATATGTTTACTGAATATTCGTCAGTTTTATAATATTGTCCCTAATCTACATCAGGCGATTTCTAGTTTTTTTATTTTTCGTTCTCAAAGTATTCCAAAGGCGAAACGATTTCGAACGAGGATCGTATGTAGGCGAGATTATAATAAATCGTCGTGCAAGTCGTGCTACGCAAACTATTTTCGTCGCTTGGGACATTTTGTTCAATTTTTATCCAACGCAATCGTCATTTCAAAAGCGTGATAGTTATTATATGTATACCTGGACTTACAGATTCAGATATAATTTTCAACTGAAAATTCATGACATGCTTGTGTCATGATTATCTTTGGTTTTTAATATTTCTTCCAGGTGAAATATTGACATCCCCTTTTAGGCTTGAAGTAAAAAAGCACTCCGCTCTTATTCTGCGTGAATAAATCGATAAACCACACAGGAGATAAGGTCTTCCCATTCTTTACGTATTGGTTTAGAAATGTAAATTATTATGTACACATAGTTATTTTTTTTTTCTCTGGAGATGATTAAATTTTCGAAATTTAAAACTGGCAATCGTATAATAGAAATTGACACAACCATTTATCATCATGGAAACCCCAGATGCTGCAGTCACGAAAATAAAATTATAAAAAAAAGCTGAAATAAATATTATACGTTTATACACTTTCGGTTAAATAAATCTTTTCTGAAAATGACGATACTGTAACAAAACTGCCTTGTTCCACGTATTTATTAAAATGTGTGAGATAAAATACGAGCCGTTGTTTATTTTATTATGATGTGGTGTTTGCTATTTTTGTTTTTGATTTATTTTGATTTGTTTTTTTTTCTCTCTCCTTTTACCTATCTCTGCGTGTGATCGCTTCATGAAAATTATCGTGGAATAGGCTCGTCATTCATCTGTCTTTGATTTAATTTTTATAAGGTAGATGTATTTTATTTGGCATAAATCATCGCTGCATTATTAGGGAAAAGAAAAACCAATGAATAAATCGAAATAGATAACATAAGTATAGTTTATTATGTCATAGAGTGAAAGATCAATTACACGGTATATACGTATACATATCGGTACACAGATCAATTCAATTTTGGCAAATGGAACTCTAAGATTGCGGGCCACGCCTATATGGTAACGATATACTTATTTGTATTTCGGTAAGATTGTTATGTTAAGGTGAGCGATTTATCTTTTATTGTCTTTTTATCTCGCTTGCAACCGTGATTGGAGTATAGCATATGTAACATATTAATTGACATACGTTAAAAAGTGACGGTCATAAGCAGTAGCAAAGCTTTAGCACAGAGGTCAGTGCCTTAAGAAGAAGAAGAAGAAAACGAAGACGCTCCGCAGCCAAAAACTCAGAAAAGTCGCTCAGAGCTAAATCTGTGACGCCTGAATCAGCGTCGTATAAACGGTATATAACTAACTGAGAAACCAAGAACTCGAGATCACTATAATTGTAACCTGCGTGGTTGACTTTCTGGTCATCTCCACACATACACCCATGAAATGAAGTTTTTCGCAGTACACGTCCTATAGTTTGTTTGCCTATGGTCCAGCAGTAACACTGCACCACGTGGTAGCCGTATTTCTGATGATAACTTGCAGACCGTTGCATTCAAAAACCGACAAATGCAGTCGGTAAATTTACTGAGTCTTGCGGCTGAAAATTATAGCAGTTTTTTCTCCACTTTTCGGATTTTAGCACATACATATATTCGTCATTGTACTTATTATAAGTGGTTATTCAAAGTTCCACGAAGCTGTCGACGAGTTTAGGGTCGGCCACTTTTCTTTCGTTTTCAAAAATATTTGTCAACCTCACATAATTCAGAGAAGAAGTGGCTATAGACAGAGTTTAATTTTAGTCTTCATCGTCCTCTTTTGTTTCGTTTCTCGATAAGCCGTGCGTTCACCTTGATCTTTGGCGAGTGCGTGATCAATAGCATAGGTATCTTCATTGGTAATGCGACAATTAAATAATTGAATTGTGTTCTAACAGTAACAGAATAATTTTATGCGATAAATCATATAGGTGTAGAAAAATAATAAAAAAAGTCGCGATACTTCAACACGTTCTTCTATCTTTTATGATGGTTAGTGTATGTTATATTTTTTTCTTAATGTTACCTTCGATGATTGGAGCAGCGCCAGCAGGTATCACGGCATATGCATCAACATAGATTGTTTTGCATTCTTAATCAGCAGCAGATAACGTATAATTATTATTTGGATTCCTGCCCGACTTTTTTCGTAACTTATGAGGATACGAAGGAACTTTTGCAGCCAAAAATGCCACCTTCTTATTATCCATTCATTCGCTTATGTGTTTTATCTCTTGATGAAATGCTAAAAGATTTCAAGTGTATAAAAACCTTGTGACAATAATTTATACAGTATGCCACGTTATCACTATGTAGGCTCATTGCCCCATATTGTTGTCCTAGTTGAGGTAATAAAGCGGAGAAAACAGGCGCTTACAAATGACAACAAAAAATAGACTTTGACAGTAACTCGTGGTTACTGGAGCACGGTGGTAAGGGGCTTGCCTTCGAGTTTGATTCAAATGCCATTATAGGAGTATTTTAAACTTCGATGGCAAGAGCATATTGGTAGAGATTGCACGCTGATGGAGTGTGCTGGTTACGCTGCAGACAGGATCAGCTCTGAAAATTGTACTAATTTACCTAGAAAGATATGCAGGCGATATCTATACTTCCATCTCAAGCAGTTGAATTTTATTATACAATTTGCATTGCATTCGCAGTTGCAGTTGTTACAGTGATAATACCCTTGGATTAGCCAAGACCAAAATAATGTTGTCTGACATATCCGTAAATCAGAAAGAAGTAAAAAATATCAACAATGTTGGAGAAGGTTTGAAGACTGATTGTGAATGGGATGCAAGGGTAAGCTGATATTAATATATATCGAATCGAGTGTCAGTGATTTTGTAAGATTTAAAAATATTTTTTCACAGATCGTTATTGCAGGTCTAATCCCAAAAGTTCTGGGAGTCACGATATTCTGAAAATTGAGTATTTTGATGATCTATAATTGCGATGATATTCATGTATACTTAGAAAAAAAAAGAATAGCTGCGGATTGTTGTATAAAACTCAGGAGCAACTAGGTAGTAATCATTAAAAATTCATATTTGAAAACCTTTTGCGCGATCAGTCCTATAAGTCGACTTTGCCATGTCGATTTCCAATGTTGCGCACGCATTCGTTTGACAACTTGTACTGGTATTTCGATAGTTCGCCCGCAGACGACAAGCAGATGACGAGGTTTGTATTTCTCTACCGGCCAGGCTTTTGGACCTATACATATCTAGCACATCCTATCTATTTAGCGTAGCGAAGATCATGATTACGTCAGAACAAATTATACAACAGGTACGCGGTTTTACGCAATGACATGGTATTTTGGTCGCCTTCCCTACAGACCTCACGAATCTCACGTGTCGGGTTATCTCCCATGATGAGGTTGGATTAAGTCAGCAATACCTTGAAATGATGTGGTTATCGTACTCCAAGCTGAAAACTTCTCCTTACTAATTATTAATCGTACAAAATCAAAATAGCATGTTGCTTGGGACGGACTCCAAAATCACTGGGGTTGTTAACTCCAAAAATGTGTTTCTGTCATCTATGATAGTGAGTATCGAATAGAACAATGTTTGATAGATGCATAGATCCTGTCATGCAATGACTACTAGGTTAATTTCAGTCTGGAGGTGTTGCCGGGACTATATGCGACCTGACATGCTTTCCTTTGGACACGTTAAAGACTAGACTCCAGAGTCAATATGGGTTCATCAATTCCGGAGGATTTGGGAAACTATACCAAGGAGTTTTCCCGGTATTGATTGGTTCTGCACCAGCAGGTATTACATTTAGATTGAAATTCTCCCCTTCAATGTTTAGGGATGATTTATATTTCAATTGCAGCATCTTTGTTTTTCATAACATATGAGGGATTAAAAGAATATCTTCAGCCTAAAATGCCGCTTTCTTATCACCACTTCATTCATATGGGTGCTGCATCTCTTGCTGAAATGGTAAAAGAATTCAAGTGTTCATCTTTCAGCTTTTCAGCAATGTCATTCGAGAGATACACTCAAGATAATTGATCAATGTAGGTCGCATGTCTGGTTCGTGTGCCGGTAGAGGTAGTAAAGCAGCGGAAACAGGCACTATTAGTTGATAGCGAAACTCTGAAACTGAGAACTTTGTACCGCGGATACGGAAGCACAGTATTAAGGGATTTGCCTTTCAGTCTGATACAAATGCCGATGTGGGAGTATTTCAAACTTAGTTGGAAACACTATGTAGGCAGAGACTGCACGCCTCTTGAAGGGGCTACTTGTGGAGCTCTTTCAGTTGCAGTTGCTGCTGTGATAACGACACCTTTAGATGTTGCTAAAACCAGAATTATGCTTTCTGATACTTCGGCAAATAAAGCAGAAGTCAAAATATCGACCATGCTGAAGGAAGTTTACAGAGAAAATGGACCGAAAGGGTAAGTTTGCATTAAATGTGATTTGAGATGTGAATCATACACTAAGTTATTAAATTATTAAATACAACCGATATATTTCATATGATACATTTTTTACAGGCTGTTCGCTGGCTTTGCTCCCAGAGTGTTTGGTTTCACATTAGGAGGCTTTGTATTTTTTGGGATTTACGAACAAGTTAAAGCGATGTGTAGCACAATTTTCCCATATAATAGTATCCCTACCAGATAACGTTCTGAAAATGGATCTTCAAAAAAATAGAAAACTTTGACACAAGTTGGACGGTATAGTATCGTTTACTGAATTATTATAACAAAACATTGAATATCTTTCATTACCTTTGATATGATTAACATTCTTTGATATATATCTGCCGTGCAAGTTGTCTTTCAAATCTTTTGAATAACCTATCCGTTACCTCAAACGTCTAGTCACTTAGCTCACGCTGGGACTTAGAATTTGTAACGAGAACCTCGATATTTAAATTTTAAGCCTTTTAAAGAACATAAATAGAAATTAAAGGAATTATGACAATTACTCCATGGTGATCGAGTACTTTAAAAGCAGCATAATTCAATAAGAAATAAACTACTGATGTACCGTGTACTTATATCACCAAGCTTTTTTGAAGTCATAGCTTTAATATGGAAAAATTAATACCTACATTCTCAAGTAAATCGGCTGTACAACATTCCTGTGTACCATTATATGTACATACAGATACATATATAATCTACGTCTATTGTTACTCTTATTGTTATTACAATTGATTAAATAGAATAAATAAATGGTAGATGTGGCTAAATGTGTGGATAAATCATCGTAATAATTTTGCTTTTGTACAGAATTTTTTTGGATTTTACTGATTACGCAGCGTTATTTTCACCAAATTATAAGCTGTTTGTGACTGAGTCTATACTTTCTACAAAGTTTTCGTTGGGAAACCTAGTTCAAAAACACAGTACAAAAGATTGATGAGTGGAAAGACTAATCAAACTAATACACGGCAGTCTTATTTCGTTTCTTCATTCATCATTACTTACTTGTTTCCGTTGTTAGAACCAACAGGCTTTAGGTCTCTCTGATTAGCGTCCTCAAACTTTGTCTTGAAATTTAGACCACTCTCTAAAGTATTTTGGTGGATGAGACTTTGATCGGATAAATAAGAATTGGTTTTAATCAGCAGTTTCTCTGTGGTAACTTTCTCCTTTTTTGCCACCAACTCGCCAGTTTCATGTTTGTCATCAACTTCCATGAGAGATTTATCTGTTTTACTGCACTCACGGTCATTTATCGAATCTACTTCCGCAAGCT
The DNA here is from genome assembly GCA_963978495.1 of Athalia circularis. Lineage (NCBI taxonomy): Eukaryota > Metazoa > Arthropoda > Insecta > Hymenoptera > Athaliidae > Athalia > Athalia circularis. The sequence goes on along the minus strand of OZ021700.1, from coordinate 13,307,094 downwards.
TCCCTTTTCTACTTAGTGCCAGCAAAGCTATTGTATTCGCGGATTCCTGATAATTATCTAGCATTTCTCTATCAGTTATCTCTCTCTTTTTTCTTTCTGCATTGGCTAGTATATCTCTGCCGACTGCAGGCTTTGCTGCTATATTATCTTCACCCAATTTTGCCGCTTCTTCGTTCGATCCGCCCTTCTTTGTCTTTTCCCTCATCACCAAGGCTATAGGAACTGGTACTTTGTTACTGATATTGTTATTATTTATGTTATAAGTATTGTTATTACTATCAATTTTTGTTAAATCATTTGAGGAATTGATTTGGGCAAGATTCGCATGCAATGGAATGTCGTTAATATGGCTAGAGTTTGGAATTTTTTTAACTAATGCGCTGAGAATCGGACCGCGGGATTTTATCATGGTTTGCTGTTGATCTACTTCGAGAAAGCCTGGATTCTCTGGTGTTTTCATATCAACTTTTTCCCCTACTGCCTCATTATTAATTTCGACGTCTTTCACTCGACTTTCCACTATCTCCGATAATTTGTCTTCAGTCAGGATATTTGGTACCTGCATGGGTTCAGCCTTTGCAACGAGTTTGTTGCTTAAATTATCAGCTGCTACATCAAGTGGCTTATTGATTGGGTCGGAGTCTTTGTTTTCACGTTCTAAAACTTTGTTCCCAATGGTTTTACCGGCCAGTTTTTCCTTTCTTTCTTTTTCCCTTTCCTGTTTAATATTATTACTTATTTCAATCACTTCTTGTAACATTTGTTGCTGTTCTATTTCATGCTGCTGTAGAGTTTTTTGCCACTCTTCTCGCTCGTCAAAAACTCGAGCTGCCGCCAGCTCTGATTCTTCTTTTTTAATCGCATCTGAATTTATTAAAATATCATTTTTGTTCTGAATCTTCTTCTCTTCTATTTCTAACTCTTTGACCTTTTCATCAGCATTTAAAACTATCAGTGGCTCTTCTTTGTCATTGTCATTCTTCTTAATTTCGGGTTCCAGTTCATCTTTATGTGAAGAATTTTCTAGCTTGTTCTTATCCAACTTATTGATTTCCTCAACTATCTCTCTTATCATAGGGGCTAAATCCTTAGGGTTTGGAGTGACGGCAATGATTTTCTCAGTCACTACCGCTCGTTCAACTGGAATTGGCGGTTCTTGACGTGCGTCATCTTTCGGGACCTTTTCCCGTTCATTGATCTCATTTACTAAGACAGGCTTGAAATTTGCTGGAAACAATCACAGCAGCTAATAAACACTATCTTGTGAAAGACAACCATAGGGGCCATTGGTATTTCGAAGTTAGAAAACTCACCATCTGCTTTGATCTCTGGAAGAGTGTCTAATTTTGGTAACGGTGGTAACATCTGGGCACTGTTCTCGTTTGACATATCTATGGGAATGTTGTTTAATTGGTGAATTGAGTCTCCTGTAATGACAGTGAGCTTTGCATTAGCTGATTCTTCCATGGCATAGAGATTGGCATAAGTCCCCAAGATCATTATCCAAACTCCTATGAAAAGGATGGTCTGAAAGAAGCCAGCATTGAATTTAATGAGTTAATGAAGTGAGAGATCCTGAGAATTTTCTTACCTGGGCTAGTAGTCTTTCAGAAGTATTTTTGCTGCTTATCGAAATGAAGAATGCTGCAGGAAACATAAGGCAAATCATTACGCCTATTGTGGATCCGACCAGTCCTAATACAAACTCAATATTTGGTATTAGGATTCCGGTAATTAGGGATACTCCAACTATAACAAAGGTGAGCCCCTTGAATTGACTTTCAGGAATGTAATTGCTTGCCGTCTCGTGTGAATGAGCCTGAAAATTTGTCTGAATTGTAACATCGTTTGCCATTTGGTGGTACTTGTGTGCTTGATTTGACTCACCCAACGAAACAAAAGGGAATGTAGACTCGCTCGACATGGGAAAATTACCAAAGGAAAACTGAATGCAACTGACAGAACAAAGCCTATTTTTATTGCGTCTGATGACAAACTTGGTTCAAAACTCATTAGGATATTTCCTAAAACCCAAATATTTCTATTACAAAAGGCATCTAGTTAGAAACATATGGTGTTTTTTGTATTTTTGCTCACCTGTGAATGGTACATTGCAGAATGCAATGTACCCAAAGAACCCCACACATACATAAACAACTGTACAGATATTCAGAGCAACATCTACGACTCGATTCATCTTATCAAGAGAGACATTTGGGATCGCTTCATAGATTTCAAATAATTGAGTCTGACAGAATAACGCCATTGAGAATATCGGTAGACATTGTAGAATACCCGAAGGGCGCCATAAAAACACTTTGTCATACCAATCTGTTGCAAATATATGAGCCATCGATTCCATCATTACCTGCGTCAAAAAGTAAATACAAAAGACCATGCTGATAATGGAGAATATGATTGTTCTTTGAAAATACTATGCACCTTTAAAACAAGACATAGATAGAATCCAATAGTAGCTGTACAAATGCTAGACAGACTATCAACATTTCTTAATAGCCCAAGTGGTAGGATCACAAAGCCACCGATCAAGACAAGGAGACTAGTACGGATATCTGCAGGAGTTTGGTCAGTCATTTTTCCTATAATTTCAGGTCCCAGATCTCCAACAACGACAAAAAATGCAATGCAAGTTCCCATGAGGAACCCAATGATAAATAGCTCCGCCAGAAATTTTCCTGCTCGTCCAAATGCATGGAAGGCAAGAAACTCGAAATTACGTCTACGAGACATCACAGCAGACTTGACCAAAAAGTGACACGCAAATTTTGATAGAATGCTGCTGACTAGTAGCATCAGTATCGATAAAACTATTCCGCATTGCTTAAAGCAAAACGGCATTGCCAAAACACTGACACCTATCACACTGTTCGCCAAAGTCATCACATGGGATAGGTTTGTCATCTTGGTGCTCGAAAAGTACTTATTTGTCAGACATCGAAGAAATTGTCACAAATTTTACGCATCGTAGCAGAGCTGGGAATATCCAAGTTTTTCTCCCACAGTGCTTCAAAGTTTATTTATTCAAAAAATTAATATTCAGTTTTATTTGAACGAATCAGTCATTTCATTTAAATTAATTATTTTGAATCTAGGATCAGGTTATGTTATATTCAACTCAATAAATACGTTCGAGACAAACACGTGGCATTGTTGATAGAGAACTGTGTCGGTATTTAGTATCATTTTTAAAATACTGCTATTCCGGAGATGCGAATGACGTGTCACAAATGCCTAGCAGACAGCTGGGAATACAATAAATATATTTTTAACACATAACTGGAATGTAAACACCCCCGCCGTTTTCTGCAGTCATTTAATCCGTCTTGTATAATATTTCTCTCCAGTCGACGTCAACAGAAACAAGTCACCGATAAAGGAATAATGGAAAATGCATTTGATCTATCACATTTTGCACGATTAATTATCACACTGTTATCACTGCTGTTTTATTCGATTTGTTGCCCGAACCTACAGGTGTTTGTCACATCGCCACAACCTACTAACTACTGTCAAAAGACGTGCGTCCACTGCACTGATATATTATGTATGTATACTTGCTACATCAGTTTTTTTTCTTCTTAAACCACCACTGCTAGATGGCAGCATTTTATAGACCCCGGTAGGGTCTTTCGAAACTGCTTATAATATTAAGAGCGCGCGTTTTCTTCAAACGAAAAATAAGATTGGACCATCTCGTTTTTGAATTATTAACTATCATTGGACGCACACATCATAACAGAAGCTGCGTTTCAAGGAAGCCTGATGCGTTTCTTAGTTCTACGAAAAACCGCGCTATTTAGAGTAACTATTACGACACTTTAAAATTGTTCTATAAAGCTCGAATTCTGAGAATCGAGGCTAGACAGTTTTCACAGTTTTAAGTGGGTCTCGATTAAACTATCTTAGTTCAAGTCACTCCTCTATCTATAATACAAAACGAGCTCGCGCCGGGACGTGGAAAAATTTAATTTTCAACCATTTCACAGAAGGCTAGAGAAATAGAAGAAATAAAATGAAATAAATTTGATGCGATAAAATGAAGAATAACAAAACGATCTTTTGACAAATCCTGGACATCCTTAATTTGATGCATCAAAAAATCCAGGTGAACCATTCTCAATAGACTTACAATACAATATATACGTATTACAATAATATCAAGACTGCAAGGAATATACATGTACACTTGTTTTCTGAAAATGGATGAAATTTCGTTTTCGAGGATATATATATAGGTATAATCCGAACACTCCGACTGCGACGTCTGTTTCTGTACGTGGCCAGTCGAGTGAAGCGCGGAGTTGAGAATTATAAGCCGCAAGCCAAACCGGCCAGCCGCCAAGATCAGCTCAGTCGCTTTCCGGTCGGCATTTTATAAATACTGCAAGCACGAAACCAAACTCATAGTAGAATATAGATATAGCTGAGCAAACAACCGTACCCAGTTATCACATAATCCGGGGAATTCTGGTGCAGTGAATTTTACCGAAATAAAATAATTAGTTAAAATCGTGCAGACATACGAAAATTTACAATCGTTCGATAGTTATTGTTGGTAAATTGAGTAATCGGAGAGTGGTTTCAAGCTTCAAGTATATTAAATCAAATAATGAATCAAATTTAAAGTGTACGCAAGTAGGAGTCGAAGATGGGATGAAATAATTTCTTTACTTTTCTTCAGTACTGTTATTATTATTATTAAAAGTTATTTTTTCGAGATGCGTTGCATTGGTTCATATAACCCCTAGGGTGCTATTTGTGATTTTGCGTAGTGAAAGTGTAATACAGGTGGGCGGGTATTCAAAAGTGACAAAAATCACAAAAATCTGATGAAACAATCTATCTGGTATATTGATTACAATTCACGAAGTGCAGAAACTCAAAATAAATAATAAAAAGGTATACAACTGAGAAGCAGAAAAGTAGTTGAAGAAATAAAAATAAATTTAAAAGAAACGTTGGGGTTCCCAATGACGTAGTAAAAGGATGACGCGGAAGTTGTTTAAAAAAATCTCGGATGGGCCGTTTGAAAAATAGAATAAACACGTGTAGCACTCAAAATTAAAAATTGTGGTGTTGCATGAAATATTATAGACGTCCTGATTATGAAAAGTATGGGGATCTCAGCAAATTTTTGAATTTGGATCAGGCTCAATAAAATATCTGTGATAAAAAAAAACCTTCAGTAAAATTCAATGTCGAATAGTCGCTATTATTTTTTTTTTACATAGCATACTATAGTGACGATGTTCACCAATTCGGCACTTTGGCTAGGAGCCGAGTGATCATTTAAAATGGTTTCGAAACCCTTTGTTGTTCGCTATACCGAATAATAATTTCCAGGATATAAAATAATGAATATCTGTCGTACTGGATTGAAGAATTCAGGGTGAAATTTTGATGAGATAAAGTACGGAAATTAGAAATGTTCCACTTTATAAGATAATATATTCCAGACTTACAGAATCTTCATTGCTGGCTAGGGGCCAGATTTATCAACCATAACATATAATCCTATTACAAACAAAGTATGGTAATAATCCTAGTTTATTAAACCGTTTTTCGTTGCTCGATTATACAGAATATTATACGCACTTGACGCGGATCAAAGCAAAATCCAAGGTTGGATTGAAGAAAATATTATTTATCATATCTGGACGAATTATCACACCCTGAGATCATGAGTCTGATGAAAAAAGCTATCGGGGGATCGATTCACCGGATACGAGAATTTGAACTTGAAAAGGTAAGAATCTATTATTCGACCATTAGAAAAATAAAAGAAACCGGTACCTTCAGCATCTCGAAACAATTATTCATTTTTTATACCGGTTTTTCCGTCATTCAGTGGGTTAAATTTCCTCGAGGTGATCAGAGAGATGCCATGCTCTTCCTATTTCTGCATTGCTCTTGTTTAACATGCCGCGCTGTTGAGTGTCACAGAAATAGAATTAGAAATAGAACCACGCCTGCTGCAGACTTGTGTCTACTGCAATGCTCAAAAGTCTCGACAGTTTGGTCCAGACTTGGTCCTTACACGTGCTTAAACTCCAAATAAATTTGGCACATTTTTTTCTTTTCAGTTTTAAAACTACCGGGGAAATTGAAAAATTATATGCGTTTATGTACATCGATTTCGAGGTATGCAGAACTCTATTATTAGAAAACTTCTGATGCAAATGAAATTTAAAAGAAATTTTAATTCTTCATGTCATCTCACGGATAAATTGATCGTTTCGAACTTCATAATTTATACAATTTTGAATTCCCACAGCTGATGATATTATCAAAAAATATACGTAAGAGCTATCGCAGCGGTAGCAGCTGCAGACGGTAAAAGTTATTTTGAAAGAAAAATAAACACTGCCCACGTTTACAATTTTCTCTTTGTATAATTGAACTCATATATATGAGATCGTTTTCGTTGCTTTGGTGTAAGCTGTATCATATATTGGTCTGAACTTTGATATTCCAATGAGAAATATGTACGTACAAAATTGCAGAAGAAAAAAAATCTTGCTCGTAAAAAAGTATCGTTTTGAAAAACAAGTTCCTCTATTTAATCATGTATCCTCTTGTCTAGAGAGTACAAGAAAGATAAATGACCTTAGGCCAATAAAAATTAGATTAATATAGTCCCTGGATGGATGATGTGAGACGTGAAAAAGTGGCCAGTGAACCAGTCTGGGTTCAGGGATTCCTACAGATTACTCATCACCAAGAGAAATATAACGTAGTACGCTGGAAGGTGGCCAAGCTTTGAATTTACTCAACGACTCATTATGAAAAACGGTCTGAATTTTTTATTGTTTTCTAGGTGAACTTGGGCGACGAATTTGACATACTTCAAATCGTCGGAGAGGGATGGTTTGGTAAAATTCTACTGACAGAGCACAGAAGTACACAAACTGAAATGGTACTGAAAGCACTTCCAAAACCGTATACAAGTATATCAGATTTCTACAGAGAATTTCACTACGGTCTTCATCTATCAGCGCACAGGAATATAATAACAACTTACGATGTTGCGTTTGAAACTGCTGGTTTTTTTGTATTCAGCCAGGAATACGCGCCCCTAGGTATACCGTAGACATAAGATAAGAAAAGAATAAGAAAATCTGGATATAAAAAAATCTGAGAGCCATTTTTATATTCTTTCTTTCTCTATATTTTTGTTTCTTCAGGCGACCTCACATCCAATGTTACTGAAACCGGTCTGGGCGAACTTCACGCTAAAAGAGTTGCGAGACAACTAGCAGCCGCAGTTCACCATATTCACAGCAGGGAACTGGTGCACAGGGATATAAAACTTGACAATATCCTTGTCTTCAAAAGTGATTTTTCTCGAATAAAACTATGCGATTTTGGCGAGACTCGAAGGGTGAACACAGTTGTCAGAAGACACAACGAATGGTTACCTTATTCACCACCGGAAGTCCTCCAGATCGATACCGACGAAGCTTACAAGTGAGTGATCTCGCGATTCGCGGGTTTGATAAGGAAATTGCTATTCAAATGTAAAAATGTTCTCTTCTTTTCCAGGGCTCTTACTGCTCATGACGTTTGGCAGTTTGGAATTGTTATTTTCGTCTGTCTTACTGGATGTTTACCCTGGCAGAAAGCGGCCACCGATGATCCGAGATACGCAAGATACCTTAACTGGCATTCGGCTACGCTGAATATCGCCAAAAAACCTAAACTTTTTCAGCTCATCAGCTCCAGAGCCCAGAGGTGAGTCTACAATTTATGGATGCTTATGTTTTTCTCATTGCAAGCTCATCAATAATCTTACACTGTTTTCAGAATGTTCAAAAGACTGTTAGACCCTAAGCATGAAAAACGACCTGTTACTGTCTTCGAAGTAAATAAATACCTCGACGACAGATGGTTGGCGAAACTCGGGGCTGAAAAAGCCTTGAATGGTGAGTTGATTGATTTTTTGAAGCATCATATCCATCCCAACAATTTTTAAACAAACATTTCCTTCGGTGCCTCAGGTGGCGCCGATGAAAGAGATGAGCTTTGTCCTTCGATGTACAGCTTCCACAGTTCGTTGGAAGAGAAAAACCAACTGCTTTTCACCTTGACTCAGTATGGTATCGAAACAACGGTGGATCGATCGCGTAAAAAAGATCGTATTCGTGAATGGATACAGTCCAGCGCGATAAGAGAGGAGAACGAGGACGAGGAAAAAGAAGAGGAAAAAAATGAGGGAACAGAGGAGGACAATTTTTCCGATAATACTGAACCTCTAAACATGCGGGGAAAGCATTTTCCCGAGCGAAGAGAAAGCGCAAAGTTAGCTGCGGCTGCGGAAAGAAGTTCATCGAATTTGAAAAAATCACATGATCATAAAATTCCCGATTACGTAAAAAAGCCCGGATACGCTACGCCGAAACCGATCGAACGCAGAAACCCTTTTGCACCTAAGGTGGCAAAGGAACGTCATGAAATTGCTAAAAGTGCGAATTTTCCAAATGGTGATCCAAATCTGGCTGTCAAATTGATAGCACCGGATAACTTCCGTCTTCCGGAAGTAACTGATCTACAAAAAGCACACGAAATTCCTCAGGGATGTTTAGGTTTTGGTGTTCTCGATCATTACGACAGTAACAATCGTCAAAATTCTGGCCAAGTTCAATCCCAAAACGGTTCCGGAGAATCAAGTGCGCGTCAAAGCCCGTCCAAATCAAGTCCTAGTCGGTCCAATTCTGGAAACCGGAAGTCAAAAAGCCAGCGAAAATCGTCCAGTACAGAAAAATTGTCTAACGGTCATCGATCTTCACCCAGTCGAAATTCTAAAACCGGGAGCGTGCAGAGTCAAAATAATTCTTTGATAAGTACATCTACTAATATGGGAAACGGCTATGCAATTCCTCCCGAAATTCCCAGTGGCCAGAATAATCCTGATTCAAGAAATATTGAAATGTCTAATTTCAAGCCAAAGAGCCCCCAAGTTCCTGTAAGAAAACACAGATCTCAAACAGCCACACTTCCGGTACTCCAGCCAACCGATGCCGGATTAAATCTGAAATCCAAGAGAAGCCAGACGACGGTGTTGCCAGCAATGCCAAGTCCAGTTCCAGTTCAAGTTCCTGTATCAGTTCCAGGAACGGTCGTAAATTCTTTAACAATGTCTGTAGCATCTCAGTTGGTCATGCAGAGTTTCAATTCCCTCCAAGCTATGAACGTTGCCTTACCGGTCCAGAATATCCCTCAAGGACCTGGAGATCACGTTGCAGATGATAAAGAAATTCAGACTCACCAGCTGACTGATCCAACTGCGGTTGTGAGTGACCTTCATCGACAGATGATGATTACAAATGTTGAAATTCCAGCTGGGGGAGGAACTGTCAGAAACTATGGTAAAGACGTCTACGAGCATTATTACAACGGGATTGCGCAATTAATTAATAAACCTGTTCCCAATTCGGAAACTGCTCATATTGCACCTAATCCAGCAGCAGTTAATACCATCAGACACAGAGGATCGAATTCGGGAAGCGGAAGCAGATCTGTTAGTAATTAATCATTTTTCCTTCCGTTCTTTTTTTTTTTTTATCGGTCGTGCAGATTATAACATAGGCTTGATTTTATAATATGAGAAGAAAATTTTCATCTTATCATCATACGGGACAACAATTATTTATTTACTATGTTACATAATTATATATAATACAGTATGTAAAATATGCATCTATAACGGAATGTACGATTATGTATTTATGTATAAACTGCATAATATTTTGTGAAAATAACCGCCTTTTTCTTTGTATACATAAAGTAGAGAAAACATAATTAAACAAAAAAATAACTGACCTAGTATTGCGCTTCAAAATTAACCCGACAGCTAGGGACCTCTGTCGGGATGCTGGAGGAATACTTCGTTGCATATATCGAGAATCGGGCAATGGCGTAGGCGGTGATTTAAGTGATAAATTCATTTTTATCACATCGTGGGTGGCAGCGATTTTCTATTGGCTTAAATCGAGCTCCTCCCACTTATCTGTTCGAAGTATACATGTATGACTACGAAAATACCAAGTGTGTAGGTTTAAAATGTACGTACACTGTACAGATTATTTATTATACACAGCACATATGTATACAATGTGGTGATGATATCACCTATCCAAGCGTATAATTTCAACTTACATGTACATATTTCCTTTTAATCCTAATGTACATGGTGTATATAATATTTATGTATTTTTGTATGAGAGAAAATCTCTAGCATTACGCAGGATGTCACCTAAAATTAAATCCCCATACATGAGGTAATAACCTACGTACGCACATAAATGTTGTTTCATATAATCACGTAATTCATTCATTAATACATTAATTATAATTCGTCTCGTCCAATTACGGCACTGCTTTTCGAAAACGTCAAACTGTCACTCACGTAAGACAGATATCAATCCATTAAACACTATGATAAATTCCAACCTTCATCTGTCTGGTTGAAAACAATTATTTCAAATGCAAATGAAAAACGAGTATTATTCTATATCCAGGTATAGGTATGTGTTTACGTATATCACGTTAATACGGAGACTTCAACGCTTTATAACAGACGGAAAAAACCTATGCGGGCGTTGAAGTCTCCGCTTTGCACAGTACGCACCCATATGATACTTATATGTGTGTTTATCTGATTAAAAATAATTGTAATTGAATGGGATGAAGCTCTATAGGCAATAATTTAATGATACTGTGTATTGTATCAATAATTCTCATGGTTAGAAAAAGAAAAAATGTAGAAAACCTGAAATCAATAAATTTTTGTGATTGTAAAATCTGAGAGGAAAGCTCATCTCAAAGAGTGTTCTACATGTATGTGCTTGATAATAATTGTCTTTGCAACTCTGAACTGGGAGTGTCCTTAAGTCTCGACCTCCTAGTTGGCAGGTTGAACCTCATCATCGATGTAGGCTCGGCCTGAAGTTACATTATACATTAATGTATACACCTACCTTTCGATAGAGAGAGAGAAATATATAAGCGTCTTTGGTGGGAGAGGTCAGTCGGCAACTCGCAGGTTGAAAGAGTAGGGAGGGATGAATTTCAAGAAGAAGTAGAAGTAGAAATAAACCAAGAAGAGGAATACAAAGAAGAAGAAGAAGAAGAAAAAGGTGGACACATATCGGATATTATATATACATAGCATAAAATAAGTGGGGGATGGGAGGTAACGGCAGATATATATCTAAGAGTTTGAGTGGTGAGGAGTGTGTGATAAGGACTCTATATATCTATACCTATACATATCTGGATGTACGTACATACCTATACCACTACTACTACTGCTACTTTTCTCTTCCTATCCTACCAAAGGATTGACTCTGGAGATGGGCTAACTCAGAACTCGAGGTAGAGGGGCTCAGTCTCGCGACCACGTGCTCCACGGACGCACGGTACCAAGATTGCACGTATATCCGACGCGTTCTAATCCCTATAATATCATAAGGTGTAGCCCATCATGTCAGAACAATCATTTCATGTGCTCTAATGTTTTTTAATTTTTTATCCATTTTTGTTCTCTTCATTCAATCGATAGTAAAGAATTGTACAAGAGAGAAATGAATACATGTCATCGTCGTCGTTCTGTGATTTTCAAAAGTCAAACCAAATTACATATGACACGATGTATGATTACTTGCGAAGATCATTTCACTAACCACGTGTAATAAAAATTGTGCATGCTGCAGATACGTAAATTTATATATGTATGTACGAATTTTTTCCTTTTTTTTTATAGAGACTAAAAATTTGTTCTATCAAAAGTGTTCGGATGTTCAATGCTATCCAGATTATACAAGTGATTACGCTGTTTTATGTGCCGCCGGAAAAATTCGAAGAGGATTAAGACTTATTGAAGAAACAATTGAAAAAATATGTGCTAAGAAGGTTTTCGAAACAAATGGTATGGTTGTATGTATGTAAGAAAGTGGAAACGACGGTTCAACCAAACCTGAAATAATCGATTCAATCATTGATTTACGATAATTCTCGTCAATCAATCGGGATGTTAAAAGGGACAGTTTTCAGAAGAAATAATATCGTTAATAGCAGATATGCAGGCAGTATTTAAATTGACTACCGGCTATTTCCACCGCGGGTATATAATCAGCAGCTGAATGGGGACACGTGTATAATTTATAACTAAATAAATGAAATCAATGAAATGAACTATTAAATCGAAATTCAACGAGAATTCATAATGAGAATGTGATCGTTAATGATTAAATTCCCTCTACACAATAAATAAGTAAATAAATAAAGAACCAAATAAATAAGTCGAACCGGTTGTGGAACATATAATTTTTTATATTTTCGAATTCGGTTGATACAATCATCAGGAAGGAACGTTCATAAAAATGCATATTATACGGTATAAAAAATGATGACGAAAATCAAAAGCCACGGTGAATAGGGGGGCGAATGGACCTGGGGGAAATCCAGGCGGCGGGGGTCGCGGGGGCGAGTGCTCCAGGCGACGCTATTTCCCCTGTCAGGTGGTGGACCCCATCCGCAACTTTAACTTCCTCTACGGTTACACCTGTTTCTTCAGTTTCTGCTAATACTGACGTGGTAAGGATCATTTCCACAAATATACTCAACACATTTCTATCCGAATTATTTCAATGACTTAGCTATAGAAAATCAAAAATATATTCACAGCATAAGGTTGTTACCCAATTAGTAGAGGGAAAGATCATTTTTTTGAAATAGAAGAGTTCTTTTTTTTGTTTTTTTTCACTAGGATTTCGTACGAAAAACGCGTACCCTGGTACGCGTATAATGGTACTATGATATACAAAAGCAAAAATTGCGACAATAAATTAACTCGTAATTTCTGAACGCACATATAATACAAATTCCGCAAAGAGCTAAAGCGGAGAATATAACAAAGCGAAATTGCCTCGAGCATGAACTCCTGCGGGATGACGGATAGTAAGATGCGATGAGGATTAGATCGTCTCTGATGCTGTTGCTGCTGCTGCTGCTGTCTGCCCAAGGTGACACTCGGCGTCATGTGTTGGACGTTTCCGTTTTTTGCTCTTCTCCCGCAGGACATTCCTTCTCACACGTATATATATACCTATATCCATATACACATATCCTCGTTTTAATGTCGTACCGACCGTTGATGTATAATCCATGGTGAAAATCGCAAAAAATTGCCCGCAAAACGTACACGTAATATTGCATATTGTACGTACCATATATATCTTCGTGGGTTTGTGATGCATTGCGTATGAAATTCTGGAATATAAGGAGTCAGGATGTGAAATTTTTGCAGGATGAGCCGTACCTACTGTAAAACACGGTACACTATATAGACTGCACGTATGCGCGGCGTCTTTTCTTAGGCTTAGCTTCTTAATCACAATATATCATGGCGCCAAGTCGGCAGTAAACGCACATGCTGCTGCAGACTTCCATTGTGCTTGGCACTTTGGTTATATACCTCTTACCAGAAGCAATTATTGGTATATTACCGGGAACCGAGACTCAAGGAAGCCATTTCTTCAGCTTTTATAATACAATACCTGTACCGGCAGCTCATAGTCAGTGTTATGATACACCTATGTATGGCGTCCGATACTCCGACCACCATTTTGTCGATACTGTGATCGCAAAATTCTGCAATTTTACTAACCGAAATGATTTAGAAATTTTTCAACCGTATTTATATAGACATCAATTTTCTTTTATTGCAGATGAATCAGCTCTGCAGGGTTTGCGGGGAACCTGCCGCAGGATTTCATTTCGGAGCATTTACATGTGAAGGTTGCAAGGTAAGGGCGCGGTATAAAGCAAATCTCAATTGAGAAATAAAAAAAAAAGAAGAGAAAAAAAAAATTAGGAGCGCGATGTATCCGAAATAAAGTACAATACATTTAACATTGGTAAACGTTATTGTGTTTCAGTCATTCTTTGGTAGAACATACAACAACCTCGGTAGTATATCGGAATGTAAAAACGGTGGTATCTGCGTGATAAACAAGAAAAATCGAACCGCTTGTAAAGCATGTCGTTTACGTAAATGTTTAATGGTGGGTATGTCAAAGTCAGGTTCTCGTTACGGCCGTCGTTCGAATTGGTTCAAGATCCACTGTCTTCTTCAGGAGCAATCAAATCAGGTTCAAACAAGATTAAAACCTCCAAAACTGCCGTACGAAAAATCGTTCAATCCACTAGACGCTGCAAACAATAACAACAATAGCAACAGTAACAACAACAACACAGCAACATCCATAGGTAACATCAGTTATAATCATCACGAGAGATTGCAACAACAGCCAAAGAGAGAACTCGGCGAAATACAAACGCGGTCCGCATCACAAGTCGTTGATATTTTAAGACAACAATCTAATTCCGACCCCCAAGTTTTGAGACCCCAAGAACTTTTAAGGCCGGATCATTCATCGAGGTCATTTCCTATGTGGAGAAGTCCTCCATTTTTTCATCCAGCTTTAACGCACATGCAGTTATTAAATACGCCATATTTTCCGTTCCAACAACGTTTCATGATGCCCTACGTCGGTCACATGAACCCTCCACAAATACCTGTTAAAAGTTTGCTTGAAAGTTCCTCGAGCGAAAGTGTCAGTCCAAGGTCAACGCCTTCCCCGAAACCTGAAGAGGTCCTTCAGTCAGCACCGGGATTAGAAAGAGCCGGATCTTGTGACAAAAGTATCGCGTTTCTCAGGTCGTTAGGACCGGAACAAGACGCTCCAATCGACCTAAGTATGAAAAACGCAACTGTGGCGGGGGGTAAAAACATCGGTAATCCTGAACCGGAAGTCGCCACATCGGAAGAAGAAAAAACATCGGATACTGAGGACGAAACGGAGGGCCAAGAAACTGAAACTGGGCCTCCCTTGGATCTGACCAGAAAGACATGATCTTTCTCATCGTTCCTTTTTCTTTCTTGTATGATAATTATAAAATATTGTACATAGATTTTTTTTTCAAGTGCCAGTAAACCACGTGATATTTTATAATATTTATGTACACACACATAACTATTAATTATTTAGATTCCGCAGTGATCGGTAATAATTATTTTCACATCATAAGACGAAATCTACATTTTTTCTCACATTTTCTTTCGTGCAGAGTCTTTCGCAACGTGATGAAAATTTGCCAGTCTTGCGTTCGATGGCCAGTGTTTTTTTTCTTTTTTTTTTAATTCTCCAAATAAGTAATTTATACGAGCGAGTAGACGCTGATTAATTTATACACCATGTATTGAATTACTTTAATAATTATATTAATTATTACAATCAGGTATGAAAGCGTAATACTCGTTGTAATTTATAGGCCAGTACAAAAGCATAAGAAAAAAAAAAAAGAAACAAACCCAAAAACAAAATTTAAATATACTCATAAGAAAAAAGGAAAAGCAATACTATGCATAAACGTGCGTATGTATTATATTAAAAACTAATTGAATGTAAATATCATAATATAGTTAAATTTATTAATAAGTGGAATAAAAATTATGACACATTATTGCAATACGTAATCACGCATATAATTTCATCAAATTTCGCTTGTCTGATATTTTTCCCGTTAGACGGTTCTTTTTTTCTCAGGAGAATTTCAAATATCTGTGACGTAATTTTGATTACGATCGCATCCCGATTCGACGAACCAAGCCGAAGATTCAATCGGAAAATTAGTCACCGATATATTCGAGGATGTAGTAAGAAACAAAAAAATAATAAAATAAAATAATGAAGAGCGATAATTTAGGTTTTGCCCACGTTTTATGACACACATGATGGTAATATGTTTTATGGTATATCAGATTCCTTGGGCGGCGTGTGCTGCTGATTTTGTATACATCTATATGCCTATACGTTAGTTCCTTTTCTCTCGTAAATAACACGTATATAGCTGTATATACACATGTATTAGGTGTATAAAAACATGCAGTTACACCTAAAGACAGACGAGTCTATATGCTTGCAACGTTGTCCAAAACTTTGGAATTATCGATCATATTCACACCTCGCTTGTACATATGGGTACGTATTATAAAAAAAAAATACGCCTCAAGCTAGCATATAATTTTCATTACACACGCATTTATATTTGAAACATAGTACTATATTAATGTATCTTCTTATCAAACGTATTGTATACGAACGTGTAAGGTTTCAAAGTTACAACTTCAATCTTTCACTTCACTTTGTTTTATTTTCTTTTATTTCACAGATTTTAATTGCATCTGAAATAACATGAAAACGTACATGAAGAGAACTGGAGAAGAAAAAAAGCAATGCAACGCTTGGGGCGGTTTCTGTAGCCTGAAGTCGGCAGATTTTTTTCCCTTAAATTTTTCTGTATTCTTCGTATGATTCGCGGTATTATAGTTCAGTTTTATTCTCGAAAATTTTATGCATGATAAAATTATTATACTTCAAACAGGTGCGTGTGGACTTGCCTTAATGTTTGCTGCATAAAGCTGAAAGTATTAAGTTGAAGTGAGCAATGAATATCATCTGCATGGTTGGTACCGATTATATTATCGTGAAAAATTAAGATGCGTGGGCCTTGAGGAATTTTAAAAACTCATTTGGCCTGCACCAACGCCTCTCATGATTCCGTCGAAAAAAATTAACGAACGAACAAAATAAAAATAAGAGAAAAATCAATAATTAAAAATTGAGATCATCAAAAATAATATTAATAATGATAGTAATAATGACGATGATGTTTACACATGCGAAGCTCATTGGAATCCGTGCCGATTTTATTTTATAGTACCTCATCACGTTCCAGTATTATACTAAGCATATTGGTATTTGAAATTCTGAGATATGTTTGAGGACTCATCTGAGCGGTCCAGATGGACGAAGCAAACCTTCACCGGTCGTACGACAATATTTACAGAGAGCTTATATGTATACCTAGGTATATACGTACGAAGAGAGCACGAGAGTCAAATATGACACGAGTGAATTTTAGTCCCACGTATTAATATTAACGCTATGGCAGCTGAGAGCACTTGTCAAGAGGAAGTGGAGTACCTTGACTCGAAAAATTCACCGGATCGAGGAATAGAAAAAAAAGAGAGAGAGAGAAATGTGTTAGAAAGAGAAAACACAAAAATTCTTCTATTTCCGATAAGATTTCGTTTTTTCATATTACCTCTGATATGCATATGAGAGATGGAAGGGGGGGGGGGGGGGGTACATCTGCGAAATCAAAAAAAAATAAGAAAATCAAATCAGGTCGAAATCTATGCTGTCTTGGATATTTTAATTACTTATATTTATTCATCATGTTTTCGAAAACGATTTATTCGAAAATTACGGTCTGACCTGAACGCTCTTTATACAACGATATTACAAATATATAATCTGTTTAACCGTTCGTTTGAAAAGCAATTAATTTTTACACACTTAATAAAAAACAACTGCATATGTATAATGGTAGCATAGATTATTTGACCCAACATATTCGGGTACTTAACCTCACCTTAAGGCAATCATAAATAAAGTAGAATATAAAAAAAAAAACATTTCGAAACCATAGTGGTAGGAATATAAATAGATATAAGTGTATATACTATACATACATCTCATAATCTAAGTCTCCATACAGCTAGTTCAGATATCTATAAATTATATTAATCGATTTCACGCGCACATAGATTCCAAAAGTCTCCCTTTGAAATGCTAATATCCGAAATTTTGTAAACGACATATTTATTGTAATGAACTCGGGGCCCCCGACAACGCCGATGAATTTCGTTTCCTTTCATATTTAGTTTCGTCTCATTCCCTCCGATCTGACCTCCCTCCCCCCCTCCCCCGCGTACGGTTGATCATTTTGAAACGCGGTTTTGATTCGTTCAATGTAGCTTTTTTTTCTCACTTTTTGACTCAATTTTTATTTTTCAAATACCGTTCATTCAGGAACGTCGGCGCTTGCATTTGGTCTTTACCATCACTCATTTTCAAAAATGATTTCTTATTTTTTTTTCATTTTTCGATTCAATCATTACATATATTAACCTCTGCGCTTGCTGCATTTGGATTCCACAAATTCCTCATCGCATACCGATCATCTATAAGACCGTAATCGTTGGAGATGACCATCGTTGTCAAAGTCAATTAAAACGTAGAATCGAATTTAAAATATATACAAAACAACTTAATTCTTTGACAATGAATCTCTCAAAGGGTTCATCGTTTTAGAAGAAAGGGAGAGAAAAAAATTAAACATGAATAATACAATGATGGTCAGAATCACGTACGTTCTTGTTTCTGAATTTTACTTCTGCTGGTGTGGATGCATTTCAGTTATATCTGCACGGCTGCAATAATAATTGAAGTTTATAATTTATTCGTGTATTTGAAAAAAAAAAAAAAAAAAAACAAAGAACATTAGATAGTGTTACCGGTACAGCTGTACAGTTGCAGACAGTTAGCAGAGCAAATATGGGCGTGACACGATTTCTTCTTGCAACAGTAATATGAAGTTATTTATACATAGGTACACGCACATTTAATATTTATGTAAACGTAAATGCACATACCCAATTTACAGTAGCGGACGATGTAGAAAGAACAAAAAAATGAAATATTTTCACGCTGAGACTTTGAAAAATTGGAAATTTCAGACAAAATTGTCAATCGTTTGCAATGAAGGAGAGAAAATTTTTGTTCGTTTGCATTAATTTCTTTCAATAAATCTAGGGTACAACCATCTGAGGTACTCGAAATATTTGGGTCGTATGGTAAAAATTAGAGATTATTTTGTTTCTCGTGACTACGAAAGATCAGCGACAGAAATTCAAAATAGTTACCAGTCAGTTTAAGTTTGATAATTTTCATCGACTCATGATCTTACCTATAGGGGACGACGCTTCACGGGTTGTGGTACCTCTGGAATGATCGTATACCTCGATAATATTAACCATCCTATTCCTCGGGGTCTCGCCCACTTAACCTCGTCGCATACAGCGTTACAAAACTCCTATAAATACAGAGAGAGAATAACTTAGGTATCTGCAGCTTTTCTGCAACGTGGCGATAGTATAATATGCTATAGTAGGCACACCACGATATATACCTAGATGCGAAAAATAACGTTGCACCGCCTAATATACCTTCTGCACTATCCGTGCATTTGTATATATGTGTACGTATATGGTGTTGCTTATCGCTAAAACGAGTGGTTATTAATGTTCACATTTCACGGACAATAGTTTACCGGCAGTTGAAACGCAACTATTTTTTAAATAGCGTTCACATTTCTAACCGCGATCTTCCCTGCGGTTAGTGTACGTACATGTATAATGGCAATGGTAAAGACATACCTCGAAGTAAGAAAACATTTTTTTCTTCATTTTTTTCTTCATTTATTTCATACATTTTTATTTTATTTTTCTATTCCCAACTACTGCAGACGGATAAGAAATTAACTGAGCGGGCACAACATTTGCACACACATAGACCTCCGGTAGAGATGATAAAGCAAAGCAACTTGCAGTACAGCCTCTAATCGATTCAGGAAACGAAGGTTACGTTTTCATATAATTTAAAACCCTGCGATGCTGAATCCTGGAAAAAAACAAACAAACGCACAAAACGGAAAGCAGAGGGGGAGACGGAGAGCGAGAGAGAGAGAGAGAGAGAGAGATAATCAAAGGAAGAGTAAGAGTATGAGAAGCTTTATCCTTCAGCTTATATATTTACCTACTCTCTAATCAGAGTCTGACGTTTTACACTTGTGAATCTAATTATAAGTCCAAAGTCGCTTTCATTTTTTGTTTTTTTCACTCAATATACCGGCGTCATAATGTACGGTGTACAATTAAAATTTAATTCAATGAAAAAAAAAATTAGAAAAAAGAACCTCCTATCCTTTTTCCGTCAAGTGATCGTCTAACAAAAATTCAGTTCGCTCATAGAATATTATTCCACGGCATAATTATCTTTATGATTTGACAGATTTACTTGCGCGCGACTTGTCGCTTTTTCTAATTCTTTATTTTTGTTTTTCGATTTTATTTTCAGTTTATTTTATCGTTTACTTTAACTCGTAGATGGGCTTATAGCGTGTGTAAGATAAATAGATGGAAGCGGTAGGTACGTCATATTTTGAGTGACAGACTCGGTTCGCCTGATTGAATCCGCGATGGCGTATAATCAACTTGAGAAATCACTTATACCGAACCACAAACTGTCATTATATAAGAGTCTTAATCAGTTGCTGTCGCTCCTCTTATACTCTACTGCAACGATGGATTTTTTTAAACTAAACAAATATTTGGCTAAATAAATTATTAAAACTAAGAAGATTAAGTTGATGTTTATATTACAGGTATTCCGATATTTCGAGTATGGATCAGTGGGTGAGATTTGGTAAAGTTTTATTACTCAATTGTAATTATTACCATCATCAATATATTGTACATGAAATTTATATCACGATTAAACATCCGAATGATAAAATCAGATAGCATAAACAAAATTAGAAAACAGAAGAAACAGATAAATAAATGAGTATATATTAACGCGAACAACGTGAATTGAATTTTTTTTTCTTTGAATCCATCTTGGATGAAATATAATATAATATGTAATAAACCGGGGGTTTTTATTATAGAGCAGTTACGAAGGTTACGGTGAAGCGTGACGAAGACACAATAAATTTTCTGCAATTATCCTTAATTAATAAGTAACTTGCAGTAGTTAGCGGGGGGTGGCTATGCTTACAATTTTATTGCCGGTTACTGGATATTTAGGGACGCGTTTTCCGTCAAACAACCTCCACTACGGTGCACGCATACCTACACGGAAACTCCTGTACAAGGGAGTATGCGGAATATCCGAAGCAAAAGTTGAGTCAAAAGACCAAACAAGAAAACCGCGATCAATAAATATTAGATTTTATAGATAACCTCCAAGAAAAACACGTTTTATATTAGTATACATAATACGCCAGTTTGTCCTCAGTAGATTATTATAATATTCAAGACCTAGTAATTATTTGCTAATTAGCATTCGGTGTCAGATCTCGCGACTACATCTCAGATTATTGATCGTGAATTTTTTTTTTTTCGTTCACATTTTCCGCAACTCATCTGTGGAATACTTTGCCACTTATTAGAACAAAAAAAACAAAAATTTCTGTCTTTCATGTCGTTTTTCCAGTTATTACGATTTTTATTCAACTCGAAGTAGATTCGAATACACGCCGATGCAACAAATTAATATTTTCACCATTTTTTGGTAAATTTTTCGGAATTAAATGAAGCAAATAATTTTGCTTTTCATTTATTTGCCTTTTTCCTTTTTCTTGAAATCGCGAGTTTGCAGGTCAGTTTATTGTAATACAGCACAACTGAGGCACGTTGTTATTATATATTTCATATTTTATGTTTTATGCATATACGTATTGGTTACAATGAGTAATTGGAAATTGAGCGGGACGAATTCACGATACTTTATTAGGGTGCGTAAGTGGCACGGAATACATGTGATATACATAGTTTATACACCTGACGCGATTATATATCGGTGATCTCTGATCGATTCGAGACAGTGGGTGGTCCAGTGGCGGGAAGTATGTGTATGTGGCTGCTGGACCTTGTAGTGCGTGCAGCATGAAAGCTGGTATGGTTATAGGACAGTGTAAGTTTACTCTGCATGCAACAGGCAGTTAGTATAGAATGCAAACCGAGTGACTCAGAAGTTCGAATAATATAAAGTTCGAGTGTAAAAATGTGTGTTCATGTATTTGTCAGACGATCGCCGTTGCGGGTATAATATTATTAGGTATGTAAGTAGGCAACGTTTCCCGAACTACTGCTGCAGCAGCGTTGAATATTTACTTTTCAACGTTAATTAATTTGATTAATCACCAAGATCAGATTACCAGCTGTTACTAATTTACATGTGTTATATTTATAGTCGCGATGGAAATTAAGTTGTTTCTTTCTCAATCGCGAAATGAATGTTCATAATATGATGTTTAACGATTTTCGTTTTTAGTGATCCAGAAAAAAAGCTAAAAAAATTATTCTAAACTCTAACATGCTCGTTCGAACTGTTCAGTCTCAATCACCTCAGCTCCCCGTTAAACTGGTGGATTAAATTTTTTCTACCTCAATTATAAAACGGAGAACAAAGAAAATTAATGACAAACCAAAAGAGATAATGTTATCAAAGCTCATGGCGCAGGGAAAAGTTGGTCACGCAATTTCGCGCAGAAGCCCATAGGCTCGAGGTATATCACGATGTGCAACGGGCATATAGAATCTTCAGCTTATCTGCTGATGCAAATTATTCGTACCCAGTTGGGATTTATCCAGCAACGTCTATCGATCGGAGTTCAAATATCGTGTAAGAATTGGCAAAATAAAAAGAAGGAGAAAAAAGAAGAGAAAAAAAACAAGAGAAGTGCGGAAGCCAGTTTAGCCACTCAGCACATCGGACGGTCGCACCTAATGCTTCGATCCCTCGATCTCGAGATTGGATCACGAAGATCTTTTATTTTCATTACTCGTTTGCTTCTCCATCTAGACTGCGCGACTCTGATATTCTTTCTCACTTCTCTTATGCCGATGTGCAGCATGAAGCTGGTTTAGATGAATCTGTAAAATTATCACTAGCTGGTAGCGTGCGTGGAACGTGCGTGCATTTTCTTCGGGTGCGTGCAGCGGCTGAAGTCGAAGTTTTCGAAGCTCACATCACGAAACTGCACATTGCAACAGCTGAAGAAACTGAATATAAAGATTCGAGCGGAGTCGACTTTGTAAAGGTACATGAAAGCCATCGGAAACTAGTCGCTGAGCGAAACGAGATTTTTCACGAGATAAGGGAGAGTCGAACGATTCCCTCAGATATATCCTTTTAAGTATATAATACAGAAGAATAAAACAAATAAAACATATAAATAAAATTACAGGACACCTGCGCTACAGTCTCCACACCTTATTCCGTATCCAGGCATCGCTATAGGTATAATAGTGCAGCGGGTCATGAATGAGTAATGTGGAATTTATAGACGAGAACCTCATCGATGAATAATTATCATTAAAACTTACCAACTGAAATTAGCGATAGTTATGATGAGTCGAGTCTATTCTCCTGCATATCGAGCTATGTATTGACTAGATCCTACATCGACCAAACCAACGAAGAAAAGGTAAAGAAATAAAGAACAAAATTCAATAAAGATAAATAAAACCAGACAGGTTCTGTAAGGCGGTGGATTATCGATCGGATATATTTACGAGATAACATAACCACCCATTTAACTAACACCTTGTTCATACGCTCTTTCAAAGTTGCTGGGGGAGAAAAAAAGAAACCATCGCAACTCGATTCAAAATATCGAAGAAATCAACGAGTCATTCATTGATTTATTCATTCATGATCGAGTGAAACGAACATCGCACATATACATATATATATATAGTAGTTTTATGCAAATAGTTTGATGATGATCGAAGTGTAAGGAAATTAGGTGAGTAAAAAAATGTCCTGGGGGCTTAAGCTTCTATATTAAATGTATAGTACCTATATGTACATAAAAATATATACTATAGATAAATATATTTTTTCATGTATATAAAACCTAATTATCGTGAATATCTCTGTGCAGGCGAGGGAGGTGCCTTTGGCCTTTAATGTTAATTTAACTTGCCAGACGATTAATGATCTCCTGAAGTGGTTATGTACCAACTATCGTGCGTTTATGAAATATCGTATATCCTTTTCGTATGCACCTGGATTAGATTGGAACCCAAACCACGAGACCTCATTTGTTCGGGGGAAAAATTGCACAAAAGAAAAAAGAGGATCAGTAAAACATCCTTATACACGTGTAATTTAATTGTTTATATTGTAATTATTATTTGGATGAGGATCGAGGCGAGGAGAAAGATATAAACGAGAAGCAAACGGTTGCAAGTTGATTTGCAGATGAGAAGAAGATGACAACTATGAAGATGACCAAGATAATAAACACATCATACGCTCAAGACGCTCGGAACGGACACGGAAGCTGCATATAAGCATTATCTATATGCGGTTTCTGCGGCTGCATCTTGAAGCCATTTATACACCATACCACGAACCACTTTTCTGATGACATGGTTATTATATGTCATTTCACATTAGTCGCAATACCTTTTTTTATTTAGCGTTTAGCTAAATTTCGAACAATTGTACTCTAAAGGTTGGGTGAATAGTTCTTTTTGAGAATCTTGTAGATGGAATATTCGGTAAGTAGTTGGAATATTTTTCTTTAATTGTTCGACCCTTTTCAGAACCTTTCATTTACTTGTTTTGCGAACTATAAACGACGCTTTGCTGTTCTCGGCTGGCTGCAGAAGTAAAGTTGGCGCGCTGGGCATGCTTATTGAACACGCTTATTTGGCGTCGGGCGCTTGAGCGGTTCACTTCGTTCCGTACGTTAGAGTGAAAAATCGACAAAATTTATTCAACCCTCGTTAATAGGTGTGTGAATCCATGATTCTCGATTTACCGATATACCACTATTTCTCTATCGTTCAACATGACATGATTATTTTTTTTCTTTTCATTTTCAGAAAACTTTTCACCTGCAGCTACCCTGAATTTTCAGCACCCTGAGTCTAATCTTCGATGGGAGGCAGAGATTTATAATACCAGTAATAAGAGTGAGTCACTTCATTTTTATTTATTATGCCGTGTTCATTTTTTTCTCTACCTCTTCATAAATTGTGGATCGCTGTTGAAATAATTAAACACTTGCCGTCCGTGTATTTTGGATGAATTCTTTTCTCTTAACATTGTTTTAGGATCTGTTAATCGTTAATTCCTTAGAAATGATAACGAACTTTTAGCTCCATGATATTTTTCGTTCAATTTTTCGGGCTACAACGGTGTCGGAACTTATGGCAACGGTAAAACCACACGCTTAATACGGCTCACGCGGTTTGAATGATTCGGTAGTTTGAGGTGATTGATTTCATTTATGTCGATCAATGATGGCTAACTAATCAAGTGCCAAGTAGATGAAAAACGAACGGACACGACACCGAGACTTTAACCGCGACCGGGAGCTCGAAAGCAGAGTGGGGGTAGACGTGCTATCAATTATTTCCTATATCTGTATCGTTGCGAGAAGTTTCGAATCAAGTAGAATACATAAACCCTGGGATAGCCTTCGTTTCTAGATAAATTTAATGAAATCGGTGCTCGGAGAGCTGATAAATACTAGATATGGTAGAAAAAGATGCGCCATGTCTACGCGGGGTTACGGACTGGGTATTGCAGCCGACCGACGTGACACGTCTGATCGGTGGATATCCGACGAATTCAGACGGACACGTCAAAAAACTAGTTTCATTTTTACACTCTAGTACGTTGCGAGTTGGAAAACTTGGATTAATTCTAATGATATTTTAGAAAACTGTATGACTGGAATAAGAATAAGTGCGGGGTGAGTTTATACAAGACGAATAAGATTATACTACACCTCAATGACTGATGATATGTCGTGATATGTGAGAACACGGTTTTTCATTGTAGTCATATTTGTCGTAATACCCGATTCTATAATCGTTGCATCAAGATCTTTGAACTAAAAATTTTTTGCCTTTATCTTCTTACATATTTTTGCATTCGATTTTTTATTTCAACGCTCGCGAAATCGGCTCTGCTGCATTCATAGAAATCCTATCGAATCTCACTGAAAATTTTTCATGCCAGCGATTAAATCTGTTCAAAAAACAATTACTCAATTGAGATTCCCAACTATTTTAAATGATCCATCGCACTGCGCCATTATAATTCTAAGACTCTTTACCTGTTGATCATCGCTCTTCAATTCTTCTTAAAATACTCCTCGGCTTTTGAGATTGTGAATCGTTGATGACCTGCAGGGTTTTAAAAAATCGTTTGCCGAGGTCGCTGACGTACCGAACGACTTCACAAAGTAGCGAATCTTACGAGTCAAGGTGTCACTATGGTATAGGGTCATATTTCATTATGCCCCGCGGAGTATCACATGCGGCATGCCTTTAGCTTTGCACAAAATACCGCGCAGTTGAAAATATTCCCGCGAGAACTTCAGTGTAAAGGTCGTGCAAGAAATATCCTTGTATCCTGGATGTAATTCCGTCGGTGTCCAGGTTGACCTCCTAAGCGATCTGTACGAATGGCAATTGCTATACGTGCAGACTGGAAAACGTGCAAAATTGCTGTTAAAAATTTCAAACGAGATTTTAAACGAATCATCACAGGATTTCGACATGCCCGTATGCCAATACCTTATTTTCTACTTTATTATTATCATTATCATTATCATTATTATTATTTTGTTTTTCTCTTACTCCCGCGAACAATGAAGTGGAGCTCGAGATGAGGATTCAACAGCTTCAGTGAAACGCCAATTTTCAAACGACGCAAAAATATCCTCATCTCTTTTACTGCAACGTCCTGCAGCAGCAGGTACATACAGGATACGAGAATCGTTTTTAACTCACCGTTAAAACGACCTTTGTAACGATGCTATGACGATCAACGTTCAGAGTCAAGTCAAGCTATCTTATTAACACCTGCGGGCATCTTTCATACAACTTATATATATGTATACATAATTGGGCACGGTATGTACAATTTTCACCCGGGTTCGGAAAATTTTCAGTCTGCTTTATACCGTTATTCATTCATTTTTTGGTAACCATTTTTAGAACCGTAATATTTGAGTAAAATCTTCCGCAGTTTGTAACATTACGAACCGTTCGAATTGAGACGTCAAGTTCAAGGGGAAGCGAATAAGAAAAAAACAAAAACGAAAGGAAAAAAGACTCAAGAAGAATAATTATCTGCAAGACTTTATTGCATACTCTTGCAACGGTTCGCGAATAATAATTATGTGAATTATCGCGAATCATATGTCATATCAGTTAGACACATTATAACCGTATGTGATCTGAACCAGATATACATATATGTATGTACATAAATAGCACGTATTATATTATGCTGGGAATATATTGTCCAACTGTTCTTTACGCGTCTTTTACTCAGGTAAATAAAGACCATTCATTTTACGACCTGGGACTAATTTATAACGTGGTGCACGGAGATAGCTATATGGTTTCTTTATATATTTTAATCTATAATATTTTAACAGACAGATCAGTTCAGTCGGACCCTTTGTGCTTTAACCCTTATCCTTTGTAACGTTCACCTTTGACCTTGAAATACACAAGCTGTATTCAGACCAAGTCCTCCCTACACACCTTACAGTGCAGATCTCCCTCTTGTTCGCTAATTTAAAAAGACTCGGCTGTTTGATTTATTTATTATTATTATTATTATTTTTTTTTAAAAATATATTTCTGCTTCTTGATTGTTTTCGATGAAAGTTTCGAGACGAAGATTGACGAGATTTTGTACGAAACAATTCTGGAAAGGTGGATGAGCATGAATGTTCTTTTTATTTTCACTTTTTTTTTTTCTACTGTTATTTAACGCGTCGGTATAAAATTCGACGAAGGATTTTATGTCAAAAGCAGGGATAGGCTGATCAATTTCGAGTCGGACTGCTAACGAGACTATTTTTCATAATGCCAAGCGTTGCTGCGTTTTAAGTATGAACGAAGTTTAAAATATTCTGTTGAAGCGTACGATTTCATGGTTGTGAAATTCTTGGTTACAACGACTTCTTCTTCCTTTTCTTTTTCTTATTTTCCTTATTCTTCTCTTTTTCTTTCTTCTCGCTACGTACGATGTACATATACATATTACCGCAGTATAAACTTGCGGCAAAGAGTGTAATACAGACAAATCGTAATCCTAGTTTCGAGAAATGAGATTCGATTAATATCCAGATGATCCTTGTCAAAATATAATTACTACACAACGTCGTAATCTAACGTCTAATCTTGACTAATATTTATCCCTGATGACCCTCCCTATACCTCACACCACATCAGTATACACGTAACCATACAACTTGCATATAAGGTACATGTTATGTATAAAATTATAGTAAAAAAGTGAAATTTTTGTCCGCCTTATACTTTCGAAGTAACGGTGCGATTTTCTAAAATAATATTTTATACCTATACGTACATGTATACGTGCATTAATGTACAAGCATTTTGTTTCTATACATTTTATTTCTTCCAATTTATAATTCTACGTGATCCGAGCCCGGAATAGGGATATAATCGGTATGTAGAAGTTTCTGAACTGCAGAGACCAATTGTCAGTCGGACAAACGACGACCACGTACTTTATATTATAACGATCGCGTCACGGTACGATCGCAAGAATATTACAGCAGTTAGCATGATGATTGCTCGACGCAACGCCTTGAACAGGTTCGTAGTTCGCTGCCGCCTATCACCATGTAGCTGACTGACTCATATTATCGTACCATGATACCTCGTTACACCTTCCCACCCTTCGTCGAACTATACAGAAAATATCTTTGGAATAAGAAGAGGCACCTCGTAGATCCTCCTTCTATTCTCTTTTTTTTTCTCTTTTTCTCTCTATCTGTTCTTTATTTTTTTTCATCTTTCGTACCAGAGATCGAAGCCGCGTTAGATGCGATGCTGACGAGACCAGCGTAATTCCGTTATCTTATACCACACCGCGCTGAGGTATACTAAAAACGAACATGAATTGATAATCCCCTCGTATTATAGTAGAAAATGACCTGTTATTGGTGGCGATAGTAGGCGCGACTGAAAGGCGGGTGGGATCAACCTAAAGAGCATCTCAGCTTATGGCACAGTTGTATCATCCTAATGTCATTCGGTGAGTTCCATATTCTTTGTAAGATGCGATCACGCTTTGGATCAATTCTTTAGTCACGTAGAGACCGAGACAAAGTAGCTACGGTACGTGATGATCGATCGATACGGCGAGGAGTGTGAATATTCTCACTGAATCGGTCGAAGAAAAAGTTGAATGCTCAAAGATACGTACGTCTTCATTCGTGAACGTCAGAAAAATTTTTTGCAGCATTTCTAACGTTCGTCGAAAGTTTGATGACCGAAACAAAAACCTAAAATCGAATCGATCAGCTAATTTGATTTGTATAATATTGTTTGGCTGCTTACGCAATTTTGATCATCTCCAAATCGATGAAATGATGAATATAATTACCGATCGAACACTCTGTAATTCGACTGGATACGAGCTGAAAATTGCAAAAAGAGTCATGAGAATACGGGGCAGACCGGAGCCGAGTGATTTTTCGGGGCGAAACGATCATTTTTGGTTCTGGGCTGATTGGTGGAGCGAGTTTTTTCTCATAGGCTGACCATTTTGCCCAGGCCTATCTTGCCGTTTATGTTGTATAATTATGTGAGTACAACAATTTTTCATATTATATTACAACAAATTACGCGAGGAAAGTTCATTCAGTTCCATCTTAACATCCCGTCGTACTTCCGTACACACATACTTGTGATTTAGGAACTTCGAGGCATTGAGCTCTGCAGCACCTTAAGCTCACGCTTATGTTGCTCTTACTGCCGCAGTATAACGATTCCACTCGCTCCGACGTCTAATTACCATACCAAACATTCACTTTATAATATATGGTCCCCCTATGCCACGGTGCCAACTACGAGCCGTTAATAAGTCGGTATTTAAACGGATAAAAGAATTGCTATGTGTCCCATGCAATATCTCCTACTAATGTGTGTAATAGAATACCGCGATGGCTGCAACGGTCACGTGACGATTCATCGATCAATTATAAATGCACCACATACCTATTTAAGGCATGGTTTAATTTGATCGATTTTTTTCTTTTTTCAAACTGCAATTCTATTTTTAATTTCTAGATTTTATTCCCCGTTGACCGCGACGATTACTGTGATTTTTTTGTACCGATTGGAGAGAGAGAGAGAGAAGAAAATAAAAATAAAAAAAGAAGTCGGACACGATTACAGCACACCGTACTGCACTGCACTGGTTGTAACGCATATCGTACCCTTAGTTTTTATGATTATCACGCGCTAGGCGTCGTCGAATGGGATATGAGAGGACCTCTTTTATCGGACCCGCGCGTTCTCATTGACCATTCCCATGTTAATACACGGTTATGCGTAAAGTATGAAGGCGCTCCAACAGTTTGCATAGAAACTGAGGCATTAAGGAACGGACCACCGACGTTGAGACTGGATAACCAACCAGCCCTCGTGATCATCCTCATGAACAATATTATAAAACAGCTGACCATCCAGCTTCTATACAACGCTTTGAACTTCAACCCTATTCAACCTTTGAATGTATACGCAACCTCTCCATGGAGTTGGACAGACGGAAGAACTGCCGATTCCAATGCCTTTTCTCTCTTTTCTTTTTGCTTCAATTTTTGCTCTCCCAATGATCGGATCACTTCCTCATATTCGTAGTATACTTGTTCCTCATTGTTTATTTTTTTACTCAGAGTGAACTGCACAACACACGTTCCCAAAGACCCTTTTAAATATTCCATATTTGGAGTATTTCAATGATCGTTAGTTATCCAGTTGATTATGCGGTATAAAATTCTTAAGCACTAATCATGGTGAATATGAAAATTCGAAATTTCGTTAATGCTCGAAAAATTATTATATTTCTGTTCTTCATGCGGTACAGGAAATACCCTGCTACGATGCTCATTTTTTTTTTTCATCTCGTTCTTTATATGTACACGATTTTCTTTACACTGCCGCTTTCCGCTCCTCTTTTTTACTCTCGACTTTTTCATTTTCTTTTTTTTTTCTCATTTTTATATGGCATATTGGGTGCGGATTAGTCGTGGGTCGTCCATTATCGCCATGGGGTACGTAATAAATGCCCTTCCATACATATTTCTTCTTTTCTTCTTTCAAAACTTAAAAACACGGATGGGATAACGCGATCAGAAATATGAACGGAAATAAGTTGATTCCGAAATATATAGGCATGATAGTTGATCGTATATTTCGTACACCACGATGAAAATCTTAAAACTTTACAGATGAAAGTTTTAAAAATTTCTTCAACTCGAAGATCCGTTCGCGCACGTCAGCCGTACCAACTTTGACTCGCTTTCAGTTTTATTTATTCTCGTAATATACTCCTACGTAATAGTATCTATAAATATATAATGTCCAGGGAAGTATCTGAGGGGACTGGAATCACGACCAGGACAATTTTCATCACGATCAGAGATCGGAAATCACGTTATATGATCAAATTGTGCGAGTTTCTGCCGCGCCAAACTGACAATCGAATTGAAATCTTGCAAAATTCTCCACGGCGTAGAGATAGAGAACAAAAAAAGGAGAGAAAAAAAGGAATAGATAAAGTATAAAACTTGGCGAGAAGAATCAGTTGGTGACATTTTGTTTTTCGTTTCTCATCGTAGATTTTGGTAAGGCAAATGTACCCCCATATTTCGTATGTGTAAAACGAGGTTAGCGTGTATATATTTCATTCATGTAGGTATGTCGTCTTAAGGTCAAGCGCATACGTGAGTTTACGTACAAGTGAATTCGTGCATGACGAGTGTTCGGTATAGAATTTTGAGAAAGAGAGAGGGAGAGAGAAATGTATATAAAAAAAAAAAGAAAAGCCGACAAAAAATCGGAAAAATGAAGACGAGTACAGGTATATGCAGTGCGCATTGGGCAAACATAACGAAACTAAACGAAACGAAACGAAACGAAGTTGGAGCTGAGTTTCACATTAATTAAGATTTCCTGTTGACTCTTGGTACCCACCTCATATTGTATATCTATACCCATATAGTTTGAGTACCTATGTACACTCGGTACGCACATAGGTATATGCAACTATATATAAGTAAACCGCACATACCGACCTTCTCTCTAAAGAGGTCGAACGTGTTAAGGAGCGCTAAGGAAGGCTAAGGAAGTCTATAAAGGAAGGCGTGTCATGTTGTAGAATTCAAAAAAACATTTTCTTCAATGCATCCCGACCGTTCTAAGTGGCTACGACATTCACAAGGCCCTCTTGCTAATTTTCTGCCATAAAGGATCCAAGATTTTTGAATAAATATATGTCATATACTCGTGTATCTACCTACATGTGCAATGCACACGTACAAACCAAAAAAATGAAATAAGATGGAAAACAAAAAAAAACATCGCTTAGTGTACACTATATGAGGTGTAAAGTGAACCGATGTGCTTACAGAGCAGACGATGCAACGTAATTTATATGTCATATACTATTTAAACACACTTTACATATATATACCTGTATAGCGAAACAGCTTTTATATTTTTTTTTTTCCTTTTTATTTTTTTCCCTCTCAATACACGTATACATAATACACAAATTCACACGATCGATCTACGTTAATTTATTTCACGCCCGACGTTAATTATTTCAATTTATTTTTTTTCCTTTGCTTCTTTATAGACGTTCGAAATTTGTTTTTGTCGCAATAAATTACGAACACGTGTCGATTGAGAGAGACGCAGATGTGAATTTTCCGAGCAAACATTTTTCCTGGCGAACTTAAGAAATAAAAAACTAACGAAAACAAAATAACAAAGAATTTAAAAAGTAACAAACGAAAATCGTCATCTGCAAGGAACGGTTAAGAACGTTGCGCGTTTTCGCCCATTAATTCTGGACGAGGTGGTACAAGAGGGCTTGAAGACTTGATGGTCCAATTATCGCAACGTATTTATTGTATTTGTTCATTAATTTGCGTCTGTACGCCATGTTCATGTGTATACATGTTTACCTGTGTACGTATATAGCCATGTTCACGTTTTACGTCCGGTCGCGTGCGCCGTGCTTTTAACGAGCTGGAGCAGCTTCGGTATATTATAACCAACTCAATTCAACTTAACTCGCCCAGCTCTTAGTCTTACCCCGAAGGGCAGAGATCAATCAAACTTGTACTGCCCATACCTTTATAAAGGATATACTCTTCACCGCGACATCAAGCAGGATTAATTTCAAGGAAAAATTATGCTCATAAAATCACCCAATATACGAGTGCACAGTTTTCCATATTTCATGTAAACTCGGAAGAATTTGTTTCCTTTTTTTTTCTCATATGAAGAAACGAAAGAAAAAATGGCTTCGGGAAAACTTGGATATTTTTGAGGAATACGTTGACATTTGAATATTATTATTATTATTATTGTTGTTGTTATTGACCATGTTGTCATTTATTCTTCGTTTAATTCGACCAAAGATATAATTTATCTATACAAAATTTTTGCCCCGTCTGGATTTTTCTTTCTCATTTTTTTTTTCTTCTAATTTTAATTGGGAAAAAAGACGATGGTCATCGGAATTATATTGGACTTATCGTATATACGCTGTACGTTAATAATTATTACTCCTAGTATTATAATTACAGAAATAAACAAGAAAGTGTGCTGTTTAATGTAAGTGTATAAATATTAGTGAATAAATTATTTATCGTTGACGGCTCGCTTAGTGAAAAACATATAGTCTGAACGCGTGCCGAACAAATTATTAAACTATAATAATCAATTCGTTAATTTGTTAGTGGAAATTATCATAGTTGTTAATTATTGGCGGATCATCAGACGAAGAAACATTTATCTTCTATTTTTTATTCCTCTCATTTTACTACACTTCGAAACCACAGTATGTTTTTCATTAATTTTATTTTTTTTTACATTTTTTTGGCTTCGGTTATCCTCGTTCTTCTTTTTACATGCTACGACCCACACATTTTATCATCTTGACATCTGGAACAAACGAAAACCGAGTATTCAGATTTTTCGAAATCCGTATAATGAATTTTCAGAGAGGCATGTGTGGAGTATAAAACAGAGAAAGAAACAATACTCGAAATGATCTGGATAAAATGTCCTTATAATATTATCATTCTATGGTACGTATACATGGGTATACGTATGCGTAGCAAGAGAAAAGTTTGAAATAAAAAGATCTATAAAATTAAGGAAATTTTTTGAATCGTAGTACCAACCCCCTACTGGGATATATCTCTTACCTTACGCTTAAGACGTTTACGAGGTCCAAAACATTCGGATGTTTACGACGATATACATGTATAGATATAGTACATCGTATAGGTAGAACTAAGACAATGACGGAAGAGATGAAAAAAAAAGTAAGAAACTTACTGGGCTAGAGAATCGTATATACAGGAGAGAACCTGAAGAACAGAGCTTCTTCTTTTCTTATTAATTGTTTTTTTTTCTTTTTTTTATTTTTTATCTCAAAGGACAGACGTCCCACGGTGTCCTCTCTCCGAGATGAGGTGACAGGTGGCGCCGTACCTAAATTATTAAGGCAACGCAAACGCATTCTTTACATACCTAGGTATTATATTATGCGTATAAAGTATTATGTCCAAATCTTATAGCACACACTATTTGGAAAAACCGATTCCTCATCATCTCGTATAATTAATGTAGCTCACAAAACCCATGTAGATAAAACACCCTATTGTATGTATACGTTTCGCAGCTTGTGAAATTTGAAATGTGCGGTATACCACTTAAAAAAAAGAAAAAAAAATTGGGTAATTCTCTGATTTTTCAAATCCCTAAGGATCATCGTTAAATGGTGCATTCACTTCCTGTTTCTATTGTATACATATGTACACATGCTATATATGCGTATATTGTGTGTATGGTATTTATGTAGGTATATCCAATACCGCAACGTTGGTCTCTACAGCACGCGCGGTTCCGTCTCTGGGCGATGTGGTCAGCTTGGTTCACTTCTTCCTATACTTGGTTGGTTGGTTCGTTGCAGGGGTTACTTGGAGTCGAAGGTCACGGCTTGTACGAGAGAGCGCGTGCCGGACAGAGAGGGCGTATCAGTTTGTGTCCGTAAGGCAAAGATGCATGTTCCATACATGATTCTATCCCTTATGTCCCTATGTCTATTAAATCCCGTGTCAGCTACTAGTTGTAGAATATATACAAATTATATCGCAATTATTGGATTGTAAAAATAATTCGAGAGTTGATCAGCATTCCAAGTGCGGGATATCGCGTCATTGCTTCGAACAAATCAATGGTCTGTGATCAGAGAATATTCAAGTTTTGTTTTTCTACACGACACGCCTCGAGAGAAAAGGCCGAGATTTTTAAAAAAATTTATGCTTTGGCAAATTTAATTAATGGTTTCAGAGAAATAGTTTTTCCGATTTTAGAAAAAACAATTTTCTGAACCAGGCAAATAGAGAAAAAATGTAACGATTTGTTCTCCATGGTGGTTTGAACATGTATATTATTATACAGTACATGTGTAATTGCGATAGTACGTTACATAGCTCGTGTCTGTTATACCTCAAAGACGTAATAACGTTTGGTCTTTATTTCAACAGCAAGTGCGATTTGCCTGTGGATCAAGATTTTCACGTTCTACAGCATGCGGTGTATCATATCTTTAATTATGCATACATGGTCCTCTGAGTGAAATCTGCATATCACAGTCTACATACTTAAATGTATATTTATAAACATAAGAAGCATAATTTTCCATGGTAATGAAATATTCAAAATTTCATACAGGCGAAATAAGGAATAACAAAAAATGAAATAATCTTAATTTCAAATCAAGTGGTAGTACGGCCTAGACTCGCACGACTGTTACTGTTCCACATTGTTATCCACAAATATTGGAAGTTGAAAGAACTTCGAAAGAATATTCGTACATTATGTTGGTAGAGGTATTGGGAAAAATTTCTTGCGGGCTTCGAGTGATCGTGGCGATATCTGATCAAAATCCAAACAAAAATCGGGGAAATCGAAATAATGGGGTTCTCATGTTCGCAGAATTCGTAAGCTAATGAATTAAGTAAACTGTGTCGAATGTTCCTCACATTACATCGCTTATGTTCTGCTCATCGCAGGGACTTCCTATATAGGAATTCTTTTCTCAAAAGCGTCGTGCTTTTCGACAACCAGGTTTTTGAAACTTTCGAAATTGAAATAAAAGCTTCGTATAACAGGATTCGTTCACCTGTTCAGCCGTTATTCACATTTTTTAATTGGCCGGTTCCCTTTCGGCCGCCCTTTACACCACATGATAATTTTTATTGCATGAAATTAGATAGAGGTATAATTATAATAAAAGATGTCACAGTAGGTAGAATACGGATATAATTTGCGGCGTGACTGTAAACAATTAGAACTCTGGTAGGAGATCATAATTGACGTCATCGCGTGATGTCAGGTTTTTGCTGCATACATATATATGTACACATCTAAAGCAAGACACCATTTTGAATGAATTAAAACTTGGTTGAATGTAAAACAGCAGCTGCCATTAAAGCTACCATATTGCGGTTATGGGTGATGATAACAGTGCGGAAGGGACGTCGTATTTTGTTCGAATGATAAATTGAAAAGCAAAAGTAAGATCAGATCAATGATCGGGGGGAGGGGGAAACCGAATGCTTTCAAAAATTTTTTAAATCGTCGGAAATTGGATGCGAATGACGCGATTCGAAAATCGATATTTACCTGTATATCACGAATCCGTAGATTTGCAAAAAAGAAATCCGACGATCCCTCGGGCGTAGAAACTATCTGATATCAATAAATGTAATCATTATTATAATTATTGTTACTACAGCATTATAATCATTATATATTACCTATTCTCGATTCTAACACGCGCCGCATTTTATTCAATATTCTTTCGCATAGTAATTATATAGCTGACAAATCGTATCGAAACGCGTACTGAATTTATTGTGGGATAAAATTATCAATCTTACAATATTATAATTATTAAATTCTTGACTCGTGGTACAGATTTATAACATGAAATATACATTTCACATGTATATCGTAAGTCTATATATAATAATACATAGGTCAAAGATCTCTAACTTCGATTACTCGCTAAAAACGATTTCATACTCATCCAGAAGTGAAACAAAAAAAAATGAAAAAAAACTAAGAATCGTCAAGTGATCTCAACGCCACGCCCGAGATATACCACGCGGACGACCCCCGTGGTTAAAGATGGAAACAGAAAAAATAAAGGGAAAATAAAAAAAGAAAAAAAAAAAAGGAAATCTGATGAATCGGTTTTCATTGCATATATGGAAAAGCATTCCATCCTCGGCGATATATAATATACTGTGGCTAATATACTGTGGAGTATTGTATGGTTTTTTGAGGCTGATTAGATTCATGAGGCATATAAACGCGGCAGCGACGCGCGGCGTGGCCGTTGTAACGTAGGTACGTAGCTAGTACAGGTTGACTTGACAGGCAATACCAGAATTTCACAAGACGTGAGCATACATCATCAACGAACGCGCGCGGTCCCATCGCATCGGCTCTCTCAAGTCTCACGTCCAGACCTCAGGGTCAGCCGCACCTGATGCCCTGACCCATTGCTGGACGAAATCACACACCGACTTCTCTTCCTTTTTATTATTCTTCTTCACATTTTTTATACACTCAGGTATATACCGTCGGCATATGTGTATATATACAGCATATGTACGATGAACCAGCTGCTGCTGTTGAATGATGATGATATTTCTGCATCATCCTATCTCACGTGAATTCGTACCGTCGAGTATGGTCTTTCAAAAATCGAATACTCGCTTTTTTCTTTCTATCCGCTCACGCACGTCTGTCGATCACGATCAGATTTTAACGCTGTTTTGAGAATATTTTTATTCTCGATTCAAGAATATCCTCATTTCGATCCTTGCGTTGATTTTTTTATTTTTATTGGTTCCGTTGCCCGCATCCTGCAGTGCAGCGAATGTTCCGGAATATCGATCACGATCGCCTGACCTTATTATCGATGTATAAAGTGAGATAGCTGTCGTGAGTCAGAGTCACGCAGCTTGATGAGTTTTGACTGAATTTTTTTATACCGTCGTTTTTTTTCGCTCAACTCGCGCTCTCAAATGTATGGTACCTGGGTGTAAATTGTATGGGACCGTTTAGTCGCGGACATCAAATTAAGACAGTGCAGTGCGGTTCTTTTGATCATTTCTTATATGATCCATGGGCGGATCTAATCACTGGATCGCATCGATCGACTGTTTGAATCGATTGAAAACAATTAACCTGAGAGATATGTATATACGTATATAAAAAAGAAAGGTATGTAAAAAGGGTTTATGATGATCGGACTCATATTGTTATAACAATATTATAAATATCTTTTGTTTTTATCGAAGCACAAAAGAATTTTAACGAAAGATTGACGACCGTGATTATTTTATAATATATTCAGACGCTTAGCGTCGCGCAGCTCCGGGGCGAGTCTTGAGTTTTAAAAGTGGTGCACGATACGAATCGGTCGTACAGCTAACTATCTATATTTGTTTAAATATACATAAAGCGTGGAATTTAAAATCTATGATTTAGAAAAGTGAAATAAAAAATACGAAAATGAAAATTTAGTACCCGTCCAACCCGTGTATAGGTATATACACGTGAGCAGCGAGTTGCACCTGGCGTTGCGTAGCGCGTATCGTGGATACATTCGGAGCCGTGAAGATGAAAGTACGTTTAACAAGTAGATTCAGTATAAGGGGCTGGTTAGACGGTGGTGGCGGATTCGAATCCATAACTCCTTTAAGCGACTGTCAAGCATCCTCATTCATTGCGGCAATTAAAGACTTGCCCATTAATCCGCGCCCAGAAGAGCTGGACGGATCTCGGCGGGGGTCGTTGTGCAGGCTCTCAAGCTCCAGCGCCTCGCGTCCTCTTATTATAGTATATAAATGCATAGGTATACCTACACATGCATACATGTATACGTATCTTTACAAACATTCGTGCACACACACATACATATACTACACCTCTTAAAATACCGCGTATACGTGTGCATATATGTATTGGTAGTACATATACGGTGATACAAAACTACGGTTAAATAAATAAAATGAAAACATGGCGTCCGTGTCACCAAATGATCACAGCGGGAGGGTTGAAACCAAACGTATATGGTTTAGTGTAGGTGCACCGTACGGCCACGGTATTCTTAACACAAACTCTTTGACGAAGAGAATTAAAGAGCAAACGATTATCATGATCCGAGCGTATACACTGCGTACACTATCTTAATACGATGGGAATAATAAACGTTTTCACAAACTTTTTATTAAGAAGCTTTTACTGGTATTTCTTTTTTCTCTTTTTTTTCGCATCAGAGGTAACGGAATTTATAGATATTCTTCATCAAGGTGGTTTGGTAGGGAGATTTTTTCATATCGATTTAATCATTGTACTTGGATTCGTCGGTTTCCCTGCAAAATAGCCCTCAACTACTTTACCAGATTTTAGCAGAATCTCGAATGCAAAGTATCTTGTTGATTTCAGAGATTTGAGTCGAGCCTGCGCTCTCTCCATTTTTATGAGTAAGAATTCTTTTACTTTATTCGGTCCGAATTACTGTAGTTTTGACAAAACAAAAAAAGAGCAATTCATGTTATTTTTGAGTAAACGATGTACCTGCACTTTGGAAACCAAAAAAATTGTAATTTCTACTGTGATTAATTTTGGGACTGCAGTATGCAGCGAAATGGTCTTTTGAATCATGCATATTTTTTTCTGTCGATTGAGATGATTATTGGTAGGGTAATTAATTTAGTTTTGTGCGCGCTGGTCTCGAGAGGGAGAATATGGTAATTTGGAGTTTTTTTTTTTGTTTCGAGAGAATTCTGTTTTCGTTATCTCACCTTTCGAGATGGACGCGTGGATTACGGTAGATTTTAAATAATATATTTCGTTGAAATGTTTTATTACCGTTTGTTAACCGCAACGCGTCTAGGAAAGAGCTGACATGGGTGCAGCAACTGTTGTAATGTGTCTAGGAAGCGGACGACAAACTGTAGTAAACTGTAAACGATATAAATGAGGTACATGAATAAGCACTTTTACGGGAAATCGAAAAATAACGTACAACTAAAAAAAAAAAATAGATGAAGAAAACAAACATTTATTTATAAAAATATGTTCAAACTGATATTGACGGCAATGATTCTTTTTCAACAAGTCATACTTTCCGAAATATCTATACGATAAATAAAATTTTAAATCCTGTTCTTTGTCCTTATCGTCCACCTTCAGACGAGATATTTTATTTCACACTCAATTCGACTGACGACCACGTCGATGATGACGATGACGATGATCATGATCGTCGTTTAACTTTGCAACTCAAGGATCATTTGAAGCAGAAAACAAAAATGAAATAGAATAAAATAAATGATAAAATAAAAATCAATTACTGTAACCTCTGTGCACCGAACGTCCTGCCACGAGAGCTGCAATGTCATCCAGTTTATCAACGGTGAGGATGTCTTTTCTGCTTCACGTCTTGTCATCATGTCTACCTTGGTATCAAGGATGATTGCAATATTCTTTTCTCGTGTTTTTGTTGTCTTTTTTTTCTATCAGATGTACGTAGGTATAATATGATAATTATATCGGATCGGCGACGGAGTGCCTTTGGCATAAATTCACTCGAGAAAAACGCAACAGAAATTGCCGCTACAAAATTAAAATGCGAAATTAATTTCGAAAGAGTTTTCAAAAACTCCTCTTCCAATTCTTTATCGGCAACATGTAAGTTGCGTACATGTTGCGTATATATACGGTTATGTGTATGAACAATAAAAGTAATTGCAGTAACATTTCTGCGAGTCAATTACGCGCACTCTGACCTGAGACTCTGAGTGTCACGGAAAGTGAGGTAAAGTCACGTGGACGGCATAAACGTGACACGGCATGAAATACCCTCATAATAGGCGAAGTCGGTGCGTTCTCGCGCGCCGCCGCGCCGCCACCACCGACGACGCGACGATAAGGAACTCCACGATTACATCGACTCGCGTCGGGGTTCCATGCTTTTCATATATTCATACACATTATCATACATACGAAAAAGAAAGCAGAGAAAACCAATAAAAACGAGCTGTGTTATCAAAACCGCATTTTCCTCGACATAATTTTCAACGTCTCATGCAATAACCGATTCGATCGAATTAAAAATGACGTCATAGTGTTAGAATGAAATTTACTGAAAATTCACTAAGATTCCGATCTCCCGAATTTCACTATTCATTACGTTTGTCTACGTTCACTATTTATTATCACGTTACACGAATGCGTGGTTAGATAATTATTTCGGAGTTGTATGCAAGTAGATAATCCTACAGTGCAGATAATTTGCGCGTGTAGATAATATGTACGTATATCTGAATGCCGATGTATGTGTAGGTATATAATCTTATAGCGGTGTAGAGAAAGAGATTGATTTTCACACCACACATCGTTACTGCTGCTTCTGCATGCTGCTGCAGAATATTTATGTCTATATGCACCTAATACGTAACTTTCAACTGCATTTATATACGTATGTATAGGGATATATTCCGAGCAAGTAGATATATACGCCGCTCCGGTCGACGATGGATTGCCGGTGAATCAATCCCCAGCGAATCGACGAAGGGGATAATATCTCTATTAATAACGTAATTGCAGGTATATATACCTATACAGCTATATACCGATCGAGGTTCTTCGTAGGTTATGTACAACATTACACAGAAAAGCTCGTCGCCATCCTCGATATCTGAACCTGTATTTATTATGATTATCGTAACCAATATCCATATATACCAGCATTGATGAATTTTTTCATCAAAAATCGCCGATATACGATTGTGACGTATTTTCATATTTGTTAATTCGAATTAAAACCCTTATAATAGACTCGATGACTCGGGGGAAAAAATACATATATACGTGTGTATATAAATATATTATATGCACGTGTACGTAATATTAGCCGCGGGTTAACCATTTAATATAAAACGCGCGGAGCTTAAGAATTCAAGACTATCGTTCTGAAAAGAGTCACGCAGCGGGAGACAAACTGGAGGTTTTTAACGACTCATTTGCGTCCCTTCCCATGTTTACGGTTAAACTGATCAATTATTTTATTTTATTTTATTTTCCACTCTCTCTCTATTACATACATGCGTACATTACTATATATACGTATGTATGCCTACGTACCTGTACGATATAAGTGCACTATGGTTTCAGTATGTTTATTGAGAGTATCACGTTTCTGTCCCATTTTCTAAACCGTTATTTTTCCCTCATTCCCTCATACCTTAGCTTCCTCCTCGGTTTTTCACATTTTATTTCATGCCCTACTCTGTATAGATTTTCATCAATCTAGCTGACATGAATATGATTTTGGTACTGGCTCATGATACGGTTTAAATCAAACATAAAATAAAATGAAATAAAAAAAAGAATCAGACCGATCGATTCACTCGGAACCGGAATACAGATGATATCGTTTGACTGTGAACCGAATTGGCAAAATTTTTCCTTTCCGAAGATTTTCTTAATGTAATCGTCGACTTTTACGTCCCGTATATAGGTTCAGTAAAATTGATATTTCTCATTAAACATTGAACGGTTTTTCACTGTTCTACGTTTCTTTTTGTGAAATTTATTTCACTTACTATAAATAGAAGTGTTGTTTTGCGGTAAGAGCCTATAACTTGGTCTCATCAATATATATGAATAATATAACCTTATCTTTACGACGTACAGCTCAGCGACTTGCTCGCGTCTTTCTATAAAAGAGCCTATAACCTAGCTGTTGATGCTATTGCCTATTGCTGCTTTCCTTGGACTTACAATTTTACAATTCTTCTGAAAGTGGCGAAGCACGATGCTGGGTCAAACTCTGGTATATAATAAGGCAAGAAACGCGAGAAATTGTGGATAGAACGTTACAACTTTATAATATGCATTATGGACATTATATCCATACATACAATATTTTACGACTTTAGACAATTTGATCATTTCAGAAGCGCATTAGAATTATTATCATCATCGTCATTCTTGTTCAGTTTTTTTTTTTTTTTTTTTTTTTCTCCAAATGTTATCCTATTTTTTTATCTTTTTTTTTCAACTATCTATCGCTGTACTACTCGTTTCTTTTTTCCCCTATTTTTTCTAATTTTATTCACACACACGCAATGAATGTAGGTATATTACATGTACGAACGCACCTGTACACATATATTTCTACATACTGTATTTTTGCACAGCAATAAAATAAGAAAGAATAAAATATCCGCAACAGATCAATGAGCAGAAGCGACCCTGGAGATATTTTTCTTCAACTGACGATTTGTGCATGAGGGGAGAAGATGCTGCGTGCGGTATACATATGATACGATGTTTATACCTACGATGTATCATTTCATTGCGAGAAATTATCAGATTTTGATTGACGATCTTGTGGGTAACGATCACGTTGTAATATAATAGTATTAATAATAATAATAGTAATGAAAATAATAATGTACGGTACATCGCTAAGACAGGGTGATGCGTCGTATATGATAATCATATTTGTATAATAGCTCCAGCATTCGTGTATATGATA
This sequence comes from Athalia circularis, assembly GCA_963978495.1. Lineage (NCBI taxonomy): Eukaryota > Metazoa > Arthropoda > Insecta > Hymenoptera > Athaliidae > Athalia > Athalia circularis. The sequence goes on along the minus strand of OZ021700.1, from coordinate 13,263,655 downwards.
AAATATCACTTGCAATGTTCGATCGAATATCAGAAGTCTGTTGAGCGAATGGTTGTCAAGTCACGCAGAAGGTAAGGAATGAAAAAAAAAAAAAAAAATGAACTGAAACGGAATAAGGTTTGGAAAGAAATATGGTTACGCTGTAAATTTTTTTTTCATACCTCCTTTAATTTTTTGCCAAGCGAGAATCATGATCTGACCCGATTAATCGTAAGAAACTATAATGTAACGATATTATATATGCTATCGGTATTTCGGATATACAAATTTTGGAAATCAAATAAAATAAAAAAAAAAAAAGAAACAGAAGAAAAGATATCGATGTAACATTCTTGACAATTATTTATTGATACTTCTTTTTCTTTCTTTTATGACTGCAGTCTGGAACTAAAATAGTTATCGGAGATATCGCGAGTAATTGTATGCAAATAAGGAATCTTGAAGGTATGAAATAAAAAAAAAAAATTGATGAACGTCACGACGTCGTTTTTACCGATGGGTATTTCAAGCCAATCAGCGTCTCTCATCAACCCCGTATCCTTAAAAACAGTACAGTGATCGTCAATATTTCTAAATATGTTTAGGAGATGATGCTTCATTATCGTTAAAATACCTTTACCTTATTATGGATTTATTCAAAATGAGAAACACTGGTTACCAATTGATCCTTCGGGTCAATGAAGCGCTTGAATTATTACCATTGACAGGTGTTGCAGTATACTCTTCACTTCAAACTCTTATATGGTCATCCATGTATTATACATACACGATCTGTTGCACGGGGTGTACTGTGTATACAACATTGTTCGTACAATCTTATTTCCATCATTTCTTTCACTACAAATAATAATTGGATTATTCATTTTTCTCTGACAATTTTTACGGATTCTTGTTCTTCATTTTTTCCGTACCTGCACCACTGTTATCGTATATATTTCTACATGGTTTTTCTTCTTGACCCTTCGGAACAAAAATAGTAATTTAATCAACGTGAGGACAAATTGATACGGCAAGATGCATGAATAGGTATAATGTAATATTCGCGCATATATGTATTTTGTATATTACATATCGTTATGTACGTAAGCTTATAAACGCAATGATAAATGTGAAATTCATAAATATAAATGAATCTACCTTTCGTGAATGATATCATGATGAATGGATGGTGCTTTTCTAACGTTTGTTAACATACCTACGTAATATGAATATTACTAGTTGTACCTATGCGATAGAAAATCGCGCGTGCGTCGTGCTTTTAATATCACAAGAAACTAACAGATTGCGAATCCTATTTTTTCTCTGAATCGTAATGATCGGTAGAATTTCGAAATGAAAATTTTATTTTTTCTACCCACCTCGAAGGAGGAAGAGAAAACAAACATATGGGATATTGTTTGAAATTTAATTCGTGCAACATATAATATAAATTTGTATAAATGAATCAAATGGATGTGTAATTTTTTTTTGTTTTTGTGCATCGTACCTACCTATGGGTATCATTAGAGTCAAAGTATCATATTACCACACTAAAGTGTCTCTATCTGACCAAATAAACTTAACTTCTTGATGTCGGATTAGTTTACTTATGACGTGTGTAGGGATCAGAGTAGAAGAAAAAAGAGACGACTGACCTGATCCCTACTTGCTTACTTATTTTATACATACAGTCAGATACGTATACATGTGTATATTATACTCGTGTGGCCGGTATATAAAAGTCCTTAAGATAGGATCTGGTGACATTCCAAGCTATTGTTTATGCCCCGTGTATATATACGCGTCTAGACGTCGTCTCTACGAAATCGTTGTTATATAACAACAAACAACAACTAGCTAGCTAGACTTTAAATATTTTAATTATTTTAAAAATGTGTGGGGGTTTTTTAATTCTTTCTTTTTCTCGATTCCATTTGTTTTTTTTATTTTGTTTTTTCCACCACCAAACGACTGGCGCCAACCCTGTGCATCTGTGTACGTGTGGCTCATAGCTGCATGTTCCAAATTACAAAGAAGGAGTTAAAGTTCTCTGGATGAAATTTTTTTTCCTTTTCTCATTTTATCTTTTCTTATCCTTCTCCTTCGCCCTTATCGAAACTGGAATCAAATTTCTACGATCTTTATGTACCACACCTTATACAACGATTTCTGGGGAAGATATACCATACCTTATAATATTTATTCAAGAAATTTTTAGAGGGTGTTTCATTTATTTGTTTCTTCTTTTTTCATTTTTTTTCCGTTAGTCTTCTCTTTTTCGGAATAGTTTCGAACATCAATAATTGATCCAGGAATTATCTTGACCTTTTAACGAGATTTATTTGGATAAAAAAAAAAGAAAAAAATTTGATCGGTGTATATACATATAGGGTCTTATGGCAAATATTTATATGGTATGTATTTATACTTGTGTTACTGATAATTTATTACTCATATCTTGAAATGAATTAACCTTTAACGGATTCTAATAACTCTCTCCTTAAGTATTCTTGGGTCCTAAATATATATGTATAGATGTATGTAAAAGTATGGTACATGATCGCGTATATTTAGAAAAAATGTATAAGACGGCGAGAAAATCTCGAGAGGAAGACGGAGAGAAGCTGCAAGCTGATTTTAACAACGGTAGTTGCTGTGACAACCCGTTCGCACGTATCATGGGTATATACATGGATACGATAATATGGAGATGCGAAGAGAAAGTATTTTGTACTTACATGATTCTCATTACGATTCGAGACATGAACTACCGAGTTATACATACACAGACGCATTATGATCGCAATTATACCGAAGCTATGATTATATAAAACGTACACATTTTTCATTTTTCATTTTTCACCATCGTGATTTAGGTATTGTATGTAAAAACGGAAAATTAATCGCGAGTCATCTACTTGACACCAAGGTGACGAAGGAAAGATTAAAATTTCTTTCCACCATTTCGTAGGTAAAATTCTAACAAACGATGAATTTTTATGTCTCATTTTTCAGAGAGAAATATTATGCAAATTCGACGGACTGGAATTCAAATTGATTATAAATTTATATCAATCAAAGTGATTGTGAGTCGAAGTAGAAAGAGAAATAGAGAGAGAGAGATCAAGCTTATCATTTGGATTCCTTAGATCGTTTTTCTTTTTCTCCTTGCTTCTTTTTTTTTGTAGGAACTCGTGTTGCTGTTGCAGGCTGAATACTCAATTAAGTACTCAATTAGCTGCGCGGGCATGTATGGGTATTATGTACGTATACGACGCAGTATGCAGTTTGAGAATGAATGATTCGCGAGAATTTTGCTGTATATATATATGTATATAAATGAATATAAGCTCGCGTATAAGACACTTATAAACTTCAGATCTTACAATGCGGATTATAAGGTCGTTAATATCTCAAACATCCCGATGTGCAAAGCTATGCAACGTTGAGATTCAACGCAATATTATAGGGATAGAATTTTCTCGTTAGATTCTCGTACACATGCGTACCTAAACTCGCATGTGAGTTACATATACATTTGTATTTAGTTGCGTCTACGTACGTACAAGCATGCATTGGTATGCGCATGCTACGCTAATTACGGTAGGGGAGTCATTGCAGATGATGAAGTACAAAAGTCATCTGTACCTCTAACGCTGATTAAGCATCTTCACATCTTCATTAGACGCAATCTAATAAAACCTTGAACTATTTCACCCCGTGCATGGGATATAAATATATGGGATATACACGTATATATTACACACATATACTCCCATACGCACATATATTAAATACGTATGTGGGTCACTCTTACGAAACATTCTCTGATTTTTTTACGACTTTGCGAGTAAAAAATTTTTTCACCACTTGAGAAATGACTCGAGGTTTATTATTGGCAATTTTTCTAACAAATCGATTCGTTCGATCGCCTCACTATAAGAAATCCGCGAGTCATTCCTCGCCCAATTTTTTTAACGGAAGAAATCTTGATTTCGAAAATAAATGTTACTTCAAAATCGATGTAACAAGCGATATGGAAACTCGACATCGCAAATCGTTGACTATGCGGTCCGTTCCGAACGTCCAGGTGTGTCAGAGTTCATAAGAATGAACCATACTTAGAAGAAAAGTTATGCTTATCACACACTACATAGGTATGAAATATAGGTATATGTGCATTTCTAAAAATGTGTGGATCATATCATTGAATAGAAAAAAGTGATTTCTCACACATTTATTAGATTCTTTTACCTCTTCTTGTCGTTGTTTTTTCTGTTTCTTTTCTGTTTTTTATCATCTGCATGATAATTAGTCGTAAGATTGGAAACAAGATTCAGGAATGAAAGAAGTGATAAACTACCGTCTGCACGTACGCTAATTCTCGTATATGTTGAAGTTGAAGGTATGTTCGTACATATACCTTATGCAGGAGAATTTATATGCCGTACGCATGTTATTCTGGATGACGATATATCGAAATAGTACTTTATGCGCACGAATATACAGTGTTCAATTTGTGAAATTTACACCGAAAAAATATCTTAATCAACCGAAATGCTATTTCAAACGAAATCTTCAGGTCACGTTGATCCTTGAACACCCTATAGAAGTGTATTTTGACTAAAAATCATATTAGCGATTTATACGTGTGTAATGTATCATCGGTTGGTAGCATCGATTTGGTTTTAAATAAAATTGAATTATTGTTAATAAACGTTGTGATTAACTTAATTAAATACCGTAACTCTGAATAACCTATCGAATTTATTTCTTAAACTTCTTGATTTTATTCAACGCTAATATATAATGTACAGTATATCACAGTAGTATGCGTGCGGGGTCAATTTTATCACACAGCTTTGGACTTTATCGTGCTTCTATTCTGTGTTATCTTTTTTTTCCACAATTCTTTTTTTTGGTTTATTTTATTTTAGCTTTATTTATTATCGGAGAAAGCAGATTGCGACCGTGTGGATCACCTGAGACTAATAAATTTGTATGAAAAGTGAAGAAATTTCAACTTTCTAAGATTACATATATGATGGCAATGCGAGAAACGATCAACTAACGGATTATCGTGATACAGTTTGGTTATAATTAGGTTGTAATATTAATGTATACCGTTATATCCTGATTCGTTGATGTTTCGAACGTTTTACAAGTTGGATTTCAAACGAACGCAAAGAAGATGAAACAATTTTTGTAAATACAAAAGTCACTCTGTGTGCACGTAGATTTGAAACGCGTAAATTTTTCGCGTGGTAAGTTTTTTTTTTTGATTCTCCATTGTTCTTTTCTGGTACCGGCGTACTCGGCGTTCCATGTAGTTGCGGATATTCTTGTCTCGATTATTTCTAGGCTTATTGTAGAGAGTTAAAAACGTGAACAGGATATTCAGGGATCGGTATCGCACGTGCAGGTATGGTTAGATCGAAAGATCTGAAGATCGTGCGCGATAGCAAAAGATAATATCCCGATAATCTCAAACCATTCCAGCGGCTCAGGTCAAAGGAAACTCACACCCGCGCAAATAAAATTATAAGAAGATGCTCAACTATGACCTTTCAAATTCTCTCGTTCTCTCTCTTTCGTTCTCATGTAACATTATTCTCTCTCTTTCTTGAGTGAAATGAAACTCTTGGAGAAATTAATGGATTATCATTAGGTGAAGATTACTTGTTCGGAAAATTCTCTGAATTACAAATAATATTCAAGAAAATGAAGAAAGAACTGCCGCAGCCTGGTGGAGAGCTGTCTCCACCTGCTGGCCTAAATCCTTACTATTTTTTCTAACCTGATGATCTAAACCATTTGAATTATATCTGCCCATTGGATTTTTTTTTTTTTCCTACATTATGAAATTCATGATTTAACGAAAATATTCATGAGGTAGGTATAACATTAGCTCGCTACTCAAATAGATTATTTTATTTATTTTCTTCTCCCTCTTCTCATAATCCAAATTGCACACCTGTCGATCTGCACAGTGGGACGCTTATTAATCATCATCACGCTGACTGACTAATTGTAATTAGTAGTACGATAAAATAATTCGAATCGAAGGAAAAAAATAATTCAGACCTAAATATTATATTAAAAAACAATTACATTCAGGTATTCATGTAATTTTTAATAGGGTTTTTGAATTTCCTTTTTAGAATCTATATAATAGATCGTCGACTTGCGCTTACGTTATTGCTATAAACGCGTGGAACGGCGTTATTCTTACTGCCATGCATCAGCAGCACGGCTGTTCTTCTTATTTTTTTTTCTTTTCTTCTCCTTCTTCTTCTTCTCCGTCTGGACTGTCTGCGCGGTCAAGTCAAGCGCGACCATTCGCAATCTGGCTGCGAATCTTGGGACGATTTGTCAGCAGCCAAGCGGTCCGTGTACCGCGTTATCAAATATATATCGAACACTGGTCAGCCAGTCGACTTGTCCCTGTATTTACTGCCCTGTGAACATCTCAACGAACCTGAATTCTCATTTCGATTTATATTATATTATATCCTTTTATTTTTAGATTTCTATACGCAGCTATACTTTGTCTTCAGCTTCTTTTTCGTCTTCTCTATATACGTGAAAAAAAAATTTAAAAAAAAAAAAAGAAGAACATTGGTAATCTACAGAGATGCTGCCAATAAACCTACGATTTTAACTCGTGGAAACAAAAAATTCACTTCTCATTTTCAAAATACTGAAGTAACGTAGGTACATCGGACAGTGAACAGGAAGGGCTTCGACACTAATTGTCCTACCCAGAAAAGAGACTATAGGTATATTAATTTTTTACAGGACTCATCAAAAAGTTAGCGGCAATCTGGGCAGTGAGATGAAAAATTAACGCCAAGTATCACAACTCACCAAAACGTACAGGGAAGAAATCTGGATTGCGATGTTTAGATAATTCGTACTGACCAATCATTCTGGAATGCTCGATTCGCCGTTGCGGTCGGAGTGCCCGAAAAACTTCTGAACCTCTCCCAGTTGATGATAACTTCTACTTTGCGGCCAGATTTCTTTTTTTTTTTTAAATTGACGGTCGAACCAAAAGTTTGCGACCCTAGTAAATTGATTTGAAGAAACGAAAAATTCGTATAGAAAGAGAAAAGAACTAATAATAACCCATCGGAAACAAAAGATCACCGCCAACTTGACGGGTCGCGGAAATCCGATCGGTGTTCATATTTTGCTCATTTGACCGTAAGAAGACTAGAAAAAAAATGAAATAGAAAGAAGAAGTCGCAGAAGTGAAAGAGGAATATAAGGATATAACTAGCTGCAAGGCGTTTTCTGCGTGCGTGGGTTGTGTTGTTACTGTGTATGTGGATATAAGACATTATATGTAGATGTTTACTTGTACATAGCGATCGTATGAGCAGACTGAGGTTGCAGAAGGCTAAATGAAATTCCCGTAAATCAATCATTTTCAATGCGTCTTCTTCGCTTATAGTCGTCGTTCGGTGGGTTAATTAGTTACTCATTACAGGGATTATTACTTCCTACTCGTACGGAACGTCTTAAGAATCTTTAGTATAGAAGTAGCGAGCTTTACAACACTTCGCAAGTATAATAGACTATAGATTAGTTAAATTTTTTTCTTCAAATTTATCTACCCGATTATCCTCATTTCATTTTCGCGTACACATTGTGCCTCTAGTTTTTCATAACGTGTAACAAATTGACCGAATGAATTACATAAATTCATATATATATCGGAGTCAAATAAGGTGAAAGAAATCAGGTTCGAGTACAAGTTTTGTGAGGGTGCGGAACGACATTCAGTCACAAGAAAAAATAAAAAGAAGAAATGCCGAAAGGAACGACAATTTATTACAGACACTCAACTACTCGGGAAGAGAAGAGAAGAGAAAATCCAGCAGCACTAGCAGCAGGTGCAACTTGCACAGGGGAATGAATTTAACCTTCAACCCCATAAATATATCGCTCTACGAAAAATCTTGGAACTATCTTTTGTAGGAAAAAAAATACTGGAGCTAGATTATATTGAGATATACAAGAAATGTTATGGGGGTCGCTGTATACATACGCCTGCAGCTCTTGAGATGCTGGCAGATGTACAACAGAGGCTTATTTTATTTTTCTATTTTTACTTATTCTTCCTTTCCGAATGTCGTATATTTCAGAATTACTGCGATTCAGTAGCTTCTGTTGTGCTGCTTACTCTTTTTTTTTACTTCATTTATTCTATTCGAAAGTTTTTTTTTTGTTTTTTTATTCTGCTTTATAATTTCATCAGCGAAGGTTTATTCTGGGTCATGATACGTTGGTATTCAAATTCCATTTTTTTTCTTTCTGTTTTCATATCGCGACGTGAAATTTAGACTGTAAGGTATCATATGTTACACAGGATGCAGCCACAAATTTATTTATTGGAATTGATGTTTCTAGCTACTTGAATCGGATGGAGAAATTCAAAATCAAGTCATTTATAAGCCTGTTTTGGATTACGTATACACATGGAAACACGATAACATCGTATGTACCCTTATATCCGCGTCTTATTAATACATAGATTATAAAATGTACGTATAGTGTACATTATTATACCACGTGTCGTTCTGTAAATCATCCAAATGGAAATTTCATTCTTTGAAAAATGCTCTGCGGTCGGTTTTTTTTTTGCAATTCTAATTAACGGGTTGAAATTATGGAAGTCTGTTGATCTGGGAGATTTTGGATAACCTCTCCGAAAAAAAAGAATATAAAAAAAAAGAAAAGATAATCGTGATTTATGAGTATCAAAGAGTTCAAAATTCGAATGAACTAAATTTTACGGTCAGTTAAATTATTTTGACATCTCATGATATATAATAAATAATTTTGCCGTCATGTACGATGGGCAGAACGCGTTATTTTTTTCATTTTACCATGTGTGTGAAAAATATATAAATAAATTAGGTGATTGAATCAAACCTGGAGTTTTGTATTTGTTTTTTTTCTTTAGTTTTTTTTTGTTTTTTACACGGAATTCGGCAAGCGAAATTTGTTAAAAATTGTCTGAATATGAATTTCAGTGCTGAATAATTGAAAAAAAACAAATTAATTAATTGAATTCATTATCCGAACCTTGAATTTTGACAGGCGACGACTTAGAATGAATTAAGTATAAAGTTTTATCATACAAATTAAACACTTAGTACAGACGCAGTGTAAAGATAATCCTTGCTAGCGCAAGTAGCAAGTTCTTTCCATAAGGAATTCACTTAGGACTTAAAAAAGACTTAAACTTTCGTTTAGCCACTTGAGTATAGATACGGGATTGCTATAGGCGCGGCCGTATAACATGTATAAAAATCAAAACGCACGTACCCTGAAATAAATAATCCGCTCTGAAATCCCATGAGATTTGACGAAGAAAAAACTTATACAACGGAAAAAAGTTGACAACTGCTGTATTATAAAAGACAAATTTTTGAAATTGTTGAACTTGCTTTTCTCGATCACTTAATAATGACAATTTTTTCCACGCGCGGATTCTATGAGGTGGAATTGCGCGCGCTAGTATAAAGCTCATTATTCTTTCTCCACTTTCAGGATACCAGCAAGTAAAGATTTTTCTGTCAATCGGGTGTATTATAAATACATATGTATGAATAAAATATTCTTCATACGTATTTAATGAGTGTGCGTAAGTATACGTATATACGTATACCTTATGAAGATAATTTTAGTTAGTACACATTTCCTCGGGGACACTAAATTCTATAATCCCGCGTAGTTTAATGACACGGTGCCTCTGACACGAGGCTACAATTATTATCTCCGGAGCGCGCGCGCGCGAGTTGGGACCTCAAGGTGACGTCACAACGGTGCCTTCTCACGCCCTATGACCGGGCGCCACGGATCACGATAGCTGCTCAGGCCCAACATCCACTACTCAGCACGAGAACCACGTCCTACTTTTCACCAAGCGATATTTATAGCCGTTATACTCTTATTATTTAACCCGTAATTTACCTCCCACCTTCGGTTTCTTCTAGTTTCGATTTTTCTTTCTTTTTTTTTCGCCTCTTTTTTTCTTTATCATACATGCGAGTAGGATCTTTCAGACATATTTTATCCTCTGCACATGAGAGCCTCACAGTGTGCTCATATTCTCCATGCAAAAAAACAACCCCTTTACTTTCAGCTGTTTTTATTTTTATTTAATTTTAATGGAATTATATGATACTCGCAGATTTGGTATACTAGAATCATTTTCAGAAAAGCTGTCCGACTTGCAGATAGATAAGAAAAAGCAGGCAGGGTTTGGATTCGTTTTTGCCAATATTTTAACCACGCGTTTCAACTTAAAGTTCAAAGAATTGAGATCGAACATTTTTTCCTAGCCCAAATGCAATTAGATTCTTTGAAGCATTTTCGGCTGAATTTGCTAAGAGAACTTCGGCCTTCGAAAGTAAGACATGCTTGAATTATCCGTTCGACTTTTATTTATATCGGGCATTTCTAACATCGGCAACACGTCGTAGTTTAAAAGATCACAAGGCATAAATTTTGAAAAAAAATAAAAATGCAATTTCTATTTTCTCATCGACTCATTCATCTAATTGTCAGAATAAAAGGAAAGGAATAATCGTACAACTGATGTACGTATAAGATACTTCCCGAGTAGGAGATTTGAAAGTTCCCAGTCTCGATTTTTGATGACATACGATATCGTGGATTCAAATGTTTCGTACAGAGTGTAGGTTAGGATAAAAGAATCCCATGCAAAGAGCCCGTATACGAGGACTTTTTTCATCAGGAAAATTGAAAAATAATTATAATCAAAAATACCCCTTGAATATTTGTGCCAGCCGAGAGTGACAGGCTAAAATTGCGCAAGTTTTTGACATTATGAATTGAAAAGTCGTATACGTTGACGCGTCACCATAGAAATGGCGATATGATCTGTATGGGTATACTTTTTCATTCCGTCCAATGAACATAATTTCTTCTACACTACGGATAATGATAATTAGCAAATATATACCTAAATATGTATACGTGATGCAACGTTTAATGGAAGATTACACATATGTTTAAATGTAAGTCTCCTATAGGTATAAAAGCTGACATTTTCTAGAGCCGATATATCGCCGATAATTACCCAAGAACCTGCACAGCTTAAAGGCTTCGGGTTAGATCGTTGTACGGGATAAGTGAAGCTCTTGCGTTGATACAATCTGATTTATATTGGAGACGCGTTTACCTGTATACGAAGCATATATGCAAACGTATATATCCGTATAGCTGGCAGCCGGATAGCGGAGAGTAGTCAACAATCTCATATGTATACGGGAGCTTCGATCTCTCTAATACAGTGTTAACTTTTACCACACGTTAATTGATATTTTATTCAAATTGAGAGATCCAATTACCCTAACGATATTATTTATTGAAAGGGATATTTTTCTCGAAGCGCAAAAAGCTCGCGATTTTAATAACGAATACTTCATTGTCTCATGCCCGATTCGATATTCAACACATATACATTTTTCCCCCTCAGCTTTCAAAGCGTCTTTCAATCGGATCAATCTCATTTTCATTTAGTTCATGAAATCGGGTCCGCGTTTCAGAGAAGAAAAATAAAACTGAGGAATAAATTCTTCTTCCTTTCAATTAATGAGCGCGATGATTATCGTATCACGCAATGCTGCGTCTTGCTCGTTCCCAGATGTATTTTTTCTAAAATTCAATCTTTACAGTCACAGTATGCCCAGCTGTTCGACGAAACACATAAAAATTTTTTATTAGCGCAAAAGTACTAAAAAAAATTATAGCCCATTCGATACATTATTGGTCTTTTATAATTATCATTTCTTTTTTATTTTCGTCGTGATCTAATTCTAGTTTCACGAGATCATACGGTTACCTCGTATTCAAACCTATAACGTGCCTCGATAAATTTACGTATTAAATATTTCGGACGGATAGATTACACGTAGATATAGTATGAGGTATATAACATCGAAAGTTTCTAACTAAATATAGGATATACATACGGGTATCACACATCGAGGTATAACCCCGGGTATAGAATATTAATAAATTTTATATTTCACGCGAGATCTTTTACGACCGTGTGACACGCGTACGGTAGATCTAACCGTTGAATGTGCCTGTCTCATGACTGGCGCGCTGCAGGTTCATCGCACGAAAAATTGCGGAATATATGTATATGTATTTTAGACTCAGGTTAGAATCAACGTCATAATTAATACCGTTATCAGAATTCAAATTTTATCTTTTATCTTCTGCTTTTTTCCTTTCAAGTACAGGATTTTTTTGTTCTCATCTCGACTTTTTTCAGTCAATCTGCGTAGATTTGTATCACAAAAATTTATTTGATTTGCCGATTGAAGCTGGTCTGAGAGATGCTAATATCGAGATTATATCGTAACTATCATTATAATATGCCCTGCAAATAAATATATTTATGTAATCAAATACCAGCTGACGAATATAATGATGAGGTAATATTCTGAGAGTCGGATGAATTATACGTATACTTTGGATGCGTGATTTTATTTTTCTTTGATCTTTCGAAGGATCGGAAGTGTATAGCCTAAATGCTTCGAAATACTTTGATTATTTTATTCTAGCTCTTTTATTTCTTACGTCGTTTTTGGTTTTTTGTTTTTCTGTTTCGGACATTTGCATATCGGGATAGTTTAGATAGCGCATGATGCAGCTCCGAATTTGGTCATTTGGGTAGTGATGCCATGCCTGCTTTTACCCGTGATGATCCTTTCATGCTTTTTGGGTGGTCCGGTTGAATCCGTCACAAAACCTATCGTTAGATAACAAGCTAGTGTCACAGCTAATGAAGGCAATTTATAAACTCTCCATACGGATTTAGTGGAGCACAAACATCATGGCTGCTGCTGCTGCCGCTGCTGATTAAGAAGAAACAGAAGAAAAAGAAGAAGAAGATGAAAACGAAGAAAATGGGGTTGTAGGTATTATCCTTTCCAACTTCTCTGATCATCACCCGGGTTATACTGTAATGTTAAAAATTCGCAAAACTTTTTTGGAGTTCAGTCTTTGACCCCGTACATGTATGTCATTTTATTTTGCGATTCATGACGTTAGTAACGGTTAGAAAAGGCGTTAGACTTTGAGTTTTTTTCGCTCGCAACCTTGGAACCCATCCTATATTGGTCTAATTTAATATGGTGGTCAGTTTACCGCGATCAAAGCGATATGTGTTTATGCGTTAGCAATGTCTACACTGACTTGACATAACAAGAAAAATATCAAGACGTGAAAAAAAGAAAAACTTAAGAGTTTCAGGGCACAATGCACTTGACTTCTAAAGGATGCGGTGCGCGCAATGTGCCGCCGTCGGCGTCAATAGGAATTGCGCTGCACCCAACATCCGCGTCGATCGCGTCGCGTCTCAGAATCCCATTGCATTGCATCGGCATCCTCAGCTGCACTGTTCGCTTATTCGTATGTCCGTTATATAGAAGAAACTGATGCCGAAGCTAAAAGCTATTTCTACTGTTACAGGAAGACGTCGTGAATGGAAAGGATTTCATGCCTTTCTTGGCAAATCAAGCCTATACCAATGGAATATTAGTACACAGACAACTTGTATCACGATCTGTACCGCGAAGCTTCTTTTTCCCTCAACGAAATCAGCTACGTTCGCGATTTACAACGAAAAAGATTTGAACCGACCATATTTTTTCAATCGCTGTTATTGTCAAATTTGATTTTCCGCAAGAAGTGGCCTACATATGTTAAACGATACTTTTGTATCTATAGAAGTCCTAGTGTATGGGACGTTTCAAAAGACATTTTATTATTTATTGATCTCTGAATGAAGATTCCTCCGAGATTCCTCCCATCGTATATATCTTTGACAAATAGTATATGGGATATATTGCGTACTTTATACGTATATATTCTCTATATACTCCTTATACAGCGTATGAATTTGCATTATGGCGAAGCGATTCTGCAGTGGAGAGTTGCAGAGGACGCGTTATAGTAAAGGCGTTTCTCATACCGTTATGCCATAAATTTACTCCAATCATTTTCCGTTTAGCAGTATGTCTGGTTAGTATATACGGTCGTCCGTAGTTGTTGGTACTTGTTACTCACCCTTTCATGAGGTTAAGAAAAATAAAAATATACGTTCCACAGCTTTTACCTTATACCCAACCTCAACTCACCTCACATCACCTTACCCAACCTTACTTTATAACTAACCTATGTGTACGTACACTGCAAGAATAAGGTGTTGATCGCATAATGGCGGGGGCTGTCGCCTCCGATCGCCTCTGATCGGCTCTGATCTAAAGCCGATACGGTAATCATGGGGTGGCATCTATCCCACCGTGTACAAGGTTTACCTGTAATGATACTCAGAGGGAAGAAGACTTTATCCGCATTATGTATACACATGTATGCCAATGTATGGGTTATCCTTTTGAATATCGACACAGTCTTCGACCTCGCGATCGAGCTCATTTTTCAAAAATCCAGACGGAATTCCTCAATTTTTGTCGCTATCGAAGACCGATTAAGTTTTTGACAATCCATTTGACATATTCCAGTGATTCGTAAAGAACTGCCCAATTCTTTGTCCATTTAATTCATTTTTTCATTTTTTCTCCGGATAACCTGCACAAAGTACTTTTTCCTGAACGAGTAGCTTTCGTTGTTCGAATACATAAGTACAGCCTGTATGAAGTGCAGCCTGTATGGTTATACATATTTTGTTTTAAAACTCTACAGATCGAGTATATTGTAAGTGCAAAGAACACGAAAGGCCTATTTAGATTTCAAAGGATAGGGTAGGTATATTTTCTCAAGCCTTTTGACTTTTCTGTTTTAATAGCAAGTGCAGTTCAACATACATACAGATCTATACACCGTATTATATACACGCGATGTTATACATACATTCCTTTGACGATCGTTAAAACTTTTAACAGAGTGAGAGCGAGAGGAAAAGTAAAGAACTAGGCGATGTGTTCTAGAAACGTACACTATTACACGTATTTGTTACAAGTAATAAAGTAAAAAACATATCGGTTTATGCATCAGTTTTCTTGTACGTATTTTACATTTTCGTCACATATTTCTAGAAAATCAACTATACCACACTTTGGGGTCTTGTTTTTCAGTTGTTATAGAAAATCACGAATCATGAATCATAATATTCTCACACATAATGAAATCAATTTTCTACCCATATATAAAAACATACACTATTCGTATATGCTAATTTTTACCTGTCGTTTGAATTTAACTTCATTACTCGTATCGCTTGCACTTTTTTTTACCGTTGTAGAAAGCAAAAACGGAAGAAATAATGTAGAGAAAAAAATAATCGAAGCCACATCGTATATTCGATCGTCGAAACATCCTCAAACGATCATTTTATTTCGGATGCAAAACCGATTGAGTGATTAGATTTTTTTTTATTCTAACGGCGTGGGCGTAACCAATTGTCGTGTTAAAGGTCACGATATTATCTACAGCTGAAGAACCTCCGCCTGAAAGAGAGTACAGAATAAAAAGATTAGAAAAAAGAATAAATGAAAAAGAAGAAATCATGGTTAACTATACGTTGATTTAGACAGACGTATACGTCTCCTTCCATCTGTCTTTATACACATGTATTCTAACCGATAAAATATATATGTATGTATCTTTCCATATCCTATAAGTCATTAAATAATCGACAGCCGCATGGCATCCATTTGGATATAAACTCATTTATACATATCCCATAAAAAAAAGTAAAGAACAAGAAAAACAAAAAACCTAGGGCTGGTCAAACGACGAACGACGGACATACATAAATAGGTATTATGTAGTATCTTTCTTATACCTTATGTACTGTACAATATGAGCAACGATCGACGGTGTGTCGTGTGGTCATTGCGACGTGGGAATGGATATTGGGTGAAAGTTTTTCGAAATGTTATTCCTATTTCATTACGCTATAATATTATCATTATCATTGTTATTATTATCATCGGCGATATTATTTATTACACGTACGCGAGTACTTAAAAAAAAAACTATTTTTGTTTCCTCGTTTTATTTCTTTTACTTCTTTTTTTTGCTTGATTTATTATTATTTTTTCTCTCATAGCCTGCGTATATGTCAGGTATCAGAGTGGGTGCGTTTTATCCGGTTCGGTATAAATCGTGGTTATTGATTACCTAATTATTATTCGTAGTGCTAATTAAATCATCGACCAATTAAAAAAAATTCTGATTCGAATTCAGAATGTGTTTTATCCGTTAACGAATTTTTATACTTACATAATACATGTGTATCCTGTGCACGTACACTATGTAAAATGTCATCTAAATTCGTTCAGGTAATATATGTAAATATACATAATGTCTCGAAAATTGTAAATATAACGTATCACTGACGAACAATCTGAATTTACATGTCTAAAACCCAACGACGACGTGAAAGAAAAAAAAAGAATTAAAAAAAATGGAAACTTGTGATGTACACATATGTGCAGACGTATATGTATTTACGTTTAAGCCAATTCCGGATTTCGATGTCGTTTTTTGGGACTAGTCGATCAAAAAATAAAGATGAAAAACTAAAAAACATTTTCATTCATTTTTTAATTACTCATGCTACGATTATGTGGGTGCACACGTATGAGAATTACTTTCGAAGCAGGAGAGATCATGAAATACGGAAGCATTATACGGTGAATATTTTTTTTTTTTTTGTACCGTATTATTGTTACTTTTCTTTTTGAAAAGAGAAAAAAAATCAAATTGGTGATTTAAATTCGTCCTAATTATGTATATATTTTCGTTTATTTTCACGTTATTCATTCTTCCTTAAAATCCTGAGAATTTCTTCCGTCGCCCCGTGCTATGATTTATCCCCCGCATGCTGCTGCAGTCGCGTCGAGCGCATTTTCAACGTGTTTTCAGAAGTCCCCTTTATGCAGCATCGCAGCAACGTATCCTGGAGCAATATGGAACTCTAGGGGGTCCGGTTTTTTTTAAATTTAGAGAGCCGCTTTATCCTAAACATAATCTCTTCGAGAACGCCTGCTCATTTAAAACAATAACCGGGACAATTTCATAAATTTTGGCCGTCTGTCTAAAACTGATCTCTCTCGGCTCTCATTCTCTCCGAATGTATTTTTCTGCCTTTTTTTTCTCTCTTCATTTCGTTTTTCTTCTTTTTTTTCGGAAGAGTAATTTTAATCAGGAGTGGCTGGGTGCCCCGCGGGGTGTCTCGGGCTAGGGGACTCCACGCGCGTCTCTTCCTGATATAAGAAATCTCCCCTTGTCCTCGTATTCCATATACATGTATGTATATTGTATACATACACTTACATATGTATAAAATACCGACACTAGCTCATATTCTCGCATCCTTATCCCGGGATGCAGCTCTCCATCCCGTTTATACCGGTGCAGCAGCTCCGCACTCTAGAGAAATCCAAGACCTACTAATTTACTGCTACCTGGAACATGTGCTCCGTTGTTTCTAACCTAAGTTACGGCGGTGATGGCAGATGCGGTTGGGCATAAATTTTTTTTTCCTTCCTCAACCGAAGGAGGTTATAGCGCGTATACGTATAGAAAGGAGCTGAGGGTGGTCCCAATAACTTTTATTTATCCCTTCTTGCCACGGGACCCGTCGTCTTATCGACGCCCCATCGACCACCTCCGAAGAACATTAAAAAATATTAAAAAAATAAATAAATAACAAAAACATACATTAAATAAACGAACAACGAGAAAATTTATCAGAACGATCGATAAAAATTTATTCCTCTTTTTCTTCCCCCTCTTGTGATCGCAATATTTCGCACAGGTGCAGATTGTTTTATTCATTCTGTTTAAAATTTACGACACACTTTTTTTTTTAAATTAATTCATGATTTTATGACATATTACGGTTAACAACCCAAGAGAAATGTCTCGAGCTGGACAAAATTCTAAAACAATCAAATAACAGAGATGGTAAATAAAACAAATTCAACGATGAAATGAGGAACGATTTTGAGTCAATCAATTCTGCTGAGTCACCAATTTATTGTCAGTTTTTATCCTCAAAGATCAAACTTCTTGTGATAATCGATAATATAATCGAATGCAATTATATCAACGCAACGACAGTCGATTAATGTGCAACGAATTTTCACATACCTACCCGTCCGTTGGTATAATAGATTTATATCGCAGCAGTCGAGTTGTTTAACGATAATTTAAAGACCGTAAATCAGAAACATATTTATACAAAATATCAGCGTGAAATTTATAAATTAGCTCTCACCTGCAAGTTTTAAATATAAAACATTGAGAGAAAAAAAACGAAGAAAAATAAAAATGAAGAAAAAGGGAATTCACATTCAACCCTATAGGTTTGTATCCATGTGTGTACGCATGAAGAATAGAAACCCCGCTGATATTGTGTAGGGGATGTGAAAAAAAAAACAATAAAAAAAAAGGAAACTCGATCGTTCCGACCGGGTCTGAGTTCTTGTTACCGTGTCTAAGAAAAAAACGAATAAAAGAAAGAGAAAAGAAATCAATGATCGCGTGCGACGATAAATTAAATTCAACTCATCAACCGATTTGACTGATCCGTTCAACGTTGTGCCTGTAAGAAAATATTGCAAAGTCTTCGGATCATGAGAAATACCGATAATAATGGTAACTGGATAGTAACAACAATTACAATGATAAAGAGAACGTAGAAAAAAAAGTCAATCAGCTAAGAATACGTATGCACATACATGTATATGTTTTCGTCCAAATCGGCTGATTCAATTTATAGACGATAATTGAAAATTATTCGGTAATCCCACTGATTGATTGGGACCCGTTAACTTTACCATGCATCACCCGCGCCGCCCAGTACGCCATATGAAACGTATGCGTAAAACGAATATAGGTAGTTATACAGCGTATGCCCGTATCACGACGTACGCATACGTATGATACATACATAGGTGTATGTACAAAATACACGCATGTATTATATATTATATGTTGTACGTAAGATGATCACCTCCTCGCAGGGTCAGGTCGAACAATAAATTCAATGCGCTACGGTTCATTTCATACGTTCACATATAGCTGCTATATAATAGCAAGCCTAGCTCATATCTATACTGTAAAAGGGACCCCATAGTTTCATATTATGAATTTATTATATGGGTAGGTATGCCAAGAGCGATATGTGCGAGAGGTACACAGGTATATATACACACATGTATGAGGACATGGTCTGTAAATACTACATAGTGCATCTTCAGAGCCCTTCCCGAACATTTGATGCCATATTGATTTATTATTCGTTTTATATCATACATATGTACTCATTTTATTTATGTACCTTCGAGATTGAAGGTAGGGGAACAGCGAAACAATGTACGTGTGAGAATTCTTGTTTCATCTACAAAATTGAGTCCTGCAGTTGTGAAAACATTTTTTTGGCAATTTCTTTTTTTTTTTCTGTCTTCGTCAAATAGAAACAAAAGGGATTTGCACCCGATATTGTTTATGAGATACGTGCGTCTATTAAATATATATTGTTAACACAATTAATCAGGAGTACCTAGATTGTACAAAAGGTATATATGTGACGTATAAATAATATGGAAGTAAAAGAATTATATTCTTTGGTGAGAGTCAATTTATCACAGTGGTAACGTATTTGTAGGGAGTCGTATGTATATATATACAGGTATGTATATGGCAATCTATAGTACATATTATACCCATATAATGTATATAAGCTGCTCGCGTACCGCTAACAAGTGGATATCCTGTCCCCGTGGATGATGTAGCACCGTAGAACTCCCAGACCCCCTAAGGTGTGTCTGACACCTCCACCTTTGCCTCTTCCAATTGCTAAATCAAATTTAGAAAATTATCCAAGAATTGTATTAGTTTTTTTTTCTCATTTCCTTTGGTTTCTATATTTCTCTCGTTCGATTGGTTCTTTCAAATTTTTGCGTTCGAAGGTTATTTAAAAAGGAAAAAAAAAAAAAATTAAGAGACGACGAGAAACGAGCGGTTATAATTCGCTTGTCCTAGCCGAATTTTGAACACTTTAGCTCGCCGTCTTCGATGGTTCTCGGAATGGTAATTTTGGAATTTTTTCGGCGAGAAATATCCGACGTTTTTGCTCTGAATAATTCTGAAGATTATGTCTTTTTCAACCCAAGAACTATTAAACGTATTCTACATGGATCAAGATCTATAATAATTGTTATTGAAAAAGAATTTACAAAAATCCGATGATTCATTTTTGAAATATCGTTGAATATAGACAATCTATCGAATCCAGACGTGCTTTTAAAAAATGCTTGCAGGACTTTTCATTCTCTGTGCCTGAAATCGTGGAGATCTGGTGAAAATCCAACTATTTCGAATTTTTTATTTCAGTCTTTTTCTGCCGTTGCGAAATGTTGCAAACGAGAAGATGAACCAGAAAAAAGTTGAAAAAAAAAATAGGAATTCTGTTATTTTTCACTGACATCGAGAGAGCAACACGTGTTGGGAGGATCTACGAACGTCAAGTCTTGAGATTTAAGGGCGTATTTGGTAATCAGTTTCTTTGGTGATGATAATGATGATGATGATGATGATGATGATTATGATTATTATGATTATGATACGTGTCAAAACGTGCAACGAGATGTACATGCAGAGTCTATAACGTATTTTGCGCTGCAGCGAATTTATTTTATAATATTACTTACGATATGGGCGGGGATCGCGAGTAACGCGAGAAATTCAATAAACGTCTGGTTTTTGTTTTTAATTTTTTCTCTCGCATACAGCAAACTCCGCTTATATACGCGATGGATCCGTGAAGAAAATTTGAACGTATTATACCCCATACATAATGTAAGAAGTATGTACTCTGAAACTCGCGAGAACTGAAACGGACGTTTGAAAACACCTCATGATAAACCGACACGCTACCATTAATTCATCGCCCTCTCGGACTTCTTCACTCTCTACTACATAACGCCGCATGATGCAATTCCGCTCGAAATGAGAACGCAAAAAACTTTCATGAGTATCTGCACTCTAATTTCATTCCGGATTTTGACATAGAATACTACTTGGTGTTTTCCAAATTTCTGACACAATCATTTCACCACTGATCGGTACATTCAATTTTTCTTATCAACGGCCAATGTTGTTGCTCATACGTGAAGAATTATCAAAAAATGAAAAGAAGAGAGGAGAGAATAAGAAATGGATGAAAAAAAGGAGGGAATAAATTTGAAGACTGAACCGTGCGGGGTAACACCCAATAGGTATTATACGCTATAACACCTATTATACGTCTATATGTATAATTCACTTTGCACGATAGTTGCGGATGCTGCTGCAGTCTGTACATATTTAATAAATAAATACATGTGTACAAATATATGTATATAGATATGAAGTTTCCTTGGGATCATCCTGCTCGATCTCATATATTATGGTATTACACGGTGTTACGGTTGTTCATTTTTTCTTTGTCTTCGCTTTCGTTTTTTTCGTTCGTTTTGTTGGTGGATTTTTTTGAATTTTTATTCATTTTTTCAAACGAGTCAGCCGCACGTCACGGAGGCTGCAATTACTAATTTAGAGGCGAGACCAAGTCGTGCCAAATCCTTCACTCCAGGCTATATCCTCCTTCTCGTGTTATTTATACACCCAACTATGTATCGCAGGATGTATATAGGCAGTACACACACATACCAATTTATGTTATACGATAAAAGTATGTTATGTACTCGAAGAACTGCGGCAGCTATTTCCAAAAATTGCTGTGTAAAAGGAAAAATAAAAGAAACAGTTTCTATGGGATTAGTGAGTTTTTTAGATCACTCGACACGGCGATAATTTTGGTTTTCTAGATTTTGCGCTCTTTCACCCTCGGATGATTAGGAGGTGGGAAAAGAAGGGAAAAAATGAAATTCCAGATTGTGGGCGTTGTCGGGTGTTTTTGTGGTGCTTATTATTTTCTACATATACGTACACAAGAGTGGTTTTATTATATTAGCCTGCAGCAGCAGCAGCGGCGGCGGCAGGAGCAGCAGCGGCAGCTCGTGCGCGAGAGAGAAATTGTTGGAACAATAAAGTGAGGGCTATTAATATTAAACCACTATCTCTTGGCTATCGCTTAGTTCACACTCCCCACGCTTTCCGAGTAACACGATTCGGAGGGGGACATTTTCATCGGTTATTGATGCTACTCGTTAACACCACTCTGCACCGCATTACTCAACGCTATACTATATATATACGTACAATTCTCAAACTTATATATGTACATGTATATATTCTATGTACTTCTACCACATACGGGTATATGTATACCCCTTGCCTAGCTTATGCAAACAGAAAATTCAAGTCTAGAATTTCAAATCGACAAACGTGCATGAAGTACGAGTAGGTACATAGAAAAGGCTTGGATTTTTGAAAATATTATCTACCTACTTTTTCAGGCAGAGGTATCGAACTCGGTTTGGAAAATAAGAAGGAAAAGTCTTCGGGCCGTAATGTGAATGTCATTCTAAAATATCGGACTTTTTTGAAAAAAAATTTCATGAAAATAGTTTGAAATCGCTCATTCTATATATTCTGAGCATTTCTTTTTATTGCAAAAAATGTTGGAGTTTCATGTTCGTTGTAAAATAAATTTTCTTGCGATTAGATCGATGCGGAATCCTTACCGATTCGGTGATATTATTTCATTGAAAAACTGCTAGCATTTGGTGTAAACACACGGTCCAAAAAGCACTTGTTCGATGATATTTTTACGGAAGACAAATTACAAATACATATGTACATTAATTTTAGTTTCCAAATTTCAATGCCTCAGAGCGAACAAACGGATTGATTCGAAGAAATTCCGAATCGAGGTTTATCTATTAAAAGTTCTTCGAAGTTGGAAAAATATCTGAGACCTGCAGTGCACGAGGTCCGGACTTGTGTCATCCGATTTCTCAAGAATGCCCCATATATATTAAGGAATACTAATAAATGACGTAATTTAATCGAGTGATTCGGTGAGATTTCTCGATGCAGCTATACGGTTTAGGGTACCCATATAAACATATAAAATTTACGTATACTGTGTACAGTTTGTTTTATACCAAGAGGTGAGAAATGTCCTGAACCTTCTGACCGATGTCTACACACCAAACTGTCAAGCCTTGACATATCGCTCTGATAAAAGAGCCGACGGGTTTGTTTCATCGGACAACTATACGTGTCTTTTCGAAACGCCATATAACGGTTAGAGAAAACCAGACTCTCCTCCACCTGTACCATGAAGGAAAAAAAGTAGAAAAGAATGAAAAAAAAGCGAGAAAAACATATCGGGGATGGTGAAGGAAGAAAATTCCGTTCAAAGATTTTTTAACAATATTTGTGTCTCGTATGAGTTATTTGTGCACATACATTTTGAGCACCCTGCATATATCAATTACGTATACAGATATATTCGTGTGTTTGAAAGGAAGGCTGTTTTAAAAATATATAATCGATCGAAGATTAATCGATTTTGCATTTTAGACTCGGTGCAGCAGGTATTAAAAGGAACTTCTTATATAGGAATATGGGAAGATATCTATACCTACTGCGCTGCAGCTCGCTCTTCTGTGTAGAAGGAGGATTATAGTCTGGCATTCGAGTGCGTACCAACAATTAGCCTGAGAACGAGTTGCGAGCGATTTGTCGCACGAGATTTATAGCTTCATACAAGCGCCTTCCAAGCTTCTGCCCGACCCATCGACCGTTCAGCTCTCCCCCTCCTATCGCCCCCTCTCGGTCACTCTATCTTTCTCTTTCTATACTCTACACCACAGTTTTCTTCTCCTTCTTTTTAAACTTATATCTCTGTAGATCCTTCTTTCTCTAACACTGCAAGGACCGTAACTTCAATGCAGAGAAAAGACCACGTCTCCCTTCCCTTCCCCCCTCCTCCTCCATCCCCCTTAAAGCTTCTTTTATACTCAGATCAATTCTACAGACTCCAGCGATATACAACGCGAACTCCTTATCCTCTCTATATCCTACCTTATAGCCGCATACCCATAAGTCTCTCAATGTCCATCGTCGAGACGGATTTCTAGAAAGATTGTCCGCGTCCTTTGCCGAGAGTAGTGCGATATACACGCTTATAACCAAAGAGTTCACCGATACTTAGCTAACTTGAAATCCTTCGGAATTCGCTCGGGAAATTTTATAGCAATATATTTGTATTGAAATTTTATTGAGCTTTTCATCGTTACGTACTATAAGTCACAGATATATATCTCATGTTTAAAACGTTGTTCTATCATGTCAAAGTAATTAATTTAAATCTTGTTTATAAAATAACATTACATGTAAGTATACGTATATCTATATATACATTTATACGTCTAGAATTATATGTAAATATGTGCCTACCCATATCCATCCGCATTGCGGATATATTTTCACTAATGTAATTTTCTTGCAGTGTGAATTATAAATGATCATATTCATACTTTGATCGCTGTCATCAGTTATATTTATATATACACAGGTTATAAATACCACTAAAAGTATACGAACGTACATCTGGTATATAATGTACACGTATCACATACGTATGTGTAAACATAGTTTGTTGAGGGAATGAGCAAGCGATAGCGAAAATGACAGGCCGCCACATACCTAATACTATTGCCTTGCATCGCCGAGTGACAGGTATCTAGCAAATCGTTATGTTTATATGTGTATACATATGTGTATAGATACATTACGTGAAACACATCAAACGGCATTCATTCGTCTTTACAGAATCGCTTATCAGCTAGGTGTCAAGGTGACGCTGTATAACTACTACTCGAGGAAATACGGAATGTTGCTAATAAGATTGCAGTTTTTTTTTTTTCTTCTTTTTTAATTAATCTCATAAAACTTGTTGGAAAATTGATTTTTACTTTCGCATTCAGTGATTTATGAGAGCAGCAGGCAAAACAAAAAAAACGTGCCACGTAGGGTTGAACGATACTAATAGAACGATTAAAAGATTTCTAATTCAGTGACGTTGAGACGAGTTCTTTTTTTTGTGTAAACGAATCAGTAAATAAGTTTTAGTTAACAGATTTGTGATCTGTGATAAGAAGAAAAAAGCGCAGATTTTTTAATTTTTTCAGAAAAAAAAAAAATCTAAAAACAGATCCGTAATCACGAATCAATCAGTCGGTAAGGTAGAAAAGTGACGTCGCGTTCATAAAACTTGAAGAAAAATCGCTCAGCAAATCTTTACTTCGCACAACATCAGATGTTGGTTTTTGAACGAAAATATGGAGATGAAAATCGACTCGGTAAAAAAACAATTCCTCCGTTGAAAAGTGCCGCTCGATTTTTTCGATCCATCGAAGATCGTGAGTTGCTTGTGGTGTATCCTTATTGCTATTTCCGTTTGTCTAGATCACTCGTTTTCTACATACATCAACAGATAATACCTACCAAGTGATGCTGCTGTTGAGCTTTAGACTCTTTAAGGATAGGATGGGATGAAGGCTGTATGGGAAGGCTACAAGGTAACGGTGGATTTTATTACTGATTTCACTCGACTTTGTGCTCTTTAGCATAGCCGGATGGGGGTACCTACTACGCTCCTCTTCGCGGTGATGCGTTCGTTCGTTCGTTCAATAGAGAATAAAATTGTCCTGAGTCCTGAGGACCCGGGATGACTTCAGGATACGTTTCCTTCTCTTCGTACCTCTTCTTCCTTTCTCTTTTTCTACCCCTACCTCCATCAGCACCACCTTCTTCGGCAAAGGTTTTACTCCCATCCGCGCGGCGTACTCCTGTGTTGTCACAGGTGAGACAGATCGACGCGGTGGCGGCACGATACCACAAAGGAGAGACTCAGGCTATTTAAATCTATACTAACGTCAACGTACTAGGAGATATCCTATGCTAAATGCATGCGATAACATGATTTAACTACGAATTCTGTTATACCTACGCGATACGCAACAAAATTATGGAATTAAAAGAACTCTACAGAAGAAAGAATTTGTAGCATATCGTACCGAACACCAGATGCGTGGAATCGATACGTGAACGATTTTCTGGTGCAAAAAAAGTCCATCTGAATTATCCATAGAACGGGATTTTTGGAACTTTGTTGCCGAGTCAAAAAACTGTATATTTCGGAAATTCTGCTTTATTTCGATAATTCAATCTTTTGACTTTTTGAAACGATTCAATTCACCGTACGGTATGTACTCTAGAAGCTGCGGAGAGATTGTGAAAATAAGGTTATTACGCCAAAAGAAGATTCAGGAAGCGATGAAATTCTGTTCATCGCTGAATTATTCAGAGGTGAAACAAAAATTACGCACAATGGCGCCAGTGCAGAGTTGACTGTAGCGGAGTGCGGTGGCTTGTGAGTTATTTTTTTTAGTTTTAGTTTTTTTTTTTTTGCAGGCGCTCCACAGAAAACTTTCTGCTGCGCCTCGAGTTCATTCTGCCCGAGTTTCATACTCGGTATAAGAAAAGCTCTTGGCTTATACCTCTGAATAGATTCTGTAACAGGACTTTGGCCGGTACTTTACCAAGGTAATCCTATTGTCCGAGAAGTTTAAGTGTGTAAATCCATTGCCTGATATCCATACAGTGCACCGGGTATCTTGGGCTTCTACTGCTACCGCAGGTTGCAGCGACACCTTCGCCGAGGACCTCGTAAATATCAAAGTCGCATTCCTAATTCTTCCTATTGTATTGTTCCTGGTTAGAAAACCTGCACCTTATAGCTACGCTATGGAAACTCTTGAACGAACTAACTACAGACACTCTCAGGGTCCAACGGAAGACGATCAGGAATTCCACGACCCCATGGACTCCGTATACACCTACCATTCGTTTTTCTTTTTCTTTCGTTCTTGCTTTTCCATTTTCTTTCTTCTTATTCTATACTACCATTGAAAAAATGAAAACAAGAATTTTTAGAATAGTGAAACGGGCGATAACATACACGGTGTGTTAATTAACGATATAACTTGTGTCCGAAAGACAAGTAAAAAATAAAACAAAATGTTCAATAAAGACGCTTCACAACTGTATTCGTACTTGTTAGATGTAATATACTATTCCAGAATCGATAAGAGCTGCTCGGTTCTAAATACCCTCAAGATTCCAATTTCGTATCCTGCATGAGATGTGTATTCCGAAGAAACTTGTTACAGAGATCGTTGCAATAGTATAAAATTCTGTCGGATAATATTATCTTCAAGGATTTTCATTTGTTTGTTTGTTTTTTTTTTTTTCTGTTCAAATTTGGATGCGAGTTAGTTTTTAATTGTAATACTTGGCTCGTGAAATTCCAGAGGAATCAAATTTCATATGTAAGATATCATGAGATGTACCGATATCTTTTATAATCCTCTTATAATATACAAACTACACGTCGCATTGTTTGACTTGAAGTTCAGACGTTCAAAGGAACGACAATTATATAAAGGAAGCCGACTTTCCAGAGTAAAGCGGATGGGAATACAGAGAAGATCGGGACAAGACTAACAGCAAGGCAACGGGAGTCATTGAAATGAACCAAATGCTGCACTCCGCGGCTAAAACCGCCAGGAAGAACGTCATCCTAAATTTCCTATTTCTTTCTTCCTTTTTTTTTTTCTCAACGATTTCGACTCAGTTTCGCAAAACATTGACCAATCTTCTGTTCCACATATCCTTGATTCAGCCACATGTGAGAAAAAAAAAAGAAATTCTGTAATCCAAGGATATAATTCTGTGAGATAATGATTTGATATATTTTTTTTTTATTCTGGTTGTGACGATGCAATAAAAACTAAAATTAAAGTAAAATAACCTGGGGGTCCATACGTCATTGGATTAATACTGTAGCCAAATTATTCATCTGGTAAGCACCTACGTGAGATGGTTTTACACGCCGTCGCGCCGTTGTACATTCGTATTGGTGTACGTATTTTAATAGTGTTAGTTTGTGTTACATAACGTATATATACACAAATATTTTTTTCGGTTATAACGTGTACATTACATACATATATATATACATGGGTATATGTATGTACATTCATGTATGCGGTGAGGTGATATATTAGGCCACACAAAGCGCGTAACGGATCCTAAATCCGTATTAATAGCATCTTTCGCAAGATCCTCCCGAGGTAAAGATAAAGAAGAAGAAGAAAAAAAAATGAACAAGATGATAATAAAACATGAAAAAAATAAGTAGATAACAAAACGAGAAGACAGCGAAGTAGAGAGAAAAAAAAACGAAAGGGACGAGAAATAAAAAGGAATATATATATTCCTTCGATGTTAAAATTACCCCTATATAACTATACTACGACTAGACTCGGTTTTCTTATCCGTCTTAGATAATCTGATAATCTTTGATCGTAACTCACGCCCTCTTTATGAAATTAAGCCCAGCTAAAATGCAAATCGTATGAATATATGTACATAGATACTACATCATACAAAATCGGAGATATCTTTTCGCTCCAGCTTATCGCTGATGCTTTTAGCTGCTATTCATACATGATTCTTAATTTTAATTTTTTTTTCTGTCCATCTACGTTTTCCAATTTTTCTCTCCTCTTTATTATACGTCGCCTGTGGCTGAGTCCGGCTAAAGTTTTTGCTATAAATTATGTTGGGAGATCACTCAGGGATCAGTGTGGTAAGAAATGAAGTAAAAAAAAAACTTTCGCAATTTTAGTTTGAAATCTTTCAATTTTTCCTCACATTGTTTTTTCTTTTAGCTGGACAGAACTTCTGCGAGGATTCTTAGGATGAGAATTACCTCATATTCCTGGACATATCTGTTGTATAAATTTGTAAATTTAAACTCTGGAATTCAGGAGTTGAAAAATCGTTCGTAGATTCCTTACCCCTGACGCACGCATTTCTCCGTTGTATTTAGGTATTCAGTGTTAACTGAAGCAGCAGCTTCTGCAACTCTCAGAGGGTCGTGTACACGTATGTACGTATTTTTTTGTATACTGTCGAAGTAAATGCATCGCGGGTAAGCTGTACATGCATGAACACCAGGAGCAGTTCATGAGGTGGTGTAAGTTTCTATATAGTTTTGTGTCGCAGTGCAGAAGACCGTACAGGTGGCCATTAAGAATCAAGTGACGTGAGTAACATGCCCGAACAATGCAATTTGTAGCCTGCGAGGTGGTCCCAAAGGGTGATCGGTCCTTATTTCGTCCCTATATACCTTCAAAGCTGCTGGCGCGGGGTAAGGAAGTTTTCGGAGTAGGTATTCGACTTTTATATACTCTGTAAACCTACAGCACAGTGAAAATACTGTGCCTTAAAAATATTTCGAGGACGAAATATACTACGCACGAAACTCCTTCAGTGGCTATTTTATACACACAAATATATCTGTATACCTATATACTGATCTTACAACCCAGGTGCATTTTTTTCGAAAACTATATGTATATACAAAACGTCGTATATACATATATATATACATCTACCTATAGCATAATGTATATGCGGTGGAACTCGGATGCAGAAAAGAATTTATCGCAGTTTTAAGCGGTTTCAAGGTATTTCGCAACCTCGTTTTATGTACACCATGCAACTTTAAGGAAGAATAGGGAGAGAAGATTCCTTTGCTTCGTTGTATACATGTATGTATATAATTTGGGAGTCTTGCCATTTTTCTATTTCCTTTTTTTTCTACCTTTTTCTCTCAGGAAATAGAGCACGGCGATCGGTATTGAATTCTGTTCATTGACAGCTCGCGGTAAATTGAGTGAAAAAGAAAGGAAAAAAAAATTGAAAATCATTTTTAACCGAAGGAGAACGGTGCGTCTCGCGATGTGGTGTTCAGCGCAGATGTGGAAGTAAAGGTCGTATCTGCTGTTGAAGCTGCAATAAGGAACAGAACGGTCCTGCGGTTTTACTTAGTCGCGGTCTCGCTCTCAAGCTCTTAAAAAAGAACTTGTGCTGCAGCAGCAGCAGAAACGTCTTCGGTTGGACGGCCCTACGAACGACGTCGCGATGCCCATCATCAGGAGTTATGATGATTGCAGGCTGTTACCATTTACAGTGGTAGAAAATCCCGTCGCATAGAAAACCAATTTTATACCCGTAAGTATAGTTATATCCGACATC
Organism: Athalia circularis; assembly: GCA_963978495.1. NCBI lineage: Eukaryota > Metazoa > Arthropoda > Insecta > Hymenoptera > Athaliidae > Athalia > Athalia circularis. The sequence continues at coordinate 13,233,529 of OZ021700.1, read as the reverse complement.
CAAAAAAAATAAAGAAAAAAGAAAACAAAATCCTTCAGGTATAAAATAATTAGATATACCTTGTAGGGTGCAGGTCCTTGATTAGCTCACTATCAAATTTTCATGCTCCGATTGGGCAACTTGTCTTTGAAAACATATTTTTAATAAAAGTATTTTTAAAACTTTTTCTTCCTTTCTTTCGTATGTCTTCGAAAATTAGCAACAAAACGAACATAATAAAGAAAAAAAGTCAGAAAAAGCTAATGAAATGTAATCTTGGAAGCTAACCTGGTATATTTTGCCAGAGGCGTCACCAACGTTGATTCGTCTCAGAATTTAAAGTACCTACCTACCTTCTCGGACTTCAAGAGCCACAAGTTGGATTCTGCAGAATAGGTATTATAAGAATTGACTGCTGTAAGGTAGCTGTTGCTGCAAATACTGCTGCACTAGTCATACCACATTCTAACTTCCATAGCCTACCACTGTTTATGCTGCCGCAGTAATGAAACACGATTAGGTTAGGTAGCCGCCGGGGATCGCATAATATAGAATTCATTGTCGATGAAATGGGTTGGTATACACGCATATACCACTGCAGTGTAAACCCAAGTTCGTTTTATAGATGGTTTTGTAAAAAAACGAAAAAAGACCAAAAAAAGAAAGATTAAAAATAATAAAAATTTAATAGAGAACACTGAATAAGGTACTTCCAGGTGCGAACTGCACCTCATAAGCTTTAACTTCCGCGAATTCAGAACACCATGTGGCACAGTAAAGTAAAGTGTTTATCACTAACTGAGCGCGTTATTAAGGAATAATTAGTCTAGATTTTTCTTCTTGTTTTCCATTTGTTTTTTTTTTCATCAATGCTACACATTAAAATAGTTTTTTGCCGTCGAAATGTATAATTGGAAATTTAGGAATATTTTTTGCAGGGTATTCATTTGATTGTAAAATACTTCGGGAATGGCGGCAGGGCGGGATGTTTGAAGGGGTGGAAATTCTCCGCTCGTGATCGCATAAAAGGAACTAACAATAAGATCATCGTTGCAAATCACGAAAAGAATCCGCAGTGAGCTGCTTTACTGCTATAATGCACTACTGCAACGTTGGTTTTACCATATATGGTTTGATACGTTGAATAATACGCGTCTCTCCGTATTTGCGGGCTATTAACACGGCGAACGGATCCCCGATCGACGCCATTATTTTTGTAAAATCGATCGTAAACCTAACCCTACCTCTCTTAGCAGATGCTGCTATAATACTGCCAAGGTCTACTCTAAGGTTTATCCTTTATTGCCCTATTCTTTTCCGTCGCCCGACTTAAAAGATGTTAGAGCTGATATATCTACGTGTATATATGTATACATATAAAGAAATGCGTGTGCTGCAGTTCAACTCCAGAAGCGAACGACCAGCTAAGGCTGATTAGGACAAATGAGGCTGAATTCTGTATTTTATGCGGCAGAAAATGGAGAAAATAAAATGAAAGATATTGAATTAAGTCCCGCTCGATTTGTACAATTCAAGTCTTTTGCTTTATAAGGTTTTCTATAATCAGGATATGTATACAAAGAACATCTTACACATATAGATATCATTCTTAGATCAGTAAATAAAAGTTGCAATTATTGATTAAATTTTTTTTAGATTTTTTACAATCGACACAGCTGTGATGAAAAAATTTCCATCTGTTGCTATTATATCGGAAATATGGCGTGTAATGAGATCCAAAAAAAAGTAACCTCATCTCAGATTCTAAGTTGCCCCCGAAGACTGGTGTAACAGAAAAAATGGAGTATATAAAATAACGAATAAAGGATGTCTGGCTTGAAATCAATATTTATACATTTTTTTTTCGCATAATTTCTGAAAAAAAAGATCAAGAGTTTTGGCAAGATTTTGAAACGATGTGATTCTTCGGAAAGGAATTCCTGTCGATTGAAAACGAAAAGGGTCTCGAAAAATAAGGAATCAATAGATTCTGAACCTGTTGTAAAATCTAAAATTCGATCTGCGCTTTTTCGAATCGATACAACGCATATAGCTTTCGTCGAAGTATGAGCTCGGGTATAAGGGGTAAAACTTTGTAGTGTAACGCATGGGCATTTATAGTGTACATATAATACACGTAAATAATATATAAAATATACACACATATAGGATCGGGTAAGGATTACCTGAGTAGCGTTTTCGTCAGCTATAAATCAACGTGCACCTTCTCCGTGGACAATGCTGGACTAATCTTCCATCACGAGTGCGAGATATAACTACGCCTGCATACCGCGTGCTTCTTCAAGTCCTACAACGCATGGTGCACGGCGCATGGATGGAGCATGGTGCTTGCACGGTGCTTCGCTATGCTGCAGCACGTCGTTGCATTGCAGTGCAACGTGGCGCGCGCCTCTCGTGATTTACCACCCTGCATATGCTGCGGCAAACCTCCATTATATACGATGTAGAAATACGCGTATACCTGTACATACATATGATACATACATATTTTATATACCTATGTACTATATGCGATTCGATTTATGAAAAAATCACTGCGATATGTATACATATGTCAGGCTGAGAGCAACCCAAAGGACGTAGTCGACAAAAAATTACGAATTTTCGTCTTATAAACGCATGTTCCAGAGGGGGTAATTTTGTAATATTTCGGTTTTGATTACTGGAGATTTTGGCAGATCACAGCTTTCCGCAATTTCGTAAATTTATGTAAAAAAATAATATCAAAATCGAAGTTAAAATATTCCATGCTAAAGTTCATTTTCGTACAACATTCCGCTCCAACTACCGGGATTTTAAAGTAACTTCAATCTCGATTACATTTCTGGGATACAGGGTGAGCTGTTTTCAGATAATTTCACCAAAATTATGGCACTATGTTTGCAAATTTTAGGTGTGAAAAAAAGATAGACTAATACAAGAAGAAAAAAATTGGAATCACAGAAAGTATGTACATACTGAAATGTTTTCGCCTTTAATGCAACATAATATGTGAAAAAAAATGAATGGGACACTGTAATCATGATTTTAATGTTATTTTTCCTTTGATCCAGTAGCATAACTTATATAGCGATACACAGTACCTTGTGTAGGCTTGAAAAATATTTTTTTTCAAGAAACACAACATACATGAATGATGAAAATCAAGAGACGTGTAACTCGGTGTTGCATGTGCTGCAGCATTCAGAAGTAAACGCCTGAGGTGTATAAAATGTATTTATACGGTATGCGTATAATCTAAAGAGAGATATATATATACAGCAGAAAATTAACACTTCTAGAATACGACTATTCTCGCACTATTCTAGAATACATGGGCATACGTGTACAATGTACATATACGTATATTGTACCACGAGAGTTGAGTTCTCTTCTTCTACTTCTTCTACTTATACTTCTTCGCGGTTGAAGTTTACTTATGTTAATTCAAATCCACGTACCTACCCATCTACGCCGCAAGTTTCAAATATATTAATTAACATCGTCATCAAGCCAGTGCCAAGTGCTCAAAAACGAGAAAATAAAATTAAAAAAAGAAAAAAAAAAAGAGGAGAACAGAGTTTATATTCTATACAGAGTTTCTAGATTTTCAACTCGGTATTATTTTTTTTTTCATTAACAACTTCACATCTTGCTGCTTTTTAGAATCTGAATAATTAACAGTCTAAATTTCATGTATATGTATAGGTATGTACACAGATTGATTATTCTAACAATAATAATTTGAATTTTTTTTTGAATCCTAAAAAAACCGCCAATATACACCAATACACGCAAATACATATCATACATTATATGGTTGCGAGGTTTTTTTATCGTCTCTTTTTGCGATTCTTTTATTGATAAGAATTACCTTATATTATGCCGTTGGATGTTCGGGGAGAATCAGTGAATGAGGTAAAGAGAAGGAAGAACAAAAAGAAAAGCAAAGAAAGAAATTGGAAAAAAGCGAAAAGTTTCTTCGAAGCGAGAAATAAGGCGCAGAGTTTGCGGATTTAAGTTGGTTCCGTTTCCATAAAAATCGGTAACATCGATCGAAGGGGATCCACACGCGGTTAGATACGCCCGCAGAACGGAACACCGCGCATCGCTATAAGAGATCACAATCTTGTGGTGTAGAGGGTCTCTTGAGTAGTGAGTAAAAGGTGGCTAACACGTCGAACAACGTCGCTGTAATCTAATGAGCACCTGCTAGCACCACCGCCCACACAGAAACCAACACTTTTACGACAAACTATCCATGTAGTTTATATCTATGTGTTTGTGATATTATATGGACGTATATGTATATGTATACATGTATATGTATTGCTGTAGGATTTTCACTTCACAGCTTCCTGGTCCATGGATATACACGTGTGTGACGAACTGATGACCCCCGTGCCAGAACTGGAGGTTATTGGAGATATTTGAAGAGAAAAATTAAAATAATGTTTCGATGCGATCGGGAGTCTGGGGGCTGGATATTGTCTAAGAATATCGAAAAACTACGAGCACAATCTATGGACCAATTCGGGTACGATTTTGCGAATTTATGTGTCGGTTCGAGGGACTATGGAAACTGCACGCTATTCGATGCGGTTCGTATAGTGATTTCTTTGTACGAATAGAAATTTTCAGAAAATTCAAAAAAAATTAGAGTACGTACTCAACCTGCTGTACTTAAATTCTTGCTATTATAGGTGCAGATACGTCGATCGTTTTTAAAAAATTTCAAGTGAATCGGAAAGATTGTTTTGAAATTCAAAGAATTAACTATAGTACGAAAAGCTTTTTCCACGCGGGAAGAATTTCCACAAGCTGCTTTTCAAGCTTAAAAATTAATCAAGATTCGAGAATACTTTTTCTTAGGCTTATAGCGTGCCTATGCGGGAAAATTGCTGTTCTCTGGTTCCAAAAATCAATGGGATAATGGGGTCATGCGGCCCTGAGTTCCGTGGCATCAAACGGGTGTGGAGTTTATTGGGATAACACGCATATGTATATCTATATGGTATGTTCTTGGGTTTACATGGGGGTACAGGTGCTGGAGCAGGTAGGTATATAAGCTTCACTATACGTACACATGTGACATATATTGTGTAATATAAGTTTGTGTTGAACTTGTATTCGATCGCGCGTGCGGGTGAATAGCAAAACTTTTGTATGGGTCATATCCATGGAAATATAGGTACGTGCGCCCATACGTATATAGTATGAGGTGAGGTAAGGTCCAGGTTTATATATATATCTCGTATAGTACATAGAGTATGGTATGGGCAGGAAGATGCATAGGTAAGAACAACGTGTGCGTGTGAAAGTCGCAGCGCAGCGTCGTTCTCGGGTTATCTTGGAACGACCATATAGATACCGCATGTCTATGTACCTATGTACACATGTATGTGTATATACATATATATAAAAGATATATGTTTACGTAAAGTCGAGGCGGTCAACTCCGACGACCTCTTATAACTCCGGCTGTGATGATCCTTACATACCTATACCTGATCTTCTCTTGTTTCCTGATCCATTATTCTCGCCGATTATAACGTGAGTATCGGGATTATACTGCAAATTTGTTTGCGCAAAAATTAAAAAAATTCAGAAACTATAGCGTGTGGGGTATCCCACACCAGATCATCTAGCCTGACTATTTTACGTTCCATGCATAATTCTTTTTTTTGTTCGAAATATCCAGAAAAATTCAAATCAATTTGAAAAGAAAAGTGGAAAACGATTTTCATCATTAGCATGTGTGTATAAATTTTTTCGCAATGACTAACACTGTAAGGCGTACGTGGAAACAAAAAAAAAACGGAAAATTTAATTCAGGTAGGTGTATTTAATTGTATAATTGGAACGAATTTTCTCTAATTCCTCACCCTAAATCCATAAATTATGTACATTTTTTTTATCCATTGTAAAGGCGAATATATGTAGACATGCGCGTGTAAATTTCCCGCAGTGGAACAGGGAGACAGCAAAATAAGTAAGAAAATAAATAAATAAAGTAGGAAGACAAAAAAAAAAGAAACGTTTCGAACAAACGCGCGTAAAACATTTTAAGTAATTTGAGTATAAAGGTTATTTATTGAGTCGCATCTTGTAAACGCTTTCGTCGTGCCGCTTGATATACTATAATGCTTGAATCTCGGCGCGATCGTTGAAAATATTAATCTGTAAGAAACGGTCGTATAGGCAGCTTGCAAAGTTTTCGGTATACATACATATATAATGTAAGACTATGAGCTTAACACTAAAAAATTTCAGGTCTGAATTCCGTTGACGCGATCGAAATAAAACCTTTACAGTGCCCGATCGCAGTCGGTTCCCTAAATACGCGTCATTGCTACTCACAGTTTTTGAGGAAATTTTTTTAATGCATAATCAAGATTAATTTTTTTGGTTTTTTTTCATTTTTCAACGGCGTCTCATAGTGTAGCTCAAACCGCGATTACTCTGCAAAGGATGAAAACAAATGAACAAATTAATTTTGTCTATATTAGAGTTTCACAAAAAAAAAGAAAAAGAAATAAAATACATACAGTTTGAGAGGTTCTTTTTTTTTATCAAACCCATCTGTGACACGCCTTATTTATTTTATTATCGACTTTTTACTCATGCTTTTTTAATTTTTTTTTTTTCGAGTGTCTCTTAATATAATTTTATAGAGCTCATAAGGATTTGGGTTACGGATGAAGCGAATTTTTATATGGCCGATGAGTCAGAATATATCCAGCCATTCATGATAAGTTGTATATCGTTTTTTTTTCGGTTTTTTTTATCTTCTTTCGTTTATTTATTTGTTTATCCACTCGTGTGCCTTTTTTCTATCATCTTTTTATTCATTCATTTCAACTTATCTGTGTTGATGCAAACAAAGTATAAAACTTGAGAGCAAGTCTTCCAGGTTATGATATTTTACATTTTCCATGTATTACCATGTTACATTATGTGGGTCTTCTTTTTTCTCTGTTTTTTTTCAGGTAGGCAGAAGTAACATCAGCTGTAGGGTGTGGTTTTGTGTGATTTTTAACTACATACTTATGTACATTCGTATACGTGCGGGTAGGCGATCGTTGAATAACTCGTAATTAAATGGAACTGCTATAAAATCTTACAACGGTCATTCCAAAGCCTATATATGTATATATAATATATATTACATATATTTACGTTATCCATATACCCCTACGTTTGTAATATGGGCTCGACTCTCCCGCGATCAACATATACATATGTATATGTATATATCCCGCCTATTAATATCTAATTACCATTTGACACTAAAATTATTACAGCCTTAGGGCGCACACGTGACATTATAACCAAACCTCAGATATTATATCTATACCTTGTAGCCTAGATACCGAAAGGGTCACCGTATCGAATTATTTATTACACATTTTTGCCCAGGAATAGGTTATGTATACCTATATACATGTATATATAAATACGTATATCCCCATAAAGAGGTAGGTGGAAAAGGGCGTGATTAAGAAATAGGTATATAAATGGGAATGCACGGGCAATAGAAAGTTTTTCATTTTTCTTTATCTTATTTTTTTTTCAGAGGAATGTGTCGATACGAACGGTGACTAAAATATTTTAGGATTTTTCACGCTATGTATTTAATATCTATTTATGTACGCACAAATGTATTGCGTGTACAAATAATGAAGGGGGGGGAAAAAAAACTTGGAAAAAATAAGAAATGTCACGCCCATTTAATATGCATGCGTACACGATACGGTGTATAATTTAATTATATATTTTGTAATTTTGATTGATGAATTGAATGATATCCACCCGGTATTATAATCGATATATATTTAGGCATGGTATGTATATTTAAAGAAGTAGACAGTATCTGTTGGTTTTCAAACCGACATAATTTCTAGGAAGATTACAACCTGCAATTATCAGAAAGTGATTATTTATTAGTGAAATAAGACGATCAAGGAAGTAGGTACATTATACCTATACACACACATATTCGTCTGTCCATATTCAATCATTGATTCATTCATTCATTTTCTTCATTCATTAAAACTCATCAATGTGTCTTCATATTATACGTGTGACCCGATATTAAACATACCCGGTGCACTTTGTCCAAATTTTTCGACGTGCTATGTATTTTAGAAAAATTTTGTTTTTTCACTTCCTACTTATGTCAATTATAAATTATATTACGCACAGTCGTTCTTTTTTGATTTATTTTTTTTCATTCTAATTTATTCATTTCATTCTTTCATTCGGTCACAATATTAAATGAAATAAATCGAAAAAAGAAGAAGGGAAAGAGAGAGAAAAAATGTGTGTTTTCAATAGAATATTAACCGAGACAGACAAGAGTTTCAGCTTCACAATATGCGACTTCAAGATATACTGGTCATAAAATGTGTGGCATAAATCAGCTGGACTGCAAAGTGCAAAGTAAAAGGAAATTCTTTAAAGCGAGCTGCGCAGAGTAAGCCGCGATCATCTTTTAAAACTAAGTTCCCGCCTATTTGCCGAAGAGAATCATAGAATATCAGAGTTACTTTCAGTCCTCTTTTTTCCCCCTTTTTCTCTCTCACTCTTCGAATGGAAAATATATTTTCTCATGAGAAAAATCATCGAATCAAAAATGTTTGTGCAAATGAAATTATCAAGGCAAACAGTTCTTCGATTAGGTTTAATTTCATATCGAATTTACAAAGATACGGAGAGAAAGAAAGTAGCTCTGACTTGAAAATGTGTTTTTTTTCTTTTCTGTTTCTTCGCTAACTGCAGCAATTCCACCAACTGCAGTTGTCACGTGTTATATACATAACGCATGTACGCACTATACACCCATATCGATCATGCCTATACTTTGCGTTAAAAATTTGATTATCTCGCACAGCTGGCGCCGGTAGCTGAGTGAAGACGTGATGTATTTTAATCTGCTGCACCCGCCCATATCTCGTTCCGAATCCTAGATTGGAGTATGAGAAATAAGCGGCGATGTAAAGGTATGTATAAGAGAATGTATACACACAGACGGTGTGTATTCGATAGATTCGAATTATAGAATGTGACTGTAAAAAATTAACAAAAACTGGTCACTCCGCCTACTATAATATAAGTAAGATGAGGCGATTTCAATACTGTTCGAATATCCCATATACTACATCCATGATACGCGGTATATGGGAACTGGACGGGGTCAGGGGTCAATATGTATACATATATGTATATGCATGTGCCATATACCTGTACCAGACTGCTTGGACAGTATTAATGTAATTTTTCGTTACTTACTAAATGCCAATGAAAACCAGGTTATTAATAAATCTCAACGTATGTATGTACTTAATATGTATACATATTATATTATACACCTATATAACGCGACAGACATACCAGAGCTTATATTACAAGTCTCACAATTTGTATTTCCTTCTTTTTTTTTTTAACACCAATGAAAAAGTAGCAGACTAACTTCGCCTCTTTGGATACGGACCTGGAATATATTAAATATAAAATTAACAAAGATTAAAGGTCAGATGAGGAGACGTTGCATTAATATTATACACATTATATTAGCGACCTGTGTCCGCGCGTATGTTCGAGCGTTGGTTTGTGAAACCGTATCCAGAAGACCAGCGCAGAAAAATATCTGGAGAGAGAAGGATTCGAAAGTTGGAGGGGTTGCGGGAGAATAACGCCTGTATAATTGCCATTTTGTGGAATTGGAATATCTGCTTTTAATTTTTGATTCACTTCCTTTTTTCTCTCTCCATCGATTTTTTCCCGTTTTCTCACTTACTCATGGGAAGACGTGGATTCTAATCGAAAGTCGATATCTTATGGGGGTGGAATTCCATTGGGTTAGGGTTATGTTAGCGATTTCCTTGGCTTATGTGAAAGATCTGAGCTAGGTTTGCGAGACTGAGTTCGTGTGTGCTTTTGTATAGGTTTGTGTTAGTTCAGCGTTGGGGAGTTGACGCAGTGCGAAGAGAAGACCTGGTATCTCGGTATAGATCGGAATTCAGGAACACGGTGCATCTACCCCGACGGCCAACACCTTCCAGGATCAGTATCCTGCAGGAGTTTCTTTCCTCCAGCAAAACGTATATATGTATACCTTCCTATGCAGGATGCTATGGAACTGCAGTAACGGCAACACCTCGCGATTCTTTTCTTCTCTTCTCTTCTCTTCTCTTCTCTTCTCTGCTCTTCCTTCTTCTCCTTCTCTTCTTCTTTCTCCTCTTCTATTTTCTTCTCGCTTCTTCTGCTGCTACAGGAGAAAAGGCGGCGGTAGAAACCCCGCGTGATCTACCGCCCTGAGCCAAGCCCCTCATTAACGCCTTCGCTAAGAAATTACACGCAGTCAGTGGCAAACAAGAGCAAGAAGATATTCTCGGAGGATCCAGACTCCCTCTACAGATGCTGCTGCTGCAGCTGATGTTGCTGCTGTTGTTGCTGCGGTATTAAAACACTCTGAATACACGCCATCTAAGAACTTAACCTACCCCTTTACGTTAGAATCTACATTCGGTAACTGCATCCAAGCGTGCGAAAACTTCAACGTACTACGGACATGCAGAGATTTTGAATCGATGCTCAAATACGACTTATCAGATTCAAAAAGTGAAAAAAAGAGGACAGCTCACTTGGGATTGTCTATGGAGGATGCGATGCAAATAATTTGATGCAACGTATACGCCACAAAAATTACGCAAACTTCGGAATATATGTTTTTCTTGAAAAATGTACATCAACAGAAATCCTTCGACAACATGTATAGATATATGAACGCTGTTAGGTATTCAGGATTATTGTTTCAAATACTAAGCTAATAATATTTTCCATGATGAGTGTGATTAAAAAAATTTCTTCAATATAAAAGCTCAAAATTATTTTTACAATTTTTGATTCATAATAATTTCGTATTTTTTATGTTTTTCGCTTTAAATTCATGATATTTCTCAAAATAATCTACAAATATCTACGATGATTTCACTATTTTCTTTCGTATTGAATAAAAAAAATTACGTACAAAGTCTTGCCAAAACAATTTAAATCAATAAAACTTCAATGTCGATTTGCTCAAAAGTCAGTATCTGGCACTCGACACACGAATGCGTAACAGTGTCCATATATACTATATTTTTTTTTGTAACAAGGATGTTTCACCAGCTGTGTAGTTCTTTTTATTTTATCTTCAAACGGTTTAATTTTCGTGCCCCAAATCCGTTTCGGAGATAGCGAGAATGTTGTGTCCGTGAGTTTCTTAATCTGATAATATTTAATACTACGCAGCTTTATTATAAATTTGAGATGAGAACAAGTTAGAGTTGAGAAGTCAGTGTATACGTCTAAGTGACTGACGCTCTGACGTGAACATTGCGACCCCCCGCTGTCACGTGTCATCGGCCTAGGGTCAGTCGAGTGACCGATGTAGGTGAATCTCAACGCCGCCGCAATGGTCGCTAGAAATAAAGATCTAGGATCTCTATTCCACGACACGTTCTTCATACGATTCTGTTGCGTGATTCGTCTGCAGATATTCTTCAACTGATAACAGTCAGTCAAACATGAACTTATTCACTTATTTAATTTTCTGTGCGAAATTGAAATCATCGACTTGGATTTTTCTTTCATTCACCATCGATTAGTGTAGATAGTGTAAAAGCGCTTGGTTACCATTTGTTTTTTTCGAAATGAGGAGAACGATTGATAATGTTGTCGGACACTCAACCTTACTGAACATCTCGAATCCAGCTTTATTTCACCGTTTCAATATTAACAATAAGTGACAGAATTTTTAGAAGAAAAATCAGTTCCATGCATCCGTTTCGAAAAGATTCAAACACCACCACTCGGTCGGTAATAAAGAAGTATAGCGCAGCCTCAATCTTGTTTTAAATATAACGTATTTCCATACTACAGTTGAGCGTGATATAGAAAAAGGGCACATGATCTATGCGTGAAGTCAAGAACTATTTCAACTTGGACGGGTCACGTACATACGTACATAGGTATGTACAATACGTACATATACCTATAGTCCTGTAGCCAGAATGTTCTGTGTCTGCCAGATGTCTAAATGTTGACAAGCCTTGGCGAGCGGCTAATAGCCGTTTAATAAGATTACGTCTCTTCTCTCATCTCCACCGGGACGGACAGGAACGGAGCTGTGAGCAGAGAGCAACTAAGCAACCAACCAACTTACCAACCGGACGGATGAACGAATGAACGGATGAACGAGCGACCGAGTGAACGAGCAGAACGGACGGGCGGACAGACGAAGTTGACGTACCCGGAACACGTACAAATCAGTGTTTGTCTTCTTATTGTAGCAGCTATATAGCTGCTTTTAAAACCGACTGGCACGTGTCGTAACACGCAATAATAATCTTTATAACCTGCACTGTGCTCCACGGCGCACGTTTCTGTTCCAAGTGTCTTCCCCACTTTTCTTTTTATTTCCACCTCCATCTTCATTTCGCTTTTTTCCTGTATTCTCCTTTCATTCTCATAAAATATTTATTTTTTCTTCCTACAAATTATCGTACATCGCATAATGAACGGGGGCTACCTAAAAGCGACTTCATCGAATATTTGCGAGTGGGAACGAGGCATATACATACACGTGTAATATGTACTACGTATTCCTTTTTTTGAACTGTCATGAGAACGACGCGCCCGGTACCAATTTTCAAGAATTTGCGAGAGTATAAATTTGATCCCAACTTGAATTTAGCGTTACGGTCGGGCCGACTGTGCTAGTAGCTGCTTTCCTTCTTCTTTTTCGATCTGTGTTGTGCTTTTATTTTTATTCCTTTATCCTGTTTATTGGCGCATGAAATGTTGAGGCCGTTGGGGTCAGAACACGTATGGAAATTAACCGAACAACGATACAGCTTGAGAACCACCAACGAATTTCACACATAGCCAGAGCTGCTAAAGGGATCAGCATTCTGGAATACATATAATACACGTACAACAAATTTTACCGTCATACATACGATTTTTCAGTTAATTTCAATTTGTAATCATTAATTATTTTTCATCGGTTTCACTTCCATTCACGTTTATTTCCGGACGTGTAATGATCGGGACTATAAGGCTGGTAATTTTTGATCTAATGGGATTTTTTGCTTATGGGATTCTCATGCGGTACAAGTAGTATAATAAAAGTAATTTGCATTCTTATTCAGATACTTGGTAAGCTTCCCGTTTCACTGCAGGCCGTGCACATGTGTGAAAATTTATCGAGCTGAGGTCGTCGCCATTATATTTTAGGCGAGCTATAACGCGCTGCAGTTGCTGCTGCTCGTGCGTTTTTTCTGTAAAAAGATCTACCTTTCGTACGGTGACCACTGGTCAGTACCTACAAGTCTGTACGATACTGTTCAACGGGCCACCCATGGCGGACGTTCGTATCACCCCATATATTAAATCTCCTTGCCACGTAGCGTAGCGTACGTACGACTTCAAGTCGCGCGCTATTATTCGGAAATATTTATACTAGTACGACCTGCTGCTGCTGCTGCTGCTGCTGCTGTGGCTTCTTCTTCGTCTTCTCCTTTCACTTATTTTTCTTTTGCTGCTGTTGGATATGCCGGGTAAGTATTCTGGGATCCTCGTTCGGCTCCTAAATCATCTTAATACGCGGCGATTACGCGGCTGCCGGGATTCTTATCGCGCGGTTCTTTACTTTTCATTTCTTTTCTTTTTTATCCTTCTTTTGTTTGAATTTTTCAACCGTTATTATTGTCACCGATGTCATGTGGTATTATTTGGTGGATGTTATGGCAATACACCGAGGGGCAAAATTAATATATACGGTACACCGATTTTGAGAGTGTATCCCACTTCATGTTCCAGTCATATTTTATTGACTCGAATAAACAAACTTACAGCTACTCCCAGAATAATATTTTCTTGCAAACCGAGAAAATCAACCGCTTACAAAAAACAAGAAAAAAAAAAAACCGAAAACATCAATATTTTTGAAAGCAAGAAATTTCACTTCTGATAAAGCAGGAACATTAGTCAAGGATGTGTTTACCTATTCGATCGACGATTTTTGAATTTACACACTCATGAGTATAAAAGCACCGTAGCAGCTGTTTCGTGTAACTAATATATATATACTCATGGAACACGTGAATATTTGCAAAAGGGAACAAAAATCGGTACGCCGATTCCTCTACTGTTTTCTTGTCATATATGCTTATACACTGCAAGACTATAATAATTCGTCCGGTGAAAAAGGCGTTAGACGCGCGAGTATAGGATTTATAGAAAATAATAATCCTGGACATTTGCAGAAGGAGGTAAAAGGGTATATACATAATATACATATACAATAACGTGTGTGTACATATAATATTCCTGAGGAATATACATATATGTATATATACATACAAGTTGCAGGATATTCGCGCATTCTTCGCTGTTAATGACAGCAATGAATCCTGAGTACAACGTAAAAATCTGGTCACCGACATCAACCCCCGTATCGTAGCTTTTAATATACGTTATCCTATAATGGGGGAAGAAGAAAAGGAAGTCGAAGAAAAGTGTATATTTGTATAAGTATTTATGTGTACACTCGTTAAAAATGCATCCATATATACGTATACACGCATACACACTGCACACGTGTGTAAAAATCTCTTCTTCCTCACCGCACTCTTCTCTTCTCTTCTCATCTTAGTTTACTATTCTCCGATCTTTAGACGCTCGCACTATATGCGCATTACCTCCAAGGACTTTTAAACTCCTCTAGGACTATTAATTTCGTAGGCATGAGGCTATAGAACTGCTCCTACTGGCGCTGCAAGTGCATAGAAGAACATGTGAACTTATCGGTGTACATATATATGCACATATATATGTGGTGCATAGGTATAGCCATGTATAAGTATATAAGAGTCGCTTGGCCGGCGTCGGCAGCGGCGTCGGCGGCGGCGGCGGCGGCCACCTTATAGCGGCGTCGGTGCGCGGGTGTGGCGAATACGTGCAGAGGTCGAGGGTCGCAGCCTGGACCCCGCGCTCGCCAACGGAGAGCCCAGCCCCGGTCCATAGGCGTGGGAGAGTTCATTCGGCAGAGATACTATCGACGATTCTCTATACTCCCGCTTAGTAGGTACCTATACATTTATATGTATATACATATATTTATCTATACATATACATGCCCACAGCGACTTCTTAGCCGACCACCCTTTCCCCCTCCCCAGTTTACTTCTTTCCCGAGGGATACCAACATTTTTATATTTACTCTTTTACTCTTTTTAACATCCAATGCTGCAGCTTCCTCCTCACTCCCTTATATTCTTCTTCTTCTCCTTCTTTTTCGTTGTCGTCTTCTTCCTCAAGCTGCATTTCTGCATGGCATAAGCTCTTCTTCTTTCTACCGTTCTTCGTGTGCTCGTTACTACGCGTATTTTCTAGCCAGAGAGAAGACTTGCAACGGGATATTTTACCCGCTATAATATATAAGTTAGACGGTATACGGTGGTGAAGCTTTATACACTGTATAGGCTTCGGAAAACAAAAGAATAGAGTCAGAAGGCGAGTGAAATTTTTTCGTTCCATAAAGCACAAAAAGTAAAACTATATCGTCTTCATGATATATATCCATGTGCAACGAACGAGGTATTTCCGTATTTTACATAAAAAGTTAGAATTCGTAGAGAATTTATAACTCAATTAATGAAACCTTCAGATTTTATTGGATGGGAAGCCCCTCTCTCTTTTTTCCATCGAATCTATCGATGGAAATGTCATTAAATCAGCATGGAAATGTAGTTGGGATTTTCAAGAATGAAACGACGCGTAGGAAGCAGAAAGTGGAGAAAAATTAAATGTTTTAATATAATAATGTTCAAAATCATCTGTTCTGCGTAGCTTCCCACAGTAGCTGGATATTTTCTAGTTAGAGCCGATGATTTCTCCCTCGGGATACGGGCGGCTGATTGTTGAGTATATATATATGCACATATGCATATATGAAAATTCACATAAAAAAAATAACAATAAAAAGAAAATCGCTGGAAGCTGGATGGGCTGATTTTCATTAACTCCCACTATATGTACATATCCTTGCAGAAAATATATTATCTATATATAGTATAGAGATATGTATTCGTACCCTCTGCGAGGTGCCTCAGCTCTCAGTCTTCCTACAGCACCTTCATCATTTGCTGTAAAAGTTATAACTCGATTATGCGCCTAACTAGCAATTTCAATACTATTAAGAAGGGACTGCATTTTGCTTCACCGCGCCGCGCCGGCAGCCACCGACGTTGTGTACACATGTATATGTTACTCTATACGGTGAATGTATACGCACATATATACACACCCTATATACGAGCTGCCGCAGAATTAGTTTCGTCCAAAGGACGTTACAAACTCACATATATATACGATATGGTTAGAAAACAAAAAAAAAATAAATAAGAAAAAACAGAAGAGGAAAAAGTCAAGGGAACAAAAATGAAACAAATCCAGTGGAAAAAAAAAAAATCAACCGTATCCTTGCGATATTATACACCGGACAATTGTTCAACAACCCATCTTAGTCAGTTCTTCTATTATATTCTATTGCAAAGGTAATTTGAGCGCGAGGATCATCCCCGATTGTAATAACGTATCACTATACATATATCGCACGCGCGGCGCAGAACCGGAAGCTCGAATCGCTTCACACATGTGCAAGCAATTCCCTTGAAATCGAATTCTGGCGGTGCACGATGCAAAAACGAAAGAAACTGGATAGAGAGAATGAAAAGAAAAATAAGAAAAAAATTAACAAAAAGGAACGTCGATTCGAACTCGTATAATTTCTTTCTTTATTTTCATGCTTCGCCTTCGGCAGTTCCGAGTCGCGTACATCATGTATAAGTTGCATATATGTACATCGTACTGACGTCCCGATCCTGACCTTTAGGATCCTTATTAGGTGTAAGGACTCTCAGGTCTCTTCCCACATGCTGATAGATAATCCAAAGGAATTCTTATTGTCTTACACAGAATGTGAACCCTTAACTTAATTATGTTAATTATGTCCCGTTCAATTTTCCGCGTCCTGGAATTCGAAGATCCGCGCGGTTCGAATGATAATTTTGCAGAAAATCGCTGGAATGTCTTCGGAATCATGTTCTAAGATTTTCTGTTTTTTTCACTTTCAAACTTATTTTTTTCGTTAAACAAAAATCGGTCAATACTTTATCCTCATTGTGTTCATATATATACACAGAGGTGAGCGCATGAAATATAACACGTCGAAATCAATGGCATGAAAGTATGATTTATTAATATTGATGGCGGCCGGCTATACGTCCAACCAAACGATACGTTCTTTCGGTAATAATTGATGGAGATCAAATGGCGAAATAATTTATCCTCCTTGAAAAATACGATTATCCATTACTGCATAAATTATACAGCTGTTACTCGTATAAAACGGATTATTGAAACGAATTATAATAGTGGAAAACTTAGAAAATATGTAAGGGGTTGTTTCTCAACTCTGAAATGAGCGAGTGATCATTTAGTTTGTTCACTTTTTTCTCTTTTTCGGGCACATCAGCTCGCCCCGCCGCGCCGTGATCATTTTTTGCGGTGTAATGTGATAAAAATTTCATCCGCTCGTAGATAATTATCTGTGAGAACCGTATCCGAAGTTGGTATACATAAAGCTTTTTTACACAATAAACATGATGGGGGATTGAGCCGTTGTCGATCTAAAATATACATGTATAGTATTGTGCGTGCTGTATGTATACCTATAATACCACATACATACACACGCACATACGTATACCGTGAAGTGAGATGTGGTTCGCGGTATGTATGAGCCGCGTTTATATTAAAACGTTAAGGCTAATTGTGTGATATTGTATCTTGACAATGCTCTAATGAACCATTGTCCACTCAGGTATATACATCACATGCGGTTTGACACGATCATGCTTTTTTACATACGTACATATTATAGGCACATACACGATATGTACTTATATTATGAAACACAGTACCCGATACGTCGATGTCGCATTGCAAAGCTGCGTGAAACCATTTCTTTCACTTCGTTTCATCAACAGGTTTCTTTCATCTTTTCTTTCGCCTTTTTTTCGTCTTACTTTTTTCTTAACATTACGTTTAATCTAGTTCGAAGAATCACTACGTAACAATTTTAATCTATTTGTTGTGTATGTGTATAAAACACTGGCAATATCATGCATTACAAATCGATTCGTGAAGTTCTATTGCTCACGCGGAAGCAGTAACAATGCGAAGATCGAAGAAAAAAACCTGAAAATAATGATATCGGAATATGGAGTATGAATCTGGATATCCCACGGTTTCGAAAATCGATTCAATTATTGTAACGTCACCGGCATGCAGACGCGTCTGGGTTAGGCAAAAACTGGTTTCTTGTCACTGTGAAGAAGATCTCCAGTTTTTTTTGTCTTCCTCCTCCTTCTTCGATCATCTTGTATTTTTCCCTAATAGTTTTATCCTATACACATCTACTATCGAGTTCATCAAGAATAGGCGTGTAAGCGGTGTACTAAAAATCGTTTAATTATAATAAATATATGGGTGTAATATATATACATATTTAAATGCCGAATTTGGATGTCGAAAAACGATTTAAATCACGGAATTAACATGTAATTAAAGATCAACCACCTATGCGCCTAGTTTTTTCAACGATCACAATTATCGAATTATATATATATATATATATACCTCTATTTCGACACATATCGGAACACCCGCGCAATTTTGACACTTTTAATTTCTTTTTTTTCTTCTTGCGATCAATACGACGATTTGGATTGTTTTTTTATTTATTCATTGACTTATTCATTTTCAGGTATGTTAATATAAAAGTCATAAGGTCGGCGATCGAGTCGCCCGCAGGAGAAGCAACGGCGAAAGAAGAGTACAAGAGCATCGGCATCGGCATCGGCATCGGCATCGGCATCGGCATCGGCAGCGGCAGCAGCAGCATCAGCATCAACAGCGTGTAGATTGTTTCGACGGAATGCGGTCCAATTAGAGGAGATACTGCCCTCGTGGTGAGAATTAGTTTATTGCGTCGACGTATGGGATATATGCTGTGGAGCACATCCACAAAAGCAACTCTTGAGATGCGCGCGAGTACGCGACGCCTTTTTATTTATAATGTCGATGGTCTCTTCCTGCCGTATTAGAGTTGCATCTTTCAGATATATGTACCTACATACGCGTACACCTATGTTTTTTAGATTTATTTTATTTTTTTATTTTTACAACCACATATATGTGTATCGCCATGAGGCAGACTTATGCTGCAAGACAGATGACAGGCGTTTCGTTACGTTCGACGTCATCTTATTATACTTAAAGTGTATAAAATCTTTCGTTTTTTCTTTCTTCCTTTCTTTCTCTTGTTTTCTATTATTTTCTTTTTCTTCTTTAAACAGCTAACAAATCAATTCAATTTTGATTAATGTGCACCTCGAGGGATCTCTTAATTACCTGAGTAATTACTTGATTGACCATTAACCGTGGCATCTCTTCTTATGGATTATAATCGAAACACGATTATTATGTAACGGATGACTGTCACAAAAACGTCATCGCGGTTTTAACGCGATGAAGGGATTATTACCGATTATCCCCATTATAAACGCACCTACATAGCGTTTATGTGTATTCGTAACTGATGTACAAAATGACGGAGAAATCAGGATTTTTGTTTTTTCCATTTTTTATTCTCTTCGTGTTTTCGAGAATTCTATTCGTAATGTAAGAAAGAGTAACTTGAACATGGTACATTATACTTATATATGTGATTTCTTGATTCTTTCACTTTTTCTCTTCAATCTTCTGAATCCTATGGATTATCAAAATTTCGAAGCCTGGCGCGCTCCTGAAACTCTCAAATTAGGTACTTACATCGTTTAAAATTCTTCTCTATTCTTGTCTCTTAATTTTTGAAAATTTTGCACGTGTATGATACGAATATAAATTATTGAATACCTAATCATAAACAAAATGTTGCCTTCTTCTTTTTTTCCCACCAGGTTTAGCGGTGATTCAGAATCCCCACGAGTTCAGCAAATCACATATGGAGACCCTATACCCGGATAAGTTTGTGGGATCGGTTGACTTGTTTCTACTTTAATTTTTTTTTTTTTTTGGTTAGTTATACAAAAATACATATCTGTAGATATATTTTCAATTAAGAAAGACGATCCGGGCACGCCTTGGTATTATAATGATGATCCTGATGATAATAATAATTCTTAAATTAGGGAATTTTCTATCGATATCGACAGATCTGAATAATAATGATGCACCATATATGTATGTAAGTGATCGTTGCGGACATATTATATATGTATACCTAGTCCGATCAGATAAGCGTTTATCAATGTATAAATATGTGTATGTATGAAAATGATGGTATGGAATTCGATTCTGAACTTGATCGAAACTTGTGTCGCACTTTAATCTAGAAATCATGCAGATTTAATCAAAACACTAAATTTCAATTCGGAGTTAGGTGACCGTACCGTCGTCCTGAGTTAAGCGGCAAATAGTGTAGGAGAAAAAGAAAATTTATAATAATATAAATAAATAAAATATAGTAAAACTACATAGGGGGAAGTCAGGAGGGCGCCCGCTAAAATTCAATATATTATACTGTTTCATGTTTAGAGAATTCTTTCGAAAAATTCTGACCACCTGAGATCAGATCACGACGTGACTCTTTGACCTCACAAACTGTTATTCACATTTACTACTGTACGGGTATATGTATAAGTTTTAAAAATGTGTGCGCATCGCGTATTATATCTATTTAATATTCGCAGTGTATTATAAAAAGAAAACTGAAATATTTATAAATCAGATAAAAAATAAAAGAAGGAAATTATATCTTCGATTGAATTGAAAAATAACGTGAAAATAAATCAATTACTCGATATTTTCAAGACTCTGAACTATTTTGTCGTGTCGTTAGGATGTGAAACGAACGAATCAAAGAATAAAAAAAAAAATTAACAGAATTAATAACAGAACGAAATAGATGAATAAATAATTAAGTCGATAAATTTTTTTTATTCCAGGCATAGGTTATCAAGGTTATTGTTAGTTCGCCTGTGGTCTTGGTGAAGGTATCGAATCGTCGATCTTCTTTGATCGAGCGATCGGAAGAAGAGCACGTTAACATCGACGGTTGAAAATGATTTAAATTGAATCTATCAAAACAGACGACTGACGCTCCGCCCCCGCAACTTGAAACGCAAATAAAAAAATCAAACGATGTAAAGAAAAAACAAATAAAATAAAATCAAATCAAAAAATAACAACAATAAAATCGAAATAAAATAAAATAATATATATAGCGAAGAATAAGAAGTCGGGTGGAAATCTGGGGGTCAGCATCTATGTTGCTTCGCCTTGTGTGCTGCACTGCACCGGTTCTGCTCCCGCTCCTTCGAACGTTGACGGTCCATCAGATAACACTATGTTTATATAACCTATCACCTCTTCGAAGATCCGAAGACTCGGGATGCAGCGTGCTCGCTCGCTGAACGTTAGATATTGTGATAGACAGGTCCACTGTAGTAAATACCTTGCGCTTGATTGTTTAAAAGCATTCGATGGCCCCATCAACCAACCCCTTTACCTTTTTCAAAACTCCTGACCGAACGATACCCCGAGGTAAGGTAGGTAGTTATATATTATTATAACAGCTTAATGGGCTTGCGGGTGAGTCACGAAATATACTAATTATGTCACAACATCCAAGCCTATATCATACGGAGGGGCGTAATCCACAAAAAGCTGCATGAGATGCGGAAAACCTAAGTTTCACGTAGATCATATTAGCGATTCGAAATAGATTACCGATTCTCAAGAGTACCAAAAAAAAAAAACGCGGGTGAAATATGATGATTAAATAGTGACGGAACTCGGCGAGATAGTAATAATAACAATAATAATAACAACAACAACGTTATCTGTAGTAATTCTTAAAGTGCGTCGGTAACGCGATCTTTATTTTACTTTTTTTATTCTTTTCTTCACATAAGACAAGCTTTCGATTTAGGAGCCAATCTTTCGAGTTTATGCGAAGTTCACAGCTGGACACGTAGTTTCATACGGTTATACCACAGCTGTAGCTTATTTCGTCTAATTTATTTTTTCCATAATGTACAACATTATTATACATGAATTATATTTTTACATAAGTATATGTAGTGAGCACAAATGTGTAAAGGATGTTCCCCGCGTTGATATTCACCATTATCTATAACACGCGTACCGTGTGTTTCGAAAATAATAAAAAGCTTCCTTGCCTGAGTACCTGCGTGTACTTTTGTTGGCTTAATTTATACTATGGAAATAAAATTCGCTTATTTATAACACAAGGTTTGAAAATTGTTGAAAATGCTGTGATCAAATCCGCGATAAAATGTACTTGACGTAATATTCGAGTCACCCTGTATGGAAAGGGGTGAATTCGGAAGAGGTATACTTAAATACAAGTGCAAGCTGCTTCGTTTGCTGAGATGGGTTCATAAGGTAATTAGGGGGAAACATTGCACTGCGGGGGGTACGAAACGCCGTAGAATAAGACTCTAGGGACCGCGAATAACATGTACGAAAATATTCGTATTTCTTTCTATGCACGTGCGGTATGTTATTTCTTTTGGTACATACCTTAGGATGTACGTAGTATAGAAGTTCCGCCGATATTACGCCGTGGGAGTAGCTTGATACACATGAGATATTTTCAACAAGGCAAGAAACTATATAGTTCGTAAAATGTTGCCGGTCAAATTGACAGGGACTTTTTAATTAGGAACTCCCCCCCAACGAGAGTAAGAAACCGCTGCTGATGCTGCAACCTTTGGTTTAATCCTGCAGGCGTAGGCATAATCCGCTCTGTACATATATACATGTGTACGTACATGTATGGATGTACGTGAAGATTCTTCTTCTTTTTTTTTTCGTTGCTCCCTGTGTGATTCTTGTTTCTACCACGCGAACAACAAGGATGGTATTATAATAACAACTCTCTGAAGAACCGAGAAGAGATAATTCATTTTCATCCCACAGGATGACGGCGATCCTTTTAGCTGACACGTGCAAACGAGGTAAACGTGTACAACATTTAACTTATTGTTATAATATAAGGTGTACACCGATATTCTCGATTTACAATATACATCATTTTCTTTTTCTTTTTTTTTTACTTTCATTTCATTTCGTGAAAATTCTATGCACGTTCCGTATATTCGTATTTGCAACAAAACTCTTGAGGATGTGCCTGAGAAGCTGATTCGTTTCATATAAGATTCTCGATCGATGTGATGGGATATTATGCTATGTAGGTACAGGAAAATATTTATATGCAACAAGGATAACGCCATCACGAATTATTAGACTCTAGACCGCCCATGAACCACCTCATTATACCCGGTGGAAGATGAAAAACACATTTTGGGCTTTTGGGGCATGGAAATAATTCGAGCTTTTCTATCAAGAGGAAGAAATAAAAGAAAAATCAGTTCGCTGCTCGATCAATAATTGAAGCGTTTGATTCTCCCTGCGACATAAGTATTACCAGCTGTTAGTGCGTGTAAAAAATGGGGTGAATTGCTGGGCCACCATGTATAAGTCTACTTGTACTTCTGATGATCCTTTTCTAGTGCAGGAAACCCGGAGCTCATTATAAATATGGTAT
Source organism: Athalia circularis (assembly GCA_963978495.1). Classification (NCBI taxonomy): domain Eukaryota; kingdom Metazoa; phylum Arthropoda; class Insecta; order Hymenoptera; family Athaliidae; genus Athalia; species Athalia circularis. The sequence continues at coordinate 13,209,804 of OZ021700.1, read as the reverse complement.
ATATTATACGCGTGAGTTTGAAGCCCACAAAGTTCGCGTGCAACTCTTGTAGTTATACTTGAAAATTGCATTATACCCACAGGATGTGCTGCGAAGATTATAAACACACATAGGTATGTACAAACATGTACGATACAGAAATACTTATGTATATATTTACACCAGAGATATCAAGTCCAACACACCTTGCAGATGCGATATCCTCGTCTCACTATATTACTTCCAGCTGCAGGATCTTCAAATCAATTCCTAACCAATGTAGGTATATAAGGTAAATATATATGTTTTATGTACATACATACAATTCCAGCCTATGGGATCCACGCCAATTATTCGACCGCGTATTTTCATACCTTCGATATTATAATGAGCATTTTACGGGAGATCGATGACTCAGGGATACGCATAGCTTTTTTTCTTTTCGATGGTTTGTTTGTTTTTTTTTTTTTTTTTTTCTTAGTATTAATGATGTATATGATGAGTTTCTGACCGAGTTTCGTGCGTAGAATACACGTACGTGTACACATATGTACGTATAGGTATTAGAATAATTCTAATTCATTATATATTTACAAAGAGATTGTGGGATCGTGAGATAGTTAAACATCAGAGATCTGTAGCAGAAAGAGTTTTGCCGCCTTTTGTTGGTAGACTGAAGCATGTGAGCGCACGAGGGATTTCTATATACATACAGATATGTGTATCTGTAAATATATACATCTACTAGAAGGTATATAACCTGGTAACACTTTGTTAATGTTTGGTGAAACAGTTTGACGCTTTTACATAATTTACAAAGTAAACGTTGACTGTCTTCACGAAGACAGCAACTTGAAAAAATAGATACCTAACCCGCTATCTATGTGTAAGCGATCTTTTGGATAAGCCGAACACCAAATCTCTTATTATTATCCTCATATAGGTAAAACGGGTCTAAATTCAATCGAACATATTTTAAACACTGTAACCAGATAGGAATTATTTTGAAAAATAACAGCGATACGTGACATGATATACAAACCAATTCCCTTCGGGGCAACAAAAGAGAAGCAAAAAAACAAATCGATTACCACTTAGCACATTTGGTGCGGTATAGAGTTGCGTTTGTAATAAACGGTATTAATTTCTTTAGTTACACACTTATTGCATACTACATTGTAGATACATATATCGCACTACTGCAGTATTTTAGTTTGAGATCACCTGCTATATGAAGCGGGGGTGGTTCAGTTTGCGTGCGTGACTCGACGCTATCCATCATCGGTTTTATATTATAAGTGTTATCCCACTGTAGTTGGGTATATAAAAGATTTAGTTCGGAATGCGGGGCGAGGCTGAGAATAAAATATATGGATGATTAAATTTGATCAGAGAGAAATTGAATCGGTTGTGTGAAATTTTTTTTCAAAATTAACGCAGATGTGTAAATTTATTTTCAGAATTTTTTTTTCTACTTGCGGCAGTTTTTTGTTTTACAGGTCAGATGTTAGAGCGAAACGGAGAGATGTGCACGTAGAATATCAAAGGAAGAAATATTAATTTATGTAGATGATACATAAAAAGGTGAAACAGATCAGTTCATGCAGGTGCAGCGTAGGTGTGGGAGATGAGAAGAGATGAGAGGAGAAGAAAAATAAAAAATGGGAGTTTAAGGTGTTACAAAATACGAAATTGGACCCATTTGTTCCAGTGCCCTATGTGAAAGCGGTCAGCCGACTCGACTCTGCGTCATGCCCCGGGGAACCGAGAAGAGAACCCCTCAACACCGCAGCCGCCCCCTCAATACTATAAATCCTTCGAGGTGTTAATACCTTTACACACACATTCTTGAAACGCATCCTTGAAACCAGTATTAAAACACCCACCCCAAATGAAAAAGAAAACAAAAATGAAGAGGAAAAAAAATTACTCATATATTTGCTGCACTAAAAGAAGGAGGTCCTACCGTAAGAAAAAAATAAGAAATCTCGCAATCTCACAAGGTAATAAAAATTTGTGAAACTTTTTGTTTTCGAAATTTTCTTCATCACGTATCGGGAAGTACAGTTATTTTTCCATCTCAAAAGTACGAAAGCACTCGTCTTCATTTGAGCTCGTAAAATTTTGTCTAGCTTGTTAATAGAATTTTCGATCGCAGGTACACATGTATGTACATATGTATACATGTACGACTAACGATTTGATTCCGCGTGTGAATAAAAAAAATTGATAAAAAAAAAAAATAAGAAGAAGACGACAATAGAAGCAAACGAAATAGATAATCTAACAAGTAAGCATCAAATTAAAACGGTTGATCGTTATAAAACGAGTTAGTCTAATAAAGAGATGAAAAAACTTCCAAATGATTGATTAACGAAAATCCAACACGCAGTTTGACCGGCATAAAAACTACATCAAACTATCAAAACTAACGTGGTACGTACGAACTATAATAATAAACAATACAGTAATCCAGTTATGCAATATATGTCAAGACGACGAACCCCGAGGGAACACTTTTTTATTTTATTTTCCTGCCCCAAATTTGGAAGTGGACGCGGGTTAAATATGGGTAAAAATATCGTGAAGATGATCGCGTTGGTTTTCTTCATATTATATAAATATGCGCGAATCGGTAGACGGGAATCTAATCGCGGAGAGAATAATGAATTGAATAAAGGACAGAAAAATGAATAAATAAATATTACATGTGAAGGAAACAGGGAGAAGTGGTGGAAGGGGAGGGGGGGATTGAAATTAAGGAGATGAATATACGTGGATCATATCGGGGTCCAGAGACGCCGTAGCATCCTCGATCTTCGGACTTTTCGTAACGCGGCGTGAAACATAATAATTAGTTCCAGTTTAGCGCGGTAATGAGTGTTGCGCCCATTACGGATCATAATTGTACGCAAACGGCTATTAAAATCGACCTTATAAGCCTTATAAACACGCGCCCGGTATATCGCCCGCATCTTCGAGTTGCGCGGCCCCCTAGCTCCGGTAATACCCTGTAATTTCCGACATTCTATCTACCGTCCCCGCCATTGCCTTATACTCAACGGCAAAACGCGAACCCGGCCCGATATTCATTCCCGCATGACTCGGAAAAATAATAAACTTCATTTCCCCCCCCCCCCCCCCCCCTCCCCCTCCTCTTCTTCCCCAATCCACCTCTTTTCCCCCTAACAACGAATTAAAAATAATGATAAAGGGCCGATAAAACGGGATAAGAATTACCTCTGAGACAAAACAAAACAAAGTATAGACACGGTGAGTTCAATCGGGACAAGTTTTAACGGAACCCAATCCAGGTTGGAACAAAAAATTCTCAGCAGCAGCACCGAAATAAGGGACAGTTAACGAAAGAGAACTGGAGCAAAGTTGATTCAAAATTTCTCTCGGTTTCGACCAACTAATTATCACGAACAATTTCGCTGATATTAAGCAAAAATTCGAAAGATCATCTACTGTTTCATTTCTAAATGTGTCACGAGGATTTCGATGAGAAAAAAATGACATACGAAATAAGGGAAAGATACAAAAGCGTTCGTGCGAACATTTTGCGGAATGCAAACAATGATTAGAATTCCGTAAGAATAATTTATGGTACGAAGTATGTATAGCTGATAGTTTCTATCCGACGATAAGTTTTTTATTCCACCTTTTTAAAATTTTATCATATTTTTTTACGTATATTGTGCACTATGTACAGTACAATATATTATATATTTATTTATGTATGTGTGTGTACGTATATATGTATGAAGAGAGTTGAGAGAGGCACGCGATTCGCCGCCAATAGGCGCCGAGGGTTCGTCACGGGGTCAAATGATCGAAACGATCGATAAGCTTTGTGATTTTACCGACGGAGTTTAAGACGATCAGGATCTTAACTGCAAGGAGAAGGGAGCCGCCCGGATTCTGGTCCAGATTAAATTAAGATAAACTCATCCGCTCATCGTATGTATGAATATATATACCGTATGTATAGCTACGATATCCAAGCTACAAAGAATGTTCGCCGATCTCGTTTCGTTTCTTGTTACTTTCGGAATTCCGATGATCACGAGCGGATCAAGTCTTGAAATCGCGACCTCCGTCGTAATCGAAAAAAGGAGGGAAACGAGAAAAAAAATTCTTCGCAAGGTAAAATCACTAAAATATATCGATGAAATATCGTAACCGCACACTCTGCCACTTCATTTCTCGGCACGAGATTATTTTTTTTATAAACTTATCATTTCGTGAATATTCTAACATTTGTGACGTTCACAAATCACATATGATTACCAATTAGCCGTGAAAAGAAATTAATTAGTTGGGTAAAAAATTGGAGGAAGATACATTTTTTTGCTCGATGCACCACCGCAAAGCGAATATAGTACACAGAGATTATCCATATTGACGAACTTCTATAAGGCCTCCCGGAAGTTGAGTTCAGATAAGGATCTCTGAAATCCCCGTTGATGGGCAATAAATACGTCCTTCTTCAGTGACGTCGGTGCTCCTGTAGTTGGTCAAAGACGACGAGTGACGAAGACGTGCAGCAGAAATGAATCTTACCACCGGTGTACGGAAAGAGCGACGATCAGATTCACGAATCCCTCCACCTTCTGGAAGTTTCTTGCAAGTCCTCCTGTCACAGGCAGAAGAGATAAGAACACCATACGACAGGTACAGGTAAACGCCATAGGTGTTTTTCTCTCGACTTTTCCCTACGTCGTTTATTTTTCATTTTTTATTTTCTCTTTTCGCTTTTTTCTCTTTCATTTTATATTCTTTCTCTTCTTCTCTCGGCACTTCAATTCCACCTTCCTTCCAATGCCGTTCAGAGTCTTCAGCTTGCGCGCAGGCTTTAAACGTCGGGATTGATCGAAGGAAACAAAGGATACCGCCTCGTATTGTCTGACGTTTAGTACGGGCACGACCTCCGTTGAAAGTATCATGTCCTATCCTATGGAAAACTTCTTCAGTATCATACAGGCTCAAGTCATGAGCTCAGAAAATGTTACCCGTGACTTTATGGCATGAGGAGAACCTTGAGTTAGATCGGAAATGCATGTAACGTAAGCAGGGAGTGGAATTGTAGGGGCGGTTGTTTGAGTGCTATTGATGATCATCAATGGCTTAAAGACTCTGAGACTCAGCAGTATTTATATCGCTCTTTCTAGGAAGCGTGATCTTTGCACTTCGACAGCTGCAGCAGCCCAGCCTGTATGGCGTGGTGCTTGAGGGAATTCTTATATTCTATATTGGCTCTGACACCTTCAAATTTTATAGAATCATCACGTCGCGTTCTTTGACTTTTCAGTTTTGTTATTTTTATTTTTTTTTCACTTTCTTCTCGATGATATTCAAAGGTGAAATATCGTGGAGATGAAACGTCAATTATTTAGAACAGACCATTATTTTTTTACTTTTATTTGATCTGAGTTAGTGAGATCATTGCCATAAATCGAATTATCGATGAGAGAGATTGAGCATCTGTAATTGTTTCGAATGAGATCGATCCAACAAGAAATTTTCAACAATCCTTAACGATGTATTGGTTTTTCCAGCGGTGAGTCGCGCACACTTCTGTTAAATCACTAGCGAACATGAGAGGAACCACAAATATGAAGAATTTTTCGAAAGTTCGAGCCATCCGGCACTGTGAAGCGGGAAGTGGTGAGGAGCCAAATGGCTCGCGATCAATTTTCAAAATCAGGTCTAACGGTTGGTCTGTAATCGCAGATGGCTCGGAAAAACGCCGCCATGAAATTATTTCGGTGACTGCTTGATCGCTTCTTTTTTGGAATTGATTGAACATAGTTTAAAATTATTTGCAGAATAATTTGAACTTTTGATCGAAGCGATTGGAACAGGATAACGAAAACAGGATAATGTCTTATTGATGGCAAATATGGGACGCATGAAAATAATTAACGTCACCTACAGCACGATATTCCGATCACCTCAAGGAATGATATAAAAAGCAATAAAAGGGGATTCGAAAAAAAACGAAAACAAAAAAAAATAGAAAAAACTGAGGAGAGAAGTATCGTGAGAAAATATATCATGGTCATGGAGTGTTATTGGTACAATAATGAGGTGAGATTTTTAGTTGGCAGATTCGACGTATACGGCTCTATTAAATATTTGTTCGACTTTTTATTAACCTCCAGCATCATGAGTTGGTATAAGAAATAAAAGACGAAATATAAATCGTGTTCAACGTTAATCATATCGCATTGTTGACTGACCTGGTATGAAATTTGGTTGATACAATGATGATCATAATGGAAAGAAGTAACTACTTCGTTTCCCGCTGGTGTTGCGGCTGCCGCCGCTGCTTTTGCTGCAGGGTTAATGGGTATATAATAATGTTGAAGATTCTACCAATCAGGCGGGTGTTTCGATTTGTTTGTAGGTAAGTCTGATCGGGACGATCAAGTCGCTAATCGACTGGATCATTAATAATCATAGTAATTGCTAGAAATTAATCAAGAAAAATTAGGAACGATTGTGTGTATCCAACCGAACGCGTTCCGATTGACTGACCACCGCATTACATGTGAGTATACATCTCGTGAACGGTATTCAGGTATCCTTCAATTTTTAATAGTTTCAGATTATTGATTTATCCCATAACGAACCATTTAACTACTTCTTTTATTTTTATTTATCTATCTAGTTATTTTATTCAGTCCGATTTTTTTTGTCTCTTGCGAATGTGAAAGAAATAATAAAAGAAAAATAGACTTGTTTCTACCGACATTGAGTTCGGGGATGGTTTGTTGATCTTGTCCGGAAATTTGTACCGGCAGCTTAAAAAAATAAAATTGAAAGGCAATCGTATTATCTAGAATATTTGCTAATTTCAACCGATTTAAACCTACATAAAAACTGTCAGAGAACTTCTCGAGATTTCTTCTAGTCATCAAACTTGATATTTAGTTTTGATTCCGCGTTGCTCATGTTACATTCTAATACACGTCTTTCATTGAATGAAAACTAACGGGGTATACGTATACTATAATATATACATATATATATTCATCTACCTACCTTATACTCCGGGTCAAGCCACAGACTCTTCAACGCTTGCACAAGTTGATCTCCATGGTGCCCTCAGGCTCCTGTGGTATAAATCCTTCCCCTCATCCCGCGCTGTGTCAATAAAAAATGACACAATTAAGAAACATGTTCATTACAATGGGATAGAAAAATTCCTCAACGTCAAATTAATTGTGAACATATTATAATACCTGCACAGCAACAGCGGTGGTAGCCACAACACACTTCATATACACACACAATGTACATATGTATATGTATATATACGGCCTATAGGTTGGGGCATATAAAAAGCTGTAAGTCCACATATTCCTGTAGTATAAAAATATTTTCTTCTTTTACACTTACGGAAGCACCTATCTCGAGATTATCCCCAGTGCCTGTATTATACCTGAGACTGGACACCATGCGAGCTTCAGGACGCTGAAGGTAGCTCCAGAAGCTGCATCAGAATCACCACCACTACCACGATATTACGGACGTCATTCGTCTGGCATTGTGCCTTTCACAGTTGGATAGTCGCGTCGTTTTGATACAACTTTGCTGTAGGTATTTGAAAGAAGTGTATTTATGTATATGAATGTATATGTGTAATGTGTTTATATACCGCATAATGTCCGAGATATATGGGCTCATGACCTCTGCATCATGGTCATATACAGATCGTAATGGCCGAGATATTATGAATACTTATGGTGTGAAGCTGCCGCTTCTGGGAAAGATTTTTCATGAGAGATTATGAAATTCTAGTTATCAAAATGTACCGCATCGATCGATCGTATAGCTTGAATTTAATCGAGCTCCATCGGGCCTATTTATTTCTGAATGGCCAAACCGTAATCGATCATAATTTATTAATGATTGTAAAACGAGTTTGAGAGAATTGAAAATGATGTCGTGATTGTGGATCCAATTATTCATTACTTACACGTTTTTCCTAACCATATTACACAGCCATAACGTACAAGTATAAAATTCGCATGCGCATGTTACTCGGGGAGTAGATAAGTGATCATAGGTTGTTTTAAGGTCCCCGACGGGGTTATAGCCAATGCATTTTAAACAGCTGCCTGCCGCCTCTTTGCACTTCTAGCGTATGACATATTTTTGCACCTGTGTTCTGCAATCACTATACGGTAGTACCCACGCGAGTGCAGTACAATTTGCGGTGCAAAGGAAGACGAGACTTCCATCTACTACAGTTTCATTTCTTGTCCCCCGCTTATTACCATATACACTACTTGTGCTTTCAGTTCCCTTTCTGTATCTACTAATGATTATTAATATTCAAAGGTGTATTTTAATTGGCTTTCCGTACTACAATTTCGAACAAGTAATAATAAGAGAAGAGAAAAAAAATCATACATACATACCTACATGTAATATAAATAAATAAATAAAATTGAAAGCTTACGCGCGAATCACCCAACGCGATAAGGATAATCGATTTTAGAATGTGTACGGAAAGATACTTCTTGGAATTGGAGAACGGGGTGATTTTATTGACATTGCGGTTAATAAGATGGTACATACGAACTCCTTAACGAGCTTGCGCGGTTTAAAAGCACTAAAAGGATCTTTAAAGTCAGCCTAGCCTCGGTTGACCGGCAGCTAAAAGTCTGACCAACGAACAATTTCGCCTCTAACGTGTGAAATTACAGATGGCTCCGGCTATTTCTATATATATGTACCATTCGCAATCTCTTTTCTTGTGTCGAGTTTTGCACGCCGGCAAACGACAGAACGAACGACCTGCTGCAGTCACCCCTTCCAGTCGTACCTCAGATTCTCTTCTCATTCTTCTTTTTTTTCTCTTTTTCTCCTTCTTCGTCTTTCGATTCACAACGATATGCGGAATGCCGGAGAAAAAGGTAGGTGTATGGGTATTACTGTGACCATGCACGTTCAATTTTTTAATTTCAAGAAAAGCCTTGCGAGTCCTCGGAAAAAAACATTGTTTCATGGCTTTTTCTTACTTTTCTTCTTGGCTGTGCTCTCCTAGAGTGGTTCTAGTACTCACCATATTGTATTCGATGGGTGTTAAATCAAGCCATTACATCCATCCGTTGAGGTTGAGCTCGACTTTCTAGTTGGCCGTAATGGTGGTAAAATTAAACGAAAAAAAATACAAAAAAAAAGACAAAAAAAAAACGATGAAAAAGCAAATTGAATGTATAAATGAGTCAAAAGATTTTCTGTATGCACATACAATTATAGCATGTATAGTGTGCCACTATCTATTTGCTTATGCATCGATGCCTAGGCCATTGGTATTTACCAAGATTTGTAGATTAATCCTGGCACATACATAAATATTTTATACTAGTGATGATCGCAAGTATCGGATTATTATTTCATTGCGCAGTAGGTAGGTACGGTAGGTAGGTACGAACTCGTAACACCGTCGCCGAGTCATCTGAGGTGATGATAATTAGTCGAATTATTGCACATATCGAGATATCGTCGCTATATAATGGTACAAGAGGACGCGCGCGGTCCATGCGGAGTATGAAATTACTTGGCTTCTTTCTATCGATGTACATAAGTATTTCGCGTTTGGAAAGAAAATAAGATTTTCAATTGATGATAAAATCTATTTTACTGAAAGGTGATGGGTTATATTACGTGTATGCAAAGTAGTTTCTGCGATACTAACGAGCAAGTTGGTTACATTGGTCAGTCTAGTCTATGCATGCATGTGAACCATGAACCAGATATCTGCCCCGAAGGCCTGTCGCAGTAAATTATTATTTTCATAGCGCAGGAGCGCATCGTCGTGGTCATTTTGAAACACTTGAGAGTAAAGATAGGGCCTCGGGCTGTGACAAAGTGACCGGTTGAACAGTGTCTTTTATTCGAGCTACTACCTGCAACTGCAGAAGCAAAATATAGCCTAAAGCTGCGGGTATGAAGTCGGTGCATCTTTTGCCGTTTCTGCTGCTGCTGATGCTGCTGGTGCTGGTGGTGCTGCTTTAGTGGCAAAAACCACATGGACAATGGCTGCGTGGAGACCGTTAAGTGCCGTTGGGTTTAATCTGGGAGTAGAAAATTTGCTGATTGCTAGTTGGATTGGATTGTCACGTTGCTCGGAAATCGGGAATCAGTGATCTTCAACTGACCGAGAGAACTTTTAGAATAGAGGAGTATAAATCCCAGATGGTATTTGAGCGGGTCGACTTCAGCCGCTGTCCCAGTTGCGGGATATAACTCTTCTAACAGGGAAATTGAACCTTGCAGTAAGATGCGCGCTCCGGGGATCACCTGACCCGAACTACTGTACAAGATCAAAAAGGTTAACTCTAGAAACCGCAGAGTCTGTCACGATCGGTTTAAGTCTCATTACCTTGAGACCGCAAAAGTAATTCGGATCCCATCTCGGAATGCCTTCTGATGATACTCTGCTTCTACTACGTGCAGTGGTTCTGAACGCACCGTAAGAGTCTCTTATTTCTGAAACGTTGTATAGCAGATATACCGATTTAACGTCGAACAGTCGCGATTCAAAGATTAAATTCATATGCTAAAGGGAAAAGGGTAAGAAATTGTTGCTGTAGCATTCAGGTATGCGAGGCTAATTAAACCCATGTATACCGAACAGGTGACATTAGGCGAGAGAAGTAGGTACTGATGATGATGATGATGATGAAACTAAAAGGGTACGCGATGTGGAAGTCGTGCAAGCTCTTGACCATCTCCTCCTGCTCTTCTTACTCTTATTTTTGAAAACTAACCTCCACTATATATTTCGCAGGCACACAAACCTTGGTATAATCCTATACATACACTTTCATCGTGTGGCTACGTATTACCCGTTAGACATGCCCGCACCGCTGATATATTGGCCATAGCAAAAAACCGCGTTCTCTCTTTCTTATTCTTCAGTCTTCTCATACCCAAGAAACGCCGACGTCCTCCACATCGCCGTTCAACTCCGCGCGCATTACGCGCGAATATTACGAGTATATATATGTAGCATGTATATATACCTATAAGTATATAAAACTTTTCTCTACCACTTATCTAACGTTGCTGCTGATGGTTACTATCTAGTATAACGCAATAGCCCCGCTACTGATTTACTCTCACCTAGGTTATATCCTATGACCTCAAATACTGGGTTTACAACATCGATGCGTATACTCCTTATCACATGCACACATGAAATACTCTCGCTTATTACAATTACCATCCTCTTCTTCGTCCATTAGCCAACGTATTTTCAACATCAATGCAAACACCTCGGCAAGTTGAGCTCCTGCAGCACGTTCTGTATTTGTGTACGTGAGGCTTATGGATACCTATATGTGCGGTGACTATAACCTCGCGGGAGTAAAATACTCTGGACAGGTGAGATAATCAACCCATGAGAAGAGCAGTAGAAGTAGAAGCAGCCGTAGCATCAAGAACGAAGTTCTCTGACCGTCTAGCTGCTGCATTGCATTGCAGTAATCACTCTGTATTCCTACCGAGTCTTTTAGTGTTCTTCGAGCAGGACAGCATCAGCCGGCAGCAGAAGCAGAAGACCCGCTGGGGTGAAAGATTACACCTTCTGGCTATATTTAAACAGTTTCTTCAGATCATCATCTGCTATACATGAGATCCTGCGAAACTGTTGTGAAAAGGTCATTTCCTAGATAGTACAACGCGGTTCCATTTCATACTATAAAGATTTACTGCACTTCGAATAAGGCCATCAGCTATCACATTTAAGACTCGATTTCATCGGCTATTAAAAATACGTACTTTAACATAGGAATGTTGAGTTTATTATTTGTCAATCATCGAGAAAACAAAGACAAGTTACTGAACATTTTATTAGCTGAATCAATCGAGCGGGCTCGTCGTTCAGACACAATTATACTTTTGAGGCGACCCGAATGTAAAATCAATGGAATAAAATAAATTCATTGAAAATATTCATCCTTGAGATATTCGAGTGGATCGCTCGTCTGAAAACAATATTTTTTGACGGTCTTAAGTGAATGTTCAAAAAACTTTTTTCCATGATATTCACAAAAGTCTTCAAGACCACACAAGGAGGTTTTAGATTGGCATTCGGTGCTGACGCATATATACAGCTATGCGAACGACGATCCAGTATTTTATTGACGTGAGGCGATCAGTCTGACGGAGGGTTCACAATACGTTAGCTGTCCTGGGTCGCGCGTTACTGCACACTCGATACTGATTTACCGTGCGTTTAATTTGTAGGCGGTCGCCATTAAACAATCCATAAAGCGAAACATCCGTAAAACACTCCGTAGCTGGAGAATATGCCCTGTACCGGACATGCTACGGTGGTACGATTTATTCATATTCAAATGCGTACAGTATGGCATGGTGGTATGGTATCTTTATGACCTGAAGCTTGCGTGAACCGTTTGCCCGGAATAGTTTGACGCGACCATCAAGATATACATTCGCAGCTATCGTGTTCCTGGATACTTTTCTCTTAATCCGATGCTCATTTATCCACACAGCCGTCCATCGTTTCGTTCGTGTTGTCGGAAATAGATCAAATATTTTCCTAGACTGGGTGGAGATCGATTAGTCGAGGGAATCGGGCCGACTTAAATTGACGAAGAGAAGATGAATCCAATGCTGTTGGAACATTTCATTTACGCTTGAATTCTCCGTTTGGTATTGTTATGTCTATAGCGCGGGTGAACCTCTACAATAACCTGGCGAGGAGTAAGGGAATTACATGGTAGGAGAAACCATAAACACCATTACGCGCTACTGGCCAACTTACTACGTACTTTATCGGACTTATGATGCGCTATTGCAAACCGGACTGGAAATAGATAAAGGTATAGTTACATATGCTAAGGGAGATGCCATAGAGTTTCGAACACCATAAGGTGCGAACGTTGCTACCACTAGCCAGTCTCTCATTATAGAATCTGTTCTCTTATCGTGCGAATTACCTCGTTTCAAATCATGAATCGGCCATAACTTCTGAACGAAAAGATACTCCACGTTCGATTTTCACTCGAAAATTCTGTCTTTCCTTGCAGAATCTTCTCACCAATGTGAAAAATCTTCAAGGAAGATAAAAGTCGTAGAAAAGGTTAATCGCTGATTTGAATGATTTTTTATAGCTCGTTCGTGTACCAAGCTACATCTTTTCTTGATAATTTCATTGAGTAATATCGGGTTTGGATAATAAAATATTTTCTGATTCGTTATTTCGAAGATCACAGCTAGTTCTTCTGAAATACGTGGGCGTAACGCTATCAAAATTTCCGTTACTTTTGTACGCTGAAATAGTTATGTACCTGTGCATGTATGTATGTATTATAAGTATAATATTGACAAGCATATAATTCCCAGTTTTAACTGTATAAATACATGTAATGCATAGAATAGTGAACCGTACCGGCTCGGTCCGTTTGAAACTTGTTTACACGCAGCGAAAATTTGTCGTAAATCATATTCATGTATATACGCTTATGTTACGCTATACGATGATGCTCATACTGCAAAAGTTGATCGTTGCTGGTAACGTAAATACGTTATGCGTGTAATATTATCGTTATCATTAAAGTTTCTCGACGTATTCTATGTTCTTAACCCCGACTGAGGATCTCGTCGCATCGGATCGCGTCACTCCAGCTGCTCACGCAGTAAAAGAGAGGAAAGCTCAAAGCATCTTACACCATCGAAAGGTCTCCTCGCTGCTGCAGAATTTTTAAAAAATAATAGGAGACTCTGTCGCTTCTAACGAGTCTCAGAGTATGGTCGTTCTCTCCTGCCTCGCCTTACCCATACCTCACCTTACATTTATCACATCTGTATAATATTGAAACGATCTGCTGCACCGCCACACCGTCACACCGCCACGAAGACCAGGAAAATTGAGTTGATCTTCGTCCTCTACGTGTTAAAACCTCCTTCAGACTACTCAACCATGTACATACCCGTAACCACTATATGTATATAGACACTCTTGTTTATAGTTTTCACCATGCGAATATAACCTCACTCGTTTGTCTACATTCAACTACGTTAGTCCGGAATGCGGAACGACAACCATCGTAGTCGCCGAGTCGAAGAATGCGCGGTGTCCCATTTTTTTATCAAAACAGCTGCTCTATAACAAAAATCCACAAAAAAGCGATCCCTCAAAATTGAGGATATTGTGGCAGTTCTCTTCCCTTTTGTATTCACCATGTTATATTGCATCTGTGCATACCATACATGCTTCGTTGCAGAGGGTTTATTACGAACATGCTAATAGTTAAAATAAAATTAATTAGCACGTAATGTTCCGTTCGGTTATAATTGAAAGATGGTTTCACTAGCAGCTAATAGCAATTAATAATTTATATAGGAGACATACCGACACCTGGATCCTGGTTCGGTATATGTATTATATGGATGTACATATACTATACATAACCGCCGCGCTTTACCATCTTATCTAGTATAAAGACGAGCGGCACAAACGTTCCGGTGCTTTTTTCTCATTTGTTCATTTTAATTTTTGCTACCCATGTTTTTAATTTTTTTTTTTTTTATTCTACTTTTTTTGTTCAATGAAGAATGCTTCTTCCTACGCCTGTGACACGCGTTCGTAACGTATTCGCTAAAAATGAATTGCAATGTACAATGTACATATTATACTATAGGTACATCTGTGCATGAAGTTAATAGTTCAAAGTTATTTTCCTTTCGCATCTTCTCTGCAAAATTACCACCTATATGAACTATATGCGCTTCATTATACACGTATAACTATATACGGTTGTACAGAGTTTACCTCGCACACACATGAGCTTGTTGTTTTTTTTTTTCTCTTAAAATTTTTCTTATTCATTTTTCATTTTTTTGATTGGCAAAGCTATGCCGCCGATGCGCATCGCTGCAGTTATATTCTCGATCTTTGCGTTGCTACTTATTATCCTGTATACTTATACAATAAAATTTGTTGGAGCGTAAGAATCAAGAACCAAAGTTTACTTTATTTTTATTATTTATTTTATTCATTTTATTTTCCAACACGTTCACAAAGTGTAAATTTGCGAAACGGCGCGGCACGTGTAGCAAGCGGGAAAACCGTAGAACGTCGAATGAACCGCACTTTATGATTTCTTTTTTTCTGCTTTTTATTCTCTTATTTTTTGGGACAGCGCGAAACGGGAAACAAGGAGGCACTGTACTCAGGGTTAAAAATAGGAATAAAAATCGGTATATATGCAGCGGTGTAATATCCTCTTCTTAGCTTTAATACCGCAGAAGTTTAAGGAACGAAAAGAAAAAAATATACAAGTAAGAGAGAAAAATGAATGGAAACAAAAAAGAAACAAAAAATAAAAAAGAATCTTCGATATTTACACTTCGTTGAACAACGTAAGCAGCTATACGCGCGTATCCACGTCGCACGCTTTAGCACCTTTTATAAGAGCCGTTTTCTTCTTCTTCTGCTTCCTCTTCTTCTCCTTTGCTGCTGCTGCTCCTGCTGCTGCTAAGTCGACACGAGTAGAGGTGGGCATATAGATACGTATACCTTTTACCGCTTCCGCTGCTGTTGTAACTTCAAAAGTTGTTACTATGTATAACACTACAAGTTCGTAAAGCTTCGGTGATCCTCGTTCTCAAATTCCTTCGCTCTTTTAATATCAATTATACATCTCTTTTTCTTTGAATATAGACCACACTCGATCTTCGACGCGGTTACTTTAATTATGTTTTCACAGACGGACTCGAGTCACAATTATAAAGTATGACTTTACAAATTCAAAACAGTAATTTGTCATTTATGCGTAGTACGTATGTGTGAAAATTCAAAGAATATTTTCCAACCGAATCGTGCTAAAAACTCCAATTGCGCGTTTCAAGAGTAAAAAAAGGCCTAAGATAATCACCTATTTGTTTTCAGTGTTTTTTTTTTTTTTTTATTTAATGATTCATTTTATTCTTTTTTTTAACCGTGAATATCACGGAGCATGTGAAATTGAAGGATTGAATTATACCAAGTACATATATACATATAGTCGTTTATTGTACGTAGGTACCTACAAATGGAGATCTCGTGAGTAAAGCGCGGCGCGACGGACGCTGCAGTGAAACATCTAAATTAAATGTTTCTGGATCGGCGAACCGCAAGAAGAGGCGCTCAGCTGCAGAGCAATCTTGTATATGTATAGTTACTCACACATTCAGTCCTCTTAATCTCGATTTAACAGCTTCCTATCACTCGTGGTCTCAATAGGCTTTAATTGGCGATCTGCACCTGCAACGCGCCTGCAGACAATCGGTCGAACATACATTCTCCGTCATACACACGTCAGCATCATCATCATTACCCTACTTTTTCCGTTAGTATTTTCATATGAGAATACGAACTTGAGAAGGATGAACGTTGTTCAAATTTTTTAATTTTCCGCTTAGCAAGGAACCACCACCCCTGAAATCATAAGTTGAACTTTTACAAAATTTTACCCTTTTTTTGGTCCAGAAATCACCATCAACCATTTTCAGTTGTAGATATTTGTTTGTCCGATCACATCTTGAAATGAAATCGACAAATTCCAAATATTTTTTTTTCATTCATTCATTGGGTAGTTTTTTCTGAATAAAGGGAAAAAAATGTTCTGAGATGGAGACGAGTTCACCAAAACTCAGTGAAAAAAGTTGTTTAATCTCCACATAGTCGAAATAACGAATCTGATGCCATGGTGAAAAAGTGATGGTCAAAATTCAAGACAGAACTTTTATGGCTGGTCCATCAAGGTCGGACGAATCGGAAGCTCTTAGATTCACGCTGCGTGCGGATTTTGAATGCATATTATAATATTAATAATTGCATATAGCTCGGACGTTTCGCGTGATATATATCTCGATGGTTAGAAGCAATTTTGAGCAGCTGATCCTACGAATGAAGTATAGAAACAGTGGACGTATAGCTAGAAGCAGAAGAAGTAACTGGCAGTAACCTGCAACCTACTACCAGTAGTTACTTCGAGCACCTACCTCACCACCATCAGCTTCAAAACAGCTATAGGCATTCATTCCATTTGCAGTTATGACGAGTTCAGGTTCAAAGGCCGTGGGACTCAACATCTCCGCTATATACATACCTACCCATATACATATACATATAGATATGTGTATATACGTATCTATCTATCTATTCTGCATTATTGAAGTCGAAGGATCCGAACAGAACGATTTTAAAACGTACCTGCGGCACACCGATCTCATAGATCATTCAACATTATTCACTATAGATCGTCTAACTGCAATAACGCGTGATCTAGATTCCTAGATCTCCTTACCCTCGATGTCATTATACAATACGCCGTTCCTTTATTTCATCTTCTTTTGTTTTTATTCTTCCAATCCTTTCAAGAGACATTGAATTCCATCGGAGATAACATGTAAATATGAGGCAACGGGTACAAGATACGTACATATATAGAAGCTAACTGGCTAGAACAGTTAGAACGAGGGGAGAGTTAGCTGGTGACTTCATTAGGATAATTTCAATCCTTGGATCTAGATGTAAATCTATTAGGACCCGGAACGTTATAATAACAATCACGCAACGATAATAGTCACCATAATACTGATAACATTCTCAGAATTAGTTTGTTAAACTTTCTCTCGTATAGGATTATTTATACATGTGCGTATAATACCTTATACCGTATCCTCGTCGATGAGAAGCACATGTTCGATCCGCTTGATTGCAGGCGATGATATAGATATCGATAAATTTATCTCCTGTGCATGGATACGCGTGCATACATATCTACATGTTGATTATGGGAATAGAAAAAAAAAGAAAAATAAAACGGGTCCTCGAACCGAACGATCACCATGTCTATTGAGGGTTCCTTCTTACTTGATTTCTTTCTAGAGTTTGTACAGATATATCAATCAACCGGAGAAAATTGAATTGATTGAACACGTGTATACCTATTTTTTTTTTTTCTCTCGAATCTTTTTCTAAAGTACGAGCATCATTAGGATCGCTGATTGTATTATCGTGATTGAATTGGATGCTTCAAGAAATAGAAAAAGAAAATTGTAAAATTCTGAAATTGCCTATCGATTTTTCATAATTAATTCGTAGCTAATTATTCTCTTGTACTGAATGTAGTTTCTGCATTTTGCAAATGCTCCGTACGGGAGTGCAGTTTTGCAACCGTATGCAGTCCGAGTTCAAACACCTGTTGAGAGATGGCAGCAGAGACACGCCTACGAGAGGTTTTGAAATGATACTTCTATTCGATTTCATGATTTCATTCATAATCAAACTGATTGTGAATTACAAATGACACATGTGCATCGAATATGGTGGTGGAATCGAATCGATTCTTCTATGAAAAAACAAAGAAGAGTAGAATATTGAAAAAAAATTCAGAAAGACTGCAAATCGACCGGTTTTATTATTTTTCGATGGGTACATTTGTCGTGTGCGGGCGAAGAGTGGAAATATTGTGTGGTGTGGACATGTACGAGAAAAGGTGAATAGGTAGAGAGAGGGAGAGAACAAAAAGAAGAAAGGGTGTAGGGTTTTTATACATAGAGGTTGTAAGAATGCCACCCAGCTAAAAATTAATAAATCCTACTCTTAAAACAAACAAACTCCACCCACCTTACCCGATCGGATAAGAGATGAGTATTTGATTTATTAATTTAGAGCTGCCCATTCTAAGACACGGTCTTCGAGGTAAGCTGACCACTCAGCTATATAGCATGGGTTATGTATATAGATATATGGTATATAAGGTAACCTTAGGTATATTCACTATCCGACGTGGTATCGGTAATTATAGTCCTTTGGAGCACGCGCGCGTCTGTTATGTTCATTACTGAATTATCGGCTACGCTTACAGCTTGGCAAACAATGTTCGAGGTACATGTATGTATGTAATATTTATGTATATTATACATATACCTACTTTTACATGTGTATTTTAACATGGAAGATTTTGGATCGATTTATACATTACGACGATCAAATATACCAGATGATGAGAACGGAAGAAGAACGATGTGTATTTTATGTTCGAGGATGGATATTTATAATTTCTTTCGGAAGAGGACATATGGAGAATTCAGAACTGAGATTCAGGAAGTCCGTCATCAACATCCTGGGATACATGCTCATGCGAACGTCTCGGTTTTAGTAGCATTCGAACAGAGTTAATGCGCGTTCTTGCCATCCGCATGAATTTCAACTGCAGTGCACCGGGATGACACAGCAACAGCCACACACGTCATCTTACTCTTTCTTCTTCTTATCCTGCTTTTTCTTCGAGTGCTTTCAATCCCGTGGCTCACTCACTCGCTCACTTGTTTCGTTCGTTATTTCTTTCTTTCGTTCGTCCATTCGCTCGTCCGTTCGCGTTGGAGAAAATCCCGTGTCGAAAGGAGTCCATGCGCGCCCAGTAAGCAATTCATCCTGGAATGTTAGAACTCCTCAACTATATCTATACGTCCATGGATAGTATGGGTATAGTGAAGTTGGGCACAACTGGGAACGACCTGCATCATAGTCCAGTCCGTAATCCACATCCTTTGATTTCCATTTCACTTAGATACATGTCAGTGTTGCGATTCTACAAAAAAATCACGATTCGAGTTGTCACAGTCAGCTTTTGATCTCGAGCCCGAAAATTTAAAAGGAAATTTTTCATTCATCTCTTCGAACTTTCCCATCCATTCAATTTATTGGTGAATAAGTATTTTTAAATTCCTATCAAATCTGATAATAGTTCATAATTGAAAAAATTCACGTGAACGTTGGTCATCGCGTGTCGATGTTCCGGTCAGCCCGTTGGCGCGCGAATCGCTCTGTTTCTATCAACTTTCAGATCGCCAGCAAACCGAAAAATCGGCTCACCCTCGATACATTGCTTATTAAACTCAGGGTAATTATGTGTAGAGTTTGGCGGCAAAGCTACCAATTCCTCGCATATTTTTTGCCATCGATCAACACAAAAAGGCAAAAAAATTTAATGTTTCAAAATAGCCATGTTGGTTCTATAAATTTTCATATCGGAGCATACGCATATAGTATAAAGATAAGAATACAAGGTCTGATATTTCTGATGGATTGATGAAAAGAAAATGAGGAAAGAAGAATTGAAATCGTACCTTTTCGATTAAAAGCGATTTTCTGTTTTAATTTATTGTATAGCGGTCAAGCATCGTCAGTTAAAAGTTTAAAGCACGCCCACAATAGAGCCAAGGCGTAAATATAGAATCATAAATAACTGAAAAGACATAACTTGATGCGTTCTGTGGGATACAAAGGTTGCATGCGAGGATCCATAAAAGAGGGAGTGTAGGACTACTATTCGCAAGTTTAGGATGTTGTCAGATATCCCATATAATCTATTCTCGGAGAAGAAGTGAATACTATAGATCCAATATACCTACATACACACACTCATATATGTATAGATCTGGAATCGGTTCTTCGGGAGCATTTTTGCGAGGCTGTTATACAAGGCTATTAGAACGCAGCGGTAGGTATCTGCATCTCGCTTAATAGGCATCTACGACCTGAAGCTGCATTTGGTCATTTGGAAGCTTTGAGAATTAAATTTTATTTATCAGCAAACTATGGATATTTTTTTCTCTTCATCCAGAACTGCAGTTGTATGGAAAAATATCCTGCAGTTTGTTATACTTATACGAAAAACGGAGAAAAAGAAGCAACAATAAAATGGAGGAAAGAGAGAAAACCTGTTTATGTATTATATACATATGTGCGATTATGAGATAAAAATGAATCTTGAAAAATTGAATATGGTGAATAACCTATAGAATAATTATAGTAATTAGCAAACTAAATCGATAATTAATCAAAATACTAATTATATGAATATTATATGGCTTTGTAACGAGACAATAACGATCACGTTTTTAAAGCACCGGGTATTGTCTATAAACCAGCATCTTTCTCTCCTCGCACAACGAGTGTGGGAAGTTCATAATGGGACGACGTCGTCGCGTCTGCAGTATAACATGCTCTAAGCAAAAGTCAAAGGTCAAAAATTTCGCAGTTTTTCATCGATTTTAATTTGCGTTATGTAGGTATGCCCAAGGTATTCAGATAATATATATGATATGCTCAATTAGAGGTCTTAATGCAATTCATACGACGAGTATTCTGTGTTTTTCATTATCGCAGGTTACTTGAATGGATTTCGATACAATTTTTCCTTTCCCATTCCTCTCGCCAAAATTTAATTAAACCCGATTACACCACGAATAACTAATTAATTTATTCCAAGTTTGAACGTTAGGGACAAAACTACAAATTTTGAATTCACACGGACTTGAATTCCTGAAAGCTGCTCATGGATAGTAAGAGGATTTTTTTTTTTATCACAAAACTATAAAAAAGATTCGCAAAGTAGCGAATTCAACATGGTGACGAATAATGTTGAAAATCCGTGAGCTGATAGTTTCGGGCTCCTACGACAGCTCGGTTGTTTAATTTTCAAATTCACGCTCAACATTAAAAAAAAAATTTTTGTTTTTTTGCTGGTGCAGTATAGTACAGTGTATAGATATATCAAGCTCTATAAAAACTTGACTTGGCGCCAGAATGATTCGATATCTTTTAAGAGCATCATTTTTAGGTGGTTTTTAACGTACGCTTTGGTGTAGAATCGAGCCACTCTCAATATTGCCCGTCTGTGTAGTGGGAGTGGCTCAGATGGTAGATACGAGGGTCGACCTAACTTTATTGTATTTAATTAATTACTTCGTTCGATACCCGATCCTGCAATTTGTCCCCCTCCTCCCCCAGCCTTCTATCTCTCCGCCCCCAACTTTGCCGTCGCCGGTCTCTTCTTCTGCCCCCCCCCCCCCCCGCCCCGACGTTCCGCAATTTTACATAAATTCAAAGTCCTACAATTTTTTTTTCACTTTTCACTTATAGTTTTTATTATGATCGTTATATTCTTTGTGTATCTCTTGATCTTTTTTTTCTCCATATTTCTCTGCATATCGGCACAAACGCTGCACCGAGAAGAACTGGTAACCTGCAAAACGTTTGATGCAATAAACTGCGCATAACTTAGGCAGATATATGAAACCTCTGGCCCCCTCTTGCAAAGCAGCTCAAGAAACTCATCGACTCTAAGGACTAAAACCTGGAGTCTTGAGTCTTGAATCTCCAGGTGCTCTCCACGTGAGTATAACAGGAAAATAAGCAATACTTTAAGGGTATAAATCAGCGTTATAACACCTATCCCTGCTCGTGCAATGCTTGGCGAAGGGGAAAAAATGAGATAAAGAAGACGAAGAAAAAGAAGAAGGGAGAAAAAAAGCAAAGACTCGCGAAGCTTGAAATCCGCAAGCACGCGAATTGCTGTCAGCTGTTGCAGTTAACCAACCGAGTGAAAAGAAAAATTATACGGACGACACGTGTTTAACACTTTTGTAATACCACGCGTTATGACATCGGTAATGAGATTCCTGTAATACTAATTGACATATTACACTAAAATACGTTCAACATCACGAACCCATATCCCGTTTAATTTATTTTCATATAGTTATCTTATCTTAAATCTCAGCTGGGCGTTTGTCTTATTATTTTATTTCGGATGTTTGAAAATCGATACTTTTTTTGAACTTTATACATGAAAATTGTGTAACGAATTATTTTGAACTAACCATAACATGTTATGCGATTGGAAATGCGTCAAAAATAGAAAATATCACGATCAACCTTCAAAAAACAATTTTCTTCAATATTTGTTTTTCCTCGTTTTCTTCGTGTATAGTTTAAATATATAATTACACGACAAATTTTTCTACATTTTCAATATCTTACAGATGTGACTAGATAGATATCTACGCGTTCTCTTCCGGTTCATTGGCGTCATAACGGAGTATAGAGTTTATATTACCCAGCCTATCTCTAAAAGAAAGAAATACTATATGTGTACATGATCGTAATTAGTAATCATATTTTAATTATCCACGCGAGATAATTTTCTTGCGTTTTCGTTTTTTTCCTCTTCCCCGCGGTTTCATACTCATATCACATTATACACACATACATACGTACGGTACGGGAGAAACTAAAAAGATATGGGATGTAATATCTTTTCAGAAATTAAAAGTTACGAGTGCGCGCTGCGATGCAGTATAACAACATATTAAAGAATAAAGAAATCTTGATAATTATTGTTATTATAGAGATAATTTTTATTTTTTCTGTATTTCAAGTAAACGACTTCATTGCACGCTAGGAATATACTGTATACATGTATACATACGTGTACGCATGTGATATTTGTCTATAGGTCGGGTTTCGATATTTTTTACATAACGTGAATTAATATCGTGCCGTAATTATGGGTACACATAAGATGATTCTATTCTATTAATATTATCATTATTATTTTTTTATTTTATTCTGTTTTTAACGTTTATAAAGGAAACCTAATACTGGAAAGTTTCATAGAAGAATGTACTACACGCTTCTACCGACGTTAACCCGCATTGCGAGACTATTTGGAGAAGAAAAAAAAAAACATTTTGATATCGAAAGTCAATTTCTCTAAAGGTCTTTAAACCTGCAGGTCCTGTATGTCTTGTTCATTTGTTCGTTTTTTGTTTAAAGAGAATCGAAAATTATGCATCCTATATCGCTTGTGTGGGAGATTCCTACACCAAATTCTGCACGTTATGTAAAATAATTTGAGCACAACCACATACGTAAATCATAAGTCGCTATACAACCTCATCCAACAAACTTTTGAATCAACTATAGTTTTGCTTTTATTTTTTTTTCAACTTCTTTCAAGTGCAGGTGTAGGGATATATAGTTGCCCACAAACATCAAGTGTTATAAAACTGGAGAAGAAATAGAAAAAAAAATGAATAAATAAAAAAATGACACAAAGATTTGAGTGGATGTGATTTCCGGAATACAATAATGAATATGTACTACATATATACCGTGGTATAGTAGACGCATAAAATAGACGATAACCCTAGGAAACTACCTACTAGAAGTTTTTCTCTCAAGTACGCTGCAAATAGAAAAGATGAGACGATGATGACGGTGTGCAAGTCACTCACTCACTCAGGTTTACGGTAAACCGTATCGTGGGAAATCTAAACATCGGACAACTCAAAAAAAACCTCTCGAGAAGTCTTGGGTACGTACGTAGATTCATATATTACCTATGTACCTATATATTATATTATACATTATACCTATTTGTACGTGTAACTGGTATAACTCGCTCTTAAATAACATACTTGACTGAATAAATAATTCACGCTTTTTACACACGTATATGCACTATATGAGAGAAAAAACGAACGAATTTTAAAAATCACAACAAAGGATCAGATGATGCAGTTTGATTGAAAGTCTTCTTCGCGATTCGAAGCAACAAATGCGCTATGATCATGGTTTTGTGCGTGTGTTCACATCAAATGCATATATGTGTGAATATTGTGTACACGTAGTTATGTATGTACATATAGGCAATATTGAGCGTGTTACGAATCCTGCCAATCACGGGCTTGTAATCGATATCGCGCCCGAGGGATACCGGTTTCTGGAGAGGGGTAGGAAACATCGGCGATCACGGATACGATCGGAGCTCCGCCCCGGGCGTGTCTCCGGCCCGGACGATTTATAATGTTAATATCCTCGAGCGACGTACGCAACGCGGTTAAGAGTATAATCGAGTTGTCGATTCTCCTTTTTTATTTTTGTCTTTTTATTATTTAATAGCTGCATGGCTAATCAAGGGTGTCAATTTTATACTACGTTTCTTGCTATTTGATTAATTTATACTTTACTTTTTCATTCCGCTCTTCAGCAAGGGAAGTTTATGATGTAATTATATCCCCAAAGTTGACATTTTGGTCTCAACTAGATCTCAACGTTTTTAGGTATGCACAGAAAATAACCCCCAATCCTTTTTGGACGAAGTTTTTTTTCCGACCGATTACACTGCGATTATTTATTTATTTTTTTTTCATTCACGATAGGTACTTCGAGTAAATCAATCCATTCCCGAGTTTCACTTATGCAATTAATATAATAATTTTTTTTTTCTGCTATCCTAAATCCTGAATTACGAAACAACGAATCCGATATACGTGTGACGAAAATGTGAAGAAGTTTATATTTTTCAGATTATCTACAGTCTGAGGGATGAATTACTTGTGTGAAGTCTGAGGATTACGATCGTCGTCGTCGGTAATTTGCAGAAAAACCAAAAATCAAAAAAAAAAAGATAAAGACAAGTTCTCAGTAACAATGCAGATCTTGAGGGTAACAAAGTTGAGACCACCTGCATCATGTACCATAGTATATTTGCCTGTTTTGCATACGATATAAGCTTCCCGATTTTATAGTCTTCTTCATTCTCTTTCTAATTCCTCTCCTGGAGCAGAATAGGTGGCTACAAGAAGAAGAACGAGAGGAATAAGAAGAATGAGAAGTACTCGGGGAACGCCTCGGGGAAAGGAGAAAACAAAGTACAAGGAAGCGAACGATCTTCCAACGTTTGACTGACGTTAAAGACACGCGACGGTCCTAAAAGTCAAGAATATTGATGCGCGCACGCATCGGAGATCCAACCGCACGTACCGCACATGCCCCTTATTCTTTCTTTCTTATTTTATTTCTCTAATTTTTATAATCTTCGTCTTTGCAAACTGCTCAACAATATATTACACGGGATTTCTTTGATCATTCGTATCACGCAACATAGATATTCAATTGTCGGCATGGGTTAAGATCTAAAAACTATACTGTAAATATATGTGAAATCAAATAAAGACTTTCTAGTGACGATTATACGTTTTGCATACACTAAATCGTGCCGATCATGATGAATAAATTCTGGTACGTAAAAATATATTTTTTTTCTCTGTCCTTTAGTAAGTTCTTTTTGTTTATTACTTTCGATTGTAAATTATGATAATAAGCAAAAACTGTTACGTTGTTTAAGCAAACGTTTCACCTAAGCATATTATGTATACACACGTATGCAATCAATATAGAGAATAATATGTACGTCTCTATATACTATATACGTGTATTTGGTACATAACGTCGTGCACACGTCGGAGTTAGCGGTGGTATTTGCCGGTGAACAAGTTTGCGTCGTTGCTATAACTCTAGCACTGTAAATCAAGCCGGGTGCCAAGTAAGAGTCGAGTCCTTTGCAGCTCTCGAAGAAGAGATGACCATAGAGAATGTATATTATAATACCCATGTATGTGTATATGTTTTATACCTATGTATTATTAGGTTGTATTTGGTTGAGCTTGTGCATTTATAGATATGATATAGTGAATATTATTATTATATATAAAAACGGAATTACCGACAGCAGAAGCGCAAATATAAACTGAGGTAGGTATACACGGATTGTATTTCGAGATAGTAAGCGTAGGTATATGTTTAATTTTTATAGTCACCTTATCAATATTTTAATGCATGAATATGAAATGAAAATCAGCGGAATGAACTAAAAAAGGACTAAATAAATATTTTTCTCATACGTCATGGTAATTTGGTATTTTTAGGTATTCACAGCTACGGTGACGAAACTTCACGGTAATAACGACCGCGCGCGAGATCATTTTGTTTCTCGTAATTTTCTTCTTTTTTTTGAATTCTGTCGTTTCATTATCATTTTTTCTTTTTTAGACGGAAGAGAGGCAGCAGCTCGATCCTGCACCAGGTGCGCGGCGTAAGATCGTCGTCGCGGGCTATAAACGCGCCGATTCAAGAATCAAAACAAGAAAAATAAGAGAAGTGATCCTCGTGGACGTGTGCGGCTGCAGCCTCGTCATAATGCGTTTCTCTAATCCGGGCGTTTGTATAATCGTAAAGATCTGGGAACGCGGTACGGCGTTATCGAGGAATTTCGTTGGTCAAGATCGTAGTACCTTCTCTTATACTTATTCTCTTTTTCACCTTCCTCCTCTTCTTCTTCTTCTTCATCGCGTCTTCTTGAAATTCGAATATAGCCATGGTGCGAGGGCAGGAAGAAACGGCAGTGATGGTGGTGGTGGGTCATCTGAAAAGTGAACGCGGTGAACGTGTCCAACGGCTATTATAACACCTCTACCTGGTGATCTTGCGCAAGCCGCGCCCACGCCACATGCAAGGTGGTCTCGAGTCTCTCTTCTGATCTCGGTCCAGAGGGCCTTCTTCTCATTCTCCTTCCTCTTCTTCTCCTACATCTTTTCATTCTTATTTGTTTATTTGTTTATTTTTTTTTTTACCCCACTCTGCTCCGCACGAGACTACTTTGAGCGGCAAAAGAACTTCGGACACTTTTATGCCCTTAGCACGAGCCAAGGCGACACGGGAACCAACTCTTTGGGATTGAAACTAACCTCAGCATACACTCCCATCCATGCATTGCCTTATCCACTCTACACTCATACGTGGGTAGCGTGGGAACTCGTTCGGCTTGTAATATACAGGCGAAAGATATAATGGGAGAAAATATTACTTATTTCAACCATTATTTTATTCGTCATAATCAATATTGCGGAAACATATTGTATTGACGATGTAACTTCTATGAAAAGCACTTTCTTCGCGAGATATTGTTGTCGCCTATACTTTTCTCCTTATTACTATTCGACTTACTCACATTACCGTTTGATGAAGTCAGAAATGCTGGCGACATAGTGAATTGTACATTAAGAAAAAAAAAACAGAACTAAGAATCGACAAATTATTGAGAAAAGCATAGCGAACATGAAGTTGATGTCCTTATCGGGATGATCAAAAAAATCTTCTTTTTTGCTACGATCACATTTTTAATTTTTTCTCTCAACACCGATCGACCGAATATGAAAATTAGAATGTTGTTTAGTGTTGGTTTTTTGTTATCGTGCCTGAGTGAAGTTATCAGTATTATTTTCGCTTACAAATTGCAGGTGCACGCGTTTTGACTGGACTTTCACAAGTCATTAAGATTCTACTTTCCGTAGCTGTGAATCAAAAACCGAAGAGTAAAATCGATCTTGTTCTTCAAATATTTACGAGTATTCGAAGATTTGAAGAGAACGAGGCAAGAAAAAAAAAAAAGGAAATCATAATCACGAACATTCGATCGGTATAAAGAAGAAGGACAGCATCGCCTTAAAATTGGAACGAACTTAACTGCACACGTCTTCCACTGAGATATATAAAAAGTTTAAAGATCGCGGTTGTAAAGTAACTTTGAAGCTAAATCCCAGCCATCAGAACCCTTTAGATACCGTCGTAACTTATATTCTAGCGTATCCTGCTCGACATTTTTTACTGCCCATATATCATCTCTAGGTTACTCTCGCCCTTTACCTTTTAGGTTGTGCCGTTGTTCTTATTTTTCTTTTTACTATACTTTACCTCCGATTCTCTCATATGTAGGATGTAACCGTTGCCGTTCTTCCTCCCCCTACCATTTTCACAGTTTTGTTTCCTTTATCCTTTTTGTTTTTGCTTTTATTTGATGCGTTTACACCGCAGGGCTGCACAGCATTTCGATGTCCAAACGCCCAGGACGAAGCTATACAACTAATGAGTGTATTTCCCAATTTGTTCCCGCCAGATTAGCCTTTCGGAGTTTGGACGCTACATATATAGTATATGCATAGGTATGTAGGTATATATACGAGCTTAGAAACTGGACTGAGATGAAATATACTTTATGCTTTACCGAAGTCTGGCGGGGTCTTAGTTTCATTACATTTTTATGGATCGTAACTCCTCAGTCCTCCTATATGTATAATACATACATATACATTATAGTATATATTATGCAGCTAAAACGCGAGGGAATTTTTGAACTAGTTCAAAATGAAAAAAAAAAAAGAAAAATCGAAAAAAAAAACCTAACGTATACTTCATCGCTACAACCTTGATCTTCGAACTTGAGATCGGCTCCACGAATTAAAATCTATGGACAGTTACAGGTTTTGAACGTACTAACGTAGATTTCAGTTTAATAAATCCGTTGTTAGTGTCACTAGTGCGAAGCTTACAGAATTTCTTTACATTATGTTTTAACAACGTTTCATTCAATGCACACAGATCGAACTCTGATTGATTGACTGGATTGTTTTACTTCGATCACTAGATTCCGTCCGTTTATGTCATAATATTGAGTCTAAAACGAAGAGTTGAAAGAGAAATTAAGTGTCATATGTATATTTTGGAAATGAAACAAACTTCATTTCGTGAACTCACCTTCCAAGGTTCGCTGTTTGGTTCCCAACCTTCTACAGCGCATTGTGATTCCCTTGTTAAGTAGTATCCGTTTGGACAATCTATCGAAGATGATCCAGGAGAATTTATTATGCTGTCGCTGATGAATATTTTGTCGCTGCCGTAGCATCCTGAAATTTTTGCATCGTAGGACAATAAATATTTATTTTATATTCCAGTGAAGCAAAATTTGTTTTAACGATCATCGTTCCAAAGGTTTACGTCTTCGGGAAAAAACCGAGCAAAATTTAAAGGAATTAAATAATATTTGTCATAGATACGGATGTGAATGTGCGTATCGCTTACCTTCATCGTCTGCATGTCTACGTCGCCTTATTGTACGACATCGCTTTTGAATTCTTCTTGTACCTGGTGGACATGGAGGTACGCATTTGCCATTTACCGACTCCAATCCCCTTGCACAGCGGACTAGAATACAGTGCGTTTGACATACGGTGAAATGATTTGCGATGTATAATACGAGAAGTATGATTAAAACGTTCGTAGATTGGGAACTTCTCGCGCTATTAAAATTCATAGTTCACCAATCACTTCAGAATAATATAAAAATTTATCGGAAATGTTGAGTGAAAACACTAGCTAACTACTCCCGACCTCATGAGTCTGTGGAATGGTGAACCGCGTACTTCTATCAACACTAAGAGTCTGGCCACACACCACGATCACGTGTATCTTTATAAAACAAGAGCTGATCCCTCGTTGTAATCAAATGCGTACGAAATGGTGGGGATATAGAATTCTGAGAATCATAGATATGGTTCAACCACACATTTCATCATGACGTTGTTTCTTTCTCCACTTTACTACATTACCCGTCCCAGGAGCTTGGAAGAAGTCCGTACTATAGCATGTGCGACGAGTGGTGTCTGTTAATTGCATGTTCAAGTAATTTGTTATTCTGTAAAATTGAATCACAGATACTATGCGCACTGATAATGGGAGTGGTTCTCATTCGATGTTTGTAAGAAAGCACAAAATTAATAGAATAAGTAACTCTGTAAAGTTGGTGAGCGTCGATATTTTTGTATCTGGTTGGACGTATTTAGAATCACTTTTGTTTAGAACTAGAAATATTGCCATCCCGTTTGCATGCAGCCACATTGAAAAGTAGTAATGAAAAAAAAGGAATGAAACTAATATACTCATAATCAACCTACGTCGTCTTCATCAGTTGCATTTGACTTGATCAATGTATGTATTATTCTTATTAATACAGTTGAACATGCTCGCTACCAAACTCTGCAAAGATTGAGGTAAAATTGAGGCAAATGTGAATGTAAAGTATTTTGGACCAAACATGCAAAAATTGTTTACGTTTTTCTGTATTGTTTCAAATACTTTTTTTTTCATTTTATTGTTCGTTTTGACTTCGATTTTCTGCATTTGATTTATCGATTATTCAGTGACACAATATTATGTTCGCAAATAATTGGTAGTGGTCATTTAATTTGTAGGGTCTTTTATATGTAACCGGTTTTTTGTATATCGACATGCTATACACGTGGAGACTTAAGAAGC
This sequence comes from Athalia circularis, assembly GCA_963978495.1. NCBI lineage: Eukaryota > Metazoa > Arthropoda > Insecta > Hymenoptera > Athaliidae > Athalia > Athalia circularis. Next base: position 13,179,005 of record OZ021700.1, on the reverse strand, counting down.
GCTGGCAAGAGAAGACGTGATCGTTGATCGTATACGAGATGGTCGTTCGCGAACTCGAGTTTTGACACATTTTGACAACCGGGACCACACAGCGCGCGTGCTCGAATCGATTATCACAGAAAACCAAGCTCAGGATATATATACATATATTTATATCCACCTATATGTATTTGATCGCATGATGATCGGTTTTATATATTTGAAATATATGAAAGAAGTGGAACTTGTTAATAAGAAGTTATAATACCGTGCATTTTCTTAGAATAAGAACTTAATTCCGACTTCTGTGCAAATATCATTTACGCTTTTTGCACAGGTATCCGCATCCACAGCGCTTACTGCGATCTTTATATGTATGTAGTATATATACCCACATTGCGATCGGTATATTATATATTATTAAAATATCGAAATTAATATCAACTGCAGCGCTGTTTCTCTTGCAAGCGGGGGGTATAATAATACGGAATTCTTCTTCCATTACTACAGCGAAGATCTGCAGCAGCGGAATATGTGGCAAAAAATTGAAGTCCACTGCACCGATCTCGCATCACAATATCAACTCTCCTGAGCATGATCGTGATCGATCCTCCATACCGATCTAAATTCTACGTAGGCAGACGGGAATTTATATGTATAAATTGAAAGTAGTAAATAGAATTTAAGAAAAATCGGTATGAGAATTTTCTTGCTTGTATAAAATCCACCTACCTATGCCCGTGGCGTGACGTATACGTCAGAGCCCAAGGGTTGCAATATTATTATGAGCTACTGTTGAGTAAACGGAAGTTCTTTCTTCCTGTACAGATCGTACATAGATTCTTAACCGATTACCTTCTTTTCAGTGGTATGTATAGCATAATAATACAATATCCTTCGGTCTCAACTATTCAGCTATATGGATAGTGTACATTACGAGCGTATTGATAGAGATAAGATCGTAGCAAATGGTGCAAATAGAAACTCTACGATCATTTTAACATCGATCGAATCGTGCGGTTGATTTTCTATGGAACCAACCACCTTTTATTGTACGTATCCCACACTACACTCTACCACCATCAGCTGCCACAATCGCACAGAATCACCTATCCTTCTGTATAAATGTTTTGAGAAATCCCCCTCAGAAAAATAAAAAAAAACAAACTAAAGGAAAAAATAAATAAACTAAGAAAATGGTGGTGCGGTTTCAGGTGTGCAAAACCTAAACGTTATATTCATTTTCGTTGTTCAGATAATTCATTTATTTTTCGCACACCAATTGTGCATAGCTCCGTTGACATATAATACATGTATATGGTATAAAACAATCGCCGTAATCGGTTGAAACTCGAGCACATTAGCGTCAAAGAATTGATGTACGGCGTTAAATTATAGTCAGGATTAACTTGTCGGGAGGTTTTTTCAAAATCAAATAAACGAAAGAATCTTGACGACAGTCACATACACACGACATCTACGACGACGAAATGGGCGTACGAATAATCGCTGCAAAACGATCTCGTTAAAATAACATTGGCAACGTTTTAGCGCGTAGTTCAAATTCCGCGTCCTCAGAAGGTTACGTACCTTTAAATTATATACCCACAACTCCGAGCGGCTTCTCCACTTTTCAACTTGCTGAAAAAGAAGAATATCAGCCATACTTATACTATTTGCAGTACGGGAATTACAAGGGAGAAGAAACTAAACGAGATTTATTTGATCATCTCAAACGTACATACGTATGTACATATAATATATTTATAATACTTCTACCGATTTGCGAATTACGTTCTTCACTAGACACGCGAAATTATTTATTACAGGCGCCACGATCATGGTTAACTCGACAGTTCTCGAAAAACCCGTTATTGTATTACACACGCCGTTTTTTTTTTCTCCCGTTTTTAATTCGAATGAAAATTGCCGTAGTTCGTTTGTTTCCTTTCATTTTTTTGTCACGCACAGAAAAGTATACCTATCGCTATAATACGTAATGATATGACACATTATTATACTTTTATTATATCTGTTTAGGGTGTTTCAAGCAATTACCTTATACCCAATGTTTTTTATAAACATCCTCTACAATTTGCCCCCATCAAGTATACGTATAATATTCTTCAACAGCCCCCCACTCGTTTAATACTTTAAACCTCACCTGATCACGATCACATTAATGTACTTTGTTTTCTCTTTTTTGTATTTGAGGCGCTAAAAATCCGTCCAAATTGCACGGAGTTTTTAATTTTTACCATATTTATTTCGCTTACATTTTTTGAGTATACACAGTTTGTTGGTGTTCCGTCAAGTTTACTTCGGGTAGGATACGCTTCGAGTTAATTTTTCACACGCACTAGTTCTTACTTAGTTTGAAACTAGACTTCTTTCTTTCCCCATTTTTTTTGGCATGTAATTCTTTTTTCCTTTCTTTTTTTGGTTTCTTAACGGTGGGTAATACGATTCTCACGCTTCTGCTTCCGTCTAACATGAACGACACCTCCTCTCTGTTACGCTAAATTGCTGCAATTTGGACTATAAATACCGTCCTACGCGAAGTTACCGAGTTTATCCCATTATTAGAAACTAACTGGGTTAACGCCTCTTTTTTTTAGTCTTTTTTATTTTTTATTATTATCATTATAATTCTTTCTTACTGCTCGTATATACCCCATATATAAAAATCAAACGAGGAAGTAGTTTGAGAAAAAAAATTTACTCGAGAAAATCGGTTTGAACGAATGGGAGCTGAGTGAGCTGAATAAATAATATATACTATCATCATGGTCGTCGTTGTCATTACCATTGTGATGTCGGTTTATAATTCCACGAAGCATTATACATATCGATCTGGCAAAGATCAATATTGGTTTATAGATCACTCGATGACCGGATCAGTGTGATTCATATGGAATTATGGACTGATCTCATCAAACTGTTATAGCTTGTAACTTATTGACATTGAGCCAAAAAGGCGTGATCCCGAACGGCGAGCGATACGTTTGATAATTTTATATATTTAACGGCGCTGCTGACATCATCCGCTAAATTTGAATCCAACTCATTTCTCTATCTTACTTGTAGATTTTACACAATTTCTTTTCCTGTTTTTATTCATTTTTTTTATTTCCGTTCGAGTTACATAGTTCTCAAGTGTGACGCAATTTTTGACGAGTTTCAGTTTTTATCATTGTCGTTATCGCACAGCTGTGGAATGAAAAACAACCGACTTGTGACTTTCCTTGTAAAATTACTGTGTGAAAATCAATTCGTAATATCGAATTAGTATTATATAAGATACCTACAGCGGTGATGATGATCAATAATAACGTGCTCAGGTATATATTATTATCCAAGTATTCATTTTACTTCTATTTTTTATTTTTATTAATTAGTATTTTATTTTTTTTCATTGATCGTTATTCCGATAACGATGTATCGAAAGAGGATTATAATATATTATAGGTTCACATCGATTATGTAAAAACTTGTTTTAATGCATCGTGTGATTAAGTTCGCAAAGCATATTTGATATTTTCAACCGCATGAATACATACTTGTACGTATGTAATTTCATTTATAAATATATACGATGATCTTTACCTATATCATATTCAATTTTGCTTAGATTCATATCTATATACACATGAAATCAACTCTCGTTCACATTCATGCGGGTAATTTTATTACATGAAAAAAATATATAGATACGCAGATGAGTCGTAATTAACATTGATATCGGCGCTAAAATGAGGAAAAGTGTAAATGTTTTTTTGCTGTCTTATTCATTTAGATGAGCTCAATTTATTTTTGCTCCTCCTTGATCCAATATGTAATATCGCGTAGATTCTACATACATACATATACATATATGTATTTCTAATATATTCGCATGATTCATTTATACATATTTACGGTGAGAGGTTGTGAGATCTGAATGTCCTTGATAATGTCGCTTAATCTCGTCTTTATCCAACATCATCATCATCATCATTGATGGGTCTCGTGTACATAATATAAAACGCGCGAGATTGCGGGTAAAGAATTACGGATATACCACACATCTATTTTAATTAACATATTGAACCCATTATAAACACATACATATATTCGAAGATACGTGCATCTAAAAGTAATAATTGATGTTCTAGTATACGAATACACGACCACTTTTCTAGTGTGTATTACAACAACGATACGTGTCATCCTACTGAACAACGCTCATGAATTTCAAAGTTGAAAGCTCTAATCTTGTCTAGTTTGCGCTCCATAGAAAAATTTTGGAAAAAGAATTGGGAACAAGAAAAGGAAACCAGACAATATCCGAAGACTCTATTCGCATTATTAGTTAAAATTTAAAATGTACGTAAACTTTAGCCGTCGATAATTATAGTACGTAATAAAATGGTTGATTCATTAAACTATCGCACGCAGTTCCGTCGAATGACGATCATCATCGGCGTGCTGATCGAATCACTGAACGATTAAACCTTGTATTGTAATAGGTATAATATTGTGTGTGAGCAGATGCGGAGGTAGAAAATTTTCTAACAGGATTGGCGTCACATCCTAGGGGTGTGGTGAAAACACAATAATAATTCTCACCCTTCGACATCGGGTAACCAATAGAAAACACCAGATATAATTTTATACGACCAGATGTTCAGAATCCACTATACCTTTTAATGTTGTACAGATGAGGGGGGAAACTTGGACCACCACGCAATATGGCGTCGTTCTCACCTTTCTTTTTTATTATTCATTCATTCCAATCAGAGTACGAATTTTATAGTGCAAGTGGTAATAAGGTAGGTAGAGATATCCGAATGAGAAAAATGTAAATGCTAAAGGCACAGCAGTTGGGATTTTGAAAAGTCTAGGTCAAAAAGTGTCCGAAGATTTATGATATCTCGAAGACCGAGAAGAAAAAAAATGTGAGAAAGAAAAATTTTACCGCAGCAATTTATCAATAACTATCTCAAAACTGGATTTCTTCGCATTTTTACCAAAGAAACGAACTAGATGCTGCGTTGCTTTGTGTTCATTTTTCTTTTTTTTCTATTTAGATTTATTTATTTATTTCTGAATACGAGAGAATTGCTCGGTGAAAATTTACGGTGCTGACCTGAAAGAGAAGAAGATGAAGAGGAGGAGGCGGAGATTGCGAAAAGATTCTTTTCTTTTTCTCTTCTTTTTCCGTATAAGAGAAGCGGCGTGGCGGTTCGGTAGGTGGAGAAAACTGAAGGAAAAGCACTTGAGGTGTCAAAAGCGCATTGAAGAAGAAACCAAAACACATCCATTGAAGCAAAACGGTCCATTCATGGCGTACAATGGGGTCAGTAGAACGATGAAAGAACGTGCTTGACCAATAGACTGATCTTGGACTAGATCATCAGATAAATTTTACACCTCTGAGCTTTGTTAAAGATTTATTATATACCCTACCCTACCTAGTTACTATTTATGAATTTCTTTGTGCGGTTTTTATCCGTACAGTGTAATACGTAGTTGAATTTTCCATAAGCCACTTTTTCAGACAGTTTTCTGACCGCTGATAGTACAGAAAATGTATCCAAGTGCGACTGATCCTTTCATGCAAATTTACTCATCAGCCTTCGAATATCTCGATTATGATAAATGCGGTTCAATAAGTGAAGTTTCTCAGGTTGATTTTCATTACCTTCGTCAAGCAAGCTTATTCAAAATTCACTTCAAGTCTGATCCTTATGAGCAGTCAGATCAAATACGCGATGTGTGAATCCGAAACCCTTTCAAGGGGTCATCTCAGAAGATGCTCCATTTTTTGAAAATCGCCGGAGGCGCAGAATGGATAAAATAAATTTTTTACTTTCATCTGTGAAAAAACTTGCAACTATTTTGAATTTCCGTAAATGGTCGGTACATATATATAGGTATATATAGAGACTATTCGTCATGACCTTGTTAATTTGTTACGTTATATTCGATATATGGAACGCTACCGTATCATGTACACTTCAAACACATATTTATGTTTTGACATACATATGTACCCACTAAATATGTACGTACCTAAAATGTACCAACAAATTCAATGAAAAGCGGTGCGTCTCAAGCTGATATATCGTATATGGTATAACAGAGATACAGATTTATATCTGATTGTGATGAACTGCTAAGCTATTAATCAGAGGAACCCGAACAGCTGCGGATGCCCTTCGAATAAAACTTCAATATCCAATCAACGATCGCTATGGTGTTAACAACAATATATTATAATGCGGTAAACGGGGAAACGGAATAGACAAATGGATTAAGGTTAGAAACTCTCTTTTTAGTCAAGGACGATGATCCTTCGTACGATAATATTTTTTTCTTTTTCTTTTTTCTCTTGCTCAATCTCCGAGTCCAAAATCCGAGAGAAATGAAAAAAAGAAAACATATTCGTACGATCGTTTTCAACTCCGCATCTGTCGATCCCTGTCGCGGTATAATCTATGCTGCTATATATGGTGATCTCTTTAACCGTAACTGAATACACAAACTATATAAAAATCTATGGGAATTCAGAATGGATTGTTGTAGAAAAAAAAGGTTCGCACAGGGTCTAATCTGACGGGCAACATAAATTGGCGGGAACGAGTCTGTTCCAGGATAAACGAATAAACAGGAGAAAGAAAAAAAAAGTGTTGGGCGAATTTAATTTTTTTTCTTTTAATTTCTTCAACACCGAAACTAAACGGATTTTACAGTTGACTCTGCAGATGTTAGTCGCATGTAACGACATGTCGCGGAGTTGAAATAATCTGTTAATAGGTATGGACAGATAATATAGATTTGTACGAGGAATAAAAGTAAGAAAAAAATGTTCATAGAATCAGAAAAACAAGAAAAAAACAAAATGTAACGATTGAAGGATTTCGATTTGAAGTAGATGACGAGTTTCGTCGTATCGATACCGATTGGATATTAGCGTTTGCACGGGAGCTTTGCGTCGTATGGGGCGATCATCTTTTTTTTCGTATTTTCATCTTCGGCACGAATTACTGCTCCGTGGTTACAGGTCTGTCGCTCCATCGTTGCTTCTGCTTTCGCTGCTGCAACCTGCAGATAGGGCAAAGTGCATCGTAGTCTCCGGCAATATGGCGCCTGTTCTAAATTCAAAACAAGACACGCTACTTAGCATATAACATATCTTCCTCTATATATGTGTGGTGTGTATGTATATCGTACACCTATATTCATAAACCACAAAACTACCAAGCACGCTATGACATTCGCAATTCAAATTTTAACATTTCTATTACCATTTTAATTTAAGGGGAATTGCCATACTTCGATTATCTGCATATCGTATGTACACTTTATAACTATATATAACATCTATATAATTTATGCAGTCGAGAATTACGATCCACACAAATATACCTAAGCACATACATATTAATACTACCCTACGTGTATGCGATAGACAATTTTTTCTATAATGCCGCAGATGAGCGGTTCTTTTCCATATTTATTCATTACATGTGACGTACGTAATACGGTCCTTCGAAAAAAGACGTGAAAAAAGTAGATAATCGGAAGGAAAAAAAAAACTGGAGATTTGAACACCTGTGGATAATTTTGAAACGTTGAATAAAAACAGCCCCGATCTATGGGGTGAAAGTAGAACGTTACAGTAGTTACGAGTTCTTTTTTTCCACTTTTCCTTTCCTTTTCTATTTTTTTCCTGGGCGTAATAACGGGAAACGAAAGCGCGGGTGACACGTATACTATATACAGGTATATGAATATAAAACTACTACCCTGTAGCTAAGCGCCGTAACTAATTTCTCGGGTATTCCGCTACAGGGTGCTATAAAAAGGAGACCCTATATGTGTATAAAATCGTCAGGTATAATATCCCCTTTGACATATGCCCTAAAAATCATTGGTACCTACTTCAGGATAGGGGGGAAAAAAATCGGAAGTGGAGAATAATGCTTGGTTGTAATTGACGCGTCAGGAACGATGGCAAATAAATGCTCTTCTGATAAAGTAATGATGGAAAATACTGTTTTTTCCTTTTATCCATTTACTTATAAAATTTTTCAATTGCAGGGATACTTGCAAGAGGAGAAAGTGAGACGATTTTTTTACGTACATATTTGTGCACGTACGTACGTATACGTCATGCCTGGATTTTTGGAATCTATACATACAGAGACTATTTATTTAGGATAAAATTTGTTGGCGCAGTGCTGAATTCGGAAAGAATTTCTTTCGGAGAAAAAAAAAAACAAATCTACGCATCTATGCGCGTATAAAAATATATCTATATACACTGTAATACCAGGAAGCAGCTACGGTCCTAATTGGCTGTGACCCAGGGCCCCAATTTCTGTAGAAATAATTTTTACCCAAGCTGACAAAAGTCGTAGTTGACGCCAAGAATATATATATTGGGGCCTGCATCAGGGAGGTCCTAAAAAAGGTGATCCCTTTTTATATTCTTTTCCTTTTTCCATTTTTTGTTTGCTACCTGTTTTATACACCGTCTTATCGATCACCCGCATTTACCAACAGACACAGGACCAATATTTCACTTCCCCTCTCCCTCGTTGCGGAAATATTATTGTACTTCATGTTCGAAACCTTATTTAACGTTACGCGTATGCAATGCATGCACCCACCTATTTGTACAGGTTCAAGGCGACTTTATATCTATACGCGTACTTATCTCGAGTGCATCATCGCGGACCTGATGAGATAGATCCCCATATACAGTACGCGATCTTTTTATCCGGTGTGTCATGTATCTCGAAATATAGTCGGGCTTAGATATAAGGTACTGTACATACGTATAGTGTGTGGAGCGCTGTTCACGATCAATAGATCGCTGTAACTTGGATCAGTGATCCGATGATCTAGCAGCGGGATATCATGTTCCGATCATTTGTTCTATACGACGTTTATGTGGTTATATATATATATATATATACGTACCATCCGTACATATCTACTCGTATCAAAAGTTTATATAACATTTCAAATCCGTGAGAAATAACTATATACGTATCACATACACACGGATGCGAGCATATTTCCTATACAAATATTCATGGTGTTAGACTTTATGTTACACAATCGTACCTACCTTGAAACCATGTGAGATCACCTTTCAATACATATATACACATTGATTCTACATAGCAGCTGTTGTTCGCCGATATCAAAAGATTTGCTGATTCAGCATCTGTATGTACGTATATACATACATGTGTATATGCCCATGGTGATACATATATACATATATATTTATAAATATATAATGTGTACTGTATACGGATCATCTCTCGGGATAAAAATGCGCGCAACTTTAAACTGTCGAAAGAATTCAATGATTGATCATTTCCCTTTTTGCTTTATTTCTTTCTTTTCCTTCTTCGTTTTTTATTCTTCATGAAAAAAGAGGGTGGTTCACGATCCGGAATACCTCATTCACGATATGTCTTGTAGATATGCTCACGGGATCCGTTACAGTGCATTGCTGTGAAGTGAATAAATTTTCGAATTCAAAAATCCTGCCATTTACAATGAGAAAAATTTTCATATCAGTAAAATAAACGTATACGTAAAAATAACGCACATTTTATACGTCAATCAGTTCTACGGAGAAAAAAAAATAGGAAATTATTATAATCATAATATGTAACTCATGCGATCTTTACAATGTGGCTACGGAATAAAAAAAAAAAAAAATTTACGTCGAGCGACTTTTCTGTGTATAGTCTAAAATATAACGCATGTGTCTTTTTTTTCAACTTTTTTGTTGTGGGTGGGAGGTTTTTTTATCTCTTTTTTTTAACCTGTCCACCTCCACCACCATAATCATCACCATGATCCTTCGAGTCTCCCACCTGCTGGGAAAACGCTCTCGAACCTTGCGGCTATTCGGTTATTCGCTTCATCAATCAGGCAAAAATTCCAGAACCCCGCCAACACCCCTTCGAAAACCTTAACTGTATAAATATGTATAATATGTATGCGTGTGTATGTGTGGTGTGTATATACGTTATTTTTCAACACAGAGACCGATATTTTACGTATATGGTGAATGCGCATCGGGGATGCTCGCATTTCTTGTTTTTTTTCTTTTCCTGTCCTATTCGGTCTTCTACTTTATTTTTTTTCTTCCTTGAGGCGTAGGTGATATTTTATTGACTTTATGACGTCATTAATCTGATCGCGGACACGCCCAGGGATTTAATCGAGGTGCGACTTTCTTGTACCTCGCATCTCTCTGCATTATATACATAGCTAGGTAGGTATCCATCTACCTTCATTCGTCTTTTTATACCTGAAAGAGCAGCCTTTGATGCCGAGGCTATCAATTTTAGGTGAGTAGCAAAGATTCGTCGAAAAGGAGACTGAAGCAGAAGGACGTTTTTCGAGTCGTGTTCTACATTTTATACGTTCCACATGTATATTACGCGAGCGAGATGAATTTGCACGTCTATCGGTAAATGAAATCAGAATGCATCACGAAAATACATCATATCGAACAAACAAGAAAAGAAAATGAAAAACGATCTTCGATCTGCAAAGAATGTTCAATTCCCACCGACTTGAAAATATTTTGATTGAAAAATAGCAATTTTTTGCATCGAAAATGTATGGTGTGAATAAGAAATTTAGATTAAAATCTGTAGCTTGGTGAGCAAGTAATGGCGGATATCTATGAATATACAAAAGATTTTTTTGTCTCTCTCTCTCAAAAAGATGCGTTCAAAATCGCAGGAAGAGACGAGGAAATATTTTTGTACATTATGGGGTTAGTATCGAATTGCAGAGTCCATGGGACTCGAGAGTTTCGATATGGACGTGAAATAAATACACGATACGAAAAAAAAAATTCAACCCTCTGTGTAAGATTGTTACAAAGAAATTATTGTTGTTGTGTTATTCTTATACGATCGTATATTGTTGCGCTGTGACAGGAAGTAGAGATTTCAGAGTATGGAAAAACGGATAAGCGACCGCAAGATTTCTTTCGTCGATAACAAATTTTCGTACGTATTTGTATGCGTTACATAAGAATTGAAAAGCGTTGACATACATATGTAATTTTATATGCGGGTAAAGGGTTTGAAAGGATGATGATTACGCAGATGTGGTGCAGATGTGAAGATTTTTAATTCAGACTCGACAAAAATTCTCTCAAATCCTCACAAACTGTGATACATTTCCTATGATCTCAATTTTTTTTCGATTATTTTTTTTTTCTTTCTCTGTATCAAATGTTTTGCTGAGTCAGTCACAGTTTGTTTGCAGTTATGAAAAAACAAAAAAAATCAACACACCTATTCGAAGTAACTTTTTTTTTTTCTCGAAACTCGATGCATGGAATACGAATTTCTTGAAAATTCGAATTCAAATTATCCAAAATTCAGTTCTCATACAAACAATTTCTTTCTTTGTCGTACTGGAATCCAAAAAAAGAAACTTTCGGATCGAGAGATATTCTTCAGATAAAGTTAGGATCATCAGAACATACCGACCCGATCAAAATTAAGATGAGGAAAAAAACTACCAAAGACATCTAAAGAAGAAAAATGAGTTGAATCAATCTGACGAAATTAAACATTCAACTCTCACGAATGACACAGCAAAACGTTGTTCTTGATAAACGAGACGCGAGATATTATATGACCTCTTGTTTGTCGATTTGAAGGTATCAATGTCCATTATGACCCATGACCTAAAACATTGGGACAGGGACATTAAACTAACTAAACGGATTCAAAGTATTCTCCTCTCTCTTTGTTTCTCTTTTTTTTCTTTTTATTGATCGCGATAGTGGGCGACGGCTGGCAGGACAGACTGGTGTGCGTATACGTTTATTTCAAGTAGATACAATAATCGCGGTATAAGCGTACCTATATATTTACATATATTATTATACATCATACAAATCAAATTAGCCGCGGTCTAATTTGTCAAATAATCATCATATTGTACAAACAGACGCGATACGTTAATGCGAATGTTGAATTGATCAGATGCACGAATATTCATTTCTTTCGATTTATAGGTTGTCTTTTTTATTTTTTAGTTTTTCTTACGTTACAGCAAACTTAGCTATTATACATATTATGTGGTGTAGCTGCGAATCCTTGACTGGGGTATGTGTATAGGGTGATTTATCGCAATTGTGTCAGGGCACCAAGGCAAGATCACCAACTTACTCTTTGCGTCGGTATATATTATTGTATAAGAAAAGAAGAAGAAGAAGAAGAAGAAGATGAGATACTATTAATAATGATAAATAAAGTTATTCGCAGCTATATGTACTATGAATACATACTTATATGTTACATGTATAGTTGTGCAGGTATCAGGTATGCGCGCCTTTCACTAGAATTCTTATGGGACCTCGCGTGCCACGGATGTAACGAATAAAACGGATTAATTGATCAAGAAGATGATCAAGAAGAAGACGAAGAAAAAGAAGAAGAACCTCCTGCAGTTATTATCATTATTATACAAATCCATAAAGCATAAGATTTTGATTAAGGATCGTTTACAAGGAAATGAATACTGCCTCAAAAATATCCCGACGATTATTTATTTTTGTTTTTTGGTTTCTTCTCTGAGAAAAATTTTTGTTCAATGTAGCCGCTTCCGCCATCTTTTTTATTTTGTTTTCTCGAGAGATATTTATTGGAGATGACGATGTTATCTCCAGTTCCTAATTCATTTCCTCGAAGGCCATAATAATGCAGTTGTTAATCACATCAGAATGATTTCGATGGTGATCATTATTCGACGTATATACATACATGGGTACATAACGTATAGAAAACGTTGATTTCGTTACGACAGAATTGTGCGAGGCGCGGGCCGCGACGTTTGTAACGGCAGAGATTCTTTTTTTTAATTGCCTCAAATATTACACGGGCGCGCGTACGCGTATGAACATATATAAACCCGTGAACCAAAATCTATCGGAGTGAAGCTGCAGACCGATCAAGCATGTGATCCAGTCGCGTTACATATATGTGCGTCAATCTGATCTTCGATCGGATTGATCATTCGCCTAATAAGATCTTCCTTCGCGTCATCGTTATCCAGCAATATAAACACATTGTCAGTTAAAAGTGATATACAATATTTCACTTTTTTTTTTCTTTCATTTTCATCGTTACTATCTTCTCGGTTACTTCTAATTTTTTTCTTGACGTCATCATCGCGTACCATTATTATTGATTGATTGTATGCGTGTGTGTTTTATTTTATTTTTCACTTGGGATATCGATAATCGATTGTCGCAATTATCGAGTCGAATAGTTATTTGGATGTTATATTATTTTACGTCACTGCTGAAAAATACGAGACAAAACATAACTATAACGGTGTGAGCAGAACGACCTTGACACAGTGAAAGAACACCCCTTTGATTTTTACCGTGAATTTTTCCTTCTTCCTGAAACCCCGTGACCCAAATTGTACTGAATTACGGTAAACTCTCTGCAGCACCACGCTAGTTTCATGGTAGTATACACGGTAGTATGGTGTAGTATCATAAAAAGTGAAAAACCGTAACGAACAATGTTTCGAAATATATTAGAGGATAGGACCGTTCTACAATTGTACCGTTTGAAAAATACGGAGCACCGTTAGTCCTTAAAAACTGAGAGAAAATTTTTATGTTTATAACCTGCAACGGCCCTCGCCGGGTGTTGTGATTCTCGAAAATAAGAAAGTATTTTTTGAAAAATGTATAGGTAGGAGGAAAAATTTTTACGACCAAAGAAATAGAAGAGCGATGGCGAAGTGGCGAGGGAATAGGGGGAAGTACCTGAATGCATATTTTTCGGTTTTACAACTCTGTTCTTTCCTCTGCACTCGCGCGCTTTTATTTTTCTATCTATATAGGGTTGTAAAATTTCATGTTATTAATCCCATCGGACAATGGAAACAATGCCAAGTTTAGAATGGGTCGTTATCGATTTAGCCAGGTTCGTTGTTGCTATTATTATTATTATAATTATCATCATCGTCGTTACTGTTGTTATTATTATTGAAAGACGGGGGGTTAAAACGATGTAGGTACAATTTACTTGGAATCGTATTTTAGGTACCCAAGAAATATTTCACAAAATATTTTTTTTATTTCAGTTATTAGGGTTATACGGTTTGGGCGAACTAAAATCTGAAAAGCAAATTGGAATATTGGAGTAGGTATGCACATAGTTATATAGATACAGATATATAAAGTAGAATACCCTGAGCTAAAACGATAAGCTATGGGGGTCGCACGGTATTAGAGTGATCGTAAATAGATTTTATTTTATGTTTCTCTTGGATTATTTTGAGCATAGTTATAGTTCACCTATTTTTTATGTTTTTGTTTTGTTTTTTTTTTTTACCAACCTGCCAAATAGTAGGTACAACTACGAGACAGAAATGAAATTTTGGGATTATTTTTGAACTCGTTTTATAGGGACAGAGGGAAAGTCTCGGTAATTAGGAAAGTACGTTCTTAGCACAGGGGTTCTATAGATGTTTATAGGGAATTTCCAAAAATATACATGCGATATTGTTCTATTTTTTTATTATGATACAAATCACTAATCTGTCCACGGCAGAGCTACGGTTGACTTGTGAACGAAAATGTGTCTATCCAAGAAAAAATGTTGATTTCTACTAAAGATTTTGAAATCTTTCTCACATCTTCATTAATAGTGCATCACGCCTCCGAAGAATATCTGCATGACTGAAGATCCAAACGAGCGTGAAAACAAAAATTATCTTTTATATATACCTGTGTGTATATATACCTGATAATTTCAACCCTGACGTCAACCTAACCTTACCTAACTAGTAGAGTCGAATGAGAGACGATAAAAGATCTTATAATAATAACAAACGACTAACGATGGCGTATTCAGAACGCACATGATCACACGATTTTTTTATAACTATACATATATATACGTATCGCGCCCGTTTGCCCAGGTGACACGCAAAAATCTTCTCTTCCAACCCCTAACTCACGCTATGACTGGACTAAATTTTATGAACACGAAGACTAGTCCAAAAAACCTCAACGGGCTAATTCGAAAAACGAAGAAAGGGAAAAGGAGGAAGAAATAAAAATCGAGGTATGTATACCAAAGGCTGCTGCTGCTGCTGCTGCAGTAACATAAACGTTCCTTTTCCCCAAACAATATTATGTGCTATGTCATTCACATTTTTCAGGACCAAGAACTACCCGCATTGTGTCGGAGTTAGAAAAACTATTCTTCGTTCCTCTTTCTATCTTTCTTCATTTTCACTGAGTTTATCTTGAATCCATTCTCAAAGAGGGCGCGTGCAAATGTAGCAAACTTGGAGAAAAATAGGAAAAAGGATACCTCGTGTATAATGGCGACTAATTTTGCAATTTCCGATCACACCTCGTCGATTATAATCATGATGGATCCGTGAGTGAAAGCCGAAAAACCCTTTGACGAAATTCTCATTATTCTCAAAGATGGTCAATCTAAGGTGTCCATATTATAAAGCCTTGGGCGATAATCGTACCCGTAATAATTGATGTCGGTTAACGTCTTAACAATTTCCTGTCGACGTTTTCAAGATGATCGGTTTATGCTGCAGGCTCATAAACGAATGCATAGTAGGTGTATACATACATGTATTATATTTTTGAAGACTGCCCAACGCACCGATCAAGAAGTAGACGGAGAAGAAGAAGAAAAAGAAAAGGGAGAGAAACCAATCGATAATTTTTGTAAGAGACTCTCTCACCTCCTCCAATATATTCTTTGACTCATTACACTTTACGTCTGTCAATCCAATTGGACGTGTTTGTTAACGCGCGAGAAAAATTCGAAAGAATATAATATAATATATAGCTATATATATATATATATATATATATATATGTACGTACCTACCTACCTACTCACCTACCTACCCACCTTGTCCAAAAGGCGACGGTATAATATCCGACATGACTTGATGCACACGCGGACTATAAGGTATATCGAATATATAATAACCTGTAATTTTGAGTTTTTATTTAAATTGCTTGTATACCAAATTTAGAGATTATAACACGTCACCATTAAACAAAATATACGAAATTTGCATACGCGGTAATCAACAACGACATCATCAATTATACCCAATATAATTATATGTAGGTCATTCTTTCTAAACACGAAGCATCTGATCTTGGACTTTGTTCAATTTTTCTGTAAGTGTCCAAGGAACTTTTTTCTATCGAGAAATAATCATTTCGGATGGATTTACAGATTTTTTAAATAGAATTACTTTTCATCTTTCCTAAGCAAAAAGTTAATGAATTTGCATACAGCAAGATGAGGACGTTTAGCTGCGATTTGAGTCGAACGGATTAATTCAAAAACATGAGATAAAAATTGCTTGGAGTTGGAAAAAAGTCGGATATCATCGGATACAGTTTCAATCAGAATTCTTCTTCGCAAAATACATACCTGATATCACGTAGGGTGGGGCGGGGGGGGGGGGGGCGAAGGGAAATGCGGCAGCTACACAGTTTTGATCTTCAATTTTAATTTTTCAGTTTTTTTTCTGCGGGTTTCGGTCTCACGGTGATGATATCGTATGTATTAACGTATACGTATACGTATAATATATAAATGTAGGTAATATATATATATTACAAACGTGTATATATTTCAACCGATGCGCAGTAGGAGCCTAATAAGATGTAACTAAATTATGATTGGATTCATCATCATTGCGCTGTATGTTCAGGGGGGTAATACATGTATGCCTATATATATATATATATATATATATATATACACGTACATGTCTAGATACAGCCGGTCATGAATTGACGATATTAACTACAAAACGAATAAGAATTATTTACCTATACCAAGGGACAAAATATTCGCGTTCTCATCATTTCAACTGACTCAAAACCAACCGATATAATGTACCCACAAGCCCAGACGATTTGATATACCCATTCGATATGAGTGATTGCTAACTGTAATGTACATATACCTCACTTAATTGTGTAAACTTTTAAATGCGTGTGTATTTATACGTATGTACGTATATTCACACATATGTAGAGACAAATAACCAACAGATCACATGTATATATATTTGCTACAGCAAGACGGAAGCTGAACTCCTACTGGGCACTTTTCAATCCTCTAAAACTGATTTTAAAAATTGTGTATTTACGAGCAGCGTACAAAAAAAAAGCGAAGAGCAAAACGCGAAGTTGATTTTCCTCGCTTTCTGGTTCAGGATGATGTTTATCGTTAAGTATAACATTCATTAACATGTGATGATAAAAAAAAACTAACAGAAAATTGAAATTGAACGTAAGTAGACAAAAAAATAATGAATAAAAGTGAATACCCATACAGACGTACATATATTATATACTATGTAATATCTAGCCTTAATGATAAGGTTAGTTATATGGTTTTTGAATTCAGGAGCTGCAGGTTTCCAGACCGCAGACCGAAATAACGTACGTTTCTATAGGACCACCCCAGCAGATAATTGTCTTCCGCTCGCCGCAGACACCGGGATTCATCTTCAGCGCGGCCTTCCGTCTGTTGATGCAGAAGCAGCACGTTGTCTTCTGCTACAGTAACTGCAGTCGCGGTTATTCATTTATTTATTTTTTCTCATTTCAAATATATGTGTATTCCTCTTTTTATTCTATTGTCCGCCCGTAATCTGCGTTGTGCTTGACAGCATAGGTATAGCTGCAGATCATAATTTAGATCAAAGAAAAGAAAGAAGAAAAATTTGCTGATCCTTTTGACCAAAGAGAAAAGTGACTTTTGAAAGAGATAAGAATAAGGAACCGATCCGTCTCAAGCTTTACAAGTTTCCGAGAATTTTTCTTGTTACATATTTTAGGTAAAAAAAAATTTTCTGGTCAAAATTGAGACTTCAGTTTTCGCTTCCAGAATTTTCTGATCGATCACTTATATGCGCCCGCCCGCGGCACGGTAGCTGCAAATTCTTTGGAGGTTTATTTTTTCTGCCGTCTTTTTTTCTTTCTTTTTTTTTGGTTTTGTTTTAACACTACCAACCCACCTTATACACCTACCTACCTGTTACGGCTATATTTAAGTCACAGGTAGAGAAAACTTCGAACCCTGTAACCTCTAAACCAAAACCTGTGTAATATGTACAGACTACTTTTGCTCTTCTTTTTAGTTATTTTTTGCATTCATTATTACTGCGCGAAATTGTCCCGATCCGCAACTTGGACTGGATCACTGAATCACGATCATATAATGACCCCCAAGTTATATATCTCACAGTCATTTTCTCTGATTGATCTGATTAGCTGGGTTGCAGATGTTGTTCACGTTGTTGTAGGGATGTGCAGCAAACCGGGAATGGAATTGATAAACGGAAGAGAAGAAAAAAGAATCGAAATCGAAACCGATCATCAGGTCGTCCGGTAAATGAGCCGGGCAATCTCAATCAGCTTCTGAAAAAAATGCAAAAATAAAAACCGGAGAACACTTAAAAATGAAAAAGAAATAAAATGAAAAATGAAAAGGAGTAAAAATAAAATTACATCTGTAATAGCTTCGGTGCATTGAAATATTAAAAATCGAGTATAAAACCTCCCACGACGAAGATCGTGATCGTTGGTTAATACGCTGATATTGAGATCGTACACTGCTAAAGTTAGTTAGCAAATTCTATGCTATTCTTCCAGAAGAATAATTAGAAAAATTTCTAAATTTGTTAATCATTATAATTTACGAGGGGGTATAGAATAACGTGTGTAAAGTGGATCGTGCAGATCGTGGTATACATACATGTGATTTTTAATTGGAATTTAATTTATAGGATCGTCCCGATATCTAATTCTAACCCATTTAGTTCATGATGTATAAAATAATATAACGCCTCAGGATAAATATGTTTAGAAAAATATTTGGCCTTAGGAGTATTCTGTAACATATAAAGGTATATATAAAGGTATAAAGCTATATAAGATGTGGACTATTTACGTACAGGGAGGAGGAGTCGAGGCGTTTTGTTCCACGTTTCCCACAATTAATCATTTTACTGGTCCGAAACAATTAGTCTGCTCATTAGCTATACCAGAGGCGGGTGAACATCACTCTTTTAAACTCTCAAGTCACGTAAGTATAATACAGAGAAATTTTACTAACGCAAAAGTTAACGTGGATTTGCAACAGTTTGCAATTCATCCTCAATAATGTAATAATTACACTACGCCTAAAGTCAAAGTTCAGCTGAAAATAAAACAAAAAAATAAAATGGAACAAAAGAAAAAAATTATATTTCTCCGATCTTTTAGTCTTCCTAAGGCGTTTGTGGTTTAAATACCCACCTCCCCCGTGCCATAAAACGTCTGTCGCGGGGGTTTGTGCGTTTCTTTGAAGAATGTTGCAAAACGATTCTTGATCATTTACGATCGTTTCCGGTTTGGGTATCTAATACCAAACCCTTGGTGGTCCGAACGGATGTTTACGGAGAGAAAACAGACTTCGTTTGCTTCCAGACCCAGCAATCATCTTACTCCAGGCGCAAAATTCGCCATCTCACATCTGCAGTAGGGAATTATTTCGACGATCTAGAATGATTGGAGAAAATAAAAATTGATGATACTAAAAATAAAGAAATAGAGGAAGACGAAGAGAAAAAATGGGGGAAAAAAGACAGAGGATGAAGAAAAAGAAAGTAAAACGCGTCACGATCAAAAGAAGGGAGGCTTACCTCAGCTGAATTTAACCTGGACTTCCCTTACCTGAGGAAATCGTAGTCGGCCACACCCCTCCGCCCAGAAAGGGAGGTACACTTTTCTTTCTCTTTCTCTGGGGACAGCTACCGCGTGTGAAAGTCCCGGCGAAAATTTTCTACTTTTCTACTTTCTCCTATAAAGAAGCGGAAAACGTGGAAACTCCAGTTCAAATTTGATGTGCAACACCAGCGATTTTTAGGGAAAAAGACTCAAATAAACAAAACGCTCACAAATTGTTCGTCTTTTGACATAGATTAAATCTATTTGAATTCCGTAAAAGCGGTTTCATATTATGATTGTTGTTATTATAATTTATTAATTTATTTTTTTATTTCTTACACATTACGGTGCGCGAGGAGCACAATATATTTTTTATATAGCATCACTCCGCGTAGTAGGTACTGCACATCAGGATCATTTTGATTGATCGGGCAATATGGCGAGGGAACCCCCCGTGGTTCGTGCATTACTGGCGTACGACGTGGAAAAATGATCGGATTGAGACGCACTCATCAATCGCACGCTTTACCTTACTCTACCTTACCTTACCTAACCCTAACCCTAACCTGAACTTACCATACCTTACCTCTTCTTCTTCTTCTTCCTCTTCTCCTTCCTTTTCTTCTTCCTTTTCTCCTTTTTATACTTTAAGGATAAAACCAAAGCGTCTACAGATACAAGAGTAGACGCATATCTTGAGGCGTTACTCTCCTTCAGATGAACCCAAAGACCATCCGACCGACCAGCCAACTTAGGTACAAATTACTATACATATATTGAGGTCTATATTAGGGAGAGTGAAGACCGACGCTGCTGAGTCTTTTTGATAAATACTCCTTGGAGGAAAATAACATCTGATCATCGAATAGAAGAGAATCTGTGAAACATGAAAGGCGCGAGCATTAAATAATATCGATTATTTGAGAATAAAAATTATCCTCAAAACAAGGATACTTGACACTTTTAGTTAGGAAATGATCGTTCTCAATTCAAGCATGAAATCGAATCTGAAATGAGAACATCTTCTTCTCGGTGCGGTTTGGTAATTTTTCTCTCTTTTGTTTTCGTGCACGGTTATATGCGTGCGTTACGGAAAAAAGCACTTAAACGTCGAACGATATCAAGTAAAACGTAACTGTTTCGAATTTTGTTTCAGCACGTTCAAAAAGCTCTTCATATCTTTCGATTTATTTCACCTTGGTCACGAATCTTCACCCCTTAAATATTATCCTTTGCGTTTACGATGGGCGGGCCAATCAGTTTTTAAGTAACCATACAAATTTATAGTAAAATTATTCTGAGTAAAGTAAACTACTCTCGGCATCATGGCGACTTTGCCTGTAGAAGCCATTTTCAAACGACGAGCGTGATGATTTAAGCTTATTAGGTGCCACTGCAGCGAGAAGGGTACTCGTCGAGTACTCGTAGTACATGCGTGTTGTATAAATGACGTATACATATAAAATGTACCTATATACGTGCGGATATATGCATAATGTAATGCGAAACGCCTATGTATTAAAATTGCGAAAGTGTTGTGCGTACTACATTTTGTGCACGCCCCGATCGACCAACCATACGGTACGGAGTTGCGACGCGGGTTCGTTGTTGGTGTATTAAAGCACCGAGCTATTAAGAGGACTCGGTGTATAATGTACATTATATGTAGTACACCGGGTATACAATTATATCCGTTTCTCTGTATATTATGAATTTCTATCCATAAAAAATACATATTCATGTATGCATATTATAAAAATGTATAATATAGATATACATACACGAGTATCAAAGGTATACGTAACGACGATGTTAAACTGTATGGGAGAATATGAGCTTTGAACTTTACCGGCATAGTTTAAGGATCGCCATTCTATTGCAATATGTCCCTTAGAGTCAAAGATCGGATGAGATGAAATGAGCTCTCTCGGTAGCTGCTAAGTCTGACGGTGATGCTGATGCTGCTCGCAAAGGAAATGCATATATACGTGCACATATATATGTATTCAACGTGTGTCTGTTTATTCTGTAATACAGAAATAATGCGAAATTACACCGAGCATAAGATATAGTCGGTGTATAAGAATCATACGAACGGTCGGGTCTCTTGACTTCAGCGTTTATTCTCTATACTGTAATCTGCCAGTTTCTTATAGATATGACTTATACTACTTGTACAACTATGGGGTATGTTTTCAGGACTCTCTTGTCGGTTTCATATGCTCGTATATGCTGTATACCTATATACATACTCGAAGAAATTGACATTACATTCAATTCATTATTGAACATCGTTCTGTCATATTGATGGATAAGGTTGTTTTGCGCCCACGACCTGCAGCAAAATACGATATCGTATGGAGACCTGTAGGTATGGGTGTATATACCAGTTATATATATATATGCAGCAATATTTCAGTAGCTGATCGTACGTCAGGGGGAATCTATTCCATGACTATGACTTTCTTATTTAAACCATCGGTTTCTGATCTGTAGCCTATCGAAGAAAACGTGATCTCGGATCACGATATTTCAATTAAACATTTTTCAGCCGATGTACGTACACAGCGAAACAATTCGTTTCTACGTACATATCAGACCGGTTCTAAAACGTGACAGAAATTTCAAAATTTCTCGATCAATGCTCTACATTTTGATTCCTAAAGATGTAAAAAAGAAAGAATAGGTTTTGGAGAACGTTCTCCTAAATTTGAGGAAAGTGAATTTTACGGGATGTGCAGTGTACGAATTCAAAGAATCAACGTCATTCTGACGGATAATTTTTCTCGACAAATTCAAAATTTGTGGATTTTTTTCGTCGAATAGTCTTATATAAAATAAAATATGAATTAAAAATGGAAGGAGTTGGACGTCCATCCAAATGACACACTATGTATGGTACCCGTATGATCATGAATAAGACGCGGGGAATAAGAAAATAAAAATGAAAAGAAAAGAAACAAAAGAAAGAAGAAATTTTGTGGCTGGTCTCCAAATGCAGGAGTCGTGTAGCCATTACGGAATGGAAGCTAGAACATTCAAGTGTCGTTTATATTATTTTCAAGACATTCGGCCCCGTGTTTCTCCGCGTGTAGCAGGAGCTCTCCTGCCAAGCTATGGCATTGTTCTAGGCGCCCAGTGATGGACGACGGTCATTTGTTATATGGCCACTCCAGGGCATACATCAAGAGATGAGATACCCACCTTACCTTACTTTTACGCTTACGCTCTGCACCTTACTTACTAGTCGTACATATAGTTGTAATATAATACATAGAAACTGTGCAGAGACTACTCACGAAATGCTCTCTTAGTTACTCCCATTGTAACTAAACTTGCTCGGATTAGCTACTAATTCAACATTTCTTCATTCGTAAATTGCATCATTCGTTTAAATAGTCTTGAACAATTTTTTTTACCTCTTTATTTTCAACATTTATTTATTTTCTTCCTGGTGGGAAGGATTTTAAGATAGTTCGCCAAGACGGTCCGTGAAGATTCGGTCCTCCACTTAGTCAGTGATGAGAAGAATATAATAAGAGGAAACCAAAAAAGGAAGAAAAGAAACGAGAAAGAAAAGATGAGGAGTTGTAGTGAATTGAACCATGAGGGGTCAGGTTAAGCTGTTGAAATAATATTAAGCGAGTAAGTTAAGTGAGTATGGCAAACTGAATAGCTTCATTTTATCCAAAGTTGCTTTTAACTGGACAAGTTATTTTGCCGAGTTTCTGCACTGGTTATTTGAGAAGTATAATTGTTCTATTTCTTTCCGATGATGATGACTAATCCCGAACCTGGAGATGAGAGAAATAATGATCATGTGTCCTTCCGGTTCTCACCAGGTCTAATCAGGACCTTTTTACGTTTTTTAATCCTAACAAATGGAATAACGTAACCGTCGTTGAAAAATCTTGGGCGGCTACGCATAAGGGAAGAATAAAAAGCCATATTGCTGCCAGGTGCCCAGTGACGACTGCACATGCAGCCTACGTCAGGACGTTGCCGACCATATAACCTAACTTAACTTTACCTTGCCTTACCTTAACTTATATTCCTCACCGTGTGCCGTGGTGGAACGTCATTAGAGGATGAAAGACGTGACAAATGACGAATGTCGGATCTTGAATAACCAAAGGCGCCCCATAACGCCGCCGCCCCGTTTGTTTGTGGTCACATTGTTGTGACTTCTGACTTTTGACGCGAGGTGATCTTTTCCTCTCTTACTCTCTCCTCTTCTTTTCTTCTCTCTCCTTTTTTTCTTCTTTTTCTCTCTCTTACTTAACTATCCGACTGTGTGAGAATATTAGAATAGCTCAAGATTTCAGAATCATTCGCTATGCATCCTTATGGGGGAAACCACCAGCTATTTCTATCCGTTTTCAGGGCTGTTTTGACTTCTGACGATCACGGTTGACGAGCGATTGTACTTTTTTCAAGTATACTTTTATTATTCTTATTCAGGACGGCAAGGATCAGAAAAAAAACGAGGATCAAGAAAAAAAACATAATAGAAATCATACCTGTGTACACGTTGTTAAGTACACCATGTACTCTCGAGTTAGCTATATCTGCACGCACACATAGAAGAATAATATAATTCTCATCGTGCGCAATTTGATAAAAAAAATAGGTAAATAAATAAATAAACCGTCATATTAACGCTTTCGGACCACACACACGGTAGCGAGGGATATATTTATTGAATTGCCGTCTCAATCTGCCGATATTTTGCAATTACATCAGATGGAGATGTGCCATTTTGGTTTTGAGTTTCCTCGTAATATTGCCCAGTCTAACACGTATCTTCCCACGATTGTTCGGAGTCTTAAAGGCGAAAGTAACCGAGATCCATGTTAACATCGTTTGGTGCTAATCGTTCACGTTTTAGCCATAAGCTCTGATTCACTACCAACTGAAGTATCTTTACGGCATTGTTCTATACCAACTTGCGAGAAACGAGAATCGCGGATCGCTATCTTAACTAGCCTCGTGCAGAGTAGTCTGGTAGCTAGAAGATGCTGCAGTTCCGTTGTTTCACCGCCGCCAAGAAACTGCCATTATATACATATACATATATACCCTTATACCTAACTTATATACCTTCTATTATATACCAAAGCTAAACGCCACTAACTCCACTCGAAGAACACGCTTGAAAATACTGAAGATTAAACCACGATAACTTTACCTAAGGTGTGAACTTATGACTCGAACGCCCACGAGACGCCATACACCCTATATATGGATGTTAGTATGGTACATCGAAGACTGGTGAAGGTTAGGAATCGATGTACGAAACTCGATGCATTTCCTTCTCACCATATACCTATATGTATAATAACGCTACAGAGGATTTGAACCTAGTCTTTGAATTTTGGAAATTTTTTTTTTTCGTTTTTTATTCTTACTCCACATTGTGGATTATCTGCGTAGGGATGTTTGTTGACTAAACAACAAAAGACATTCCGCACCTCTGTGAACATGGAAGACAGATGAGTGAGCTAAACGCCAATCGATTGAGATCGATTGTGCCTTTGAAAATTGAAAGTTTGCTGTTTTTCGAACGTGTTAAAAATCCTCGTCTTTCAACATTTGAAATTTACACGTAGAGAGGGTTCAACTTTGAAATTTAATACGATGATCGAACGATCGAACGACTCGCATCAAACTTGAATTTGGAATATCACTCAAACTATGTAGTAGATACTAGGGTGGCAATATTTTGAACAGGAAATTTTAGTTTTGAATATCGTACGAAAAATTAACTCAAAAAATACCAGCCAAATTTATTACCTGTTAAAGATTGGTTATTTTCCAAGATTTTGAGCGGCCTCTAAATAATTTTCTTCTGGCTAGAATTAGAGTGGAGATTTTTCCCCAGTATCGAAGTAATAATTTCTGGAACTGAAAATTCGACAATTAAAAAATAGATCAGCTAGACATATTGCTAACCTACGTATTATGGCCCTTAACTGCTAAAATTGAGGGTTGAATCGAGTTCGTAAATTACCAATTACGGAGACCCTAAATCATAACATATTATAGAATAATCAAATTGTACGGTGACAGATAAACTCGGTAGCTACAAGAAAAGGGTTATAAATAAATTTTCGAACAGATTAGCAGAACATGACCACTACAATTCTGAACTAAATAGATATATATATACCAAAACTGAAGAGGAGTTGCTGCCACCGAAGCTTCTGGTTTTACCGTTAAACAACTGAAGAATTTCCGCGTTATAACCAACGCGTATCGTAGGGTCCGGTGGATCAAAGATGGCGGTCATAGAGCAATAAATAACTCGTGGTACGATGTGCCTGCATAATGGAATTAGTGTCAGAAAATGAATTTAGTATTCGTTGCACTTTACCTCCCACTTAAAATTTGACTAACATAAGGCTATATAGTTATATAGTGAAGAATAATATATATATATGTATATATATACATATATAAATCTGAAAGATGTGGTTAACAGTTACTATAGTTACTGCTCTACTGCGGCGGTGTATTTATTCGAAGTTGAGCGGTACGGCATGAAACATAATTGAAAGGGTTATAATCCGAAAGTGTTCGACCAGGAAGACAAGAGGCTATGTTCAGCAGCTATATAAATGGGGAATCTTATGGAAAATTGAAGGATCTGAAGGAGGTTGGTTGAACTGCAGTCAAGCAGCTGAGGAGTGGGCGGGGCACCTGCAGGGTTAAGTTCAGGGGTAGCTCGGCTGCACCTTTAAGAATCGTTCGAAAGACAATTTTTCGGCATATTTGCCAGTTTTAGGGATAATCCCGTTCTGAATGAACCAGAGTAAACTTTGTGGTTACTACGTGACTACAATTTGAGAAAATTAGAATACTTGCATAGCCGCGAGTAGAATAAGATTTTCCAAAAAGGTACTTCACTATAAAGTTTTGAAGAATTTTAATAACTCCATTTTTTCAATCTTTCATTTTTTATATTTCTTTTTATTGTTATTCTCAGGATAAATATACCGATAGAAACCTGCAATCCAGTTATAGTCGGCACGCGCGGCTCTGCGCGGCTAATCTCTCGCTTAACGCTTTAATCTTAAACCAATATTGAAAATCCCGAGTCTCCGCAGTCCCGTTTTTAGGATACAATAACGTTAGAAAATCAAAAATAGAGGTGGCCTGCATCTCGCCCTAATCCTGGGTTTAACTAGATCACCGGTGAAATCGGATTAGCTTCAGGGCAAAAGCGGTCATCTTTTATTATAGTTTGGAAAAAAGGTGCACCAGCCGAAAACCAAGATTAACTTTAATCGCAAAGGATTATATATCAGGATCGCATCAGAGACGAGTCGCATACAATATTGTATGCATTATCTCCGCATATAGTCTTTTAAGTCAGCGATATTGAAAAATCTGTAAAACCAATACATACGTATACATATTCTTCCAAACTAGAAGCAATTGTATGAAGAGCGGAGAACAGTTGAGGGTTGAAAATATCTGAACATAGAAGAAAATTGGCTGCTGAGGAGATCCATATAGTTCATAGCTGTTTAACCCTTCAATCTCGTTAAGTCCTCCTTTCGCAATTATAACTAGGTCTTCTCCGCCCACTTTAACCTTTTCAAAAATTTTAACCCTTCACCTCCGCAAATAATTTGCGCCCTGCGGTGTAGTGTAGTAAAGTCCTGATACGCTAAAACCACCCCTACATTTTACCTCTCCGCACTTCAAATTCTTGACACAAACGCGCCAGTTATTTATGGCAGCCATTTTGCCAGCTTGTGCAGAAGTATATCTTCAAACGATGTGGCTTACCGCAGTACCAGGTAATACCTAAACGCTCGAGCTAAATATCTGGAAAATAGGTATGATTGTAAATTATCGAACAAACGAGTTCAAACATATTTTTCAAATGTTGGACACTCGTACCGATATCCAACGACAAAATGTGGAACGATTCGACGCCAAAGCTTTGCAGTCGAGAATGTAATATTCTGCGATGTATTTTCATTTCATAAGATTAACAAATTTTTGATAAACTTGCAACTATTTTACCCATCCACGAATATATGTATATTTATATATGCATGCATTATGAATACAAGAAAAAAAAAAAATGTTTATATTTCACAAGTGACATTATTGGGACAATTTCATACAATACGATAGCGATCACCCTTGCCCGAGAACTCGTCTGAGATTTGGAACGTACGAGGCCGCACATTCTTTCCCTTCTTAAACGTGATCATTAAACGGTAGAATTAAGAACTGAGCAGCAATGTTATTTATGAGATGATCTCTTTTACCGATAATATAAATCGGGGCGCCCAGCTACGGGGAATTATTTTTCGAGTGTTGTTGCGGCAGCCGAAATTCAAAAACCAGTAGGTATAATAATATCCACATAATATTATACTGGGGAAAAAGGTAATAAAAAAGAAAGGGACTTGCGGAAGAACTTCTTGCATTGCATGTATGTAATGTATATACATAAGTATATATTACATGTATAAAACATAACCACTCGCCCTATCAATATTTTGACTAGATATTCGGATACGAGTCTTTATTGTATATCATTGGCAACCATTCGTTCATTGAGTATGAGCGGCGACGCGTGACGCCATTCATTCATTTCACACACTGTAACTATACATTATATTGCATCGTTTCGTTTAGTTTGCAAAGATTTATCGAGTCTCTCATGTCCACTAGTTCACACCACACTGTTATAACCATTTATTATGTCAATGCGGTTTAGATTTGTGGCTTTGAAAATTTATTTACCAATTTATTTTCACGTCCGCCGCTACAAACGTAAGTGAGTATAGATTCGCCTATTTGCTTACGTAAGCATCAATTTCATGATTCTGAAAAACTTCAGTTTCTCAAAGTTCTGTTGGAACATAAAGAAAAAAAAAACATTCCAAACGAATTGAAAAAGAACGGATGTGAAAAATATGAGAAATTTATTTGAGCATGTGGAACTGTGCTGACCATGTCAATTTTGAATCTACTCTACGTATAATATGTAGTGTCCTGGAATGGTCCTGAGAGGTTTGATGATACGAAATATTTAAAAGGGTTGATACAAGATGGGGTGACCTTTTCATTTTTTTTACGCATTTCAATTTTATATCTTTAACCCGCTCTTATATGACAACACGTCGAAACAAAGCGGTCGAAGAGTCCAGAGAGTCGCGCGAACCCCTTGAATGAAATGAGGGGTCCTCCTTTCTTTTATTTTTTTTCCACCCTCTTAGTTCAAACTCAGATTTCACGCGGTGCGTTCAATAGCCCGGAACGATATTCAACACTACTCGGTTGCAGGGAATGTATATACATAGATAGGTATGTATAAGCAGCACTGGTACCTTTTTCAAGGTTTATCGACGCCATTC
This sequence comes from Athalia circularis, assembly GCA_963978495.1. Classification (NCBI taxonomy): domain Eukaryota; kingdom Metazoa; phylum Arthropoda; class Insecta; order Hymenoptera; family Athaliidae; genus Athalia; species Athalia circularis. The sequence continues at coordinate 13,149,866 of OZ021700.1, read as the reverse complement.
ATTTGCGGCTTTATGTACAAACTGTATAGGGGACCCTTTTATACATACGTGCTTATTTAGGTATAGGTATGTATGTATGTATCTTAAATTTCAGCCATCTTGTATGATTGTATTATAATAAATATTACCGCAAAGAAGTTTTTTTTTTTTTTTTTTTTCCCTTACCGGTATATAAGAGAAGAATGATTCAATCCATTTTTGATTTCAAGAAAATTGATTGCCATATAAAGTCAACAAATAAAATCATCTCCGAAAGTTGAGCCATATCGATATCTCTGGGCTAGTCATAATCAATTTAACAAATCTACAATGCCTTCGGATTTAAATTCTATATTTAGCACCCATCATTCCGAATATGGACCATCTTTAATTCATTAGCTGCTCTTCAACTGTTCAATCGATTAATCTATTTTTTTATTGATCCATTGTAACGAGATTTTTTTCATTTGATTTTCAAAGTGCAAATAACATATAACGATCCATCGATGAAATACTCGTTAAATCGATTCATAATATTTTTTCCCCCAATCAAAGATGACGGAGTAGTGATTCCCCCCCCCCCCCCCCCTCCCGCCCCATTAACTGTCCTTTGTATAATTTCTCAAACTTTGCGTAGGTTTGTAACTCCCCGTCCTACAGTTTAATTTCCGAAACAATTGAAGAAATATTCTTCGGGGTATGAAATACCAATTGAAGTATATAATTAAATATACGTAACATATGATATATACATATAGTTGTATCGCGGAAGTCGTCTTGTGCGGTATCGTCTCCACAGAAGCTGTGCTGCGATTACGTCAGGGAACGAAGGGAAGAAAAGTTATATATAGGTAGGTTATAGTGGGGGGGAAAGAGGGGGTTAGGGAAGAAGATCCGAAGATCTCTTGACCTTTTGTAATTAAATATCCAGCAACCGGTAGTCAGAAACGGGAGGCTTGAAGGCACGGCGCTGAGAATTTATTGATAAACGCAAAGATTTGATATTAAATTTCAGATAGTGACTCTCCCTCGGTTGCTGCTGTTGCTGTAACCAGGTGCTGTTGCTGTTGCTGTTGCTGTTGCTGCTGATGCGTATTTGGTTTCAAGTAGATTGCTGAATTAAGTATGATAGTGCCTAGGCCTATGTATGTCGCTTATGTACATATAACTACGATATAGTCATGCAGAGTTCCTCCTCCTACAACGGTTTAAACATTGAGGATACGTATAGTTATATACATATAAATATTCAATTCATATACTGGTATAACCATCGGAAATAAAACCAGCGTTTTGTTGACCCCTAAGAATAACATTGGGCAGTCAAGTTAGTTTCTAATAAACCAATCCTACTGCCAGTATCATTATTATTATTTTCATTACTATTTTTCCTGCTGATTATATTCTTCTCCATATCGCAAACTCGCGCTTGTATCGTATACCGAGGAAAAGTAATTATATTTGATTTGTTACGCTTTGCAAGAAACAGACCAGATCCCATATAAAATGTGACATGTATGTATACCGTATATTACAAATGATATTCTACTGTTTCTTCACTTCGCGAGAATTAACTGCAGACGCGATTAAAATTATCTAGGTAACACGATATAAGATTTAAAGAGAATTTCTTTCGTATCGATAACGATGGAAAAATCGATGACGAGTTAGATTTATTCTTCTTCAAATTTTTTTTCTCTTCCTTATTCAGGGTACACGATGTATATCGTACCTATATACGTATAGATGACGTCGGGGATTCCCCTAATGCGCATATACAGATATATGTGTGTACGTATTACATATATAGGTATTCTTCCTGAAACGTTTTAGCGATTTGTTACGCCGATCCGGGGTACTCGAGGACCGGTTATTCTCATAGACGTACCGAAGTCTCATTAACGTCATTGAACGATTATTCACAGACCTGATTCTGAAGCGACATACCATAGTACGTATAACTGACACGCCGAATGTAACCACAATACAAATGGCGAATATCCATTTTGTACCTACGTATTGCAAAGTATGAGTTACTATAGAAGAAAAAGGTTCTGGAACTAATTCGCAGATGTCGAACTCTCGTTATAGAACTCGTTAAGGACGATATGTACACAGTTTGTCACACTACCGATTTTGTCTCCAATAAATCGTGTATTGATTGTTATTTTTTCACGTCCTTCGTCATTATCGAATAAAAAGAAAGGAAAAAAACAAACAAACGAATGAATAAATCAAGGAAGATTTTTTTCGCAGATTGCGGGCTCTAAACTTTACGCCAACAGGATCAGCTCCGGCCTCGGCTTCGGCAGCGGCATAATCTTCAAATTCCTGCAGATATTGATTTTATTTTATTTTATTCTTCATCCCAATGGAGGTTGAGGATATATCTGGCAGGATGGGATGCAAAGTCGATTCAACTTTGAAAGACTTTTTTATCTTACTTTGTCCTAACGCCAGAAGGATATGAGGTCCGTGAATGGAATATAAGGAGTAGTGTGGTATATCGATTGATCATTGAAACCAATCCACGAGTTGTGTGCAGTTTTGTGTGCAATTGTGTAACCTATCCACCGTTGGATTTTGAAGACTATAGCTGAGAGAAGGTTGTTTTCTTCCCGCAGGACTCGACGACGCTGCAAAAGACATAAACCAGATTCGAGATAGGTTCGTTCCCTGCGTTGCGGTTCGTTCTTCCTTCTCGTAGGGGTCGACGACGGGGTTTTCTGCGCAGCTCCTGGATCGCTGGAAGTCGAGATTCGCAACGCGAGTATGTATATATGTGTATATCGTATGTGCAGTCTGCTACGAACCATGGAACCACCGGAGATCGAACGATTCGCCCACGCCCCACAGCGATATATTCTCCTGGGTGGTGGATTCCTCAAGATATATAATATTCTGCAATTCTAAAATACTACAACTTGGAAGAAACTTACTACACTGGACCCATCTGACAAAGGTCAGAACCCAAGAAGACCTTTACCCATACGTCTTATAAGAGATTGTATGCTGAAGGATCAGCTGTTTTTACCACCAGCTCCATATCTATTATACTATACATTCGCTGCTTACATTTTATACATTTTTCACGACAAGCGAACAAATTTATTTATTCATTCGTCAATTTGGCGGACAAAATGAATAAATAAAAATCATATCAACTTCACGTAGCGGAAACTTGAAGATTTCCGAAAAAATAATTCCCTCAAACTCTGTTCACAGGCGTCATTCGTAGATGAAATTTTTTCGGGACAGATTCATCTCGAGAATTATTATTGTTCAACATGCAATGTGTACCGAAATCTCTATGTGAAACCAAATCTAAAATTCGAGTACTTTTTCTAACCGGTCTTATCTATTTACTTACCTACCTATCCATGGTTGTTATTAATCTACAATCTGTCACGGAGGAAGAAAGCCTGCCTTCAACTTCTTGAACTACTTTCTTGATCTCAAACTTGTTGCTCCCGTCTTACATGTATGTACGCGTAATATATACCACCTCAAGTACTGAAATTCTTCAACGTTTTATACATACATGTTATGTGTACATATACCACGTATATCCCTTACGCTTCAGAATCCTAGAAGGAAGACGAAATCATGAGAGGAGGACCTTATAAGTACCGAGCCAACGAGCGTGGGTGGAATTATATGTATGCCGTCCTTTTTCATTTTCACTTTTATTCATTTGTTTATTTTGTTTTTTCGTCCAGTTTCGAGAGCTCAAAGTTCACCAGACTTTTTCACTAGGATGCATGTGGTTTTGGGTACAGATATAGGTACCCGATGCCCTGTTGCACAATTTTGTAGATTGAAGTAACAGCGTTTCTTTCGTTCATGTTTTTTTTTTTCTTTTCCAACAAGACCCGTGAGTAAAATTTTTTCTTCGAATCCTTCTGTAACGAATGGTGAGAATACAGTAATTCCGAGAAAGCGAAATCGTAATAAACCCCGTTTAAACGAGGTTGTCTTGTTCGCTGAACGCCACGCGACCCAAAGGCTATAAGAGGAGGGCTCCAGTTTCCTCGTATTCAGATCTTAAATTTTACAACTTCTTCTCTCCAAAATTCTTTTACAATATTACAGTACATACATATAGATGTGTATCCATAGATACCTATGTACCTATACCATACCCAGAATTAAAGCATTGAATCATCCTACATATACCATGGAAATTATGGACGTATATATATGATATTATATTATATTATATACCTATACGTATTGCACAAGATGAAAAAAAGTTCAGAGTCCGTCACCATGTCGCCTGTATATTATGTCGATGTATATATGCATATACGAATAGTATATAACATGTACCGTCCTCCGGATTTTTTTATGAGTCCTAAATCCTGACCGGGGACCAGTTAGACTGCACGAATACAAACAGTATAGGTATATGTGTGACTAGTGATTTTCATACATCAAAATCTAACGCATTATATACAGGGTGAGTTTTTTAGAGTGTTACAAACTGATACTACTATGCGTACTGGAAACCATAAAAAAAAAACAACAAATGGAATTTTAAATATTTAACTCAAAAAACAGAGAAACCCCTTGCAAGTGAGTTTACGGATCATCACGTGAAAATTATTCCTGTTATTAAAATTTCGGAAAACGGCGAGCGGAGTTAATTCGAAATTATACTCGAACAAAGTATGAATCTGGATTTGCAATTTCTGAGAGATAAACGCGTCGCTTAACCTTGGTTGACGACGATTCGGGTGGTGAACTTGTCGGCAATTGTGTGGCTCGTCGAGTTCTGTGGCACCGTCATTTGTCCCTTTCTAAAGCCTGCAATTTCCGAACTGAAATTTTTTTTTTTTCGATCCTATAATATGAATTTGGATGCATATCGGTTTGTGACACTTGGAAAAAACTCACCCTATATACCGACGTATGCGTGTATGTATTTAATACATATCTTTCCCATATGATACCCAATCCCCTTGACCTGAAGTAAAGTTCGTACACGCGTTGACCGTTTTCTGAACGAGATGAGAATCACCTCGGCAACAAACCAAAGCTGATGCTGTCCACGTCGTAAAAAATCCCGATCTTTTTCTGTATCTTTGTACATGCGAACACACTATATCTGTATACGCATATACCTACAGCTAACAAAAAACGATAACCATTGAACTGATGCAGAACTGGAAAGGTGCATACAGATATAGGTGGTTAAAAATATATACATATCTATATGTATCAGCACCTCGTATACACGAGCCATCCTCGCGAGTTTTTACATCATATACTATATAGGTAATAAAAACTATAGGGTATATAGTATATTTATATAGGATACAATTTTAACCCAGATAAATACGCTATATATAGCTCCACCTTAATTCTTTACCTTTTCATTCGTTTCGTCTTTTCTTTTTCTGTCATTTTTTTTTTCTTTTCTCTTGTGTCTCGTGCTTGATCCTTGACCAGGTATAGATATACCTACTCGAAACTGACCCCTCTGTTTATTTCCGAATGGACGTCGCATTCATAAAACTACCCTTCTGAATAAAGGTTGTGGGTAAACATCATTTCGACATGGTCAAATAATTGATTCCCCATATTCTGCCGTTCGGGATTTATGCGCGTATAATATAATCCACCTCGTAATCCACGCTACCGTGCGGTCCTCTCAATTCTTCGTTATCAGAAAAGCACCAGGTCAAGAACTAGTGAAAATGCAGATCGCCGTGAGAATTATTTTTAACGTCATTTATAAGAGAACGTATCATTTTTATCGCACGGATCTCACGTTTTTCAGATACAACTCCACGTAATACATACTCGAGTTATTTATTAGGTTCAACCTTGACCTAAACTTTGAAATAAATCTCGCGATACGTGACAACGAGTTATAGGCGAAGACGCGCCCAGTATTTCAGATTCGTGGTCAATTGGCCGTGATTAACACGTAAGCTGTTCATATTATAACAGTTCCTATGGAGATCTATGTGGATATTCTTTTTCACATATATTCCACTTTTTTTTCTTCTCTCAAGCGATTCCTTTGTCACGATCATTCAGGCAGAAACTGTTTTCGCTGTGAGCTGTGTGGAGCAGATGGGTTCTAAAATATATAGACTCTTATGCGTATAGATCATAATTCTTATAAAGATGAACTCATTCTCCACAACTATGGTACGTATACTAATATTATACATAATACATACAATATTTCATCCAGGTGTGAAGTATGTACATTGCATGTAACGTGCGACAGAGCGGAATTAAAAGGACAAATGTTTTTATATCATCCCCATATGCAGGTTTGCATACGTGATCGTCTCGATGAAACGATCGTCGATATAATACGGCGATTTTTTTATTGTATTAAAATCCGCACGGACTTTATTGGAATGAAAGGTTTTTTACGATCTGCAGTTTTCATGCTAGTATGTGGGCACATATTTTTTTGTGGCTATAGTTGTTTATTAGCCTGAGATTCATAAATATTATATTATGAGAATAAGTTCTCTGGTTACACGATCACCCATATCGCATGATCCAGAATCTTCGGAAAGATATCCTGATGAAGAAAAGAAGAAACGAAGATCGAATAAATGAAGAGAGAAAGGAAGAGACGGAGGAAAGTGCAATCCAGATTATAGATACGATATTCGGGTGATATGTAAATCAATGACTCTTGATGTGGATATGGAGTTTCGTGTTAAAGAAGTCTAAGGACTGACGAGACCCGCAGAGCAGCTCTTCTTTCTTCTTCTTTATTTACTTTTTTTTCCTCCTTTCTTGACTTCTTCTTCCTCCACGCGCGATCGAAACCTGTTTCTTCATTCGTATAATTTCACCCAACCGCGCTCGTGGACATCTTCGCTAATTTATCACCTGGTCAAACCGTCCAGCGTAAACATTTCGACATTTTATTGGATCCTCCGGTTTCTAATGCCGCACTATAAGCGTCGTCTCTACATAGCTGAATATATATATGTATATATATATACGCCATCTACTTTTCTCTCTCTCACAACGATTTTTAATTTTATTTCTTTATTCCTCTTTGGCTCTTCCGATCAAAACGGTTTTATAGATATCACATAAGAGAACTTCGTGTGATCATCGTACTGCCTATGCATCAGCTGATTATTCAGTGCGTATAAGCAGGAGCAGAGCGATTGGTTTCGAAATCGTAAAATGTTAATCTAACAAATCCTTTCCTCATATACCATTAAAAAGTACTAATTGAAACAGAACTTCTGAGGCATTTTATAGTTTATCTTATTGTAGATTGTCACAAATCTTACTTTAATCTTTATTTTCTTTGGTTATTACCGACAATATGTATAATCGATAGTCGTTGAGAACTTATACCATATTTCACGTCACATGGCTATAAATATTATACCGCGGGATTTTAAATCGATCTGCGAAAAATATTTCCATTTTGTTTAATAATTCAGTTTTTTCTTCATAACTCATCACACATAGTTACATGTTATGTCTGGAGGACGAAAAATAAAATTAAGCTAAATCATCTGCATGCCATATAAAATTTCAGAATCTATTTCTTGAAAAGGATACCAAATCTGAGAACAAGAAAAGAGAACTACTTGTAAGAACAAGACAAAAGTTCTTCAAGATTGTTATTGCACGAAACGGTATACCGATTATTCGATTATCGCGCCGAAGTTGCGAATTCCTAGGTCGTGGCGTAATTCGAATAAAGAAAATTTAATAGTCGCACGTTTTTTGGGTCCCTCGGGTCCTGTCGGTTCCCCCACCCGGTTTTGAAGGAGGCCAGTCCGAGTATATCGGTCCCTTGAAATCGTAGCTTACAGTTGGTTGAAAATATAAAATCGTTAGTGAACGATTGGCCGATTCTAAGAATGGGTAGACCCAAGTGGGCGTTTCTAAACTCCCACCATTGGTAAAATTCAACTCACCTGGAACACCTTGTCGCTCCAACGGACCAACAGGTCGCCGATCTAAACAAGCCAGTCTTCTCCCGTCCACCGACGTGGTCGCACTGATTCCGTGCTACCACCGGTTAAAAAAAAAACAAAAAAAAAACAAACAAACAATACGAACTAATAAACAAATAAACAAAAAATTACATATACATATATATTTGTATGTATATGTACATATACAAGAAACTAACGAATAAATAAATAAACAATAACGACAAATCAAATAACCATGTATAGTTAATGAATTTATATATATACGTATAATGAAGACGATGTAAATTTATTATATAGTAATTTAATAATAATTTAAATAAAAAGATCTGAAAAGTTCAAAATAATCGGATCGCAATGAAAATCAGCGCCACAAGTGCGTGAAAATTAAAAAAGGAGCAATACGAACGTCGTTATTTAAATCATCGTTGAGTATAATTTTGGGACGACAGTTATCGCGTGACCAAAGAGGATTACATATACACATATAGGTATATATACGCATCGAGATAATATTACTGACGCATATCGTAATACGTGAATGATGAAAAATTCTTTATCATATTAATATTCTTATGTTTGTTGTTATTGTTATTGTTTTGTTTTTATAAATTGTGTGGTTATGACAGGCTGTATTGCAGCTAAGGAAAGCGTGAAATATTCAATCAAGATTGTTGTGTGCAACGTTTAAAAAAAAATTCGAACGTTCGGTATTCCGCATATCAAAACGAAAAACAGAAGATGAATCTGTACTGAAATAGATTTTTATCAAATGAAGACGATTATTTTACCGTTTAATATCCTGTTATAACCCGAAGTTTAACGAGATGAAGTGCAGTTTTTAAATTCCATAATTTGCATAAAAATCGGATGGCATATATTAGAAATAAAGTATATAAAGTGATAATCATCGAAATGTTTAAACTCTAAAGTAATAACTGCAGACGATTTATGAATATAAATTTGAAAGAACCCGACTGCTGTAGTTTAGTGTGTATTATTATACAAAATTTATGTTGTTTTTTTCTGCGGTTAACATCAAGATATTTTAGAAATCGCATCGGAATACGAAGGTGTAAATAAAGGTCAGTATAAATATATTCACAGTGAAAAATTAGAGGCTTAATTAAACCCGACAAACGCTCATACTGCGGACTTAGCATGTGTACTAATCATGCGTTGAAATCACCAGTGTAGTGCCATACCCGGCGTTGAAGTCTCCGGCGCTTCTTGGCAATCGGCCTTCCATTAAAACAAATTACAGCGTCTAGTCGCGCTATTGATTGGGAATTCCCGTGTTTTATTGGTCAGCGATTATCCCAAGCACGTACTTATTTCATTATATAGGAGAATCACGGTTTTATTCTTTATTCAAATTATCATAGGTATACCTATAATACCTATTGCAAGTGGTCTTTTTGCAAGGCGCCTTTTTATTTCCTTCTACATAACTAGGCGGTAATATAAAATATTTTCATATAATCCAGTTCGGCGAACAGATATAAATAGAAACTATATACATGAATATTACGGAGGAAAATTATTTATATATTCTTCTTTTGGAGCAGCAGTTGCAATATAATTATATCAGGGTCGGTCGCTCTCCGCTCCCATGTCAAAATATATTTATTGCCATATACTTTTTGTTTATTATTTCTGCTGTTTTTTGTTTCTTATATATATGTTATAGATCCTTTTTTTCTTTTTTGGCGCGCGCCCCTTTCTGCGGTATGTCGAGAGCCATTGTTACCCTTTCTTACGGTTATTACCTCACTTGTAACTCGCTCCTCATATGGTTCACGACCCGAAGAATTTTTTGGGTATGTACCCGCGTATCTGTCTTGGAATATGTAGGCTATATATTCACACATACATACGGATACTTTTATTCGTACATAAGTGCGTTGGATACATACGTACGTTTTATATATATACTCGTCGGATATAGATGTATCACGTTATATGGTAGGTACCTATGTACACATATGTATTACATAGCGTTTGTCTGGGGGACTAAGAGGGGGTCAGAATGGGTCCGTGAGGGTCATTTACATGTTAACCCTTTTGCTCTTCGAACACCTCCGGTTAGGTTGAGGGGTCGCACGCGGTTTGACTTCTTCGCACCGCGCTTAGATATACTACCATACAGTGCAACTCGATACACGTTGGTGTAATAAATATATAAACCCCAGCTGTGTATGTATAACGCTCACGTGCTATATTATACATACATATGTGTACATAAAATGCACCGCGTGACTTGAAAAATCGTTCCCGAATGTTATCAGAGTATATATAAACGTAGTATAATGCATATTCTGACCAAAAAAATCAGTTTATAAAATGAGTATTATTCTCAGTCACATATTCAAAAATCTAATTACGATCCGAGGTCTCGTTTAAATAATGAGTTTCTCAAGCTTATATACGTATACGAGCACAAGGGAATAAAAATGTCAAAAAACCAGCGGGAGTTCAACGTCTGATCCCTGCAACCACGCCATTATAAGTTTCATCTTCTTTTTCTTCTTACAATTTTTCAAGCCAGCTACTATAACTGTATACTGCGAACGAACGCGTCCCGAGGGAGATTTCAACCCTCTGACAAAAATTACTTTATCCCTCTTTGCAATCAGAAATATGATTATCCTTAAAGTTTATGCGAGTTCGCGTATATATACACGTACGATGCACCTCTTAGCACTCTCTTGTACATAAAATCTCTGACCGGCGTATACTTGGTTTGTTGAAAAATCACACCACGTTATTTAATTCCTCAACTCTCTTTCTATTCATACACATGTTATATGCATGTTCATACTCGTAGGTATATAGATGTGTTATCGATCTATAGCAAGCCTTTACAATCGCTATGGGCGTGTCTGATCGGTTGGCACGGCTCGTTATACTCGTTATATAGGTATATAGATATACAGATTTATATATATATGTATACATACCCGTGTAGCCCTCCTAATCAGTGTCCAGAGAATTCCATAACGATCAAAGGTCATTCTATAGGGTCCATATCGACGGTGATTTATGCCTGTTTTCAATGCAGAAAATATACCTTTGAAGCTATAAGGTGTAGAGTGGTAACTAGTTACCGCAACCTCTCATCATCACATAGCCAATCAACTATCCGTAGGTCAATCAACACATACCGCCTATTACTAATTAACTCCATCGTGTACACATACCATATCTGTAACGGAAATAAAAATATTCTTACATGGGCTCGCCTTTCCGATTACTTTAACAATCAATCTATAGTAATATTCAATTTTCTTTTCCTTTTATTTTCACCATGCTGCACAGAATTATGTTCCCACAACATGAGGGAAGGAAAAAAAAAAATATATATAGTGTGAGTAAAGGGTTTCTCTAAACATTTTTCTTTTTCTCTTTCTTTCTTCCAATCTCGTATCCTTCACAGGATCAGCGAAAGTTTAATATTATTATATTCGCGCATGGTTCAATCTATAAACGGGTATATAGGTATACACGATATAGAAGGTAGAAATCGGTTGTAGATTTTTTAAACAGTGTTAAAAATTGCATCGGTCACGGTTTTTGGATAGGGATAAAAGAAGCGCGGGGTTTAGCTCACATATATGCGTAGAGCGAAGAGAGCTCCTTCTCATCTTCAGTTTGATGATCCTCACGGTGTCGTAGGTATACGTATAATGTATATAGATACGTGTGTATATATATAGATATACGTAGTATTTGAAGCGACGGGAGCTAAACGGCGGGTATAAATGATCCTTTGGAAGGATATTAATTGTTTTTGACTCCCGGCGTGCATTGTGAATTGCGAAAACATGAACTGAAGGAGTCCCGTAGTGTGTCCCGTTTTTCGGGACCTTGAGAGGATCATTTTTCAAGGACTTTGTAACCCGGGAGTTAAGAGCGCGACAGAGAGAGAGGGAGAACGAAAAAGATAAAAGTTGGGACGATACCCACTGGATGACGGGAGTTTGCTCCAGTAGGGACCCCGACGCAACGCTTTAAACCGACTCTTAACATCATCAATCAGATAGATCGTTAAAACCAAATCCCAGGATACAAATTGCGCAAAACCAAAAGTCATTTCAAAGTATTTTTATACTCCATATGTATCCATACACAAATATCGCTATTTTTGTTCCTCCTTTTTTTGGGTCAACCGTCTGACCAAACTTGAAAGATCCTCGTTATGTTATGCGTCCGTTTCTCGGTGGTCCTGGAATTGACAAAAGGGACGTTCACATTCAAACACTCGAAACGAAACGGAGCTATTCCGAAACGTGTGATTTTCTCGCATTATATTACCCTGTATACATCTTTGAGTGTTGTTCAATGGCCCTTCATTACACCACTACGCATACGGTGGAATGTTGTAAGCTAAAAATAACGATAATTTGAAAAAATCTAATCAATGTTACCTACGCATATACGCGTATGCATAGGGCCATCAATTTGTTCGCGAGGTTTTATACGCCGTGTTACATAATATAATAGACGGCAAAAAGTCAAGAGGGCAGAAAAAGAAAAAAAAAAGAGAAGAAACTATTGAGAATAGAGCGAAGGGCGAGCCCTCGATGGTACAAAGAGAGAATAGGGAAAGGAAAGAAAAAAGAGCATTGACAGTATAAAGAAAAAAAAATGGGGGTAAGGCAGGGAATATATAAAAATAGTCAGAGAGATACATAAGAAGCAAGTTGTGCTCGCTTTTTCAATTCCTTCTGCGAATATAAACCGGAATATGGACCCGACTAGTGTTTAATGACGCGTAAACAGAATGAAGAAGAAAGGAAAAATGAAAAAAAAGTCAAGAAAGGGGGGTGAATGTTGCGGAGTTCGCTTTTTCTGTGCACAGCACCCTTTCATGGGCGATGGGGTGAAAGAGACGATGAGAGCAATGAATAGACGGTTGAAATTCACGTACACCATGTATGGATATATTACGTGGAACTTTGGAGCGTGGAGAAACCTTATAAAGTGCGAGAAGATTGGTACATGTATATTATATGCTTGTCTATATACTTACATCGTATTTGCTATTCAAATTATCTGGAGCAGGTACATGTGTACTAGAATTAGATTACACACAATTATTTGCATATAATATCTAGGTGCTCGCGTCACAAATAAATAATTATAACTCACACATGCTTAAATCGGCACGGTAAATATTTACCAATCTATTTACCGTGGTAGATATATGTATATGCCAGTTGTACCGTTCTGCGGAATAAGGGGTACGAAGTCATTCCGTTCACAATAACTTGTAACTGGATCGCTCGAGATTATTTATACAAAATTGGTGTTTAATGTGTAACACTTTTTTCATGCGATACTTGTTTATTTATTTAAAAAAAATTTTTTTTTCATCATCTGGTCAATATATTCCAAACTTTGTAGATTCAGAACACAACCTACATACCTTACATAACATAAATGAAGAGAAAGGTATCAAATTCACTACACGTTGTAAAATCGTAGCTGCTGCAGAAATATATGAAATGATAGAATTTCTATTAGCGGTATCAAGTGGTACATATATTTATATAGGCGAGACGAATAAATATGTATTACATACAAAATATAACGTAGAGGACGATCGTGCGTTGCGAGGGCGGTAGCTCGTTAATCAAAACAATCAAGGCCATTCGATCTCTGGATATGCATATTTATCACACATATACTATACATTGATACGCAACATATATCACGACGATATTCGCGGGTATAGTTCAAACACGTTAATACATATCTCGATCATTATATATCGCACACGCGCATGCTATTCGCACGAGTCGCTTTTACCCCCCTCATCATCGCGTTTTCGTCCTCCTTCACTTTCGTCATCATCATCATCATCATCCTCGTCGTCATTATCATATCATCGCATTCATCTGCATAAGGACGAACCCGTACATGTACGATAATATAGATATAAAAATTATGCGTGATAGTATATAATATATATGTAGCGCGACGGGCAGCAAAGGCGCGGATCGTTGACCGAGTTTTAATTACGTCAGACTCTAATTAAAATATAGTAAGTTAGCGTGGTGAGGGCTCCACGCGGGGGGCCGTGCGACGACTACGAACCTGTGAAAAACAAAAAAGATCTTCTGAATTCTTTGCGAAAATGATGCGACACATACATATACAATGTCCGAATAGAGATATGTAGAGATTTTACAAACGTCTTTTTTTCCATTTTTCCCCCGTTTTCATGTGATACATGCAAAGAAAGTTTATACATGTGGGAAAAAGGAACCGTCGTTCTGGATGATAGGAAAAAAGAGATAGACGAGAGCCATGAGGAAAAAAAAAATACAAATGAATGACTATAACGTGGATTATATCAAAAGTTCGTCCCCATAATGGTTGGAGATCTATATACTATGAATATCTGGTATATAAAGGCGTTTGAAAACCTCCATGTTTTATTTCCAATTAACTTGGATTTAAAGTATAAATTAGCAGTTAAATTATCGGCGCCTTTTATGAGTGTACAACAGTATCTTAGTATGTATGTATGTATAGGTATATATTTGGTATAGGATAAATCAAAAGGTACAGGTTATCATACATGTATACTATTACATACCTATGTAGACGATGGGCAACACGCGGCGAGTAATTAGGCGCGACATATAGATATATGATATTATTTATATTCATTCCGTATTATATTATTTATTATTATTTTATATCTATATCTTATTATCATCTAGTTATTAGGTACGTATAAAAATGTTATTATTGTCATCATTTGTATCTTCATTCATTTTCTTTGTCTCCTTTCTTTTTTTTCTTTTTTTTGCTCTTTTTCCCCCCGTCTCTATCAGGTTTAATGACCGTTCGCGTGGCGCGCGATCTCCTAAACGATCAGCTCTGACGCCGCTGCAACGGTGAGGAAATTGGTATTATATATAAAACACGGTGGTGTGCTTTGAAATGATAGAAAATAAAAATAACAAAGTGAAATAAAAAATAAGTGAGACAAACGGAATAATTAAAGCATACGTATAGTTTATACGTAGGTATATGTACACAGTATGAAATAGGGTGTTGGTGAAAAGAACTTTAAACTAAACCTAACTTTATCTACGACATATATATTTATACCAGCTTTACGATGGCAGATGTTTAAAATGTCAAATAAAGTCAGACTCGGTAAATTAGAACTTATCAGATTCAGGCCTAATTTTATATTCTATAGACTAGCCGTGTACCTACTCGTACTATACTAGGCATATAACTCACACAGCTGGTTTTCTAGAAATGATGAAAAAATTTATTCAAAAAAGCAAACAAAAAATATCCTCTAATAAATAGGAAAAAGTTGAGAAATATTACCGAAACACAGTTTTCAAAATGTTCCACACGTAATAAAATTCTTCTCTCACGAATCAACGTATTTTATCGTTACAATTATTATCAACTCATTAAAACACGTATGACAATAAATTAATGTGTACCAAATATATAATTGCAGATGAACCAGCAGTGCAAGGTCTGCGGTGAGCCAGCAGCAGGCTTCCATTTTGGAGCATTCACCTGCGAGGGTTGCAAGGTAAACCGAATTATTAAATTACAATGATTTTTTTTTCTTCTTCTTTTGTTTTCTCTTTCTCTCGTCATCGTGGAATAAAAATTAGTAAATTGCACTTTGATATGTATAAATATACATCTCTACTCCACGCTGCACTGTCCGGTTATACAATATGTTTATAAAATCAATTTAAAGCCACGCGCCGAATTATTTGTGTGGGAACCGCCCGGAGCATTGCAGATCATTATTAAATATATTTATCTCTCGATCATTCTCGATCTGCGGACCGAAAGAAAGCGCCAGGTGAAATACATATGTAGATAAATTTCGTGAGTTATTACCGAGAGTGAATAAAGCACACATATATTATTATTATCATGATATGTACATATGTGTATCTGGATATATGGTTAAAATATATATATGTATATGTATATATATATATATATATATACATGTATAGATTAGCGTAGTGATACATATGAGGTGCGTATTTGGTGATTCGCGTTATGCGAGTAGCAATCGATGGTCAATGAAATGTTATTCCATTAATTTGACACCTGATGACAAGGAGAAAAAAAAAGGAACAAATAAGAAAATAACAAGTGAAGAAACGAGAGTTTGATGTTCCATCTTGAGCAGCTCGAAGTGCACGCGGGAGCCTCTGAGCTGGAGGTTATAATTAATTAAAGACGTTCTCAGAAGAAGTTGGTTAATCGGTTCACCGAAGCTTTGAGTTTAACTCTGATATATTCAGCTGAAGTTATAAAAGCGGACCCTTGAAATCTTGAAAGAGGTGTTCAAAAACGGAGCTGGCTCCTTCATCATCTTCTTCTTCTTCCTCTTCATCTTCTACTTCTTCTCCTACTTCTTCTGCTGCTGTAGTTAGCAAAGAATTAATGAACGACGGGTACAGAGGTGCTGTGCATCAATCTAACTTCAAATTTTATTATTTGGCACTTTTCACGGTACAGGATCACCTATCCTACCACACGACTCAAAAAATATTTATAAGTAGGCGGTTGTTTGATACACCGATGACCGTTACGGGTCAAGAAGAGGGGAAAAAAATTGTTTAAAAAAAGAGAAGCAATTTATTAATCATCAATTTGAATAATCTGAAAAAAGGTTAATCTATTCGATTTAGAAACTCCCATTCGTTAAAACTTTCCGATACATGTATACCTATACTCCAGTTTAAAGCAATCCGATACAATTTTTTTTGTTTTTTTTTGTTCTCCTTTTCTATGTTATTTTACCGGTTTTTTTGATTCATTTTTTTCGAACTTGATTCCGATGTGAGACGCAGTAACTCACATATAAAACCTGGATTTAATAGGCCAGAGCGAATGGTCAAAGTACACCGAAGAAAAAGCCGAGCGAACCCGGGTCGAATCCATAAGTGGTGAAGCAGCGAGGGGTCAGGAATATAGAGAAGAAAAAGGAGGGGGAGGTAAAGGGGAAGGGGACGATACGGGGGCAGAGAAGGCGGATGAGAGAATATAGGCGTGTATTATAGAAACTGCGAGAGATTCGACCGAAACGAATCGATTAACGCTGATCATGCTCTCCCGGTCAGATGAGTCGGGTTTGTACAATATGATTATTGTTATTGTTTTTCGTTTTTCGTTTTTACTTTATTTTATTACATTTAATTTTTTTTGCTTTCATCTTTTTGTTCGTTGGAATATCTGCGCGAAATATCGCGGTGCGCGAATATATGTATATACCTATATATAATATTCGAAGATCAAGATTAAATTTTTTAGTTTCTATGGAGTGGAAATATTATAATATGATAGCTCCGTGAATGATGAAGTATATGAGATGGATATGTATTTTTTCTCCTCTCTTAACTGGGGGTAACGTGAGAGATGTTTTTCAATAAATTGCGATGAAGATTATCGGACGAAATCCGTGGTCCATCGGCGATACACATACTGGAGATGTACCTTTGACATACATTTATGTGTATACCTATATGTACGTGTATGCAATATAGTAGATACACATTTATCTATGGGGAGGGTGTTCACCTCTACTATTTATTCAGCTAATGTGGTACAACGTTGAATATCGGTAGTGAATACCAAGTAACCCTCTTGGCTATGGGGCCCTCGATAGTAATTGGACCTCATTAGGGCAACAACGAGCAATACCTTACCGCGTCCATCCATTTCCTGGACTCCGGAGAGACCACTCAGATAACGCGTTTTAGGTAAATTAGACTCTACGATCCCACCGTTTCTTCGTTCTTCTTCGTTGTACGCCACTCTGGAACCATAAATATTATTCCTACTCCGTTCCATTCCATTCCAAACTGAGGTATGCTGCAATGCCCTTCCGATCTTCTCCAAACTCAGACTGACTCTATGGGATTGAGAAAACTAACGGCCGATGAGTCTCTGCCTTTTCTTATTCTATTATTCATTTTTTTCTTTTATATTTTCTTCTTAAACTCCGAACCTTTAAAATCACATTTCTCAACCACATATACCGTATAATAAACAACGGAATAAAACTCCTGCAACAGAGAAGTTCTTGCGGAAGCTTTATTATGTGTACCGTGTACATTTTATGGATAGAATTTTATCTCACTTCGTCCGCTTTTTCATTTCGTCAGTTTTTTTTTTGTTTTTTTTTTCTCTCTTATTTTGGAACACGTGGTCTTTTTTCGACCCGTCATAAACGACTTTTTGGTGAGATCAATTAGAATGACATTCGAAGGAAAAAAAATGTGAATACATAAGCGTATCTTTTATACAGATATATGTATAGATATATATATAAATATATGTTTTTTAAATAATTCGAACAGAATGAACATCGCGGGGCACTAGGTACGGTGAAGAGTCTGACTGTTCATTAGCATACTAACGACGCTACTATATGCGGTATATATCTACTCGAAAAGCTGTGCGTCACGCGCGTTAAATAAGTGCGACCAGTAATAAGAAGTAGACGAAGTAAGAAGAAGAACAAGTAGAAAAAGGAGACGAACAAGCGTAAAACGCATCGGCATCAGAAACTGACGATTTTTCAATCGACTCGTAACAAAGCGAGCTTGCGAAACTCTTATGTTTTATTATTTTATACATATAGTTATACCCTATTTATTATCGATTATCATAATTTTTTCTTTTCTCCGAACGTCTCATTTCTTTGCTTATCAGAAGTGCAGTATTATATACGTACAGTATAACAGGAGCCTCGAGTCCGACCTCTGAATTTTAACGCGTTTCTTTTGTTTCGCGTTTTTGTTATTATTATCCTTATTATTATTATAATTATGGTGTTTTTTTTATCTAATTTTTTTTATTAACATTGTGCACGACGCATGAATATTTTACATTTGCAACGAGCATGTAATCTGCATGCGATGTGTCCAGATGACTCGACTCATTAAAACCTCGAAAGAGTATATAGGTAGTATACATATATTATAATTGTACATGGAATTTAAATTCTCACAATTTTTTATAATAAACTTTAAAGAATTTTCAAAGGCTTTGAAAATACTCGTCGAACCTTCGTAGTATACACATATGAGAGGATGTGTTATACGCATGAGCAATGTATAATATGTACGTGTATATAGACTATATACCATTGTACATACATTAAAAATAAATATCCAGGTCGCAAATGTCACTTGTAATGCAAATCCTCCGTATATATATATATGTATATATATATAACATAGTATATATGTTGTGCATATACATACAGATATACATATTTAATACAGAGTTAAGAGGCTCACGGAGTTGTGCATTGTTTTATTTATCAAACACACGTCGTTGTAGGACTGCTGCTTTTCAATACACAAAATTATGCGAGCGAATGTCCATTGTGAAAATTCCATACCACACCCCAAATAAGAATAAGTGAAGTGTAAGTGAAGTGAAGTGAACCAAACTAAACTCCAGCTCATACAGCTCTTACTGTTACCTGCTGCTCACTTCGAACCGAGGTCTGATGTGATTCAGAAAATAATAACATATTCATTACGGACAGCTACCGATACAGAGACAATGCAGCAACCGTGGCGAGTGTGTTTGATATCGGGGACACACTTAAAGACAATGAAAAGCACGACGCCTTTTTTCGTTTTTTTTTTTTTTTTCTTTCTTCTTCTTTGCCTCATCTTTTTTTCTTTCATTCTGCTTCTTACATTGCACCCGCAAATGCGAGTAAGTCTTTTTTAATAGAAAAAAACGTCGAAGAAAAATGTCGTTGGTTGACTACTACTTCGTCATGGTTAGAACTATAACACGTCGTGTACGAGGTCGATCGAGTCGGGTTATCATCATCGGCCTAGAATTCTTAGCCGACTTCCGATACCTCGAAAACCACTTACTAATTACTTAGAACGGAAAATCCGTTTCCGGTGTTTAATTCGTTTTCTTTCTCTCATTTTAAAAATTTTTTTTTATTTTTTGGTTCGGTGAAAGAAGGACGAGGTGTTGGGAAGGGATATGATAATAAGAAAGTATAATAAAAATTAATGAAAAAGAGCGATGAGAATGATATTTTGAGGAGGAGAATAAGAATAAGAAAAAGGCGTGTATAGGCGATGAGGGCAGTTTGGCGAGGACTAAGAGCCTCGTAAATACGATTATACAGAGGTGTAATCTGGCCGTGATATCTCTTCGGGACAATTAGCTCGCTCATAAAGAGACATTAGCGCGAGGCGCGTGTTAAACATACGGTAAGAATCTACCTTGCATATCGGGTATATAGTAGCAACATCAGCTTCAGCAGTATAAGGACGGAATTGAGAACCAGCTGAACCTGAACCTGAACCTGAACCTGAACCTGAACCCGATGCAGACGGCATTAGCTACCCATAGAGTGTAGAGAGTGACTGTTAAAGGATGCAGGTTAAGTTACCAACCGAGCTTAAAACAGAGAAGAAGAGAAGAAATGAGATGAGATGAGAACTTCTCTCAAGAGTCTTAACTGCCACCATTACCCGTCTAATTGCCCCACCATTTAAATACCCGAGCTCTATCCACCTCATATACAAACAACTATATACACACGTACTCTATACTCTATAATATAAGGGGTTCATTTCAAACCCTGCGTCGCGCGCAAAAAAAAACAAAATAAAAACACAAATAACAAACGAAAATTCTTCTGGATGTATTCAAGGATAACTTAAATTAGTTCGTCAAACTCTGAATTATAGGAGCTGCGGAGAAAATGATGATTCGTGTGCGAAAATTTTTTTCTCCATCCACATCCATCTCTTCACTGAGTCTAACGATAAAACTTGAAAGAAAAAAGAGAAACGATTGAATTGGATTCGAATTTTTTAATCAATCGTAAGGGAATTGTGACCGATGTTTAAGGGTGAATAAGTTTGGACGAAACGAAGATCGTTTTATTCTTCACCGACGAATCAAAGAGTTCACGACCGATATAGATTTCACAATCGATTACTCAATTATTCAACGATCATTTCGCGATCGATGATAATTGAATATATAAAAAGGAATGAACCTGATCGTTGCAATAAGTATAAAATGTTTAAAATCCGGAGTACGTGCAGACGTCACATTATTAGGGTTGCGTATGTATTCTATTATTTGTATACCACTCAGGATTTGAAAACAATTGCAAGTATCGATATGTGTATACACACTGTATATATAATACGCCCTTGGACAAACGAACGTCTCGGCTACGACGATATTGCTGATCCTCTTAATATATTTCGTTGGCGTGTTCACTGTTCGGCAACAATATAACTCATTGATCGTGATCTAGGGCGCGTACGTGAACCGCAATTTACAAACGATCATCATTATTATTGTAATATAAAAATATAAATCGGACAGATTTTTAGCAGGTGCCAGATCGATTTTATTCTATACATATAATCAGGATCGACCCTCATTCCCGGAGGGTCGATAAATTTCGGGAAAAGAATTTGGGAGAGAAAAAAAATGATTAAAAATAACAGGAGAAAGAATACAAATGAGCAGGTTATAGCCCCTCTCTTTCGACCGTCTATTCTCTCTGCTTTTTTGTTGTAATATTTTTATTTTTTTTTTTGTCTCTTTCTTCAGACGAAAATAAAAGCGGATTTTATACGATTGCGCGGCGCCCCGAACGTTATATTGGCATTCGAAACACACGTCGTTCAAGGTCTTCTTCAAACGCGATGACATCAGGTCTTCGGGGTCGCTTTCAGTTGCCATTATATACATATAAATATTATATACCAATATATACCTATAACCATGTATGCACCGACATGTATAGAGTGCACGTATATAACTCGCGGAAAGAACACCCTAGAAAATTGTCTAAGTGAGTCTGAGCTTTTGGATACAAAGAATTCTTAAACCAAAGTGTCAATTTTGCTATTTTTCTGAATCAGACTTGGGATTTTTTACCGGTAATTTCTGTTCTCTCATCTCACTTGCGATTAGTTTCACCTTGGTTTTTCGAAAGAAGAAAGAAGTTTCATCTTATTTCTCACTACGAGTATATACTTGACTTTGCTGAATTTTAGTTCCTTTTGCTCGTTCCGCGTGCACCGAGTCAACGACTCAATGATTTCTAAAGCTTTTCTACACCGTACACACACGAACATAATTATTATCCGTTATATGCATATGCTGCAATGTACACCTATTTCACCTAAAAACATGATTTACATACGCCGAAAAAAATTGAAGAGGAGAGATACCGCGCTTTATAAGAGACTATATATGTATGTAATACGGAACACATTTGAATGGACCATATGCTGGATATATGCACATAATGTACAAGTCTAAATGGAATACGGAATTGAGAGGCGCGCGCGCGAGTTTTTAGAACATTCATAGCTTATTTCTGCTACATAAATAGATGGATAGATACAGAAATATATATTATATACCTGGTTCTTTCGTGTAGGTAGGTAGGCATGAATATATGTATATATAAATGTACATGGGACGTCGGTAAATAACAAGCACATTTGTAAATATATACCCTGCATATACATACGTTCACATATGTGTGCCGAGGGGAATTCGATTATGGTCAAGACCAACCAAGGGGGAGGAGAACGCGACGAACGTCGTTCGTCAACGATGTTTCTTTTTCTCTATTTTCTTTTTTCATTTGTTTTACATTATTTTTTGAAGTTTTTTTCTCTCTAAAAGTTGGCGTACGTTGTACCCACCGATACGGATACGAAGAATTTGTCTTTACTCGAGTCTATTTGCTCGCGCGTTTGTTTAAACAGAGTTCCGACCACTATAATAGTAGGGTACAGATATATATGGCGGATAATATATATTTACGAGATTCGAAGGAATATACATGTATACCATGTTAGCATGTATAGTTTTACTGTATTATTTAAATTGCTTTACCATAAACTTGTAGCGAAATTTATATTCAATTCAGAATAAAATTCTAAAACGGATTATCACTATGCTTCTATACAAATACAAATAAATAGCGTAATTTTTTTTTCACAAAGTGGTTTATAATAATTCCTAGAAAATTTCAAACCGCGCATTGCCAACTTTTAACACGTTGTAAAAAAAATAGAATAGAAAAAAAAAGTGAATAAAAAAGTTAAAATAAATAATAAGAAGAACATGCATAGACGTGAGTGTGTAATGTAGTATACCAGTAGGTTTCTCTCAAAGGCGACTCGCATCGTTAATTAGCATAATAAACGTGAACACGATCATCAATATAGTAGTTCGCATAATAGTGACGGTGTACGTACGTACATAGTAGCCCGATGTCTATTTGCTTTGTTTTATTTTATTTTTTGAAAAACTTTTTTTTTTAGGAAAAATCTTACGCAAAACGACCATGAAAAGATATCCACGTTTGGAGCACACCGTATTATTGTATTATACGTTCAAGATTTCCGCGAAATGGTTTATTCAAATATAGATCTTCAACGCTCTCTAAAATGACTCATATATACGTATAATATGCATACGATGCGATCGAAATATGATGAGTTAACGGGGCCGTCGTGTCTTTTTAGAAATTTTTTTCAATACGGTTGTAAATCGTCAATCAGGAATGGATTTTCAAAAATGAATAATTATAGAAAATCAGGTGGAAAAAGCAGAAAAAAAAACCAACAGTTGTGAAACGGTAATTTTTTAGGTAACCCAAATCCGAAAACGAAAGTCACTTTACTTCTTATCATGTTCTTTGGAAATCTCCATTGGGATGTTCTTTGCACTTTGGCAGATCGTATCGCAAATTTCTAATGCAAACTGATAAAATTGATCCTTTCTAAAATATATAAATCGATCTCTTGGAATCGACATTAGGATGATAAATTTTGGCGATCGATTGATTGTAGTCCTGATCATTAAAATTTGATCGATTGGAAATTTATATGGAATTAATAACACTTGAGAGTATGAAGATTTAATGAAGATCATACGAATGGCTGATGAAGTGCTTGATGCTCAAAATGGTATAATGCTATATAGTTGAAGTGTAAGGTAAAAAGTAAAATCGTAAAACAGATATATGGTAGGTCGATGTCTATATGTATGTACGTATAGGTTATATACAGGAGAGGTATATAGGTATGTAGACAGTGCAAGAGGAGAGATAGCCGGGCGAACGGCCGTTTCACATTCCCACGACCTTAATATAGATTCTTGATACGCGCTATGGAGTAAGAGGATCTTAGTTTGACTTGTGCGGGATAGTAAAAGAGGAGATTACGAGGTTTGGTCCACCACCACCACAACCACCACCACCACCATCTCAACAGCAGAACTAGCAGATATCTACCTACTATACATTCACACAGCAGCGACGCGACGATGCGACAGCACAAACAATTTCTGCAGTGGTATGCATATCCATATCTAGGTGTAGGAGAAGAAGGGACCCTCCCCCCCCCCGCCCGCGCGACGTGTAGATTGAGAGGAGAGCTTGACCGCGAGGAAGACTATCCGCATCTCAAGTGCAGCAAAAGTATTATATAGGTACACATATATTTATGTACGTATATAATGATATTGTACATACATAAAAGAGTTGAGAGTACCTCGGGGTGCGTTTGTGAATCGAAGTGCGTGGGCGGATGGGTGGGATGGAGAAAACTGAAAGGATGGCTATGGCACAGGTGTAGAGATCAGCAGGGAGGCTGGATTATATTTTATACCCATCCATTAGAACGCCGAGAAGACAAAGAGGTACACCTATAACTAAAAGAGTGGGATAAAGATATAGAGGGGATCGCGCGAAACTATCAACTGTTCGTAGAATAGGTGAAATTTCGTACATACATATTAGTCTATTTGGATGCTCAATGTTACATATTATATAATGCGGTCATTATATTCGCCCATCGAGTTTTTGGAATTTAGCAGCGTTTCGAAATATACTCGTAAACAGCCACATATATTAAATCAGTGTTGATTCCCTTGTACGATTATTCGATTTATAAGAAAAATATTTGCTCATCGATTTGCGATCGACCGAATTACCATGCCATTTGTGAGTCTTTTCAGAAACGGCGGATAAAATGGAACAGGAAATTTTTTCACCGATTCATCATCGGGATTTTAACATGAATTGACGATGTTTTCTACGATTCACGGTCGAACACGACCAGGAAAATTGTCTACAATTTTTTCAATGCACAAAAATCAAAGTTTTGTCTTACCGATTGACATTTTCAACTTCCCTGTAGACTCTGACAATCGAATAGAATCACCAAAATAACCCGCGGGACAATTAGTTCTCGTAAAAAAAAATGTAGCAAATAAAATGTGAATGCATTTATACCGCGAAGTGATTCAATTCAAAGATCGTTGGACAGCCTGCGGCGATTGCGCGACGCGTGCATGCGATACGTACGTTTCCTATTAGAACGTGTTTTTTTCCAATTCCTGATGGCTATTACTGTTATAGTTGCTGTTAGCGTAGATATATACCTACCTGAAGATATAAAACGTGACTCGGTACAGAGGATCAAGTTTCGTGTAAACCGCTCCAAACTTTAAACGATCGGTTGCAACCACCATTTAGGGATTTTCATACCCGGACAAATTTGCGGTGTACAGGTACCCGTAAGAAATTCTAGATTATGTATGTAACTGAATGGGTACGTATCTTACTGAAATCAAACGGCGTGCCCGGAATCTTGGTCTGATTTGTTGTAACGCCATAATATCTCATGTTTCTCTCTCCACCGATAGAATTAATTGCGAAAGGATTTAAACTGCGTGTTAACCGACGCGGTGGTCGCACGTTGATCAAGAAGTTGAGGTATAGATAAACAGATATATCGATTCGCTATTTGTCAAGTCGTTGTGTCAGAGACGTCAACCCGTTTTTAGCGGTTTGCTTGGCTCCCCCCCCCCCCCCCCCCCCCCCCCGAAAAATATAACGGAATTATTTTCCGATCCTGATTTGAATATTTCCTAGTTTCTTTTTCCGTTGCGAAAATCATTCGAAAACTATTAAAGAATAATAATTATAACTATAATGCTTTCACGAAAGAAGTCGCTATTTCTCCGACCATTCTGATCATCTACCGGTTTTTGATTCGGCAGTTATGCGGTGGTAGCAGAGGATTCAACTTCACGATCAGGTTAACTTGCACGTCACTGATCCAAATACGTAGTAGCATAAGATGGACTCAAACATGTCAGTAGTTCTCGGGGTACCGGATGATTCAAAGATTCCAACCTTGATTGAAATTGTCCATGTTCAGCTGTAGCAGAACTGTGTGAAATGGGTTACCATGCCAACTTGTGGGTTAGGAACGAAACAGGCGCGTGGCAGTATTGTTTGATTGATGTTATTGTCATACTATTTCAACTGGAACAACTAACTTAGTATTTTTTTGTTTCTTTTTTGATTTCAGTCATTTTTCGGCCGGACATACAACAATCTCGGAAGCATATCCGAGTGTAAAAATGGTGGTGTATGCGTAATAAACAAGAAAAATCGAACGGCTTGTAAGGCATGTCGTCTCAGAAAATGTTTGATGGTCGGTATGTCGAAATCTGGATCACGTTACGGTCGTAGATCGAATTGGTTTAAAATTCACTGTTTACTCCAAGAGCAATCGAACAGTAATCAATCACAGGGTGGACATGGAGCTGGTCAATTCGGTGGGGGTTTTTTGCCGGGATTTTTACCACCTCAAGGTCAAGGTCACCACGGTATATACGGCAAAGAATTAAAAGAACGAGCATCTCCGAGTCAAGAGGACCTAGCGCTACAGTCTCACCTTCTTCACGTTGCAATGTTAAAACAAGAACGTGAGAGGGGTAACAAATCTCCTCATCCGGACGACATAGCACTTCAAAATCAGTTGAGATTTCTCGCATGGCAAAAAGAAAGGGAAAGAGTTGTGGCTGCTAGTCATCAACAACAGCCACCTGGTACACCACCGAGAGATTCGACACCACCGTCATCTTTCAACAACTACGTTAACTCCAAACATCAACCAACAACGCCACCAATATTTCCAATAAACTTTGCCCAAAAGGATATAATAGTACCATCGAGTCCTCCCGAAGTATTTAGGCCATTTTTACCAACCTATAAAAGAACAGCGGACACACCAAGCGATAGTGGTGCATCATCGGCCGGAGAACAAGACCAAGATGATAGTAGAAGTAATTCGGCAATGAGTAACTATTTCAAAACAAGTTCATCACCACCTTTATCGGAGCGTGAATTTCCACCTCGTAAGATAAATGCCACGGTAACCTTAACTACTGGATATTCTCACCACGGTTTAGGTCTGGTTTATCCTCCACCCGGTGGTTTAGTAACGCCAGCAGCATCCCAACATTCTCCTAGAGGTGGCGATTTACTTCTCGTAAGTCCAAGTCCCGGTGGTTTAGCTTTAGAACAAGATGAACCAATAGATTTAAGCGTGAGATCTGTTTCGAGAAATTCTTCCGGTGTACGTCCAACCTGCAGTCAATCATCAGCCGAATCATCGGCGAGTTGTTCGAGTAGTAACAGTCCGGTAAAAGATAATCAGGATCAACCATCTATTCCACCCACTAAAACAAAACCATTAGACTTAACACTTGGCATTAAAAGGCCGGCTGAATTACCACTGTCACTTTAAGCCGGGCGACTGTGAGTCCTCAATAATATTGTTATTTTATCGATACTCATTTTTTCTGTTTTTTTTTTTTTCCACCCATTCTCACATTTCTTCCGTCAATTATATCGAATCATCAGAGGTGAAAGACTGATTGGGAACAGGGAACCGAAATGGTCTTTTACTCAGTCTCAATACGAAAAAAAAGAAAAGTTGAAGAAATGAGTAATGATAACAATTATGTGTTCAATTTGTAAATATCGCTGAATCATTGTTTATTTGGTATAAATATACGAATGTGTGCGTGTGTGCTTCTTTTCTTTCTTATTTCTTATTTATTCTCCCATTAGATAAAGCTAATTTTATAGATATACATTATATACATGAATTTATATGTAAAAGGATACCAGACGTATGATATACTATAAGTGTAAGAATTGAATGAAGATTTGTTATTATCAATATAATTATTATCATCGTCATCATTATTATTATACTTATTATTATCATTATTACTATTATCATTATTTTATTATTATTATTATTATTATTATTATTATCTGAAGAAAGTATATATTGTGGATATATCGGCCAGTAGTTGAGTGCCTTAATATATTAATTCTCAACCCGTAACGTTAGTAAATGTATTTAACGTTTTTTTTTATTATTTTTATTTTATCAGAAACTATTATTATTATTATTATCTTTAGATATGCAATAGTAAATTTCACGTATCTTGTGAACGAATGTTCTCTTTCTTCTTCTTTATTATCGTTCTTAATAATAATGATATTATTATTATTGTTCTATTTATACATGTGATGAAGTCTAGGCCAGTAGGTATATACATACATGTCTATGTATATAATATGAAAGAGAAAAATGAAAAAATACATGGTGAAAATAACAATAATTTTGAGTGGCTGCAGCGAATTTTGTAAATATATATATATATAATATATTGCAGTGTAGGCGGCGTTATTATGATATTTCAAATAAAACAAAACAAATATTTTCCACAAATGAAATTTTTTTTAAACGTATATGATAGAATGTCATTTTTGTGCATGGTGTACGCGACTCTATGAACATTTTTTTGGTCTCCAATTTTTCCTAATCATCTTTTTTGTTGTATTGTTTTTTTTTCAAATTCGATTCATCTTTCTTCCTAATTTTATTCCCTCACATAATCGTCTCCGAAAAATTGAAAAAACAAAAAAAGTCATCTCTATCCTGGTACGATCTACTCGCCTATTATACTCGTAATATCATATATATCATATGTAATAATCAATGAAAAGCCCCTCATGATGATAAGATATTCGTCTAGATGAATAAAATAAAAATTGAAATAGAAATATGTAAATACATACACTACGGAATTATAATAATGGTGAAGAAAAGAAAGAAAAATACAAAAATAAAAAATAAATAAATGAACAGATAAATAAGAAAAAAAAAAAACATTGAGTGGCAGGCCAGTACACGTGTGTATTCGATGAAATAAATATTTTTGTTCAATCGAAAAACTCATCATATATATGAATATAAAGAAAAAAGAAAAGAAATTGGAATTCGTTGTTGTTATTATTGTAATTATTGATTTGAATTTCAACAGCCCTGAATGAAGAAAAATCGCACACGTGGCGGAGTGAATAAAAATACGAGAATGATCTGCAGGATCTTTCATCTACTTGTTCTTCATGTTGTTGTTTTAAACTGATCAAGTAGATATATTGATGAATCGATCGATCGATCGATGATCGTGCAGTCTGCAGTTATAAGGTTAAAAAGTTATCACGAACTACTACCGCAGCAGCTCATGATGATCGTCGGTGGTGATGTTCCTCTTCACATAAGTTATTCCGCATATAATACGTATTCAGTATCATATGTGCAACTTGCAAGTGCATGTGCTGCGGCAAATGGTGCAGGGGAAAGAATTCTTGCTTTTGTATCTCTATTGACATATGGGTTGGTATATATTCCGCTTGTGTACATAGATATATGTATATACACTTTGGATAGACATTTATATATGGATATCTGCAAAGAAATCACTATCCTACTGTGTTCAGAATCTTATATCCTACTCGGGCGGCAATGTGTCACTGGTATTCATTCGACTTCGACTTCCACTCTGACTTCGACTTATGCTTTTACTGCTTTTAATTCTACTTCTATCGCTGCCGTTGCTGCTGCTGCTGCTGCTGCTGTTGGTGCATCAAACAACGATATGTTGTCGCTTAAAACGCGTCATGACTCTATGCATGAGTTGAGCAATAGGTATACGTATCTATGTAACTACGGTACATACATACGCATACAGGGTGATATATTTTAAACTACCTACCACAGCTACGTGGAGCAGTGTGAATTTTCATCTAAAACACTCGTAGGCCCGTATCGCTTTGCGGAACTATTGACGAAACCGTGATGAGATGACATCGTCGAATTTTCAATTCAAAGTTGCCAATTTCATTTATCTCGACTATGAACCTGTCAAATACAAGGCGACTTGCCGATTTACATGACTACTTGCGTGTCACCGTGGAGTCCTCTCCTTTCTTTTTTCAACGGTGTGCAACGAATCTAATTTAATTACCACGACTTTTCACCAGAATTTCCGTTATTGTTTCACTCGAAATCACTAAAAATACTCTCGTTTTTGAATTCGGAAGAAAAAGTCATACGCACAACTGAAAAATCATTCAAAGTAAACGAAAAATAGGAAGAGAGAGATAATGGAAATAAACAAAAGTCGCGGAAAAAAATTCCATTTTTTTCAACGCTCTACGACAAATGTGATTAATAAAAATTGGCGATTCAATCTGAGATTGTTAGTATGTCATAGACTAGTCGAGTTGGCATGAGAATCCCTCAATACATGCTCGTGGCGTATATGAAGCTCGTTCATGTGCTCTGATTAAGACTCGTTCCAAGTGGTTTTAAGTAGTCGCGACAAGAGTCGCAATCATAGTGCAATACTTCTGCAGACCTGGTGGAGCGCCTCTTATGTTGGAACGATTATATATGAGGCAATTGCTAGCGAGCACGAGGAGTAAAATAGTAGGTATAAATTGTATCTATATATGTACGTACAAAGAAAATTGCTCGTTCCTCGGGCACGAGACTAGCTTGCGACTAAATGATAGTCCAGATAACCTGATATGTTCTTCACATGCGAACAGCTCGTCCTTGTCATTCAACGCGTGCAGCGCGTTCCTGGTAAATAAGAATTAGTTGGCACTACATACATATGCATACGATATACCTACATTGGAATAGATACATATATGTAGATGTATCAGATAAAAATGTTTGAAGAAAACTCGAACAATCACGATATATATTCATATAAATTTATAGGTCTCCAGCTGATTTAGTAATCAGTTAAATCCGTTACGGTAATTAAATGCAATAATTTGCGTAAATACGTGAAACGGTAACTGATTGTTTCTTAACCGGAATAAAAATCAATCACACGCCACTTCAATCAATAATTTTAGTTACGTCCCACATGCGGAGACTCGAAAGTTAGGTGAGTAATAGAATCGACAATTTCCTAATCAATTATGATAGTCTTTTTTTCACTCCACTGGGACTTATTATTCTGATAATAAGAATCAATCATTTTCGGTTCAGGGTGGGGATTCGAACAACGTCGAATTTTTATCGATATTTTTCGCGTTTTCTTTTTTTTTCATGACAGGTTAAATAAATGAACGTACATAAATCGCGTTCTCTCTTCACAACTCATCCGCAACATGATCAGAAAAAAGAAAAGAGTGGGACAGAGATGGAAAAAGATTTAAAAAAATCAAATACAAATGAGCGCAAAGAAGAAAATTAATTTCCGTGAGAACTCGGTTAATCAGAAGAGACTTTTGCTTCTGACGAAGGCGTGTTTATAATCCTTAAAAAGCGCAGCATCCTTATAGCGGCGTGGCGTCGGCAGCAGCTGTTAATATGATTTGAGTATATAAAATGAAATGAAACGGAAGCTATTGAGTATGACGTGCTTCTTATGCTGTTGCTGCTGTTGCTGGTGCTACTGCTGCTGCTGCTTACCACGGTTCGCTGCTCGCCTAATCACCCATAATCTGTATATTAATTAGGAACAGACTTTTACGAGCTATTAATGATGTAACCTGTCAAATTTGTCAACTAAACCGTCCGCTCAACGTCTTCGTATTCGAGATGCCCACAATTGATCCGACAGCTGCATTTTTTTCTTTTTTTCTGCTATACATATACAGACGTGAAAAATTATTGATAGTTAGGACTGACGAGATGATTATCCCACTCCTTCCGATCTCTCCAGATTTTTCTGCATTCGGTATCCTGGCTAATAAATCACCGAAAATTGCTCCTCAGGATTTTTATTCCAGTTCATAATCCTAATTATCGTGAATTATTGACGAAGTCATCTGTAACGAGTGTACAAAATAATTTGAATAACGAGGGCGCTCCGCAACATGAGGTCTGGAGCATTATTTACTATGGGTATGTAACATATATATGGTGTTCAAATTACATTGAAATTACCTTATAGGTATATTCCGATGGCATTTTCCTCTTGAGGAAGCATGGAACACTGTATACCGATATGGGGGTTTTCCTTCCTTTCTTCACGTTGAGAGAAAAAAACAAAACCGAATCAAATAAATAAAATACAAAAGCTGTACCATGGCAAAGGGAACACGATCATCAGAAATCGATGCGATCTCGTATGACCAGATAGTTTTCTTTGAAAATATATTAAAAATAATAAGGATAAAACGTTACGGAAAAACAAGACGAATTGAGCAATGCATGATTACGATAATTAATCATCGAGTATGGAATAATTTGATACATAATTGAGACAACTTTGGTAAGCTTCTGAAAGGTATATAGATGTATATATTATGAATCGTGCGTAAGTAATATAATAGGTATACATTTATGCAAGGCGATCAGTGAAACCGATCGATCTTAACTCATGCATATTGATATCGCATATCTATATAGATATAGATACACACGTTGCGAGTATATTGGGTGTATCGAACATGTGAGGTACATAAGTATATGCCTGTATAGACGCGTGCACAACATGTCTCGTTCGATAAAGCGTTTGAAGATATATACGTATATATATATGCGTGTGTTGCGAGTATATAACTAACATAAAATATATATATCATACACACCTGTTATGTATTATACGCCAGGCGTATTATCGATACCGCCCAATCACATCAAATTGAGTTATAACCGGATCAAATTGCCGATAATTGGCGATTGCATAGCTTAATCAGTGCCTCTTTCGCATATAAAGTTATTTCACAAAGTGCTCTGTGTATAGTACGTTCTGTAATCTCGAACCACTTGTATAAATATATAGATATATAAACCACAAATAATCATCCTTTTGAACTCGCGTCTTGAACAATTTTTAATTTCATTCTATGATCCCTTTCTTTTTTATTCAATTCCAAAAATTTATTACGATCTTTTTTTTTTTTTTTTTTTTTTATCCTATAACCACACGTTTTGTGATGAGAAATGTTTTCGTTCATATTTCATCTGCCTCGGTAGTGTTTTGAGGGTGTCAAAATTTTGGTGAGGACTTTGTAGATCGGCCATTTGCCATCTAGACTGAACATTGTGAGAGTATAGCACAATTTTATATTTTCTTGTACTTCCGAGTTCGTATATAAGAGGATTTATCTACATCGAGGGTCTCGTCTAATTGTAAAGTTCGATGAGATGAGGTCTAACAATACAAATTGCTGATTATGCGCCCCACGTTTGCGCCCAGCTTCTAATTGGATCGAAGGCTAGTTTAGTTCTTGGGAAAGATCGGAGATCGGACAGACGATCATCCTTTCGCGTGCGGGGTGATCGTTAATTGGAAAAATACTAGTTTCTTATAAGTAGAGATAGGTCGATTATTATTACCGCAATATACAGGCGATTGTACCCGGTATTATATTATATTCACCATAAATCACATCCGTGCCGTATACATAGGCTTATGTAATATAGCCATGAATGAAATATTTTCAAAAATAAACTTCGAATCGTTTCACCATGCGAAGAACGACGGAATCCGATGAAAAAAATGGCGGATAGACGATTCTCTTCGAGCGGATCGACTTTTCAAAATTTCTCTAATTCTACCGCAAGTTACTTCTTCAGACAAATTTGGAGTTCCCAGTCGTAAATAGAATGATAGAACTAATGTCCTCATTATTTGTCCGAGTACATCATCATCACATACGTGCGTTTGTTCATTTCATAGCGACATTAAATGCGATATCTATTTCCGAATAAATAGATGACAAACCCACGTGTGTTTGTGCATAAGATACCCATTGCAGTGAATACAAAAAGAAATAAAGAAAGACAAGAGAGAAGGAAAGAAAAAAGAAAATAACGAAACGGATAATATAAATGAAAAACGCATGCAACTGCACAGAGCCAAGAAAACGGCAGCACGAACCTGAACAGCGGAATTGGATAATTGCAAACTACCGGTGGGCCTGGTGATGCATGCGTGATGTTAACGTGACTACAGGTACAGGCATACTTAGTTAGTTGCAAGTATCTGCATAGGTGTGTATTCTAACAGTATCGGTAGTAGAAAACACCTCTATAATAACCATGGGAATATGTGAAAATACTACAATTTGTAATTTGAAAGAAGAGTCAAGTTTGGAGAAAGAGGAGAAAAAAAAACGAAACAAAACTGAATACGTCAAATACGTATATTCCGGGGGTTAAATTCTGCCGGTGTATATGTATATACGTATATCTTATATACCAATTACATAGCCATGTAGATATGTAATTTGCATTAACAAGAGGTATAGCTAGTTTCTATATACACCACTTAACGTTTTGCTATGCTAAAGTATCAATATACATAATATACCATATATACCATCACTATACTTATAGTATTTATATATAACCATATAGACATGTTCAGGAAATATCGGTTTACGTATTAGGTATAACAACTCACCTATTCCAGCCCCAAGACAAACGCTTGCATAACGAATAGTTGTGGATATGCACCGCTGCCGCATCACACGGCGTTCTCAGTGCCTTTTTGTTTTTCTATTTCCTTATTTATTTATTTATTTATTTATTTATATATTCCTCTTTTTTCTTCTCCTCCTCTCCGAAATCTCAATCGATCGGTTAATTATTTTCCAGTTTGTTTAAACATAACGCCTAGTATAATTCCTCAGATCCAGTAAAATGCGTCAACATAATTCCGGTCTTCGTAATAATCGACGTATTATGCAAGTTTTTTTTGCAACTAAATATCATACCATACACGAAACAAATTTTCGACAGCTGGATTTTCATATAATTATCATTACACGGAATCGAAGAATTCGCAGAGGAGCCCATGACCCCTGCAGACTATTCTATCACACGTCCAGTAGATCGTACGAATATGATATTGGCAAGTTTTTTCTGTTCCTATTTTTTCCCCCCCTCTACATTTTTTTTTTCTTTTTTCTCATATCGGTATCAAATCGTCTTAGGAATATGATAATTATTGATACCGTCGTCTGAATTTTTTACCTCAGTTTTTCTGTAACTTTTTTTTTGCCATTTATCAGCGATCGTATAAGATCGCTGTTACTGTGTTTTTGTTGGTTTGTCTCAATACTTTGATCAGCATTATAGTTTAATGAATCTACTTTATAAACAAATTGTTCTAACCGATGGATATAATTTTTAGTGAGCATGCAGATTATGCAGATGATGAGATATAATCACTATATTTTGAGATGGATTTATTCGCGATGCGAGAAAAAATAAAAAAAAAGAAACCGATGAAACTATGTCCCGAAGTTGGAATATAAGATTTTCGAAAAAATTTGTCGATTCGATAATGATATTAAAAAAAAGTGAGAAGGATAAAAAAAAATGAGCGTGTAGAATTGAAAATAATCTTAATTCCAATAATACTGATGAGGATGCGATGTACAGGTATACGAGATTATTCCGATAGAAAATCTAAATCTATTGCTGATCGAACAGAGTGTGGAGTATGAGATAATTATGTATCGGTTATTGTATGAACAGGATGATAAATGGACAAGTTCTTAGGATTTTATTGCCATTTTCAAAGTCACAATGAACATCGAGATAGTACGAGATGATAATATGAAATAATTATTACAATAATACTATCTGACAATGAGTGAGATGAGATGATTATAATAAACGGCTAGAATAATGATCTGTAATCAGAATTATAGATTTCCCTTAAAATTAACAATTCCAAGAATAACAAGTACGAGTCATTTTTTTCTTTCGTTTTGTTTTTCTATTTCAGTAATTATTTGCGATATCCAGGATGTGAAAAAACACGGAATAAGAGTAATTGGAATTATACCCGTATAAGGTGATCTTCATCGTGACCTCGGCATCACGTAAGGTCGTCCAGAGATGTGTTTAATCAAAGATGTTGCAAGTTTATCAACAAGTTTGTTTCTCACACGTGATACGTGTAACCCAACTCAACCTAATGTACCGCAGCTTTAATATCCAGCCATTGAACCATTTTATTTTTCGATTAGTTTTTCAAAACAGTGAACAGTTCGATGATCATTACATCGCGTGACTACCGTAAGTTCCCACGTTTACGAGCGGAGCTCATTCTTTCTATTTAGTAAATAGTTTCCTCAAGATTTCTTTATTATACATGTGTACAGGTCTTCCTCGGTGAATACATATGCAGCTTCACATGCGTCAAATCATCGGAAACATTAGGATATGAGAAAAAAAACAGAGAATACAGCATCCCCTGTATTATTCACTACACAAATCCCATGTAGTCGAAGAAAGTTTTACCAATTTCAATCTTTACTACAGACAATTTTATCGGTCTCGATTTTTTCGTTTTTTTCTATTTTGTTGCCTTGCCTGTACAGCGCGATGTCCACCGGGTAGACCTATGTGCAGTCTGCGTATAACGTATTATAATGATGTATATCCTCAACTCTCTAACTTCTATTAATTAAAGATCGACTAATGATCCGGTCAGCGGCATAGGCAGCAGACAAATAGTAAATTGATTGCTTAATGGATCGAGTAATTAAATGAAATTGAATTACCCAAGCTCTAGTGTGCAAGGATCTCGCGCGGTAGCCTCTTTCTGTCCTGTTCTTTTATTTTTTTCCTCTTCTTCTCTGAACTATTATTCTACTCATTTTTCTAATCGCGTTCTATGCTTTCATATTATAACAAATGAATACCCAAATAAGAAAGAAACCGAATGACCTCATCAGCATTCGAAAAATCAATGTTCATTTGCGGCATTATTTAGTTGACAGTTTGACAGATTTGCTTGCAAAACTTTTAGGGATATAGCTTCATATGCATGTACACGTTTAGAAATACAAGAGGCTGTAGCGGTGGCGTTTTCGTTGTGTCTTCATGTACGACACACATACGTGTATATATTTAGATACATGTATACCTACATATCAATGGTAGGTACTATAACTCCGAGATAAGTATCTTACCCTGACGTTATCTCTTGATGGGGTATTGCCGCATACTTTATTCAAACGATATAAACGTCGCATGTATGTTTTATATATACCCGTACATAGACCTCTGTACATATGTATATTCAGTTGCAGACGTTTTCCATGTATATACCGAAGCCTGCTGCTTCCACTGAAATATTGCTTCAAAGGATCCTCTAAACTATCCCGCAGCTAGGAGACTGAAATTGATAGGAAAAACACGGATGACGACTACATCAAAAATCAAGAACCTGCAACATCGATCGAATACGTTGCTCAAAGTACCCGAAAATAAGATTCGGTGAAGGACGAAGATGAAGAAAAGACAGGTTACGTTAGGTCAGGTTGAGTAAAAGTACTCGAAACGTGAATATCGCGCGTGCAATTTGCTGAATCGGAGGGATATTTGCTTTTCTTTATAAGACTCGCGCTTGGTGCGGAAATACGAAGAAGAAGAAGGAGAAGAAGAAGAAATAGGAGAAGGAAAAGGAAGAGAAGAAGAAGAAGAAGAAGACACGCTTGTGTTGTACCTACTACTCCGCATGAATATTTAGGCGGCATCTCCCGCAATGGAGTATTTATTCGATGTGCCGCCATTATATCACTCCGGGAGCAACCGTTCCTTGCGATGCACTTGTCCTGGAGGAACTGCTGCAGCACACGGTAGCGCGCGGTTACGATTCTCCTCTGTACAGATCTCTATAAGCTTTGGAATCGGATGCTCGCCTTCTACCTAGGCTCATGCTCGTCCTCATCCTCATGCTCATGCTGCTGACTTCAGGTTATACTTCGATTACTCTCTGAGTAAAGAGGCTACTGCCTGTGTTGCTTCTGCACTTCAAAGCGGCTCAGTGCAGTCACCGACCGACTATACTGAGAAATTCAAAGGTATGTAACTATTACTATCTATGCTCGACTATCTATGTGTCTTAAATAAATATTTATGTATATTACATACGTATATATTATGTATACATACATACGTCTGTATGCTGCAATTTCACCTCCCGAGTATATGAGAAAATCGGAAGTGAGATACTCCGTTGCCAAAGAGGTCAAATTTTAAAATAATTATCATGTTATATTATATGGGACGTACGGGATTCTTTGAATAAATTTCGTTGATCACGCTTTATTACACTAATTATCAACGTTGCGATAATTTTTTGTTACACAGTCTGGACGGTGGGTAACCAACCTATACCTACCTACCCTCGGAATTATCATCGTCTTATATTTTATTTCATTTACTTTTGTTCCCTTCTTTTTTGGCTACCTACATCTTATACTACATGCGGGACTGCAAGTACAGAGTGAAAGCAGGAATTATTTCGACGTTATACCTTATTTAATAGGCGTTTAAATAATATATCGAGTTCCGTATCGCATATGTATATAGCATGGGCTCCTATATAGCCTCGGAGAGAAACAAATGTAGTATTTTATACGGTATTTCGGTGAGGTCATGCCATACGACATTCGAATGCAGCATGTTTTTTTTTTGGTTCACTTTTTTTCTCGTTATTATTATTACACTCATTTTTAACATTATCATTTCATCCAAAATATTCATCGTTTCACTGCACACATAGCATAATTGAGAGTCAGTATAAGTCGAGTTTCGTAGAAATTAAAACTCTCTATTAATTAAAAGACCCCAATTAACCGACTGTACATACGACCTTTAATCTGATTTGAATTTGCATGCGAAGTATGCAAACTATTACCTAGAAAAAAAAAAAAAGAAAAATAGAAAAGTAGATTTTTTTTTTTCATTTTAAATCAAAAAAAAAAATATCAAATTGACCATCAGGTATATGATTAAATAAGTTTTTTTTTTAATTTTTGTATCACCTGTACATCACTTTATACCATATGTTCGCGTAAATACCTTATGTCTTCGTACTTTCTTCGTAACTTACAACTTGTAATAATAAGAACCGAAAGTTATAACGCGGGTTATTTTTTCGTCTCGCTGTTCTTGCGGTTATTACATACCTAAAATAAATACCTACGTGGTACGACTTCCAGAGTTTATCACTACAGGATTATATACCTACGTAGCATTATATTTTATATACGTTCTGATATAAAGTTCTCGAGAGTATGCTTCTGATGCAGGGGCACGTTACAATTATAAGAGGAGAAATCTTTTCAGGATCCTTGTAATAATTTCTTCGGGATAAATGAATACGTACATAATTCTTTGAGCTTGAAACAAAAATTCCGGGTGCAATATACACCGCGGTTGCGCGTGGGTGGAGTAATGATACGAGATAATTAGTGAGTCTTTTTTTTTCTCTCAAACATATTACGTTGTATAATTATGTACCGAATATTTGAATATCGATAGAAGTTCGATAACACAGACATTATACAGTAGAGTCGATTTCGAATGGGGTATGCAAATGCGAATTGAAAACCATATGGATTATAATTACCAACAAAAAAATACTCACGATTATAATATCAGGGTAATTAATTTCCGATGTATATAATCAGTTCGATTGGATTATCTTATAACGACTTAATTAATTTGATCGTTGGATGATGTTTCGAAACTTTTTTTTAATTATTTTATTTTCACAAGCAACTTACAATTAGGTATACGTACCTACTGTATTTTTTTTGTTATTTTTTTTTGCATCTTGATTGCAGGTGTTTGATTTTTGTACGATTTGAAACAAAACTAAGTTTGTGGAAAAAACGAGTTGGATGTAATATGCGTAATCTTTGAACGTAATTTGATGTGCATTTTATATAAAATCCGTGAATGGCCGCGATCTTTAACACACGAGCATCAGCTGCGCGGCATCAGCTAATAGGTATGTAATATATATGCTCCGGACATTTTCCTTTTTCTAGTTTGTAGTTATATTACATGTAAGTGTGTACATAGAAATTATACACACAGATACCGATGTCGATGTTGATTCCGATGCTGGTGCATGTACATAGGTAGGTAAATATTAATGATCGAAGATGTGTATCTGCAAGATGTGAGCATATATATATTTCGTCACGGAATTTTTCATCCGCGAAGAGGTTTCTGTTTCTGATCTGTACATAGGAGGATTAATTCTAAACATATGTATATGTAACCTAAGCATCCATTCCGTCCTTGGTTTTAGATTGAGAATAACGAAGAGGAGGCTTGATATTGTGCATACGACGACGACGACGACGACGACGACGACGACGACGAGATGATGATGATGATGATGATCGGTACGTCATCCTCACACATGTATATGTGAGGAGGTGCAACTTGCAACAGCAGCGCGTAGATATTACGTTATCCGTGTAAGATTAGCAAGAAAAATATGTAATCGAGAAACGCGTCGTATTACAGGCAAAAGTTGTACGGCAGCTACCTTCAAAAGAATCATCGAAGAATTAAAACTCTCTCACGGCGTATCCGCCAGATTACAGGGTTAGTAATTAATATATTGACCAGTAATTAATATATTGGCTGGTGTACGGTGGTAACCTATTATTAAAGTGATCTCTTGCCGTATAGGATATATATAGGTATGCATTTATATCATATGTATCGCAGCTTTCTTTTTGCGACGACACATTATGTATTATTCGGCAGTTGTTCTTTTAATTTTTTTTTTCGCTTTGTCTTTTTTTGTGTTTTTTTTTGCTTTTGTTTTATCAAATTTTTATTATTTCTTATTTTTAATTTTTCATTTCACTCTACTCGCTTTACACGCATACTAACCCCACGCATATATTATTATTTTTTGTCTCATCGAGATCTCTGCGTACCCATATGTGTAATAATATACAGAGGTGAAATGAGGTGCATGCCGTTCTCGGTTATTTTGCTGCTGCTGTTGCTACTGCTGCTGGAGGGAAGACCCGCAGCATCTCTGCACTCGGTTCGGATCGATTTATCGATAATAATTTGCACCCTGATGACGACGAAACTGCGATGCCGAAATTTAACTCTGTATATAAAGTTTCTGAAACGTTTAACGTTGAAGTTATTAGTCCCTCCGCTAAAGTACGCCAACTGTATTTATATATACCGTTATAATTTTCACCTTGATTGTAATTTATGAATTGAAATTTCATTCAGCCACCCGCGGAGCTTTATTTCAATAGATATCTGATACGGTATATTATGACAAACAAAATCCGCGAGAGGATTCTTAAGATAATCTGAGAGATTCTTGAAAATAAGAAAAATAAAATAAGAAATAAGATATTTCTCGGTATTAATAGATTTCGGGAATCTGAAATAGCTCCGAAGAATTTGAAACGGATTTTGACCGGTCCGAAGAATCCGTGTTTTCGTAGAACTTCTAGCTCAAGACTTTACGAAATGAGTTCATTCCGATAGAAACTCGTCAGATTTCTCCGAAATAAACCGATGACTAAGATACATTTGCTAAAATTTATAATCTTATAACCAGAAATCGTAAAATATTTTCAAATTATTACACCATGGTATAAAAGGCGACCACAATGACCGTGCAAATGAGGAAAGAAAAAGAAAAACGAATGAAGGAAAAAAAAATTCCAATCAAATTTTCTTCTCAATAGATTCTTTGATTTATTTAAACTAATCGACTAGTGTGGTCTGTCATATACATACAATATGTGAACCCACATAAACATATGTGTGGGAATATATGCATGAGAGATATTAAAATTGATCCCCGGGATTCAATTTAAACGATAGTTCTTCGCCAGCACGCTAATTACGATAATTACTAATTGATTTAGTATCACGGAACGTCTTCCTCGAAAATAGATACATGAGATCCACGCCGGCGTGTTGCTGCTGCTGTTGGTGATGCTGATGCCGATGCACTACTGCTCTGTGTTATAAAACCAAAGTATAATTATAGTTCGTGATTAGCGGTTGCCATACTAATTAACTTAACGTTCTTACATAGGTATATACATATATATATATATATATATATATATATATAAGAATTATAATACATATTCGAACCCTATATTTGCTCTGTCCAAAGTTACGTGAATTATTTTATTAAACTCACACAAGTTTTGCACACGTCAATTTTTCAACTGAGTAAAGAATTAGGAATTCAAAAAAAAAATGAAACACAAACCAAAGAAGAAAAAAAAAATACATATATATACATCATGAATATCATTAAAATTCCCAAACGTGACCAAAAAAAAAAACCGACAAGTTTTTTTTTCTGTACAATTCGTATTAAAATTATACAAACCTTATGTACATACAGAATTAACCGTTGGCGATCTACATGCGATGACGTCATTGGGTCCATTTTATGGATACCTGCTTTCCTCTCCCCCTACCAAACGCCTACGCAATTCTCGGTATAAGAAGAAGAGCTTGGAGATTCAAATAAGAAGCGAGAAAACTCGTTCGTCCGCGGAGATCACGACCACCGTCAATGAAATGTTCCTGGAAGATGACACCGGGTCGAAATTCCCCTTTCCCTTTTTTTCTTTTCTTTTTTTCTTTTTTTCTTGCATTCTTTTTTCAGCAATCCGCTTATTCAAACGAGCCAAGACTTTTGCATGGGATTATTTTCTGGTTCAAATAAATATAATCTCCCCGATGATTCGGAAATCAAGCTCGTAAATTGGAAAGTATAGATTACAAATGTATCTAATTATATTTGTTTCTTTTTCAAGCTTATACGGTGATCGAAGGTGACGACAACACGCGTTGAAAGTTCAGCTTTTTTTTCTCCTACTTTTATCTTGGCCCGCATTAGAAAACGAGTCAAATAAGATTCAAATGAGTCCTGAGGGCAACAATGCATCGTTGACTTTATCCAGTCACTAGGAGTGACAGGTGGGACAGGAGACGTCACCTCCAATGTCTACATTATGTCATCAAGTTAAACCTGAACAGGATAGATCGGTATAACTCGTGGTTGGTATTATTAAATAAAAAACAATTTTTGATCAGGGTTCAGATAAGTAACAAGAAATGTCGACAACGCGATTCGTTACGTTGGAGTTGGAAGGAAGAAGATAAACCCCAAAGATTGACCTAAACGCTGTGACTAATTCGTCAGATCAGATCAAAAGCTCCTGATTAAAAATCATCGTAGTGAAACTTGTTAGAATATCAGTTATGCCGCAGTGTATGGAATCGTTACCAACGTCATCGCGAATGGGTTTATATCAACATTAATTAAATCATACCAAAATATCAAATGGATGATGGAAATTGTACGTCAAGATTGTGATGTTTTCGCGTATGTGTGACCTGTGGAGGCCACGAAGGGTCATTCTACAGCCCGTTTCTTGGTCAGCAGAGGGAACCTGGCGCATAAGTGGTTTAATTTATTCGGAACACCTCTGTTATTAATTGCCTGCATCTTGGATGAGGTGAGTTCTCCCATACCTG
Source organism: Athalia circularis (assembly GCA_963978495.1). Classification (NCBI taxonomy): domain Eukaryota; kingdom Metazoa; phylum Arthropoda; class Insecta; order Hymenoptera; family Athaliidae; genus Athalia; species Athalia circularis. The sequence continues at coordinate 13,106,410 of OZ021700.1, read as the reverse complement.
GGTACAAATAACGAACAAGGGGCGAGGAAAATGAAAAGAAGAAGTTGAGAAAGAAGAAGTAGACGCGGTGTGTGCCTTGGCGTGATCGCGAAGAGAACAAATATTTCAAGTCTGGTATAAGCGTCGGGACGCCCACGCAAAATAAAGCGGCGAGTTGGAGAAGCGCGGACACGAGAGCTGAAACCGAGTGTATACCGCGCTAGGTTATTTCGACGATAAATTAATGTTCTGTCACTGAGTCGCATAATAATTGTACACTTGGCGGTGCACTACGCGTTTAAGATCGTTGAAGCATATATATAAATATATATATATATGCATAGATGGATGCATATGGTCATACGTTTATACGTATATACCACACATCGTATCCCTATCGTTACAACGATATTCACGGAATTAAGTCGCACGCGCGCGCGGTTTTGCCGTTCGCTTTACGTTCGCGCATCGACCTTGCGCTTCCACCACCGATCCTCACTTGAGCGATTATTATAATAACCGCGTTGATCACCTCGTGTGTTTTTTTGTTCAAAATTTTTTTTCCCTAAATCTGATGCGAATTCGGAATACTCGCACATTTGATTGTACAGGAGATAAGATTATCGAATAGATTGATCGAGAAATTGGTGATTCCAAAATTTGTAACTCTGTCATTGGATAACCATATCATTCAGAGCTGAATTTTTATTCTTTCACTTTGAAAATTTTCTTGTGTTCGGAGATCATCCTTTGGTTGTGACGAATACGCGTCGTATTAAAAGGATCTGTACGGTGGCTCCGGTGCAAATGAGGTGATTTAAATGTATTGAGGATCGCTATGGATCAACACGATTGCTATCGAACAACCGCCCCCACCTGTACACATTCCGACCTTGACACATTAACGACCTACAAATATTGAAGAGGCCCTCCCGCGGTGAAGTATAACAAACATTACACGGAACATCAAAATTCCATAGGACAAACCCCCAATTTTCATTTACATACGATCCATCTTTGATCTACATATCGGTTTGGCAATTACTCAACAAATTAATATCATGATTTTTTGCACGTATACCTCAGAAATTAAAAAAAATTAGCCCGTGTTTAAGACAAAAAAGAATCATTATGGCGATGATCGTATTTCGGGGAAGAGGAAGTTAGAAGAACGCAGAATTCATTACTGATTCCGGCCACGCAGCATCTTTGAAACTTGACGAAACCACGCTACCGAATTACGTGCGATACACGCAACTCTTGTCGCACGTTTGCTAATTTTTTTTTTTATAGTCGTCATCGTAATCATCGTATCATTTTTCCATTCGTTTGTTGGATATTCATTCGTCATCGTGAAACTTCATTTTTGGTAAACGATTACACCTGATCGGTATGCGCATCTCTGGTCATTCAATTAAATTTTCTATACATTGTAAAATTAATATATTAAATGAATAAATACTGATGACACCAAACGCTCGGCGATCTCTGCAAGCCTTTGAGCAAACTGAGGAGATCCGCGCGTGATACACGCCGCTTGGTGGCACGAGAGTATTCCAACTATGGATTGAAAAGTGAAAGGTACCCGAAATGTAGTGGGAGATACGCTCAATTAGCTCTGCACACACCGTATCCTAGCCCGTTTTACGGTATAGGTTATATGTATACCTTCGGTAGTGAATCAAATGGACACCTGATGTCCATGTCCATGATCGATTTTTCCTTATCGAAAATCGGTACGGAGTTTCTCTCCGCAGTCTTCTCTCTTATAGGAATAAAAATTACCATCTCATGGACGAAAGAGAACAATGGTTTACTCTACAATAGGAGGTACTCGTCATACGGGGATAGTCGGCTATCGACTATCAGCGATTAGTGATCAATTAAATCGAATGATTCGAACTTTGAACGGCCAACAGGTAGGTACACCAAGCGATGGTTGTTCAATTGGTCTTGATGGCCGGTACATTTTGACATGAAATCGATTCGATAAAAATCTATTTCGTTTCCTATCAATCAGGAACCGATTTGCTAAATGCGATGGAAGGAAAACCATTTAAAATCAACCACTTAGGTATGAGATCAGTATACTATAAATACATGTATGGGTATATGATGGGAATCGAATCTGCAGGTGTATCTAAAGGTGTAGCTGCTACGATGGTGCAGCAGTTGCGAGGACGAGTCGGCGTCGTGATTCGTTGTGCAAACAAGTTGAGATCGGATCGCGGGGGACCTTTTGCTTTCTAATCATCAAGGTTAACCTGGTGAACCTGCCTACTCGAGGTTAGGACCGATTCTTCCTCCTATTTCTATCCTATCCAATCCAATACTGTACTATTCTGACTACCGAGCGCAGTATCGACTCCCGGGATGACCTTAGGCAAGAGTAAGTCGTGGGTGTCTTTGTCAAGTGTACCGTTACCGGTCGGAATACCGATCAGATCCTCTCGATCCTCCTGAGTAGGTATCCCAATGGATTATCTTCAAGCTTTTGCATACAGCATTATGTTTACTCATACCATTGATCACAGAACTCTACCGATCTACCGATCATCCATGCGTGCAATGATAGAGGATTATCCGGTTATGGTGATCCAGTTCTGGCGAAACGAAGATCAACGAGAATAACTAATATGCAGTAACTTTTGAGTACGTACATATGAGTGTATGTTATATACTTCTATATACTATACCTGGTCTCATTCACGTACATTGCAACGCGATCATCGTCCGATTTCAAACCAAGATAAACGATCAAAGAATTCATACCCATCGAAAGCAAAACATTATTGTACTATTACATTACCCGATCGGTATGCTGCATGCCAACTCATATCGATCACTTTTAACACTGCTTAGAAAATTAAGTACAATATCTGTGGATTTGTGTATATTTTGGATCGGCAGGTGTCTGCAAATATTGAAGGCAATCGTACCTTGACGGTTCACAGATCTCGAATCCAAAAATATCCAGAAACGAGGTTACAGCTCATGAAAGAAAAAAATAGTAATGGATAGTCACGTCTTTTGTGTTGTTTCCAGGGTTTTCTCAAAATTGAAGATACGATTGCACCTGCAGCTTACCGATCTTGCATGGGATCTATCGAGAAATGAGGTTACGTCGCGTAAAAAAATAAAGCACTGAAAAAATGAAAGAAAAAATAATAAAAATAACAATAATAATAAATAAAATAAGAGAAAATAAATAAATAATAGTGTTGAAAGTGAATCGCACGGCGATCTGCAAGAGTTCAAGAGTGAAGGTCTGACTCAGACTTACTACGTACACTGCTATAGAGCTATATAGAGGTGGTTAAGCGGTCTACATGCAAAGACAATAGGTCAAATGCAGAAAATGTAGGAACGACGTGAGTATCATCGTAACGATCTATGCCAACCTTATATATACCTGTACGCAAACGCGTTAACAAATGTATCTACAATATACCTATCTTCTCGTTCACAGATAATCTTGATGAGGTTATTTATACACCCAAAGCTATTGTGCGGCATAAATATGAACTATCAAAATCGTAGCAATATTATCTCACATAGATTTTTTTTTCAATTTACTTATCGTCCTCTTTAATTAAAATCAAGGAATCCAAAAATCTATGCGCAATTTGTATCGATTCTCTGATACCAGATGAATAAACCAGAGAAGAAAGAAAAAAAGGAACTGCGACAGGTGTCATCGTTTCCAAATTTAGAATACGAGCGGTGAAACTGTTCTCAGCTATGTGAGGCGATCGGCATCTTTCAAACGTTGAACGATCTTCCGCTCCATACCTACCTTCGTCGTCTTCTGTGTCCTCAGGCGACGCAGATAATGCGGTACCGCCATAACCCGTCATCAACACAGTTCACGTTATGATGGCTTCCTCGCTTACACGATAAATTCAACGAGAAATCTCCCACGACACGCCCTTAAACTGGTAGATCGGTAGGAAGTTAAAGGGTTCCTATTCCATCCTTCTTACGTGTTTTAGTGATAAAAAAAAAAAAAAAAAAAAAGAAGAACATGAAGTAAGAAAAAGTAAGAAACTAATTCGAGTGGTTTTTATCTTTCTATTTTTAATTGTTTTCTCTCGAAAAACTTGGAAATGAAGTAATCAGAACACAAGCGTTTTCGGTGCCAGTATATGGGATCGTAAAAATCGTCTATATAGGTTCTACCTAGTGGAATAGGTTCGTTGATGATGACAAGGCAAAATTAAATTTGGAGTCTTATAAATGAAACCCGGTAATTATTGAACGCCGCCACTACACGATCTGTACCGTAATATATATAATATAACAGCGTCTAGATATACAGGCCATAGATATCGATTGAATTTTTCTCAAAGCGAAACGCGTCAATTAAGATTCTCTTAATAGAGACACGACGACGTATCTCTACGTTATACGGTAGTGGCATAGGCGAACGTAGACTTCTCAGAATTATACTCTCCTAAAGATTCCTCACTCTTCAGTTGAATATATGTAGGTACTTTATGCCAGAATAGGCAAAAGGGTATTTTTCAGTTAGATCAGCAAAATAGTTGACAGGAATAATCATATTCCCTTATTTATTTCATTTTTCGTCTTTTTTTTTTTGTTTCTTTTTTTCAGTAACTCACCATGTGAAATATATTTACCGCTACACTCAGCGCGATGACCTTTATATCTTAATTGTTAATCGTTTGAACGGAAAGGACCTTAACCAACAGATCATATAATTCGAGATGTGTCGACTCTCGACCGGTAGGTACAGAGAGGAGAGAAAATTTCGCGCTTCATACGGGTCACGTGACGTAGACGAGGTGACACGCGGCGAAGTAAGAATATGCAAAGTGGGTGATAAAATCAGATTCCCGAGGTTTCCCAGGATACGTTTGTATAGATATAGGTATATCACATGTATACATAGGTATGTATGTATGTGCGTGTGTATAGTAAGTTGGTAGGCAGAAAAGGAGGAATATCTACCTACCTGACTTTTGCAGCCTGCAGCACATCGCGCGCTTGACAGCAAGACTCGTCACCATACGGGACCAAGAGAACTCAGAAGAGATAACCATAAGAGCGCATATATATATGTTTGTTATATGGTTAGTCGGTTGTTTGTTCATCCGTTTTGTTGTTATTTTTTTTTGTTGGTTGGTTCCGTTTCTCTGTGTACACAGAAAGTTGTAACAAAGTGGGTTTGGAAAGGAGCAAGAATTCAGAGTCTACGTACTCTGGATCATTCCAGTCTTTCCAAGTCATCTATTCCTATCTCTTTTTATCTTTCTCTTCCCATTCTTCCTCCTCGTTTTCTTCTTCTTCTTCTTCTTCTTCTTCTTCTTCTTCTTCTCTTATATATTCTTTGATCTTGCACAGTCGCGGCAACTCGACCTGGCTCACATCACATGCTGAGTTCTTGTCCAAACTTAACGAACAAGCGATCGTATCAGAATTGCGGGTGCAAAGTTCGTTGCCAGAGGTGAATTTAAACGTATTATTCCTCGCGGTATACGTCGCGGTAAGTAAAATTAAAATTTTATCACCATAACTTCGAATTTCCAGATCCTCGAGGTTTTCTATAAAATACACTAGCCAAGCAGGACGTGATCTCGGGTCGATAGACAATTGTATTTATTTTCTTACAGCAGCGAATCGTATAGATATATTTGTATAATATTAACGTTAGTCTCTCGGTTCGCGGCGAGGTCTTCTTCTTCCTCATCCCTAACCATATATAACGTTATATTCTTCTGGTATTATTGTCGCGCGAGGATCGCGACGTATATAATAATATAAGGTGAGATCTAGACGCCTGCCGGTGCACCAAGACTCGCTGTTCTGTGTCCGCGTTCAACCTCATTATCTCCGCTGTGAATTACAATTATTATTCGATTGTGCAACGATCATGTCTTGGCTGGCCATAACCATTCATTTTCGATCGAAGAACCGATCACCGATCACGTCCTGCAACAACAACCATAGAGGATATATTCGCACCGTCACTTCTTCCTCTTCTTCTTCTTGTTCTTTATACTATACATTGTTATTCTTCTACGTACGTCTATCAAACGAATCCTGATAATTTTCACAAATACAAACACATCTAATTTTCAAAAATGCCAATCAACTAATTATCGCACCTTCATCGCAGTTTCATTATAATAACGCAATTAAAATTTGTTCGGATAATAGAAAAACATGATATATTATTTTGCATTCAACTATTATACAGCTCTTGTAAATTCACAACTTGGGTAGTACATATATAAGGTATATCTTCATATCTATACGTCTGTATAGATACATATACATGCTATCTAGAAATGATAGTTACGTACATCTAACAACTATCGCGAACACGACCTTTACGTTTGACATTTGTTTTACCTACAACTCACCTTAGTTACAATATTATATACACACGAATATATACATATATACATATACATACCCCTTACACTAGACCCAAGATTTTAATCAATTTGAAAATTATCGCACCTTGTCTTCACCCGATTAAACCTACCAGTATAGTGCAGCTAATGGGACGTCTATAAATTATCATCATCGTCGTTTAAAACTATATAATATATATGTATATCCTCCACTATGTATATTAAAGTCATATTCTAATCATTTTCTTATCGATGCCATCTCATCACAGAGTCACGATTCAATCCCCTGAAAGGGAGGCATTGAGAACTTGGAGAAAAAAATAAATAAATAAAAATTAATAAAATAAAAAAAAAAAAAAAACTTAAAAGAATCATCGTACGTCGATTGAAAGTGAGAACTGCACCAGTGATGGCTGTTGATAATTATCCGTTCATCGTGAGGTGCATTTGCCGGGGTGGGAAGAGATAGAAAAAGGTGGGGGCCGAGGAGGGAAGGGGGATATAAATAATAATCTGTAGTATGGAAGAGGCGCGAGATAGGATGGGGAGTTTATAAGGCGGCCGATTTATCTTTCAATCAGCAAACAGGAATCCGGAAAATCAGGATTGCCTACGATGTAAATTGCCTTTGAGAGTTACAGTAAAAGAAGAGACGAAGAAGAAGAAGAAGAAAAAGAAGGAGAAGAAGAACGTATCATATAAGCGACTATCCTCTGTTCAATACTGTTCCTTTTTCTACGTGATATTTATATAGGTATATACGTATGCATGTGGTATGAGAAAATGCACATGCGTTTGTTCGATTCCACACAAATGGATTTAGCACTCTTACACCTTATTCGCATCATCATCGTATAATCAACACGACGAGGATGATGCTGATGATGATGATGATGATGATCATCATCATCATCATCATCATCACTGCACAAAGCACATATGTACATCTATAAGTCAGTGGTACATATACCTATATATTATGCGAACAAGGCACATATGTGTATATCTATATATATACATAACGTTATGAGTCAGATATCCTCCAGGTTTCAGCGTGCCAGGTCATAGGTCGGTTGCATCTGTTTCTCCTTCTTTTCCTTCTTGTTCTTGTTCTTCTTGTTCTTGTTCTTCTTCTTTTCCACACTATACTGCCATGGCTTACATATATATGTATGCTCTTTTCTTGCGCATCTCATATAGACGCGCGATCGTCATGCTAGAAGTCCTTGATATTAGAATGGCCCCGTCGCAAGATATTCGCGCCTACAAGATAACTCACCCATATGTATATCTGTATTTATAAAATACATCATATACTGACCATTGATTTATGTACTTCCCGTGCCATCGATCTATGAAACATACATTTTATACTAAATCGCTAGAGATGATGTGCGTCTACTTCCGGCTTCCCGGAATGAAACGCCATCCTCTCCGTGATTCTTTATCTATTTATTTGTCTATTTAATTTTTAATACTTTGAATAATATTGCGTAGTACAATGGGGAAAAAATCTATTTTTTCGTCTTATCTGCTTCTTGTTTTGTGGGTTGGAATCGTAAATTCTACGTCTGTTTTACGAATAGGGTTTAATAGGTGCGCTATCGATCAAAGATTGAACCTTGCTGTCTGGAGGCTCTCATCAGGTTTCGCCAGAGGCCGTAACTTAATCGTTATAAACACCGTATATCACGTATTGTGTGTACATCATTCTTGATCCGTTTTACGATCAGTTTAAACCTGGATGTATTTTACTGTGTGCAGTGGTGCTGTAGAGCAACCACTCGATCTATTCTGTCGTCGGATTTGAAGCTGAGAAACTCGCTGTAATCATACCCTTATAACAACGTCACTCATTCGATGGATGCACGTACATAAACACAGATACATAGATATTTCTACATACACACCTACAACACCTCGTAATATAGGCACCTATGTAATATCTTTACTCGTTTAACCGGCAAATCACTTAATTATAGGAAATGGTACTTCGGGTTTGATCCAAATCATGCCTGGCGATCACTCGCGTAGATGAAAAAACGAAAAAATAACAAAAAAACAAAACAACACCCATCTAGTCGAAGTTACGATGTATATAATAGTGATCGAACACCGCGGAGAGATGACCTTTGACACGACGATGATGACCGTAAAAGTGGCGATCTCGCGATGATATTCCTGAAAATTGATGAACACGGTGAATATATGTAATGCAATTTACTGGTCAAAGTGGAATCGAACAGAGTTTATATAACAATTTAACTAAAATATATACCTAGTTACAATTATTTACAGGTGTATAGGATGTGCGTATATACATGTACAATAGTTTTCTGGTAAATATCATACGGTACGTGACAGAATTGAGGATAGAAATTTGATCGCTCAAAACAAAAGAATTGAAAAGAAATGATAAAATGTACCCTCGCAACACCTTATAAGAAGATGAAAGTAGGTATATGTATATTACACATATAATGATAAGTAACGGCTGCGTGATCTAAAATACGAACACTCCCATTTTTTAATTTTTTTATTCTTCTTCTCGTTTCTTTTCTTTCGCATTGGTTCTTACTTTTGTTTTTTTCACTAAACTATAAGTATATTGTGTTACAGCCACAGCCGAGAAGCATGGGTACCTGGGTACCTGGTTGTTGTTTAACTATTTAAATTACGCAAGTGTGGAGGAGAGGAGGCAGGTTACAAAGAGTTTGTGGCGGTTCAACCCACAGCTAGTCGGTATACGTATGGGTAGAGCACAGTAAGAGCTTTGATCATCGAAGAGACCCAGTTCTCATCTATTAATATACAATTACCGTCAAACAATGTGATTAGATCGCGTTTAAGTCGTTACGAACTGACCGCTACAATCCAAATCACTTCCGCCTGAAATCACCTGTAATTCGACAGGCCGTACTATATATATAACGTTCTTTTTCTCCTGCTTCTTCTTGTTTTTTCAACTGTTTCCAATCGATTTCAAATATACAGACCAGCCAGTTCACTTCACAGAGGTGCGGCTCATAATCCACATTTCGGACGGGTCAAATGAAACCGCAGTTCAGATGTTGTCACAGCCAGTCAGCGTCGGAAAAAATCAGTGACATAATTAGTTTCGAAAAAGCAGTAACGGAAATACGAGATTCTACCGTCTAATTTATTTTTTCGAGAAAGGGATCAGATCGAACAATAAAATCAAAAGTATACTACAGGCGTCAAAGAAGATGAACAGAAGAAATAAAAAGGTCAAGCCTTAACAACGCCTACGAGACGAATGCCCGTGTACAGGTGGGTCATAAATATATATGTATGTGTATATAATGTGTAGCAGATCGAAATTCTCGGATCCCAGGCCATTAAAATTAAACCTCTAATTTTGTATCTGCACCAACAAATCAAGGCGTCCGGTCCGCGTTCGCGCGTCAGTTGCGAGATTTGGTCCGCCACGCTCGCGGAGCAATTCAACACCGTTGCTGGTGTGTATGGAGGTTAGGCGAGGTCTCGGTGAGGTGAAGATCAGGTGAGCAACGAGACGCCGACTTTGCCAGAAAATATCTGACGCCCATGAGGTATAACACACAGATTATTTTCAGGACTGAAGTTCTGACACTTATGTAATATTGTATACATTTACACGTATCAATGGGGTAGACGAGGGAAAAAAAATGCCCCATTTCAGAACACAAATAAAAGTAGAACGCGTGAGCGAACATCGACAACTTCTACGGTTCAAAAGTTGAAATTGGCGTTTCCAATTGGATTGTAAGAAATTTCCAAGCAGTCAATCGCTGCGATTTATTTTAAATCCCCTCACGCGTCCTTCAGCTTATATTCGGGTTCCAAAATGAGTCGTTATTTTGTTCTATTTTCGAGCCACCCGAAACATGTGTATACACATTAAGAAAAATGGAACGTCATATCCCGAAGCTGCAGGTGTACTCTACATGCATACCACTTTATTTATCCTTCTATTTTCATAATAATATTCTTCCGATTCTACAACTGGCCTATTCCCATATCGTGTATCTATATGCAACACAATATATAATGTAACAATAAAATTATATGTGTAACGATCTCATTTTGAGCACAGATTTATGTGTCGGTATACATGCCGGGTTGCTGCTGAAGCCCCTGCAGATGATCATCGCCTTCGTCTGAGAGGCGTGATCCAGTTTTTTCGATCCTCTAGAATTTAGGAGCTATTACCTCCTGATTACCTGGGAAAAAAAATTCAAGATCAAAGATCAATCTTCACCGTGTTCTGTTTTTTCTTTTTCATACATCATACATGATCATAATCATTATCAGATTTTTTTATAATCTCAGTTTTCTGAAGAATCCAGCAAACTTGATTCGCAATGTGCGGTATCATACGTACCGTATGTATGTTATGGGTACCTTGAGGTAAATTATTATATTGCTATTATTGTTGTTGCTATTATTATTATCATTACTGTTCGAGATCGCAATTGAAAGATCCGCCCCCCTCCCGTATAATCATCGTGACCCAAATAATATTCAATTCTATGCCTATATAGATGATGGGTGATTAGAAGCCGCCTAATCCGCCGGGGTCTTAAGGGCATGTGTTGGGTATTATAAATAATTACCGCCTAATCACCGTCTAACCGGCGACTCGCATGTAATAAGTAACGTAACGAATAGACGATGAAAAATAGAAATAAAAAAAAAAAAAACGAAAAAATTTATTAACAAAAAAGAAATAATTTTCTCTTCAAAACAGATTGACAGGAATGGAATCTCACCTAACGCGTCAAGCACATTACCTCTGCACTTTCACGTAAATGATATATCGTACGTAAAATCGATCTTCAGAATACTTGTATGTAAGCTAACGATTCTAATTACCAAGAATTTAATTGACGAGGAAATTCACAGGGCGATACGTTTATCATATTCGTGGACAGAAAAAACAAGAATTCGATTGAATTCGACGAATTTTTTTTTCCCTCATCCAATAATTTTGTTCGATTGAACATTCGATTGTTCAGTTGCTGTTCGAAGTGCACATCTCAATGAACCTGACGAAAAAGATAATCGTTTCACGCAAGGCTTTGAAGAAATATTCGCGCTGTAAAAAAATCAACGGATTTTTATCGAATCAATAAAAAGTTATTCGAAACGAGAAAAAAAATAGAGAAATCTTATTACGGACCTGTTACAGGTGAACATCCTTTTCCTACAAGAAATTGACCAAATGATTATTCAAAGACTCGCAATGACATCATGTTTTAAAATCAACTGTAAAAATTATTGGATAATCCAGGAACGATCCAATCAATGATTTCATGGGGTAATGGATAATAAGCTGTTTGGTTGGAGCTGACTTTTTTCTCCTTCTCACCAGTCACCCCGTATACTTGCGAAAATTGATCGACTCGGTAATAAACATAGATTGTCGGCGTCAACTATGATATAAAATATGGAAAGATGAAAAAGTGCGAAGCAATATTCTTGCCATTCGTCACCAATCACTCGTCGATGGTTGATGGTTGATCGTTGATCGGCGCGCGTGCACCATCGGTATCGGCAATAGCAATACATATCCATCCATATGGTACATACACGGACATAGATGAGTATAAGAAACTCGAGTACCTATACGTTGCGTACCTATATGATCGCGTGGATAAATTAATTAGTGTAATTAGTGTATAAATCTATGGGGAATGCCGGCCCGTCATGGTTAATTACAGGTAATGGTTAAGACCAAACGCGGTGCCTGATGGACGGCTTTCGCAGGTGCGTTAAGTTCGCGTTCGATTTATATATATATATTTATATAAATATATATGTGTCTACATATACGTACCTATATCTTAGGGTCTTAGTCCGGTATAGGTACTTGAGAGAGAACTGCTTCGTGATGCGTTACGAACTTCTGTATGTACGTAACATACTTACGATATCAATGTAAATAGATGCGCTGCCGATATACGCCATCTGCATGATTTCCAAGCTGCTGGTCCAATTGTGGTCGTACCTAACATATTTCAAAGCTAGAAATCGAGCCCGATTACTACTTGCACCAGGTGACGAATCGGAGCGGTAAATCGACTCGCGTGAAGTTGAGTAGATTGAGTTGACGCGAGCTACCCGCAATGATTTCTTATTACTCGCTGCGATTCCAGGTAAAACAGTATGATAAATTTTTTTTGCAATCATCTTTTTACCCAGAAAATCTCACTCAGACTCTATTCGCGCCTCGTGATTCGTTCATGTCCACTTTGCGGTAAGGTTAAAAAATATGTTCTACGAAAAATAAAATCGATACGAAACGGTCGAGTGAAAGGTCTGCAGATGTAAGCTGAGTGAAAAAAAAAAGAAACAATTGTGTAGAGAAATTGTTAACGATTTTTTCAAAAACACGGGCGGAGAACTCGTCTGGTTTTCATGTGTAGAGATCAAAACGAAGGGAGAAATGAGAAGATGGATTTCTTTTTTTGATAACGATCGTTGCTATTTCATTAGATTTCTTCGAAATCTCCTTCTGAAACAATGACGGGTCTATAATTGATTTTCGATGAAACGTAAAAGAGAAAAAAAATAGTGAAATTGTTACGGAGCGGCAAAAAGGTTGAAGAGAAAGGTGGGATACAGAGAAATAGGCATATGCATATATAGAAGTATATGTGAGAAGCTGAGATGAAGATAAAAAGATAAAAATTGGAGGGTAAAACCGGCGGCGTTCTCCCGAGGGATAAATCACCGCGCCTTCTTGTATCGAGAGACAAATAGTGTTTCTCCTCTTACCCCTCGCCCTAAAGGCGTGCGTATAAGCCAAACAAGGCTTAATTGCCTTCTATTGACATGCACGTGTGCGGCGAAGTCTTTTGTTTCTGGATTTGTCCGAAGAGTCGGTGCCGCCTACGCCGAGGAAAAATTAATCTTGGAGCTACCCACCACCGCAAATACTGCTACCACCAACAGGAAAAGAAAACAGCAGCGCGGTACCCAAAAGAATGCAGAATAGTTGCTGCTTCTGTACCGCTGTTGTAACTTTGCGGCTTCCTCTTATTCCGCTGCACAAATCGGGTAAAATCTTCGATGCTACATAACCAACGTTGGTTTTAGTTTTAGTTTATATTTTATTTCATTCTATTTCATTTGATTTTATTTCATTCATTTCACCCCCGCAACGACCATGCACATCTTCAACGCAGCTGCTGACTGGTATTACGTAACGTTCAAAAACGAAACAGAAATAACACGGAGGATAAAAAAAAAGAAATTATGAAATACACCTGATTGCGGAAGCTGAAATAAGAGTGGAGTGGAGTTTTTGATGATCCTATATTTGATATTTTATACCCTATATAACAGCCGTATAGTTAATGGAAACTAAATGAGTTTTTATCCGTGACTATAATATACGCGACTATAACTTTTACAAAATTTTATATGTATTTCAAAGAGCTGTATATAATAATTCGAGAGTGGAAAAGAGCTGGTTGTAAAGGCAATATAACGATAACTACAGTGAAAGTGAACGAGCTTTTTAGTGTACTTACTAAATGTATATATGTTCACATGGTATACTGCTTAATATTATACATCGCGGTTATGCAAAATGTCAGTTCACAAACGTTTTCTAAATATTCACATTTCTACTATATTAAAAAACGAATACATGGATTGCTGAGTAGATGAAATAAAGAATAGCGTGCACATTACTATCTAATGTTGGAATGACGGTGGAACAACAACCATCGCTGAATCTCGTCATAATCGACGATAGATCGTAAGAAAAAGAATCATCTCACCAAATCATCATCGAAATTAGGTTTGTATGAAAAAAAAAAAAATTTCTCAGTAGAGTCTCGATATGAAAATCGGCTTGAAATAATTTCGCAAGTATATCGGTATGGTGCTAAATATAATATAACATGATTGAAAAATTTAACCGTGTTATTTTGTCTCATTTTATTTGTTCCTTTCCTTTTTCTTTATAAATATATAGTGCGGTAAAAGAAGAATATTGTGAGTTCTCAGCAGCCTAAGTGAGGTCGAGATTTGATCTAGCTGTAAGATGGTATTTATTTCTATACCCGTAAAGGTATCATATGTATACATATAAATGTACGAGACGAGCAGTGATGGATGTTCTCGATAGCTTCTGCTCTTCATACTTCACATGAAGTGGGTATGTAATGTGTGTATATATGTTTAAATATATATGTGTAGAGTTATACGGCGTGAATTTAATGCCGCGACGCGATAATCGCACCGCGATCTCCATCTCCATCTCAGCGCAATCTCCATTGAGGATTTCCCGCGCGCGGTCGCTGCTGCAAAATCGGACTCTGGACGGACGGACTTCTTCTGTAGCTCCATAGCTTCAGCATTAACTTATATCCAGCTCGTGAGATGAGGTGATCTCTTATATTTCTTCGCGTTATTACCGTGGTAATCAATGCCACTAATAGCTATATGAAGGGACGCTAAACGCATAGCCATTCGCAAACGATTCGATACGCACGAATATATAAAATAAAAAGATCTCTCTCTAGGCATACTGCACATGGTTACATAGTTATATCTCAACGTAATTTTAACGCGACGATTATTTTATGTGACGTAAAGTCGATCGAACAAAAACATTTCGGTAAGAGATCTTTGTGTAGAACTGAAAAAGAAAATTAAGTAGGTATTTGCAATCTGCAGAAGAAAATTTGAAGATAAAATTTTGAAAAGATATTCGAAAGATAAATGGAGGTTGGATGCTGAGTGGTTTTCGATAATCGAACGTGTACATTCCCGGAAATAAAGGTGGTATGCGTCTTTCCGATTCGGTCCATATATCATTCCATACATGACATAAGACGGGGTCGTAGAATTTGACATAATGTTAAGAGAGCAGAAAAAAAAAATTTTTGAAACAAGAAGGGGGCGGGGAAATCGAGCGATATCGGGGTACGTCAGAAACGTAGAGTTTTAATTCCACGCCCTTTGCAACGTGTACCGTACGTCTTGTAAACGTCTGATGTTTTCGAATGAAGTAACGAACGAAGGTCCCGACGTCTGGACGTCTCGACGCACGTCGACCCGTCACTCGGTTTGACGGTTACAAGTCTGGAGCCCAACACCAAACGGACATACCAAACGAACGCACACCGTGATATAGAAATATGTGTATTATACGTACATACATATATGTACACGTAAAAACCGTATGTGCTAGTGATGTAAAGGCAACATACATTTATGAACCGGCTCTTCTGATAAATCCTATATATACATATAAATACATAATATATAATCGCTAAATAGAACCAAAGTGAGTGAGTATATAAAGTAAAGTGAGTGAGTGAGTCACTTGTTGAGAAAAAAGAATTACTCACTTCATAAAAGCGTGAGAGGAACTGAGGCGCGGACTCTAGACGAGAAGAAGAAGAAGAAGAAAAGAGAAAAAAAAGGAAAACCAGAACAAATAACAAAACGAAAAAGATGAAAAAAAAATTCAAATAATCATAAATAAATAAAATAAAATGAGATTGTTTAAAATACTTCCCACGTCCCGAAATATGCTCTCGCTTTTCAATCCGACCCCGCGCCCTCCCCCTCAGGGCACACGTTATGTTTACTCGTAATTATTTACTCAGTGAGGTAACACTAACCGTCGAATAAACAGGCAAATCAAGGTCACATAGACGTCGATTGACTCGGAGGTTATGCCACGTACTTAAACAAATTATTGACGCCAATTCGTAGCGGTGAATAAGTGAGAACATTGTCCAAAGTCATTCCAGTGATTGGAAATATCGATTTGGATGATTTAGTGAAATTTGCGGAAAATTTGTATTCAGACATTTTTTTAGCGATGCGAAATGAAACCCCTCAGGTTGTTACCGATATTACAGCCCTGCAGAACCTGACCACTTTGCTGCCGTTCGTTCGTTCGTTGGACCTCGTCATCGTTCAACCAGCTCAGAGGATCGCGTGACGCTAATGGTTTGTGGACCAGTTAGTTAGTCGAGTATAGAAGAGATAGGTAGAGGTGAAGTTGGTAGGTAGATAGGTAGGTAGGTAGGTAGGTAGGTAAGCAACCACTGTTCGTATAAGATAGATCATAGGAGTCGTGTGAACCTTTTCTCTCGATCGGGAAAAAACGTTATTCATGCGACATTGATTATTTAATTTTGTCAAATGAAAATTTATAGACGAATCGGTTCATTACATTACACACACGGTTTCATTGGTACCCAAGATTCCGCAGTTCGGAATGAATTCAAGATTTTGTCGCTTACAAATATTACATTACAAAAATTACAGCGTCCACCCAATCGTTTTCCCTGATGGGAAATCCGTGAAATTTCTAAAGTTCCATCAAGTCCCACGATGTCCTGCGAAAGTTTTTGGAAATATATCGAAGTATTTGTAAACCCGAAGTCCTCCGTACAACCCATAGAATGCCATAAAATTTGTTCAAGCTCCAAACTCCAGTGTACGCCATTTTTGAAAGCGATTAACCCCCATAGTCCTATTGCCATTACATAGGTATACGAACGGACTAACAATATTCTCGTCGAGTTTACCTACGGCCCAACGCATAAGGTGTTGCAAGCACAAGGATCGTTTTATAATATTATACCAGTAGTAGTGCAGTAGTGGGTGCCGCGTGGACACGGTCACGATTAGCGAGTCCCGATAAGGCTATCGCCAAACAAGTCTTTACACCTTCTTAGCCCATCGCACTAAGTTAGACGCAGTTTGCAGGGCTCCGATTCCTGTCGGCAGATAGCCTCACCTCAAGCCCTGCAGTCTGCAAAAGCTGATGAAAGGAGGAGTAGGTATAAGGCGATACATATAGTTGGAAGGAACTCTGGAAGCGCGGCGCGAAGGGTGCCAATGAAAATAAGCGCGATGAGGATAAAATAGGGGCGGTGGTGCGGAGTAAAAAAGGTCGGGGAATCGGCCGGTCTATAAAAATCGTTCGATCTCATCGTCGGGCGGTGAAAAACCAAAAAATCAATATCCCCCTAAAGGAAGCAAAAGCGAAGCGAAGACAGAAAAAAGTCAAGAAAAAAAATCGATTGGATTGTCGCGCCCTCGCAACAGGCAGCTCAGATATTCTAGCTGCTGGTTTTTGCACGCCTTTGCGAAGAGCACAGCCTGCAGCCCGATTGTATGGTATAAAGTAAAGGTGGTGTTAATTAACGACGTGGTCAGGAGCAAACTGCAAACTGCAAACTGCAGGGAAACCGCGCGCGGTTCTCTATACTCTCTACTGGCACCTTCGAAGAGATCCGTAGATCCGATAAGAACATTCACAGATTACTCGCGAAGAACGCCGCGCGAGGTATTATACTAAGGTGGCGCAGGTTATGGCGATGCTCATGCATCCTTATGCTCTTGGAAAACTTGCGGGACTCGATGAGGGTCTTTTTTTATACTTTTTTTTTTTTGAATTGCATTTCAAACTCCTAATTAAGCAGTTTATTATAGGCCATGACAATTAATGGAGTGTTACCTAAATACAATATTGCTTCGAAAAATTCATACTACACCATTCGTATATACATACTTTATATCGAGGCGTAACAACCAGATCGCCGTAACCCTCAAAAGTGAACAGAAGTTCAAGGCTGGAAGAATAAGGTAAGACCGGTTGACAGAGTGTGCATGATTTTTTGTTTTTTTTTCCAAAATCTCGAAAATGAAAAGTCTTAGAGTTGTGCCCATATACATAATATATACATAAAGCGTTTCGTGAATCATGTTGAACGTACATACGTAAGCGCATATGTAACATAGGTACTCTTCGTCCGTACGGGGTGTATTTTTTTCACCCTTGAGCTCGTGCGCGGTGCGCCGGTGCAGAATCTTGAGAACCGAGTTATTATCTAATTACTGGATGGTAGGATGTTAGGCATGCGCAGGTTGATTCTCTCTTTAAAAATTCAGAACACGCCATTGATAAATACCATGTTGAATGTATACAAGGTTTCCATATATACATGTATATGTATGTAGGAACTTCGCGCGCCGGGGATGCAACGCGACGTACACATACATATATACACTTGCTATGTACTATATAAGTAAGTTTTGCAAAGGCAATCGGTTTTTAAATACCCGCATTTTCTGACGACAATTACGGTTACGAGATCTTCCTCTTTCTCCTTCTCCTTTTTATAACAACGTTGAATATCTTGGGCATATGATGATCTTTCTTCTTATTGGATTCTTTATTTTTTTACTTCTGTTTTTTTTGTATAATTTATATACATATCGTTACGTAAAGAAACGTGCTCGCGTTTTTGGCCTGTGGCGGAAAAAGAGAATTTGTTGCGGCGACGAAGGTTCGAATATTTTATTCATTTACCGATCCTCGTAGGTAATTACCTGCTCCAAGGCATCTCATCGACGCAGTGTAGGTCAGATATCGTATGCCGATTATATATGAAAGTGTTACGGAAGAGGGCGATCGATACAAAATTAAGCGAATCAATATTTTTTTTTCTTTTTCAATATTATACTTTCAACCCCGTAGTTTATGGTTTTAATATTTAGCAAGTAGTTCGACACTGTACAATAAAACACGCGAGAAAAATTTGTTGAACTCTTATTCATGTTTTGCTCTTTTAAGTACATCATATATATAGCAACACGGTTATAAATTTGAATATATGGTGATGCGTGGCAATAAATATGAGGAGACTAATAGGCTATTAGCTCATTCAGGAACGTATATATTAGAGCAACATTACGTTTAAAGAAAATAGAATAAAAATTTCTACCTCGATAATGTCCTCGGGGCTAATGCGTTCAACGTTTTGTTCAACGTCCAATGTTCAGTTTGTATGTAATTATTTTAGTTTTACAAAAAACGGAACATTGACCCCGTCAATTTGTCGTGAATCGTTGTTACAATTATCACTGTAGTAAATTATACACGTCGAACGTGTTTACGTTGAATCTACTTGATACAGAAGTAGCTAAAAGAGTAATTGAAAAACGTCGGAAAGTGATATATCCAGCAGAGAGTAACCTTGAAAATTACTCCCCTCGATTTTTCCGAGGTCACGTTCATTGACTTCGGGTTTATTGCGGCGTCGCTAAATCGTTTGGGGTGAAGTCCGACGTTGCACCATATACATTGGCTGTGAAGCGACGCTCAAAGATGCGCCTCGTAACTCATGGTAAAATTATTAAATTAATACAGCCGGACGTATTCCCCGTACAAGTTCGCGTTACCTAGTGAGGAGATAAACACAGGTTACCGTGTAATAACGCCTCAACGATAAAACAACCCAAGAGCTGGGAGACGCCGACACATGCATTTCGTAGCAACTGATATGCTACATATTTTACGATAATGTATTTATGCGATTCAATAATTAAAACGATTTTTTTCAAATTCAGACAACACATTCCATGGAAAACAAGCGACTTCTGCCGAAGAAACTTTTCAACCAAAAAATCAAAAGCGAACGATTTTTCGATTCAAACGTTGCAGCTCATTTGTACCGCTACGAAAAATTATTCAAATTATCTGCATAGAACTTAAAGACGTCCTGGTAGTCATTTCCATTTTTATTGTACGGATATTGTATGAAATTTACCGTAAGCTTCAAATACATTTCATAAGATAAATCGACTGCAGTGGTTGGTAGTGGTGGAGGAGTATAAGAAGGGTAACATCATCAGCTATAACAATATGTATCTGCATTTCAAGAGCTGCTGCTGCTGCTGCTGCTGCCGTTGCAACGGCCGCGCAGAAGCATTATGCGATTATGCAAATCAGACAATTTCTTTTACCACGAGCTCTCATGATCCCGCGGAACGTTTCTAGGTCATTTATTATCATTATCAACGATCAACGCGGTCATAACGCGCGATATTGTGAACGATCATCGACTGCATCAGCGAGCGATCGAGAGGAGTGCAAGAATGCGTCAATTCTCCTGTTTTTGTTTTAACATATCTTTTTTTTTTTTCATGTCAAATATATTCGTTCGAATTTTATTATTTCTGTCTCGGGTTTTGCCGCGTAGCGTCCGATCCGATCTTCGTTTTTTATTTCACATTATTTCGATACGATCGTTTAATACCCTCCAGGATCGTTTTCAGCGAGGACTTTGTACCGATATTTTTCTGCACGTACACATACATACAATGCCCACACATACCTACCGCTCATTTGCATGGGATCGTATGTAAAAATATACATATACGTTTATATGTACACCATATGATGTATATAAGTACGTCGCACCCGGTGAATGGCGTGAGCTCTTACGGCAGCAATTCTCGAACCTTATTTACCGTTTTGACTTTTAACTTTCCGGGTTGGTACCAAAAGCGCGATGTAAAACGTTCCGTTCCGATCCAGGCACGACAAATTGAAAATTACAACGCGTAATATGCAGATAGATTTACGCATGTATATATGTATGTAGGTATGCACCTCTTTAATCTACATACCCTACATACGGTTCTCCACTGTTATTTATTTTTTTTTTTAATTCATTTATTTATTTATCTTTTTTCTTTTACGTATATACGAGGACGCCTTATATAGACTTCCGTTGCCAACTTTTCTCAATTAGGATTAATTGATTCTCGTTTATAATTATATTATCCGAATTTAATGCCCCTGCGTCATATATTGAAAGTTGATTATACTTATATATACTATATGCAAATGCATCGATATATACTGCATTATATACTGCAAGAGGAATCGCAACGGGACATTAAGAAATAGTTGTGCCGACGTACACCGTCATTACATATAAATATGTATATACACACAATCACATAGCTATGTAGTTGCATACATGCTGTGTGTGTGTGTATACATATCGTTGTTATAATTATTATAATAATTATCGTTATTCTTATTATATGGCTCTTTAAATGGCGGCAATAAATTACCAACACTGTTTCATTCCTGAATATGTACCATATTATAATACTACACAGCTACAAATCTCTGGCTTCATGAGTTCTCGTGCTTGATCCCGCGCCGAGGTAACCGCAATAGGCTTTTAAACGTTCTCTGCACCGTCATGAAGAGAACAGCATTACGTATTTGATATATATATATAAAAGCTGATCTTTCTGCCGCACATCGAGTCTGCGGCATCTTCTTATATATATACATATACATACACGCTATTATACAATTTGGTACAGAAATTCCAAATATTTTCGTTTCAAAATTTATTGCGATTTATATAATCATCGTTTAAAATTTCGAAGAAAAAATCAATTCGACGCACGTGCGATCATGTCGGATATTTGTTCCAACGTCGATGAGATGAAAATTTCTTTTGACATTTCTCTGATTTGTAGGATGTGATTTTGCAGGTCATCATTCACTACCTATAAAACTGTCGAGTTTTATGCCACCGAAACTCCGATTCACTCGTCTCAAATCCATGCCCGTTCTGATAATAAGTATATTTATGTAATTGATATACTTGGAATACCGATTGTCGGATAAATTATAATAATGAAATGTCGTTGTACTTGTGCTTCTGATGTAAAGCTGCATTAAATGCATATATAACTATATTTCTGCCTACCTAGTAGCAACGGCAGCAGCATCGGCAGCAACATTAAGCTACGTCGTGCTTCTGCATCACAGAGTCAAGAGGTGGAGATATAATTTCATGCAAAGGAGTCGGAGACCTCTGATCCATATTGCCGCGTTGAGAGAGAGAGAGAATTGTTAAATAAAAAGGGAAATAAAAAAATCATGAGGGAGAAAAGGGAGACTGGGGGAATATAAAGATGAGAAGTATAAAGAGAGTGGGGGATGAAGAGTGAGGAATCGTAAGAAGTAGAGTTGCGAGGAGGTGGAAAAATGTTACTTGGAAACCGTAACGCTCGATATAATAACGAGTAGCAACTGCTTGTCTGGTAACTATGAATGAGTAGATCACGATCGACTTATAAGCTACTTTAAATACTATCGTAGCTACTATACTGATCTCCAACAATTGTAACCATATGTGCGTGCTTTTTATTTTGTATCACGATTGTTAACTCTTACGATTGATTTGGCAGAATTATTCAAATTCCGCATAGCTGCGAGCGGTGCTCGAAACCAAATTGGAGTGATTTTTTTTTTTTTATCGTTCTTCCATCGAACGTTACGATTTCATGGATTACGCTTCGAATCGATAGTTAAGAAATTATTTATTTATTCATTTTTTTTCTTACCTGTACCAGATTAACGTTCATGCAGATTGCAGGAGGTACCTTATCAAGTTTGCGATATCCAATTATAAAGATGCATAAGTAAGCCGTTTAAAATATGCAAATTATTACGAAATTGCGTATATAATATACATATATATATAGTACATAAGATGACTGCGCGAGGCGTCTTGAATTGAAGATATAATGTGCGCATTTATACTTACGAATTTAACTTTCTACCCATATTGTAGCGTAGCCGTTATTGAAGATCGTCTGTTGCAATAAAACTGACATTGTTATCGTGTAACGGGATAACGAGACATCCGCGTATACATATATTTATTCATTTAAATTATCCAAATGATGATAATCAGTGAAATTTGACGGTACATGTTTCAAGCCCGGACCTTTCCCAGTTGGTAACGTGGGGAAGTTCGGATCGCATCTGCATTTCCCGAGGCATTTCGTATCGAAATTCAACCAGATTCGATACGCGACGCATCGGTGTGAGAATAAATTGTTGAAAATTTCACAAAAATTTGTCGCTCCATACCTCATTAGGAATGCTCGGCCAATATATTTTCCTCTCTTGAACTAGTCATTTATCTCATGCGAAAAAGCGAAGCTTTCTGACTTCATCTATTCGCTCTTCCTCAGCCAATATTACATGCTCAATGTTGTTCTGCGCTTGAAATTCTTTTTTCTGTTGCGGATTGCAACAGACGGATGCAAACTCCGATAGTTGGAGTACCCGGGTATAGTTTACAGCGAATTCATAAGAAAAATGTTTTTTGCTTAAACTGACCTCGCAACTATAGCTGTAATATATATCGTTATACATATAGATACGTGTCGCGGTATGGGATCAAAGATTGCGTAGTTCACCATAGCCATCATTGGCCAGTGAACTTCTTCTCTATGCCCATTCTCAGATGTTTTATTATACTGGATCGTTGGACACTGTCCACTACTGTTGTGTCTGCTTCGAATCATAATCAGGCGAATCGACTTTATGGTCCGCTTTCATTGCCTGGCCTTTGTTTCTCTTGAACTGCTCGACAGACGCAATCTGCGATACATCTACCGGAAGCTCCCGGATTTCTAGATATTTCGATTTTTTATGCCAATTTAATATGAGAAATTCAAAAATCTGGATGGGAAAAAAAAAAAAAAAAATAACAACTCTCAGAAAGGATCCGGCCCGAAAATGTAACTTTTTTTAACCAACTATTATTCACTTGCTATTTGGTTGAAATCACGAGACAATAGATTTTTTTTTCCGATCAACAAAAAATCCGGCTAATTACAAATCTGACCAATTCAGAATTCTTTCACTGGTATTTTTTTTTTTTTTTTTTTCAAGTTCGATGCATAGCTTTATGTGACCTTATTTTAAAAATTTTTATCACCACGATGGGAAATTTTCATTAAAGAATTCTGCCGCTGGACTATATATAGGTATAGAACAAAAGCGAACAGAAATATCCTCATGCGCCGAAGTCGCGCGAATACGATTTGCATATTCCCATTACTCTACTCTCCTGAACTCTGCAGGACCCTCGCGTTCCCATTATTGCGAAGCGGTCCTGTGTTCGACACGCCAATACTTCGTCGAGCAACAACCTGGTAGGTAGGTAGGTAGGTAGGTAGGTAGATTCTTAGCTGTTTTGTAGATAGGATATAAGGTATAAGTGCGACATATACGTATATGTATGTATACAGCATCTATACATAATATATCTTGGAGGAAACAGAACTACCGAACACTCCCGCGCTTTAATTCCAACTCCTCTTTTTTATACTGCCCGTTCTCAATTTTGATTAAATATATCGCATCAAATCGTAATCTCATCCTAACTTTTTTTTTCTTTTTCATCTATTGTTTTTCAGGTTGGTCTTTGCACGAGCAGTAGATTTAAGTGAAGAGAATATTAGCAGATGCTGCGTTTAATGCTTTATAATGAGTTGCAGCAGCAGCAGCAGCAGCAGCGTATAGTGTGTGTAACTCGTTGGTAGCGATGAAGCAATTAAATAGCAATTTGTTATAATTACTCCTCTTGCTTTTAACCTCTCCACTGTTTTAAACGCAACACTTTATATATATTTATGCGTACGCGCCAGTATTCGGCGTATATATCATTAAATCTAATAAATTTACGCTGTACAGTTTGTGTGTAGGTAATATAGAAAATGTTCCAACGAAAACGAATCACAGTAAATTTTTCACGTGTGAGGTTTTTTTTTCGTTTTTTTCTGCCACACCGGTTTATTATTAAAGGGATAAAGGGAGAAATTCCTGGAATTGCATATAATAGTTGAAACTGTAGAAAATGCGTGGATGCAAGAATCCACTTTTATTTAATATCGGTCCATAAGTCTGTGTCTCTCGTTCGATCTGACCGTACATACGTCCGTCTGTCGGAAGAAGGATATATACAGGCGGCATGTAAATACATACCTATAACCGTGTAGTTAGCTTCATGAATGTGCGGAAGGTACGCTTGGGTATATATATATATATATGTATACCTGCATACATATACCCATCTTTATACCTGCCATAGAGACGGCGATATATAATTCATTGATTCGAATAAAGTCATTTGCGTATATCGCGCGCCGTTCGTTACCGATGCCGCTGTTGTCGGTGCCGCTTCTGCTTTTACTTTTTCTCCTTCTTCTTCTTCGTCGTCTTCTTCGGTTTCTACTCTTCCTTCTTTTTTTTCTTTTCCGGCACTTACGGTGAGCCATCCCATAGACCAGACTGCATCGCACGGTCCACATGCTGATCGTATACGGTTCTCACAGTATCCGAGGTAATCACAGTAAGAGCGAAATAAGGTAGATTAGCCATGTAGGTTGCCTAAAAATATTATCAATGTAACTACATGCAACATGGAAGAATACTGGACATGTCTATAATACTTACGTATGAATAACTGCATATTGAAGCGGTTTCATTGATCTGGTGAAAGAAATTATAATGCGTGGTTAACCGTCTGTACGATGATGGTTCAGCGTCCGTGAACTTAGTTATCGAGAATTGTTGATAATCTATCGTCCGATAGTCAAACTAAATACCAATGCAGAAATAATCATAATTAACGATCTTCCTTCACATGCAATATGAACATCATATCCATTTCATCTGTAAGAAAACCGGAAAAAAAGAATCAACAGAAAATCGTTGATCGATTTTAATTGCGAGGTGATATTGCGAAACGATCATAACAATCGGTTTTCATGTATACAGATATAACCTGCACTGTATGGTAAGGCCGGGGTAAAGAGGGTGATCAGGACACAAATAATAAAAAGAAAGCGGAAGATTACAAACGACGCAAGAAAACAAGGAATAAAAAAACAATCTATGATCTCTACTCAATGTCGATCGATAGATGGCGATCGCCCGCCCGGCTTCTGCTGTAGCGGTCAATAAATTCTTGACTATCTTTACGGCCGTGTCCTGATGCCGCGCAGATTCTGCAACTTGCAACGTTCTTCTTCGATCTGTCACTCTGAACATCCTTGACGATATAAGAAACGATCATGCGGTGAATCTACACATTCAAAAGAATTATATTCAGGAAGTTAGAAATTTTCTAATCCTGACTGAAGATTTCTTTTAATTTTTTTTATTTTTCATATCCTTTGATAGGATTTTAATTTCTCTCATCGCGTTATATGCCGATATGAATATGTATGGAAGAAACCGATCGCGTTTCTTTAATTCAAGTTTCTTTTATTTTTCTTCAATTCTCATACCGTATTTTTATTTGTTTTTCTTCTAAATTTTATCCACTGTCCTCACCATATTTTTATTGGTCGTAAATTAGGACTTTAATCCTCGTAGCCAATGAAATCTTAAACGTACCTCATAAAATCCCCTAATTAAGCGTCAAAAAAACCTTCTCCAATAACAAGCTGCTGATCTCAAATATATACATATGTATACCATTCCATTTTCTTTTTCATCTGTTTTTTAAGACATACATATATTCATTCTTCATATTATTATACATCTGATATTGTCTATAGTCAACGAGATTTTGAACCGCATCCGATCTTGAGGTCACGAACTCCGAATTAAAGGGCCCTCATCACATGCCAACACCTTATAAGGCTCAGAATTTGTATTAGAACCAAAAAGAAAAAAAATTCTTTCAGAATAATCGTTGGAGAACATAAGGAACAAACATAACGAATGAAATTTGTGACTACGATGAAGAAAAAGAAGAAAAAAACGGTACGTGATAAAAATCGAAAAGAGAATGATGCATAACCTGAAATTTCCAGTGACAACGAAAAATGAAACAATAATGAAGCGACTTTTTGTCCTATCGTTGAAAAACGCGAAATCCAAAATAACCAATACGATTGGTAAGCACGATTAGAAATTTTGTTCAAATCAATATCAAAATTGGGGAAAAGGGGGGTATTGTAATAATTGCCAATCGTTGAAAGACATGAAAACGAATGCAACTACGGAAAATTGTGTGCGCATGATGAATATAGAGATGAATGTAGACAAAAATGAAAGGAAAATAAAATATGAAAGGATATATGAAAAGAGATAGAGTCAAACGGGAGGATAATGAGAAGGCGATAGCGGACGTCGCACGTGGGCCTAAACTAGGCCCAAATAGCGCCCCACGCTGTGACTCGTTGCGACACGATCGAAGGTATGTCGTGGTTTTGTCGGGCTTATATTGGGCCCCAACGATATAGGTTCGAGGTCTCGGATGGTTTGAGTATTATACGTGACTATATCCGTTGATATAACCCACCTTATACATTAGTAGCTATATGACGGCGTTACGAAATCGTGAAGAAATCCAAATATATGACCCAAAGTTGAACATAAAGTAAATATACGTAAGTAAAAAGAATACAAAACTAAAAAACCAAAAATAGAAGGAAAAGAAAAGATTAACTGAAAAATGTTTTAATGTATATATGATAGGTATCACAGCCCTGACGCAGCTTTGATCGGGTATCATTCAGTGATTGTCATTTATTTATATCATTCGAATGAAAATTCATTTATTCTTTACTTCTACTTTTTTTGGGTTTTAATACAAAGCGATCGATATCAGCACATGCGGCGAGTTATATATATGGATACACTGGATATTCGATACACCGTTATCAAATGATTATAAATAAAGTGGAATAACATAAAATAGAACGACGACGCACGCGTGTGATAAAGTCGCGATACAACGAATCAAGATATAGTATTTGAGGAATTTTTATATTCATTCTGCAGTTTATTTTATAATGTTATTCAATCGATTTATTTGTCTCTTTTTTTCGGCGCGTGGGCGTCGCGTCTGACTTGGCACGGTGGAATTTGATCACTATTCGATTAATGAACATAACTATAATACGAACCGTTGAAGTCGACGACTGATTCGTTTAATATGTTTATTATACCTAATATCGTCTATAACGGCGCAGAGCCTTTTATACACCAATTAATGAAAATATCACGCGTATAATATAAAAATACTTAATTTCAAATTTTAGATAGATACAATAACAGATAAATAATAGTTGAATCAACAACTATCGATACCCATTATCTGCATCCAACCCCGAATTAGTATCAGCACACATCCTGTGTTCGTATGTGAAAGTTGAATTGAAGGAACAAAAATGATAGAGTATGCACGAATATGTTGAAAAAAAAGAACAAAAAAAAAAAATCAAGAAAAATAATAAAAGAAATGAATGACAAGGAAGCGTATGTATTTCTGCAGAAGATATTATAACCTTCCATGTTAAAAATCTATAAATTAACTGTCTATAGTTATGCAAATTTTATTATACCAATTATCACGGTGTGCATGTACAGAAAGAAATTTTGTTCTCATAATATCAAACGTCGATTAGATTGACGGAGAGAAATGGAAAGAAGAATATATATATATGTATGTCTATGAGTATTTTATTTAAGTAACATCGAGTAAGTAGAAATTGCAATTAGTTAATTAGCGATCATCGTCGATAAAATGTGATTCCCCTTCATAACGATGACGATGGCGATTAAAAGGATGAAGACGTATAGAACCACACGTATACTCTATACATATACAAAAATACTCGCATCCAAATATATCTAGTCGTATTATAATTTAACGATATTATTATTCTCGATTCAAAATATATATTCGTGCTACAGATTAATAAATTATCAAACAGAGTATAAATTCGCGGTTAAAAACTTTTCCCCTTACCATTATGCCTACCGTGCGTTCAATCGAAATTTCAATATAAAATTACGAACACAACGAAACGTACGTATAATTATTTTTATTTTGCCAATAGCATAAAGTGCATATATGTGTAGCGCTTGATTTTATATCGTGTCAATTTTTTCGTTCGACATTATAATATTGCGGTCTAAAAATTATGGTCATATATTTCATCCGATGCATGCAGTATATATACATATATGCATACGTGTTTTGACGTTCGAACATTTTTTCTTGTTATTAATATTATTTTTCAAGTTTTTTCGCCTTGATTAATCGATATTAAGTCGTTCGTTTATTTCGAGAACATCTGTTCCTTACAGAGAATTTAAAGGCTAACCATCGATTTTAGATGTGTCCATAATTACGGCGATTATACATACACAGGAAGGCGAAGAAAAAAAAATTTAACTCCCCGCAATCATTGAAACCATGAAAAAATTAATATTACGAATCGTATCTTCTACGCACAAGAACAGGAAAGGGTAAAAAAAAATTCATCAGAACTCGAGCTACAATCCAGTTTCTTCGATATATCTGCACAACGAAGTTCTCCTCACGAATCAGAAAATAAGATCAATGCGAATATTTACATTCTCGAGCGATATTATTATATTATACCATATAAAACTGCAGGGTGTTAAATAGCTGCGGAGTGCATGAGATGAGAACATATTATTACATATATAAAATGTATGTACAGTATTTATGTGCATGTATACATATATCTGTAGACTTATATAGTGCGTGCAGCTCTGACCTGGCATATTTCATGGGCATCAAGACGCCCGTCACACGTTATAAGGCCCCATTTCCTATGTAGCGAGCGCTGTACTTACATTATATTATAGATATGTATTGCATATAGTATATCAAAATATATATATGTTGCTATAAGGCCGCGCATCTGCAACAGGTATTACTGCCCGGCGTCTACGAGAAGCGGACGTTAATTAGATCCGGAGTTATTTAAATTTTGTAGCCGTTGGTAGATTTAGTAGAGGCCTTGAGGCATCGACTGAAAAAAAAATAGAAGGAAAATCAATAAATAAAGCATTGATATATGATAAAAATAAAACCGGAGTGAATGAGAAGAAAAATATTGCTGATATTACGTGCCTGATCTAGATTTTCAACAATTTTTTGTTTTCTTCATTACATTCTTTAAACGTTGGAGACGAATCATCATGATTACTATACGTATATAACAACGATGAAGATAAAGGTTCGAAATTGTTATATTTTCGAACAAAAATGATAATAATAACCGATATGCTATTATTAAACTTCTAAAAAAAATATCTGCAAAAGTAAATTTATGATTTTGGAAGCAAAACATGTTTTGCATTTTGCTTTTGGCATTTCATCTTCTTTTTGTTTTCATTTATAAATTTATTTTTCATTTCATTTTTATTCTTGATTTAAATATGATTTGTATACAGCTGTAATATATATAATGACGCGATGAAATTAGAATGTATCTGTATTATTATTTTCGAAGACTTATTGTTGGGTTTCTTTTTTTTTTTTCAAATATATAATTTTGGTCACGCGTAGGTGTGAGATATAGCGTAAATTTTGTTTAATAATTCTCTTTTTTTATTGTAAAATGATAAATTCATGTTGGAAATATGTATATTTCAGTTCATTAGTTCAATAATATCAGATCACAAAAATGAAAATATTTTTCGGCGTAGACTCGAAAGTTCTCTGTTATAATAATTACGAATTCAATTTTTGCCTTCTTCGTTTTACTTTTTTCACGACTGCAGGTCGGGTGCATTTCGCAGCGTTTGGTTGAATTATAGTTTCAAGGATTTCAAGGAGCTACGTTACAGCGCGTGTTGAAAGATTGAGTGCAACCTGTGGTCATAAACCTATATAGACTGTCGCATCTATCGATTCCCTTATATCCCCTTCAATCGACTCGGGATATTTCAACCGACGACGACCAGGCGATCGAACTACGCCGATTGATAGGTTTATTACGACTTTCAAGAGATTACCTACTGCTCAGCTCACGATCAGCTCGGTTAAACTCGACTCGACTTGCCTATCCTGTTTATCCTCTGGGTTTTAAACCCTGGGGATTACGGTGTCCCCATGCAACGCAGGAGCTATGCTTTGCCACTTGTCAATTGCTCTGCAAATCTCTCGTCCTTCCTCTTTTTACTTTTTTTATTCCCGTATCGTGTTTGATATCGCGAACTTTTCAGTTTCAAACATCTTGTTCCATGTCAGAATGCTCGCGTGATCTTCCGGTATATAAATGCTATTGAGAGGTACAAGACTTTACTTTCGATGCATTTTATTTCCCAAGGAATACTGGGAACGATATACAATTCTACTTATCATGCTCCGACGAAAATGCTAAAAGAAAGAAAAGTTAGTTCAAACCCTTTTCTTTTTTGTTTTCACCTCTTCATCCAATTTGTTCGGGTGATGATTTTTGACCCATGTTCTTTTGAACCCTAAAAGTTAGCTTCAAATATTTCTTTCTCCTCCGATTCAAAATAAACGCTTCCCGTGAGATTACCTAAGACAAATCTTACAAATCACTTGAAAACTTGTTTCAAAAATCTGCTTTTTTTCTCTTCTCTCGTACCGGTGATCGTCGTAGTCGTCGGGCATATCGAGATCTTTCAAGGGTACGCAGAAATAAATTTGGATCTCTGAAAAAAAGCTCAGAATTGGCAACACGAAAATTCATACGGATGTCAGCTACCAAAAAAAATAAAAAAAACAAAGCAATTCCTAAAAGTGCAGGTGGAGAGAGGACATTATACATGAAAAAAAAAAAATTGAAGTCGTGAATATTCTATAGGTATAGGTCTATGTATACCTGTATTTAAATAAGTGTATTTGCAGTTGGCATATGGAAATCCTGAATACACACTCGTATATGTGTTTCGTATATAAAAGGAGCACGAGCTAGCTGAGATTCAAGATTATAATCATCGACGTCCACGCTAATTATCTAATTACGATCGTCGAATCTATAATACCAACGTCTAGGAACGTATAACCTACAGATACATTCGTGTATCCACATATATATATGTATACACACAGGAGAATCACTAGATCGCGAGAAGTCGAACTTACTGCTGCTGCTGCTGTTAATACTGGCGATGCGAACGTGAATCGTGACTTTCGCGTGTGAATACAAGTGCCGCGATCGCTCCAATTACAGGACTTCTTATTCTTATACTTCTTCTTCTTCTTCTTCTTTTTTGTCTTCATCTCTCTTATAGTTCCATGTCCCTACCTAGTAGTAGATTACACGTATGTGTATATGTTCGTATCTTTTGCAGTATAAGTAAGCTACCTACTACTCGCCTTTGCCTATTTTCAACGGCTGTAGTATAGGTATATACTGCAGATACATCTATAGCCTTATACCTTATACCTTATACATACCTACTATTCGACTTCATACCCTTTTGTACATCCTACTTACAAGGATGTACAAGTCCTTCGTGATCAAGGGAGCATGTTTAGTTGTAGCCTTCTTCCTTTGCTGCAGCTCGTGCAGCTCCAACGCGATTTACTGTTAAAAACCGAAACAGCTCCTGATATCCTCCTTCTCATTTCTCTTCCTCTTCCTCTTCTTCGCCTCCTTCTTTTTTTCAAATTTTTTTATTCGCAAAGAAAAGGCAAAGAGGAGAAGGATGTGGCGCCAGCTGCTACCGCAACTGCCACCCCTCATGCTGCTGCTGTTAGCGCCACTATGTAGAAAAACAAGTGAAAAAAGAAAGAAAAGGGAAAAAATAAAGACCTTTGTACCGCAGTAAAATTCTTTCTGTCGTAAATCGCGCGCGGTTGGTTCGAAGACATTTATTTCTAATCGATCTAAAACAATTTGAAAAATGGAAACTATGTTTACGAATTTTTACTAATATACATAAAAATTGATTCAGAAATTTTTCTCGTTATAATTGAATAATTTAAAGGAATGGAAGGAAAACAAAGAAATCACTGAAAATAATATGAATATGATAAAGAATTTAATCGACACTGGAGCTAATTAAATTCCCAACTATATCTCAGAGCGGAGGTTGCAGAGATTTTCTATACATGCATAGCGTATCCAATATAATATAACGAAACACGAAGAGACCCTAAAATATAAAGGTCGTTAGGACGGTAAATGCAGAGAATTTAAGAATTCAGTCCTAGGTTTTTGTCATCGAGCACAGCGGGCGCTCGATTCCTCCTGATATCTCGATCTGGGTCCCGAAGACCGCAGGGATTCCTCCTTCTTCGGTAAATACACGATATAAACGAAGTCCCCTGGATAGCTCGATCGCACGGGACGCCGGCGTCGCGTCGCCTCCTTTCTCCTTCCATTTTTATCTACACATACCCCATCTTCCTTCACCCTCCCCCCCCCCTCCGCCCTACCCTTTCTACTCCTTCTCTTTACATTTTTATTTTCGAAAAATGAAAATAAAAAAATTAAATAAAATAGGATAAAAAAAAAGTAAATAATATACCGACTATAAAACGAAGGGGTTCAACATCATCGGGAATTCCTTGACCGCTCTATATTTCAACAAGACGGTGGACATATTTCGAGCGGGAATTTTTCTTTATTTATTTATTTAATCCTCGGCATGGCACTACGAATTTTTTTTTTTTTTTGTTTCTCGTTGTTGCTCGCTCATATGTGAAACGTAGCAGCATCTTCCTCGAATCTATATGTATATACATGTATATAGTGTATGGTATATAAGAGAGATTAAATTCTCTCCGCGACTAAGTTATGCATTTCGGACGCCCCCCTTTCGAACCCCCTTCGCTTCCCTGCTGCATCTGCTTCTATATGGAGATGGTTTGGATCTCCACGCTGGTATATATTGGTGTATGGCGCATACATATATATTTATATATATACTATATATAGGGGAACGCGACTTATCTCGGTGGAATCTTGGAGGAGGCAGAACGTACCCGAGGGACCCAGGGAATGCTCGAGAATGCTCGAGAAATTCGTTCCCTTCGTTTACGCCACTAAATCACGGATTAAAATACGCCTAAGAAATAAACGAACCAACAACTCTCATGTACATATACCACATGTATATATACGGGCACATATAAACCAAAAGGAAAAGGACATATTCACCGCAAGAATTAAATAGAGACGTTATTATAATACCTATATACTATGCAAGGGAAAAACTTACCCCGGAATCTACTGTGCAGCACATAAAAGTCTATTTTTTTCCTGTTTTCTTCTTTTTTATTCTTCTCCCTTTCCAAGTTTCCAATACTTCAAGACAAGACGAGAGCGATGATATTATAACTCTTGGGTAAGGATAACACGAAGGTGAGGTGTATAAAAGGAAGAGAAAAAAATGGAGGAAAAAAGGAGAAAAAAAAAAGATAAAAGAAAATAGCAAGAAGAGGAAGGAGAGAAAAAAATTGTATAAGATGCATGGGTGATGATGATTGGCGTGGTGGAATGGTCGGTTGGTCGGTTGCTCGTTGGTTGGTCGTGTCAAATAATAACGGAGCGCTATTGGGAACAAGTACGAGAGGTGCACATCAGGCCTAACCTCGACCGGTACCCCGGTAGATCACGTCCCGACAATATTCTGGCCTATTAGACGACGCGGTCCATATAATTTGGGGCGCTCACCTGACCCCGCAACGACGAGAGGTCAATACCACATTTGTAATTTTCCTTGACGCCGGCCTCATAGGGGCCCGCCGGAACAACGCCATCCACCACTACTACGTGTATGAATATATATATGTATATATATAATATAGGTATATACATACCTAACTACCTTATAGACCTACGAGTTGTTCGCGCGTTATTTTCACCCTCCCGTTATGAAAAGACAGGACGACATACTGTTCGGTTATCACAGACGCGTTTGAAATTCATTGGTAAATTTGTATCAGTTTCAAGACACCGTGGTGTGAAGGATGAGATGAGTTTCTTTTGAACGTAGAATCGAAGATGTTCCATTTTAATTCCACGGACATCCTACGGTGAAAAAAGATCATGAAAAAATGGTTTATACAAGAGTTGACGAATTTTGAAAAAATCTGGTTGTATGCATAAGGCGGAACAATTTATTTTTTTTACCGTCTTCCAGAATAGAATAAGGAAGTTTTCATTCGAATGTTCGAAGATTGGAAATCGATCTATGTTCCAATAAGTTCAGTAAAAAATATCGCTTGGATTTGCCTTTTCGGCGAATCGATTTTCATTATTTCATAACTTAAGTGGAATTTTCCTTATTTGTTAATTCAGCGTACATATATACCTGTACAGTGTAATCGGGGTGATGTAGCACGTTTTCGACATTGTAAATCGTAAGTTGTTTATATCGATGCTAATATAGAGAAATATATTCATTCATTTTTTTCTTTTTTTGTTTCTTTTGCAGACAGTGGAGTATTACATACGGTTTTTATAACCATTTAGTAGTATAATCGTATTATTATATCGTATGCATTGGCAATTTAAGGATGATATTTTATAAATCGTGCAATATATTATGCAGCGCGAAGATGTCGATAAATCGATAGTCTGTATCAGAACCTATAGAAACAGAAACGGCAGCAGCAGCAACAGCAGCAGCAACAGCAGCCTGGCAAATATGTTTGTAGCATCGTCGGTATACATATACCTATACCTGCTGCGGTATAACCCGACGATCTCTAGCCTCTAAAGAAACACTTTGTAAATCGGCATGATCTGAGAATAAGGCAAAGCAAGAGGTGATGCATACTGTTGCACTTGCTCCATGCAGCTGTGAGCTGAGAAGTTGAACCTATAGCAGCAACAGCAGCAACAGCAGTAGACAACGTGTGCTCGTGTGGTACTTGTACGTTGTAACTGATAGAAATCTACCGTAATGTAATATTTAGCCGATCAGCGCTCCCCATATGCCGCCTTCTTCTCTCAACTGCTGTTAATGTTACTGTTGCTGCTGATGCTGATGCTGGTGCTGTTTCTTCTTCTTCTTCTTCCTCCTCTACTTCTAGTTCTTCTTCTCTGGTGAATTAGACGCGAGAATATGACTTCGATTTACTGCAATAGAACGCGATTATTACCTGTAACGAACAAAAAACAAAGAAACCAAAGCAAACGGAACACGCAGGATCGGAAATAACACCTATAAATCACTTCATCTGTACGCATACGAGTAAGTCTGTTCACATCGATTCTCACCTCGCTCTTTCCACTGTCAAATTTTATTTTTTTTTCTCCGCTTATTTTTCCCATATTATTTAACGAGTGACAAACATAGGTGGTAGAAGATCGTATTACCAGAAGTACACCTACTCGCAACCGTACCTGGCTAACGTATAATCGGAATACTTTCCAAGGCCATGGTGACTACAAAAATTAAAGGAAACAATAAATAAATGACTGAAAAATTACGTTCACAGCATCCATTCTATATTGGTAGTGACCATCTAACCCGTGTGCCACCTTATTAACTATATTGCCTGCGAATTCGCGGCGAGTTGTATAGCGATATATATCAGTTTCTAAGACGAGCAATTAATTAATAGGAATTTATTAAGACTATCTATTAACCGTATAGTTGATCGGTGCCTGAGGGAGGAGAAGGGGGAGGTTGTACTTAAAAGAGGCAAAAGTGGTGGAGGTCGGAGGAGCTCTTTGAACGTAAAGGCCCTTCGTCGGGCAATTTATAACGCAATAAACATCGCGCGCAGGATTTTCTCTCCCTCTTCATCTTTACCTCCTTATATTCCGATTCTTATTTCACTATTTTTTTGTATTCTTATTTTCACTCTGTTTCTTTTTATTCGAGGGGTTTCCTCCGTCAATGCTTTTAGCTTCTTGATCTTTCCTAAGCGCCGCGCGGCGCGTTCCGTTTTCTGCAGTTACAGCAGCAACTGGAGGTATAACTACAGGACATATCGTCTGTATGCCATACACACATAAAACGCATACATAGCTTTTATACATAAAACTAACCGGAGTAAAGTACGTCTTAAAGGTATAGATCAGTCCGCAGTTCAACGACGCAACGACGGGACTGCAAAACGTCCGACGATCGGGTAGATCGCGTCAGATCAAGACCGCCGTTAAGATAAAAACTTGTCGCGGTACTATAGATCTACCAACGGGACGCGCAAACAGATCTCCTTTAGTACGAACTATCGTAAGATGCGATGCGACGCGAAGTTTCTTCTTCTTCTTCTCCTGTTTTTTTTTTTTCTTTTCTTTTTCCCTTATCTTTTTCTTCGCTTTATTTTTAATTTATAAACACATTATGTATACCTATATATATATACACATATATACGCTTTCTTACGAACCGTGTACAGTAGCTTATAGCTCAGCTAAGATTCACTTCAATCTATGAGTCGACTATTTCTACAACGTGGGGGGTTTCGCTAATAAGGGTGACGTCCTGACTCAAGAATCACCATGGTAATATATACAACTAGTTTTATAGGAATTAGAAGAAACTTGAGAAACGGTACCGCGCCTCCATAGTAATGTACTGATGATCATTGATCGCGATAAATCATGCTTCCTTGTGAAACTTTTTTCACACGTAGGTTGTTAATCTATTTTATTTTTTTTTTTTGTTATCCGTAGGTTCACCCACGTAAATTCGTTTTTTAGTTTTTCTTTTCTCTTGTGTCAACTCCCCTCTTCATCGAATTAAGTTATCGTAAGATCATCCCCGGAACAAAACTTTCGAATGGATCAAGAATTTGTGTGAATATATTTCAGAAATGGATCAAATTTTGTGTGACATTTGTCAACAGAGTGCGGGTGTACGATATTAATTTTTTGAACTTCTTATATGAGATAAAAAGTTGTCTCTGATTTTTTTAGTTATCTTTGATAGTTACCTTGTGATTTTTCATGCGCTGGAGATGTTCCGAAGAGTATAGATTTGTTATGCATAAATGAGAACCACTGTAACTGTCGTACATGTTACAAAATTATTGAAATGCGAAGGGGGACGACACCCGATTTCGGAAACGCCATTGGTCGCTCAGGTATTCTGGCGGCAAGCTCATTTACAACTTCGTTAATTTCGTTCACCAAAGCCGCGCGAGAGTAAAGCAGAAGAGGAAAAAAAGAATTACAGGGAAAAAAAAAAGAAAAAATATACGGAGTGTAGATACATATATATATTTGGAGATTCAAAGATCTTGAGATGCAAAGATCGAAAGAGCGCGCGCGGATGCTGCTGACCCCCACACACTATACTGTACACACCTTATTTTCTTGCGCAACTTACGCGAGCCCGAGAAAACTTTGTCGTATATACCATTAGTACCTAGATATGCAGAAGAAGAAGAAAAAGGAGAAGGACAAGGAGAAGAAGATGAAGAAGAGGAAAAGGAAAAGGAAGAAGAAGTGGACGTGCGGCGTCGTCGTTGTCGATTCTCGAATAACAGAAATGGTAATTCCGGCCCAACCTGCAGCAGCTCCTATAGCTCTCTGTAGAGAAGCCCGAGTATAATTCCTTTCGCGGCGTAGAGATTCTCAAAGCTAACGTTGTTAATTTATTAATACAACATTAACCTACGAGTTCTATGTACGTGCGTATACATTTATGTGTATTTCCAGTAACCATATACACATTACATAAGTAGCCCAATAGCCTGTACGTACGTACAAAAATTCATCTTACTTTGGAAAAAAGAAATGTAGGTACTAATTTTGACTGTTGAAAAAAAATGAGAAAAAAAAATCGAACAACGGTGATTGAAAAAAGTTAAGGGGGGAATGGGGGTGGGGTCGAGGGGAGAAAGGATCGTATTAGTGACAGAAAAATAATCGTTCAAGAAAAGATCTTTCTAAGATTAGTTGCGGTCGAATTACACACTTGACATTTCCGTCACTCACTTTCTCACCTTTTGAACAACCGCTTTTATATACCTTATTACACGCTGCTATATATATCTATACTTAGTATATACAAATGCTCTTGATCTGCATTTTTGCGACCTCGTCTTCTATTCACTGAATCATTTCGAGGTCTCTTCCGGCTTCGGTTTGAAAATAAAAGAAAATAATTGAAACCAAAAACAAAAGAATTCTACCGTCGTGTCCCATTTTTGTTCCCATTTATGTTCATTTTTCATCACGTTTCCCTTCATTATATGTATGCAGCGAGGTATGTGGGTAGATATGGACTTATGGAATCATAAACTTTTCGATATCAGCGATACTATCACCTTCGAAACACTCCTAGTCTTTTTTCTACTCTAATTTATTCTTTTCATAAGTCTTCGCGTTGGGATCATTCATACCCTGAATATCTATAAATACAAATTTTTGCAAATTCTGAAAATTTTGTTTTCTATTCCGATCGTTCCGAGATTGGTGATTTGGAATAAAAAAAACTGTGGGTATTCCGTGAACAGAAAATGTTTCGTTCGAATTGAAAATTTTAAGGTTCAGATCTCACAAGTCGGATTGACCTGAGATGCCCCATCTAGACATACGCACACTACTTATATTTAATGATTTAGTTTACGCGTTTTAACGGATTTTTATACCACCTCCGCGGCCGTGGACCACACACGGATATGTTGCATGCACACGGAGCAAGTCGAGAGGGTCGCGCTCTGTGTTCGAAGTTTATATACAAAAATAT
The DNA here is from genome assembly GCA_963978495.1 of Athalia circularis. NCBI lineage: Eukaryota > Metazoa > Arthropoda > Insecta > Hymenoptera > Athaliidae > Athalia > Athalia circularis. The sequence goes on along the minus strand of OZ021700.1, from coordinate 13,066,993 downwards.
ATACATATACCTGCGTATACATACAGCAGTACATAGTACACGCTTATGCTGGTACATGTAAAATACACGTCGGACAGGGGCGACGACGATACTTTAGTCGAGCTTATTGGCCTCGTGTTATCGCGTCCTATTAGACGCACGTTGTCTCCTCTCTCCCTCCCCCCTCCCCTAACCCCTCATCCCCCCGGCCCTTTTTACAAACGACTCATCGTATATTACTCTTCTTTAGCTCTAAAGCAGTGAACTTCCAACAAAACCCGGCAACGTGATGCGTTACGGCTAAAATATACTCAAACACTTCTCAACTTACACCATATTCCATCGTGTCAAAGGTCAGGTACTTTTATGTATGCGGGAGGTTCCGTGAAAAACAATTAAATAAAAAACAAAAATCATCAAGCTATGAAACGAACGAAAAAAATTAGGCAGCGTTCGATTTTCCCAAATTTCATCATCGGAAATTTTTTTCACTTTTGCAATTCAAGTCTTTGCGATCAAATCTTTCAATACCTGCAAAATCGTTATGTCATTAACTTGGGACGATACACGTGCTGATTTTGTTTTTGAATCACTTCTCATTTTTTACTCGACAAAATGTAAAGAAAAAAGTGAAAAAAAAGGCAGAAAGGAATCGAAGGAGCAGAGGTGCGATATCTTTTTATAGAAAGGGAGGTACAGGGGTGTCGATTGAATTGGTAACAAACGATTTGAGATAGCTGCGGACGTATTCTTTTCTTCATTCTTTTTATTTTCATTTTATTCGTATTTGTTTTTCGTTTTCGTCGTGAAGTTCCATATAGGACCACACAGAGCGAGCGGCTATCCGGAGGTCGACGTCAGGTAATGTTTCTTTTAAGTGCGAACACAAATTGTAACTGAGAAGACCGACGGCACGGCATGGGCCTTAGTCCCAGAAATATCTGGGTGTCGGATTTCAAAAGTTATTTGTTTCGTATACACATGTAACGTATGTATACATGCGACCCGTTATAAGCGATGAGAACCACGTGAAAAAAAAAGACAAATCATCCCCACAGATGCACCATTCATCCCTTGCGCGGCTTCCGTTCGAAAAAGAAGTCATTGACCGCGTCAGAAATTTTTCCGCAATTCTTCATTCATTTTTATCGGACTTGCGAGTGCACCGGGAAGTGTGAGAAAATTGAATACATTAGAATTTCAGGGAAATCAGTATTGTTTTTTTTTTGTACAATAATAATGATCATGATAATTAATATGACGATAATAACAATATTAATAGTTACCTGTCTATTCGAGTGTCGTGTCTTCGAGCAGTTGAATAGATGGACAAAAAAAAATAAAAAAATATCGCTACCAGCTTATAATGTACTCATCTTCAAGATTGTGCACATTGGAATAGAGGTATGCATGTATGTGAGTAGTATAACATACATGCGTATGCACACATATGAATCTGTGAATCTGTCCGGTACATACCTATATTTATAATATTTATTCTTTTTGCCTCTATTGTCCACACGGGGAAATTAATTTATCAAATGAAATTCATTCCGTAACTTTCTAAACTTTCGACACATATAGGTATAAAGTTCTTTGGATAATATATATAGGTACACATGTATTATACACGTGTATGCATTCGATTAATTAGGTAGATGTGATTCGCTTGGTTCCCACGTGCCACGCGGCCGCGACTTATTTCGTAATTTAGGTGCTGTGTGTGATTCTACCTCCACCTCCTCCTCCTTCTCCTCCTCCACCTTCCCTCCTGCTCCTTCTTCACTTCGTACCTTATACCATCTCTATACATATATTTATTATAAAGTATTTATAATGTCCCTTTCCGTATAAATATAAATATGTATGTCTGTATCATACCTTTCTCCGTGTAGCACGGATAAATCTTTTTTTTTCATTTCAATTTCTACCCCCGTAAATTAAGTATATATCCGATGTAGGTAAAACTGAGATTAGATTTAAACTATTAGGTTGAAGCTAAATCGAGTTTTCGAAAGAACGAAGAGTTTCAGGTATAAAAAAAAAAAAAGAAACAAAAGAAAAGTCAAACAATTTTCTAGTTTCGGTAGAGATACGTATTATGTACGTATGTATGCATGATACATGGTCAATGGGTAATTTAAAAAATTTTCTACGGTCTTCGAATTCCGGAATACGGAATCGTTACAGGGTAATTATCGATTATGAAACCCGTATACCTGTGTATACATAATAATAAACCTCAGAATATGTGTACAGATGAAATACATACATGTGTCTATATATATAGACTAAGTTAATGTGTATATTGTACATAACCGCATTCACACGCCACGCCCAATCACGATTTTAAAATAGCCGGTCGCAGGAGTAACGTCACATTTGTCTCCAGGATTAAAAAATTTTCAATCATTGCGGGTAGTCGTAGGTGTATATAATTAATATGAAGGAGAGCGATATCGTCGATCCATTTTCTAAAAGGGTAGAAGAAATAAGAATCGTAAAAGAATTACGATCGAATTGTTGATTCCTCTATACAGAGGGAAAACATATCAAGCGTGTACCGCATATCCTGTAAAAGTCCTGAGGTAGATAACGTTCTCATATTATATACATATATAATACTGTAGGGTATAATCTATGTACATACATTTCTATCCACGTATGTATATAGTGTATATACACACGGATCGGCGCGGCGCAAGAAAAGACAACCGGTTCGACTTTATACTATATCCATGGGATCATAGAGCTCGGAGTTGGTGGCTGGCTGCTCGCAACACACGGCGACCTCTCCGTGGCTTTAGCGTCGAAGAAGATGACATCGAGGTTCTCAACTTTGCGCCATTGTACCGCCATTGATTTACGATTATCAAGAGAATTTCATCACCGGTGCTCTCCTGTCGATCACAGTGCCAAAATCAACCCCTGCTACGGAGCAGGCAAAAACGAGATTTCATAATTCCAAAAAAGAAATTATTGTAATACAAATAAAATTTCTAATAAGGTCAATAAGTCAAGTGCTGATATGTTTGCCATGGTGCTTAAATCACAGTTGTCAAGTATGTGTGTAACTATATGTAGTTCTGACAGTGCAGTAAAAGCAAAAGCAACACCAACGCTGCTGCAGGATGTTTGATTTCCTCTTACAGCGAACCCAAGTCTTAATGGCTTCAGCGTACCGCGATCTACTTAACGCGTTATGTATACGTTATGTACTTAACTTTATATATGTAAACAATATTTCATGTGTTGTGTTAAATGGGCATTCATTTTTCGCCATCTGTATGATATTTTTTTGATAATTTTGAACCTAATTAATCATAAATCGGAAGAAAAAATATTTCATTATAATACACATGGTAGCCTGATTAGCCCATCGATTGATCGATTCATAGGATAATCAGGTTAGGGGTTGTTTGATGATTTGCGTGAAAAAATAGTTTATTTATATGCGTGTATGTGCATGTATACACGCTTCTATATAATCGACAAATGAGCACCGCTTCGATGACACTTGGTCGTCGAGCTAAGAGCCTAAGCAGGTGACCGGCCGACCTGGTCTCTCTCCGTCCGGCTCGTAATCCTCTTTCTCTTTCTCTTTCTCCTTCTCGCTCTTTCTTTCTTTCCCTCTCTATTTCTGTTTCTTTTTTTTTTACAACTCTCATCCTTGCACAGGGTATAACACACATATAATACGCCTTTCTCTGTCGCGCAGCGCGCGCCCCCGAGGCATACGCACCTCATTCTTCTGTACACATATATTTATATATATATATATATATATTCTATAAATCGGTATGTACATTACGTATATATACAAATATATATCCTATTCCACAGAAGTCGAATTTTTTTCCCAAATTCGTTTTACTCGTTTTTGCAAAATATATAAACGACGTATGCCCATAAACGTGTTTCGGGAAACATGGATGAATCTGGAACATTTTCAAACAAAAATAAATAAAATACGGATAGATTGAATCTTCCATAGATTGTACGACGAAGAAATTCCGATTGCGTGAAACGATCGACGATAAAAATTTACCGCAATTCTATCGGATGAAAGAAAAAGAAATTGAAAAAAACTAAATAATAAACTGTCTCCGAACCACCCCGTTCTACGGTATATGTAATATGACACACATATGTATTTATAATGTGAAAAAGGATTTGATATACATAAGAAAACCATATAGATATACATACATTGTATATGTGTACCGAGACGTATGGGACACGTCAACGTTTCAGATCGATTGATCTCATACATTTTAATGTAAAAGTTGTAAGAGTTTGCGCTAGTGGATTGATAGACAGATAGACCCTCGATGATGCAGTTGGAGCTAGTCGTGCAAAGTATAGTAGTATAGTAGCTGTTGTTGTTGTTATTGTTGCTGTTGTTGTGTTGTGTGTATAATAGTGAAGAGATAGAAGTAGGAAACGATATCCTTATAAACGACACGAAGTGCTGCAGCTCAGAGAGTTTCCGATCGATCGATACATCCGTAGAATAATCCATCCATCCAACCATCCATCTATACTACATCGATCGATCGATTCAAAGCGAATTACTAATAGAGGATATACGATATGTATATAGAATATAAACCATCCGGGATCAGGTTGAGTAAAATGTCGATTTATAGAAATTGAAGATAAAAGAAGAAGAAAAAATTGATTGAAAAAATGAAACAAATAAATGAGAAGATCCCAGAGTGAAACCAACGCCAGTTTGCCTCACCGCACTATCCAGGATTTAGCATAGAAATTATCGATCGTCCGCTTTTCTCTGTATACTATATAATATAATTCCGCGATGGATCCTGTTCAAAGTTGATCTCTTATAACTATGGCGATATGCGGTGCAGATCCATATGATGATCTCGAGGTACATTTATAAACAGATACGCCATGTTATATAGCGGGAGCTCGGATCCTAGGGGGACTAAAAGAGTTGGGACTTTCGCGCGCGACTTTCCCCAGCTGTTATAGGGTCCACCACCGTCTTTAGAGATATAAGTATAGTGAAGTGATCCGATGCTGATATTCCGTGGATGATGTGTGTGCGTGTGTGTTTCGTACCACGGTGTATCTCTGTGTGAATATATAAACGAGAAGATGCTGCTACCGCATGATGATGCCGATGCCGGTGCCGTCCCTACTCCTGGTTTTAAATACGAATACCCATGTATTCAACAATATATGTTTATATACGTCCGCGAGATTCATCTAGCCTTATAAAGACCCTACAGCAAATCTTGAATTATCGATAAATCAACCAGCGCGCGCCAATACCGCGCTCTCTTTTAAACTGTCATCACGCCAGGCATTTCATTCGATTTCATTTCATTTTATATCATCCACCACGATTAGAGAGAAAGATGTAATAAAATCGCGGAGATATCTTAAATCGTGCTTTTATTACCTCAACCATCGTTATCAACCACTACAGGCAAATAGCTACCTTTAACTATATTAGTAGACCATTTAAGGATATACAAAACACATGTCTCATATCGTTCGCTATTTTCCTCTCTGAGAGTGGTTCCTATTTCGGAATGTGTGTTCGAATATTTTTTGTTCTGTAAATTTTCATTGTTTTTTTTTTTTTTTTTTTTTTTTTTAGCGCCAGTCATCCCTGAATACTTTGTATTTGCATTGGATGAGAAGGTTCCGTTAGAAGCGCCCTACGGTTGGAGAACGTGGTTAGTTAAGTTAGGTAAGGTAAGGTTGTTAGGTAGTATGGTAAGGCTAGGTGCACGCTTTATCGAAAGCGCGAAAGCTAACCTTTCCATAACTATCTCGTCTGTAGTCGTACATCAACGGTAACGTCGCCGCGACCAATTTACCAGGCGACCTCTCCGACGACCTCTTCCCTAGTCACCGCGCCGCGTCCCTCTTCTTCTTCCTCTTCTTCTACTTCTTCTTTACTCTCCTCCCTCATATACTATACGGTACGAGTATATCTTCTATTCGTATTAACTTGACTGCTGCACATCCGAAGGAGTGACGCAACCGCCCATCCCAAGCATTTAACTAATCATTTGAAATATCGATTTTATACATGGGAGGAGCTATAATATTGTTAGTTATGTCTCGATTCTTTTTTTTATGAGAATCTATGCAATCGGAGGTTTAATTCATGTCGTCCTGTTCCTTTTCAAGGTTCATCGACTGGGTTTTCGTCAATCCTGTAGAGCAAGTTTTAGAAACATTTATACTTTTCATCAGTATTAAAATTTGTACTAACAGTTTCGGAATTTGGGATATCGTCGATCATCGAAGCTGTAACAGCAGATGCACAAAGCTCTGAGCATAGATCTTACCCGAAAATATTTTTTCATAAAAATGGAAAACTCTAGCTTTTAGATGGAAAAAAATTCCAAACAGTCGTTAGTCAGACACGTACGATTTTCTATAAACCTTCGAATCGTCGATAGGGAAAACAAGTTTAAGATAGACAGGCAATTTGTTTGCCATCGATTTCTAAAACCGTGATCACATATCATCCGATCACCGTAATTTCGGACTTGGATATCCACGACGAGTATCATGGGGTCTTAATTCAAGAGCCTCATTAATGCAGGGTGGGTGTAAATCGGCCTAATAATTTTAGTTTTTCCTCCTGTCAAATAGGAACGGCAGTCGGTGCGGCGTAGCAGCAGCAACAGCAACGGCAGCAGCAACAGCATTATCCTTTTGGTATAGTAGGCGGTTTTATGGTAGCTTGTTCACGAGCCGATTTATCAGGAAACGTGTCTCTGATATCTTAGCTCTCCCGGGTATACATACCTATATAACGTGCAGGTCGTCCGCAACTTGACAAATTCAAGCCGTGTACTTCAGCTTGTTCTCGTGGGAGCTACGCGCTTCGAGTATAATAAATTCCTTATTTCTTTTTCTCATCTCGATAGGTATAATACCCATACCACCGTAACATCACTCGCCAATAAGGCTTATTCTCCCTACCCCTCCCCCCGTGCCCCCTCTTCTCTTCCCGCGATACAACCAACTCTATATACCGATCCGCAGGACTCTACAGTTTTGTTTACGTTTCTACCGATGCTGATGTTCTCGCTGCTGCTGCTGCTGCTGCTGGTGCTTTTACTCTTTTGCTTTACGAAAAAGAGGTAGGTATAACACAATATAACAGCCACCGATCGGGACCGAGTAAACAACGGGCAGAACACCACTTTGCGAAACGGTCATCATTCGCGCGCGGTATGTTTGCCCGGCACTCGAAGATCTCCCTTGCAGCAGAACTAGAATATCACGTACACACGCATTCATACCTACACATATATGATGCAGGTATGTATTGCTGTACAGGCACGTATCGCATAGGAAACAATAATTTTTCATCTGCATGTGTTCTTTTTGTTTTTCTTCAACTTTACGGGGGTCAATAATCGAGTTAATGGAAATCGGTTGACATACGCTACTGTGTTTCTCTATTTTATTCGATGAGCGGGTAAGACTTGAAAAAAAATTAATAATAAAATTAAAAGGACGGTAAGAAAATACGGTAAAATCGAAATAACACAGAAGACCCGCATACCTCGAGGAAGTGATCATACGAATGGGATAATAAAATGACGGAGAGAATCCAGAACATCCGACTGTAAGAACTGGGCGAGAGGTATTGATACCAGAAAATCAAAGTATCATATAACCTGTTGGCTGCAGGTTCAACGGATACCATGAAATCCGTTTTATATCCGAAGGATGATCGACACAACGAACACTGTACCCTGAGTAATTATTTCTGATAACAACGCGTACATTCAACGCGCAATTCCTTCAGGTCGAGTATCTGAAAAAGTGGAAAAATAAATCTGGGAAACCAGTGGAAATGGGAATCGCTTCTTACGTCACATTTTTCTCGATCAATAATCCGATTATCACTCAACCGACTCTCAATCCCCTCGAGAAAAGCACATCGATTTATTTTATTTTTTTTCATCTATTATTACCACTTGTTTTTAACTACGTACCACCGGATAAAAATCTTGAGCGTATTCAAGATTTTGCATGTAATCTATGTACGATAATGTTCGTACAGTTGCCGATATATATTCCGGATGCGGTATGAGGTACCATTAATAACAACGCATTTACTATAACTCCGTGGCAGGTGCTGCTGCAGGTAGCCTATATGAAAGTCACGACCTGACATTTGCTCGGTCTACACTCAGGTTAGGTATACAGGGCAGCTGAACGCCGATCGACCTGGTATGGCTTACCTGCACAGTCGGTACGCGATCCTATTTTTTTGTTATTTTTTTTCGCAATTTTTTTTCTTTCAATTTGATCCGTTCTGTTTATTATACCGTGCACCGTTATATATACATACCTCATGAAAGTTGCAGAGAGTAATTTTTAATTCTTATACATCAAAGTAATCTTCCATGGTATATGGACAAGGTGGGTCGTACATCAAGGATTGGACACTCCGATTTCATTGATTCGATTTGGTTTTCGTAATAATTTTGTTGCTTCCGTTTCTTTTTTGTTTTTTTATTTTTTATCGCTGATTCCGCGGGTCAAAATAGTATTCTGACGCGCGATCTTCTTCGGAATACTCGTGTATGTGAATACGGAAGCGATAAAAGTCGAGTTAGACTGAGGATCGAAAAAAATGATCTTGCGATAATGATCGGGATATATCGGATCAATGTATACATATATAAATATGTTTATCGCAGTTGCGCAACGAATGTGTACATGTGTGTATGGAATATACATATGCGCACGGGTTACTTACCTTTTAGCGATTATCGAAATTCTAGTAAGATCCTTATAAATTCTTGGTCAGTTGGTATAGATAGACGTATAAAGAAAGAAAATAAAAAACTAAAAATAAATATAAATGAGATAAATAACGAATAAACATAAAATAAAATCGAACGAATTTAATAGTATCAATATCTGGTAGGTTAGTGTATACATAATATATATATAATATTTGACGGAATTTTAATTTAATTTTCGTAGAAAGTGTTGAAATCAGAGATCGTGTGATTTGTATATCGATCGATGTACCTACATATATATATCTAATCTGACGATAGCGTATAAATGTGAATATCACTCATATGCTTCTGTTGCATATTGCGATATCTTATTCAGCTAAAAGATCACGGAGGACGATGATTTTTATTTTGTTTTTATAATTTTTGAATTTATTTATTTTCGATCTAGAAAGCTGCGTGCTGATTCATATATTTATTTATCATATACACTTTGGATTCCAGTTTCGAGATATTTATTATAATCTATGTCATGATCCATCTATAGGTATACATGTGGGAGTTGTACGATCACCCATCACTCCAGATCACGGGATTCGATTCGATCTAAGATCGAGATACGGATAACGACGATCGAGATCTACTCGATTCCATGATACCCATCCACTTTGTCTCCTTGGTTTCAACGATCTTTTTTCTCATTTTGCCGTTCATTTTTTTCCGAACCCTCTTTTCTCACTTTCAGTTTTAAATTGATTACAAAAATTTAGTCGTTCCAATGGATCGTATTGCTCGCTACACTTATAATGTATTTATATAATGTTATTCATATTATATGAATGCGAAATTATATTTCATTCGAATCCCATGCAAATTACGAGCACGCAGCCAACCACATGGGTGATCGGAATTAATCTCGTTTATATACGCGATGATCCAGTCCATATGTATATTTAGTCCGTGAGATATTATCATCATCAGCATTTACAAATGATGAGCATTTCGGAAAGTACATTTTTAATACTTTATTTTCGATGATTTTTTTAAACCCGCATTTCTATCCGAGCTATTTTTTTAAATTTATCCGATAATAAATTACCATAAATGTGTCTAGTTCCCATACATTAAAAGATATCGCACGCAGATACGTTGTACGTATATATTCATTTTCATTATTTTACAACAAGGTGGACATCGCCGCGCGTGGCTTTTGCGATGATCACGACGACAACGACAATGATGATGATGATAATGATGATGATGATGATGATGATGATGACGATGATGATGATTTCGACGTTGTAGTGGTGCAGCATCTTCGAAGTCTGGAGTAGCAGCGTAGTTTGCTGCAGGCATATGAGAATCGATCCATGAGGATATATTTAAAGGTCAGTTGGTTCGATATCTAGATACAACATTCTACATATTTTATCGCTTCTTCTCGCCATTTCAGGTAAATGGACTAGTCATACTACTCGATATTGTAGAGCGTGGATAAGATGAATTTTTTTTTTTTTTTTCTCCAAACCAGTGACCAGTTATAAGATGAGATTCACAATACCATCGTTCGAAAGTAAAATAAGAAAAATATATTTCACTCTCGCAGACGAATCTAGAAGAATCCAGATTTCAATTATCGTTAATTAAAATTGATGATAAATTTTCTGGGTTGACACTACGAAACTTTGATATTACGCGCGATCTAGTACGTGAGAAACGTGCGGACCAGCCTGTGGTATACGATGTGTGTGGACTACTAGAATAAAACTCATATATTTGTACACATCAAATACTGCAGCAGCACAACAACAATTCTTAGGAATAAAGAGGAGCACATCACATTAGCTTGAGAAATAGACACATTAAATACTTAATAGTTTGGTTCACGCGCATTAGCCGGGACGAATCTTCACGTCCAGTCTACTACGTTATTCTTGGACACGTCGTTCCGAACTCATGCGATATCCTCATCTGGTACCAGATATCTGGGATTCAACGGAGTTCATTACGTATGACGCGGAAAAACAATTCAGGAAAGAAAAATCAAAATGACGAGGATAACGGGAAACGTTTTATTTTTTGTTTTTTTGTTTCGGAAAAGGGAAGTTCGAATTAAGTGGAATGTTGGTACGTACGAGCTCGCAAAGCAGCAGCAGAATAGTGAGATGGTTATATAGATGAGAGTATAAAGGTGTATATTATGGGTGCCCACGAAGCTTCAAGTTTCCGTCATACGCGGTGCTGCAGGATGATTGATGTTTCTACCGTCATGAACGACGCCGGTAACGTTATAATATCTATCTCAAGGCTCACGGCGAATAAGACATTTTGTCGTTTACTCCCACCTGCTACAGTAACCGTATGAAATATCGTTGAAACACCGAGAATTAACTACACCGATGTAATTATATGGTGATCATTTAAGATCTTCTAAAACTGCCTATTTTACAAATTTACAAAATGCATGTTCAGTAGCTGCTGCAGTGAATTCAGAATTTTTCCAAAAGCCCTAGGGCGATTAAAAATTTTTGGCTTTCCAAAACAATTAACATGAAATAAAGCTTGACATTTGTTTTCGTGTCCGACACACGATTTTTTTAATCATTATTTTACATTTTTCGCTGAAATTCTCCAACTAGAAGGAAAAATTCAAATTTTTCACCGATAGTCGATGATATCTTATTTTTTTTACATCTTCATTCATCTCAACATCCGAACGAAGAAAATGTTGGCGAAGTGAAAGGCTGGAGAGATAGTAACAGAATTTTGATCTTTTAGTCTTAACCATGTTGCTATTCTCATCGTTGTCATTATTATTCTTAGTAAAGAGTGAAGTTGGATCCAAGTTGACTGTAGCGCAGGTGTAATCCTACCGTTTGGTTGAACATGTAAGTAGCTATTTCTACCTACCTGCCTGCCGCATACACTACGGTTTATACGACTAGACTCAAAGTGGGCGTTCGAGAACCATGGGTGTTGACGGCTATACGAGAGGAAAGTGTTTCCCGTTAGATACGAGAGAATATAGGTACGCTCTTCCTACATGTGTGTGTGTGACGATACATGGGGAAAGGACATAACGTATAAAATTTTAATTATGCATAAACAAGATTTTTATAGAGTTTGAATTTTTCCCTACTTTTCAAACACTTTTAATAAATTCAACAATTTTCCATAAAAAAATTATGATCAGATAGGTAGAAAGATCAGGTTGTAGGAAGATCTCGAAATAGAAACTTTTCTAGTGTAGGAATTGCGTGCGATTTAACTTGAAACAATCGGTTCGGCCCAAGTACTTCGGTTTTTTGTTTAAAGCTCGCTACTGCACTACTGATCGGAAACGAAGAAATCGAGCACCCATTTCGAATAGGATAAACAAGAAACCGTAAAAAAAAAATCTTAATAACATAATTCCCAACCGGTAAGCAACGTTCTAAATTTCATTAAATTTATGTACGCGAGACAAGCAGGTGTTACGAATTTTCTCAAAGTTTAAACACGTCCGGTGATTTGAAAGCGGAAGTGGTCGAATACTGAATAAAAACTCTGTTAAAAATCGTAGAGGGATAGACGGCCAGACGGAGTTTTGTGAAATTTTGATCAAAATTATCTGCGAATCGTTCCTTCCGCATTCGCGGACACAAAAAGCGCACAAATAAAATCATTCTGACAATTATTGCTTGACAACTTTTCCACAAGCGTACGAAAAACTTTTTTAAATTCATCCGACAGTTCCAATGAAGCGCGGCAACCAATTTTAAGGATCTAGAGGATCAACACCTTGAAGTTAATATTGCTATGATCTCATATACGACGATGATATTCCGAGAATATCGTACGGTGGGCTATTCGTTACGCTTTTGTTCACATTTCAAAATTAACCATGTTTTTTCCTGTTTTTTCGGAGCCACCCTGTACGTGTCTTTTCATCGCACGGGGTCACATGTCCAGTTGATCGTTATTCTCTCCACTTTGAGTCATACAAGCGTTGCAGTGGGTATACAAGGTAGGTAGATAGATGGACGGATAGAAAGATAGGTGTAGGTACAGGTGGTTATCTGTTGCAGTCAGTGAAAGGCAGTATAAGACTAATAAGTAGGAACATCACTATGAAAAGATTGCAAAATACGTTAAAATATGAGAATCGGGCAAATCTCTCATCTCTCTTTTACTTTTTTCCTAATAATTTTTCCATTGGTTTCTTAGTTATGAATTGCATGAGCTATCTTCTATTTTATATCATTATACAATGACACGTGCAGCGGTCCGTCCATCCATCCGTCCGTCCGTCCACGCACTGTCGAGGCTGCACGAACTGCAAAGGCGATCTGATCTGATCTGATCTGATGTGATGTGATCTCAAGCACATAGTGCTGCCGCAACTTTTTACTTTCCACCTCTACCGCAACTTCTGCTTCTGCTTCACCTTCAGCTTTAACTTCTGCTTCTGTTTCTGCCACATGATGCTGCTCTACCTGGTCTTTATTATACTTACTATAATACTATATACATACATATACCTATATGTGTTGTGAAGAAGAAGGAAGGAAGAAGCATGAAACCTGCATCTAAGAGACGGGCGATGGATAAGAATAAACTGCAAACGGACAAACGGCGTACGAACGAACTGTCGGTCATATATCACGAGAGAGCAGAAGGTAGAAGACACCGCTCATGATGATGCTTGGGCCGTATTATACACAATATGTATGTATGTATAGTTGGACGTACCGATACACGTAGATTACGCAAACTGGTAGCTGATCCTGACGATGCTGCAGGCATGAATGTAGAATAGGATCAACTTTTCCTTAAATTCACATCCGGGGGACTCTCCGTATAGATTCATTCGGAATTTACTCCAAGAAATCGTCAGAAATCACCGATAACAGCGGGACCGTAAAAACATTTATCCTCTTACGGCTTGGATGTCAGCCTCTGCTTTCGTCGAAAGTTTAGGATCCGCTGTTACGCATGTGGAGGGTGGAAAGAGTTCGATTGTTGGAACCCGAAATTTTTGCGAAACTCCGGGACTGAATATAGTGTTCTGTAACATATCAGTTTTGTCGGTAGAATAAACATATCAACATCTTTAAGGGCAAGAAAATCTAGATTTCGAAAAATTACAGAATGCCAAATCCAGCGTATGAGCTACTCACGGTCAGATTAGTCGATTAAATATTATGATTTCCATACGTATCAGTTTCAGAAAAACCTAGGCAAATATTTCCCACTCGACACAATCAATGTGCGGAATAAAGCCCTTGATCTCCGGAAGCTAATAATCCACAGCGAGAGCGAATCGGGAGATTCGCTCACCACTACACGTAAAACTATACACATACGCATACAACTGTGTACACACCGTCTACCATAAGCTCTTCTTAGATCGCTTGGTCTCTCGAACGACATTCACCACCGAGAAGAGACACTAATTACTACAATTAGACGGATTACCTGGCAAGTTAACGCGCGCGCGCACACTTGGTTTTCATAGTATAACCGACGCGACTGCGAATTAAAATAAAATAAATAAACGAAATTGAGCAAAAATATAGTATAATAATACGTGCTACTTAATAGGATTAGTTTTACGATATATACTGTAAAAACTGCTGCAGCGTATACGGGAATGAAAATTTCTGTTCAATATAAATCAGATAATTTGTTCGAGATACGTTCTTTTTGTTGGTTTTTTCATTATTTCCTCTCTTGAGGTGCTCATTTTTTTCTTTTGTTCGTACAAACTTTCCATTTATTACATTAGGAAAATCTTTATACTTGACGTAAATACATATTGAATTATATTATATATGATGCGACTACAGGTTCAACAGCACAGCGGTGCAATTATTCAACGAGAATTTATTACGTAAATTATGTTATATATGTATACTCATATTAGGTAGGTGTTCATAAAAGCGGTCACTGATTAAAAATTAGTTTTGCATTAGATGTGCTTGCGAGAATATGAGATGCGCGGTGTTTAAGGACCACTCGAAGATTCAATAATTTCTTCTCCTCTTTTATTCTGCATTTTTCCCAATCTCGTCAGCTTCTTTATTTTTATTATCATACATACGATAATTGATTACATACCTACTCCTTTGCAACGAGTTGCAATTTCACACAGTCATCGCTGTTCTTTTAATTTATTTATTAATTTTTTTTAATTTTTTTGTCGTTTTCAAATCTACTCGTATATCATATATTTAAGAAATCTTTTACACTACCGATCTCGACACGGTAACGGTAGTTGATAATATAACCACCGAGCGTATTATTATTTCGCAGTATCGTAATAAATGAGACAAACAGTTGACGCGCGCCTCGATCTTCTTCGTCGTCTAATCGTATAATATTATATTTACATGTTTACAAGTCTGAATGTATAATGTGTTGCTTGTGATTTTGTAACCAAATATGTATTACATATATAACACCGTGCAGAACGCATAATGTGGATGACTTGCTGATATGTGCTAATTGATTCTCATCATCCAATTCGTTTCGGAATATAGTTAATTCTAATTACAGTATACATAGTTATACGTGCACGTACGGGCGAGGATATTAAATTACGTGTGCAGCGCGATCGGTTTTTTTCTTTCCATCCTTTTTTCTGTTTTGTTTTATTGTTTTTGTTTTTTGTTTCTTCTCCCTTATTCAATTTGTTAGTTTCTGATGACTCTGGCGCGCTAAATACGCGGATACCGTGCAGCTTATATTTTTGTAGATAGAAAAATCTATGCATTCACTAGGTACATATAGTATTGAAATAAGGAACATTACATACCCGCCTACCTTATGCGTTAAGCGGGTATATGTATATCGAAACGCGGAAACAACCGAACTGCACACTTAATTCTTGAATGTATATGTATACGCGTCTCTTGCTGCTGCTGCAGCAACGTAACGTAAGGGAAATTCCAGGACAAGTGCACCGACGGCAGCAGCGGAGACGACGTCGTAGCTTCGCGAGGTATATGAGATAGCTAAAGAGCTGCGAAGATACTCTAAGAGAAGAGAAGAGGAAAGAAACTGAGGAGAACGGGGACCGTGCATTCAGGTGAAGCAGGTTAATATCTCGACATTGTGGACACAAGTAATGGGGCCTCCGTGCTTGAGAACGGTCTAGTGGTCTACGTCTTATAGACCTGATGGTAGTACAGAATATTCCTACAGAGGTTCTCAAACTATAGTGAATTGTACAATGATCGTTTCATCGTCAATTATACGTTAATCTATCGGAATATGATCCTCATTTTCTTCGTCTCTTTCTACCCATCTCTTGAGAATGGAGGGAAGGGTTTTCATCATTTTTTTATTTCAACTCGATTCCATCTGAACCTATTCATCAAATTTTGTAATCAATCCATTCGGTAGTTTCGAGAATTGAAGAAGAAAAAAAAATGTACATCGCGTATATAAATCATTACAAACGCTCAAATTCACCGCGAATCGAGGGTAGTTACGAGGGTAGTTTTTGTATCTCCGGATATGAAAATTTCTTCATCAGATTATATCGGTTCCCAAATTTCTCAATTACTGTTCTGATATGTATGGATACAGAAAATGTTAAAAACCCGAGCGGAAAGTTATGGAGCTGGCCCCACGAGGTCAGTCGAAATAACCAGTTGGCTTATAATTTTTTGGTTTCTTCGAATGTGGTTGAATTAATTGAAATAAATAAATAAATAAATAACTCAATACTGGTGCAAAATGAAAACGTCTTCGATAAACCGTGTGTATAATTATGAAATGATCTGCAGATATAACAGAACTCCGCACATACGATATATATTTATGCACTCATATATATAATACGCGATTTACAATCTCTTAACGTAGTAAATATATATCATTTATACATGTATGCGATGTATACACTTGCACGCAGGTCAAAAGTGTCGCATCGATCTTCTTGTCATCGCACAAGCTTCCAGTGATTCTCGTTCGTATGTTGTGGTATTGCAGCTGTATCTGCCGTTGGTTTGTTGGATGTTAATTTTCATAATATGATGTTGTTGCTACAGATATAAATAGGAACGAAATAACTATAAGAAGTTAACACGAGACCACCGCGTAGCCGTGCGGTTCGCTATTCCACAAGACTATGTGTGTGCATACCTATGTATATAATATATTCCTTGACAAATCGTGGCTACATCATCGGGCGATGCCGCACACTCCACGTTACTGCTGCTGCTGCTGCTCTTGCTGCAGCTTCGAAAATTGGTCCATCTTGATTAATCGCACAACTTACGAACACATTAATAATACATATTAATAGGTCTTACGTATACACGTATATATCTCATGGATATTCCAAGCATAAGTATATTGGTTATAATTCGACAGTTATAGATTTTTCATTACGACTTAGCCAAAAATTTCAATTCGTTTTAATCATTTCCTTTTTTGTGGTATTTAAGATGAGGAATATCACACCGAAAAAACGGGTCGAAAGAATTACAGACGTTATCGCAGGGTAACTTCTGGGGTTGAAGATTCGTTAAAAGTAATGTGCCGTATAATGCTTACGCGCACATCCTATGGAGAAAAAAAAGAAACTACCAAAACCAATCAATTTTCCATGCATACTATGTATAGTTGTATTATAATTATAATTTCACGACTGTACTATTCTATTGAATTAAAACAACGGTCTCCATTAGAACCCGCTAGTCAGTTTTTGAAATTGCTAATCTATTTTTACGTTTAAACTTAAGGCGAGTTTTGCACGCTCCGTGATCAGAGAAACACTTCAGTTCCAAAGCGTTCAGCCGAACAAGCGTATATAATATTCGTAAATTTCCAGGATTGCTTCCCCCCCTCCCCCGTTTTAATTTTTTTTTTCAATATTCATCTGTCGAGTAATGGTCGTGAGTGTTACTTTTTCATTTTTAATTTATTTATTCTATTTTATTCTATTTTTTCTCTGTCCGAACACGTTAATATAATCGAGCTCATCTTCGGTTTGAAAGATGGATGTGTAGTTGCGGTTAACTTTTTTTTGATAGCTTGAAATGTGTGTGTTGTTTATTACATGTATATATTTTATACTCATTAGATATATATGTATGTAATACATAGGTATAGTAACACGCGTGTTGTCCCGCGCGTCGAACGTCATCGTAATAAATATTCCGATCGGTCGTTAAAGTCTCTCGCCCGGCGTATGCATAAGCATCGGATATAATCGATTTGCATCGTATACCTGTAATAATATTATATATATTAATATATATATATATGTATATCTAATATATCTATACCGAAATTTGAAATCATACGATCCACATCAGAGTATGGGTATAAAAAGTGAACTGGAAGAAAAACTTGACGTTGAAAAAAGGGTCGTTAGAACTTTGAATAAAATCAAACATGTGCACGTTGATGCGTTATGTGATGATTCGAGTGGCACAAGAAAAAAATTGAATAAAATAATTATGTCTATACAATTGTACCTACATTGTATTTTTAATAATTATATGACGGATCATATTAATTGTATAGGGGCCATGTACGTGTACCAAGTACTATATGGTTGCAGTAGGTATATAATATGTAAATTTTTTAGTTTTATTGAATATTCATGGATTATTGTATTTTTAGATCGTGATCAATCAGTCCAGTATTATTATTCCCAGCACGTAAATATACAATCATATTTGTATTAATATATACGATATTTATTATTATTACGTATATATACCTAAGTTACATGGGTATTTCATATAGTTGATTCATCCAGGAAATGCGAGACTTACTAGCTCACATTCTAAAACAATGGGCAATCAATCAGTCTGGGTTTCCGAAAATCGAAGATCGAAGAATATTCTCTCAACGTTTATTAATATACAGTATAGTATACTACTATATGTAATATGTAATAGTATAACACAAAACCGGCGAGCTGAAATTACGTACGTACATCTAATAGCGACGGGTTATTGTAAGGAGACTTTAACGAATGTATAAGACATGAACCTTTACTCGATACAGCCTCGAGGCAGGCAACCCAACTTACTTCACACGATGCCACGGGAATTATGCACCTGTTTTATCCAACATTGTTACAATGATCTTTCAGATTCTTGCATTTTTTTTGATTTACACTTTTTTTTTACTCGAAGTCGAAAACCCGTCTGACTTCGTGAAGCTCGAAATATTATCAAGAATCGTATCGAGATTCTATAAAATCTGCGAAAACGACTGGTCTTCTTTTTTTATCCCGCATTTTTTTTGAGGGTGGCTAAAAAATGGGATCGAAACTCTTTTTACTTTGTCAAAGCATGGCCAGTAGTTTGTGCAAATATGATCTGCAGGTACAGGATTTCAATGAGATCGTTGACAATATCTGGTGTCCAGACAATGCGAAGAAATCCATAATGTGCATCAAAATTATGGTCACTTGAAAACGGTTGAGCAAAATAATTAGAAAAAGAGGTCCTAGCGTTTCGGAGCTTACAACAACTAGGATGTGGGAAATAATAGAAAAGAGCGAGAAAGAGAAAGAGAGAACGAAAAGATCGACGTTGACCAAAAACCCTGAGGGTGTTTTATATGTACAGTGAAAGTTGACCTCAGTCAATTTCTGACACTCGAAATAAGTTGGTAGCAATAGATGGCCGAAGACAATGCTCGTTAGCTGTGTATTTAGAATATATGGACACTGGTGTACGTATAGTACATACCAGTTTCTAATTAGGCATCTATTCGTTGAATTGGATCTGCATTAAAAAAAACCAATCAGAGCGAGTCAATCATTCCGCATATAGACGAGTGTGCTCTTATACGCATATAATATATACGAGATTTAAATTAGGCAGTTTAGAAGATGGGAATCTTCAGATCGATAATTATAAGATTGAATTAGTTTAATTGCTTAGTTAGAAATCTCAGCGCATAGTAGATTCTGTATATACGTACCTATACCTCCCTTTCACTACTTATAACATCTATACCTTATATCCATGTGTCTGAAGTGCATAATATGCAGGGTTTCGTTTTTTCTCATATTATGCGCGTAGAATATATATGTACATTAGTTAAATACTCCACCTCATCCTGCTGTTGAGTGGACACTGTATAAACCACACCCTGCAATATAGAAAATGCAAACATATTTATAATATTTTCAGTTTTCCACAAGTTTCACTTCTATCGCCCATTTACTCGTATGTATGCCTACATACTCGCCTATATACGTGTGTGTCTACAGCAACCAATAGAAAGAAACACCAGATATTAATTTTTGAAATTCATTAATCAACCAAATCAATTGGGATTTCAACATCCAACTGATCCACACTATCCGTTACAACAACTGAAAGTATAATAAACAAAATAATTAATAATCATCGAAATTGCTGAGCAGAAGATGATGATGATGATGGTGATCATGATGATGATGATAATGGTGATTCTATATACACCTATATAACTCTATAGTAGTCGTCTTTTCTGCAAGAATTCAATCAAATTCGTCTGCTCTATAGTCGGTAGTGGCGCCTGGGAGTAGACGGTATAATATTTCCGAGAGATGGTGAGCCCCGCGAGGGGGGGATGAGAAAGAAAACCAAAAACAAAAACATAAACAAAAAAAAGAACGAAAAAATAGTGGCGGGAGGGGTCTCAAAGCTTATACTCTTGGACGGGGGCAGCAGTTACATGGTAGCCACGGTGATGGTGCATCAGGAGGTAATACAGAAGCGCCTCTTCTTGCAGATTCGTTGTCTTCGTTTTTCTTTTAGTCGATTTGTAATATTCTTTCCGCATCATCTTTGTCTTTTTATTTTCAGTTCCGCGGTAGTATCAGTAGCAGTATTATAAATGTATATGTATAGCAAACCCTCGGCAGTAAGAATCATAAAAATAAAAGACACAACTCGAAAAATAACAATCCGTTTCGTTCTGTATGGGGTTAGGTTGGGTTGGGTTGGATTTTACTTGGTGGATTGTATATACACAGTATAGTTAAAGTATAAGCAATGCTCCCCGGTATATAGTCGGCGTGTGCTAACTAATGGCATTCAAAATTAGTCCTTGGTAAGAATGGTAAAATATTGTCTGAATATAGTAGAAATTCTTAACCCGAGATGATATACAAATTTTATCATCGCCTTACGGACTAAATTTATAAGACAAACACAAGTATTGTATTATATTGTGCACCCGGTTATAGAGCTTTATTTTCTGCAGCGGTAAGAAGAAGAAGAAGAAGAATAAGAAGAAGGAAGGAAAGTGAAGTGGAGTAGAGGGAAAGAGAGGGGGAAGGGATCAGTTTTGTATTTCCATGACCACAAAATTACGGGTTTCTTTCCGATATTAGTTTTAGAATAAGATTCGGGATAAAAAGATTACGAAGAATAAGACGTTATTTGTAATCTGTTTAACTAGCTATTATTACGATTAAAATCCGTCTGCCGTAATAATACATTGATAATTTTTTTTTCCGTCATTTCTACAATTCTACTTTTTTTTTCTTCTTTTCTTTATTATCTTCTCGTTTTAGCACAGAAAGAGAAAGATTTCTAGGTACACGCAGTAATTCCTAGAGGTACCCCGCTACCTCATTAATTCCAACCACGAGATATGCGGTTTTATGATTTTATGTGATTTGAAAATTCGTTTCCGTGGATCTGCATATTTTATAATATATAGTAGTATATATTTATACATTTACAATATATTTCGTTCATCATCTAATAGCAACGAGATTAGCTATAATTCAGGTTACCTAGCATGGTCTACTGATCCATGTTTGTTTTTTTTTTTTCTTCTTTTAATTTTTATTATTTCGTCTTATGACTTCTTCTTTTCTTCTGATCCTCCTTCGTCTTCTTAGCTTTGAAGTAACGCCGCGCGCGCGGGCGATCCGTGCTCATTGTGAATCTCTGCAGTTTCAGTGCAGGGTGCATTATTATACGTATATACATGCATATAGACATGTATATATGTATATGCATACTCCGCATTTCTCCCCTCTCTAATTCGCAGTCTTTCCTTCCTTTTCTTCTTTTTTATCCACTACCACCAGCAACGGCAACAGAAGCAGCTCTTGTTCTCCTCCCTTTTTACGGCTATTATATGCCTACCTACATAAACATGCATTTTATATTTCTACATACGTATACAAGAGGTGAATATGTGTATGTCTCTTCTCAGTCAGTTCTCGTCACGATCATCTGTTAGTATTACAATTTCACTGCAATGCACGTCTCATATCCTGTATATATGCACTTCAACAGCTATACAGAATAAGGTTCTGAAACAACTTTCGTATAATCGATAATCAAAATCTATCTATCTATTTTTCATGGGAAACATATTATACATGCATCTACTACTATGTGTAGCGTAAATGTATACATTATTGTACATATACGAACATAGAAAGGAACTGGCTATACAAGGAACATTGTATGCATACGTGATTAGATTTCGCGATTTTCTCTACGGTGACGTCAGTTATTGCAGTTTCCGCTGTACCTAGATATCTACAATCTTGATGAAAAAATAACTATCTAGAAAATCGAAGAAGAAGAGAAACAAAATAAAGTGAATAAATATAAATGGAAAATTTGGATTTATTATTATTATTTTTTTTTGCTTCCGTATTTTTGTTAGCTTTGAAATATGCATTCGCCAGGTGAATTATAAACGGAGGAGATATGATAGAAAGAAAAAGATGAGGGAAAAAACAAAAAACAAAAATAAATAAACTGAATCCGGCTACCGGAGCGGCGCGTTCCTAATCCCCGCGTTTGCTGCTGTTATACTGCTGCTGCCGGAGCTTCTCCTCTGTAATTTAAGCCCTTGTAGGCCGACAAGATCTCTTCTTTTTTCTTCTTGCTCTTTTCACTCCGAACTGTCCCCAACTTCGTATTATAAATCCACCTGATCCTCTTTGCATCTTCGTATCTTTACCTTCATATACTGCGCAAATCACTGGAGGAACTGCGGAACGGAGGAAGAATGAGAATTGAGGTTATTTGAACATGTGTGCGATATAAACTTGTATGCGCTTATCCAATCAGCAGAAATATAAATTCAACATTTGATAGCGATAAAAAAAAAGAAGAAAAAAAAGAATGGCATGTACGTGTTATGGAAAAAAAAGTTATAAAAAATTACTATATTCTCATGATGTGCGGCAATACAGTGATAGAAAGAATGAAATAATCTTAAGTATCGAAGCGATTAGAGATTCACTGCAGCTGTGTCAAAGCTATATAATTCCTTTGTTGAGAATATTTATGGTGAAATACGAGAAAACTTGTGTACACATATAAATTATACCTACTCACAATCGGTGATTCTCGCAGTACATACCGATTGTATGAAGGCACATGTATATACCTATGTATGTATAATATTTGCGACATGTGTAGTGCAACTTCGATGCGAGACACACAACGTGAGAGTTCAAAGTGCAGAAAAACGTTGCAGTAATAAACCTGAATTTTCTTCTCCATTCTTCTTCACTTCCAACTTTTTTTTCCTTCGATTCTCTTGTTCGATATCGGTAACCGAACGCTGTACGTACGTATGTATATCTATAATACATAGATGCTGCTGAACGCCGCTCGATGGTACCTACTCAGAATGATTGATAACGGAATATCGAAACGCGCGCGTAACCAACGAAGATGAATTTGTTCGGCGCAGAGACCTAATTGTGCACAGTCAGTGGTCCATACTGGAAAACGCAACGCGTCCGACACGCACGTGGTTTGGGAATATGACCCCCTTTGTCCCTCCCCTCTCTCGTGGGGTATCGGGCATCAGACCCCTCAGTCCCGCAGGACGCGCGCGATATCGATACACTATATACATATATACACGCATATATGCTTCTACTTATACAATATAGCTCGACTGAAACCGACCCCACGGGGCGTCTCTTATATACCTACTTCAGATCTCTTCGCGCGTCGTATCAATTTTTTTTTACGAACATAAAGGGGAAAAAAGTCATAGATACAAATTCAGCCGGTTTTGAAATATGGATGCGAGTTTGTATTATTGTGGAAATCAAAATTTCGATATATCGTAAAAACTTTGTCGGTTCTGATGAAAAAAAGAAAATCATTTTTTGTTTTTTTTAAAAGTTCTTCGGGGTGGATATAAAAATTTGCAGAAAATGAAAACTGAAGTTTTGAAAGGCCTGTTTCATTTCAATCAAATTCTGTAAGTCGGAAGTGCGAATTGAAAATACAATGTTCTTTGCAAACTTTGGCGGGTTTGGGAAAACTAAAGTCTATGGATTTGTACGTATTATTAGAAATGAGTCCGCTGCCGCCGTAAAATAGATATCTTAAGGGCGCGCCTATATATGAACGAAGGTTTGTGATAAATGTAGGTGATGGGGACGTATATATGAAATGTGTCTTCCACTTTTATTTCCACTTTCGAGTTGAAAGGGATGTCATAATAATGACGTCCATCCTCCTCAGCGACAACTTTATTATACCGAGGAGAGAAAGAGAGATGGGAAAAGATGACTGAATGGATATGTGAGTATGTTGCATTACTGTCCTCATTTCTTGGAATATTATTTCTTATCATCTATAAAGATCTCTTCCTGCAGCTCCTCCTTTTCATCTTCTTCTTTCACATTTTCATCGACTTCTTCCGGTACTCGTTAATATAATTCGAGGATATTCAATTCCCCCGATCCCCCCTTAATTGTAAATGACGAGATGTAATAAAACGAAAGTTTCATGTATTTCAAAACTTTACGATGTGCCATTTATCTCAAAAATAATTTCTAGTCGTGTTGAGCAAATGTATTTTATTATCATCGGATGCCTACTCACGAAAAATTTACAGTTTCTTTTTTTCATTCAACTGTTCGATGAATTTGGAAGGGAGTTTTCATCGAGGTTGGAATTATA
This sequence comes from Athalia circularis, assembly GCA_963978495.1. Classification (NCBI taxonomy): domain Eukaryota; kingdom Metazoa; phylum Arthropoda; class Insecta; order Hymenoptera; family Athaliidae; genus Athalia; species Athalia circularis. The sequence continues at coordinate 13,042,356 of OZ021700.1, read as the reverse complement.
TAGATACTCGGTCATTCAAAGGCTCACCAATGTGATTCACACGAAACTCCGATCCAACGACTCTGATCGTTTGAGTTAACGCGGATCTATGGTACCACTACACCAAATTAGCACCGTTTTCTGTCATGTGTTTTGACATTTTTGTTGCAATAGCGATAATTGTTTTCGTGCAACCGCCGATACTAATACGATGCTGAATGTATAGCTGAAAGGTTAGATTGCTGGTTAAAAGAAGCGTTAGATTTTGTTTGACAAATACTCGATTGCGTCTGAACCCGAGGCGTGCAACCATCCATCCGAAGTTAGACAGACGTCTGTGCAGCCGTAAGATCTTAAAGATCAGCTGCTGGCTGTCAGGCATCCGATACCTCCTTCTCCTAATACGTATATATTATACATATATATATTTTTTTACATACATACGATATATACGTATACCTTATACTCGGGGTTTAGTCAGCGGGCGCGTGATTGTAACAAATTAGTTTGAAAATAAATAGACCCCAACGGCGATTTGTTATTATTTATGGCATCTCGTAGGAGAAAAGGAGACTAAAAGATCCTATATAACCGTATGTGCCCACGTATATAATATACATAGAGAGCTGGTAATGATTGGAAATGAGATTTTTATATCGAGAAATGATGCCTCTGATCTCTGATTCCAAATTTGACAAATGGCCACCTCGCGTGAGGTCGATGTTTTTCAAAAAACAAAATCCGGGTAAGGAAGGGACAAAAAAAACAATAAAAATTATTATAGGGGTGAACCGTCGTTACCTTAGAGTCCTATTTTGCAATCGATGATGATCATTTGCAATAAGGTTAACAAGACATCTATGCTATTATAATTTACCGGAAACTGAACAGCGCCTCTGGGCCAATAATGAAAACTGTAAATGATTTATTGTTCTTAGCTGCGGCGCTAGTGGAGAAAACTTTTTGGCTTGTTTGAAAGTTACACTTCAGAATACATGTATGGTACACGTGCTGCAGTGTAATTATAATAGTACATATGGTGTAATATGTACCTTGCAGACTATGAAAATTGGTAGTGACTTAATTGCTAACCATGACGTGTCTGTTACTCTGTTGTGGAGTAGAGTGTTAGAAAATTTTTGACACGCAATCGCCGAAGCCTGTCAATCTCAAGTTATGCAGAGAAAACAAATAGAATAAAACGAAAATTAAAATAGGAGAACATAAAAAATAGAAGATAAAATAAGAGAATAAAAAAATCAGACGGGACCACTTTTCAAACTCCTATAACTAAAAATTAAGCCCCGACGGATCACCCTATACAGTTGCTGCATAGCACAAGACTATCAATGACGTATTGACGGACGTGAACAAATGACAGTCGCCAGGCAGGGGTTCCCCGAGGGATCTGCATCGCGTTATATGTATATAGGTATCCTTGAGTTGGAAACACAACCTTAAACCTGACACCTATAAGGAGATATAACCGTAACCCTAAAGTCAAAAGTCTAAAACGTGCTATGCGGATAGATCAAATTATCATATTATGCTCGTTTGTTACTACAAATTGAGTTACCCCTGTGAGTTAACCGCGTTCTGAACGGAATAATTAGAAAAAAAAAGAAAGAGAAGTAGAATACCGTGACTTCTGATTTTTGTTGTTTCATTTTTCTTTCATAGCTGTACGATTTGCATTTTTTTTTCACATGCAAAGTTGAAAAACCTCAAAGTAATTCAACGAGAAGAATATGATTTCTGGATATCGAATCGAATCTGACAATATCGATATTTCGATCAACTGAAAAGAAACTTGTTCACTCGTTTCTTGATTGAATCTGTTCGGTCGACTTGGGTAATCTTTTTCATCTGTCATATTTGGAATAACTGATCCACATTGAATTTTATTCATTCGAAACTAGATGACTAATCTCTAATTCAACCTTACGTTTACACACACACACATACCTTATTATACTTGCAAGCGGTAAATGAGAAACTGTTACACATTGTCCCTTGTTAGGAAGTCTTTGAAAACTAACGTACGTGTACGTATAGCTACGTAGGCGTTATATATTCTGAAATGCTTATCATCTACGTTACGGTAAAATCACGTCTATACGATTAATAGTGCGTGAATAAATGAATCACATAAATTTCAGACGTTTATACAAAGATACTCAATTCTTCACAACGTAACGAATTTTCGAAATATCGATCATTTTACGGAGATCGAAAATTTTCAATCCTTATGCGTGGCGCGGCTTAAAATTTTCTCTTTGAAATTTCCGTTACGAAATCTTCACTTTAGGCGTACGTATAATAGTAACTATGAATTATTGTGCAAGAAGATCGAAGACATCAATTAATATTGACAGTATAGATAACACATATTTCTTGAATAATTGTTAATGAGCAGGTGATATAATCTAAAAATAATATTTTCTTTCCGACCGTACAATTATTGTAGTGTATTTTTTAACTTGTTCATGCATTTAATATTGATTTAGTTTTTTTCAAACGCAATTGTGCAGTAGTTATGCAATACCTTGGATGCATTACAAGTGACGTGTCAGCTGCAGCAGCATCAGCAGGCAACAGCAGCAGTAAAGGACCTTCACATTTATTGCCACTGTCAGTTCGTTCACTCACCTCCATTTCATTGTCCTCCCACAAACGCGCGCGCGCGCGATTTATGCAAATACAATATACCTATTCAAAGCGCGCCACGTTGCGGATTAAATCGGAAATGCGAAGGAGTTACTCATTGCCGATGCTGCTACTCCTCTATCACCTAAACGGCAAAAGCAACAGCAACGGCAACGCGATATAGAAAAAAAAATAATAATGATAGTGATAATAATGAAATGAAGTAAAATAAAATAAACTCACCTCCTTCATTTCAAGCAGGATGTTGCGTATGGTGTACCCGCAAGTGCTGACATATACATTTCGCATTGTTCATTTTCATCTCTGCACACCCTTGATGTACACGTTTTTCCTATACCACCCACGCGCTATACCACGCATCACGATTCCATTTTTCCAAAATTCAAAATTTTTAAATTCATAAAATATACAAACAAAAGAATGTTGCTACTTTGGACACGATCGGGCAATAAACCGACTTTTCTAGATCTTCAAAAAGACCGACGCGACCGCCATTATGAGCTTTGACTAATCGTTTTCCTTATATAGTATACCGACCTCTTGCTTGTTCCTCTTCGATTTTTATTTAGTTTTTTTCCCATTTCATTTTACTGCGTCAAAGTACTTACCTAAAGCCGCAGTAAAAATCGGCAGCACTGCAGGAAAAGATTTTGCCAAATATAATAAAACTGTTTCCAAAAACATTTTTACGATCAACTTCCGGTCGGGATAATGGCCAAACTACAGATACGATGGTATGAATCCGTCGTGGTCTGCAGTTGTTCAGCCGGTGTGTAGTTGGTATTATTAGAACAGATAACTCATGAAGAAAAAAAAAATTCAATCAAAATGCATAGAAAACATAATTGCAAATGAAATTGAGTGAATTTAGGGGTCCCCAACCCTTCGACAATACTACAGTCCTGGTGTTATTTATACATTAGATGAAGCAGTCCGAATAATTCTAAGATTTGAAATCGAAAATCTTCAATGCGGAGATGATCATTCCGATTTTTCCGAATTCCGTCGGAATCAAAGGTGCAAATTTAGATAACTCGATTAAACTGAACTGTTTGTCGAATCGTTAGTTAGATAACCGTACTAAGAGCTTTCAATTTCATATATACGTATATATACCAGAATATTACGCCCATAAACTCTCATCAACGATTGTGCAGCAGCAGCAGCGACGACGATGCTCGCGCGTGAAGCGTCGATTATTTGCTCCCGGAAACACCGCCGGAGAACGTGTGTTCCTCAAGGATCCACGACGCGCGGTGAAATCTCTCAGGAAAGTAAGTACACGAATATATATTCCGAAAGGTCGCGAAATATAGCCGATATTTGTATTACATGTTATACAGGGTGAATTATCTTTGACTCCCGATTTGGGTGAGGCCTGGTATTCAGCTGCTGCTAGTTTTTCTTGATCATTCGGTATACGCCACGCAATCCTCCTTTCTTCATCTCTCATGACCAGAGACGGAATTAGGCAAAATAAGGCTCCTCCCATATTCGGAGTCAAAGGTGAATCGACCTGTACATCGTTTCTCATATACCACAGTGGAGGAAGTTACTGATATGTATATGTGTACCCACCCCTATTGCTGTAAAGTTCTGAGTGCGCCTGAGCTAATTCGCGAGTGATGAGCCGCCCCGGAATTATCTCGCCTCATCTTCGGTTGCACTTGTTGCACTCTACCGTACTCTACTCACATGTACTTTTGTATAAAACTAACACATGTATAACCGAAGGATGTAAACTGGTATATATTTGCCGCAGTACGTACGTACGCGGCGGTCTCTTATAGACACTCTTCTCTTCTCTTCTCTTTTCTTTATTCTTCTTTTATTATCTTCTCTTATGGTGTTTAAGGAAGGGAAAGAGCTCTGGCTCTGGCAAGTGATGATGGTCGTCGTGAGTTCCCACGCGGACGCGTATACATATAGATACGGTATACACTATATACTGTATATATCCCTTACTGGACCCTCGAGACTTTGCGAACATGGCAATCAGTGTAACTGCTTCTGCGATGTACTTCTTATACCTAAACAACCCAGTATATGCATATATTTTAGAAAACCATTACTTTGTCGTTCCCCATCGATTTCGTTAAGCTTGACCCATAATGAGAATCGTAATCGCTCAATATACAATTCAAGATTATCTTCGTTCTACGAGAATAAAATTTCCTCAAATCTCATCGCTGACCCTGAACTTTCTAATTTTTTTTCACTCTTTCTGTTTGGAAACAAAAATTTGTCATGGTGAGCGAGATGCCAATCCGACAGATTGGTTCGACCTATCCTCCAAAAAAATAAGTTTTCGACTTTTTCCTACAGCAAATTTCGTACTTGCGAAACGAAGTGATTGTGATTCTCCGAGCCTCGGATCTTGAAAATTTCTTCCTACCCACAATCAGTGGTATCAAAAAATTCAAAAAGGTGATTTTTGCCGTTTAGAACTATAAATGATGAATTTCAAACCGTTGGGGTCCGTGTCGATTTCATCGATCGTCCTCCCGATTAACACTAATTCTTTTATTCCAAATGAAATGGTTTGTTGGTGAGTGGTGGGAGGAGAGTATGGAATAACAACATTTCTATTCGAAAAATTCTTGACCTGTCTTCTACAGGTCTTTTTCTTATTCATTTCAACGTTTCTTTCCTTCTCTCTGGTCACGTGCTGTGACGACGTCCTATAGCGCCGTATAGGTGCTGCATAATGATAAAATCTGGCGGGGAAATTGAAGAATTATACGATACCACGGCGTAGAAAAAGAAAACATGAAGAAAATTTAGGAGAAAATATTCTTTTTGCAAAGATAGAAAACAATAGGATCGAGATAAATGGATCCTCTCAAAAGGGTAACACTCGGACCTCTTTGTTACAGCTGATCGTATCTTCAGATCATTCGAAGTAGGTCCCAACTTACCAGTCATATATCTGTTGGTCTCATGCATAAATGCGTTCACGGTTTTAGACTTATCTATTACATAAATCTTTAGAACAAAAAAGCTAAATAAAAAAAGAGACCCGCTGTACGGGTGACAGGTGCTACCCACATGTTTATCCGTTGTCCGAATAGATGAAAAGGATTCTTCTATTATTTTTTCTGAAAAAGTGACAAGCAAATTTCGAGAATGGTTCAACATGACGTAATAATATGTAACGCGATAAATGTGACATGATTAGTAGCATTTTGTTAATTCCAAATTATCACAAACCTATGCTACACAAATGTTCTGTTAAACAATAAAATCATCCGTTGAATTACATGAAAAAAGAATGTCCACGTATCAAAACGTTTTGTAAGTTGTGGAGCAATAAAATAGCACGCTTAATTTTTAATCGGAAGAACCGTTTTACTTTGATCACTTCAAAACTCATAAATAGACTTAAGAAGATAATTTTTTTTAACCCTACAAAATTTTCCCTCCAGGCATGGAAATCTTGAAAAACTTATTCGGCCGTATAGTATGGTGCTCGGTAAATGTGTTACACAAGTCACTGGGCACGGGTCTCCACATAAGAGTAAAGCGTTGTCACTATGTAGCAGCGACTGGACAAATTGTCCGCGCATTGTCGCCTGACCGGTACAAATGTCCCTATGCAACTCGTATATGTAGGTACATAGATGCATACACTGCATCTCCTCATTCGACTTCAGGACATAACGTTATCCCCAAGTCAGTTCTTGTATTATAAAATCCTAATTGCTATACAAGTTCTGAAATCGATTTTTAAGGCACCAGTAGATGTGTAAATTTTAGTTGAGAAAAAAATTTTGTTCTACGTGATTAATTACCGACGACAAATCGTTGCGGTTGTCTGAACATGATAAGCAGCGAGATTTTTCGAAACTGAAAAAAGGGGCGTGTTTTATCCATCGTTGAGAACCTCTGTGGCGTGTCTGCGACCCGTGACCTCTTCGCCCACACGGGGACGCCATACTGCTGCTGGTGCTAGTGGTGATGTTCCTTCTTCGATGCAATGCAATGCGATGCGATGCAATGAAATCCCGGGATATATGCACGAGATAAAACCTCAGCAGGTTGAAAACTTTGACCGTGTTTCCATGCTCGAATCAATTTTTATCCTTATTCTCATTTTTACGGTCAAGATTTCTCTGATTAGCCATTTCCCCGTCATTGATTTTTTCCTTCTTTTTTATCTGTACAGTGTTTAAAATTGACCAACGTTGATTCAATCCCAATGTGTAGCTCCCAATCTATTATGTTTCATTAATTGTTGTGTTTTTTTTGCTATAACTTTTTTTTTTTATTCGTCCCACGCATAGTGATAAGTTGACAGATATTGAATCGGATCCAAAGTGCTAGACCCAGAGTTGACTTTCGCCATCTATATACCCCCTCTTATATACATAAATTGCAGAGGATATCGGAAGAGTTATCCAATATATAGCTTATCCATATACAGGTTACACTATAACACGAAGTCGAGCTTATCCCTTACGTGAGTTACGACTGACCCCATAAATCGCGAGTTAAGGTCACTCGGTAATTGGCGGGGGCCCAATTTTCGCACCCAATCAACGTGCTCAACTCTGATGTACGATGACGTCACGCATTACGAGGATTTACGCGGGAAAATTGGGGCCCCGCGCTGCTTCTTTTTCTTCTTCTTCTCCCTTATGATTGGAACTGATTGGGGAACCATTAAACGAACTCTCAACGATCAGGCCTATATCTTCCCATCTGATCGCGAGAGAGTTTGATGTTCTTTTTCCATGCACGAGCAAAAGTGCATGTAAATAAATAAATTAAAAAAATAAAAATTACAGTCTTTCTAGCTAAATTAGAATGTAATGCTTGAATTTAATATTATCGTTATTGTATACTGTCACTCGATCTTCGGGTTTATTACACTACTTTCCATCGTAAAGTAATTATTTTGGTATTGAAAAATATCATTCATACATAACCATATATTATCAATCGGAGATTGTTTGGTCATGAGATACTGAATTGGGCACTTGTACAGCCTTATTTTTTGTTACTTTTTTCAATGTTTTTTATTTTCTTTCTTCTTTCCATTATCCGAATAACATAACTTTCACGATTATCATCGCGTTTTATTTTAACATCACAATATAACCGAACCCGGAACAATTATACGAAAACGATGATCATTTTATTATATTGTCTCAAAAAAATTCATCTCATAAAATTACCAATTCGATAATAATTATACCTATATTATACCTCGATTTCACGAGTGCCCCAATTATAAACTTCGGAGCGTTGTAAAAATCTATGGGTTGTTTTATTTATTCATTTATTTGTTCATTTCTTTTTTAAGAACGGATCAGATATTTGCCAAAAGAATAAGAATCGCGTGATATCACATACAGATGCCATAAAATTTCAATTATCATATTACAACATATGTATGATACATATATATATATCGCATGAAATTTCTTGATTCTTTCTGATCTCACAATCATTCACGTGCATAAAACGAAAAAGAAATTAAATGTAAATCATAAAGTCATCGAAAGCTCTTTTGAAATCGAACCCAAAATAACGAAATAAGAAAAAAATTATTGTAACGAGTGTATCTCGCTCTGTAATCGTGTATGATAATTACTGCAAGTGATATTTATATACAGACTTCCCGTTTCGTTGCTGATTTTTTTTTTTTTCATCAAGATCGGAGTATATTATGCGTGTAGGTATAAGAAGTAGGTTGTTAAGTGAAATATAACTCGACATACGTAACACGTATATATTTTTAGATGGTTCATTAACCGGCTCCCGAAAACTACGAAGATACGCAACAAATTAAGAAGAGCAAAAGCAAAACATCTCCATTTGTCAACGAGTTTCGAGAATGTTATACGAATTAAGTGGATTCAGAAGAAAATTAAAACAGAAGGAAAAGGATAAGAAAACGGTCATATGGGAATGAATTAAGAGGAAAGATATAATATCTTTAAACTATATGCATATTATACGTATATACATCGTAAGAGTTGCACAGATGGAGATCGAGAGTTGAGCCGCGCGCGCATTTCTCGTACCTACCTGTACACCCTTTCACAAGAGTTCAACATCGTCGTTGAGGTCACATAGTCGATTAACGCGCGCGACTCACCTGATCTGTCGCTACGATACATATAAAGATAATTTTGATTTTCGTTTTTTTTGTTTTAATTTTATTTGGTAATTGTTTTTTTCCCCGCCTCTTTAGTCTTTTTTTTTTTTTTTTTTGGCTCGTTGTCTTTTTTCCCTCAGCTCTTTTATTCGTCTAAAAACATGCACGGCGAGAAATCAGATCCCGCAACGCGCGCATAATTATTAGGCCAATTAAGCACTATATACCGCAAATACCACTTTACCAGATCAAATGATCCTCCGTTTTACTTCTCTTTATGTACCTACTCGTATGTATATCGTCGTGCTGCTTCGCTCGATCCTCGTGACTCGTGGCGCAATTCGACTTTTAACGGTGTTTTCTTCGGTTTTTTTCTATCTCTCTCTCTTTCTTTCTTTCTAAAAACATTTATGTATCCGACTCTCGGTAAACCTATATAATTGATTTTGTTAATTACCCTTCAAAAGTCGTTATATCGAAACGTCGCCAGTTTTATAATATTAAAAAGAAAAATCTGTTTATGATGTAGCTTTGTAATATCAGTATGATATGTCGCCTTAAAGGTTTATAATAATAGGAAAGTTTTGCGGTAAAATACACGTACATACATATATGTATATTTATAAGTGCAAAGAATATATAAGGCTCCAGAACGGCGTACCGGAGGTCGGGATACTAAATTGGCATGAGAAATCTCAAGATTACCGAAACCCACAGTTTAAATTAGTAAGTGTACAAACTACAAATTGTGTCCACAAATTGCTGCTACAAGTCGTTACTTTAAATTAGCTTAGGGTACACAGGATCGCCGTGAACATCTCTCCAAGTCTACGTATAGCTATAGTGTAACTATTAACTTCGGTGAATCTAGTTTCCGGAAACTACGATGCCATGGTACTTTTTTCTCCTATTCTTATTTCGTGATTTTTTTTCGTTTTTTTTTTTGCACGGTTTTCTTTCATCTCATATTATATTCTCTGTACCCACCTTTTGCGCCCACTTTTTATAAGTTCATATTTTACTTTGTCAATCCGTCGGTTTTTGCTACACCACCTTCCTCTTGTCTTAACTAATTTAGCGCTCTTCATTTTTTTATTTTTGAAACGAAACAAGGTGACGGCGATGATGTTGCGAGTTTTCTTGCACCTTGTATATATTTATGCATTATATACATGTATATTTCAAATATACAACGATGTCGTGAGACTCATAGAAATCGTCATTTTGAAACAACTTGAGTGTGATTATAAATTATATATACCTACATAGGTATACGTAGCCGTGTGAAACGGTGTGAATTTATGATCTCAACATGCAATATTCAAGGATTAATTCTATGTACATAGAAGATTAGAGATTATGATACGGAATCAATCTAAAATATGAGAATGTATAGGAAATTATCTATCCAATACAGTATAAGTAATTGCGGAAAAGAAATGGAAGAAATTTTTTTGGAATTGTTAGAACGTACGTTAAGTTTTCCATTCACTTATAAATGAATATCACGCACCGGTTTATACCCATGGATTATAAGTCATCTCCGATCGAATCATCCATCCCTGAGAAATCTACGACGTGTAAATATCAACGCAGTTAACGGTGCAGCAATTTTTGCACGACAAGAATGAAGAAAAAAGAATAATAGAATAAATGAATAAATAACAAATTATGCAAAAGAGCAAAGAAAAGAGGGAAAATTATCTGATTTGATACGATTATTGATTAAATTTGCGATCAAAGTTTAATTGGAAAACGGTCACTCATCAAAGCTGAGCCTCACCGTCAACGAGGTTCTCGCCTATGTGAATAACCCATATACATACGTGTATGTACGCCTGGTGGGATTGATTCTGACTCACATTTCCATATAACACAGTGGGACTTTGAGTTGGAATCGACCTCACCAGGCTTACATGTACCATAAGATTCGTGAGAAATAGATATCTCCTGTACGTATTGCAAAACCGTTGCGGAAATGCCTGATGCGTGACCACGGCACGATTAAACCATGATATTGTTTTTTTTTTCATTTCATTTGAAGAGACTCCGGAACGGGGCTCCGCAAATTTCTCCAAGCTTCGTTCTTCAACATCCGTACCGCGTGTCGGGGAAAAAACTAAACAACCGACATCGCATAAATTAGGTCGGTGGTGGTCGGACACATATATTTTTTCAAAAAATTGGAAAGAAGAAATGATTCTACCGAGATTCAGGGGCGGGCAATTTCTTTTCACCAATTTTCGCTCTAAGCCTGATCCGGGCGAATCAAATATCGATATTTCAATATCGATATGAATCACACGTTGCATCGTTCACCTGAAAATTGAAGAATGAGATGAGTAATATCGTATAATAGAATTGAATAATTTGTAGCGGTATATGAACGTTTCGCCCACGCGTATTCCGGATTCTCTGCCAGCAGGAGTAGGTCTGTTTGTTCTCAGGGTTTGTCCGGTCCCCTGCATATTATAAACGTGTAGAGGTATTATTGCGTACATTCTGTCTTGTGTGGCCAACAGAATAAACCTGCGGTGCACCCAGTCAGCCTCCTCTCCTCCTTTTTCTTCTTCTTCGTCTTCAGCTCGGCCTGAATGCCCCGCATATTTCGCCTACCTACCCGTCTGTTTAGAACGTCGTCGTTGTCGTGACGCATCGCTTCGTCGTTTCTCATTCTCACGTATCAGAAAACCCGCCTCCATTTCCGCCCGTAGGTATAACGCGCGCGCGCCGTTTATTATATCTATACCAACTTTACATCACATCACATAACCAGTCGTGACAACCCTAAAGACTTCCGCCGCCCTGACAGCACCTGCGGTGCTTTTCAAGATTTTCGCGGTAATTATCCGATTTATTCAAAGCAGAGCCCACACTCTTCTTTACCGACCTCTTCGAGATCACATTCATTTGTCCTTCTCTTATTTTACTCAAGACAAGAACTTTACTGGATATCGTTACTAATATTACAGAGGCCTCATCGACTATTACGGTATTGCCTTACATTGAAGAAAAACAAGATAAGGAAATAACGAAAGGGTGAATGATCAAACGTTTGCAGTCGGCGAACCAATTCTGTAATTACAGGTTAACCTATATTTCGACATTACTCATGTGCGTTGGAAGCCTCTAGGAACCTCTTTTTATCTTGTTTTTTTTTTTCTATGGGTGTGTAACAGGATACCCAGAAAGTTAAGCAGAAGAAGGGGACTGGGCCCCTAGAAAACTGATTTATCGAAATACGGTGCGGGTGTATAGCGGTGCTAATCGCGTTTTAATTATTACACCATACGCCCTGTGACCCCGTCATTCTTTGTAATTTTTAGTTTTGTTTTGACTCCCAACTCATTGGTTTTTTTTTTTTTCAATTTTATTTTCGGCGCCTCCAACTTCGGCTGTTTGTGATCCGGTTAAACGAGTCAATGTAATGAAACTGTGCGAGAATGGAGAAATTGACTCGTTTTTACGAACATTATGAGATTCGACTTTTCCACAGTTCCGAAAATCTTGGATGGAAATTATCATATTTACATATTTATATGCACGTTATGCACCCAGTCAGGGAGGATATAATATAAAAAACGTAATACGTAATAAGGATCAACTGCCTCGAAGGATTCGCATTTTATTATCACTAAACGCACGTACATTCTTAATGCGAGTTGTGCAGCGTTCATTTTCTTTCCTTATAAAGCTTCTATCAAAACTCACGATCGAAAAGCAGAGTCTCCCATGACCCTCTGAGAATTTAAAGAATATAAAGTAGGTATAGTAAGTTTTGAAAATATCGCTACTGACTACGGCTCATGTTAACCTCGTCATAAACGTGGTTATAGAAATTCTGGAACATGATATCACCTGATTTTTATATTCCAATTTAATCATTCGCCATGATCGGGTAAAATGGGTATCCAACGACTATCGTTGATTGGCAAAAAATGTAAGTCGCTGGTGAAAAGATGAACCTTCTCAATCGTGATGGAATTCAAAGGACTGCTACGAGTTTCCACATAGATTGTAGCATAATTGCAATATGCGTATAAAGGGCGTTGATGATTTCTAAGACATATGCGAGTCAACTCAAGTCATAATCCGCAACAATCTACCAGACGGTCCATTTAGGGCAGTATGACTCGGGTTCGCAAATTATGAATAAAAAATAAAAATAAAAATAAAAACACACATACGTCTGACATCGACAAAGCGCTGATTTCGCTAGTAAAATATCTCTATGTATATTCTAGCTGAGAATATATACTGAATAGCAGCAACGCGACTGTAATAATCCACGATCGTTTTATATACGGGCAGCTATAAGAGTCATTAAGGATTAATTATACGCCTTGTCAAGCAGATGCTGTTCGTAGTGACGGCCTAACCGATGAACCTCGGCATAGGGGGTACCACGTAATTTCTTCTGATGCTGCTGCTGCTGCTGCTGTTGCTGCTACGATGCAAGTTTATATATCGTTCGTTAGATGAATTATTCCTACCAATACACGTGGATACGTATACCTATATAGATAATATGCATAAGGGCACGTGTTCGACTACTCGATAGGTGCTATAAGCCTGACTGCTGACTGACCACGTCCAAAGCCTGTCGTGAACATGTGAAGCATAAATCGTAGAATATATGTAGATACGTATGCTTGTAGGTAGACCATCTACAATTAGCGACACCTGACAGATGCGAAATTTCCCTCTAGTTTTAAGTCGACGATAATCAACTCCTGGAATCAGTTAGGCGAGGAATAACACTCCGATACCTCGGTGACTAAAACAGTGTATAGTTTTCTCGAAAATATTCTGAGCTAATTGCCAGATAAGAAAAAACATTTCCTCAGATTTCACCGGTCAAGATAACCGGATATTCCAAACAGAATCCGGGTATTTAGATGAATGAACATACAAATTCGTAGAATATTACTTCAATCCACAAACCTCAGTCGCTACACGATCCTGAATACAAACGCTCTTTTCTCAAACCCTGACCGATGAAGGAATATTTTTTATTCATATGTCTTATGGTATGGACGTAACGTACAATCCATATTATTAAATTCATATTATTCGGTCATGCCTGATCGTATGTCATTGTTCGTGGTTAGCAATATGGATGTATATAAACTGGTCCAGTAGGCAGTAGCTGCTGCTGGTTGCTCTTTGTGTGGGCCGTAGAGGAATGACAATAAGATGACGTCATTTTACATGGCGATAGGGGTGGGAGGCAAAGGGAAGAGGGAGGGGGAGGGCGAGACGCATTGGACCGCGTTCTAAACTGGATCACAGTTGAATTTATTGCCCTCATAATTCTTACGAACAAGTTTATCGTGCCATTGTCCCGTCTCGTCGCGTAGATGTGGTCGCAACTTGGTAGGCATGAGGTATTCCAACTCCAAAGTATATCACAGAAAAAGAAAAAAGAAATTTAATTCTGTTTTTGTTTCATGCTGACATGGTTAACGGCATTATACCTGGAAAAGAAACTATGCGTATCAATAGAGTCATGATCGTATCCTGCGTATTTATATTGAACGTATATCGATGGATATTCTCAAAAATCTAAACCATATTTTGTAACCTTGACCATGTCGCGCAGAAGTCACGTGAGTTCCATAAATATTTTTTTTTTGTTTCAACCGATGAAAAACAGGAACGGTGTCGGAATGTTTCGTGATTATTTCTAGGCTTGAAGAAATTCCATTCTCAGGACATAATGAATATATCGTACGTAGGTAGGATATGCAATTCGACGTACGTGAGAGTGAGTAGCTTAAAAAACGAATCAAACGAATGGGGGAAAAAAATAATAAAATCTCTCGGCGTATCGTAACGCGTAGTTCGTGATACGTTTTCATGGCATGGTTTGAAGATCCTGAGGGCGTCCGTTTCCGATCCTTCAGCCTTCTCTTCGAGCGTTATTACATTGCAGTTTCAGTGCAGCGAAGAAGAAAGGGGGTGGAGGGGGAATGGCGTACAAAATTGGTGCACACGAATGGCTATGCCCGGAATTTTATAAACGGAAACCTTTTAACCCTTTACCGAGACTCCCACACTGTACTGAACCTACGGAATCAGATTTTCTGAAGATTGAATTTATACATTGGAAGCGATATGTGACTATTATTCTCACGACTCGAGTGAAACTATATGAATGAGTAAAAAAATGATGATACATCCTAATTCGATGGAAACCTATTTGAGTTTTTTTCTTTTTTTGTGGTATAAAATAGAAAATAGACTTATACTCCATTTTTCGAACTTATTCTGGAATAAGTTCACATAACTCTAGATTTTTATTTGTTTTTCAACTTTTTGAGTACCGGTATGAAAATGAGAAATTATTATAATAGAAAAAAGAACATGTATACAATTAAGAAAGGAACGAAATTGAGAAAAGAATATGAATTTCACGTCAGGTGAGTTTGAGGCGGCTGCTACGAGTTACTTCTGTGAAAAATGACGCCTGATGACGCCTCGGGTATACGTTATATTTACATGACTTGGCGCTCTGGTCTGGATATCTTAATTATCAGGCAAAAATTAATTACTGTTACGCCTACCATGCATATTTCAACTGTTAGTAAGGGAGCCCAGATATTATACCTGGGGGCGAACGCCCGACAACTTATGTAGATACGTATTTATTATTTTTTTCGAACATATGTATTATATGTGTATTATATACCTAGTATAAGCGCGCTGGCTAAACGTGAACGTTACAGGATAAACGGTAATCGTTATGCATTTGTACTGTGATTTTTTATTCCGGAATTCAGGATCGTGAAGGCATTATACTTTCACTTTATGTGAAGTTAATCAATGAATTGATCATCTGAATAATAAGCCGGATTTTTTTTTACATTTCCGCAGCACAGATTCTGGATTTTCATACCTCATGTGCAGTAAAATGACAACGTGGGTGAGTCGCATACCGAAGAATTTTAAAAATTTTGTACAATGCTCTTTTTAGAGGGTGTCGGTTCCTAATGAAAATGTATTTCGAAAAGCAGTTATGAAATCGCGCAATTTCGATTATTTTTTTAACCAAATGAGGACACTTGGAGTCAAGTGGGTGTGAGAGATTTTTTTTTTTCTTTGATCCGCGATGGACAAGTTGTGTGAGAAACTCTAGATCTTATCTTACAGACGAGATCGTACCTACACACAAATCCCCTTGGGTGAATTATTGTGGGCGAGTCCATAAAGTCCGCGATGATGATCCCCATAATATTTCGTGCAATGATCTCAATCCATAGATGCTATTGCGTCACTTGTAGTTACAGGAGAATCACAGGTCAATTTCAACCCTAACCGTTTTTCAATGACATCGAAATTTTTTTTTCCAATTATTAACAGCACCTCTAAAACGGCACTACCTCTTCGAAGAACCTAGAAACTAGAAAATATTCTTCACATATAACCAGGCTCATAATACCGGATCCGCGATAATCATTGTCGATATTAAATATTAAATAACTCTGACAATTCGTCCTGTACTTTGACTTATACTTCCAAAACGATGCCGAGTTACGATATGATCGTCCTCAGCGTGGACTTGATTCGATTAAAACTTTCATACGCCTTCTGTAATAAATCGAATGATAATCTTCTGCGTTGGTTACCTGCGCGATAAAAAAAACCATGTATAAATATATTTCTAGTTTAGAATAACATCATTGCCTCTGAATTAGGCTTACGTGTACGTATCGATGATTCTCTCCAGTGCATATTATCAGCTGCAGGTTCAATTCTCTATGTATCTTTAACTTACCATACCTCACCTCTTCTTCTCTCTTCTCTTCTGCAGCTACCTCGATCAATTTTCTTTCCGCGCGCGATGGTTATTATTAATTGTTTGATCTCTCGCCCGTAAAGTCTTCGCCTCCTCTTCACGACTGAACAAATACCAGGGGCGTATCCGTCCGCCTGGGTGATATATGAGCTTTAAAGCACGCGCAATCCAGACTCCTTTTTTTTATCTTCTTCTTTTTCTTCTGCTTAGCCAGCCGGCTGCACCGTTCCGATCTTCAATTTCTTCCGTATACCCCTCGTGATCTAAATGCGAACAGAACAGAAAAAAAACAAACTCGAACCACCTCCATACTCGATTCATTATTATTTTAGATTTCTCTAGTCTTGACGGAATTCATGAAATCTCGAAGCATCAACTTGATGCGTTCATACGCATATCTATGAATACTAATAAGAATAGAAGTGATAAAATTTCGTCCAACTTTGAATATCATAAAGATATAACTCCGGAGCAGCCAAAAGGTGACAGCTTACTTTCTGAGCCATGAATTTTAACGTCTTCATTTTTAACCCCGAGGATCTGGAGCGACGTCTAAACGATACACGTTATTTTTATTGTTCTTCTTCTTGTTGTTTTGAAGGAGAATAAACGTTGCTAGAATACCGAGTGACTTATGAGGTGGAAACTCCCACTTCCTGATCCACCAAACAGACTCCCACGAGGTTACATAATCATCATAATAATGATTATACCTACCTACCTATCCCGTATCTCCCTGCAACGGAATCGAGTCAGTGATGAATTTACTACAAAAACACTGCAGCCCTAGAATTTCTTCTTTCCTCTTTTCCCCCTCCTCTTTTCAACCCTTTTTAATAACCGATAAAAAAAAAATTAGATTTTTGGCGTCCTCATAAATTTCAAAGTATTGTATGAGATTACAAATTAAAGTGAAGCCTCCTCAATGACCTTAGCACAATTTCATTATATTACTGCATAAGCTTTGATCCAGAGAAAGAAAGAATGTTTCCAAATATTTCTAAGGTAGATCCGCACACGCATTATATTATTTCTTTTATTTTTTCGCCCAGAATTAGGTCTAATTATAATCACAGCAGAATCGTTGCCTCATAATGGTTAGAAAAATAAGAAGATTAGAAAAAAAAGAATGAAAAAAATTACCCATTGAAAAAATAATAATTGACCTTAGCACAGATCTATTCTACCACTTCCTTCAATTGTGTGTTTTCTGTACTACGGTGAGATATATGTTCTCGACTCTTATATATTTATAGATACATACCTACCCACCTAACTTACACACCGGCAACGTTTTCTTATCTTAAGGAGAAGATCAGCTCTCCGACTCTTTATGTATTTTACACACGATTCTTCAACGCTGCAGCTACTACGTTTTCACCGACGAAAATTACAGTGAAAGAATTGAGAAAAAAAGAGAGTAAAAACAGAATTGAAAAAAATTAAATTGCTTATTGATTTTGAAAAATTTTACATCAGTTCATGGGGCATAGCGCGATTATTAGAGAGTTGGACCACTTCAATATTTGATTGTTTATTTCGAATCGTTAACCCTAATCGGATTAGACCAATCGAATGAGCCGTGATTCGAAGTGATTCCAATTAGTCGGAGTGAGATCATCGCATCTTTATACATTTATTATATCGTAGTACAGCAATTAAGCGAGAGGATATTATCCATCTCGGTATTAATTATTTTTTTTTTTCCTCAATACTATAGCGTATCATGTAATATTATTATAGATATGATTTTGTAAAGTGATCAAAGAATCGCGGCATGATAAAGAAAAATAGAATGCGTGAAAAAAAGGACTGATAAAAATAACCGAAAAAAAAAAATTGAATGAGGAAAAATTGGAGGGAGGAAGGGAGGTACATGCCGAGGATCGGATATAATAAAAAGTTGAAATACCGAGGTGGTCATTCATAAATAAAATCTAACAGCCCTCCATGAACGAAGATCAGCCTCCAAACAGCCCAGGGCATATTACGTACGTCCCCACCCACATCTGTTAACATCTTCGATGATTAAACCTTTCAAACCAATAACAATAATTAAACCAACAGTTGGTAATTAAAGTTATTAAGCGAAATGCTAACCACGTTTCTGATCATATTTATTTTTATCATTATGATCATTATTATTTGGTACTGAATTTTTAATACTACCGACGATGCAGGTCTTCAAGCTTTTTCTTTCACCGGGGCTAGCCCTTGATGCGATCCCAATGTTGATTGAGAATTTTCACCTGCAGCACGCGTAGTATAGTATCTTATTGTTATTCGTAACTCGCAATTGAACGGATGAGAATTACAAAATCATTTCGTAGAAATTGAAATGTCGATTCATTCTCATGTAAATTGTTACCCAGAAGCAGTCCGCGCTGTAATTTTTATGTACTACCTCCGGTCTTGAGAAAAAAAAAAAAAAAAAGATGATGATGAGAAATTCGCGTTTTTGTACTACAAATACACCTAATTCCATTTGAAAACGGGATTTTGAACAACGTACCTGACCCGCGTTACCAGTCATTTCGATTATATGAAAACTGCGCTCTTCCGGAATCTTTTTTTTTTCTTACTACTCGATATTTACTAAATCCTCTTCAATCCACGATCTACGGTAACCGCATCGATGGTAGCAGGAGCAGAAGTCCATACATAAATTAAAATGCATCCCGTATACTTGTATTCGACATGTATAGTCGGTTGGGATAAAAGCGATGCGGAGGCGCCTAAAGACAATGGTCATATCGCCCACGAACTCCTCCAACGTCCGGTGTGCGCGCTTTTCCAAGGAAGCTTTCAGATGCTGTGACACATATCAATTAATACATATATATACGCGGTATCTACATATGTATGTATACACGAGTATATATTACGACAGCAAAGAGATCACTGAACGACTTATCGACACTGTACGCATGTACGCACATTGTATGTAACGTGTCATGCGTAATATTATTTGATGAAAAATTATTTCAAATGTTTTTATTTTTTTTTCTTTTTCTTAAAATTTCATGTCTGAGAAATCTGAAATCCATCACCTATTGGGCATAATGTCGTTAATTTTAGCGCGGCAAGCGAATATATTTGAATAATTGATAGACGAGAGAAAAATAAAGAAATAGAAATTAACCAAAACCTAGTCATGTAAAAATATTCAGGGACGACATTTTTTTCCTTATAGTTTCGTTTTACTTTTTCGCTCAATTCTATTTATTCATTTTTTCTAATGACCAGGCTCCTAACGGAATCGAATTAACCAGACAGATTAATAAATCGACTGAGTTCTTCATTATTTCTTATTTTTCATCACAATTATACGTACGAAAAATATGCATTTAGTCATGTCCAGATATAGTATGTATATGAATGTACGTACGCACATACGTTATGAATATCAGCTAACGTAATTATGACACAAAAATTCATATTAATGAATAAAAATTCTTCAATATATTTTCCTCATCTGTATTACACCTGTAACAACGGGTCGTGAGCGATGACGTCATTATTTATGCTTTCCGAATACCCCGGATCAAAGATCACTTTGGATCTCGCAGTGATCACACCTGACGCAAGGATCATAGGATATATACATACACATAAGCGTAGCCATGGTTCTCACACCGTTCTTAATTGTTTTTTTTTTTTTTCTCTGTACTTTTTTTTCTTTTGCGTCCAATGAAAAGCCAACGTATCATGATCGCCATCAACCCGTCATTAGAAAACGGAATGGATATAAAATCAAACCACTTTGATCGTTATGTACGTTAAATAATATAGGTATACATCTATATAAATATAGTACGTAGTCGGCATGATCTATAAACTAGAAAAGTGATTTATTCAATCCATCCATATATATTTATTTTTAATTTCATTTGCAAGGTCGTTCTGCAGAGAATTATGAAGCAAAAATGAGTAAAAGATAAAATTACAAGTATTCGAGGAATATGTGTATCCGTGTGTTCCTTCGTTTTTTTCCCCTTCAATATTGCAATTTTAGACTCGAGGATTTTTGTGCTTTAATGAATTAATCATAGTCGCGCACAGAGTTTTTATCAACGAAAAGATCTTCAATCGACAATTAATCATTCCTTTACACACAGGTTTTTACGTTTGTATGTATATATTTTGTCTATGTACCATATATCACAAACTTAGCGCAACAAGATCTTTGATCCTTTAGAAAGTGTCATTCGTTACTCAATCACAGCTTAGGTACTTCTCTACTCAACTGCAGCAACACGGCAGCAATCACTTTTAACTATTTAGATTATAAACCACTCTCGCTATTCACAATTACCGCGGTGATCCCTGATGAGCAGCAAAAATGTCGAAAGAAAAAAAAAAAAAGTAAACAAATAAAAAAAACTATAAATAATCTCGCACACTTTCTTCCAACATTCAGATTTCTTTCCGTCTAAAATATACACCGTTAATACAGTACATGGTCTGCTACGTGAATTGTAAAATTTTTGTAAAAAATTCTTTGAATCACAAAGAAAAGAAATAAAAAAATTGGAGAAAAAAAGACTAGATAATAACATCGAATAGTGGGGCCGTGAGAAGTACTACTCCAGATCTTGAGGTGAGGATTATCATCTACTTGGTGTATAAGATGATGATTGGCGAGGTTGCACGATCATCTTTTACATAGGATCATAATCCATGAGATCGCGAGCACTTGCCGTATATACGCCGTATTATATACATATAGTCTACATACACATATACATATACGTATATAGTCAGATCGCTAACAAAGTGAGGATCAAATAATAACACGTTATGGTCATCGCTTTGCGCGCTGTAAGATAAATGGCGGACGGTATATAACATGAGTGAATAATTTGATAATCGCTACGCTGACCATTTCTTATGCTATAGATATCTTATAAATAGGTAATTCTTATCCTGCACCCCCGCACCGCGTTCCTATTTGCCAGAAAATAAAAGTAACTAAAGGAAAAATAACTCGTGTGGATAAATGTTTTTGAATTACACAATATATCCTATAATGTGCAAGAAAAAATGTTGATTTTTTCTCTCTTCAAGTCGACACAATTGCAATATTAAAAATGGATTTATTTCTTTTTTCCGTTTTTGTAGACGTACTTTTTCAATATAGTAGAGATTCCTTCCATCTTGACGTTTCATTTTTCAAAATCAGTCACGAGGTCACGGAAAATTCTGTGCAAGCTACTCGATCGTATCGATATGGTTTTCCTTTTTTTGTTTGCTTCAAGGATTTAGATCGATGCAGGTGAACTTGAGAGATCATGATCGAGGATAACCCTGTTATATACATCGCACTATACTTTGATACTTGCAACACCTTTATAGGTACACTATTCACCATATCGATCATAAAATACATCCTTATTCCTTATTGCGCCTACTTTCAAGTGTGCAGTTATACACATATATGCATATACATATTTTGTAAACCTGCACACTGTAGCCAACTGTATAACTGCAACTTATTCCCATTCCTTGAAGAAGACCCTGCGCCGTCCATATTTTGCACATTCATTTTGTTTTAGTTTAGTTTATTTCATTTTATTTTGCTTCATTCTATTTCACTCCGGACGTTACAACAGCACAATATAATGCCGGGTGATTTCGTTGGAAATCAGGCAGAGGGTGGATACCTACGTATCATATACAATACATCCACCGCGCGATCATCATCATAATCATCGAAGCTATATGATCGCGGTTGTGAGAGGTGAGAAGTAACCATTACTATGTGAAGATCGTTCGGTCAGTCGTGAATCCGACAATTTTTTTCCCTTTTTTTCGCCCGTATTCGATGAAAGAAAAAAATGGAATGAGAAAAAAATCATCATCCCGTGACTTTTAACGTGGGCCGTGATGCATAATACAAATTTGCATACGTGAAAAGAAAGGATCATTCCACATGACATTTAATTTTTATTTATTTTTTTATTTTTTTGTACGATATGTGTGAACTTGTTCTTTGACGTGATTTTTTGTCTAGTTCAAAGTTTTTTGCTGTATTTTTCTTTTTCTGCAGCAACAACATACTCGCCTAATTGTCACGAATATATGTCTGTACATAACCAACTTATGTACAATATATGTTCCTATAGTTTATATACTGATGGATTGCCGACAGTTTACACCTGATTTAATGTTACTTTTTGACAGTTTGACGGCTCAAAGAACTAACCCCTTAACCTATTGATCTTATGACATTTACACAACCGATCATAATGCCAGGTAAGCTGCTTTTATAGAACCGACTGCATGTCATATGTGAGTACGTGTAGTAATTATACCTAAAACGTATGTAGGTATATTTATAATGAGGCATTCTTTCGAAAACTGATTGGAGGTGTAGAGCACATAATATGGTAACCGACCATCCTGTAACTGCAAATAAATCACAGCCTTCCAATTAAAAAGTTTTTTCAATCGATACGAAATCGACGTTACACCTAAAAAATTAGCTTTCAGAAAAGAAAAAAAAGTGGCTTCCTGAGCCGCACGATGTACAGGTAGATGAGCAACATGTATGTTTTTTGGTAATTTCAACTTTGGGATTTTTAAAACGGCACCCGCGAAGTACAAAAAATAGGTATTCTATTGCCGGAAAGTGGTTAGGAAGGCGTTTACTAGGAAACAAAACGTCATCGCTTGATTGAAATTATGGAAACTTGATTCGGGAACAACTTTATAGTTAAAAGATGTAAAAGAATAAATTACGGATGTGCTCCATGTGACTTCCAAATCATGAAGGAATATTTCGAGGTTAGAAATGTGTCGTACCTGCGCGGACAGGATGTGCATTATGCGCATTTATAAATCCGAAGGGAGGCAGCTTGTGGTTGAGATCGCTGAACAACGACGAAGTACATATACCTAAATACGTGTACAGGTATTACAAGCATATACGTATATATATATATATATATATATATATTTGGAAAAAGGAATAGATAATATTTGTGCGTAGTATCCAGTGCACGTCCTACCTACGCTGGATGCGATGTATCCTCAAGGTGCACATAAGCAGTAGATACGACCAGCAAAAGGAAGACGAGGGGGAGGGACAGCTGGGGGAATGAGAATGAACCGAAAGAGGGTGAATGGAAAAAAATGAATAAATGAAAATAAAAATGAAAAAAAAACAAGAAACAAAATAAAAAGAAAGAAAAGCTTATTGTCATGTACCAAGTGATGCAGTATTATAATGTTTCCGTTTCTTATAACATC
This sequence comes from Athalia circularis, assembly GCA_963978495.1. Lineage (NCBI taxonomy): Eukaryota > Metazoa > Arthropoda > Insecta > Hymenoptera > Athaliidae > Athalia > Athalia circularis. The sequence goes on along the minus strand of OZ021700.1, from coordinate 13,018,558 downwards.
TTCTACGTACACTCTCAACCACCAAATGATGCACAGAACGGATGCACAAAATATGTACGACGGTTGGCACCCTGCGGGAGATTCAAAATGATCGTTATGATTATATTTACGATGGTCACTAGGTTTTCTCGGTATAAATCAAATCGGAAAAAACATTCTATACACCTGCTAATCGGGTATAATATTTACGATTTCTTCTACTTCTTCAGTTTGTTTTTTTCTATTTGTTTTTTTCTTTTTCTTTTCTCTTCTATCTTATGAAGCGAAGAAAATAGGTGCTCGTATTTTACAATAATATACATGGATGAATAATTGCATTTGATAAACAAACTATTCCGGACGTTGATAACTGGTTACGGTTGAAAATAATCCATGAAGATTTATTATCGACTAGATTCATCAGGTTAATACTTTACGATGCTTGGGAAGTTTAAGAAGACGATCTGAAGTTTGTTTGATGTGCAGTGTTCAAGTTGCTCGGGTTCCACGTTTTTTGTTTCCCGTTGTTTTTTTTTTTTTTTTTTTAAATCTCTTTCTACCACAGTCAAATGTATACATATAACATATACGTACGTGGTGTTACATGTGTATCAAGTAGGTATTACACGGTATAAACTAAGCTTGTTTGAAGCGAGAAAATGAAAAAATAAACAAAAAATGAAAATAAAAAAATAAAAAGTGAAAGAAAAAGAAGTAGAAGAAGAGCGGTAGTATCGTTAGTCGCTGACCATCATAATATGCAGGGTGATGAACGACTTTGGTTCACCTTTGCCAGGGTCTCACTTATTATCTTATATACATGCATATATATCTATATACACATAATATACCTGCGCGATAAAATTTACTTATAGTTTTTAGGTCTGTATATGTATATATAGCTGCACGTACACATACATATGGTTATGTGTGGTAGATGGTTGTACCGTGTGAATAATATTCGTTAATTTTTGTTTAACGATTAATGGCGTTTAGGTGAATCGAAAGAGTTCAATGCGGTGAACCATCTATCCATTTATTCTTGGTTTAAATGGCGTACGTCTTAAATGTATCGGGAGTATGCATGAGAATATAAAAAAAATATATATATAGATAAATGAAAAGTTAACCGGAGGGGGGCTGATTTAAAATCGTAGAAGTCAAACACTTCGGGTCACAGATTCAAAAGCATTTCACGAGTGCTAAAAGTCATCGCGCCGTATCATCATCGATCACTTGCGAACAGTTGTTACATTTACTCAATGTATGAGCATGTATTTCGTAAAATCATTATGGAATGCAACATATCTTTTATACACAAGATATGAAAGTGTTTATAGTTATACCATTCCATATTGTCATTTTTTAATGGAGCCATCAAGCTCTTCGAGATAGCGCTTTTAAACGAAACGATGATGATGATGATGATGATCGTGCTGCTGCAAGGAATGAAATAAAAAATAATTACGACTCGTTTTGATTTTTGTTTTTGGAAAGTGAAAAGACCTTCCTCCGCTCACCTACTCTTGTGGATTGCAATCATAATTATTTTCGAACCTGATTGTGAGTCCGGCGTTAAACGGTAGACCGGATATCGCATGATTTCAGTCATACAGCAATATTTGCGTGGACAATATTCATACGATGCATAATTTATCGTAGATCGTATGTTTAAACTATTACGTTATGAGAAAAACCAAATCAAAAAGTTAGAAAATCTTGGAGCATCATATTATAAGGTTGATGAACGGAACGTAGTGTTTGACATGTTGCTTCTGAGTGAAGCTTTGATATACAACTGAAGATAATTATACATTTATATATATTTTCTATTTGTATATACGTTGTGCAGATATATCTATACATACGTGTTATACACCTACGTAAAATTGTGGGCATGCTAGCCACCTGCAGAAAGATGTGTGACTAATCAATTAACTGTGTGTATAATAATAGAATGAGTCATAACAATTGTATATATTACATGCGATTGAGAAGAGCTGTGAAATGAAACGTCATCTTTCACCATTAAGTATCATTGTGGAGGTTCGACAATTTATTATAAATATTATCGATTGACTATCGGTTATATACGTCTTCAGTCTATTGAGAGTTTAGCGAAAACCGGAAATAACGTTGCGAAATTTCTACTGGACTCTAGGGTTACTTATTTGTCACCGTTTTCCCGTGATCCACCGAGCTGTTATATTGTTGTATTCAAGTAACATGAAATCGTGCAGTAAACTTGCTGCAGTTTATCCTTACAGAGGTCTGCTCGGTTGCCATGTATACCTATAGTAATCTCTTGCGTCAATTTGTTGTCCGGTTGTTTGTGTCTCACGCGATCGATGCCTTATGCTTGGTACCTGAATCCGCATGGATTTCAACCTACTACCTCTTGACGCTAACCTACTTACAGATATCTCAACGTTACACAATCTGTACTTTTAAATCTTCCTATATCATGTACAGATAAACAAAGTATAGATAATTAAGTTTCGCTCATGCGGTTGAAGAATATTTTAAGTAATGAAATATTCTTCATCCGCAATCTCGTATACACATGTATTTGAATAATATGCGTCGAAACGGGATCCCGCCACCGGCCAGTGGACGGAACAAAGAAGTTTGATGACTGTAGCATTATTATTTAGTCGTCACAGATTTCGATCAATGGCTGCGGAATCATTTCGATGTCGAAGAGTTAATTGTTAGCGTAAGAATTACACCGGTCGTCGATTTAATTACATATATAGTAGTTACAGAACGATATTCGAGGGCCACAGAATTTAATCGGTAGACACGAGAATTGCTCAAAGGCCATCAATTCATTAGACGGTTGCAGGATTTTTTGATGGCCGTAGAGTCAATGGCCATGGAGTTGTACGATGGCTACAAAATGAATAGTTAGTCACGAAATTCTTCGGTGGCTACTCATTCAACTGGTGGTAGCAGAAATGTATTCGAGAGCTGCGAAGTTAATTTATAGCAAAGGAATTATCGGGTGGCCACACAATTACTTAGTGGCCACAACAGCATGATTTGGTGGCCATCGGATGAATTACTGGTTACAGAATCGTCTGGTTAACGTATACATGTGAATAGTTGCTCTATAGCCACGGAAACCATTGACGGTCGTAGAATCATTTGATGGCCGCATAGAATTAATGGGTGGCCACGTAATATTTCGGTGGCGACAACTGAACGAATCGTTAGGCAAGCACCTATTTTGTGCTTAGTTATAGAATTCATCGATTGTGGCAGAATTAATCGATGACTACGAAATGATTTCGTGATCATAGAATTAATCCGTGTCTACAAAATCATATGGTGTCCATATGGAGTACCGTCGCGGGCTACATTATTAATTAGTTTTGCCACCGAAATATTTAATAGCCGTGAGAATTAATTGACGAACATTAAATTGCAATAATTGTTGTACCTCAAATTATTCACGAATTAAGGTCGCAGATCTATTTGGAGACGATGAAAACATTTGTTACCAAAGGACTCGTTCACGGGTCACTGAATTATTTGATGGCCACAAAAAAAAAAAAAAAATTCACACGTCGATCGACCGTTTACAAAACCACTTTTACAATGTACATTCACACGATGTTCATGAAAATAGTTGTTCTATTTACAAATAATTTACAATACGTCTAATCCATTCGAGTACTAGTTTCGATACGCTATATGAGTATAAATTCGCTTTGCTATAATGTCGTAATATATATGAGCTTACTATACCTCCCGCGAACGGTTGATCCCTTAGGTCATCGAATATGAGAGCGAGTCATGTGTATTTGTTTGAAAACGTTTTACCTTCTCAATCATTCGGATGCACAATTCAAGAACTATTATAATACATCAGTCGTATGTATAAGATATGCTCGAATATGAGTAAAAAAAGAAAACTAATATCTTCACCGCATAGAACGCGCGCGTTACCTATTCTAACTAATTACCAGTTACATTTAACAAGGTCATGCGAACCACTAATTCTAATGACTATATAGTTATTCGGCTATTATACGCGCGGCTGATACCTTACTCTTAATCGCAATTTGAAAACGGCTTCTACGGACCTGGGAAGCATTCTTCTTATCCTACTTTTTTTTTTAACTCGTTTTCTTCTATCGGTGCTTTTGTTTCTAACGCAAACTGAATTACGTGCGCATAATACCTACCTACCTACTACTCTTTTAACCTAGCATGAAGAAAAGAATCCTAATCTATTACAACTTTGTTAATTTTAGAAAGTCCTCCATTATAAATCTATTACATAAATATACATATATACGTACCTACAGTATACATGTATAGACATATGCGTCTATTATATCCTTTAAACACGATCAATTGCGTGAAACTTTTTATTATTTTATCCTACACAATAAACGGATCAGAAAAATGATTCCTCGTAAATAATCAATTACGAAATTATTATTTTTTAATCTTACTTGTAAATTGTTTTGTTTTCTACTTTTTTGGTTTCTAAATTCAAGTTTCACCGGATGGAACAGAAGCATGATTTCCTCCCCGTATATCAGAAATATTTTCTTCAGATTTTTTCAGAGATAAAAGAAGAGGAAAAAAGTTTTGGTTTTTGTTTTGTAACTGCCTTACAATCCACACCAACTCAAGTTATGCTTTACATAGCGTATGGCGCAGGCTCATTAGTAAGCTCTTGGCGAAGAATATGATTTTGTTTTCATATTCCGGGGGTGGGTGGTTCGGTACGCATTTAAAGTAGGTAGGTAGTAGAAATGACCGCCCCCTCTTTTGGTCCCGTGGTAGCCTGCAGATCGTGTATTGTGTGTATGTACATACACGTATTGCATACGTATATTGTTTCTTCCCTAGGGAACCTAATGCACCGCGCGCTTCACAAATGAAAGTTTCAAGTATGTATACAATATAAGTAGAAATGGAGGATATAGGAGAAAGACAATCGCGAAGGTAAAAATGGGGAACTCGTTGGTGGTAACCCACCGGAAGTGAGGGGCGCGCACGCGTATCCGGTTTGTGTCTTAGGAAGGCATTGCTATATTATATGAAGAGGTCCTTCGCGACGCGTTGCAACGACGCATCATAAACCCATCCTATGCTTCAACGCTCTCTGAAGATTCAACGAATTAATATTATCCCCAATACGTATACATAGTTGATAATTCGTTTCTATATAATTTTAAGCAGTATATATACGGATGATCTTGCAGTCTCAGCACATATCGCCGCACGGTAGAATGCATTAAAATATTAACTTCCAGCAACAAAACTCGGATTACATTTTTATATTATCGAAACGGATAATCTGTAACTCGAGTAGTTCTTTTGATGCATCGCGCGCATATGCATACGAGTACAGCACCACGTATAATAAGCTACTGCAGAAAAGTTTTCATTATTGTATAATTTTATTTTTCTCTTCTTTCTAACATGTTCTCATATACATACCAGCCGCAGGATACGGCGAAAGGAACAGAAAGATCTTAAGTAATACGATAACCTCTTCCACCTGCGGTACAAAATAAATTGCAAAATGGCTGCGTCAAGTAAGCGACAAACGTATTATACATGTACCTGTGTATATAATAATGGACTGTATGTACTATACTGGGTGAATCGTTCGGAATATATATCATTATTTCATAACCAAGGTGTGGGTGGTACTCACGTCGCTATCGACGCGTGTTACGTTTACGTAACAAACCGTTCAACCTTACGAATTAAATACCTGTGTAACATAAATGTATCAAAATGATTAAATTTTGACCCATCGCGTGTAAAATCAAGCATTAGTTCATATCACGCGTATGAAAAAATCGACGTGAATCCAAGCATGATAGGGTCTGTACGTCACCATTTTGTATTTGCGGTTGAGATGTTTTCTGGCGATGGCAGCGCCTTTTTGAGCAGCCCCAGATTGTTCTTTCATTCGTCCCCTTATATTTAAAACTGTTTTTCAATTAGCATTATTCAATATTTAGAAAATCATTGCACCCTTGAGACAAATGCTTGACAATTTTATTTCCAATCTTGATTATTTCTAGATCACTTTCGTTGCGAACCTATTCCTTGAGATATTTGGAAAACGTTGAACCGTCGGAAATAACCAAATTCCCAATAATTCGAAAATTTCAATGAACATTTCAAAATATTCACGACTCCTCAATAAAAAGTTCGAATGATCTTGGTAATCTGCTATCACCGACCCATGTTGCAGATTTTTTTTCATTGAAGGAAAAAAAAAAACAAATGAAACGCGGTTTCACGTGTGACGAAATTTGTGAATTACAGGTTGACAGAATTGTTCTCTTTGTTATTTATTTTCTGCATTTGTTTTTTTCTTTTACATGCGCCGATTCGTGCCGGGCAATAGTTTTCCGCTCTATGGGATATCCATGTACACCTCATATCTACTACAGTGCGTGCACTCTTCGTGACACAATTACAATATCGAATCAAAGCAAATTGCTGTGCGTCCGTACGACTATACGACGACGACGACGACGACGTCGGGCGTCGCTTCTAGCTTACAAATATAATGGACACCCCACCGCGCTGCAAAAGTTGAAACTGTGTACGTACATGTACAATTATACATACCTGTGTCCTTACATGTATACAGTGCATGTATGTGTATACGTACATGTTACGTAATATTATGACATCTGTGACACAATCTCGCACAATATTGTGGGAGTGCAATATACACAGGTATGGAGGTAAGTACAATTCATACTGTTTCTCTATGTAATTCTTGTGTTGGACTTACAATGAGAAGACGGTGACGCGCGTGGCTCGTATAGGCATGTGTGTACTGTGTATACATGTATACGTATGTATATGACTGAAAATATATTATGTGCTAGTTTCCGTGATTCAACTCGTATACAAATAAATACATGTTCAAACTTCTATGTGCCATTTTATGCACTATGTTGATGCAATGTACGCGATGATACGTATAATATTAGTTCATAAATTAATTACCGTTTACTGTTTATTAAACAATTATGCATCGTACAAAGTGCACCTAATGCACCTCGACCTGCACGTTGCAATATCATATTGCTTCATTTTAATGACTGCTACATGGTAGGTATTTTCTTGTTTGTTTTGTTTCAATTCATTTATTTCTTCAATCTCATTCCGTCAATTTTTGATACCGGCTGAGAAAAAGATGGGAATAAAAATTATAGTCGTTTATAAAAACTTAAATATCGAGTACTGCAGCAAGAAGCAAGAAGGCTAAGCAATTAATCGGTTAATTAATAGCTATTTAATTGTCGAACAACCGTAAAATATCGTACAAGAAATTCAACAGAGAATTATATAGTTGAAAAAAAACATCAAGAAAATAAATAAAATAAAGTAACTGACGAGTGTGGAATTTGCTCTCGAGTCTCTTGAGGAAGTTTTTGTTTTTTGGTTTCATTTTTTTTTATCTCTCTCTCTTAGCCTGCTGGACCGAATCCTCAACCTTCTCAAGTTGTTCGTTCCCATACTCTTCATTTTCAAATCCGCCCCCTTTTAAACTACCTACTGCATCTGTATTCATGCATATGCGGTTGGAAAAGAGAGAGAGAGGAAGGGTGGGAGGAACGGAGAGAGAGAGAGAGAGAGGGAAAGGGAGAGAGAAAGTGAGAGAGAGTGCAGGAAAGATGAGAAAAACTTACTACAGACGCCCCTTTTTCTCTCAACTACTGTTGGAGAAGGCTTTGCCGGATCGAATTAGCAAATCTAACGTAATAATTAAATTAACGCTAACTAAGCTTATATATGCTTATACTTGTTCATATTCAAACGGTAGTTAAAATATACCATACATACATATGGGCCCTTTAAAATCGCGCTAATTAAACATCGTTAACAGGGAGAATATATTTAAATTCATTACCAACTGTTGTTGGTATATTATAAGATTTGGTTTTTGCAAATTAACTTCGCTAATTCCGCTTCAGTGCAGCAACAAAAACAGATTTTTTTTTTTCTTTCTCTTTCTTTTTCTCTCAAGGGATTTTCATTTTATGCCATCTCGATAAATCTCATCTTTTCATTTCCATATACCCGTCCATAGCTCATTAACTATTGATCTTTTAATCAATACTTTTATTGATCTGGTAATGACGCACCAAGTTCCTTCGGACCGCGGATGATTCAAGATCCAAATAGTTTTCCAGAAAATTTTTGTTTTCAAACTTTCATAACTCACTATCTTCCTTCATAGTCATTATTTGTGAAACGATATCAAATATCATCTTATGAGTGGAAATTGATCGAATGATCTAAATTTTGAAAATTTTTAACCGGTATTTCATCATCCTCGGTGTTAACTAGTTTACATAAATGAATTTTTATGGGTATTTACATGAATTATATACCATGGCATGCACACTATACACAATTATTTATGTATAGATGCATACATGGCATGTATGTTCAGGTCGTCGTATAGCTATCAATATGGGATCAATACATGTAATTACATGATATCGATGGGGTGTGGAAGTTCGCTTGAAATTGTAGGCTATTAAACGACTATGAAAGTGTAGATAATCATCGTCTGCCCACGGCGACTTTGATGACGATATAACTACGCAGAAATAGCAACAGCTCCTGCACCGAGGATACATATATACATGATTTTATATGTAATACATCGCTACTTTGTAAAATATCGACGACGACGACAATGATAATGACGATGATGATGATACGATGATGGTCAAAAGCTTGACTGCGAACGAATATATGTACGAAAATAATTGCTCGATAATTAGAAAATTGAAAAAAAACAGTTTCGAAATTAACGTTTCAAACTTCGAAAACTCGGACATGAAAATATCATTTGACAATGTTTTTGTTTTTTTTGAATCGCTGCAGAAAAATGAAAAACTTATCGAATTAGTGATTCCTATTTGAAAGCTCCTAAATATTTTGAATTTTCAGACCGATCATATAGTTTATATACTTACACAAAAATCATTCCTAATATCGTACCAAACCAAACTCAATTATTTTTTATATCTGAAACGCTAGAAAAGAATTTATTTATGTGATTTATGGTCACAAGCTACTGTGTTAAAAGCAAAGCATTTCATTTAGCCAAATGAATGTAGATTTAATGAATTTTTCACTTCTTCCTACAATCTGCAACTCAGTAGAAATTGATTTGAAAATTGAAATGTCGCTACACATGTATGTAATGCACGTAAAATATTCTATGGGGGTTAGTAAAATCGAATCACTACGGCACGTCGCATCTGTCACCTTATACTAATTATAGCCCCGCGCGACTCAACACATCCATAGTTTCAACTTAGAAGCCCACACAGTAGCGGGTATTGTTATTCAAATCAGCCATTGTCTTCTGCGGTCGTTGATGCTAATTTTCATTTTATTTTATCTCATATTATATTTATTTATTTCTTTCTCTTTTCCTTTCTTTCATCCTTCACGATATCACGTATCTTTCACCATATCATTTTTCCTTTCCCCCCTTTTTCTTTTCTTCTTCCGCGCCCTACTTCAACATGCACGTCGTACACTTCGTATGATAAATTCTGTAAAATCGAATTGAAAATTTCACCACTGTGTCATGATACAATTGAGAAAAATTCATCAGCTATTTATATACCGCTCGTTTTTACATTTTATCGTTTGTCTTGGAGGCGAAACGCGCGAAGAGGATCATTGGTATTTACCTATAACATGTGTGCGTAGCGAAGTGTATAAATCATCGATTCGTGATAAGAATTGAACATATAAATTTAACGTACACGTAGATACTTATATGATCTCGTATAAACTCCCCCACTATTTCTTTGCACCTCACACCGAGTGATTTGATCCTCGAACGCTCGGTGGCGGTGGACTTACGCGACGATGATGTCGATGGCGGTGTCTGGGGGGCCCCGAGTCATACGAACGACGTATAGGTATGAGAATATCGTAAATATCATTCCATACATATACGGATCAGATACTGTACGCATGTGTGTAATAAATATACATACAGTGCACGCCGCGGCGCCGCAGCTACCGCAGTGAAATTCAACGCCACGCCTCATTGCAGGGCACTGCTGCACATCGAGAGTTCAAAGTTTTTTCTTTTCTTCCCTTCTTATTTCTTTTTGATGCAATATATGTATACGTATATATTATACCTTTATATATATTATGGTGACGAGAGGGAGCCCGTATAAATACAACACAACTCAGTCAGTCAGTTCGTACCAGCTACTCGTTACAGATGCAGAAAGCGACCCGGTGCGTATCCGGCGCTCAACGGCCGACTCTCAGAAAGCCAAACGCCGAGGATCCGTCGGAGCTTTGAAAAAATATATAGAGAGCTCCGACAGATAAGGGTGTCCCTCTTCATTTGTTCTCCGTTCTTCATTCCCTCCATTTTTTCTCTACAGATTTCAGGCAGATGATCCAATTCCTCCATGAATTTCGTGAAACTCCATAAAACTCATTCACACATGCGCAAGTCGTGGCATATTTTTTTTTTTTTCAACGGTTTCAGAGCATCGACATTTTTATTGATATCACAGCTGAAACTGGAGCTACGAAAAGTTGGTAGTGTGTACCGCAGCGCCTAGTTTTTTAAATTTGCGCTCACATATCGGAACCAATTTTCCCATATTCTCCGTATGAAGACAGAGAAGACAGATTTTCATTCTTTTCTTCAAATACTTTTTCATACGATACCGTGTGTTGTATTCTATATCTCGATTAAACAATAGACAGCGACGCTGCTACCTCTGCACGTGTAGCAAAGCAAACGATTGCTTGTACTGTACATTATGTGCTACCTTTATACCTATACTCGATCGCTCGCTCTTATGTGCGTGAAGAAAGAGCATAAAGCACCAGCTCATCGTATGCCCTGGACGTGACCAGACAGCGCCCTGAGGATAACAAATAAAAAGTAAGGAAAAAAAAGTCAATGAAAAATGAATAAATAAAGTGTAAAAGTATGAAACAAAAATGATGATAATAACGATGATCACAATAACATATATATGACTCAAGTCGTTAAAATGTCAATGGCATTGCATCGAGAAAGGGAGGAGTTTGGTTTGAGTTGAGTTGAGTTGCAACTGAGGAATATGAAACAAGAATCACCTGCATGGACGGGCTTCACATATCGATCACGTATGTCCTGTGTTTCGTTTTTCGTTTTTATTATTCTCTTTTTCCCCCCTTTATTGTTTTTCGTATGTATAATGTATATCATTAATACATGGACGGGGTGCTCGGGTGCTTTAAAATGCTTTGTTTGGATTTTGGTTGTATTTTGCTTTTTAATATTTGAAGCACTATCTGAGACGACCGGAAACACTCGACTTTTTTATACTTATTATATTCTTTGACTAGATGTAATATAGATAGTCGTAATTTCTGATTTTTTTTTTTTATCTATCGACCATCTTTTGAATGTCACTGTGTTCGACGGGTCCATATATAATACACGATACCTTGTACATTAGAGTTTTTGACGTTGAGAATGTAAGCAGCGACAACGGAATTCTTGTCTCGTACGCCTTTCATCAGTTTAGAAACAACCGATCGTCTGTCGGAATATCGACAATAGAGGAAATTGGAAAGATATGAAGAAAAGAATTTTGATCAGATGAATTGTTTATTCAAGTATCAAATCCACTTTACTGATTCATTTTTCTACGTACCCTTTATCAATTTTCAGTTGATTTTTTTTTGGTTCTTTTTCTCAAACGGTGCGGACGGCTCTTCAAATAAGTATGTAAAATAAATTTCATTTGAAACGAGAGAGTCCAGATCGATTATGTTTGTGCAACGCCCACCAAGATCAGCGGTGCAAGAAACGACGACGCCTACGTCGAGAACTGCCTGCCAAGTCGTTGGTCTCTTCGTCGTTGTCCGCGTTGCAGTTCTCTTCGTCGTATTTGAATCTGTACTAAGAAGAACTTTCAACCTCGTATAGTTTCCTTTTATGATAAAAATTGTACTTTTTGCTTCATTCTTTCACTCTTTTCGTTTCCCTCTTTCTCTTCTTCTTCTACAATGAGAATAATAAATATTTTTGCACGTACATATATGTATACCTTGCCGCCACAGCACCCAAGGTGTAACTCTCGTGGTGTGAAATGTCATTTGTCAGTTTTAACAATGGGTTATACCTACACGAGTTACAGAGTTGCTTCGAATCTGATGACAAAATAGACGGCGTAAAAATTTTTTTTGTTCCCTTCTCATGTTGTTTTTTATTTCTTTTTTAGCTCGATCAAGTTTCTTTCATTGGTTTTCTTGGATTTTTTTAGCACCGAGACAATCACGTCCGGGGTGGTCTTGAAATGGTGTGAGTCCAATAAAGCAATAAAAATAGTTACTAAAATCAACGAATGGTACCGCGCTTAGTTTTCTACCTGACGGGGGTACCAAAACCTTAATTTTATGTACCTTATACGTGGTCTTGGTTTTTGGGGTGGGGATTGGCACCTGTGCACCGAAATGCACCGATGGAGCGGTGGTGGTGGTCGAGACAAAAGACTAAGATCATCGCCCATTGTCTGTTAGCTTGAGGCTTGTGTGCTTAGGGTGCCTTTCAACAACCGACATTCGGAACTTAAACGTGCCACGCCGCCGTCTTGATTCTGAAACGCCCTTCAGGCATTATTCACCATACCCATATATCCCCCTACCCACCTATACCTACCTACCTATCCAGGGAGTTAAGTTATCCCAAAAGGGAAAAAGGGGGACCATACCAAAAGCACTAATATCATCGTAACTGCTATGCGCTACTGCGTACCCCGCGGCATCAAACACTCTATAGGATATACTCTCAACCTACCGATATAAAACTTCCCATTTATCCAAGAAAAACCAACGAATTCGTGCTCTCTCCTAATGGACTTTACAACCGCCACAAATAAGATGCGACAACCCAATGCAAGCTCTGGGTGAAAAACGAAGATTAGAGAATGTCGATAAATGTCTGATCATGGCGCTGTGTAGATTGCACATTTGCATGGGGCAACTGTTAACATCAGTCAAAACTTCAACTCGCACGTCGAGGCGAATGAATTTTGAAGTGTCAGTGACTTTATTATACCCATCTGAAAAATCAATGCTATTGCAGGTGGCGAGCTGATAAAAATTTCTTTCATTTTTCTCGTAAAAAGTGAGGATGACACTGAAAATATTCCTACTCCAATATTCATATTCACAATTGATCCTTCGGCGTCGTAGATGAAATCAGTTCACATTTCCATTCCGGAGTGTGTTATTTCAATGAGAATTTGGTATTCTTTTAATTTTTTTTTTTAACTCTGTAACGACTCCAAAAACTCAGTCGAGAATTAGGAGTATATGCAACACGAGGGTCCCTATTTACAGCAGCTGGTGAGTATTCGATTATTGTGAGAGTGAAGACTCGAGGGCGGGACAACTTTTACGTGTTTCATGTAACACGGTATAGAGTTGGAAGTGCCGAGTACAAGTCCTTAGCGTTATACGGTACGTACTTATCAGACACAATGCAATTCATACTGGGGCGAGTCTCTCTATTGCAGGCTCATGGTGACTCTTGGTGAGTCACCGTGGAGTCTGCCCACCTGATTGTGTGGGACACCACCTTCTTCTTCTACTTATCTACTTCTTCTTCTTCTTCTTCTTTCTTAGTCAGTCAGTCAGTTCTTAGCGCATCAGACCTGCGGTGCTCCACCGTCGCTTTTCTTTTTTTCTTCCTCTTCCTCTTCAGTCTATTCTTCTTGTTCTTTCTCTTTTTCTCGTCTCTGACCCGGTGCAGTGGAATACGCGGGCAGAACAACAATGGACAAGACCATACCCATCCATGATATTGTAACTACACTGTATCCTACCTCTACACCTCCGCTGTGGTCACGTGGATGATGAACGAACCAAAGTGTATGCACATATGTGTATGTACATGTATACCTATATACCTATATACGTGAGGTACGTGACTCTTGTATACGATGGCGTGGGGGTTTCTTGACAAAGCAAATTATCTCTTCTTCTCTACATCCAATTTTTTTTTTCTTTCCATCTCCTCCTCTTCTTTTCTTTTCCATTTTCGATCCATTTCGCAACTCAAACAAAGCTCTAAAAAATCCGCCGCTCATCGTACGCATAACATTTTTTTCTACATATTTTTATCGTCCAAACTTATTTACTTTTCTCTTTTTCATACCAATGGAACAGTCTAACAAGGTTTTAACCGCGTTTGTTCTATTTACTTCGTAAACACAATAAACATTGATATGAAGAAAAAAAAAATATATATATATATATATATACCCGTAACGTGCTCATCTATACGCATGGGAAACTGAGGGACCTTGGACAATTTTTACAATCAAGATTATAAACCTGTGCACCGTTGATTCTACACTAGCGCGCGGCTTCCATTGTTCGCATATAACATAAGAACCGAGACTCTCCTTGGATGGTATTATAAGATCCCATCCGATAATTAATCGACGCCCTGCAACAAACCGTATATAAGTCATATAAAAGTATATATGGGGCATTCCACGACAAATCGGATACCGTTTAACTTTTGCATCTCCGAATTTTTTCAACATTTTTTGTAAGCAACCGTTGTTCACTCAACGAATTTTGAGCCTAGTCCAATAATAGGAACATGATGGGATCTATTTATTTCCAATTTTCAATTTTTATGTATTTTTTTTTCTTAATTTTCATGTATTTTTTTTTTCAATTTTTATGTTTTTTTCTTCTTGTTTCCCTTTTTAGACGATAACGAGAAAATAAAAAAAAAATAAAAAAATCAACGAAAACTGGCAAAAAAATCATTTTTAACTGAAAAGAAAGAGAAAAAAACATCCGATTTGGCCCATTTTTCACAAAGTTATAGGCGTTTAGAAAAAAAGCAAGGTAGTTTTTGAAAAATTAATATCTATAATATACATGATAAACGGTTCGACAGAAGAAATTGAGAAAAATCACGGAGGCTAGTCTCGAGCAGTACTAAAGCATGAAAAAAATTTCCAAAAAATCGGAGATGCAAAAGTCAAATGATATCCGATTTGGCGTGGAATGCCCTATTTGTGAGCTGATTGTGAGTCGTGACTACGGCACGCTTTTATTGTATACCTTAAATTATATCCACCATGAATCGATCTGATTCCTTATCATTTGTTTTAAATCTTTTCTCTGTCGTTTCGAATTATATATCCAAGAGAAAATATATATTTTAATTTCTAAAAACTGGTCGAAGAAAGATTCCCGTACGATCCACAGGGTAGCTGAAGAGATAAATGAATATACCTGATACTGAGAAAAAAAATTGGAAGATTGAAAAAAAGTAAAAGAAAATAGAAAGAAGAAGAACAACGATGGCAGACAGAGTCCGCGGCTTCTTCTTCATCCGTTACGCCACGTAGCCCTTAACGGTACCGGTTGTAAGGAGGGCTGCGAGCGTTGCTGCAGGTGCCGTTATTTGAAGAAGAACAAGAAGAAGAAGAGGAAGATGAAGACAAAAAAGAAGAAGAATGAGAATAAGAAAAAAAGGAAGAATTTCACTTTCGTTGGCCAATAATATACCATGGCCGGGACCCAAGCAGAGCTGCGTATTTTACCCACACCCCGAAGGCACATCCGCTCTTGAGCGTGACGTCGTAGCACGCGATCCTTGTCTCTCACATCTTAACGTCGTTTGTTTCCGTTATAGCAGCTGCATTAGGTGAAGGTATGAATACATGTAAAGACGAGAGAACTTACAATTAGAAAGAAGAGAAACAAAAAGTTCTTCCGAAAGAACATATCTACTCATTTCTGCGATTTGAAATATTTACTAAATGTATACATGTATAGGATGAGTACATATGAGTATACATGTTTATTACCTACTTGATCTGATCGAGAGAATGATTGTATATTAAGGAAATATGTATACATAAATATTTCATTTTTTATGCGCATATATTATGCGACCATGTGAAAAATATGAGGTTAGAAAACTATACACAAGCTTGCGCTTACGGAGAGCTTCGTGCGATATAATATATAATTATAATAATTTACTTTATAGCCGAGGGCACACGGGGTCGAATCGAATGGTTGTTGGTATTGGTACATAAGGTCCATAAGGTTAGGTACATATTCATATGTGTGCGTATTTGTATACATATACCTGAAATAACGAAGCCTCGCCTAACCTCATGAGCATATCGCGCCACCCACGCGTCGTCCAGGTGCTTTTGACGCCTTCTAGATATACTTTCGGTTCTTTACAGGAAGCGCGATCTATGTACAATATGCACAGAGTAATATCTATATACATACAAGTACGATGTAGCCTATACAACTATGTAACGCACTATATACCATGCATACATATAGGTGTATATAGATATGTATGTATACAAAATAAAAATTCGAAAGAAACCAACCGCGCGAGACTGACTGAATATACCTATCTTGCTACAGGTAATTCTTAGGTGAGATAACACAATGGGGTTCTAATAGCACAACGCGCCGACTGTTGGAGTAGAAGAATAAAAAATAAAAAAAATGAAGAATAAAAAAAAAAAATGCGAGGGATAAAAGGGATATAGGCGGCAAGGATGAATGGGACACGATCTTTGAGCTCGGAATTACCTCAATCTCTTCACAAGCTCTAACTCCGCTCCGCACAGCATCGGGATCATTTTATCTTATCTTATCGGATATCTTATATTTTAACGCTCCGCGCGGTCAATGTACAGGATCTTCCTATATTAGTAGACAAACATATATCTATCTATAATATATCTATAGTCATAGCTGTGGCTACAGTGCATATATATAGTGCCACTCACCGTTTGGAATTAAAATTCAATTTTTTCATTCAATGAAATTATTTTTCACATTTGAAAATAAAAAATACTCGAACCCGAGGATCTCGGTATTCTGAAAGAAGAACAAGAAATTGAATAAAAAAGAAAAAAAGAAGAAAATTATTGAAAAAACGAGAGTTCGACCATGACCCAAGATAAGCTTTTCTATGTACACTTCAAACAATGAACAATAAGAAATCCCATGCTCCACATACGCAAATTATCCCAAGAGGTCTGCACACAGAACGCGCGCGGTATTATTATAACATATATTATGGAAGAAAAAAAGTAGAAGAATTGTCATTAATTGGTGTTACGAAACGTAATATATATAATGTCGTGTACCAAACGCATGTATGCCCACAAGTGAACAATGTACATATATATATACAAATGTGGTACATGCGTGGTATACGACGAGCCAGGTTGTGCGATATATAAAAATATGAATGGGAAAGAAGAGAGAAAAAATAATAATAAAAAATGGAAGTGGAGATGAAGAGAAAAAAGAGCAAACAAAAAAAAAAGAAGAGCGTGGCCGCGATGAGACGCGAAATGTCGAATCTATATGCGGGCAGTGGCCCATCGAAGGCGTCGGAAACGGTCGCCTGCGGTGCCGCTGACTATTTATCATGAGATCGATCGGTATCTCAGACCGTATCGATTCTTCTAAGGGGTTCAATTAACGTTATTAAACTACCATTAATCTCGGGAGACCTCGCCGAGGTATGTCTGGCATCCCGAGGGCCCTGCATCGGGGAAGACCTAACCCTTCTCAAACTCAATTCCTCAACGGATATCATCGTGCGTTATTATGAATATAACCCGCGGTGAAATCATTGCGGAAAGACGTGAAATCGTGTGTATACAAATATTCGGTCGATGACGACGATGATCCGATATTTATTAATTTTAAAGGAACCCGAATTTCCGATCATCGTTTGAGAAAATATTTTTATAAAATTTCCAAAAATGTTTGTTTCTACATTTACCGACTCATTTTTCCGTCCAAACTCATTCGATAAGCCGCCAAGAAAAAACCATGGATTAAATTTCCTCGCCACCGGGATGCCTTCGAACAATTATTCATTAATTTTTTAAGGAAATTAATGAAATTTATCCGAGCAATAAAATCTGTGAATCGGTAGATTTATCAGACCGTTGTAATGTACGGAGAAACATATAACTGTAAATAATGTTGACTAATTTCTTACATATACGTGTATAATACAGTGTATACAATGTAATGAGGGGGGTACTATAAGGAGAGACACGCGAGTCCATTGTCTACAATGATAGTTGTGGGTAGGTGATCGTTATACCCCCGCGCAGAGTCAAAAGTTTGCGCAATTCGTTCTTCCGGTGTCCATATTAACTGTTGCTGTTTGTTGCCGTTGCTGCTTCTGCTGCTGCTGCTGCTGCTGCTGCTGCAGAACGCGTGGATCTGCCCAGGTAAGACAACTACGTTCTCCATTATTATACGTATGGCCGTTTTCTTTTGCTGCTGGTGCTGCTGCGATCGTTGCAGGTGTCGCAATACCTCACCATCAGCTCCCTATATACTCATATGTACATGCGATACACACACATGCGATACGTGTGTGAATATAATTTTGTGTATACGGGTATAAACATATATACACGTCTATAGCTAAACAGACAGGATGTCGACGAGGTTGATACACGCTTCCCTGACCATGTTGATCCTGATTCCGGGGATTTATGTTTATAGCTATATACCTCATGCATGTAACAGCCGTGTACACATATGCATGTACCTCATAAATGCGAAATCGTCTTCTCTTGATACAGCAGAATACCACTTACTACGATTAGTATTGATGAAATTTTCACGCCATTTGCCTCGGCTCTCAAATTACAACCCTTGGTTACTTTTTGCGTTTCCTTCTTTCCAAAATCATCCGTTTGAACATCTCGGAGTTCACATTATATCTATTCCAATTATTCACACCTTGACGGTCACGTGAAAAGAAAAAACAATTCTGTGAAAACCAATGAAGAACTATTGGTTTCGATTGATGTCGGGAAAAGCATGCCAGGGGCGGGGTGGAGCGTAATAATCTTCACCGTTCATGAAACAAACATTGTTCACTTGGGTCAGCTCAGTTTAACTCGCGCGGTATAATTTCCACGAGTTCTTTTTTTCTTTTCTTCCTTTTTGAAATGGTGGCGGAAGTCGGTGGGAGGAGACGTAAGGAATAAGGTAACGCTTCCGGCGACAGGCAAGGACACTCAAAGGCCTCGCGCTCGATGCGATTATTTTGCAGCAGCAACAGAAACAACTGAATACTGTAAGAATAGCGCCTATTTTAATGATACTTTTGCAGTTTCATGTTGCTGTATCGTGAAACAGAAACTTTGTTATCTCCGGATGAAAATTATTCTCAATTGTATTTGTATTTACCGAAGGGGTAATTCATGTGGACTGCAGATGACGCGTATTGGTTCGTTTGGAAAAATCGTCTTGAGATTTTCTAGAAACTCTGAGTTTAGTAGTTTTACAGAAAAGTACTGAACAAAAAACGGAAAATGGAAATCAACCTCTTACAGAGATTAATAAAGAATGCTGTTAGGCCAGACCCTCAAATACTTGAGATAGATTCTCTGTTTTTTAATAAGGTATTTGAATCTTGATGAGCAATAAAATTCAAAATTCTAGAACACCGGTTGTGGGTCGCAGAATTCTATTATATACGAGTGTGATTCATCGGCCTAGATAGGAACTATCAACTGATAATATATATTTTCTACACATACGCCTGCGCTATTATTTCCCAGGCTAATGCACTGCGGTGTATAATCATACTTATTTATTATTATGAGATTATTGGACGCGTTCTTCCAGCAAGAGAAATAAGAGAATGTTTGATCCGATAAAAACGTTGAATTTTTTCGCGTTAATATATAAAGCCTTTTTGAATTCGCACGATGTTCGTTTTATCATATTAAAGGAATATGTTGTACATGTATATCCGTATGTTACGTAAGTAGATATTATATAGGTATAATTTTAGATCGCTGACGAAGATCTGGGTATATAGAGTTAAATTTTTTTCAACAGGCTCGCTGTGTAGTACGTCTTGAGTCCTGACCTTGATTTAACAATTGCGTTAATTTAGGCTACCCAATTCAACCTCGACTGCAATAACATAACTATATTTTTAGAGTCAATTCAACAGGGTGATGATCATAATATTCTATATACACACATAATAAATATATCATAACGATCTATCCATAAGTGTTGTAATGGTCAGCGATTTGCGTGATTTGATCTTTGTTCAATGATCTATAGAAACGTATAACATATTCAGTTACTTTATTACCTATATATGCATATGTATAGGTATAGATAGAATTGTACATCGTGTATATAACATTCTTTATCACATCGAGGAATTACATATATATATAGTGTTAATAATATCGATGCAGCTTAATTATAAACAACCGGAAATAAATCTCTCGAAAATTATTACACGCGTGAAGAAACTCTTTTCGTATATGACTGTAATCACTCGGTTACACGTAAGTTGGGTACATAAGTTATACACATATTTATTTTTCAATAATATGTATCGAGAGTTTGTAAATTTATCATATGAAAATTTCGAAATTGATTGATTAACCGACCATTATATTATACGATATAATCGTCATGTAATAATCCGCGCGTTTTACTCCCGTCGCCATATATATAAATACATCGGATAAACAAATTACGTAATTCGATCGAAAAATTGAGGGAATGCGAAAAAAAATTAATAAAAACATAAACCTACATGAAATTCCGAATGAAATTCAAACGCACGATTGCAACCATATAAGAGGACCGATCGTTTTAATATATTTAAATATGTCTCCCTCGATAGAATACCAGATATATTATACCTATGTGTTCATTAGCAAATAAATTGACCGACCAATTAGACCAATTTCTGACATTTCTAATGGGACGCGATAATCGTGCGGACCCAGATTTTTTTTTTATTCTACTCTAATCTCTAGTCCGAATCGTTGTCATTCCAAATGAGAACTATACATTATAATCATATATACCAACACAAAGAAAGGAGATAAGTCCATTACGCGCGCGATATACAACCCACGGTGCTAACGTCCTCTTGCTATACGTACATAACTACACATAAATGTGTATAAGTTAACAACACCGAGGCAATAACACATAAATTAAATTCAGATAAAAATCTTGTGAATAAATCGTCGAATTGCTCTGAAATTTGACTAAATGTCAGAAGGAACCGTGGGACCAAAGTGTTTCTCTTTTTTTTTATTTAGGATTTCTTATTTTATTCTTTCATCTTTTTATATAATATCGTTGCAGCTAATTTCAGGTAATTTAAAATAGATGTTGAACGTCGGATATATTTACATATGTCATCGCCATCATTCGTTCTTTCTTTTTTTTTGCATAGGATAGGTACCAGCTGCTTGCGCTCCATAGCCGTATTTTTGAAATTTTTTATCTTATGCAATTCTAGTTATACAAATGGCTGTCCGTATTCTCTCCTTCACACATCAAGCTTCTTGTATTTCTCCATTTTGTTTCTATCTGTTTTTTATTTTCTTAATCTTGTAACCGGGTTCCCTTGGACGTTGAGGAGCAGCCCTAACAGTGTCAGCGCGCGGTAGCATCCCCCTAATCGAGTGAGATATAATCTTGACGAATGTACACTTTTAAAATTTTCATTCCAAAGTCATCGCTCTGAATATCATATGCGGAGTGCAATACTTTTACTCGCTCTCCAGTCTCTTTTTCCTCATGCCTCTTAATAGGAATTAAATACCCCATCCTTTTATATCCTTCTGAGGTTTACCCTATCCCGCGGGACGTCTTCATCATCGTATCATACACACTGAGACGATTTTTTTTGTTTTGGTCTTCGGCTCATTCTCGTTTTAATTTTTCATCGCTCCTCCGATGCTCTCCGATACACACTGAGACGATTTTTTTTGTTTTGGTCTTCGGCTCATTCTCGTTTTAATTTTTCATCGCTCCTCCGATGCTCTTCTTTTCTTTTCAATTTTGTTAGCCTTTTTTCCATCTTGTCGCGCAAGCCGCGCTTATTTAGGAATGCGAATGACATTAATTTCGGTATACGACATCAGGTAGTGTAAAAGCAGTAGAACCAACAGATGACATTATGCAAAGCCTTATAACTTTGCATAAAGTTCCGGCGATGCCCTGGATTAAATCTAAGGCCCTGCTGTGCTGCTGCTCCTGCAGGGCAGATTTTATATACGTGTACGATCGTTTTCCATATATCTTGTATCATATATTTATAAAAACGCTAACCGGGAGTCCTTAAATGGAGTTATAAATTTTTCCCTGTCAAAATAAAGAAACCCTTTATTATCCCGACTCCAAATTATTATAATGTCATAAATACGTTATACATACATATATATATATATAAACGTGTATATAATACACGCTATTAATTTTTTCAGTCGCCATGCGCAACAAACGGCTTGAGCTTGTAATAGATGATCTGGGAATATCTGGAAAACCGTTATAAATTTTAAGACTCCTCCGCACTTTTTATTCCATATATGCAGATGACGATATTTGCAACGGTCTGAGAAAATGTATCTTCTACAGAGTTTAAGAGCTGGTTGAAATAGAAATCTCTTTTTACCGACTGAGTTTTTGTACGTACAAATTTCAATTCTTTCATTCATCGTGAATGGAATGAGTTTATAGCTCTCGATGATCTCGGATCTGCTCGATGGTAGTTGAGGGTCTACATTTACCAAGGACATTAAGAGATAGCGTAATAGAAACCTTTATGTATACTTAAGCGTTATTTAATTGTCCATGGCGCCGCTCCATTAGCCTAACGTAGGAAAAACCAAGGTGCTACAGAGGATCGGCTCTCGGGTGTAAAATACGCGATATGGGAGGAATATGGAGGAAGAGTAGGTATAAAGTAAATGGAGAGAACGTGAAAATTGAACTACCCAGTCAGCCAGCCGTCCATCCATCGCATCCATCCAGCCTCCTTCTCCTCTTGCACTTTTGCACGTGTTTAAACCGCACGTATTAGCTTTATAGCTTTAAGATTTTGAAAATTGGATAAAATAGCAAGCAAATAATTAATATAAATATTTATTATATACATACAGTACAAAATGAAAATAAAACAATTCTAGTTCCTGTACACATAGCTCGTTCGTTCTGAACTCAGGGGTCACATACGTGCCACCCGTATATATAATAATTCTATACATATGTATACATCTACATATACATGATCTACGCGAACGTCAGAATTACGCACGGAGATCGAGAGATCGAAGACAAGCGAAAACCCACGCGTTCTCGTATCAATGTTATACGTGTAGATATACATACTTTTATATTTTACAGCTAATAGTCTTATCCTCACACGATTCGAAGAAATCAAACTGAGATTTGATAATTACTCTAATTATTGAATCAAATCTTCGTTATCATTGTTATCATGATGTAGGAATAAACTTTCACGATTGCAATCATCCACCAAACTGTATAGTGATTGTTGCAAACTGAAAAAGAAAAAAGAAAAAAGAAAAAAAAATTGAGGAAAAGACTTTTCTATTCAGACCGAAGTATTGCATCTATGTTATAACGTACTGTTATAATTATTTTCCGTGTTTAATTTTCATGACATTTAAGCGATTCCGATTATCTATTTAACTGTTGAGCAACGTCACTTTTCGAGATCGATATTACAGACTTTGAAACCATCCAACTATATCATTTTAATTCCAATTTTTATTCATTTGATGGTACAAACGCGTTTTTCACTAAACTTTATCTAAAATGTTTCGAACCATTCAAAGACCGCCCTCAGTTTACGAATAGGTTACTATGGTCAGCGATATACCTAGGTGTTATCTTAATACCGACAAGAAAATAAGGAATAGCCGGTCGTAAAAATGATGGTGACCAACTTT
This sequence comes from Athalia circularis, assembly GCA_963978495.1. Classification (NCBI taxonomy): domain Eukaryota; kingdom Metazoa; phylum Arthropoda; class Insecta; order Hymenoptera; family Athaliidae; genus Athalia; species Athalia circularis. The sequence continues at coordinate 12,994,739 of OZ021700.1, read as the reverse complement.
TAACATCTATAGTGGGTTATTGAGAAAAAACGTTATACATACATGCACACATCCTTGAACTACATGTATTTTATACACGGACAATGAACCTCTCCGTATCAGAATTATTAATTCAAATGTATAAATAGGTATAAATCTACAATCTACTAAATAGCTCGTAAATTCTCAAAACTAAAAGGCGGTGCTGCGATATTGTAAACTTAAAAAAGTTACGCCTTTCCTACTCGAGTTATTGCGCAATTTTTTTTCTCTTCAGATTTTATTTTATCTTACTTATTATTTTATGTTAAGTTACATAAAGTTATCGGAATTAGTTTCGTAAGAATCTAGAACATAATCTGAAACGAAAGGAAGATCACACTCTCGAGTTATCGTTATTATCCTTCATTTATTTTTTATTTTTTTTTTCCGTCTCAAAATTGGCTACATTTCACCCGGTAAATTTTATCCAATTTTTACGTTATTGAAAAGTGGTGACATCAACCGTTTAAAGAAGAGAAAAAAATTCAATTTAGAATCCGCAGGTCTTGATCGAAAATTTTGAAGATCGAGATGATATAACACATGCGGCTGTCGGCTCTATGGAGTTGATGCGAAAAGATGTAGAAATACGAACCAAAAACAAAAAAGAAAAAATGAAAGGAAAGTAAAAAGCTTGAAAAAAAGTTGTGACGACGTTCATGTTGGTATTCGCAAGTTCCCACATATTTGCATGTAAATATTCAACACTGTAAACGTATAAGTTATGACGTTTACGCATGTTTCTATGTAAGAGGACATAATTTATTCTACCGTGCGCGATATATAACCCCGTACAATTTTCCACGTATGAATATATAGGTTTATATGCGCATGCATGTTATATACATATATATTTATACAAAATATTTAACATTGCTGATCATAAGATCGTTGCGCAGGACTACACATGTTATAATACAAATATACACGCATTAACCAACGTGTATTATATTCTCTGGGTTACGGCGAACGGCGATGAATTGAGCAGAACGTAAAATGCATTTATTTATAAATATATATAGCTATACGAGTGCATACAAGATATATAAGTTTATAGAAGATGAAGTAGGCGACAATTTAAGCTCCACTAATTATAAATCAATCTTGAATTCCGTCGAGTCCGCGCACAACTTATATTATACATTTATATACGCGAATTTCCTATGTAACCACGGGTACATATTCCCGGTCTCCTTCACGGAACGATGCGTTGAGTATATGCAAATTCGTGTCGCGCAGCGGCTTGTCTTCGATGCAACTTTAACTTACGTATGGTATACGTATACTATTATACCTGTACACATACAACGTATCGTACGCATATAAGCAAAATTGCTGCTCCTGCACCGCATTCATTTATGTATATAATATCTACTTATGTACATTTCTATGTATATACCTTACATACGTATATACGTATCCCTTCCTTCCACTTCGGTCTACCCATACGTGACTTAATTTCGAACTTTAACTCTGGTTACATATATAACACGTGTAATTAACACCCCAGATGTAATTAATAGACTAGTACGATAACTACATGAATTACTGACTCTTTATATTTATATACATATATATAAATATACATATATATCCATATTCTACGTACCTACACATGTACATATGTGGCGTACACGTAATTTATTATTATCACAATCATTGTTATTGTTGTCGTTGTTGTTATCATTATCAGTTCAAATGTCGCGACAGGATATACATGGTCGATGTATACGTTGTTGTTGTGATAAACGATAATTTGTTGCAGATTGTGTTTTATTTTTCGTTTCGTACCTACGGTAGGAATGTTATCTATATATAGAGGTAATGATGTTCTGGATTGAGAGACATTTTTAACCTTCATATTATGAAATGATGATGCGAGTTATCGTCGTTAATTAATGTATTTATATGAAGCTCTATGTATGGGCATCTAGATTTGTTATTAGCAAAGTCTTGTACGACGTGGAGTGATATTCAAGGTCAAGGTTAGGTATCCCTCAATGTCCTGAGATTGATGAAGACCTCAAAGATCGACGAGATGAGCGGGAATGAATTCTTGCTGCACGGATCGCTCCATTAGAACGCGTATAATTTCAAAGACCTAATTTTTTTATTTTTCATTCATACACGTATGATCCGTCATATGTTTGGAAGAGAGAAGAAATGAAAATGAAATAAAATAGAATGGAATGGAATAGAAAACACACGGGCGATTGATTACTTATTCTTGAAGATCGCATAGGTTGATTTTGAAATATGCATGCACTACGTACATACAGACGTTTCCGCAAACTTGAAGCGTGATATCATATATTTTATGTGATGCGGAGGATGAATTTATTCACGTTTTACGGTCTTAACCGACTTGCTACATGCGATCTTTATCGACATCCTTAAAACCCCTTCAACGCATAACCTATAAAATGTTCTATTATAGTATATATCGTATACACAGAAGAAAATGCACGCAAAACAAAATGTGAACGATAAGAACTGAGAACTGGCTGCAGAGACCACCGGGATAGGACGAAAAAAGTTGTCCATGTATGTACATAGAGAATGAAGTACGATCTTTGAGGGCTGTTATTAAGGTTATTCAATCATCTCTCTAGTCGTACATGCAACCTACTCTCTAGAATTGTCAAATTTTTTTAGCTTCAAGTTTTGAAACTTTCATTTTCTGTGATAAATTTGTTCCCTGTTGTCTATAGATCTGGAGATATAAGTGAAGAAATTTTATTAGTTTTACATGTTTTGTTTTTTTTCGTTCTCTGCAGTCCTCTTTTGAACTTTTTGCTCGAGCAAGGTACCTATACGTTATTTTAATGAAAAATTGAGCTTTCACCGGGTCAGGAAAATCATTTTCAAGCATTCATAGACCCGAGGTCTGTCGTCGACCATATCTGTAAAAGAACGGATAGACTCCAGTTTTTTCGAATATTTTTTTAAACGACGAAATTTTACCTAAATGGACTATCATTAAATTTGGAAACCAATTTTGGAAAATAGAAAATTTCTGAATTGTAAAGCAGAACGAGTACCGAAGGAAGCACAAGATATTGGATCAGACCGGACGACAATATTGCGGACTAAAAACCGAAGAACAATTCTAGCTGGTAACGAATCATGTCAAAAACGAAAAAAAAATAAAAATTTCAAAACAGGTGCACAAACCGTGAACTTCAAGTTCAATTTTCGATACTAGAGGGATGTTAAGGCCTTCGGGGCAAAAATTTGTTCTCTTCATTCTTCATCTTCTCCTCTTTTTCACCTCATACGAGAAAGCATCCGCCTCAGTTATGCGGGTCTTGCAGCTAGTCGTGTAGCTTACGGAGTGCGTTTCCTTCCACACACGCGGTGAGGTAATGTGGGAGAGGTCGTAAGAGGTCGGTTGAGGTTGTCCGCGAGTCGAGCAAGGTAGATATAGCCCTGTAGCTATTGCTGCTGCCTTCTAGATTCCTGTAACACGCAATATGTATATCCCTCATAAATACGCCTAAATATACACACACCAGAAGGAATGAAATTCACAATCTACGTTTCGCTAAACCATACAGTCCGAGATTAACGAACGTTAAAATTATCGCGACAGAATCGCGAAATTCCAAATATCATTTACGTTCGAAAATAGGATAATAAGGAGGATGTCTTTCCTTTTCACATTCCTACTTCTAGTCTATATAGCTTCTCGATCATTTGTAGTGAACGTCCGGCGTCGCGACGCCGTTCACGGGGTCAAAACGTGATAATATACGATAGGGAATAGGAAACACATGCATAGCCTGCACGTATGAACACGTATGTATATCTATATGCATATATATAGTCATATAGTTGTACGATAATTGCCCTGAGGCACGTGTCAAAGTGGCTGTATAAGATTCGTGGAATTCGAAGAACCTTTCTATCTTGAATTTACTGGTGAAGTATAAGAGATTCGTTTTACAACCGGTTAAACTGCACCATGATGCCGCCTGCTTCTGCTGCACAACACTATTTCTCTATACATAAAACATATCTCTGCAGTGTGCATCGCGTTACTATCCAGCCGATACGACTTCATTCAAAAGCAGTCAAATATCCGAAACGCCCAACGACACAAAAATACAAAAAAAAAAAAAGAAAAGAAAAAGAACACCGAATCATTCTGTGACACGTCGCTAAAGAAACGAAATATTTCACTCGTTTAAACATCGGTTGAAAATTATTTTCAAACAAACTGTTGCAACAAACGACATCGTCTGTGTCCTCGGAATTTTCAACACGACGACATATTTGCTCAATATCTCATTTTCAACGATTGAATTAACAATTTGGAAAAACGTTTACAGTATTATTATTAACGTTATCATTATTGTTTTCCAAGTTTGAATTTTCCAGAACCAAACCTCTACACATTGCAGGATGACGGTTGTAATTAGAGCGCGGATTGCACAGTTATACGTTACGTGCATTTGTTTGTTGTTTTTTTTTGTTCAATCATTTTTACATGCAGCTCAAAGATAAATTAACATACTTTACATGTATACGTTTTACCATGAATATTCCGTACATCATAATCACATAACGAACATTACCTACGTCTCTGATATGTACAGCAGGTTGAAGAAGAGTAATGAATTTTTTCCGATCACCAAAAGAAGCATTATCAAGGTGGATGCGTATTTCATACCTGTTCATTTATTTGGTTTGTGTTGTTTTTTTCTCTTTTGCGATACACTGTCTCTACTTCCTCGGATTTCCGGTTCAAGGCTCGTTCATGACTCTTCTGTTTTTTCTTCCATCTATTTTGTTTTTTGTTTTCCATGTTTTTTCAACTTTTTTCAACTCCCTCTGGATATTAACGAATGACGTGAGTATAGAAACTTCACAACGTTCACTTCGATATAATATGACTTCAGAAGCATTTTCTCCCCTGCAGCTTACAACTTCTTATTGTAATGATATCTTTCATACGCAAGATACACGTACTGCATATACATATATATATTTTATTATAGTAACCCAAAACGTCCTCGTTCAATCGCGTTACGTCGATCAAAAAAATCAAGATGACTGTAAAAAAGTATAAATATACCAACATAGATATTGCGCAACATGTAGCAAAAACCTTTTATACATTTTTTTGCACAAACTTTTTTTCTTTCATTCTTTCGTTCTTTCTTTTTCATGGTCAATGTGTCCAGTATTATAATAGTAAAGTTTTAATTCTTTATTTTTCGTTCTCCGTGTACTTTAAGGACGCACGTCTATTATGATAGACTTTAGCCGACATGAATTAGCAACGATTGTTGTTTCATGTTCGATGCACGTGTGATGGATTTTTATAGGTTTGTAGGTATATATTATACATGGACGGTAATAAGCAAAAACGTCTTGACAAACAAAAAATTTTTTTTTCTTCAAACTATTGCGAAAACGTGAAGCGCGACCCACATCATAAAAATATATCGATTGTACGATTTTTTCAAAAATGTTGGTTAAGACCATCCACATATTTTATACTGTATACATGTACTAGCGTTCAGCTATACATGTACACCTATACGTGATGACGAGAATTGGTTATAACAGGTATGCTGCAGTTTGTATATCCATGCTTAATTATGTCCTTATAAAGGATTGTGTGTGTAAAAAATAAGCATAACAATAATAACGTAATACATATTCCTTGAACGTTTTTATTATTAATTAATATCTGCAGACGGCATTGAAGACCATATGTATGTATATGGTATACATTTATATATCAAGTAAATCTGCAATGAATCCATTTTTTTATTTTATCGTCATATAGGCTGAAACAACGACGCAAACATCAGTTGCGGCATGTACACTGCATATATGTATACGAAACTTTTTACTTATTACATACTTTGTCAGCGGTAATTTCATAACACGTAAATCATACGAAATATACATAGTCTCTATGTACACATCCCTCTATACATATGTACACGATATTATACATAAAAATTACCACTGCAGCACGTATAATATTGGACCGGCGAAGAGAAGATTTCATCTGATCATCTATTATCTGATAATATGTGTATCTAAAATATATTTCTAGCATATCTCAGTTTCGTTTATCGGTATTTGACACGCGATGACAGATCTCGGGAGCAAATGGTCGACGGTTTTCAAACCTGATCAACGTCATGACGAGTCGTTAACGCGCGCCTCGCTTATATTAAATGTATAGTATAGCTCGTGCTTCGCGCTCATCCGTATAAGCCGCATTTAGCTCAAAGTGTGGTCGTCATAAGTATAATATACCGGGAGGCCCAGAAGAACGAATAAAAAAAATTAGAAAAAAATATTCGTCAATCTCGAATCACGAACAAGATCTAACATGAGTAAAACTTGTTTTTTCTTGTTTTTTGCGTCGTCTTTTTTCAGTTCTCTGTTTTTCTAATTTAATTAATTTTTTTCGTCTATATTCTAACGTAAAAGTTGAATTTCGTAATAAATAATATTATACATCATTAGTTTCGGTAAACGGGCAGTGAAATTTTAGGTTGCAAATATTGTAATTATCGAAAACAATATATTTTCGATGCTTAGTGATAATCAAAAGATGAAATTTGATATTATTCCAGTTGCTATTGTAGAAATTATAATTTTATCATACAGCGATTGATCATCGCTTCGAATTTTTTAATCATGTTTCCGAAGTAACCGTACACGAGTGTAACTTTTCCCCCATCTTATATAGGTATTTTAAATGTAATTGTGAAGCGATTTATAGGCGAGTGCTATAAAATAGAGAAGAGGATAACATATATAGCATTTCGTTTCAATAAATTTTATTGTACCTACACGAAGGATAGATGAGAATGAGAATGAAAGAAGAAGAAAAAAAAAGTAGGTAATATAAAATAAAAATACAACGTTCTTTTCTAATTTCGATGATTAATAACGATCGATAGATCAACAGTTTCTCTTATAGTTTCCTTTATAGCGACTTTACATTCTCCCATGCTATTTATTTATTAATTTTTTTTTTTTACCTAATATAATACCGTTACTATTATTATGGTTATATAAGAAAACACTGGATCTATGAATAAAGAAGGCGTGTGAAACTTCGAGCATTTGCCTATCGAAAATAAAAACAAAATATGTACAACATATGTCGCGCGATCATCTATGTACGTGAAAATGAAAAAGTTAATAGAATTAAAAGAGAAACCAGCGGCAGCGCTCAACTTACCGATGGCTAGAAAATTCTGCAGCTCATTGGGTTCAAATTCAAATTGTAAACACACTTAAAACGATGAGACCTAAATAGTAGTTCGTAAGGTTGGAAGTCAATTGACGCCCTAGGGCAGAATGTTGCAGAGAGTATAACCCACGCATACGACCAAATTGGTAGAAAACTCTGTTAAACGGATCCGATTTATTAGACACTGCTTACGTATGTATAACTAGAAAAGATTTCTATGTATATTTCACACGTATATCTGTATACATCTATGTCTATCTATGTCTATACGTATTTACATACGTATGTGACGCAAATAATATGACCGCGACGAAGATGAGTCCTAACTGCTTACTCACATATATGTATATACATATATATGATATACTTATGATTCTTATTATTGTTATTATCGTTGTTTTTTTTCAATTCTTTTTTGTTTGTTAGAAACTAAACGCTCAAAGCGGTATTATAGAGATGCTTTTGTCCGTATATCGCATCCGCGGGCGTATTTTCTCTATGCTTATATAGTAGTAGGCTGATTTGTCTAACTCCTGTCTCCTAATACCTCCAGATGAATTAGAGGCGAAAGAGGGATCAGAAATAGTCATAAGTTAAGTGTCCTGTTAATCAGGTCAGACAGGTAAATAAGAAGAAAAATATATATTTCTAACCGTTGCTTATACAAGTATGCATGTATGTGCATATCTATACAAGGATCCACACGTGGATTAGTCAATCTTTCAAATTCTAATCCCAATTATTACACTATAAGAAAAAGGAACCTAAAAATTATCGATCAATTAATTAACTAACCGTAAATATATACTTATACAACAGTAAAATCGCTGTCGTGGATCAGCTGATGGTATTCAGCTATACCTACGTGTGGTCGATTCTGATCGTGAGTGGAGAGTCGTGTTAAAACTAACCGTGCAGTGTTTAGTGTATCAGAAATATAAGAGGAAAAAAAAAGATTTAAACGGAACAAAGTGGAAGAAATAGAAGAACTTTTCCTCAATTATCGCTTAATGCACGTATCCGGAATTGCGGTGCAGGTAGTTTGCGGTACACTCACGATGTGCCAAATACCGTTCATATCACACATTTCGCAAACCTTTGCAACTCTACGGATGCACAGGTGACTCGACTGGTCTGATTTCATTTCACTGGACATATTTCGAAGAATTCAGACGTCATGTTCTGAATTGGTGTTATATATACATATTATACCAGAGCATCATGATGATTCAAGGTTTATTGCAAGAATTTTTAAATCGCGGGAAATTCCGTTAATTGATGATTGCATGATACACCTATGCTGTTAATGGTGATCCACATCCGGAAGAGGAAAAAAAAAGAATCATGACGAGAAAAAAGATAGTTATCAACGGGGCTCGTCCGGGATTTGAACCCGGGACCTCTCGCACCCGAAGCGAGAATCATACCCCTAGACCAACGAGCCGGTGTAAAAATGGATTTGGATAATCAATACCAAAATTACGACTCTCACATTTTTCATTAATCGGAATATTTTATTTCACTCCGAAGAAGTTTGGGGCATGAAATTTAAAAGACCGGCTTCGGATCATCTTATTTCTAATTTGAAGTTATATTTAGAAGCGGTATTTTAATCCGCGTAACTCACGTGCCGCCATCTCTGGATTGTGATTCGAACTAATGTTTTGAGGCAATAGGTAGAGAATTTTATTTACTTTGTTTTCTTCATTTGCCGTATTTTATACACACCGCAAAGCGAACGCATTGAAGTCCCCGTATAGTTTAGGGATGTTATGTACACGCATTGAAATCTCTCGTCGTTCGTCGCTGTATACCCGCCGCATGTTATAATTCCATATTTCCATGAAGACTGCAGAGTAAAATGAAGATTTCAATGCTCTATATAATGTGAATGCTTGTGAAATTTGAGAACTTTTTTATTTTTTTTCATTTTAATTGCTCCTACACTGCATCATGGATATTTGCAAAACGGCACAGTGTTTTCTCTGTTCGATAAATTATTCGTTCAAAAAATTATGAAGTGTGCATATGATATTCTTAACCCTGTAGTGTGTAAATTTCGGGAAATTTTCGGAATATACAAACCTATATATATTCGCGATCATAAAGCGAGCAATAATTTTTCGAAGCAGGAAATTAAATTCTTCAGCAGGGGTTAGAAATGCGCATATATTGTAATAACTAATTTCGGTAGGTAGTTGACTAGAAACTAGTCTATACGTTATGTGCGCTATACTTAAATACGTTATATACCCTCTTCATGGTGTAAAGATTCTTAATTAAAATATCCTCAGCTCTAAGGGTATTGTAAAATCGAAAGTACCAACAGCATAGTACTTATAGATACTCTACAATTGTATTCGAGCTCAACACAATAACCACCATCATAGTTTTATGATCGAAAACATTCGCATCCCGTCCTAATTTCCCCTATATATATACCCCATGCAGGGGTGAACCTACCCTTGCATGATATTATAAAAACCCGAAATATACCTCCTTCTTTTGTTTTAAAAATTCATACTTCACTACGATGTTTGTCAAACGCACTGCCATTCACAGGTAGAGAATCTCCTATGTACGATCGATTTACTTGGAATCAGTCTCCTAATTTTTAGAATAAAATTTCATTCCGCATGAATAATATAAGTATCACATAATTACTCGAATATGTCCGCAAGCTGCTTATAATGCTGCTTCATAATATTTCAACAATTCTTGCCCACGACGACGGTCTATATATAGTAATTAGGTTTCAACTGCAGAAACAGAAGTATAAATACGAGTACCTACCACGGTATAAAATTATGTAATTTGTTTATGGCAAACACGAGGTAAAATTAATATATATGTGCGGCAGTACGCTGCACTAGGATAGACGACATTAAATACTGTGATTCACATCTAGAGAGGGTTTCTAAAATTTTAACTTTGACAAATATAATTTCCATTGCCAAATAGGTTTATACGGTACACATATAATAATATCGAGAGCTGTTATCGAACCAGATTACGTTAACCTATGTGCACTCTTACCCCATACCACAAGGTAGTTAATTATTCTGAAAATCGATATCTAAAACTCTCTAATTTTCTCCTACATGTTCACACTATAGGTATAACACGGACACTGCATAATTGTAATAATTGTTTTCCCGCAGCTGCCTTAAGGGCATATCACAAACGATTGACATACAAAATTTCAATATATGAGCCCGAAGCAACGATATCGGTTCAAAAATCGGCATACCATAATGGTCGAAAATTTTCATCAACTAAATCGGAAGTAATTATCATCGTATATAATGAGAAATAAATATGTACTATCTATATAATGTGAATATGTATTTTTCCGGCACGTGTTCAAAACGATTCTTTGTATATAAATAAAACCCATATAGAAGTATAGCATTTCCCACGCGTTATCACGATAGTCAACGATGATGATGAGGACAATGACGATATCGGATCACCCTTGAGGGCCGATGGAATCCGTGCAATAGGCCCCTCCCTCTTATCCCTCCCTCTAACTTTATGAGTGTCTCTATCTCTCGCTCTCTCTTTCTTTCTTTCTTTCTTTCTTTCTCTAACAAAGTTTCGCGTCTCTCTCCTCATCCCTACGAATCCTCCCCTCCACCACAATGCCCGCAATCGTGCGGGCATCATCGGTAAGTCCCACAAGAGTGGTCTGTCTCCCTCCCTCCCGCCCCCTCCTCTTCCTCCCTCCTCCACCTCCTTATAGGCGACAGCCCGTGCTCACCTGTGCCGTTTGGATGGGCCCTACACTTCTCCGGTGATGCCCGCGCGCGTATAACCCCAACGAAACACCAGCCAAAACTATATACTAAATATATACACATATCACATACACGAAATCTAAATTAACCTAAACTGTATCATACGTATAAATAATACCTGAGTTTGGACGAGACATACTAAGTAAGACAGAGAACAAATTTTTATCTGCAACACGTGAAAGATAATAGAAATAAAAATAAAATTCAAATCGTCAGTTCCGAAGAAGAAGAAACAAAAAACAATGTGTTTTTGAAAAATCGTGACTAATTTTAGTTCGGACACTTGTCGTGTCGGTTTTTATTTTATTCAATTTTTTTTCTCCATCGATTGGTAGTTTGTTGTATCAATAGTGGAGGTGTTCTTTTGAATTGAAAAAATTGAGGGGTGGGGAGGAGGTAAGAAGAAGAGAAAGAAGAAGAAGAAGAAGAAGAAAAAAAAGGTGGTCACCCCCTGAAGGAAGGAAAGTCATTCACCTATCGTTCATCGAGGGGGCATATAGCGCCGGTCATTCTTCATCATTCGTCGATCGCTTTATCATCATTTTATATGTATCTTATAAACGGTGATGATTAACTGAAAACGCAGGATCGTCGTTTACTTTTTTTTCAAGTGAACTCATGCGGCTGCCTTCACCTGTGATATTAATCGAAACAAATTAATAATAATTGAAGAACAAACGAGAAAAAAAAGGTTAACAAATTAATTTTGAAGCGTTCGGTTGTGATCGGTATAATAATTTCCTCAAGTGATAATAAAAGAAACAACCACGGTGCAGTTTCGTTTGGTGAATTTTATATGGTTTGCTCCGATCGTAAAGTTTGAGAAAATGATCGTCGTTTATCTTAACTCTTATGATAATTTATCAACAAATACATAAAATAATATCAATATAACGATAATTATAAATATTTTATGTCGGTGCTAGTAAATCGATGGATCTGTGCATCGCTGTCCGCCGTCGCTCGGAGAATTTATATCCATGAAACATCTCATCGGAAAGGAGCTCACATCATATGATTAATAAAACTGTACCAACTTTTCTAAAAACTATATTATCTACTGTTCAAATTGAGTGAACAAAAATGGATTACCCATCGTCAAGAATATAGAGCAAAATAAAAAAAAAAGAACGAAAAAAAAAATTCAAAACTAAAAGAAAAATCGAACTCACAACACACAGTGATAACCTTACGAAAAGGCTGTACGGCGGACACCGTGTAAGCGATACATATTAACAAAATTCGCGCAGTGCACGGTGACAAGAAAACAAAAAATAATAGAAAAAATAAATAAAAATTTAATCAATTACGGTGAGTTCTTATGTATTTAACAAAAAATTTGAACGGTTAGTTTTTTAGTACTACTTGAAAACATATAAATTTCAGGTAGACGATCAGACTGTAAAAAAATCCGCCGATTCGAGCAGATCTTTTTAAGCAGGCTCCGATTTTTTCTATCGGCATGTTTTTTTGCTGTTTTTTGATTTTTTTTTTCCAATGTTTTATCGAATTTTTTTCCAATTCCTTGTACCTGGGTATACGTGTTGGAGCGAATGAAACAGAACAAACTCGATCATGATTTAGAAATGCCACCCTCGTCGCAGCTATATAATATAATCCTTAGCAGTAACAGCTATTTGGGTGCGCGTTAATTACGCCAGTATATAATATATAGCAGCAACAGCAGCAGCAGCAGCATGAGCAGCATGCGGCTGCAATGCGGCATGTATGCAGATATTATAATACCCGCCGTGGCAAACGGTTTTTTCCGGCATGACTGCATCTTTATTGCAAGGTCTTGAAGGACCCAACTTTTTACAATTGTCCTGAATACAATTATTATACCCGTGCGTTTATTACCATCCGAATACTCATGTACTATATACACGAATATATATATGTATATTGCAAACGGTGTAGCAGTGCCCTTTTGCTTCAGAAAAAAAGGAGCAAGAAACAAGAAAAAAAATGAAAATATGACCTGGAATATATTTTCAAATTTTACTGACATTCGCGACGTTACGGAGTCCTTTCAAAAACGGCTCGAAACACACCTTTATAATATACAAATTAATCTCAGCTGCACCGGTGTATAATAAAACAAACGACAACCCGAAATTATGACTTCGTTATTTTTTTACCGTTTTTCTTTTCCATCCCTTATTTATGTGATCAGTTGTAATAAATATGGCATACCGTATAGATATTCTTGATAGATTCACGTCGAATGACTAGAATTTTTTCTTTGTTTTCGAACTATCTATCAGCTATGATGGGGTTTGAGTTAGGATATCTTGTAGATATATAGTGATATGATGTGGAAAGATCCTAAGGAGATCGTGGATTAAGGAATGGAATGGAATTCAGTTATAGACAAGACAAATAGAGTTTCACACCGCGTATATCTGCTGCAGTTCATGACTGCAACATTTCTACTGGTATAATGTACATACACTGCTGCTGATGCTGCAGCTGCAGTGCGAAAGAAAGCAAAGGCAAAGGCAAAGGCAAAGGCGTCGGTAATATTCAATGATTCAAGGAAATTATTGCCAGGTTAATTCCCAGTCCGATAATCAAGATCGAAGATCGTGCCGAGAAAGACCTTGTCGTAAGTTGCGAGATACCACGCCGAAGCCGTGAGAATTATAACGCGATATTCAACAGCAGCAGCGGTACCAGCAGCAACAGGAGCAGCAGCACTACCAGCAAAAGTATAATAACTGCAACGATCATTTGCTGCTGCTGTTGCTGCAAATATGCGCGATCAGTCGCGAAATTATTCGCAATGTGATTTATAACAACGATTCAACTATTACCCTGCAATAATCGCGCATAACGTCATAACCCTTAAAGGACAGATAAAACAAAAAAAGAGAAAAAAGAAGGAAGAAACGAAAGGGTTCTTGTTCAAAGTATTATATCCGGCTTCTCGGTGGTACTGTAAGATGTACGATATTTTATACTAATTACCTTAATTGGAATATAAGTCTGATCGCGGAGTGAAAATTTTTCCGTTATAATTCTCTAAAGTGCAATTAATGCAATATGCAAAAGATGTACACATAATTGTCAGATATAATATGCACACATAATATTCCCGACTTTTTTTTCTTACAAACAAACTTGCACCAGGTTATTAAACACACAGGTGTAACTATGTACAGTATACGTGTACAGTGTATGAAGATGTGGAGTATTTTGTGTGCTGCTGCAGGTCGTGCAATTAGAGTTTTGTGAGTCGTTGTGCGGCAGCGGGACGCTTTCGAGATTCGACCATGGGAATGATTAATACATGTGTATGTATATCTACTGTACATGCATAGTTACGTATGTAACCAACTCAACGGCGGTATTAAAAATCGCTTTGGGGCTCGCTGAAACAAAACACTACCTAGTGTCCCAGATTTAAATTGTCGTACCGTATAGTATACATATTTTGGGGGTATACGTACAGCGGAGCTAGTATAGATATGTAGCGATGATATTTTACCTGGATAAATTTTGGGAGCAAAAATTAACGAACGTCAAGATTATGGGTATACAAACGTATACATATGTATTCAGTGTAGGACAACCGAACGAAACTATGCGACGAACATACGCGACAAGACTTTCATAGATGACGGACTGTCGCTAAACGCAAAAGCAAATTCTGGCTAATGGAAAAGACACATCCGTCTCCAAGATATTTGATTAACCCATTCAAAGAAGCATTTATACGCCTTTGCCTCGAGATTTTACTCTTGCAGCATACATTTGAGTATACATACAAAGATATAGATATGTATATTTATATATGTATGTACTTATAGGTACATAGGTATATTCTCTAGGCAAGGTGGGTAATATAAGGTGTCACCTCCTGACCTACACTCGATATATGTATATGCGGCAAAGCGAGCTCGTATATAGCTGTGGGTCCAAAGCTTGGTCAGAAACTGGTCACTTTGTTAGCTTTTATCATTTACATTTGCTCGATAGATACAGCTAAGCGAAGCTGAAGTTGAACTGTACGGATAAATTGAAACTGGGGAAAACCGTTAACCATTCGAGGCCGACTTTCTGACAGAAAAACAATGTCACTGATCTGTCACCGATTCATAACACTCGCTTAGCTGATAACGGGTTGACCAAATTTCGAGATATTTTACAAAATAGGTATCGATATTCAATCTCATGAGTAAAAATTCACTACAGATAAAATCTGATAGAAAAGTCTTTATAAATCCAGAGCGCGAACATGAATATGTTTAACCAAAAAAAAAATCAAACTCACCATATTTTTATTGTTTTTTTTTTTTTCTGGCAAAAAATTCAATCCGTTTCTCCAAAATAATATTATATAATTCCCTTTAAATTTTCATCAATTTCTAAATTCACCCAGAAAGTAAAAATTACTCGTTGAATTGATTAATTATCCTCTCTCTACGAAAATCTTTCTCAATAAATTTTTTTCTTTGTTTTTTTTTTCTCATTTGCTAATCTGTATTACCTACTATGAGTCATCGATTAGACAGCAATTAGATTCAAGAAAATTTTAAACAAATGCGACAAACTTTATACATAATAATTGTGTACACAGTTGATCGCGGATTGAATTTCACTTTTCACGACAATTTTCGCAATTACATGAAATATAGGTATATATCTATGTATATAATGCATCTATACATAGCTACTCGAAATGTTACACCTCGTGAACAATTTCGAGTTGAATAAGAATGGCACAAAATACAAATGATGAAAAAATAAAGAAAATAATTAAAAAACAATTCAATAAATATAAAATAAAAAAGTTCGGATAAACAACGTTGTTTTATATTCATAGTAAAGATAGAGAGCGATGTGGTAAGGTGGCAAATAATATCTGGCAATTGACGCGGTTCAAATTTCTGTTCGGTTCACGGATCGCAGGAGACACTGTCTAGAGCAATTTTTAACTATTATATATAACGTCTTAGTCTATCGATAGACAGGTAATTGTATAGGACTGAGGATAAAAAAAGGATAAAGAAGCTCAGCTCAAAGCTGAAAATTGTACAAATCGTTCTCCTTTGCCTTCACCCCCATGCTGTTTTCGAATTGAAAAATCTCTAAGTTTTGTTTCTTGTGTCTTTTCAGATGAACCAGCAGTGCAAAGTTTGCGGTGAACCTGCGGCAGGTTTTCATTTCGGAGCTTTCACCTGCGAGGGTTGTAAGGTTGGTTAAAAAAATTCTCTCCGTTCACCATCATATTTTCCTTTTCCGAACATTGATATTCAGATAAAATTTTATTTTTCATCAGATTGATTTTCGGAATTGAAGGTTTGAGGTGTTTCAATCACCTGAGGTGAAGTAATGCACATGGATAATATTTTAGGGGTTGATATCGATATCCAAATAAAAGTGTTGAAGAGTACAAGTGTTCCATTATAATATTCACTTGCTCCGTCTAGGCTCCAGTGAGTTTCAACCGTTTGAAAGGCGGTTTCCGGTGCTTCGCACTTGTCCGCCACAATTGTTTCCGCCCTAGTTAACGGTTACGTCACCCCGCAGTAGCACCGCCACGGTATTGTTTCGTTTCGTTTCGTTATTTTCGTTTTCAGGCCCACTCTAGCATGTCACCCTCCTCTCTATGCTTCATTTTCCCTCTCCCTCTATAATTCTCTCTCTTTCTCTCTCTCTCTCTCTCTCCTTCTCTAATTTATTATAGTTTTATTTTACTAGCCAAGCTCCAGTAGCCAACTTCCGACGATCACGACGTATAGAAGAGTAGGTCTGTACGTCTGCACGCGACGAGTAGTAAGACGTTATATTGCTAGTCATAAGATTTACGAATGGGAATAATTCATATAACACTGCAATAAAATAATTGACACGCATGCCTAAACAAACGTTTAAACAGGTTAAACACTCTTGAGAAAGTACGCCGCTATGCTGAGATTTTCAGTCGTTACCCCGCGAATAAAATAAAGTAAGATAAAATAAAATAAAACAAACTGAGAAACAAAATTGAAAACCAAAAAACAAACATGATGTAAGCGGACTGCAAATTATTCAAATTGGCCGAATATTTCGAGCCCATAATCTGACCCTTGTTTAAATTCGGTCGGATTTATAATCATTATTTTATAATCTTTTCTTTCTGATTCTATTTTTTTTTTTTTTTTTTTCTTATTTTAATTACGTAACTTGAATTCAGTCTACTGCATTCAACGGCGGCGGTATATATAAGGTATATTATAGTCGGTAGTGGGGAATTAGGAGACGTAACGCTAGGATTTTCTTCATTGTGTCATAAAAGAACGATGAACAGTTTTTTACATATATACTGATATATATGTATATTTATATACCTATATAAATATAATTACATCTATGTGAGTTAGACTCGCATATACTTTATTCAAGTAGGTATACTACAACAGCCAGCTATTGCTGATTGTTGTGCAGAGGTTACGAGATTGTTTCTCTATAAATATATACATGGATAACTAGCGGCGTAACAGATAACAATAGGTGAGTTGTCTCGCAGGCGAGCATCGAGATCACTGGGCCAAAACATCATCTGAAGAAATGAAGAGCGAGAGAAGGCTCTTAATTTCAAGATAATAGAACCGCGAAGATACTAAATACATGATCCTATGAAATATATGTTTAAATTTATCTTATGTGCATGTATATAGTACTACATGTTTTTGGGGAAATTTGCACGTGGTTTGAATTAGTAGATGCACGTTTCAAGATTAAATGATCCTAAATAGAATTTCGTAATGGAAGCTATTACAAACTTGTACTAATTTTGGAAACGATATACATCGCGTATTACCCAGAACAATTGAATTGGAGGAAATATATCGTACGATTCTTTCTTCCTTTTTGTTTCGGTAATTATGTAAACACGAGATATAAACCCCTCGAATAGCCTATTAACAGATATAGATCTTTTCTTCGCCTTCTACAAATAATACTTTTTGAAATTGAACCATTTACTTGAATTTTAAGAAAATTAGATGTAGAAACCGAAATATATCATACCGCGGGATCATATCATTATATGAATACATATATATATCGTCATACCGCTGCAATTTTTCTTTCGGCAACCGAAAAATCGTAGGCTTCCGGTCGTGTTTAATTACTCGACGCGTGCCAAAATTCCTTGTATGAATAATAGAAAGAAGGAAAAGAATAAAAAGAAAAAAAACGCAAATTATTTCAAAACTCGCGCCTATTTTGTCCTGGGGTAGGTTGGTGTAATTTGTTTAAATAACATAGCAGGCGAGAAAGTTGAACAATGAGACTGTAGATAAGGTGATCTATGTGTTAATCTATATCCATACGGACATAGGTATAATAGTATAGAAATTCACACGGTGAGCAGCTGCTAGCCCGACCTTCAACGTTGTCGAGACACTCTAATTAACACGGATAATTAATACATTCGTGAAGCTTACAAAGTGCATCAGGCACAGGTTCACCACGATTCAGAGGAACATTAAAACGTGCCATAAGTGGGTGCACAGAATTAGCCTTACCTGTGGAATACCGTAACCCAGATTGCAAATATACACACAGCGTAATAATTATGATCTCACTTTCATTGTGTTTCCATTCATCCATTCTAGGATCTCTTAAAAGTGTTACTTCGGATTTCATACTCCATTTTCAAGGGATACCGGCGCGTGTATTATATTAACCGCGGCTAATTAAAAACCCTGAAAACTCTTCACTTCTCCGTACCTAGAGCATGTATTTTCAAACGACAAATTTGGCCATGTAAGGTTACATAATTTTCAACTGTCGCTGCCGCTTCTTCAGTTGACCCAGATTTAGATATGCAATATGTGCAACTTTTGTCACGACTATCCCGGCTAGATATATTTTTCATCTCATTATTCTACTTAATTTAAAATGTCATACCTAGAAATGTTTTATTTATTTATATGTTTTATATTATTTTATTATTTTTGATTATTTATTTATTTTTTTTGTTTTGCAGTCATTTTTTGGGCGCTCTTACAACAATTTAAGCAGTATATCGGAGTGCAAGAACGGCGGCGAGTGTGTAATAAACAAGAAGAATCGAACGGCTTGCAAAGCTTGTCGTTTGAGAAAATGTTTACTGGTTGGAATGTCAAAATCTGGTTCCCGATACGGTCGTCGTTCAAACTGGTTCAAAATCCACTGTCTCCTACAAGAACAGCAGCAACAGCAGCAACAGCAACAACACCAACAGTCCCAACAATCCCATCAACAACAAAACCAAAGGAGTCCCGCATCCATAAGTGGTCATCATCTAGGCCAGCGAAAAGATGAAATTTTGATGTTAGGATTGGACGATTATAAGAATTCAACATCCCCGAGCATAAGCTCGCCGGAATCACATAACAGCGATAGTTCTGTTGACGTATCTGAAAGGAGAAATGTCATGAGCCATTTGCATCCAGGTTTCCGACCACTTCATGCTCACCACGCTGCTGCAGCTGCTGAATTGTCAGCTTTGAGTAAAGAAATGCTCGGACTTCCACTCGGATTTCCTTTGGGAGGAATGCCCCTTATACCTCCCGGATTTTTACCACCACATGGTATTCCCATGTTCCCTACGCCCTATCATTTGTACGGTGCTCATTCTCCTCAAGGCACACCTCATCCTCATTCTCTTATTGGTGGACATTGTGTACCTCCGGGTGTTTTACAACACTCGGGTATTATAGGAATTCACGGAGTAGGGGGTAGTCATAACAACAACAACAACAACAATAATAGTCATAGCAATAACAATAACACTAGTAATAATAATAATAATAATAATAATGATAACAACGACAACAGATTTGCGCAAAAACACAACGGTTCAATAGGTCCTCGTGTTTCTCCTGATGACATCGCTAACAATCTGCAGGCTTCGGAATTGGCTTATACTAAAAGATTTTATTTAGAAGCTGTGCTAAAAAGTCAGAGAACTCCACCACCGGCTCGATCGCCTGAAGAAGAATCGATTAAAACAAATTCTGATAACGATGATGTTGAGGCATATTCCCCGACACGGTGCAGTGTTAGTCCAAATTTAGATGGAACGGTTACTCCACCACCTCCTCAAGACAACCCTATTGATCTTTCGATGAAAAATCTATCGAGTTCAGAAGACTTGGAAACGGTAGGGCGACTGGAAACACCCGAATCTTCGGGGAGCAGGGAGGAAGATGTCGATATGGACGATGTTAGCGATGAAGAAAGTCCTCCTGCAGCTAAACGGAGACCTGCACCGATAGATTTGACCTGCACAAAGGCTTAGGTAATCTTTACTATAGGTGTACATATACATTTGTTTAGTAAAATCAGGTCATCAAGATCACGTATTTGAAATAGACATCCATGACATTTTAATTGTTTTATTATTCATTCGATATCGATACGATGAATAAATATAAAAACGAACGTTGTTACCAATACCTATAGTAGGTATATTATAAATTGTATCTTATTCTAAGTTTAGTTTTTAATATTTATATTTCATTGTAAATAGTTACGATTACATTATACACATTAATTGCGGTGCTCTCTAATTACACGCAGTGGATTCAATTTACACATCATATTTTATAACTATACATATTGCCGTTTTATATTGTTTAAACTTTGACGATTAATGTCTTATTAACTAATTTTAAATTATATACATTTATCACACACAAATATCTAGTGCTATTTGCTAATACTTGATAATCGATCAAAACTTACCGGCCAGTAGATGTTTTCGTTTTATTTCTTTTTTTCGTCATTATTATCCCAATCGATCGAAAACAATACAACGAGTAGACCGTGTCTCAAGTTTTTTTTTTGCCCTCTAATAGGTACTGTTTCGAAAAAGTGCAATGATTCCTTATTTACTTTGTTACAATATATCCCTACATAGGTGCTGTCGAAATGAAGAGAAAAATCTAAAGTGAAAAAGAAAACTGTTTTGTAAATAGAAATAAAGCTATATCACTTTTATTCACTGTAATAATTTTTTTCATTTCTTTTTTTCTCCGATATATATCTATCCGATGGGACCCAGGCCAGTAGTAATTATGTAAATAGTCATGATCACAATTATTATGATATCGCGATTGTTAGACTCTGAATGATTGTATTTAAGAATAATGATAATATTATTAGTTGAGATAATGTATATTAATGATAGAGAAAAAAATAATGATGAAAATAATTGTGTATTTCACTAAAAATAAGAAAAACCGAAAATCTTACTTCAAAATATCAAACACATTATCCTCATATCAGGTATGTATATACGTATAATATGTTTAAAATGCTTCAGGTATAGTATAAGACGTACGCGGCGTGGGATCACTCGAGATCGTTTTGAAGTCTGCGTTACGTACGGTTTAGGTCATCTACACGGTGATTAATAAGCTCGTTTTAGTTAAGTCGATTAAGAACGAAAGAACGAAGCCTAAACTGATCTCAGCTTATGAGGAGGCTAACTCGGATCGAAAGTCATCCGTGTCAATAGAACGTTAAGCTGGTACAATAATGAGCTACCGCACGCTGTACGGGGATCCGAGAAAAAAAATTTAATTAAAAAAACTGTTCTTTTTTTTTTGGTGAGTTTTTAATGGCCGAAGCGGTGCATCTTCGGACCAATTAATTAGGAACAACTATTATAAACGCGTGTAATGCGTATAAGCAGAATAATTGTAATTTAACTTTTGATTCGGTTCTCACGTAGCTTCTATATTGATTTACTTCTGTTTATTTTCAAGTTTGGGATATAGGATATGTGGACAAGGCTGATGATGGGATGGCGATGCAATTACTGTTATTACGGCCGGAAATAAGCCATTTTTTTATTTGAAGGTAAAAAAATAGGTGATACAATCGAATATTTACAACGTTGAAGATATTAGCAAATTTCTAAACTATTTCTAAACTTAATTAGGGAAATTATTTGATGAAAAATATATTTTAAGTTTCAATGAAACTCTTTTCATAATCATGAAAGAATTCATCTTACTTTTACAATTGGAAACAGATGTCATTATATTCAAGGGAACTGATATTCTGTTCTGCAAATACCGATCAAGAAACTCTGCAAACTTCTCTTGTATTTGAGAGCAGTTAACGATAACAACAACTCAGGTTCAATCACTTCGTAAACGCCGGACAGAGCGGTAGTCAGATTTGTCGGCGGTGAGTTCAGGAACGTTGTACCGACCCAGGGTTAGACTATACCACGTTCTTTCATACGGGGCGGGAAAATTGATGGTTATTTAACGCTCACATGATTTGGTGTAAAAACTTCGTAATCTAAAACTGAAAAGTGATAATCTCCCATTAATACGCTGCTCGATGCGTGCTCGCCGTCATAACTGTGAGGTAAATTGCTGTAGCTATCAGTATTGGTGTTACAGTTACTGGCGATGAGAAGATCTGCACCAGCACCAAATATAGGACCGATCCTGATGGAACAAAAATAAAATTTTTAATTATGGTGAGTTACTTTCAACAATTTAATTTCAATATACGAATCATTTGAATAATAACCAATTCACTTACTCTGGGTGGTAGCAAATTGCAAACGGTTTTTTTACTATGTCGTATTTTGTTGGCGGAACATCTTGGCTATTCGTTAAAGTAAATATAAAGGCCTTTTCTGATGAGGTGTAGTGACCCTTAGCGCTCGTTTTACCCCATGGTACGTCGCTGTACCCACCACAAATCTCACCGCGGCTACCCTGAAATTACAAATATGCAATTAAGCGATATTTTTGTATGTATTTACACAATTTACGAAAAATCAGAACAAAGAATCTTACCAGAGCTATTACATAAGTAGGGGAAACGCCGTCGCAATGTCGATGGAAAGCAGCCGCTGAGTAGCCATGATTCGATGCTCTGTGAAAATGATTGAGAATTCGAAAAACTTATATTGATGTTACTCATTCATTGTTGAATGTTATTACAAACCTGTAGATAAGTCTCCAGGTCTGCTTAGAGAGTCCATACCACTGATTCAAAAGTCGTTGAAAGCCCATTTTGTCACGTGCCAAAATTTGTGATCCAGGAAATAAGACAACGCTTACTCTGGGCTGTAACCTTTTGTCTGAACAGATTTCAGAGTACTTATTTGGCAAGGCTGCGAATCTATACCTATATAAGTCAATATAAATTTAAACATAGAAGGTTTGTTGATTCTAGAGATCATAGACTATTATCAAATATGTATATTTGCACCTCTCCAAAGAGAGTTCCATTGGAACTGCTCCTGTTGGTTCAACTTCTTCAGCAAATACTTGGCTGTCTATTAGCAACAAACGAACGTGATTAATCACACCAGACAGATGCTGACAAACTCGCGCGCGTTCTTCTTCGGTCCAGTGTTGAGTTGGTTGTGTTACACCTGCCTGGAGTATCCAATTTCATTTTAATAAATTCTGGAAAATAATTGAATCTAGAAATCCAAGTACTCAAATACCTGGTACTTTGCCCAGTTGAGAACCGCCCTCCACACGTCTTCTTCTTCTAATCCGAGGTAATCAGAAGAGATCAATTTTACCAACGCATCTTTTGGCAGTGTACAAAAGGAAGTAGTTTTAACAGTCTCAACTGCATTTTCACCGATAAAAGCAAAGCAACGATCTATAAACGAGGAACAAGCTCCTTTTCCACCTGTGGGAAATGTCAGGTATCATTAATTGCTGAAAACTTGGGGAATATCAGGAGCCTAACTAATGTTGGGAACAAAATAAAAATGCAAACTAAAATAGAATTTGTACTGTTTTTTAATATTTGCAACAAGAAAATATAGTTGCGGCAACGTGAATCACAAACCAAATGTCATTTCTTATGAATTGTAATGTTACATGTACAGTTATCCATTCACCAGAATATAAAAGTTTTTATAATTTCATTATCATTCACACAATGCAATTCATTTTGCAGTTCTCGTTTTCAACTATAAAGAAAACTCGATGCTCGAACGCTTCCCAAGCAGTCACAAATTCTAAACCAGGTTGTGAGTCCATGTTCCTGTCTCCACCGCCCGCTGTAATCTGGTTTTTCAATTCTTGATAGTCACATATGTTGTTTGAAGTATTCTATGTTGATCTTTATATCATGTTTTAATGTTTTCTTGTCTTCTTTCCTCCATAGATTGATGTTCCTTACATTAATTTGCTCCAGGATTTGTGTTCTGGATGAGCGTGATATTGTCTCCTTTGAGCATGATCCTTCCCAGCTGTTTTCTGTTTTTTGTTTTGACGTGATACTCTTCAGCGTCGTCGAGGACGAGATTCATGTACTCGTCGAAACCAACAATGTGACCCTCAATTCTTAGGTTAATGTTCTCAAAGAGCCAAACTTGCACCCTCGATCTATTCTGAAGGTACCGAAATATAAGGTTTATGGGCTGCACCATCACCTTTTGCACCTTAGGCGGTCCTTTATACGACATTTTGAATAGTCTTTAGTAGAAAAATCACTTTATTTTAAACGTAGAAACGTTGACACCACGTTTGTTTGCGCTAAAATGTCCAAGTGATTTTAGTGAACAGACGCCGGAAGATGGCTGACAGAACGAAGGCAGCGCCTTTTCTTTTTCGGTAGAACAGTTTGAAAGTTGCGCCAGAAAAGTAGAACTCGATCTGTCCGGCTGTCACTGCAAAGGTATCGCGGCGCAAAAAAAATTTTAAAGTTAGTTTCTACCGACACGAGTACAGTTGATGTTCTCGCATATCGCCAACGAATAAGTTGTTAATATTGATCGAAATACCACAAAAGCGTTTACTTGTAAAAAACAGACTATAAAATCCGCGGAACTTTCAGCCCCTAAGCGATTACACCCCCGCCTTAACGGATGCCAAAAGCGGTGAGCTGTGTTCACACCGAATTACGCGACCTATGACACTTTTAAAACACAGAGCTTTGTTGTGTACACATCCGCGAATTCCGCGTCGTTTGGTAAAACGGCTTCACGAATTTCTCTCTCCCGAAAAGGATTGAAGAGTGCGCAGAATTATGACTGCACGATCAAACGAACGATCATATTTAACTGCCTAACGACGCGACGTGATACCATTACATGCACGAATAAAATCTCATCGACCCTCACTTATAAACCACCTGCACTTACACCTCCAAATATCGGACCCTGCAGCAAAATATATTCCACGGGTGTGTCTCACCCCCCACACATATGAGTGTACACTGAAATTAAAATAATGAAGATTGATGGTGCTTTGAGAATGTCGCCTTTTCAGGCTTCCCCCATAAGCTGCTTATACATGTCGCCAATTTTTTCCATTCTACCATTTTTTTGCTTTCTCTGCCCGCCTACTAAAGGTGCGGTAAACAAAATCTATTTTTGAAAAAAATATCATACATCAATCAAATTTTGTATCAACCTCCTGCACATGAATAGAGTTTAGTTAAAAGTTCTCCGTCGTAACCAATGATAATGAGAGATAAAAAAAATGGCAACTAGCTTTCGTAGTAACGTGTGCAGATTACGCCCTTATATTCAATTCGAGGGTAATACAAGGAAGCCCTTAATTCCGCATCATGTATAGGGTTACTATAAGTCTTTATCATCGTCAATCCATCTTATAATATTCTCGGAAGTCATCTTCTCCCCAATAATTTTTTTTTCTTTCGTTTTCCTGTCATCTTTTCATATTTTTGTCCCTTTTCTTATTTCGTTAATAATGTTTTTTTTTAATAATTCTTCTGCCTCGGTTTTATCCACGTATATACTATACCAATTTTCAGTCAACGATCACAGTAATTCTTGCCTCGTTGGTATTTAATTTACGCGCGTTGCAGCCGCTTTTCGTCGACGTTACATAGTTTGTATACATGGTACATGGATCTATATCTATACATCGCCCTTTGCGTGTATAGAGACTCTATAATTCCTGCTGCTAATTATCCTCAGGTATTTGCTATCTGTTGGATAAATGGGTTTTAAAAAAACCTGGAAACCCGTGAAATTAGGTTAGAGCTTGCTGTAACCGAAAGCCATTAACCCAGGATATTTTCCGCCGTTTTTGTTTGATTTTATTTTTTCGAATTTTTCCAAAGGGCGGGTCGTCGCCAACCGCAAACTCGAGCTTTTTTCGGTAGAAGTAGGGACGGGGTGGTTGCAAAAGGTGAAAGGTGAAAGGCGAAAAGTCAAAGAGAAGAGCAAAAGAGGGAGGGAGGGAGAGAGAGAGAGAGAGGAAAGGGGGCCAAAATGTTGTTTGGGTGGTTGAACCCAGCTAAAATGCGGAGAATCGGAGCCCTTCCCTTTCCTCTCTTCCTTCTCCTTTCCCGCAACGTTCGCGTCGTTCTGGTAACAAATGGGAACCCCGTGATGCGTCCGCTTTGTCAAAGGGGAAATTTAGAAAAGCTTCCTCAACGGAACGGAAAGGAATCTGAAACGTGTCCGCGGCTGCTTTTGTCTGACTCCGACACTTCCCCCCCCCCCCCCCCCATCGCAAACGATCTACGTACACATCAACCCCGTCACGAAATTAAAGGCCAAATGGAGATGTGCTATGTATACGAAGTTGTTTTTTTTTCTTTTGTCTGCGTATTATCAAAAGTGTGTGCATAATATTATTCAAGCTCACCGGATCCCGGATCTCGTGGATTTTTTTTGCCAGCTTTTAGCTTATTCATCTTTTTTCTCTTGTTTCATTTTTATATCTTTTTTAAAAGAGAGAGAATACACGGTAGGAAATAAATTGCGCAGGTATTTAACAACAAAAATTTTTGAGCTTGGGATTTCTCAGGCTGAAATTAATAAGAACGATTTTTAGAGAGTCTTTGTTACCTTTGGTCTTCATGTTATTCCGTGAAGTTGGTAAAAGATAAATTTTGTACAGTTCTATTCAGACTCACCTGGAACCCGATCCTGCGCGTCTAGGGCTGCGGTCAAAAGGGCGCATGCATTACCAGGGCTCAAAGTAGCTGAAACGTGTTCTTCGCAGCTTCGCCAAAGCTCTTCGACACCCAATTCTTGCGCCAGCCCCAACATCTCAAATATTCCACTGTCCTGGAGCATAATCTGAAAATTGAAAAAAACATGTTGAAACTATAAAAAAAAAAAAAAATCGAATGCAGACTACTGCAACGAATCATTGAATCTGGAAGTTTCTGTATAACATACCTTTCCTGTGTAAACGTAATTGACGAATTGTCGAAAAGTTTCAGGATGTGCATGTGGCATTCTAACGGGTGTCGGATTTCCCGGACTTCCCATTCTTTTTGTGGTCGCAAAATTTTTGCATCTGAAATAAATTAAAATTACATAATAAGAGACGTAGGTGATATAATGAAAATATTTATGTACACAAGGAAAAAAGAAGTCAATATTTTCAGCGCGTGAAACAGTGAAATTGGGGCAATAAAGATCTTCAAACTCATTTTGCATGAAATAACCAATTGTAGCTCTTGTAGTTCATAATTTTTGTAACGAAAAAAACGTATTCATGTGTTTCAATGGATACATGTACGCATTTTTATGTACGCATTTTTATGTACGCATTTTTATGTACGCATATATATTTTACAATAAACACACATATACATGCATCATGTATGTGTGTGTACCTAAGTTCTTAGACGAGCCCTTACATAACGATCTCTCCCTTATTCTTGAAGCAGTACATGCATTGCAGCGCGGCGTGACAACTGACGTACGCCCTTATCCTTGAAATTAACACCGATGATAGGGACGTGGCGACACCCTGCCGCATTTTGCACCACTTATCTGTAGCTTAAGTACATACAGGTTGCATACGTATATATGGATATAGGGGCTTTACGCGATCTATGCGTGCGGTGGGTGCTCACATTCCAATAAGAAAAAAAAAAATAAAATATATAAAATACATTTATGCGCACACGAGGATGTGTAGGGTCCTAGAGTAAGGACATTACACGTGACTTCTCGTTACAAAAGCTGAGCGCATGTAATTGACTTCGTCAGAAAGCGCGGCTCTATACCGTGCGCTATAGGTATACGGATATACATGTCATGTACACGTAGTGCATCTTTCGGGGATAATTCCGATGCGGGATGAAGAGGATTAGGAATTTTATTTTCTATGGGTACACACCCATAGTAGGTATCATAATACACGGTAACATTGACTCATATGAGATGAAAAGAAAAATGAAAAGAAAAATCGCCTGGTAAATCCTTTCATCTCTCGATACAGTCCAGATTCAACTGCACACGATGGCATTGCTGCAGCAACATTCCCTTGACTGTATATAGCTAGATGTGTGTCCATGTACCTATAGTTACATAGAAATATACGTTTAGGTACCAGCAGTCAACGGGCGATCGATTTTGGTCAAGAACCAATAACGCCGCCAATAAACTCTCATATATTGCATACATGTATATATCGAGATCCTAAGTTTGTTGGGCGTTTACTGTACACGTACATACGTACCCACCGCATTCGATCCTTCGTCTGTTTGTTGCTCCCGGGAAGCAATATCCGGTTCTCCATACACTATGTGTATACATGTGCGCACGAATACGTGAATACACGTATACGGAGGCATATGTACGAAAGGAAGGGGGGGGGGGGGGCTGCACTATGCGAATTAGAACTCTGCACATACGTGTTGCAAATATATACAGAATCGGCGATTTTGGATTGCTGCACTGTGAATGTACAATTAAACGAATATATATATATCGAATATAGTCGCATACTTCTATGTTCTCAATTTGAAAATCTCATGCTGTGTTGCTGGATCTCAATATGGAAGTACGGAAGGCTCGGATATTCTAAAATATCATGAAGGGCCTATCCGTCAAAGACATAAAAAAGATCCAAAATATCGAACTTTCGAACCCCATATATTGTACTTAAACTTCCGAGATTTCTATTTTTTAATCCCACACATTTTCTAATGGCGGTATAACGGCCCGCAACCGGAAAAGTGTAGGTTACGCCCTTCTGTTTTTCATCACTCGATGGAATATTATCGTCATGTTAAAAAGCGCGGCGCAACGGTGTGTGGGCTCTTTACGGAACAGTCTACAAATACATGTACAGCGATACACCTGAATGTACTTTCAACTTAGAAATTCTAAACCTAGTATGCGTGTGTTCATTATATTCATATAAATCGTATGGGTGTTGGTATAGGTGTTAATATACAACGTATATAGTTTAAAAACGTCTGTGTGGTATGTACGTGAATATAACTATATGTACCTATATACATTGGGCGCGCAGGCTTCGGGTTCAAAGCGCGTCTTCTGCTCTTCCATTTGCGTTTCCCTTTTCCCTTCTATACCTTCTACTTTTCACCTTCCGCCGCGTACCCTCTAACCCTAAGCCTCCCCTTGCTCACCGCGTCTTCCAACTTTTCGACCCTTAGCCCCATGCACTACATGACCTCGAGGACGCCTGGAGTTCGCTGTTTGCACCCTTTGACACATTTCTTTCAATATAACGCTTGTGCGCGATGCCTTTGTATGTGCAATATATATTATGCAGTTCCTCGTTCTTTGCTGACTTTGTATATAGTGTGACGCATATGGCAATATTCATGGATGTATAAATACAAACATTTCTGAATTTTTTTTCATCTCGTGCGAAAAATTGCAGCGGATTAAATTTGATGAAAATGAAATATGCGATGATGATTAAAAAAAAGGATTTTTTTCTTTATAAATCGAATGAATTTCTAATCGAAAACTTTCTTTGGTTGGGGGTCGGGTTAATACTAACATTGAGAGCTTAAATATATCCATGTTGGCAGGGTTCTTTTTTTTCACATATTCAAAAGGGTTTGAAGGGGTGTACTGATCAAGAGTCAAAAATCACCTCCATAAGGACCACCCTGATATAATATATTGTGGGTATAAAGTAGGTGTAAATGATGTTTTACTTACAGAACGACCAAGTCCCGCGGCATTTATTTTTCTTTAAAATATAACACGTACCCATTTTATGTACGCAATCTTGACGCACCAGTTTGCCTCGCGTCGTCACGTTTTTCTTACTTACGTTTTATATATATTAAATGTTTTTCATGTTTTCTGTATACGGACTTATCGCCTAAGCTTCACTATGAGCTGCCATAACATTCGTTTATCAAACTTATATTTTTATGAAAAAAAAAAAAAAAAAAATACAAAAAGTTTTGTGTACCGATATTGCATA
Organism: Athalia circularis; assembly: GCA_963978495.1. NCBI lineage: Eukaryota > Metazoa > Arthropoda > Insecta > Hymenoptera > Athaliidae > Athalia > Athalia circularis. Next base: position 12,964,536 of record OZ021700.1, on the reverse strand, counting down.
ATAAAAGCAGAAAATGAGAGGGCGTACTGTATCAAATAATATACAACATATAAATATGTTGTGCGAACTGAACCATTCGAAGGCTATCGGGGGCGGGTGGAGGGGAAGGGGAGAGAATTGATAGAATCGACTCGGAAGCCCGCAGGTTTTCGGTGCAATTCTCGTATATCAGGTGATGAGAGCAATGAATTCAAAATCTGATTTAATTGAAAATCACTCTAATAAATGCGCTTTATTATTTTTTTTTTTGTGCAAGAATTGCACTTTATATTCGATTGGTGTAGCATACATAGGTTTTTCGAATTGAAAGAATGAGTCACGTGGAACGAGCGGTGTGCCATTGTGACGAGGAGAAAAATAAAGTCTTTGCAGGAATCGAATGATTTTTACTATTTTTAAAACTTTGACAATATCGTACGCAATGTACCATGCAACGATATCCTAAGCACGCAATATCTTCGTGTGCATAATATATACAACTATACACAATCCTGCGGTTTATATTGTTACGAATATCACGCGAAATATTTGAAACGAGATTTGAAAGCTAACAATACTATTGTAGGTATGTATAATTAATTGTTTGCGAAACACCACGTAGATACGTATATGTATGTGTGTTGCTACTGTAGCGCATATCACGGATGCTATGGGAATATACAATAGGAATATACATATGTATAACTATCTACCTGTGCACAGCTAGGAGAAAATTACTCATCCATCCGGTTAAAGGGGTAAAATTAAGGGTGGCGTGTCTGCGGCTCGCTGGTCGTACCGCCGTGAACACGTCGCGAAACAAACTGCGGCATCCATCATACGTATACATACAGGTATACCCCATACACATATAGTACATATAATACGCATATATACTTGTGATGTCGCTATCCACCCCCTGTTATATAGGCATATAAATAGCGGCCATCCATCTCCTATCAATCTGCTATGGTCGTCGCGCTCGATCAAATTTCAAAAACCGCCACAAATTCATTATAAATGATCAGACCTAACTACCTACCCTGTACGGTTATCAGAACCCACAACTATACATATGTATACCACATACGTTCAATTTCTGCTTTTACGACCAATCATTCGATCAGATATGTTTTTTTTTTCACATTTTATTTCATTTTATTTCATTTCCTTTTTTTTTTCATCTTCTTCTCGAGTATTCCAGTGCTCGCGCGCGGCTGAACATGTGCATGAAAAAAAAATTCTCTATAAATATAACTCCCTGAAATAATGATTTCTGTAAATCGATCAGAGTCACATGCTATATAGATATCATGATTGTTATAACGAAGATTGAATTTGTTTGACTCTTTTTTCGTTCTACTATTCACCTCGTATATTTAATACAATTTCACGTGTCGAAAGCGCGATCACGACTATGCGTCGCTGCGTATGATCCGCAGCAGCCGCGGCGCTCCGCGGATCGATTCAGCTGCAATCAAGAGAAGAATTTCCAATATATCGTATAATGACTCTGGGTCAAATTTAATGATGGTCTCCAATCCACCCTGTGACGCGGTAAGTCCAACGCTATATGCATAGCAATTGCTGTTTTATAAATGAAAGAAAAGAAACTGAGAAAAAAGCGAATGAAAATATTCTTCAAATGATAATAATCGTTATAATAAAACAAAAACAGACAAATAACTCCCACAGTTATCAAAAAAATATATTTGTTGGTGCAACGTGGTCTCCCGTTCATAGATAAAAAGAGTAACGGATAAATGTCATGCGCAGGCTACAGTAATTTATACAGAGTGACAAAAAATAAAATTAAATATGTCTGTGCAGAAATGATAAATACATGAAGAGAACGGTAACGGATAGATACAAACGGCCATAAAATAACGGTAGATATAATATAGGTGCAGTATGTAAAATGAAATAAAAAAAATAAATAAAAATAATCAGTAGAATAATAATGATAAGATGAAATAGTAGATATAAAGAGAAGGAAGTAGAACGAAAGAAAGGTGAAGAAAAAGAGAAAAAAAAATAAAATGAAGTGAAAAAAAAAAAAAAAATGAAGAATCATTTCTCTAATCACGCGCGAACTTCAACGCTCCGCTGCTGCTGCTGCTGGTGCTGTTGTGTTGTAGTTCGAGACCTGCAGCATTGCAGCTAACGTCAGATTTATATAACTATGCTGGAGGTAAATCAAAGAAAACCAAAAATTACCGGGTAGCTAAAACGAGATGGAGGGAGAAATAAAAGGAGAGAAAGAGAGAGGTATAGAGCGAGCGAATGAAGAGAATAAAGTATAAAAAGAAGAGAGAAAAAATAAAGAGAAAAAGTAGGAAGTAGAAACGCTGCTGCAGTTGCCGAAGCTGTGGAACTGTACGGCAGCAGTACAGCGCGACGCTGAGAACTCGAACGAGGTTTGCGGGGGTGAATTTTCCACTTGCATATAACTGAGGAGAAAGCTGCAGGGTTTTTCTCGGCAAGGGTTGAATGCCGTGCCTAGTAGTAGTAGTAGTAGTAGTCGTCGTCGTCATCGTCGTTCTCGTCGTCGACGTTGTCGTTGTAGGCGAAGCCTGCGGCAAAAGCTTCGTCATAACTAACGACCGAGGCAAGTGACTAACTTTCACACGGGCTGGGCTGTATGGTTTTTATAATACACAATATGTACGGTATGATCTAACTAAAGAATAAAATTCAAATTAAACAACTGTAACAATTACATATTTATAATATGAAAATTGGTGTCTGTTGGAATAAAAGATTTCATTCAATTATTATACCGCACGTATCATGTCCGCACTCTGAGCCGCGCAGACTATAATTTATTGACATTTGCTGCGCGCATCACCACAGTCTGCAGTGCGGTGTACATATATAACACAATAGTACCTAGCAGGTATAATAATGATAAAAAATAATGATAAAGTGGTATAGGCATAACGATGATAATAATACCATAGCGCACGGCTGTCAACCGCAGAGAACTGATTTTCCGAAATACGTATATTACGTTATATACGTCGAGTATAACAGGAGAAATCTGAATCGAAACGACGACCCTTCAACCTCTCGTGGTATATAATAACGGCTGAGGGTCTCTGCAAATTTTTCTGTTATCAAAAGCTATGTATATCTATAACTATATATATATAACTATAGATATATATACGACACGTGCATAGATATTTTTATCTGGAAAGGGAGAGCTACGCAGCTGATTGACTTATTGTCAACCCGCGATAGCTTTTCAACGTCAAAAATTCGACACTGCTCCGACACAGAAACGCGTGAGAGCGCGGAGAAATGTTCTTTTGTAGAACTGCAGCAATGTATTGTGAAAAAAAAGAAAAAAAAAATGAGTACTCTGGACGTTTTCAAATTCAGTTAAAAGTTTTTTCGATTAACGCAGATAACGAATGACGAAGATCGAGCATGTGTAGTGTATTTCTATGAAATGATCAGAATGAAAAACTAAACTTTACATAATTATCCGAGAAACATGACTAAATAAAAATTACGATAGCTGTCCTGGAAGTATTGGAAATTTTCTGTACCGCGCGAAATGACTTACGTATAATATACAGATAACTATACATTAATATGATCTCCATTAACAGCTTATTCATGATTGCTTCTTTAATTATCTTTTATGATACGCTGAGCCCTTGTGAGTTAGTTCTATAAATTTATCTGACTTATAAATGAATACGCCGTAACATGGATATATTGGTATCTATGGCGGTAAGATATGCGGACTGGTACATTACGAGATGACGTATATAATTATTGCCGCCCGTTTTAATTTGTCTTCTTTTTTTTTTAAGATTGTTGGAACAGCTTTGTGGCCGCAGACCTTCGAAAAAGACGCGTCACTGAAAAGTAGGGTGAAAGAAAGTATACCGGCTAAAAGCTGTGTTATATCTACTATAAATGTACAGACTTATAAAGGAGTGCTTCAAAGTCTGCGAAAATTTTCTCTGCTGGCACAAATTATAATCTATAATTGCTTCTTTCCAGGCGAACAATTCGATTTTAATTAAAATCCGTCAAGTTGGAATTACCAGTTTTGTCATTTATCTTTCTTATTTTTTTCTTTTCCTTCATGTTCTCCCTTTCATCAATTACGATCGTCTTGTACGTGAAGGGTTCTTCGGATAATGAATTTATGTCATTGTCAAGAAGAAAAATAATGCACATGCACTTGCAGGCACGAGGCATCTTTTTTTTGTCGTTTTCAAATTTATTGTTTTCTTCTGTCTGCTGATCGATTTCTGTATACTTGATAGGCTTCGCATCTATAAATATAGATCCGAATGATCCGTAGGCCTGATGAAACTCTCTACATGGTATCCGTCGGCAGTGGTTATAGTATACTGTTCGAAAACTGCGCTTATACCATATCTATGTCATAAAATAGTAGAGAAAAAAACCGTTACAAGTAACATTAATAAAAAAAATACAAAATACAAGAAGAAAGAAATTGCAGATTCGAAGAAATCAGTGAAAGATTTTCCATCAAATAGAGATTAATATTTTCTCGAATGTAGAAAATTTTATGCACGTATAAATAATGCAATGATACGAACGGAGCTGTGCATGCGATATTTATATACCTGAAGTAATCACGATTGATAGATTAATTGAACAATTTAATAAATTCGTTAATTATAATTAATCTATCGACTACGCTATAATATGCAACATTTCAATACGATTCAATCTACTGAACAGTTGTTCAAGGCGGGTAGAGTATACGCGAGTTTGCTTCAATTGATTTCTTATTTATATATACCTTATAAAAAAGCAGACGACAGAGAAATTTACGCCGCAAATAAAAACTGAGGAAAAAAGAAAAGACCTAAATAGGTATATAGCTACCATAATACCCGATATCGTAATATTATGCCGCTAGGTGTAAACGCAGCATATTTTTCACAATGAAAATTTCAAAGAAGAATCGCTGCACCGTGTAGATTCCGCGTGTAGATAGGTACTGCGGATGCAATGTGTATAGGTACGGATAGATGGATGTTATACGCATGCACATGTATATATAGCTGTATGAAATTGCGGTTATTTACACCCTTGCTGCCGCCACCTCAATCATCGACGTCGCAACACGAGGATTTTTTTAATCCCCTGAGAGGGTTATTCTCACTCATTGCCTATACTAGAGAAATCCAGATATCGCAGCGTGTCGTTTTAATTTTCATCCAGGCAACCAACATTTTTTAATGCAAATTATTTTTAATAATTATTAATCACCACTGCACCAGATAAAATGTCTATGTATACATGCGTAATACATATGTGTGCATGTAAATATATGTACGTACTGCATATCGAATATGTGCGCACTTGTGCAGTTCGCGGTATTACCCGATGGGAATTGTTGATAAATCATTCATTTTAATGTATATATTATATATTTTATCATATCGAGAAGGTACGAAACTATCTATGGGAATATTATATATTCGAATAATTATTAACACGTCTGCTAGCTCCTTGGAGAACGTGTATTATGTTCAAATGATGAATAATGATAATTAATACTATTTAATTTAAATCCAAAATGTGTACGTATATCATCGCGATGTTTTTCCCGATTTTTTCCAACCCAAATCACACCACTGAAATAAATCTGGAATAATGCGTGGAAAAATTTTTAGCCAAACAAACAGAATATTTGCTAACTAATGATAAGCCTAAATTCAAAGATTCTCCTTCAGGGTGTTTCAAAATTCGAAGGATTCTCTTCAAAAATCGACCAGCAGTGGAATATCGATTTTCAGATATTTCATGCTCCCTATTCATGAATCAAAGTAAATAATCATAATTATCAGTTGAAAATTCGTATATCAACCTGGCCTGAAGTATGATCCTGTGCGCGTAAACTGGGGTGTCTTCTCTCCCCAGTAAAAATACAATATCCGCTGATTCCGTATCTTCCGATAATCGCGCCAAATCTTCAAGAAGTCTCGGTACACCCGCGAGTCCCGCTTCTCCCGAAACTCCCGCTGCTCCAGCAGCCGCTCCAACGGCTATGGTTCTGGTTCCCATCCCCTGAATAATAACAATAATCATTGTTGCGGTATTAAAATAAGTGGAGAAAATTCATATATATTATACTTGAAAAATTATATTATATTCATTATTTATTACGTGTATACAGTTATGCAATTAGCTTTCTCTCGAACTTCGATCAATTCTTCAGAATTATAATAAGGTTATACAGGGTCCTACGTATCCCTGATTAATTTGAATTTATCCTCAAACAAATTCATCATATTCAGGACATCTTAATTATTTTTTTACTCTCCAACGATCAGCTGTCGATTCCTCACAATAAATCGTGGATTTTCTCCTTTGTTATTCTCATTTCTCATTACTTGACCGAAACAATAATTGTTTGAAAAAGAAAAGAAGAAAAAAATGTCAGTAACGCACGTGTGGATCATTCTATCGTTGATTTCTTCGATGAATATTGTAATCGTGAATTGATAGCCTATATAATGAATAAATGAATGATTGAACGAAGGGTCGTGCAGTTTGACCGATGACAATGGGTATATGATATTATTCGCTCGCGATTGTTGGATTCAGAACTGCAAGCAGCAGCAGCAGCTGCGGTGAAACGAAAAATGAAATACCAATTAAAACGCAATCAGTGCTAATTGCGTAATTAATATTTGATTAGCGACAGGGATATGGAGAGACCAAACTATAGTCGAGATGTCGCTGATAAAATCCTATACATATATATGTGTATACTCACAATCAGATGCAGATCGTATTTCAATTAGTCCGTTTTTGTGTGGAATAGTTTATTTTGTTCTTTCTTTTGTCAAGTTAGTGTCATGAACGTAGCTGTCAATTGTTTCATGAAATTGACCTCCTCTCTAATAGCTAAATTGTAACTACTAAAAATTAATGACTATAATTGAATTCGTTAATTTGATTATTTTTTTTTTTATCAATCATCTACGTAATTATTCAAGTCTCACCTAGTGTACGAAAGAGAATTTTTGATTTTCTACCCGACTGTGCGGCTTATTGTCAAATTACAAACATAATAAGCACGTGTAGATTGTTGTTATTATTTTTATTACGGTAATTAAATCTTGAGGTAAACGTTATATCTGTTTCCGCGACAGCACTACACGTGTGTTTACACTTTACACACTCACTATATACATATATTATGAACACGGTAACTCGCGATGTTATTTATTATTGGTTCTGGCATTGGAATTCCATGTTTTAGCCGGCGATTTATTCGATCGATCGAGATCGATTTTTTGTAGAATCGGAACTGTATAATCTAGTGCAAAGTTCACTGTATTACCGTTGCACTAATTTATTGTGGTTTAAAATCTTAAAATAATAACTTAGATCGTTTACTATGAATTCAACATGCCGTGGTCGGATTTCTGAGGGCAAGCCGTACGTTGTACTCGTCGGAGAGTTCGACTAGTGGCAAGGAAAGGACCGGGGAATAAGGAGAGTGCTCCTCCTCTCGGGAGGGCCACTCAACGACGTTGCCACGTCCTCAGTCCTTGGACGAAAGGATAGAAATTTTTAGTAGAGGTATTTTGACTACATATAAAATATAATATCGCTATCAGCAGGTACAAAATTTGGAAACGATCAAGGTCGACGTATTTTACTCGCTGATAAAGCTGTCCCTACCGTGAATAGAGAATATCATTTTGTTTCTTTTGGTTACTTGAATTTGCGTAAAAATTATAATTCGTCAATATTTTACTAAGATCACTACAGCGACTCTTAATTGTTATTGATTTTAACATCGTGTTTCACAAGTAAATAGCTCCCAAATTTTTGCTTTTTTTCATTTTCTTTTATCTGGGCGTACATATATTTTGGTCCATCGAGCCTCTTTCAATATCACGCTTGGTTGGGTTCCCAGATTTGTCTATTCCTTGTATCGATCGAAGACAAATCTTTCTCGATCGGTAAAACGCCTCACCACGAAACTTTCACGATCTATGGATCGTCGATCGATGCACCTACTTCCAACCGGCTACCGATCGATGGTAAAAAGTAAACTCCTGGTGACCTTAGGAGTAAATAAGACTGATCGTTTCATTCATCGAATCTCTTGAACTCGACGGAGTATAAGGAATTTCTTGTATTATTTGTATTTCTTTAATTATGACGAGCCGAAGCAATCAATTACTAAAAATAAGGATACATCTTTACTTCCAATAATATAAGTCATTTCAACAATCGAACGTAATATATATCTCGAAAACCACCCTTATGTACGACCTTCTTTTCGAGCCTGAAAAATGCTAATTGCCGAGGGTGAATTGTTATTATACATCATACGCATTTCGATTCGGAAAAATATGAATCTCGGAAGAATAATTTTTTTTTCGTTCCTCATCATCTTTTTATTCCCAATCAGTTTAGGACCCCGGCCGTTTAGATGCGATTATATGTATATAATTTTCGTTTATTCAAGTTTTTCAATCTAATGAGATGGATTCGTATTTTTTGAGATTACGTATTCTTGTTCATCTCATTATTTCTTAGGAGATAATGGACAAATTAGGGTAATTATTTCTGTTTTTCTTTTATTTTTAAAACCTAATGAAAAATTACGAAGCATCTTAGATACCTATAGATACCACTCAACCGCAATCCGCAGTTTTCCAATCCTCTCACACACATTTGATAATAAATTTTTTTCCTCTCAATTTATCGACCCCGAAGGAGGTAAAAAAAGGGAAGAGTGAAAGATAACAGGATTCTTCGCTTGCAAAGTATTCGTGATGTGAAATCGATCATCCGACCGTTCTTTATTCACATCTGTTTCCAATTTCCTGAATAAATTTTTTTTTCCTTCTGATTTTCTCTTATATTTAAACTTTATTTATCACGGTATATATGTATAGTACGAGCACGCTGCTATGTGACGTGAAATAATACATAGGTAGGTATATGGCCTGCAGCGGCAAAGACGTATTTATGCAATGAGTATCGTATTACGTGTGAATTCATATTTACAAGGTGTTTGTATATAAGTATATTCATGTATACTTATGTACTTTTCACGCCTCGCTCAGTCCCGTAGACAATGCGGAACCACAAGCTCGGAAAAATACACCTGATAATTACTATTCGAGGAAAAAAGACTGCAGGGGAGGTTTATACTATGCGTTGAAAACATAATTATGCCTGCAGAACTTGATGTACATAGACACGTGTATATATATATACAATATACGTATATATGTATGAGGTACGAGCTGTTGCTACTGCTGCTATATGCAGCTATGCAGCCACCGAGCTTTTTTCCTAGGTGGGCATTGTACTTACTTGCGACTTCTGTTTCCTTCTTTTTCTTCGCCCGCTGCGCTGCTCCGTATATAACGGACTGTAACTGTTGCAGAGTTTCATTTTTATTTCATAAATATACTATTAATTATTATACCATAACTACACTTACTACTCTACATTATCATACTTCTGCTTTTTGAATCTTCCGATTCATAAAATGAAGTAACGCTAAATGGAAAAATTGTTTCATCGCACCGTATTTTCGACCATTATTTCATACGATAATTATGTACCCATATTAAATATATGATGAATTATATTATGAATTTCATAGAGTAGACTTAAAATCTTCAAATTGTTATGAAATTTCTTTTTCACTTCCCTACGCCCCAAGAATTTTAATTTCCTTTTTTTCTCTTTCTTTTTTTTTCACAATCTAACAATAAGGCGTGAGAAAAAGATCATTCGTTTGAACTTTATAAAATTTACAGGTAGTAGGCGTATACTGTCATTCGGCGACAAAAAAAAAATGAAAAACAAATCTGACAGCTGAAGTAGAACATTCGGAGGTAGGAGAAATGAGAAAATGAAGAATTGTATTCACATCATACACTTTGCCCTAGACGAAGATCGAATTCGAATAGCTGAGCTGCAGATCATTTTTGATCGGTATTATATGAAATGCATAAAATTTCTCTTCTGTCGTGCATTTCACCGCGTTTCTGATCAGGAGGGTCTGTCAAGTGACGTCATATTATTCAGATATGGAACGAAACTTTACGAAGATAGCTGTCGGAGAGAAGGGAATGGAAATTGCTTGGAGGGTGGAACGTGGTGAAGTTAGCGGATAAAACTGTCGAGATATATTATATTATGGTATATCTGTGAAGGGGTTTTACCCATTATGACGCGATATTCGTTTGTTCGTTCCGTCTTAAGCTGAAATTCGTGTTTGATTTCTGTATGGTATAGGTCCATTAGGAATGAAATATCAAAACCTTATTTATATATAACGTACTAATGGATTTTCGCCTGCGTTGGACACCTACTTGTATTATATATATTATATTTGTCGGGGTTTTCAAGAACGTAAACTCGACCCCAAATTCACCACCAATTCTATTATTCTGAACGAACGTCGTCGACGGTTCGCTTTTTCCCGAAAACACCGCACAAAACCACGAAGCAAACCGCGGCCTATACGTCCTACGTTATACCAACGTTTCCGCACTGCTTCTGACAGCCTATACAATTCTGAAATGCAGCTTTGTCCGGTTCGTATAACGTACATCTTTGAGTGCGTTCTTTTTTTACTTTTTTTTATTCCTTTTTTTTTTTACTTATTTCTGTACGATTCAGCAGAAGAACAATATTCGTGCGAGAAAAATAAAAATCCGAAAACTTAAATACCTGTTGAAAGTTACCTCAATAATTTTTCAAAAATTGATATATCATCGCGTAATAAAAAAATTCACGTTCACTCAAATCACTAGGAAAAGTTGAAATATTACCGACGGTAGGGGGTGCAAGGGGAGGGGGGCGTATCAGGAGGGTGAAAATCTAGCGGATGAGAAGAAAATCTTTGGCAGAAAAGAAACCGGGGCGACGCAGGAGTGCCGTGAAGTTAAACGAAGCGAAAACTGCTTCGAGATTGAAGCGCCGCATTTTTAACGTCAAGCCACCACAGCATCCTCCTCATATTTCCTGCTTTCTCCCGAACCCTACAGCCTCTCGAAGAAAATCCCTCGGTGAAGACTCGTGTATATGCTACGCGTACATCTTTTATATTTTTACATTCGCCGGGACCACAGCTGTGTGCACTGGCTGTAGATCTTCTTCACGTTTCTTCGACAATTTATCCAAAGAAATTTTGGACATTTTGTCGACAAAAGTAACGAACCGTCCCCCCCCCCCCCCTCCTTGCACCCCAGAAAAAGAATTAATACCAAAAAAAATCAAGGGGAAGGAAGGTGTATTAATTATACGAGAAATTTGATGATGAATCATTCGAGTTTTGTTAAATTTTCAGTATATCGGTTGGGTTATTGTTTCGAGTTTTTTTCAATTTTTTTTTCTCTCGTTCTTATTTTATTTTATTTTTTTTTTAACATCAGCAGCAGCAGCAGCAGCAGCAGCGTTGCGCTTTTCTTCGATATATTCCGTCTGTATTTATATGAAACACGGAAACAATTTTTATATATTACTTTATACGTCACATCAGAAGGGTGTTGCCTGGACAGCACAATTAGCAAGGTTTGCAATTAGTAACAACGGTTATTGTTGCGAAAACTTATATGGAATAAATAACAAACCGAGAGATATATATACGCACACTGCAGCAGTCACACAATTCATGCGATAGATGTAAAGGTGATTTTGTGTGTAACAAATTCATATATGTACGTATATACATATATATATATGCGTATAATTTTCTGTGGATGAAAAGATTCTTTGCTAAAGCCAATGGTACGAGTACAGTCGCGAAACTCACTCACCTGTATTTTGTTTGTTTGTTTTTTTCTTCTTTCTGTTTCAACCCACCGAGTCGTTTTGTTCTTGTATGTATAGACTGTGATTCCGTTCCTGTTTCCGTCGAAACGTGTATAGGTACGTACATAGGATATTATGTATGTAATAAACATGTATGTATACGTACCTATATATGTACCGTAGCATAGTAGGTATGTTTATCATTTTGTGTAATTTCCCTCTATTCGTTTTTATTCGCACGAAAAATAATGCTGTCTAAATGAGAGTGGTGTAGCGGGGCGAGCAGGTAGGCATGCCGATGTCATAGAGACCATTGAAAAAAATAATCTGAGCTTGATATATTCGAGGGAGTTATGCTTATGATATGCTATCATTTGTATGAGAAAAAACACAGACACACATGCACACAAGTATTAATATAATCCAGTGAAATTGGCATTGGAACTATCGCGAAATCCTGAAGTTTCTTCCTATTATAAATTATAACCGTCATTATAGTCTACAATTATATTAGATACTATAATGCAAGATCTTTTCCTCAACGTTCGTAAGTACGATAACTAACGTATGTTACCGAAGTTACGATTTATTCTATAAATTAGAACTGCTTTCAAAAAGTGCCAAAACGGTTTTATTCATTCTTCGTGCTCATCAAGATTTCGGTGACCCATCTTTTGTTTTTTTATCGGATCTGAAGTTTTCTTAAGACGTGCCATCTTTTTTTTTTTCCTAAACAATCGATTGATCTTCTAGTTATATGAACATACTAAAAATTTCGTCGAGTTTAACCTGATTTTGAAATTTTTAAAGAATGTTTTCGCCTATGTTTTATTCAAGATGTAAGTAAAAAAAAAGAAAAAAGAAAAGAAAAGATTTAAAGTAAATGAATACGGAGAGGAAATTATAATGGTCGTTTTTTCAACTTTCCAAGTCACGGGTAGAGTTTAGACAAAGTTGTGAAAATGTAGACGGTAGCAATTTAGCAAGGTGTTAAAACCCCTCGCGGACGTTTTCTATGCTGACAATAATTATCACGGAGTGATCACTTAACGGGAAAGGCTCGAGTGTGCTGTCGCCTCCCATGAATATTACATAACTATAAGCGTGTTACAAATTGATGCATTAAGATATTACATCACTCCGTGCAGCACAGTTCGCAAGCTCGCTATATTATGTATAACGCCATACATATGTGTCTGTGTAAATATATGTATTATATAACGTTCGCTCAACGTTTAGAATATATATCACACGCATCGAATAAACCACCCCTTATAGGTATATAGGACGATCTCCACCCCATTTCAAACGCTCACAATCACCGTCATCATCGTCACCAACGCCGCTGCATTGCAGCACCCGTGCAGTTACCACCTGCAGTGCTACTAAACTGTACGTGAATACAACAATAGGTACATTCATTGTTAAATAACCTGCACAGAATTCGTTACGCCAGCCGTTCAATCGAGTTATAATTGCTTTAAGTATACGCGATCAATGGTGTTACACGTTGAAGTGATGCTGTCTTTGCGAGTCTTTGATCGACTGGAATTTTTAACGTACAACAGTTTTTCTGGGACCAATTTATACGTACGTAGCAAGCGATCCACACTTTTTTTACTCACAATATGTGAAATCACGTAAAAAAATCCAATGAAGATTTGGCAGAACTGATTTAAAAATTCACATTAATTCTTATCTTACCGAAGTTTTAGTTAAACATGTGATGTGATCTATTCATAAATCTGTTCGATGCGGATCTTTATACCCTTATGGCATCGGAGCCATTTTTTATTTTGAATCTGTGTAAATCAATTGAAAAATCAGACCACTTAGCGGAGTGCACTGCAGTCCATATAGCTAATATCAGTTTGACAAGTTGTCAGGACGCCCTGCATACATGACATGTTTGTTAACGGAGATATCGCGTGTCTTACACATGTTACTCTAGTAATCTAAGTCAAATACGCAGCTGCTGCTGTTGCTGTTCCTCTTTTTAATATAACCACTTAACGCATCCAGAGAAGATCCTCATACCTGATTTATCACACCCAAATACAGGGATCAAATTTATTGTACATCAAGTTTCAACGACGACTCATGATGAGCCATGCCGATTGAAATTATTTATTAGCGAGTTCATTTGTGCACATTGATATGAATTATTCTCTTTAGTCACACCGCGACACGAATGAAAATCACAATACGTGAGATTTCACGATTTTGATTTATTTATCTCTCAATTCATCTATTTGACGATTTTTTCTTCTTCTTGTATTATTGTTACGTTGAGAGGAAATGAAAGGTGAAGATGCGAAGAGCAATAGTATATATATATATATATATGTATACATATACTACGCGAGGGAAATCGGATAAGAAAAAAAGAAAGAAATAAATAAAAAGAAAATAATATCGGAAATTGAGAACTGCTGTTGGAACTATAACGTGTATGTAGTACATATAGTGGGGTAACACGTGAATCGGTCGCTTATCTAAAACTGTCACTCAAACCACGATTGCCAGATTGAATCTTAGTCCATTTTCATCGAGTATATCGGCACAAGTACGGATATACAGTAAAGATATCGAGTTATTTTATTATATATTGGTTATGAAATTGTACAAAGTTTACTCATGAAATATCCAAGCATATATTGATATCTCGCGGTTCGACCTGTACCTAATACATTGTAAGAAAAAATAAATGATCCTTTGCAAAGACCGAAAAAATTCGAATACTTTTTTTTCTTCTAAATAGTTAGGTCAGGTAGACAAATAAAATATCGCGTGTATAACATAGTATTCTAAAATATTAACATCCCTTTTTTTCGTTAGTTTTTCATTTCTAGTTCATCGATTAAATCTGCAATACGTGACATTTATGTATCTGAAGCAAATGATATTCTTGCAAAACGTCATTTACTACAGGCTAATTTTTTTTTCTCCAGCCTTTGACCATCAAAAATTTGTTCCTTTTTTTTCACTTAGTTCTTTTGTTATTAAAAAAGGACTTCAAACGCCTCGACGAAACTTAGTACAATAGTTTAAATTCATAATGTATGCTCTTGGCTCCAAGCTTTTTTTTTCTTCATTTGTGTCTCTCTTTTTTAAGATTTTTTTTCCTTTATATGCGGCAGCAGAAACGTTCAAAGGTGCTTGCCTTTGTTCCGGCCCTACACGATTATATTTACCTGGCCCACGCCCCGGCTGCACACCCATATAAGGTACACGTAACACATATATGTATACATGCGTTTTGTACGCGTGTAAATATGGAAGTGAAAAGTTCTATACGTCTGACTTAAATGCGAGGAAAATCTCTTTGGAAACAAAAAACTGTCCTTGGATTCTTGGTATGATTTTCTGATATTAAGTTTTCTTGCATATATGCATGCATGCATCGGGATATGCACATTGCATGTGTACGACGGTATGTATTTGAAGCGAAACGTGCGTATTTCCTGAGGGAGTTATAGGGATGGACAATGTGAATCTGGCGTCCCTCTAGGTAGAGCGGCTAGCGCGCGGTGAACCAATCAAATGGTTCCCGACTGACGCCTCCGAGTATCCCTAGGGCGATATCCAGATTGGACCAACACCCCTCCGTTATTCTCGTTCTTTCTCTATCTCACCCTCTCTCTTTCTCTTCAACTACGCGATGTACAATGTTGATGTGTGTTTAGTGGTCCATGATTGTCTCTACTCCCTCGCACTGTATATTAGATGCAATGTGTATTCTGCAATGATTACCGTCACCTCCAGTCCTATCTAGTTATTTTCACACATCATTCGGTTCTATGCATTAAATGAACTTCGTGTCACGATTTATTTCGTAAGCCACGCATCGGTATCCCTCATAATATCCCCGGAATTTATTTCATCTTATCAGAGATCTGAAAAGTATCGAGTCAGATTTTTACACACCCAATCATTCGAAGTACGGAGCAATGGTTATGTTGTCCAGATTTCATCAAGATATGACCTCGATGGAAGACAATTTTTTTTCGTGCATCTAAAATAATTTTAATTACACACTGAAGTGGGACAATTGAAGCAGCTGAATTAATTACCTATCTAAAATTAATGTTTCAGAGAAGTGAGAAGAAGAAAAAAACCTGAAATCAAACACCAAACCAAAACCGAAATCGAAATCAGTTGATGATTAGACAAGCGTAATTACACCGCAGCATTATTTTGAGTGGATAGTATACAAAGAGTGAGTTAATTGATTACCTCGACGTGTCGTATGCAGAAACTGATGCAGCACTCTCAATCTCCCTATTTATATCAATAGCGGTACTGTAGGTACGAGAGTACGAAGTTCCACACGTAGGTGGTACGGACGTGTAATTGTAGGTACAATACATACGATCGGTTCATTGTTTCTCTTGAATAGATCACCCCATGCCGCAGCGTACATAGCGAAACGAAATGGGTCGACACCGAGATCCGAAAATCCAACCCCTGAAATGAACCACCTCCGGGCGATAATACCCCCGACGAATAAAGGGACTTATACACGTGGAGAAGGGCAGTCCGATGCTATTTGAATAGCCAAAAATTTTCTTACTCCAACTCAGAGATTCTCCTATGAGGACCTACCGCGGGATAGGACGGTATAGATATTCACACCTATATTTTGTGTAATTGCTTTGATTCGGTCACCTAATGAAATACCTAACCCAATCGCGTCGGGCACTTGTTCACGCGTACGCAGGAAAATACGTGCGTATACATGTATACATATATGTATGTACCACTTTATCATACATGTATATTATATATACATATGTACATTACATGGATATAGAAAGAGAAAGAGAAATAATTTTCCTCCCTTCACGTCCCAGCTCTCCAGTTGGAATGAAAGCATGTATATACGACCTTTAATAACAATCCGGATGTCAACCAATCAGAGGGCGCGTGTGATTGGCGGATAATTGCTTCCCATACCGTCTACTAATTATTGGGGCGTAGTTCTGCGGTTCTTCGAATTGTTCCTCAAATCATGCTACGCAGGTATCCATAGATATACCGCATGGGTGCTGAAAATCGCGTTAGAGAAGTCAAATTGAATTAGTTTTCAACGTTCACATATGGTGATGATTTTTCCACCACTGATTATTGCCGCTGTCGTCGCTATTTTGATTTTGATTTTTCATTTTTATCGTTCCTCTCATCGATAGATGATTAAATTTTTGAAAATCGTTTTCGAAACAGGTTCCTTTTTTAACTTGTATAGTTGCACGTCAGGTACATGTACCTTTGCAGATTCCGGTATATGATTTTTGTTCTTCGCTTTCATTCCTTTTTCCATATTACTATATTTTTAACCGAGGAGGGGAAAGGTGAAGAATTACTCTCGGGATGGATATTACTTTTGGACTGAATGATTCAAGAAGAAGCCTATACACACCACCTTTTATACGGATTCTTTTTTTTGCGCTAGATTCGTTCTTTCCGTTTTTGTCTTTTTCTCATTCCTTAGCTACCGTTATCTTCATTCCTTCCTTCCCTCCTTTCTTTCTTTCTATCTTTCTCTCTTCCTTCCTTCCTTCGTTTCATTCTTTCTTTCTTTCATATTTTGGACTCGTATTTCTTAAGCCGCGTACACACTTGAGCATATTGTTGCGCGCACGAACGGTTTGCGAGTATGAATGCTCATATGTGGACGTACTTTTTGTTCTTGCGCACACGTCCCAACACGCACGACAAATTCTTCGCTGGTCGGTCCATCGAAGGATTTTCGTGCGAAACAGTGCTCAGTCTGGACGACATCTCGCTATTACATGGCGCGTGATGGACACCACGAACAACTCGAGCGCGATTCGCCGCGCACGAACACAGACGTTCGTTGAGCAAAAGTAAATACACGCACGAACGTACGTGCGCGCAAATACGCTCAAGTGTGTACGCGGCTTTACATTTACGCGGAGCTATAGCGTCTTACCGCGCTCCGAATAGTAAGATTACGAGGGGTTGATAGAAGTGGGGGAGGATATGGTACGACATTTATTCCCGAGTCTCATCCGGGAAATGAAACCAACCCCCGTATATAACCGGCGTTGTCATATACGTATAGGCACTTCCTATTTCTTGCAGCGCATCTCAACGATATCGTGGTAGAGTTGAAATAAAAAAGATTGTTTTTTTTTTTTCAAGTTTATCTACACGTGGTACGTTTGCATTTACCGCATTCCACTGAATTTTGGTTTTATCGGTCATCCGTGAAAAATGATTAAAAAAATTCGTCAACTTCGGAGGACGATAGATAGTTGATGTCAGAAATTATATGTAGGATTTTTGAGAATTGATGCTTATGATGGAACGGAAAAACAGAGAAGTCGCAGGTTGAGTTTCTCATACCATTGACATCGCCACCCCGCATACGCGTATTATGACAGTGCACTCCTGGCATATAACGTATTGACAGAGTATCGCTACCCCTGCAGTTGTATTTGTTCGATGTGTCAGAGAACACAGGAACACGTGGCGTTTCCGAATCCCTGAAGTTTGATACGGTCGAGATGAAAAACTGCGGTATGTGATACGTGTATAATAATCATTCGATATCTAGAAATGTATGTAGAAACAGCTCGGTGCTCTTTGGTTGTAAAATCTAGACCCATAAGTGCAAGAAAATATTAAGTCTTCGAAGTCTTGAGAACATTCAATTTCCGAATTTGAACATGAATAGATAGTATGAAGTGCCAACTCTTGAACCAAAAGAAATCCCGAACAAAAAATCGCTGAAGAGTCGCATGAATTGCTTCATGAAGTTCGGTCCAAAATGTCCAGTTTAAAAAGCTCGAATGAATTTCGTAAGCGATCAAGCGCCTGATGTTGCAGATCAAATGCAATTCACTATGTAATATGCAATTCAATATGTAACTACAGTTAACCATTTTTCCGTTATATTCGTGTTTCTGAAGACCCGAGTAAGCTGCAGCACGTTGGTGAAACTGCAGGCCAATCGAAATTACGAAAAAGGGGACTAAAATTTTCAGACTTTTATCTCAAGATCGCGCTGCTTTACTCTTTTAATGTTGGATCGTATTATATCTATACATCCCTGTAAAAGTAATCCGTTGAGTTCCATGAAAATTAAGTGAAGTTTTATAAAGACGTTGATCCCCCTATTTTAAGTCGCTTTGAAGATGAATGTGAAGAAGAAGAAGAAGAAAAAGCAGATTCAGACTCAGGAAAATTTTCCGTCGAAGGATGAAAATATAACTTTGATATCGTTATACGACTACGTGATATACGCGGTATGGTAAGCTGTTCTTCCTCGTTTAACGCTTTTGCGATTTCCAGTAATGTAAAATTAATTTTTTTTTTTATTCTCATTTTCCACCCTTTATATGAAATATCAACTGCGTTTACAGAAAAAAAAATTCTAGTGGATGAAAAGGTACGTACAAAATTCTGAAATCCATGTCGCGGAAACTTAGCTATATATACAAGTTCCGTATATGTATGGAGGTACATACGTCCTTAATAAATTCTTCTTTCGTCGCAACTTCTGAAACCTACAGGCACACAGCTGGCACAGGTATACGATAGCTTACTTGAACCTTCTTATTCGGGTTAGAATTCCCACAAAATTGATCGATGATATTTAAATTTTGAAGATAATTTGAAAAATATCCTGTAACTGCTCACACATACCACATACCCCACGTACTTTGAAAGAGTGGAACTAATTTAGATCGGACCATTTTTTTTTGTCCCCAATTTTTGTCTGCAGTGAGAGAAACAAGTAAATAGCTGTTTCCGCTTTTGTTATATAAAATTGAGCGATTTGTGTTTGATAACTAATTTGAAAAAATACATACGAGCGTCTTACGAGGTGGGATATCTCGGGTCAAGTTGTTGGATCCCGAGAGTACAGAAAATATCAAATGACCAATCCAGACGGCGAAGAATGGCAGCGTCTCACTTTTTCAATGAACAAAAACAATCGGAGGAATTAATGATTAAAGATGAATCAATTAAATCTCAGGTACGTCAAGCGAATAGATATATAATGTACGAGATGGCGGAAGACGACGAAATGTGGCGCGCGTGTTATAACCCGTGTAAATAGGTGTAAAGTTTATCAAATTAAGTCGCGACGCTGGTATGCATAAGTTTGTTCGCATACACGTAGACGTAGGTTAGCAGTTAGCGTATTCGTCGTCTCGGCTCGACGTTCTACTACCAACATTTGAGCTTGCAGCAGGAGGGCGTCGCGTCGTACATACGTTAAGTTAGCTGCGGGAGGAGGTTTTATCGTTTTAAAATCGGCCACCAACTGGAACGAGTATAACCACATCTTTGCACAGCAACAACTTGGAAAAGAAATTAATTTATTAACGAAGCTGCGGGCACCACATAGTCGCTTCGCTTTGATAGCAGCTTATACTTTTGCCCGCTGCTGCTGCCGTTCCATGTTAACGTTAGCTGCAGAAACGGTGCAGATGCAGAATTTCAGCTGTGCAGAGACTTCGCTGCTACTGCCGCGACATAGCACGTATACGTATGTACCTACCTACCCGGTAGAACGCCGGTATATACCGCCGGTATATACCGTAATTTTTAATTACTAAAAAGAGTCGCCTGCCCCGCTTTCTCCTCTCGTATTCACAATTTTGCTTATTGCCAACGTACGAAGTACACCGCCGCACATCGTGCCTGAACATATCCATATATACACGTATCTACACATAAAATACGCGCGTACATAAGACTTATGTATAACACATCCATGTAGATACGCAGTATATGACGGCTGCGCCAAAGTCTACTATGCCGGAATTCCAAGCTGTTAGAAAACACGGTATAAGCTGCGTAAAGTGAATGACATTTTTCCAAGAGCTTCTGTTTGACTCGTTCATGTTGTTCTTTCTACGATTTCTTTACTTTTTGCAACCCCCCTTGCCGCTCCCTTTCCCCTATTTTTATCCATTTATTTCTCCGACATTTTACACTACCGCGTCACAGGGTGATGGAGCTTTTTCTTTTTTATGCGTGCATCTACCTGTTTTCTTTTATGTAATAACACGTGACTTGTTACACGATTTCAACTAGTCGCGTGAATGAAAAAAAAACATTTTATAAATAAATAAATTATCTAAGGTTATATCCAACGGTGTTGAAAAAAATTGAAAAAATTGGAGACTGAAAAATTAATGATATTGCCAAGTAATCACATGCATATATATGTATACTGTATAGGTATATATACCTCTACAGCACGTATTACATATCATACGTATATTTCGATACGAATCAATAGAACGTATATACTGGCAAAAATCGCGTGTACGTACGCACAATTATCGAAACTGTAGTAAAAATAAAAACACAAAACACAAAACAAAACAAAAAAAAAGCACCTTAAAAAAAGAAACCAAACATAAACCATCATGGTGATTGTAATATAGAAGAAAAGCAAAAAAGAAATGAATGAAAAAAATACTTTGAAGGAAAATCGTCTGAGTACCCGTAACGCACAGCGATTGTTGTATGGCTATAATTGTTGGGGAGCGTTGCGTAGACGCAGAATAATATACGCTGAATGTTACTAGGTACATATTATGCATATTCACGTATACACGCATTTTATTGGGGGAACTGATCGAAATTCTTTGTTAATTTTCTGTTTTTTATTCTTCTCTTTTTCGGGTGCAAAACTTTTGAATCTGAAGTATATAGGGACCGTATAACCTGCGTACATGCACCTACGTTATACCTATTTCAATAGGGATAAGTTATCGTTCAGTTTTTGTTCTTTCATTTCGATTGTTTTTTGGCGGTTTATTCCCCCCATTTCTGGCGTAAAATTCCGAACAATAGACAATGATCATTTGTCATTTCCAAAGTAACGGAATTATAGCAATGTGATAAACAAAAGAGGAAAGAAATGTAAGACAAATTGTAAGCATTGCGTGTGTATCAATCGATATCTACGAATACTTCATGGGGGTTTTTTCTTCTTTCGATAGTTTTTTTTTTTTTTTTTTTTTTTTTTTTTTTAATAAATAACTATAGTGAGATATTTGTAACTTATGCGGCATAATTTTTACTTCATGTAAATCCGAATTATACACCTGTAAGAATATCACGCCGGTTTTTCTAGAGCAATAATAATCGTATTTTATTAATTAATAACAAAACGCGAGCCAATTAAAATGCTCGGAGGTAATAAAATGCATATATATGTATTCAATATGTATGTGCACATGCAACGTCTTGCGACGATCGATAGCGACGCTATTTGAAATCGATTAATGCGAGATTGCCCAGTGCAGCTACAGTATAACTGCAGTTCAGTTATTGGGTCGACATATATTGCAGAATGATTCGATAATATTTTTCGATTCCAATTCTCATTTCGTACTCAACGATTTTATGTAACCATCTGCGAATAAGGTGAAAAGGAAAACTTTCCAATCTAGAAAATCTGTGGTAGCTACGGTTCACTTCACATTTGGATTGTAATTCGATATCGTAATCGCTTAAGATCGCCTCGATTGTCGTACTTTCGCATCGTAAAATCCATTCTCTCTCTCGGTTTTATTCAACATTTTGAGAAGAGAGAGAGAGAGAGAGAGAGAGAGAAACGAAAAAGCAAAAAAAAATTAAAATTAAAGAAAAATCCAGCATATTGACCATTCTCTTCCGAGTAGAGCTCGAAACCCCTACCCCCTACCCCCAAGTCCCTGCAACTACCTCTTATAATTTAATCCCATTTTCTTTTCTCGTTAATTGCTCTCTACCGGCTGCAGAGTTCGCGCGCTCAATTAGTTTTAACAAAGGTGTATAAGAGAAAAGAGAGAAAAAAAGGAACGAAATATGTATACACGAAATATGTATACAAGTACGAAGGTGTGTTACGTGTGCGTCAAATGTATGCTATATAAAACGAATAAAATCGATCAATTGATAAGGTTCGCGCAATTTCCCGAGTATAACGGACCGAGGGAAAAGGGTTAATTTCGTCTATCTTGACTCAAATAAGAAATTACATAACACGATCCTTAATGGTAAACGGTGATTAGATGGTATATACATATACGCTATACATGTAACGCACAACGAACCTAGACACACTTACGTATACTTTATTACCGTTACTAAATATCAATTAGGGGTGGTTTACTTTTATTGCCCGATAAAATTTTACCCTTCGGCGTGTTTACCAAGCCCTGTGACCGCGATGTATGCGCGTTGTTTGTACGTATGAATGCTGTATAAAAATTAATGTGCATATTCACAACAGAAAATATAACGTATATATTGTTTTTCTGTAATGTAAATTCTTTCGATTGCTATTTTTTGTTTTCTCTTCACAACAACATTCGATGTTTGCAGGGTTTTGAGGGATGAAAAATTGAACGAATAAATAAAAATAGAAGTAAAAGTAATCCTCGTGCGCCCAGGTTTTATTTTTTCTTTATTTTTGACGTTTAAGCTAGTGCAGAGCTCATAATATATCCAAGCATATTTCTGAGCTCGGATGGTGTTTATCCAATTTATACCATGTAGATATGGTGAGTTTCGTAGTTATATACACTGTGTCCGAAATGACACATTGGATAGAAGTGGCAGCTCGCAAGCCAGATCCACACTGGGGTACTGCGAGTATATACCTTTTACTGTTGTGAGTGGTATACGACCCATAAGATCTATGTGCACGAGAACTCTTGATAGCTTTATGGCTTTAGTTACAATAATACAACGCACCCAAAAACCGGATTGACTAATCACCCTATCCCACTGAAGTTTATTGTAACAACTATCGTGTATGTATAAAGTTACTCCTTGATGTACACAATAATCACACCTGCCTGTACGGTGCGGTGGCAGAACAGAGAAAGAAAGAAAAACAAAAAATCAAAGAAAATAATAAAGAAAACTTTTGTACACACCCGCTCATATTTTATGGCTGTGTACGATGCAAGGCAACTTTCGAATTTCGGTGATTATGAATTCACACAAACATAGGAGCCAGAGTTGGCGCAGAGACATTTTCATATTAGCGAAGGAAAACGTAGAATAAGGGAAAAAGCATGAAGTTTAAAACAAAAAAATTTATCCAAAGAAATCATGTGGGTATGTAATGGCAATGGATGTAACAGGAATGCATTCGTACTGTGTTGTATATATAGGTATATAGGTACAATAGCCACGCAGTTTCGGTGTCCATGGGTGTTGCCATGACACCATCATGGGGCCGACGACGCCCCTCTCTGTGCCGGAAAATTCACCCCCGTGTTATAGTATAGTTCAAATTCTATTCCTTTGCCCACATAGGTATACACACGTCTGTAAGCTACAAAAGCTATACTGCTATACGTATATGGTTCTGCTGCTCAAGAAGAACAAGAATTCCCCTCAATGAGTTGCGAAAGAGCCGTAAAATTACATCACTATGTTATATATATGTATGTGGCTGTAAAAGTAGATGATCGTTTCGGAATTACGAACTCGAGGGTTTAGATTTTTTGTTAATTTTCTTTTTTCACTTCTTCAATGTGTATACATATTTTCATCGTGGTTTAGTTCTGTTTTTTTTTCTGCTTCGATTTTGAGTGGAAATATGAGTACTATGGGGAAATTTTATTTACTACATGATGTGGCTGAGAAATGGCGTTATAAATAATTTACATGCATGTCCACGTACGTACACGCCGTGAAGGCTTTTCGCTATTCGTGTGGCTGGAAATAAGAGCTCCTCGAAATTTGCTGGCGACGTTGAACTCGCGGAAACGTTATAAAAGAGAGAGGGAAAGATAGAGAAAAAAGGAAGTCGAAGCGGTAGACCGGACGTCTGCACTTGGAAAAACGCCAATCCCCATAAAGGCACGAATATCTAGCCTCGTAAAAGATACGACTCGGAAATTATAAGGATCGATAAATGATAAAAAGGCCAACAACCCCTAGAAAAGATCGCGATTTCAAATCATCTCAAACTCTCCGCGTACATACACATCTTATCTCAATTCACTTCGCTCGAACGTTATATCCTCTCTTATGATTAACTTTTTTCACCAACCACTGCGTGATTCATAAGTGAATTCGAACGTAAGGGAAAAAAAGAAATTGAATGGAAGGCACGAAAATTCTCGTTAAAAAAATTTCAACAATCTGAGTCCTACCTCCAATCATTTCGCGCGATTAATTCATTTATCTATACCGTAAAAATTTGCGAGCATGATAAAACAATCGAAAAGTGAAATGGAATATTTTATTGCGGGTGAAATGATGCGAAGGTGAAAATTGGATGAAAAGAAATAGAGGAAGAAAGAGAATAAAAATTGAAATTGAAGGAGAAAAACTATGAGGGTGTGAAGGGAGGTAAATTTCCCATTACTTTGATACCTTCAGCGACTTTCGGATATACCTACCAATGCGTCTGGAACCCTTCTGATCTCTCCCCAGTAGCTAAAATATACCCCACGCGCGCATGTGCAGGAGGGTTTATCGATTTCTATATTTTCAAGTAACGACGCTGGGCGTCGTTGACGTCGGATCTATGTGCATGCACCCCAAAACACTTTCCCGTATTGTTGCAACCGCCGGCTCTTTCAAGGTTAACCCATATTTCCTGGTTATATATGGTTAATATACGTGTATCAATTATGATTTTACATCGTTATCAAAGTTATTAAATATATTCATTAAACAACAATTTTCTTATTCCTATAATATCAATCTCCGTTATTAATGCGTTAGAAGAGAAAGGAAGAAAGAAAAAACAACTAAGTAATCAAAGAAAGAATCGAAATAATAAGTAAAGGAAAAAACAACAATAAAAAATGTATAGTGACTAAATACTGAATGTGTGAAAAATTGTAAAATATTATATATATGTTTTTGCATAAACAGTGTTATAGAAAACCATATACATCACGTATCATAGAATCTTACAACGATAATTACACTCCGCTACTTCATTTATTATAGGTAAGTCAATTTTCAAGTTATACTTTACATCGATTCGTGTTTTTTCACTCAAAAGTATTTTATAATTTGAAAGAAATAGATTTACAATATTAAATAACTATTGTCCACGATTTAAAAACTCATCAAATTTCTTCAAACAACTGGAAACGTTCTTAAATAATATACTAGTTTTGAAAAACGAATCAATCTTAAAATTCTCGAAATTCTGATTTCCCGTATTGTTTCGTTGTTGTGTACACTAATTAATTAATTGAAAAAAAAAAATGATGAGGATTAATAAAGAAATACTCCAGACAAAAGCCGAAGCGAAGCAAAAGCTTGATTGATGATGCTTTCAAAACGCGCCCGATCATTGATATAACCACATTTTCAACCTGCAGCCTCGCGACCGGTATAATCTCGGGCATAACCTCACTTATAATTAGTTGGGGGGAGGGGGTGAGTTTTAGATTTCCTCAAAGGGCTGCTGTAATTAGCGTTTCTCGATATACTACATTAGATTGTTGGTAAGCTAATTGCTCAGCCCTTCGTCCCAAAGGATAATTAGCCTAAACTTCAATTCGAGGTACCATAATCATAGACAAATCCGCATGCAGTGCTTTTGCTTTTGGTTCAGGTTGAGGTCCTTGAACTCACGAAACTTCGAATAGTAGATTAACCTAATCGAAAATCAATATAACCCATATTAAGTAACACACCAATACTTAATGTACGTGCATTCCATGTATGTGTTATAAATTTAAATCACACGGAAATTTTATAATCCAGTGCGTTGCGGTTTGATTATACCAGATAAATGTATAGGTATGTGTAATATGACGTTCTTTACGTTTAAAAAAAAAAAGAAGCAACTCGGCAAAGCCGTCAGTTTAATGTTCTACTAAATATATAAAGTTCATATGTTTATTTTTACCACATTGCTATTTATTTTTTCTTTTTTTAATCGTGCTTTAATGTACTGAAATTTTCGCAAACATCTGAGAAAAAGTAGAAATAAAGAAAAAATGAAAAGCTCAGCTCAGCTCAGCACAGCTTAGCAGCAGCAGCAAAGGCTTAAACAATTGGTAGGCATGAAGCAATTTAAATTAACGTGGGGTAGTGCCTACCCACCTTGTACCATGAAACGTAAACTTAAACTATACTAGTATACATATCTTGACGTTACACCAACCTACCTACCTACCTACCTACCTACCTACCTACCTACCTACCTACCTACCTAGCTACCTTCCTACCTACGTTATACCCATATATTATACCCGTAGAGCAGACAGAGAGCTGGCCGTCGCAATTACCACGCGGGGTAAAACGTAGGTGTAGCATGCTGCAGAAGGTTGGTTATATACAGACATAGTATAGTACGTACCGAGGTGGTCCCGAGGTACCTAAACCAAAACCAAAACCTCCAACCCCTCTTCGTAACCCTCTACTACCCTCAAACGTATACTATATGTATATATATTATACGTACGAAGCTCCGCCGCCGCGCCGCCGCGCCGATGCACCGCCCAACACCCTTCAGGTTTTGGCTGATTCAAATTTGCCATGCAAATTAAGAACTGCCCTGCAGCGGGGTACGTGTAAGGCTAGTTTTAACGCTGCCGCTGCTACTGCTGCAGATGCTGCAGCAAAAATTCACGCTTCACAAATGAAATAAGGTGTGATAAATTTAAAAAAAAAAGTAAGAGAAAACCAACTTCAATATCACATTTCCTTTGATTATTCTTGAGTTTTGAACGATCGGGCATAGAACATGTAGGGATGATTTTTTTTAGCTATGGAATACTTCATTCTCTCTTCGATAGTTCATTGTATGCAAGATTGGAAAAGATAAGTAAGTGAAAGGTGGGTGTCTTTGATCGAAGGAGAATTTTTTCGTCGAACGGGTAGTTCCATACGCATTGGAAACACTTCATACAGTTACCGTATGATTTTTTTCCTTTCTGCCTAGCAAAAAGATTAGGAAGAAACCAGAAACCAGAAATTGAGCTAATTGTTGTTTTGTTCACCGGAGGATTTTTGCATTTTAAAAAAACCGGACTACGAATATTACGGCTGGTTTTTTAGACGGTATAAATATCTTATCTAGTTTCCAAGTGGTTTTTTCTTGCGCGATAGCTGCGTGCCTGCACCCCGAATTGATCGCAAAACTGGTAAAATCATCCATCACCGAGTGACAGACCACCCCTTCGCACCCTCCCTACTCACACAGCTCTTGGTGCTGCTGCTCCGAGAAACGACCCCTGACGACCCTATATATCTCTATAACTATACATAGGTACATTATATACCTACAGGGTGTTCACCTCAAGCCGTTGCCCCATCATCCACCAATTAATTATATTGAAATGGAAAACCTCCCTTAACGTCGTTTTTTTTCTTTGCTGTTTTATTTTAGAAAAATTATGGTAAGATTTTTTTCATCCCCTCTTACCATTCATATTTTTGCAATTACGATTCTCATATTTCGAATCATATTTCGTATGATTTGAAATTTTCCAGTTCACACTTTTCCGCGAACTACATGGCATATATTTTCATTTAATAACCGCATCTATGCTTACATCGATTTTTGTTGAAGGCGACCGTGCAGATTACTTGTTAAAAAAAAAAAATGAAGTTTTTTCGCTTCTTCTGCGGCATTATCGATCGTTACCAACACTTCTTAGTTGTTTTTTTTTCCTTTCGCTTCTTCCTCCTCTTCTTCTTCTTCTTCCTCGTCTTTTTTTACTCAAAGCAAACGCAACAAACCTGCGGGCAAAACGGGGGTGGCAAAAGATATTCGAAAGTCCTGCGTAACCAAGGGTAGGTTCGCATAGCCGGGCGCAATGCAAACCTACCCCTAGGAGTTGAGGAACAGAAATAAGAGGGTGCCGTACTGCGTTTCCCCTCGAGAAGACGAAGAAAAAGATGAAGGGGGAATGCAACCCCCTCTCAGCTTTCTACTTCTTCGCCTTCTTCTTCATCTTATAGATAGATTCGGAATTCGTGAGCTTTTGTTACTTACCACTCCGTTCTCTACTCACTCCGCAACCATACCAATCCTCTATTCTCTCTTTCTCTATCGCTTTCCCTCGATATCTGCGCATTTTATTCATCTCTCCTTCTCTCTCTATCTCTTTCGATACCGCCCAGGGCTATGGGAACGGAAACGCGAATTCCAAAGTTTCTAAAAGGAACACGTTCCACCACGCTCTCCACGTCACTCACCGGCCTTCGATCACCCCTTATAAACCTACGCGATATAAAATACCAAAAGTACTACCCTGTTACTGTAGCTCGTTGATCGCGTTTGCAAACGGCAAATATTTACCTATTATGTAAAACAATGCCCATTGTCTAGAATCGCGCTGTGTTATGAATAAATTATAACATCAGATTCAAACTACCATCCCCCCCCCCCCCCCCACTTTCTACTCATACTGTTTTCATTTCGTATAAATACTCGTTTTGCAGTCCATATATAACTCTTCATGCCGATGAGCTTATAATACGTTTCTACAGTTATAGTGCTGGTGCAATGTCGAGACCATCGTGTGAACATGAGAAGGAAATATTGATTTTTACCTGATGCGGGCGTTGCGTGATTGAGAAAATTGCGCTTATATATACAGAAAAAGGGGTAAGGGGGAGAAGAAATTAAAAAAAAAAATAAAAAAAATTACCTGTGCGGATGTGGGTGAATAAAAAGAAATGTGGTTGTATTTTGTGGATTTTTTTTTTTTTTTTTTTTTTTTTTAATAGAAACATACGTAAGTATTTTGTATGACACTATTATAAATAAAATATACGGAAATGAGGTTCCCCACGATAGACCTATGCAACAACCGTGGTTCGGGGATCTCGGTGGATGAGGTTCTCTTCCTTTCTCGCTTTCCTAGTTCTACAAGTACTTGCACATACG
Source organism: Athalia circularis (assembly GCA_963978495.1). Classification (NCBI taxonomy): domain Eukaryota; kingdom Metazoa; phylum Arthropoda; class Insecta; order Hymenoptera; family Athaliidae; genus Athalia; species Athalia circularis. Next base: position 12,934,901 of record OZ021700.1, on the reverse strand, counting down.
CGTTTCAACAGCATTGCATGCGGGCGAGGTGGAGAGCTGGAACCTAAAACCTCAAGACGGGGCAAGGCAATGTCATGTCGTAGCTTTCCTCGATAATTTATGGACCCCGTGTACTTGTACTTTGGTACACCTACACCTACCCAATACGCAAATGTGTCGCGAGATACGCAAGGGCCACAATTCCAACCCTGCGGCTGCCTTTTCCAGTAGGTATCTCGTGGAAAATCAATAAACTAGGAATATACACGGACACTGTGCTACCCTGATAAAGTTGATTTCTGTCTTCCTTCATGGATTATTCCGAACACTAAAAAGCAGAAGAAAAATAGTATCGCGGGGACAAAAAATCATGTTAAATAATTTGTCTGGGGTGTTATAAGTGGAAGAGTTTCTGGAACTATTTGTAACCAGGTACAACTCCTACTACTCCTCTTTTCGAGATTGTAAATGTTTGGTTAGGGCTCCTGCTGCCGCTGCTGCTGCTACTGCTGCTGCTCACGGTGCTGGTTATTTCACAAATTGTAAACGGTTAGCATCTTTCCAGAAAGACAGGGAATCAAAATGATAATCTTTGTTGCTGATATCTATGCGCCTGGAAGTTTCGAGTTTTGATTCAACCGAACGATCGTTTTTCTTACTAAAAATGACAACGTATATTTGATGAGATTGAAGAGAGCTATGCTGGTAGAGAAAGAAATTGAGGAGTCGAGGAAGCAACGATGACAATAAAGTAACAGAAGGCAAAGAAGAAAAAGAAGACGGGGATGATGAGAAAAGAAATGGGAAAAGGTGGTGCAGACGGAAATGGAGATATGAGGAAAGAGAAAGAGACTCCAACTTATCTTCTGCTCCAAGCCTCGAAACTTGACTCGCTCTGTTTGCTTACGCGCCTCCGGTTGGCCACCCACCAAGTTCATGCATAATCATCATCTGCATCGTTTCGGTTCTTCTCGTGTCTCGCACTTCTTTTACTGTAGCTTACCTATACCGGTCTACCTATGTATCCACTTTGTATTCGCTGTACTGCAGAATTACTTCGTCAGGATATCTCTCTCTGGACAGGATTGAAAAACCTCTACAGCCTACCAGCCATAAAAAAAAAGAAATCAAAGTGCGGTTGTTTCACGTTGAACATTTTGTTTTCTGGTTTATTTCGTCTGGACAATATCCGGTGAGGATAAAAAACAATAACACGAACAACCGAGATCGGTGAAGTAGGAAAAGCACCCCGCAGAGTTTTTCGGTATAAGTAAGGGAAAAATTTGCCCTTCATGTCGGTTGGTAAAGCTTTAAAACTGTCGCCGAAGAGAGGCACGTGGTTCATCGAGTTTGGTTGGCACTGCATGGGTCGAAAAATGTGGACTTTGGAGTGCCTCGGGGACGAAAAAGAACGTGAAGAGGAAGAAGATGAAGAAGATATACTAGGTGCTTGCCCAGCTAAGACGTCGCGACGGCTGACGTACCTAGTAGGCTCGATGCTCGACGAGGCGACGCGAAGCGCGACGTCCTCCCTCGAGTTGTCTGGGCTTGCTGCAACTGTTATGACGGTAATAAACAACTCGTTAAATGCTCGTAAACCACACCCTTGGAGAGAAGAAGCTTAATACACGGTTAAAGGGAACTGCTAAAACTGAATGCTTTAACTCATCACCGTCAACCCATCGTCGATGGTTATTGGAAATTATCACCGCAGGGGTTAAGGAAAGCGATTACTGTTGACGTGTTTAACTGATGCAAAGAAAAAACAATCAAATAAAACAGAACAAGATTAAGAAAATAAAAACTAAGTTCATTGTAAGATTATAACTTCCGGAATTTCGCACCCCGTAATAGAACGTAAAGTCCTATAACTCTCATAACGTGCAGACAAGATATTCGTATACTTCGTTTACGCAAAGGCAATCAAGTGAACTGGTTTTGTTTGCTATACTGAAAGCTTCGCGTAACACGATACATCGTATTAATAATGGTCAATAAAAGCAGCTGAAAGCAGAACAATCGATTAGTATATCACCGAGTGGACAGAGGGTTAATTCGATATCCGATCGATGTTTTCCTATGGTCATCTGCAGTTACGTTCACGTTCACGCTCACCTTATTCGATTAGAATTCGCCCAGTCAGAACAGAACATTCATGAGTTTAGTTCAGGCTCTTAGAATTTAGGCGATCACGAATAATGATCATGACGGCATCTTGAATTCCCTTGGCTTTTGAAAAATCTCGACAATAATACTTCGTGCGAAGAAACTAGTCTTTCTACAAGTTTGTCACACTACAACATTTCAACCTGCAATGAACGAATGAAATCTCTACGATACCCAACAAGAACATGAGATGCTACTGCAATAAGTTACTCTCAACAGATACTGACGCGACCACTGACTACCACTTATGTGCCCCAAACTTGTGTCCAGAAGCACTTAGAACGGTTGCAACACTATTCAAATTAGTGTTTACTTAGGTCTACTTGCTGTAATTATTATAGACGGATGAAAAAAACGATCATGTGACAGAATATGTTAGAGAGATATTTTCTTTCTCTGAGTTTTGAGGTATTCGAGAATTCCATGGAACATGAAAAGTGAATGAAGAGGTATATATACGGTTACATGGAAGGAGACAAAAAATTAGTTTATATTTCATTGGTTGCCCATGAATTTTACCGCCGCTATGATTGGTCGTAAGTTTGGGGTGGAATTGTCCAATCGTATTCGAGTTCCATGAATGTCTAATTTTTGTCACTTACCAAACCTGTCAGTAGTGTTATATATATGATTAAACTTAGGGTGGCCAACCAAACCAGTAGTGTACTGCACAACGTACAATATATAGGTATATCCATACACGAAGACCTAATTGGCTATGTTCTCCCCGATGACAGTTCTCCCAGTACTATTATTTGACGTGTGACATGATTCCGGCACGTCCAGCCGTTGTCACATCTTCAATTACCTCTTCAAATGGGCCAATCAACTTTCATGATGACGCCTCCGTTCGCTAACTACGACCGACTTAACTTCTACATCATATTATCATGTCCCTAAATATTATATCGGACAAACACGTTAAAATCAATACAAAAATTAAACACGCGAGTGCTCTAGATGACGCTAAGAATTTTTATTCAATTTTTTTTGCTCGGAACAATAAATATGTTCATAATTACATGAATAAAAATAATAATAGTATTATTATTACTATTATGAAATGAAGTAAAAAAAACTCGACGTGTTAAATTTATGGTTTGTAATCCCAATGCATGGAAGTGATTTCAGCGTTATCAGGGATGGGCTAGAAACCTTACGTGTATGTGGTCACGTGTGTTATGTATATATACGTGAATATAGTTCCTTATCATGAGTTTATATCACCTGCCTTATGACTAACTATCTACCTACATTTTACAATCGCTTCACGTTGTGAAAGTAACAATTCTCCCTACACTCCCGCCCGATATAAGAATACCAAACTTGCTTCCGAACAAGGAGTTGGAAAGAAATAGAATAAGCGACAAAAAATAGTCGGTTTAACGACGAACATTAATTTTCTTACATAATCAGAAGCGTGATCTCACTCCGGGTCTTTTTTTTTCTTTTTTTTGTTTCGAATATATCTAATCGCGGTGAATTATATGCTCATGTCTGAAAATTATTGAAAATAACTTTTCACTAAATTGGGGTTAAATTAATACGGAGAACAAGTGAGCCTTTTTTTCTTTTTTCATTCTAAACTAAACATCGTAACTAAAACTATTCCACATCCAATGAACCTTATCAGCTCGAGCTCCGAAGGGATTGGCTTCTTCACAACTATCCTACATCTATTCCGATTGTGTCTACTTTCTACAACACGTCCTCACCACTTGTTCCTTATCTCATGGTTGATGAATCGCTCCCGAAGGAATATTTTTCATTTTTTTTCTCTCGTCTTCTTTCTCTTCAATCTCACATCATATTCGTGTCATGCTCTTAGATATCATCCCCAAAAATTATCATTCGGCTTCTGGGACTCTTTCAGTTAGTCAAATCCCACGAAATATGTTTCTATCATCATTCGACTATTTTACTTTTTTCTAACGTACCTTTCGGAGGTCGCTGACAACCACTGTAACAGCGGATCCAATATATCGGCACATATGACAATAGATAGAAGAACGTATAGAGTAGGTATGTAGTACGTGCCTGATGGCTCCTACAGTTGTGATGCAGTAGTTGTGTATTAGCAGTTAAAGGGGACTGTGTGTATGTGGCCAGCAAAATCTGTCACCCGGACGTCAATCAATAGTTTAAGGGGGTTTTAGCATCAGCAGCAGTAGCAGCAGCAGCTTTACACAGAAGAGGGGGGAGGGGGGTGACAAAAGAAAGGAAGGTGGAAAGGGACTCTAGGCTACGAGGGAAACGGACAACCCTGGGCCGTCCCTTCGCAGAGAAATTTAGAAGAAAAAATTTCTTCTCTTTTCCAAATTGCACAAATTATTTTCAACTCCTCGAGAAGTGATTTTTACGCCGGTCGTTCACTTGTAGAAAACTAAACAGAAACGAAAAGAGAAGAGAAAAAATAAAGTAAAATAAAACTTCAGGCGACGTAATATCTTAATCCGCTTAGAAAACAAAAACTTAAACCGAGTAAGCTGAGCTCTGATGCCCACTGGCTGAAAGATCAGCGCGGCACGTCGGTATATCTATATATACTTTTGTATAAAAGTTGAACTGTATTTCACAAAGCCATCATTGTACTGCCTATAATAAATTGAAATTGTTATGGCTTAATATATATTTACAATAATAATATTCATTTATTGAGAAAAATTTATTTCGTCATTTTGTTTTTTGGCCGCAGAATCATTAATTTTTCAGAAACTATGTATTTAAATGCGGCAGATGTTGCAAAGTACAAGTACGGGGTATTCGTGTGAGCGTGTTATGTACATGTGCACATCGTGTACGTATACAACGAACACATCTCTATCGAATCTCCCCCTCGTCACGCGACCTCGCGCCCCCATCACCTACCCTGTTTTTCTGACATCGTTGGGACGGCGACGCCTCAATCTCAACTTGATATACGTCATGTGTGTCTATTAAACGCGGCCCCGTGTGGCTGTATGCTCGGTATAATCCTATGAGTATTGTATGCATAAATCAAATATTATGCTTATAGGATCCGGGATCGAAAGCAGAAATAAACAACGGTTTTAACACCCCCTCGTATAACCCGTTTTTGCGAACGAGATTTTATGAGTTTTATGTATGTATACAAGGAAAACTTTGCAACATGATTCATAGTCTTGATAATTTCGCAGATGAAATTGTCGTCTGTAAAATAAAAATAATGAAAAACGTAAGGGGAGACAAAATGTATCCAATATCTTGGAACGAAATCCTAGGAGTATTCGCTGGCTAATACTTCATACCTACCCCCTTTCTTGGTGTACATTCCGTCGCGGTGCAGTTTATACGCTACCTTTCTCGAATGCATTAAATTCCGTGTATACTACGTGTCTTCGTCGGATGTTCAGGGGTACAACGATGCTGCTGCTGTTACGGTGTAAGAGCCAGCAGCAGAAGGCGAGCCGCGGTGAGGAAAGGCGGGGTTTAGAAACGCTACGCGTCGTCGTGACGGCGGCTGCTTTGAGGGCGCAGAGTGGCGCACTCGACGCGTCACGGCGCCCTCGACCCAATGGCGTAGCTTAAAATGAGACCAGAAGTCCGATTTTCTTTTTCAAACTTTATTGGTTCACAACTTCTCGGTAAGTGATGATAATTTTGAGAAGTTGAATTTTCGAATTCGAAACCTGAACGAAATATACCTGCCGATTTCATTTCCGCAGTGTATTGGAAAAGACAGACTTTGGGGAACATTCGGATGAAATAATGTCGAGCAAAATTTATTTTTGTTTATTCGATTTCGCGATATTCCTACGCCGGTGGTTTTTTCCCGTCGCGCCATATCTTCTTGGCGTCCTACTCTACCTCTACGTTCGTCCTGCCCTTCCAACATTGGAACACCACTACGGTGACGGTACAGGCGTCCTCTTGGTCCACCTCCCCTCATACCTCATCCCTCAACCCCATCCACCATTTTCTCAGCGGTAGTCCACCCCTACCCTACACACCCGGTGCAAGGTAGAGGAGTCGCACTTTGATCGCCACTCAAACATTTTCGCTCTCATCCCCCTGACGACGGCCTATGCCACCAACTAATTACAGTGTGCATCAAAGAATTCATCGGCACTGCTGCTGCACTGGTGCTGCTGCTGTTGGACTGGAGTAGTGTTAGCCATGTGTACGTATAGCCAGAACACGTAAAAAGTTCAGTGCAGTATTATACAAAGTTGGAATAACCCACATGCACCACCTAGGTAGTAGCTACGTACCTAGCGATGGAATATGCGAACATCATGATGAACAGTCTGCAGATTTGTTTGATACGAAGAAAAAAGGAATACCGAGCTTCTGATCCTGTAGGGGTTACAAAATCTTTTTTCTTTTTCTTTTTCTATTTCTATCCAACGCCGTAGGAGCCGACAACAGCATCCAAGAGAGATACGTACGTTGTAGATCGAAAAATTTACATACCACTGCACCTGTATGTATATCACAAGCCCCCTGAACCCAGCTGCTGAACTCCTCTATTACTAGATACTCGCTCTTCAACTTTTTCTCAGAGACAACTCTCTTCTACCGCAATATTGTAGGTACGTACAAACGACAAACGGATTTTCAAGAACCTTTACTTACGGCAAAGCCTTTGAGACCATCAGGGTATTATACTCGACACAAGTTTTTTCTTCTTCTCATATCTTTGTATTTCTTCAAACTAAAAAGCTCATCATCAGCTTTTTACTAATTATTATACTGCAAACGTGACCCCATCAGGAATTATTATATAGAAACGCGTCTTTGAAAGTCATGGACTTGCGGAAATGGTGAGTCAAGATTCCGATCTTTGTAGGTTGGCTTTTCTGAGTTATTGTCACAGGTACTTACATGCGCAACCCACCGAAAGTGAGGTCTCCCTCTTGTCGATCTGTTGGTAGTCGATAATCTTTAAAGATTCGATCCTTCGTACAAGGAAGCGGAAAAACGCTTTTTCCTCTCTGATCTTTGCAAGGGTGAAGGAAACCGCGCTTTGTAGAATTTCTTCTTCCTTTTCTTTTTCCGCATCGTAAAAGCTTTCACCCGTCTCTGAAGATTCCTCTCCACAGTTCGAGATAATATCTCAAACCGTATTCTGAATCTTAACTGATCATCGAACACTGTTCTTTCCACCAACCTTGAAAATCATCAGCGTTTTAAAGGTTCATGAATAAAATTGATGCTAATGATTATGACGATCACAATGACTATGTATATACAAATGTCAGGAGGAGAGAGGAGGGTGGTGGTCTCGTCGCTTTTGTGATGACATGCATGTAACGGTATAAGTCAAAGTCACAAAGCATAATATGAACTAATTAACCCCTCGTCATCAAAGCGGTTTCGATTTGAGAGGTACTTGGTGACAATATGAGTAGCCACTTCCAACAGTGTTTTCTGCATACGCCATCAGGAAGGCTTGCAAGCCTATGGTTGAATGGTAGTAGTAGTAGTAGAAGAAAGAAGAGAAAAAAGGAAGAAAAGAAGAACTCAGAAACTGAAGAGATACCGGTGGGCACGGTTCTTTTTGGTTGATTAGCCAACGAAGAGGGAAGAGTACTACTGTTCCGGTAGTAGCAGGACTTCAATCCACCAGGACCAAAACCACCGCCATGACATTCAAGAGCAGAATTCCCGAACTACAAAGAACGACAAGAGAACCGAGACTCTCCTTATTTCTTTTTTTTTTAACGAAGTAAAGATACAAAGATACGAACGGCTGCAGTCATTAATTCCGTGTACCTACCGCCACCACAATGACATTTATACTGCAACTAACGAAATATTGAAATGACCGTTGAAGATAATTCTCTTTGTATTTTACCACTACAAAACTTGCATCAAACTCAGATACTCGACTACGTAAAAAGATAATTGGCTTTCCACTCATCCTTTTCCTTCGTCAGCAGGAACGGCATCAAGAGAAAAGAGAATAGTGCGTGTATATGTTAACAACCCACGTTACAGGATGCACTTGATGAAATAATAATAATAATAATAATAATAATAATAATAATAATAATAATAATAATAATAATAATAATAATAATAACAACAACACCAACAATAATGATGATATTCGTGATGATAATAGCGATAATAAAAAGTAGAAGAATTTTTCCACAGAGAGAATATATTTCCTTGATGATGATGAGGACGATGATGATAATAATCATCATCTTGAAGAGGAAGAACTTGAAACTTTTGAGCTAGTAAAGTACGAAATGAGGCGAGGGATGCACGCGAGTCAAAACCGCCCTTTTATATAAGACCAAAGAGACGCGTTTGCAACGACCCCTTATGCCTTAGGATGACCATGCCAAAGGAGCCAAAGGAGCCAAACTCGTGACCATCAAGCAACGACAAGCCCTTTTTGAGCATAAGAGCCGTATAGTGGGTAGCTCACGAGTATAATCTTCCGAGTTACAAAGAAGAACTTATGGACGATGAAAAGCGGCATATGGATGACCTTTGAAAATGCTACTATACCATAAGAACTCAGCCCGGAACTATACAAGTTTACTTCTGAAAAACTGTAATTAACTTTACCTTAAAGTATTTGACAAGTAAAAGTCAACCTCACAAGACTTTGTGCATTAATAATTTACGTTGAAAATTTTTCGAAAACTACCTACTTTTCAAATCTTCGCACCGTCACGAAGTACAACAATCTAAACAACACATTTCATGGCACATCGCATGAACGGTATCGGAACAAAATTGTTCATTGTAACTCGAAGTTGTAGAGAAAACTGAGGTTTATATTCGTACCGAACGGGCTCGGATGATATCTGTTTACTGACTCCGAGAAGTAAAATCCCTACTATATTACATCCTAATGGTAATGGTGGTCATAACTTGGAAGCGATAATGGAAACCAAAGTTAACTCACCTTCAACGACTACTACGAAAGACGAAAAATTTCACTTCAACGCGATACCAAATGAATTATATGTCTTCAACCGAAAGTATACCATCTCACTATACTCAAACTTGGCAACAGTCTAGTAGTCTACCAGTCAAGTCTAGTCATTTAAACTATGAAAAATACTTACCGTGTGAATCACCAAACAAAATCTTATGCCTATAGTTTCAGGTTTTAGTTATAGTTGCTCAGGTATACGTACGGTACATATAGGTATAATAATGTGGCGAGCACAAGTTTGTGATATAGCCGCATGAGTTAGTTATTTGCGCGTGAATTTACGGGGTAATAAATGTCGGCTGTCGTTGGGTTATAAAGAAGAAGATGAAAAAAAAACCGTAGTATGTATATAGCCGGTAAATATTTAACCATGCTTAAAAGGTTAAAAAAATATTTGCAATCCACTCATCTCTTTCTCTCTCCTTTCTTTTCTCGCTTTCTCTCTCTCTTATTAACCAAACAAGACAATTCCTCATCTCGTGAACTGGTATACATAGGTAACCCGCCTGCGGCAGCAACGCGAAAGAATCGTTTAATCCCCAGCTGCAAAATCTCAAAACTCTACAGCAAAAGCACCAGCTGAAAATTACACGCCTCGTAAAAACAGGGGTCGAGGTAATTGAGAAGATTAGCAACCAAGACAAGCTACCTCATATACGATATATTTGCTTTGAAATGATATTTGTTGTAAAAAATAGGAAAAACAACGCTCGATTCCAGACAGCTTATCGAAAATGACCGAATGTCACATCACGCGACTGTGAAATTTATGGATCATTAATTTTTAATTAAATCCGATCCACGCGTTACATCACTTTAATTCACATGTTTGATGTATCATGGTTGCGGAGGATTAGCGATTTGAGTTAGGTATAATAATGTGAGGTTAAATTTACTAAATTTATGATCCCCGTAATAATTGCTTTCGCATAACACTACGCGTGCGGATGCATACGACGCCCCCAATTATCTTCCACCCACACCTAATCCTCTTCCACAATCCATTGCATATTTTACACCACATATATTTACCGACCTCCACATTTACATGTACCGGAATATAAAATTGGAAAAATTACAGTAACATGAAAATTTGCGGTATAACAACCGATAAAAAGTATTTCAAACTCTAGTCGATGCACAGACAATTAGCAGGGTAGGTAGGTAGGTATTTTTGAAGCCCCCGAACCGCTGGAAAATACTTCTTACAATTAGTAGCATCCAAAACTTTAAAAAATTGCCAAATTTCAACTGGTCCAATTCGCCTTGTTGCCCGGCATACCCTTACATTCCTTACATCTTACGGAGAAAAATCATTGCAGGAAGTCACGTTCTTATCTGAAATCAATCGAAATCTTTCAAAACCACGAAGTCCTTTGAAGTCCTGATGCATTTCTCGAGATATGTGTACGTACTCAATCGAAGAAGTGGTCAAGCCATTCTTTGTAGAAGAATGAAGAATTTTATTCCTGGATTCGGGATTGCGGTGAATTCGGTAAAGCGACTGAAACGAGTTGAGAATAAAGAAATAAAGGATTGCTGGGTTGAGTGGAGGGGATGAAGTCGGCGTTCGGGGGATGATGGAGTAACAGGAAGGGGTAGCCGGGAATTTGGCGAGTTACTTACACGCGCACCTGTGGCTCCCGTTGCTTCGGGGTAGTGGTTAGAAATTGTAGGGTAGGTATAGGTCCTGAATGAGATTGCGCTGTTCGTTGTGCGCGCGTTATCAGCTCTTGCTTTGGATATAGAATTCTACATGTACAGATGTACACGTACCTGTGGAAGTTATCTTTGTATGGGTTATAGAGTTGCTGGACTCAAAGTGGAAAGCCTCTGCACAACCAGCAGCACACTCTCGACATCGTTAGTCACCAACACTTATACAAACGAACGCAAATCGGTGAGCATTGATAAAAGCAGGAACGTCGACAAGGAACACCATTGCTGGCGCGTCTCGGGACCCAGCAACATTAATTTACAGTCAAGGCTGATATTTTCAACGTGGCCGAAATTCATCGAGGAAATCATCTTGATCGTATACAACGGGAATAAAGAGAGGAGAAAGATAACGATAAACTAAAACTGTTACAGAAATACACCACCTAAACAACGCCACATTGTAAAAAATACATATTCGTGATCGTCTAAGTTATTTTATTTTACTTCATTTTAATTATTCATCGTTGTCATCTTCTTTCATTCATTTTTGGACTACAGTGATTTTCGAAATGGTGCAAAACTATGGTGTCAAATTTCATAGCGTAGTCAAGTTAATTATTTGACTGTTATATGTGATGGGATTATTTTATACTGCGCAGGTAGTGATAAATAATTGAAGTCAATTAAAGTGCGGACAATTTGACTTCACGATGTTGCCATTTCACTGAATGATGACTGTACAATAGTTGTTGTGTCTCGTTCGTATTTATCGCTGCCTCAGTAAAATAAGAGAAAAACTACGAAAAAAAAAGAAGAAAATAAAGGACTTATCTTTTACGATCAGCTGCTGCTGCTGCTGCACAATCAGCTGCTGCACGAAATTTTTCGAGATATCGTGATACACAAGATTCGCAACAACGCTTCGAGGCTTATCACCGCAAAGGAAGGATTAGCATAATCTAATCTGGTAACGCCGATCAGGTATGAGATTATTTATCTATCACATACGAGTACATAGTTTCAACCACTGTCATCAAATTTAAAAACCATTCTCACGTAACTCTTTATTACGAAACAAAATTTGGCTCTCTTTTTTTTCATCATTGACGTCCATAGTTTTTCATGGACGATTGTCCTCTGCGGTCTATGAAATATTAGTCCCAAGATCAGATGCTTTTATCGTAAAAATTAATGGTAATGGAGATCAAAGACTAGTAGAAATCGAAGATCTGGGGGGTAAATAAGGTCTTTCTTAACCGAGGCGGGTGAAGCCCCAAAAAATTGCATCGCGTCAGCAAATTAACACTGCTGACCAAGCCAAACGACAACATTCAGCCACTACCATAAAACTCCACCTTCTAGGTCGATCGATCGATTCATATATACGTAAAAGTAAACCTGACAAGCGCAATGACACGAACAAACTAAATGTTTGGTTGTTTTTGGTTCAGGATAAACTGATTCTCTTTTTCTCAAGCTATATTTCTGCAATAACGACTTGAAGATACATAAGTCATAATAATAAGATTCAGTCATTGATTCATAAATCGTAAGTCGTATAACGCAAAAGCGCACGATGATCCCTGTTAATAAATGACATTTTAAAAATCCCCCAAGGATCATTCATCGTAAAGTAAAGACTTAGAGACAAATAGTTGCCACACCATTTGTCATAATTATTAACTAATTAAGACGTCGTATATTACGTGATATTGTTCCGACTAACTGCGGTATATAGCGTACAGTCAGAAGGAAATTGGGGGCTTTGTCGCACTCTTCCTCCTTCATCGCGACAGTGATCGTTATCCTCTTTTTCCCTTTTGTTTTTCTTTTTTTCTTTCCATTTTTACTTCTATTGCTTTATGTTCCTGTTGCCGAGCTCAAGACATGTTTATGAACACACATACCCACATTGTGTAACAACCACGCAATGTCTGGGATTGCGACGTCTCACGCCGAGTGACGGGCGGAAATGAAGCAAGGGTGACCTGCCATTGCCATACCGGAGGTTCAAAGCCTCCCCTAAAAGCAGAAGTGAGAGGTGAACGAAAGGGTTGAGGATCAAGCAGGCAATCTCCGTAGACCAAAAGGCTCTCCTCTGTTTAACGTCAATGTCACTCGCTCGTCAATTATTTTCAATTGCTAATTTTAATTTTTTTAATTATTGTTTTACTGTTCAAACTTCAGACGATGTGACGAGCGTTTATTTATTTACTTTTGTTTTTCATCCATTTTGAGCGTCGTCCAAATGCAATGGCGCGAATATTTCCAAGATCCAAAATCAGAGAGGTACCCCTACGGTGATTTATGACACGTTGGTTTTACGCCTGGTTTCCCCGTTTGCCTTGCTAACCTTACGGTTGTAAATTTTCCTCCGTACTTCAGCCCTCGGGAAAGTTCCTTATCGCATACGGCAGTAACGGGAACTGTAAACGCGCATTGCTGCACAGAACATAAATTTGAAATTTATACCCACTACCTTATAATACTTGCGCCACTACTAAATTGCTGCAACGGCAATGCCAATAACGTCATTTTGTATGATATTGGCGTAGCGATAATCGATCTAGGCAGATCTCTTTTGTCCGTTGGAAATTCATAACGGTGATAAAATGTAAGATATTCTAATTTGTTGTAATTATTAATTTTTGTTTTTAATTTTTCATTAATTTTTAAAAATTTTCTTCAATTAACATCTAATTATTATACATTTAAAAAAATGAAACATCTAGATCAGGTTGTCAATGTATTTCTGAATAGTAAGATGTATAGTCATCGAATGTCTAGAATTTTGAGTAGTTTTTAGCTGCACAGCTAAATCCTGAATTAGGCAGGCGGTGAAGGTGCATATAGTGCAGGTGCCAGATTAACGTCAATCGTTTGGTTCAAGATCGACAAGCGAGCTAATGGATGATAAAATTATTTCAATGAATTGGCTGTCAAAAACATAGTGCTTCACAATTGGTTTTTCGTGTCACGTGTTTTGACACTTACCTCACAGATAAAACAGGTATTATTATATCTTATAGAATCTTCTCTGACAGATCCAATTAGAACGTCGAAATGTTGTATGAAAAAGAGAAGGAGAAGGTAATTAATAAAATGAATAAAAACTAAAATGAAAAGGAGAGAAAAAGTAATTGAAAAATGCTCGAATTCTATTCGTACTTTTTTCTCCTCCTTCTCTCGTCCATAAAAGCAGGAGCACCAGGACATGCTTTGCGGAAATCTTTCGTGCAATCAAATCGTTGTTTGCAGAACTTAACGTTCTCCAAACACGCAAACTCACCAGTTCCCCCCCTATATCCATATACACAGGTATATATAAATATATATTTTTTTATACCTAACACGAAATGGCGCTACACATCTATACTCATGTATATATATATATATAACTACGAAAATTTTAGAAAAAGCAATTCCAAGCGCGTGCACAGCACAGAATTCTGGGCAATCTTTTTTTCTAAAAAATGCCATGTATATCCTACATATATGGCGAGTACGTACGTTATCATCGCCGTCTGTGCAATGAAACGAAGATTGTAGCGTTACAGTTCACGTTGTCATTATTGTTATCAATATTATTATAATTATCCAGTTCTCTTTGTTTATTTTCCCTTTTTTTTCATCTTTGAATTTCTTTTACTTTCATCATTCCAATTCTCAGTTTATTCTTCTCACCCATACAAGCACACATTTATACACCGCATACGACCCGCGTTGTACTCACCGCGTTTGAATTCTGCTCGTTAAACCGTCGACGACTACGACAACTACAGAGTTTGTGCCGCTTCTGCTTCTGCTTCTACTTCTGCAGGTGCTATGTACACACGTACCTGCCGTTACGTTTTGGACGCCGACGACGCGCGACGTTTCTAAGCCCCTTTTGTTTCTCCCGCACCTTCGTAAAGCACTGAATCTCTTTGAATCGTTCTACGATAATATACTATAGTATAATATACTATAGCATATACTAGAGAAAAATATTGAAAAGGTATTCTTCAGAAGTTCTTTATATTATTTTTATGCAAATCACCCGACTGAACTGATTCTGTCGTGAAACTGTGCTCCTATGATCTAACCTAGGAATTTTATTCCCGTGCGACGAATCTAGAGATACAAACAGAAAACTAGAGACAAAAAATCCAAAGAACGTAGCGTAGGTGGAATTATCACGTGTGACATGTGACATCTAGTATACCCGTTATTATTTTCTATCAAAATTCATGCATCGTTCTTTACACTCCCTATTTTCACTCATGACTGAAGTACGAAGCAAATTCGATTTTTTAGATTTCTACATTTTTTTTCTTTCCCCTAAAATTTCTGGGATTTTTTTTTCGGGACGATTGAATTTCGTTCCATTATAAGACTGTGAGGATCCGACTCTTATACATTATACGAGACTCTTCTGACGCGACGCGTGAGTTTCATGACGATGTTGAATTTATAATAATAACAATAATACGAACAATATAATTTCGATTGGGGGAATTTAACACACGAGTTGAATTTGAATAGCTGCAGGCAGCGCATCATGGCTATATACCTATACTGAGGTATAAAATGATAATAATTTCATGCAGCGTTGCACTGCATTGCACTGCAAAGAGCGCGTGAAGAAATTCGATAATTATTTACACGTCTTGAAAAAGAGAATAATTCTTGTTTTATTTTATGTATTCAATTTTTATGACACATTCTTTTTCCTTTATTTCTCTCTTTATATGCAATGCGATAATGAAAAATGTATATCGATTGCTATCTCTTATACATGCAGGTACAAAAAAGCAAGAGGATAGGAAAAAAAAGCATCAACGACACGAAGTACCTACGCGGGGATGTCATCTCCGTGTCACGTACCGACGTTTAGAGTCGTGATCTGAGTTCTGATATGAGATAATGTATAGGAAATTAACGCGGCTATGTCTGGATTTGTATGTAATGTGACGTAAGCTCTAATTAGCTGAGAAAAAAAAAGAATTTTCAATTGAGAGAGAAAATAATGAGACTGAAACGAAGTACAGAGCGTAAAATGAAAAATGAATTTCCAATCGACATTGGTTCGTTCTTTTTTCTCTCTCTCTGTTTTTATAATCACTCTATAATATGTGTGATTTTAGGCATGGACCCAATAAAAATAGCGAACTACATATTTTATAAGTGTCAATTTCTATCTAGCATATGAAATGAGAATATCTGACAATCAAATTACGAGATTATGATCTCGCTCTAGAGGTCTGAATAATTGTCGAATGCAAAACTCTCAACCAGACGCTGCAGCATCCGATCCCCAACTTTCAGATCTTTAATACGAAGAAACGACGCGAACCGGCGCTGGAGACGCCGAACGCGACCGCGACGACGCCCCCCGCTGTTCGTTATACCTACTCTCTGTTAAAGTCGTGTATATTGTTATGTAGTATATGATCGTATCTTGGTCACGGATATAAATTAGCATTATTTATATGCCCATCGCATATCGTGTATTGTCCGATAT
This sequence comes from Athalia circularis, assembly GCA_963978495.1. Taxonomy (NCBI): domain Eukaryota; kingdom Metazoa; phylum Arthropoda; class Insecta; order Hymenoptera; family Athaliidae; genus Athalia; species Athalia circularis. The sequence continues at coordinate 12,918,675 of OZ021700.1, read as the reverse complement.
ATATTGTACGTATACCATTTTACGGGACGGATAGACCTCAGCTATTTTCATCTCCATCTTTTTTGGTATTTCCTTTTCTCTCTTCCTCTCTCTCTCCCTAGCTCTAAGGATCAACGAAAAAATAATAAAGGCACCTTATATGCTGTAACTTCGTATTGTTTAAATTTCTAACACAAAGCAAAGACATTATTCAGCTGTCCAATTGTCACTGCTGCTGTGACCAAGTACACTATGAGACAAGACGCAACTACCTTTATTATCCAAACTACCTACGCGTGTATCTTATACCTTGATTTTTAAGGTCGAAGGTCGACACAATTAACTATATTCATTTTTAAAAACACACCACCTGTCAGATAGTTAGACAGTATCCTGTATTTCATTCAAGCGATAACTGTACTGTTATAAAGGGTGCTTGAAGAAAAAATTTGCACGTTCCAAAACTTGATGAATAAAAACATGAGTGAAAATAATCCTGTATGATATATTTTTTTTTTATTCTAAGAACCGGGAGAATTAAGCTTTTATTTCGTCCAGGGAAATTTGTCGTATTTCAAAATCATGGGATGTGGATGCAAGGAGCGATAAAAATCTGAAAAATCAATCAGTAAGCCGTAATAAACCGTTATCAATAACCGTTTTCATGCAAGCAAGAACTTATCAGAAATCTCATTTGTTCACAACAGCCTGTTTATCAGCACCGAAATCAAGTTTTTGAAGCGGGCGAAATTTTATTTCATTCACCTGCTTTGTATGCCATGTAAAACACCTGACCTTGAAAAGAGATTATATATATTGGGTACGATGATTTGGGCTTGTATCGCAAAGGCCTGCAGGAAAGATCAGTGAAGAAAAGGAAGCCAAGAGCCCAAAGTAAAGCGAATTAACAGCCCGTGAAATCCTCATGGCACGCGCCATTACGCCTGCACCGGCTTCTTCTTCTTCCTCTTCGGTTTCTTCTTGCATTCCTCCTCCTGCCGAATGAGCCCGCAGAATTACTAGACTAAAGATTTCCCTCGATAATAATTTCCCAACTAGATTCCAATGTTTTTTAATTTTTCTTTATTATCGACAAATCTTGCATGTAACTCAAAAACTACACTATTTCAAGAGGAAGAAAAATCCGTAAATTCTGATCACCCATAACTATTTCAGAGCTACAAACTCTGACCAATCGTCATATTTGAATCGAAAAATAAAAGTTAATCCGCAGTGTGGTATACGAAGTTGGATCGTGTGTAGCTGCCGGGGGTTCCAGAGAATCATCGGGATGACTTAGTTCTTTGGGTACGCATTGCATGAACGGTGGCGGGGGAGGAGGATTTGAGGTGTGAAAGAAAACCTTCAAGTGCAGCCCAGCACTAGACCTATCGTGGAAATGAGTAACCCTACACGGGACTACTCGAAGTACATTAATACCCCACGTTAAGGTTTTGCACTTTTACGCGTTTCCTACGACACCTCTCTATACATATAAAATGTTTTTGTCTCTTTCGCTTTTTTGCCCTGTTTCTTTTTCCTTCACCCCAGCTCCGCGGGCCATGCGACAACGACCACTCCGCACGCGATCGTTCAGACGCGATCACCGATACTCAATCCAATTTATCAAATTAACGCTTCTTGAGCGTATGAATTGAAAGTATTTGATTTACGATAGAAAATAAAATATCGAATACCATTTACAATTCGAGACGTGTATAGTACAACGTTGAGACGATCGGAAAATTTTCTGTTCAACGAATAGGTAAATTGTAGATAAACGAACCATGTGCGTGTATAGCTCGCAAAACAATTCTTGGATCGGAAACATGAGAAAATAAACGGACGTTTGATGGAAAATTATACCTATGGGATATATGGGATGGCCTCGATCTTATTTCAACACGGTTTTGAATGGTTAGTATCAACCTTTGAGCTGAATTTTGTCTACGTAGATACATTTTCTTATACCCTCTCGGATCGAGGCGGTGAAAATTGTTTTTTTTCTTCGTATTTTTTTCTTTTTCTTCATGATTAACGAAGTTGATGATGGTTCAGAAAATTGTCGTGCAGAAATTTCGGTTGCATCAAAACACTGTCTGTAAGACGCTAAATAAGTTGAAAAAGTATAGAGGTAAATATTGAATAAAATGGAGAGAGAAAAAAAATGATCATTGTCATGCGGTGTAAAATAAAAGAAGATGAGAAGGAAAGAGGAGAAGTCCAACTGCGTCCTGGACCCGTGTCCGATTCCAAACTCACGCTGCGTGAGTTATGATGACTGATTTCACAGCGATTCTCATTCTCAGATAGTCAGCTAAACTCCAAACCCTAAGGGATCAAATTATGCATTCCCTATGAACGTTTCGTAAACCGATATACCTTATACATACATATCTATATACATGGATACGCGTATCCTCTATGAGTACCCATATCTAGTATCTCGAAAAACAGCTTAAGAGAATGAAATAAAATTATTTTTAGAACAAAAGAAAAGAAGACGCGATGTATTCGTAATGTGCCCACAAAATAGCATAAAAACAAAATAAAGGTGGAATAAGTTTCTTTTTTCCTGACATTCAATTCAAAGATTATCAATTATCCATTCAAACTTTGGAATTATAAAAATTAGAAGTGTGTATTCAATAAAAATTGGAGATTTTTAGAAGTAAAGTCTAACGTTGTACTCATACGAATTGGTAAGTTTCGAAAACACACGCCCTTCCGGGTTTCACCCTCGAATTACTTTACCGAAATGAGGTCCGTTTACTTTGGCTTTGAATAATCCAAACTCGTTCGAATAATCTGGTAATTGGAGTGAAATATCTGATAATCGTAACGACCAGTACGTTGTTCAAATATACGTACGCTGTTCTCAACATTGAACATCGAACATTGAATTATTGTTAGCGTATTTGAACAGTGGTTGATTAAAATAACATAATAGATAATGTATGCGAGTTTCGATCATAATTTCCTGTAGATATTGTCTCCATTTTTTTTAATTCATCAGCGCGTGTCTGACATAAAAAATGTAATGGGCGGTAATGAAATAAAAAAATAAAACAATGAAAATTAATGAAGAATGTCGCCCTGGTTTAACGAACTGACGTGAGCGCAGCGCGCGATACTGAATACATATAATATATTTAAATATATATTAAGTGTAGCTGTGTTTGGATTTTATTTTGCCTCCATTTTTTTAATTTACTTTTCATTATATTTGTTGAGGCGATAAATCCTTGCTCCAGGGTTGATCGGTAGAAGTGTTAGGTGATGTGCTGAATAAAATGTTGCAAGTTGCTAATCAGCGGATTAATTAAATATTCCGTGAGAGAACTTCAACATCTCTTCAGAACGAACAAACGAGCGAAAGAGTAAGAGATTAAGGTGTGAAATTCAAGACGTGAATAAAGTGTCATGCGATATCGTGTATTTATGTACGCGCACACATATACTTACGAAGATGTGAAAGAAGGGAAAGAAGAGAACTGGAAAAAATTTATACAGTTTTTTTTTTTTTTAAATGTTTTCTTTTTTTTTCATACATTTTTTATTCAATAAAATGAAGTCTGAGCGAGAAATAAAGAGAGGAAGAATTGGGCGCCGAAACGTAACGCCTTGCGGGTATGTACACCTCCTTTGCGATCTCACGAGAGAACGCGCGGGGGACAAACCAGAAATTCAAGATTTAATACCAAACCCTGTTTCTGACGCCGGGGCCTCGAATTCCCAGTAATTTTAGACACTCGTAAAATACATCGTATTTATAATCTAAAACAAACTACAAGGCATTCCCTCCCTGCGGTCATTATAAAAAATAAAAAATCACAATTTAGCACCTGTAGAGGTATTAGGCACATTTTAAAAATTCAAACCACAACATTCCTTCTTGGTCCCTCATTTTTTGTTTATTTATTTTGTTATTTCTCTCGTTTTCTGTTTTTTTTTCTGATTCGACAAAATTGAGCGAATTTATTGGTGATTTTTGGCGGGTTTTTATATGGAACATTGGAATTCTGTTGATTTCATTTGTATCGAAGAATTATATACACGTACATTATATATCGGTGTATCTACATCTGTGCGAGCTTGATTTTGATTGAAAATCAACATATGGTATAGTTTGCACTGCTGGGACTGTAAACCATCAGTGCACGGCAAGTATGGAGATTCTATTTTGGCGAATCCAAACGAACCGCAACCATATCCATCCATCCATCCATATTGTTTGTTTAACGAATATCGTGTATGTGCCGTTTGCACTGGACGCCGATGAGATTCTTGAGATCATATTGCGTGTATGCATGCATGGCTGCAGCTTGCATTTTAACAAATGAAATGAAATCTCGAAAAATTAAAGAACACACGAGAATTCCTCGACAACGTTTGCTTACCCCAAATTAAAAGGGTAAATAGGATTAAATAGCTTTTTCAAAGAATACAACTATAAGATTTTACACTCACTATAGTCTATAGACTATCCGTATAACATATTCACTGTACGGATACCTATGCCAATTTCCACTTCCAGGTGATGCTAAATGAAAAATGAAAATTAATTTTTCCTCTTCTATCAACTGAACGTAAAAAAAGTACGAAAATAGATCAGTTTCAAATTGAAATAGATACGAAAATGAAGTATCAAAAATATTCCTATATAATCAACAATTTTTTCGTCTACTGTTTCTATCTGATCCAATAAACTGCGTTGGAATGAAAATCGAAAAAACCTGTAATCACAACTACACATTCGGTGAAATAGTAGTAAAGCAGGCTATATGTCGAATTAAAATATATTATTAGAGTGGATAGAAAATGCTGGTCACCCTCTTTCGTGTCAGAAAATAGATAGAGAGAGAGAGAGAGAGAGAGAGAGAATAAAAAGAAGGGTATCGGTACAGCATCCTGAATGACTCGACAATGCTCTGCATAGCTGCACGACTTTTGTTGTCCGATCGTTGCTAGGAAACTGTTTAACACCAACCAAGACTGACAGACAGACAGTCGTATGAAGAGTTAAGTTACGTATCTCATGTATATGTAGACCCTTGATATAAAATATAAGACCCCCATGAATTATGTAGGGTTGTTTGCGCCGTCATTTTTTTTTTTATTTCTAAATTCAATTCCTTTTTTTTTCGTTACCCAAGCAGCTCGAAGATCAGAAATATTATAAGTACGGCACGGATGAAAACAGAATGGGTATTAGACGTCACGTAGGGCCATAGGACTCCTTGTTATTTTATATTCAAATAACATTTGACGGAAATATATTTTTTTTGTTGTCTTTTTTATCTTCCTTTTTCTCATTCAAGATATATCGTAGATCTATAACAGATGGCCATCGCTTCGATCTTCGAAATTCAAATATCGTGAACGTAGAAATATACACGCACATACCTCATTATATGATATGTACAGTTGAATTTCGAATTCCGTCATCGTTCGCTGTTCAAACGTTTGGAGTGTATTTTGTTTTGTCTTTTTCGTTCTTTGATGAAAAAGAATTGACCAAAAAAAAAATGAAACACGTGAAGATAAAAATAATTTCAGTGCGTGTTACGCATGTACATTTGTATATTTGATGTATAATGTGTTATTTGAATACAAAGCATTTATAATTTAGTACGATTGTTGTGAGGTAATCAGCTTTATCTCATCAACCTCATAAAACAAAAAAACAAAATTTCTATCATCGATCGTTGATCTTCATTTAATTCTTTTGTCTAATTTATTCCGATTCCCTGACACGTTTGGAACGAGACTGATTTCTTCCATTTATTTATTTTTTCAACTTTCTTTAAAATTTTCGACCGAAGCTTATCTTCCCTCTCGATTTTTTTTCCCTTTTTTTTTCTCCTGTAAAGCCCCTCCAAATGTCAACTTGTTGTTGTGATCTCAATCTGTCGCCTTGACTTCTCTGCCTGCAGTACCCTTACTGCGATCAGTCCGCTGTGCAGAGCTTAAAAACAGATCTTAACTTTTTCGACGAGCGATGATCGGACCATGCGAGGGAGAGGTAAAAACCATAAGTTCTTCATTTATAAGCATCCGAGAGACAAGGGCACGCGTTTTTTGTCCCTCTCCACTCTTTTTTTCTTCTTTTTCGAAGGGAAGAGGTCTTCTTCAAGAGTTAAGCCTCTTCATTTGCTGGGATTACGTCGCGTGACGTATAGGTATGGAATAAAAGACGACGCTTATACCCTGACAGAGTAAATAAAACGCTTATATACTATGCTATACATAAGTATAAGGTGCCCCCTAACGCCTGCGAGATATTTTTCATTTTATTTATTCTTTTTTTTTTTCTCATTATCATTATATTATCACCGTAAGCGTGGTTTGGGATATCAAAAATTGATCTCCGACTCTCCACTTCGCACGACAGAATGCAAGGCAGCATATTTTAATTTCCTCCAGTATATACATGTAGGCACCATAACGTATTTATACGACATTCTATTTGTACTTGATGCAACACTTGAAAAATTTCTACGAAAACACTCGTCTTCGCTTTTCTTGTTATTTCTTCCTTCTCCGGTATATCTCATACCTGTATTATGCTCGCGTCGAACGCCTTTTTTTTCTTCGGGTGTTTTTTTTTGTTTTTCTCTTTCATTTTTTCATACCAAAACTTGTAACGACATTCACGGAGTGTCTCCCATTAATATTCGGTTGACTGTAATTGAACCATAACTAAAATTCTGAGGGTAAAGAATAAAAAATTAACAAATGAATAAAAAATCTTCAGACTCTCTGGTTTTATGAATGATCCAAAATGATAGTGACGGCTTACGACAATTCACATTATGACAAGTAAATTTCTGCGGTATTACCACCAAGGGTACAATTTTATAGCGAGTGAACTTCACGGCCAATTGAATAATTGATGAAATTTTCTTGACAGAGCGTAAAAATTTTTAAAAACCGTCTGAACATATTTTATTCAATTTATGGCGAAGAGTTACAACTTTATTATTTATACAGGTTTACATAAATTACACCTCATACTTTGACCGCAACCAAATGCAAATAAACATCAACGGAGATCGAATAACAAGTTAAATATAATCAGATAAAAATCTTTTGGATTTTTGCTCATAATGGAACTCCGCCTATTTCCGGATTTTATTTTCCGAGACTTTAACGCCTGGTGTCTTTTGTAGAAATGAAAAATAATCATAATAATAATAACAATAATCATAATAAAATGTAGGGAGTTACAAAAAAAGAAGGAAATGAAATGAGATGTGACATATGGTTACACGGTTTTTGAATGCGAGTAATTTGAGTCTTTGGAATACCTGAGTTTCGTCCCACATGCACAATTTTCTTTCGTTCCATTTCGTTCCTTTGGTGCAGCCTTACCATTTATTAAATCTTATTTCAAGATCTTTTGGATCGTGTTACGCTAGGCACGGGGTGCATCAGCTTCGTTGTACATAATACGTATGTACCCGAAACACGTACGTGTGCGATCCTGTATACCGATTCTTCTTCTTCTTATTTTTCTTCGTCTTCGTCTTCTCTTTCCTCTTTTTCTTTTTTTTTTTACCTTCTCTTAACTCTGCTTTTGCTGTTGCTGCTGCACCCAAGAATGCATCTTCTAGCTTATAGGCGTAGATTTATTTTTCTTTTGTCCCCTGATTTACACGGAGCTTCCTGCTACTTACTGATATGTGTATGTATACATAAATACGATATTTCATGCCTACTCTTCGCCCCCCAAAACTTGACAATTTAGACGATTGCAGATTTTTTACATCATTCTCTACCATAAATCTGAAATATTGCTATGATCTATTTTAATTTCTTTTCTATTCTCTTCGAGCTTGAATATTGAATTCAATTTTCTTTGCTTTTCTTTTTACCTGATTACTAATAGCCAATAAATTGCGAGGGAAAATAAACGGTAATTGTAATACAATTTGCAGTCTGTTTTTCGTTCTTTTTCGCAAACGAGGCCAGAGATGTCTTGCGATCTTTTCTCGCGATCTCTTTGAGATACATGAAACGCTCGAGTAACTCAATATTCAATTTTCCCAAATTGCGATGATTTCAGTTTCAAAGAATTTTCTTTACAGCTCACCTCACTATACATGACGTTGATAGGTATGTAGTTTGGTATACCTACCTTTTGCAGCTATACATATTTACATACACATTCTGTTACATATATACAGGTAACGAAATTTATTCCTGCAGTACTCATTCCCTAAGGACTTCCTCTACGTCGCCTACGTTTCCAAAGTTGAGAAACTTGACTTTCGATCAGAAGTTACTCTACAACAGTCTTTCGGAAAATTTTAAAACTCGTTCCGCCCAATGCTAGTAACTCCGTATTTTCAAAAAATCGTGTATCTGATATATATCCAATGAAAAAAAAAAACAAAAAATAAAAATAAATAAAAACAGACAAATTACTCGGTCCCACACGAGACATAAAAGAAAAAGAAAAATGAAAAATGGAACCTTGAAAAAAAAGAGAAAGAAAAGAAGAACGTCGGAACTGTTCCAATGTTTGCAAACTTCTGTGAAATGTCAACCAGCTAGCCGCCTTCCCGACGGGGGGCGATGGCTGGGTCTGCAGGATCACAGAGTACTGGGCTGACAATGAACGATAGGCGGAAGTCCTATTGTGAGTAAATGCATGCAGCGCTCGAGAAAAAGGCAAAAATGTAAAATAGAAAAAAGAAAAAACTAAAAAACTTTAACGCAGTAAAATTTTACGTTCTACGGTGTGGCACTTCGAAGGACAACACGGTATTCCGGAGTTAGAAGAATAAAGAGCCTGATCCACGGGGGGGCTAGAAACGGACAACCGAAAGTAGGGGCAAAAAAAGTTGAATCAAATGGAAAAATTGAAATTAACTTTCTCTGTTAACATGAATTCATTCGAGTTTCCATGACGAAGGCTGTTGGTTTTTGGTTCAGTGAAAAACATCCCCATATACATACATCTCGTTTTCTTATCGTCCCGCGTATACTCAGCTAATTCGACGTGTCCGAATCTTGATCACCGTGACTATGGCACTACATAAATTCCTATAGGATATGATGTGGAATCGAAATATTCGATGAACGTTTCTGTATTATTATATGTAGACATACATGTATATATCGGTACGCCAGTCCTGTTCTCTTGGGTTGATAACAATGCCATCCATCTATCGTAGCGACAGTATCTACACGTCTATACATACCCTGGATAGCGAGATTCCGTTATCTCTCGAATACGACCACCGGGCCGGGCGCCGCGACGCTTGGAATACTTACACCAAAGACCGAGAAATGCGTCGGGAACACTGCCAAGAATTTGTCACATTAATTATATACCCATGTAAGCGATCTTATGTGTTGGAGAAATAGAACGCCGAAAACCGTGGGAAATTTCAATCCTATTTATATGAGCGTCTCGAACTGACTAATTGCGATTTCCAATTATTCTCACAGAGGTTAGATCGAATAATCTTCGGGTTGAGATGACTTTTTTACTACTTGAGAAAATGAGAAAAGAAAAAATCCGTAACAAACGTTATCGGGCTTCTTAAAACTGATCCGAGTGCCGGAAGAATAATATCACAAGTTATTCTTCGGGAAACGGTAAAATGTGATGCAAATGTCGATATATAATTGAAACTTTTACATAAGCTTTCCAATTAGTGCTATCCGATTCCGATGTTGCGGTATATTCTCTATAGACCATCAACGCACGCGCCAATTATATTCATTGGTCTCGTTCACGAGTAATTTGAAAAATAAAATAAAACAAAAACCGCACCATTGTTACCGACATTTTGTATCCATCCATTTGAATTCTCTTTATCCTTTACTACGGTTTTACGGTAATAATAAATCCAGTTAGCTTACCAGCTTCTTAAGATAAATTGGTTCCGACAGATTTCTAAGGTTTCGTATACATACGTATAGAAGTTGTAGCGTCGCCTGGCCTTGCCTTCCTTATTCGCTTTGCGATTAGGACGAGGATGAGGATGAGGACATTTTTGGGTAGCCTTTTGTGGTACGAAGTGCGGAAGCTTTGGGGATAGCAATATTCCCCAGGGTTTTTTCCCTCACTCGCTTGCAGCAGCGGTAGCAGCTAAAGCAGCAGCAGCAGCAGGAGTCCCTTTTTCAACATCTCAGGTTGGATGGAGCGACCCCCTTGGCTTAGATTTTTTTTCTTTTTCTTTCTTTTCTTCATTGTTGCAGGCTTCGCGGGTCGAAATCCTGAATGTCAACCGTGACCCAACAATGAAGATAGTTATATACCAGAGGGTGCAAATTATAATGGTGTTAGAATTAATTTTTAATTTTTTTTTGCCTGTTTTTCATCTCTTCCGTAGAATATAATCGTTGAGAACGAATTAATTCCATCTGCACATATATCTATGATACATCGATAATGTGGTGTTACTCACAAACTAATCCTGACAATACTCTCATTTGTCATGCATTTCGTGATTAAAAACCAACGTTCGCGATCATTAAAATTGTTGAACAAATAGGTACGGCATTCTATATATAACTGCCGGCTGTACCAGGTATGTACATATACATGAACGCGGTATATACACCACGTTTTATATGTACAAAACGCAGTTCGATTCAGCGGAAACTCGCGGGGCGTCTCGAAAGTTTGCCAATTAATCTGGATTTATCCACTTTGAATACACATGTAAATATATTTATTCACATATATATAATACACATGTACAATACACATAAGTGTATATCTTCACGCACGCATTACCTAACCATGTTCCAACAGCACACCTCTCGATTATATGTACGAGTTTACTATACACTGCGTAACTTTGTATCTTACAATATACGTAACATTATTTCATTATTTCTATCAAACGTCCAAAATAATTGTTTCTTTTTTCCCTTGATTCTTTTTTTTTTCTGATAATTCTTACGCCAGGTAGGTACTCTGAGTTTTCCATCTACTGCACCAGACCTCACATGTCGCAGTTTTTCGTTTTGCAAGTTCAAAATATCGTCTTTTAAAATCTCTGTAAATGTGTAAGAGGGAAGATCTATGGGTCGGTCATTCTTCGCTTCTAAAGTGGAAACAATTCCATCGAGAGACAAATATATAATATATACGTATATATTTACACGTAGGACAACCCGTCGAAAAACCAGGAAAAAAAATCTCCAGACACGAAATGGGGACACTATTACTGTAGGATCACCCAAGAAAAACCCCTGACGCACAAATCAAGTCATCTCTTTTAAACTCTTGGGTCCTTCAGGCCACCAAAAAATCTACCCCCTGCCGTTTGGGCCCAAATATTTGCTAGATCCCAAAGCAGCAGCGGTTCTTGGAGTCGACGAAACTGAGGGAAGACAGACCATACGGACTTCCTATAGGGTGTTTTTTATTTTTTTCCCCCATTTCGTTTAGTTCTTTTTTTTTTTTTATTCACCTCTGCACGTTTCTCGAGAGTTTTTACTTCTATTGACTTCAAAGTGTAACAAACTGCAGTGCAACGGTTTCGTGCAGAATATGAGTGCAGAGTTAAGGGGAAATGAAAAAAAATTATCAATGAATACTTGAAAAATGAGGAGAAAAAAAATTTCTATATCACCTGATACTTCCGACGTTTTTGAATAATAAATGAACATGTAATTGTTATTCATTCATTTATTTGGTTCTTTTTTTTTTATCGTGAAAAAGAAAGTTGCCGAACTAACGAACGAACGATATTTTATGATTCCTATGTATGTGTACGGATTATTTGCAGTGAGAGAAAGTTTACTTATAGTATATATATGGATATTGTGAATAGGCCCCGCAATATATAATGATTACATAATTGTAAATTTTCGGGAGTGTGCCTTGCTCTAATATTGCAATTCGAAATCTCGTCGTCGTCTTTGTCCTCATCCTCGCCTTCTACAAATATGTGTTCGTATTAAAAAAATAAAATGAAGCAAATAACGAAAATACAATCTTAACGAATAAAACGGTTGGATGAAATCTTGAGGGGCGTGGGTGGATCGTGTGACGAGTTCAGGTAGGTCTACAGGCAGGGCGACGTACTCGGTGTTTTTTCAAGAGACGAGTAAAAAAGAAAAATAATGAATCTGAAATAAAAATAGGATAAGTTACGATAATAAAGATGTATGTACTGCCTACATAGGAAAAAAAACCAAATGCATATAGATCCAGAGATGAATACCAGTCTATGAAATTGGTAATCAGAATGACGGCTGTCTTGTTATCTCCGTTTCTTTCCACTCCTGTATTATTATATTTGTTCTTTTTACACTCATCTCTGGGACGCGTCGCGACGCCCCGTGACGTCACGGCTGCACCAACCGCGCACGGTGCGGGAGTAACTCAAATTCCCCCTTCTGTAGCTTGTTCCTTTTCTCCTGATCCGCCCCCGCACTTGTGCTCGCTATCTGTCTCGCTCCCTCGCTCTCTCTCGCTCTTTTTCCCTCCCTCTCTCTCTCTGTCTCCTTCTCCAGCACTGGTCGATTCAGTCGGCTTTGCCTCGGTGCCCGAATGGTTCGAAGCTCAGTGCGTCCGCGACCGTTGCATGGATGAGGTGTGTTCGTTTGACGTTTGAAAGTGCGTTTTATAGAGAGTAAATGAAGATACGGTGAATCGTGAAAATACTGGAAAAGGACACTCGGATTTTAATGCAACCGGATACATAGATGCACAAATTAATGAATGAATAAAAAAAAACTGTAACTCTCGCATATTTGACATTAATTTATTCTACGCTGTGTGTGAACTACACGAGGGATATTGATAGTTTCCTTCTACGCGATTTCCCCGCCAAAAATTGATAGACGAGCCACAAACGAGTCGATAAATAAATCCTGACGGCGGGACATCCTTTAATGAAATAGGAAGTTAGGACGAATAAAAAGTGTACAATAACTTACGAAGGGACGTGCAGGTGCGGAAATAAACAATAAAAAGTATTTGAAAAAACTCCATTTTCTTTTTCGTCGATTTTCTCTTACAGTGCTCCAATATCAACGTGTATGTGTACATGATAAATAGGTGATTGTACGTACATTCATCACCTTATATACGAGTAATCAAAATATTTAAAGTCCGAGTTGAAGTCTATTTAAAAAAAAAGGAAAATAAAAGAAACGAAACCCACTCCTGACTCACGAAGAAGCATTTATGGACCTGATTTAGTGCGTTTGTACTACATACGTTGTTTCGAACACCTAGTTTGGTTGTGCAATAGTATTAGTAGTACCGTTTTGTACATTTCTACCGTTTCTATACGTAATATAAGTATACGTATTACCAACACACCGTTAAAAAACTTTATCCTCTGTGTGTCTTTAAAAAGCTAACACGTTGTTTGTTATTCTGTTTAAAACCCTTCGTGATAATGGATTAATTTGCTCGACTAAAACAGCCACCAAAGGCACACACTGAATTAAGGTAAGGAGAATTCTTTCTTCTCTCGATCGTTTTTTTTTTTTTGCTTTTTTTTTACTTTCTGCTTTACTACAAACGTCCACTATTCACAATCACATTCATAAAATTATGGGTCTTCGTAAATCTTTTCTACAAACCGTCAAACTGAAGAGCATAAAAATTGTTTTTTTCTTTTTTTTTTTTTATCTTTCTAGATTTATTTATTTAGTTTTTCTTTTTTTTATGCTCAAAGTAAAGATTTCCGGTGCACCAAAGCTTCCGGTATCGAGTATTTCTTTTTATTTTCTCTTCTCTTTTTCTTCATAACTATTTTTAGCTCAATAAAATCAACGCCCAGCTTGTTCAGTGAAGTTAAATTTCAGATAATATTTATCACTAGTTATGCAATCGATGAAATTATGTATGTGTACCATATTAACACGAATCGTTTGATCTTCCGTAAGAAACGTCTAGTATTGGTCTCGAAGATTTTTATTCTCTTGATCGTTGTCGACGATGTCTGCAACACACTTTTTCCTCTTCCTCTTCGTCTTTTTCTCAACACGCTCAACTTGATATTCTAGCTAATGATTAGAGAAAAATAGTTGCCAAAGGAATCCATATACTCTGGTGGGATAAAACTTGTGAGTCGTTAATCAAATCAATATATTCAGTGTTGTAGCGCAAGGTTTCTTTTTTCCTTTTTCTTGCTTCCTTTTGTCTCTCTCTATCTCTTTTTGTTTTTTCATCTTGTCCGCCGTTAGGTCACAGGCTGGGATACGCTCTTGACTTCGCCTTGAATTTAATCAGATTCAAAATAATACAGTCGATTATTATTGGAAAATTATTAGAATGTGAGCGATTTATGAAGTGAATATGACGTAGATATTTGCATGCAATATGTGGTTCTTCAATCTATACGCTATATTTGTTATCATCAGATTAAAGTTTAAAAATTTCCGACTTTGATATAACGAGGTTTTTTTTGTTGTTAATTGATTATAACTCGCAAGGCTCTATAATCAAGATTACATGGAAACGATAACGTCGTTTATATGTATATTTTATGACGACTACTTGCACCTGCCCTTGCAAGGGTCAGTCAGTAAGTCAGTCGGTTAGTTCGTTATTCATCGAGGATTTATTGACTCGAAATAATATCAATTTTCTTCGCATCCTCTTCCCGTCCCGACGAGCTGCGCGGCACCATTTCTCGTCTCATTAGAGCTTTTTATTCATTTATTTTCCTTTTTTCTAATTTATTTTTCTTTGATTTTCGTTTTCACGAAAATCGGTAATCGTAAAATGAACATATAGTTCAAATATTGAGACACAGAAAAAACTGATTTATTTTATTCTCGTTTCGAACGGTCAGTTCGATTTTATATATTTCTGTCTAGGTAGACTTTCAATTCTTTACGATGACGACGACATTGCCGGTTCCGCTGTTGCTGTACAGATCATAGGCATCATCGTCGTCATCATCATCATGTGTGTTTTATTTACACTTGCTTCACGCGGTGGCTAAATGTGTATAGGGATATTAACCGGCCGCCCCGGACGCACGTATTTGGCGTAAATAACCAATTTGTATCGTTGGATTATCACACCGAGCGAGTCGACGCGACGAACATGAGGAGGCGGTGGCGGAGGAGGAGGGGGAGAAGGACAAGTGAGAGATCAACTCTCTTGTCGTTTTACACTAGGTGGTCAGCGGCGGCTATGAATTATCAAATTGTTGTCAAGCTAGAATGATTCGAATTAAATATTCCATTAACCTCAGGATTAATACATTGTCATTTTCGTCAACTTCTGTAATTCATGATAATTATTCATAATTTTGGAATCAATTAATGTTGTTCTCATTCGATACATGCGTAGCTAAAAAACGACAATTATGTAATTAATAAATCTTATTTTATTTGTTTCAATTTTACATCGGTCGAAATTCGTTTATGATCTGAGAAGAGATGGTTTGGATAAGTTACTGGAGTCTGCGCTTCTCTATCAGTCAAGAGAGAATTTTTTGATAGACAATTTTCTTAGTCCACTATATTTTTGACTCGCTTATGTTTATTTGAAACGAATCCCTTTCGTCTTACGCCGCTCGCTCTTCTTTTACTACCCGTATACGCTATACATGCATGTATGTATGTATATTTTTAGTTCACATACTGACGTCGTATACCTATGTGTACCCATCATAGTAGAGGTACCCATGTCCGTTTCGATCGGTTTTTTGAAAAATCGATTAAATAAATTGGTTTCAATTATTCAATTACTTATGATTAATTGAAAATTCAACGAATTATTGCCGATTGATATCCACCTGTTGGACGCAACTCTCTTAGATTGAAAAGTTGAGAAAAATAAATAAAATCAAAAAATACAAAAAAACATCAACTTAAAAAATAAAATTGATCAACCTAAAAATTTGGCATACTCCGTGATGCAAAAAATGCATAATATGAACAAACACTCGACTAAACGATGAGTGCAAATGTCGATAAGTCACTGATTGTGACGATTTTATTTTTGAGATTGTTGGTGTCGCACATGGTATATAAAGGTGAGCGTTTATAATTAGGTTTGGTGTTCGACAAAATTAGGTATTGAAAGGGGGGGGGGGGGGGAAGTGTACAAGGAAAAAACGGTTACGATTATCATCCAGACATCTTTGATTGATTTCGATAGCATCATCCATCAAATCCCGTTATCTTATCGATTCCAAAACCAACACAACAAACTAACGAGCTAGAACGCTGCACAACCGGCAGCAGCGGCGGTATTATGTGATGGGGTGTACAAACCGGACTTAAAACTAACCAACCTTATACAACGTCCATAACCACGTTCGAAGTGCGCGTTAACCCATCAACACGTGGCTTCAAACTACTAATCAACAACGCCTGCTCTCGGCTACTATACACTAGTTTAGGTAGGCCTACGCTGCTTCATTTTTTTTCTGTTTTTCTCTTCCAAGTCAGCGTCCTGCTCGTTTTATGTAATAATTAAAACTCCTGAATCCTTTCTGTGAGGGTATTTTTCTCTAGCCAACTGGCTTGAAATTGACACTTGAGATTTATATAGATATAGTATACGAAGATCAATAAAGAAAAAACAAATAAAAAAAATGTACTCTTGTTTTGTTGCATTTAACAAAAATCCTATGAATTAAATCAAATAAGTAAATTCTTCTGTTAATCTCACTAAATTATTTTTATTTTATTTTTCAACCAACGATTCGCTACACATATGCGCTAGACTGTGTCATTTCATTTAATTTTATTTTATTTCATTGGTATGGATATGTAATAACTGGTGATCGATACATAACTACCTATTGCAACGATGTAAAATTCGATCGATGTTGCAGATTTATAAACGACATTTCAATGCAAATCTATGTAATTTATTCTGACACAGATAACATGCCTATATAAGAAAAGTTGTAACAGAGTAGGAGCTCTCGTTTCAAATTGCAATGCACGTCGATCTTTGCATATGTGCATATAATTCTCACCATTCAATTTTAATTTCGATTCGGTTCTTTTGTTTTTCTTCTCTTCTTCTTTCATGCGATTCAATTATTTTCTACATATTTCTGTAGTCTTCGCATACCATATATCGACACAAAAATTAAGCCTGTATCACAGTGATTAGTGGAAATTGACAATGACTTATATCGTTGATTGAAAAATTTGAATTTTTTCGTACAATCAACACCCCTCAATCAATGGCCCCTCAATTTCAATTTGAATTGTACAATAATTGAGAAATATGCAAGCGAAATGTAAAATTTGTGTACATTATAAACGTATTTTATACGATACGCAGCGTGTGCTCCAAAAGACGGAGAAAAGAGAGAGATGAAAAAAGAAAGGAAGAGAGGGAATGGAAAAGTAAGAAGACACGTTATAAAAAGAGAGAAAGAAAAGTTCATGCTGCTGCTGCTGCTGCTGCTGCTGCACGCATTACTGACTACTGCGACTACTGCTACTACTGGTGCTGTAGTTCAGCCTTGTAGTTATGCAGCGGTCTGTCGGGTTTGCCGCGACTGAATAAGCAAGCAGTCATCGAATGCATCTGGTTTTCTAGAATATATATGCGTGCATATGTATATGTGTGTATATATATACCACGTGCATGTAGTATGTGCCCACCTATGTATACATGTATATGAATGCATTCTAGTCGCATGTTCCAACGATTGTTTTCAATGAACATTTCTCGCTCGCGCTGAAATTGTAGACCGTTTCGTTTCGTTTCATTTTTGCTTTGTAAATATTAATTTCAACAGAAACCACTTCCCATTTTATCAAAAATCTGTACAATATTTACCTGCGTTCGAAAAGTGTATTTTTTTTCATTTTTTTGTCATTCTTTTCGCCATGATATACACGATGTATATACCGCCCCTTTGACGATGCACTTTGGATGCACGTACCTGTATCATAATTAATATTATTTTGCCACATGCGATGGTAGATATTAAATTTTTCAGTTTTCATGCTACACACCGTAGGTATATGTAATATGTAACGTTGTTAAATAAACGGATTGTCATAACGAATTATATCGAATGAAAAATGAAAACGATAAATATTGAAGAAAAAAAAAATGTACCCTGAGGTACACGCGGAGTAAACAGAAATAAACTCATGCGGGGGTTGCATATGCATATAGATGACGTAGGGGAAAAACCGCATATAGATATGTGCATGTACAATGTCAGCATAGAAGGCTATTGTCCCATCTACTTTTAGTTACGTCACCTCATATCATGTATCACAGTTTTACACACGTGTACTTTCTATTGTCTGTCACGCGTCATCATCATTTTCTTCACGCTTCCAACAACATCGTGCAGACAACGACGACGGATGATAATCATGCACATGATCATGATCATGAGATGGTGATGATGATTATCATGTGCATATATAAAACTTTGTCACCTACTGATTATGCCACATGTATATGAATTTTTCATGCCTTTGGCTGTGGAGTAAAATGCAGTACACTAGTCAACATTGTTTGAGTTGCAGTTGTTCGTTTTTTTGTTTTTTTTCTGCCGTTAGCTTACCACGTAGATACTGCTTGCGGAAAATGATCACTACACGCGTATTATAATATACGGGAACTTGTAATTATCCCCAAAAATTATTCCGTCTCTCTATATGTAATTTACATGTAATTATATCGAGCGCCGATGCAATAATTAAGTTGCAATTGATCACGAAGTTCGAAACGGTTACCATGGTGTTTAAGCCTCAGAAAAAATGTATAATTCATTTATTTATATACGTGTACACATGCGGGATTATTAATTTTTTTTTCTTTTCTAATACTTTTATATCCTTCTACTCTTAGCTTCTCTGCGTCGCATTTATTTGCCATCACAATTTGCAGACTCCCACCCAGCAAGTGAAATAGCTTAGTTACCTGAGATATATCAAGTTACTTACTTACCTACAAACTACGGTACTGCAGGGGGTCGGTTGCGCAGACAGACTTCGACGAAGTCTAATTAATTGCATTTTTCAGATAATTCAAGGGGAATGAACCTCGCAGCGGATGAATGTCATTCGCAGTGTATTATTTCATAAGAAATAGTCGGAAATAGTACTCGGCGTTAGTTAAACCGGCTCAAAAAAAAGCGTTCTAATTTTAAATTTTTATGCTCTTCGAGATTTTAAGTACCTTGTATATTTTCAAGAAAAATGTGAAAGGTTAAATTTAAGAAAAAAATAAAAAGGTACACAAAAAGTATGACGAGGAGCTGTAGGATGAACAACAAAGATTTTCAGTTCTGTCACCCTCTTTTTTCCAAACGGCTTACTCGGTACATAGGAATGTTGACACCTTCTGGACACTCGCTGCGCGTAATTACCACAATAAATTAATAATGATGGACGTGAAGAACCGCGATAGCGTTGAATATTATAGCGTATGTATATAATATAGGGGTTGGTTCGTTGCAGAATGAAAAAGAAAAACGGGGAAAAAGAGAACAACCCCACACTACCTTCATGTTATCGTCGCCGAGAGTCGAGTAGAGTTTATGCACATTTGCATATTTGTACATATGTATGGTTTAGTTACGTGTGTCGTATTATTTTATAATGTTGTTACGTTATTTCATGTCACACTAGCGCAAACTCTCTAGGTACACGTATAGTAAGGTAGCTTGTACCAGAAAACACAGCCTTACGCTTCGTGCACATAAACTAGCTCGTTAGTCTCTTTTACCTTTATTTAACCATTCTCTCTTTGTACGCATTTTGACCCGTATACCGCCATGCCAGTGCTCGCTGTTCAGAGGGCTTCATATTTTCGACATTTCATTTTTTTTTCTTTCTTCGATTCTGTCTTTCTTTCTCCGCTGCACCGTTTCACACACTCGTCGGTATAATTACAAAAACTACCCTTATACATGCATGTATACATACACATATTGTATATATATGTATTATCTGAATAATTTAATAATTTTCTGTACTACACACTCGCAACTCGTTCAAAAAATATATGTTAATACATCACACATACCATGAACACATATGTATGTTGTATGCATCTTGGCATTGAATTATACTTGCGGCTTACATTATATACTCTATGACTCTATGTTATATTATGTATGTGGATATGTGTTTAAAACGCGACAAGTCGCGATGTGACGACGTGTATATGGAGGCGCCACACTCCAACAGCTTTTCAGTAATTAGTACTTATACATTTACCTACCTCGCTGTAATTAGCTGTATGATAAATATATGTAATAAAATGTAACGAATTCGCCGTCAATCAAATGATTATACTCACTAGAGAGTACAGTCAGACTCCATCTGAGGATATATCTTTCTATTACCTTCATGTGAAATTCGGTAATTTGTTGAATTCCGAAAACTGCTTGCACTGAAATTTGATCCTGTGCTTTTTCCCGAATCCACTATCTATCACAGGTACCTATGCAGGATTCAGTATTCAGTCTCATTATTCATTATCATTATTGTGATTATTTGTCAAACTTAGATAAAGCGTCATCATTCGTTCATCCACTGAAATTAGAAGGTCGGTTTTTGTTTTTTAGCACCCTTTTTTTGGAAAACTTTGCGTGATCCATGCGTGAATCGTTGGGTCTTAAGAGACGGTTGACGAATATTATATAGCTAACATTTTCTCATCCGCGTAATGTTCAAATATGTAGCAAAGAGGAATGGAACGAAAAAGAAAGGAAGCGGAACAAGCGCGTTAGCTGCGGATCGACAGACGATTGCGACTGTCTGATAGTTGTATTGGGACCAGGTGAAGGTAAAATATAATAACCCATGTAAAAGCGGGGGCAAGAGTCGAGTCCTGCACCAGTTCAAACTCTGGCTATACGACACGCCTATGCATTATTGATAATTGACGGCGTGCGGCAGTGAAAGCCGCTCATTTTACATCATATCTCGATAGTTGAGTTTTTAGAAATGGCATAGGTATAGCTAGATATGCAAAAGGAATTGTTCTGATCGAAATGCTCGAAATATATGTGAGATTTGTAGGCGTTCACGCAGGATAGTTACGTGGTATGTGCCATGCAATTCTGTCTCTTTCTATATTGGTTTTTACTTATCGTCAGTTTTCAACGTTGCTTCTCGATACTGCACTTTCACCTGAATCGAAAAAGTATGTCTAAATGTTGAAGAGAAATTGAATTAAAAAGAAGATACAAGGAAGGTATTTTTTTTAAGATTGTTTGAATCAAACCAAACAATTAGATGTGTAAAATGAGAAGTTTAGATCGTTAGAGTTGTACAAAAAAAATTGGAATAGAAATTCGCACGTACATATGGTTTTGTAAAGAGCCGATCTTCGAGACCTCATTTAATCGGAGGTCAACGAGTCAAGTAATTTGTGTCATTATATTTTATATGGTAAAGCACAGGCTGTTAAGGAAACGTCCGGTTTTTCACCCTATGCTTCAGAGCATCGGAGAAAAAAGTAAAAAACAAAACAAAAAAAAAACAAAACAAAGAACCAAAAAGGAGAAAAAGAAGAAAAAGAATTCATGTCGTCTTGAAATGTGGAGTTTTCGTACAACTTCGCACCTGAGGTACATTATATATAATTCATAGTGTATTTCGTTCTGCAAAAGTTACAATATCACCATTTTCGTATTATTCTACATTTCTACGTGTGGAATAGGAAAAAGGTCTCTGCATGTTGGTTGATGGTCTAATATGTATCTCTTATTCCTACAGTTTAGTTGATAAATTTTATTTATACTTACCTCTAGTCTTCTAGTATTTGTTTAACTTAGTCGTCCAACCATGATATATATATGCACATCCATGCAATGTTGGTAGGTACACACTGTTAGCTAGCTACCTGGCTTCGCTAGGAGCTTATGGTTTTTTGTTTTTCATTTTTATTCTCTTTAATTCTTTTCTAGTTTTACGACAACTGTGAAATGTAAATGTCATGTGATAGGTACGTGAATATCTTCAAATTCAACTTTGATTCGTTTTAGAAATTCGAACTATCTATAAGGTGCGTATCGAAACGTAATCCGTACTTTGTTTCAACAAAATGAAAGTGATGTTAGTTTAAATCAAATGTGTTTCGAAAATTCAATTCATTAAATTTTTGACGTTTGGGCCCCTTTTGCAGACAGCTCGTT
This sequence comes from Athalia circularis, assembly GCA_963978495.1. Classification (NCBI taxonomy): domain Eukaryota; kingdom Metazoa; phylum Arthropoda; class Insecta; order Hymenoptera; family Athaliidae; genus Athalia; species Athalia circularis. The sequence goes on along the minus strand of OZ021700.1, from coordinate 12,896,617 downwards.
ATGCTTCAATTTTTTAGAAATCAGCCGGATATATTGTCCAGCAGCGTGCCCCTTACGAATGAAGATAATCTTGAAGATCGATGTTCTGAAGTGTGTTTTATTTTGCAATAAGCAACCACCTTTCCATCATATCCTGAAGAACCAAATCATGCATACTTATCGTTGCACTTTTCGTTGCTATCTGGTTTCGCGTTTCTTCCATCGATATATCTCTTATCTCTTTCCGCCTATTCGTATTTATCACTTTCTAGTTTTATATATATACATGTATATATTATACATGATATGTAGGTACCTTATAGTCACGAGGTAAAACACGCGCTGGTACGACGCAGACGACGTGGACGTTATGTATCGAAATATCTTGAATGAGAAACCGATATCTGCTTATAAAGATACCTCGTATGTATGTATATGCCAAGTCGACGTAACGGTTTTTTTCTCTTTTAACCCCTTTCTTCTCTTTTTTTTCTTCATGTTTACCATAGAAGATCCCTGTTTCCCCGTTCTTCTTTATTTTCCATCTTCCCTTCAGTTGCTATCTCTTTCCTCTCCCGCTTTTTTTCTTCCTTTTTTTTTTCTTTTCCTTTTTGTACCCTCTGTTTCGTGACTTCCGCGCCAATGCCGTTGACCATCGATGCATCACGTACCTGTCAGCCGTTCGTTGTCTCCAGCAGATAAAGGCGTCACGGACCTTTCGTTCCTGAACACTCTTATGTATATACCGAATCATGAGTATCTCATGTATCAACGGATAACTAATTTTTTTTCCTCCAAGTTTCCATGTCATCGACTTAGTAAATAATTAAAATATCGTATGAAAATAATTTTGAAAAGACAGCTTCTGTTGCTACTAACTGTAGGAAAGAAAGTGTATCTGGTTTAATTGTAACAGTGTGTACGATTGCACATATACTTTCAACGCGATGTTATTTACCGCATAAGTTTGTTTTTCTTTATCTCATCTTTCTTTCTTTTCATCGCCCTTCATCCCGTACATTTACCTATATAGGTATATAAAATACCTTCGGTCGTGGCCTTCCTTCACCGATGATCATCCGATGAGATAACCCCTTAGGGATACTACTCGCTGCTGCTTTTGCTTTTACTTTTCCTGCAGGGCTGGTAGCTAAAGCGAAATAAAAAACAAAACAAAACAAAGAGAATTAAAAAAGAAAATAAAAAGAAAATCGAAAAAAAAATAACTGAAAGAAAAGAAGACAGAGAGATGCGAGAGAAAAATGGAGAATTCAGGGGTAAGAAATAAGAGGAGGAGGTGGGGAAGTTAGGGATGATTTACGAACGTGTGTCCGCCCCCGCGACGGCTCTCATTCATCAAAGTGGGGGCCATATCCCAACAACCGGCAACTCAACTCACCTATACGAAAGAAGAGTCAGGTCTTCAGTCCTCTCCTCTCATGGTGCACTTTTATCCTCTTTCGAAAAGTAAACACACCGCGCAACTGCACTGTCAGGAATACCTATACTTCTCTTTACTGTACATACGTACATACCTTATGCCTACTCCTATGGTATAATACAGTAGAGTATGGTACGGTACTGTATACTATATAGAGGAATAAAAACCCGGTCCTTCTAGTCCAGCAGCAACAGCTCCGAGTCTCCTCTCCCGTTGCTGTTGCTCATGTTATATCAGTGAACCAACCTACTACAAGCATTGCATTGCAACGTACCAACCAACCCAGTAGACTGCACTCTACGTATTGTAAAGAGCTGATGCGTTGCTGCTGCTGATGTTGGTTCAGTAAAGACTGCCGCGCGATTCCTTTTCCTCTTTCTCTACTATATACTGCTGGTGCTGCGAGCTGCTGGCTGCTTTGCTGCTGACTAATTAATTACCTGCTGCTAGCTGCTAGCTGCCGCCGCCGCCGCCGCCGCCACCGACGCGACGCCGCCGCCGCCACCACCGCCACGGCTAGTCCTCCTCGTTATTAAAGGCACCTGCATTCGATCTCTGTAACCTAGGGGAAGAAAGAGAGCTTCATACCTTATACCCATGACCCTGAGGCTTGTTATAGATCGATGGTCGTTTTTTTTTTTTTTTGTAATTTTATTTTTGTTTTTTTTAGACCACTTGGTTTTTTATCGTAGCTAGGTTAATGCGAGAAAATATGATGAGTTCAGGTTTTAAATACAATTGAAAGTTGAACGATTTTTAGAAAAACAATTGATGAATAAAAATTGAGATTATTAATCGAGATCATTGAATAGGGCGAGAATCTTTGGCCATTCGTATCGTTCACATGCCATAAAATGAAGACGAAATATCGCGGACATTTCTCTCTCTACAATCTTCAGACAGAAGAGGGATCATATGTCAAGGGTACATTTACAAGATACCGTATTTAAACTTCTAATATATCAAAGCTGCTTCGAGCAAAAGCTATAACTGGTGCTGCTGATACGCCATGAGTATATTCACCTTTATAGTATGAAATGAAGGCACGCAAGCGTTAGGCAGTAGTAACAGCAATAAAGCGGTTAATTTATCATTCGCAAAACCTCTTATATCCATAATTCATTGGGAATTAATTACATTGCATTCATCCAGCAGCGCCTTAGTTGGTGCACTTCTAGAATCCTAAACTCGCCTAGAATAGCATTAGGTTGATATAGTGTAATAGAAATGCACGAGGAAAATTTGTTTGACCCGTTTCTGTGTAATTAATAAAAATAAGGAACAATAAAATACATGGTCAGATCCACGTAACTTATGCTGCAAGTATTCTCCTTCCGGTTGGCCGGTTTGTTATATGGTCGAACGACTCTCGCAAGATTCGTTTCCGTTTCGAGGGAAACCCGTTGAAGCTACAGTGCTTATTATTCCTGTAGACAGTCACGCGTAAGCTGTATCTACATTATCCTGTGCATACCGCGTGTACTAGTGTTTGTAACTGTTGGAATTCAATAAACAAAATATTTTTTGTTAGTTGAAGAGAAATATTTCATCCTTGTTCTGATTCTAATCACGGCTATTTTCAATTTCGTTGAATGTGGTTTGCGTGAAAAAACTTCTATTCAAGTTTCGAGTTTACTTCCATGCTGGTAAGAAATGACCCGATTACAGTGGATCACGATTTCGTCCCGATCAACCAATCACCGTTCAAGCACCCAATCAACCGTCGATTATCGCCCAAAGAAGGTCCGTTCAGTACCGCGTATTCATCGCGTACGCGCGCCGCTTGCTTCCACAAGCGACAACATCACTGATATGGTAAGAAGAATAACCGGTGATCGGTTCTTTCATACCTTACCAAGAGCTCTGAAACTAGCCTAGCATTTAAAATCGTTTCGAATTTTTCTGTTGTGTTTGCAACTCGTTGATAAAATATACAACATTTGTTTGAGCACCACTGCCCGAGGGTCTAGGGGTCGTGAATCGTTACCCGGTCGAAGGTCTTCAGGGAGTCTTTCTTAGCTTCACCTTATATACCTGTAGTTTATTTAGGAAACCGCATGGGACACCGAGAGTCAGACGATACTATATAGGATGGACACTGCCTGCGCTGGACCCTCCTGACTCCCTTCCTTCCTTCCTTGTTTCCTTTTCTCTTCGATCCTCTTTCCTTGTCCCCCCCCCCCCCCCCTTGGTGTCCTCCAGCAACTTCAGGATAGTGGGCGTGCAGTGAGGTCGTCCTGCTGTGGCCTGCTGGTGGAACAGCAACAGCAGCACATGTAGGGGACTGCTGACTATGGACGTAAATAAATTCTGAACTAAAAAGAAGAAGGAACAGGTTCGGGTGGGAATAATTTATGCAACGCCGAAGCGAACCAAGCCTTCTGCTGTTATTGCTGTTGCTGCACAACCTCCCAGATAGCTAGTTCCAGCTAAACCTCTGCACAACTAAGGTATACGATATACATCCACTTAAACTCCCCGCCAACGCCCGATTCTCTGCACCAACATCATGAACAAGACGAGGAGAATCCTCAGGACAAGGGACGCGATCCTTGGAGACTCTGATCTCCCTATCGATCTTTACTGCTCTTATACACTTACCTCATCCTTCTTCGGTGCGATCACTACGATTCACGATCCTACCTTCCATGTCCTGTGGAGTTTGTTCGATTTCTCGCGAATTCAGAGACTCTACTGATCACCGATAGGGATAAAACACAGCACCTAGTGGTCAATTAAAAGCAGACCCACTGAAATCTTTTTATCCCATCACAAGGGAATGCTCTACGAAGGTGCCATCTATTCATTTTTGGTTGAAAGTTTTCACTTTTGGCATAGACTGTATCCCCATTACCAAGGAGTGATTTACACGGAGGAGTATATCATAACCCAAACAACGCCCGTGGCTCAACGTATTCCTGGCAGTCAAGCAGGCAGGCCGCTAAAACTGATTCATCGCTCTTACTGTGCTGCTGTTACTGCTGCAGCTATAACACCAACGCAATACTGGCGTTCTGCAGTAACAGCTTTTGCTGCTAGTGCAGTACTACTCGTTTCAGGTCATTCCCATATACACTCATTTTATCACTGACAATTGTATAAATGTCCAGTCCAATGTACTGCTACATTTTTTTTTTGTCTTCGAATGATTCGTTTTTATCTATTCATTAAAAATAAGCCAGAGAACTTTATAGAAGAACCAAGGAAATAATAATCCTCGCAAGTCATGAATAAACCAAGCTATTTGCTTCAGGCTCTCTCACTATCCCTAGTCTAGTCATCTACAACGATATTCGATCCGGACAAGAATGAATATCTGCTAGATATGAGAAGATGTGATTGCAGCCTATTTACTTGAATCAGTCCTCCCAAAAACGAATGGAAAAAGAAATATACATAAGGAATATCGTTGCCGAGTCTCCTGCTGTTTGGGTTATGTTGAGGTCCCCAGCGGGACGTCTACCAGTAATTCTGCGATCTCGCAAGAGTTGCCAATTTTTGTTCCACAAATCCAAAAACGACATTAATGTTCCTCTGTGCAAATTTAACGGGAGAAATCTTACTACTAGCAAGCAGTCTTTGACTGGAATTTATGGCTCCAGTGATCGTAAATATTTTCATCTTGGTATCCAGACTGTGTAACTCCGGACTACTCTTGAAACTCTACTGTGCCGTGGTTAGCTGGAATAGCCCTATCAACGTGGGCGATTTTATGCAGGACACGTGAGGTCACTTCCTGCAGACTACGCATACCTGGAATATGTATACCCTGAGCTTATAAAGGGCTATTAGATCTCCTTTTTCACTTTTGAATCCCATGTGAAATATTTCACGATAATTCTTTTTTTATTCCATATTCTACTCCCATGCTATCGTCGTATCGTGATTCCCGATGGATTTATAGAAGTTCCTTCGGAGGGATTGCCATTACCTTCAATCTCCCAAATCCCAAATCGAACGAAAAATTGATCTATTATAGACGCAGAGGAAAAGGGGGAATATACCCTTGTACAAATCGGATCCCGGGGGTACATCGAACGAGCCTAACCACGTCGTGGCTCTTATACTATACAAGACTTTCGCATATCGCGTGATTCGCCCCGATGTCTACTATAGTAGTGTAGTGAATGAGTCACGTGTAGTTTGCGCTGGGCACCCTAATACCCCATCACTAATTGCGTCACCCCATCTTGTACTCTCTTCTCTTTTGGAATATACGGTGATTGATTGACGGCTATATAGAAATCGAACATGAGGGAGAAAATCGTAGACAAAATTTTGGTCACGTAGCATCAGGCGGGGGAAGAGAATTGGAAGGCACACCCTTGAAGTTCATTGGTAGGGGGTCTTATCGGATTTTGATCCACACATCGCTTGTCCGGAACGAAGAAAAATCATTTCATTCATCAGAAAGTGATGCAATCAGAGAAATATAACGATCGTGTTGAGATCCTACGGGAACTTATAAAACCACACACGACGTCTGGGGGCTTGATGACTGAATGCCGGTTTTGAGATCGTGTTCATCTCCTCTCTATGTGTTCTTTTCCTTTCCTTGACTTCCTTCCTCCTTCAACTCGCGTGCAATGTACGCTATATGTATAGTATTACCTTACTACCATCACCAACACCTCCGATGGATGCATCGCCGTTAACGACTATAAATAGCACCACATTAGGCAGCAGTTAACAAACGTTAAAACTAACACTGCCTCCAACAATAACATTTTGCTCCGGTCACGTGGCGTTGACGCCCTACCAACTATTATAAGACCCCGGTATACCCGTACCACCATAGCACACGTTTGCTTTGCTCCTGGTGATTTTCTCTACGCTTCTCGCGTTCCATTGCAACGTCTGTCACACTATGAGGAGGTGTGCAGTGTTCAGTTTTTACCAGAACAAGAAACTTCCTGATGAATATTTAAAAAATAGAAATACGGTATCTCATCAGACGCAAATAGTCCGATCTGCACTACAAAACTTTACCGGTTTCTTTGAATAACAAAAATTTGTCCATTTTCATGTTTCAGGCCGAAGTGATGCAACGAACGGGCTTGTGAAGCAACGGTTGGCCACAATGGGACCTTGTCGTCGGACGGCGGGGTCGCTGGTCTTCGCCCTTTTTCTACAATCAGTTCTTCTTCACAATGTTGAATCCGAATCAGCAGTGGGCAGTCCATCGAACGGCAGTCCAGGGGTTGCGGGTTCGACTGGATCATCAAGTATTGGGAGTGGTCATCCAGCGTTAAGCGCTTCGTCTAGTAACGGAAGATGTGAGGAAATTACGATACCGATGTGCAGATCCATCGGCTATAACTTGACTGCCATGCCAAACGAACTCAACCACGATACCCAGGAGGAAGCTGGGCTTGAAGTCCATCAGTTTTGGCCTTTAGTGGAAATTAAATGCTCACCAGATCTCAAATTCTTCTTATGCTCAATGTATACACCGATCTGTCTTCCGGAGTACACAAAACCACTTCCGGCATGCAGAAGTGTATGTGAAAGAGCTAGGGCCGGTTGTGCTCCTCTTATGCAACAATATGGTTTTTCATGGCCTGAAAGAATGGCATGTGAACGTCTACCAAATCATGGAGATCCTGAAAATTTATGTATGGAGCAGGACAACCACACGAGCAGTGCTGCCAGTAGCGCACCGATGCCGGCTCCCCCACGTCCAACGAAACCATCTAAACCATCGCAGATACCGAGGTGTAAGCCGGGTAAAAATCAAAAAAACTGCCAAAATCCCCCAGGGGACAGGGCGAGGGAGTGCGCGTGCCGATGCAGGGCGCCTCTCGTGCCTCTGGGGGCAAACGGGGCGGTCAGCAGCGTGGCCGTCGCGGCGGGTCCGGGGCTGGGAGTGGGTCTGGGTCTCCCTCAGGACATTGCAGGGGTACCGGATTGCGCCCTTCCGTGCCACGGCGCGTTCCTAACACACGAAGAACGGGGATTCGCGGCGGTATGGCTCGCCCTTTGGAGCGGTCTGTGCGCCGCAAGCACACTCATGACCGTAACCACCTTCCTCATAGACACCCAGCGCTTCAAGTACCCTGAAAGACCGATAGTATTTCTGTCCGCTTGTTACTTCGTCGTATCCCTAGGATACCTCGCTCGCAGTGTATTAGGACATGAAGAGATAGCTTGCGACGGACTAGCCCTGAGATCTGGAGCGAAAGGACCCGGAGCTTGCGTGACTGTTTTCCTGATGATTTACTTCTTCGGTATGGCATCTTCAGTCTGGTGGGTTATCTTGGCTTTCACCTGGTTCCTTGCCGCTGGCTTAAAATGGGGCAATGAAGCGATAGCTTCATATTCTCAATACTTTCATCTAGCAGCTTGGTTGGCACCAACAGCACAAACAGTGTGGGCACTTCTTGCCGGTGGAGTAGCCGGTGACCCTGTAGCTGGGGTTTGTACCGTCGCCCCAGAGGGTGTAAGAACATTCATTCTTGCACCATTGCTGGTATACCTATTGTTAGGTACTAGTTTTCTGCTTGCCGGTTTTGTAAGCCTCTTCAGAATTCGTTCAGTGATAAAAAGACAGCCTGGTGCGAAGGCTGACAAACTTGAAAAACTAATGATTCGTATCGGCGTTTTCTCTGTACTCTACACCGTCCCAGCTAGCGCTGTATTAGCGTGTCACCTTTATGAATCTACGCTACGAGACGAGTGGTTAGGATCACTAGCGTGTCCTTGCAGACCAAGATCTCGACCATTATACTCCGTACTAATGTTAAAATACTTTATGGCTCTGGCAGTCGGTATAACATCTGGCGTTTGGATATGGAGTGGTAAGACATTGGATTCATGGAGGAGACTTTGGCGAAGACTTTTTGGTACAGGACCAGGAAATACAGGAATCAAGGGTGGAGTTGGCGTTGGTAGAGCGGGTCCACAATATCCACCTCCTCCAGCCGGAAGCGCTCTTTTACCTCCTGGAAGCGTTGCCAGTGCTTCTCAACATCACTTACACCATCACGTTCTCAAACAACCACCTCTCTCGCACGTATGACGTCACCAGTCGGCGGGGGGCGATATGAGCACCGCTGGTTGCGAGCACCAGGAAAGACCGTCGGCGCTGAGCAACTACGGCCCCATTTAGCCCTTCGCCCCAGCCTCGAGAAGGCACGCTTCATCCTCATCTCATGCTCCCTCACATACCGCTCCACACACACCTCATACCGCACCGCACACACCCCATTCTGCAGCTACCATATACTCGAGGAGGTCCTTGGCTTCTACCATGGGACCTTTGACCCCCGCGCACGCCCTCGCTCCCTCCTATAACCAAGCGACCGAGGTCTGACCTACGAGAATGGGGGGTGGAAAGAAAAGTTGAGGAATGATTTTTACTGGGTTTTCTTTTGGCTTTTATGTTTGGTTTTTCTTATCGAGGAGAATAAAGGGGGATTATTGCAATGTGGATATTCGAACGAAAATTGGAAAAAAAAAAAAACAACAAAGATATGAGAGAAAAAGTAGAATATATAGGTGAGAGACTGAACTGAAATGTATATTATACTGTTGTATACAAAATTCATAATTCTTCGGAGAAACCAGAGTTTCTGCCAAAATAGGTACGTAAATCTCTCTATATATCTAATATTCGCTTTTTGTAAATCTAAATTCTGAATTCTCAAAAAAATAAAAAAAGAAATAGCTGCTGTATAGAAAAAAGCAGGGCCCAGGATAAAAAAGGAAAAAAATTAATGTAAAAACAACAATCTTATACATATTGATAGCCCCTGATATATAGCTTCTTATTATTGCCGAAATACGTAAATCTCGTGTCTTGATTGATCGATAAATAAAGACGCTCAGAGAGAGGTAGAGAGAGGGTGAGAGAGGTAGAGAGAGAGACGTAAGAGCAAGCGTATGAATTTTAGAATTTTAGAATTTCTGGCTTATCAGAAAAAAATGAAAAAAAAAAAACTAGGATTCTTGTTTTTCTTCCCTACTGTTCCTCCTTGGTTTAACAGTAGAAAAAAAAGAAACAAAAATTAACAAACCAAACTGAGAATGAAAAGAAGTTCTATCTCTCCGTCCTATGAATAATTCTCTTTCTGCATCTCTCATTTTTATTCCTTATTCATCAGCTATAAAGTGCATATAATATTATATCTGTCTCTATACATCTAATAATATATATGTTAATATTCGCGGATATTCTGCGAGTCCATCTGTCCGTCTGTGTGTGCCGTTTTATCTATTTATCTAGCCTAGTAGCTAATATAAGTCTAAAATATAGTAGGATTTGCGAAGCCCACGCGACCACAACACCCAATCGGACAAATCGTTGAAAATTGAAAGAAAAAAATATATAACAATAAATATTTCCTAACCACGTATATGAATGATCTAGGGATACTTATAGTTATACATTTAGATTTTTCTACGGGAATTCGATCAACAATCGTTATTATAATGCCCACCTATATACCTACTCTATATTTAAACATATTTTTCTAAATATGCGGAAAAGTCAAACGGAACTTTGGCATTTTTTATTGGCCGTTGATTCTTGCTAAGTGCGTGGGAATTCTTGAGCATTTTGTTGCCATCTACTCTCCTGTTATGCAATAATTGGCCTCAATCGACTGATTATCAAAAAGTGTCAACTTCTTAGCCAACTTCCTTTCACATATGAATATTCTAGTCGACTATACGATTCTTCTCCGCAATTTTGAATTTATACGTCGAAAGAACAGAAAACAAGAAAAAAAAATGTAGTCATATTAAAGCCATTAATTCACCCATCGCATTTTTCATTTTTATATCATTTTCTCCTCTCAACTATAATAGTTTATCTCTCTCTCTCTATATATATATGTATTTAATCTAGTTTCTCGAACTAGAGTAGAAAAAAAGAACAAAACAAGACAACTCAAATTATCTATATTTTATATATATATTATAATATCAACCGGAAGTGTGTTGTTGTCGTTTATGGTTAGCGGCTTAACAAATATAACAAAACAAAATTAAATTAAAAATTATCATTATTACTATAATAACAATGATGGTGTATAGAATATAGCGTTTTCAGAGAAGAAACAAAAAAAAAAACAAATCAACAAATAGCGATTAAATATTGTTAAACTAAAGACAACACCATCGGGAGAAGTGAAGTAACAACCATCAAAGAATGAAGCACGAAAGATGAATATGATGAACACTTGCTAAAATATATTAAAATGCCATTGTAAATAACCACACACCACAATTAGTATTTTAGAAAATCATTGTAAATAAATTATTATGGTATATTCATATACATATATACGAACAAAAATACGTTAGTGACTGCGATTATTGTTATTATTATTATTGTCATTATTATTAATATATCTTATTATTCATAGGTAAATATTGTAATGTGTAATTAATAAATGTAGATTTTAGAGTGTACAGGTGAATTATGAACATAAGCAACTGCCGAACGTACCATATAATATACATGTCGGCGACTATATCGGACGCGTAATAATTTGATAATAACGATCATAATAATAATCATAATGATAATAACAATAACAATAACGATAATGGAAATAAGGATAATAATAACAAATTAATAATAATGATAATAATATTGATCAAGTCGTCGGATGTCAGATAAGTAAATAACTTGAATGATGACGACAACAAAAAAAGAAGAACAATTTTAAAATTAATAAAACGTTTTTTATACCCTTCGTAAATGAAATCAAATAAGTATTGTAATAAAAATTCTAGTAGAACAAATTCACAATTTGTAGACGTAAATTGCCATATACATATTACACAGGAAAATGTTAATTAGAATAATATTAATCAGAATAATGACGATCGTTAATCATTACATTAGCAATGGGTATCATCGCGTTGTGGTATTCATTATAATATTAACACTGAAAATAGTAATAATAACATTAATGATAATAATAATGGTGATAATTATTTTGATTTTTGTCAGACTAGTAAATCTAGGGAATGTTGAAACCCTTAAAAAAGTCTGACGCAAAAAAAAAAAAAAACGAATTGGTTAAATATTATGATTCTTCCGTTGCCTTTTTCTTCTTTACAGTTCATTATACATTCATTTTTGACAATCTTGTACAGAAAAAAACATTTCAAGTTTGCGTTCGTTTCGCAGTTATTTTATCGCTTACGTTAATTAATTTTGTTCATTCGATTTTTCATTTATTTATTTTTTTTTTTTCAAGATAAAAAATTTTGCGCACGTATACGGATTAGAAATTATATGTATTGTATGTATAACATTCATCGAATAATGAAAGAAGGAGAAAAAGAATTCAAGAAATGAGGAAGTGAATCGTAAAACGAAAAAAAAACAAGTGAAAAATGAACAACTAAAAAACTGACTCAATAGGTTAATTATATACACCATACAAGATGCAGCAAATTGAATAAATGAATATGCCGTAGAAAATATACATTATATAATAACGATTGTACTACAATTTAGTCCACCATATACTATATATCTACCTATACCTACATGAAATAGAGATTATATACTAATCATAAATGAACATAAGTATACGTGCATACAAAATTCTCATTCGCGTGTACAACACAATATCTATCAAGCGCACGTATACCTACGCATATACATCGTAAATAATTTTTAACAAAATAAATTAATCAAACGGTAAAAGTAAATCGACATGAATATACATATACTACGACAAATGATGAAAAAAAAAAAACAGACAAACAGACGTAAGGGAAAGAATAATTCCGATAACAATAATATTACTGATAATGATAATAATAATTATTATTAAATTAATTGTACGTTACCATATGAGAAAGACGATTAAGAGAAAAGTAAATTAATAAAATTAAAAAAAAACTGTAGTCTCTGCACATATCACCTCAGGATAGAAGACAAACGAATAAAGGAACGATAAGAACTAGATAATAAATAACAGAAACTGAAGACAAAAAACAAAGCAAACAGAAGTAATGAACTCTGAGAAAATTTGTTCATCAACGAAGACGATGAATAAACATAAATATAATAATAATGATAAGTTATTTGTAAGTCACATTTTTGTCATAATAATTGTCAATAAAAATGCGAAAATAATATGTGTAAAGAAAAACAGGTTTCATACTAATCATTGCTATCATTATTATTATTAACATTATCTTTATGATTGTTGTTATTATTATTATCATCATTTCCAATAATATCGTCATTATTATTCAATTATTATAGTGGTTGTTATTATTATTATTATTATTATTATTATTATTATTATTATTATTATTATTATTATCGCTTAATTGACAATTTGGTAACACTTTTTATTTTGGCACTCGTGGTGAAGCAATGTTTTTTTTTCAATTTTTTTTTTTTATTTTTTTATTTGAGCAAAAGCTCGTGAGGATAAAATTGAATCGAAGAGTATCGACGATAATTGACAGCAAGAGAAAGAGGATTGGGTGAGAAAAAAAAAAAAAAAAAAACACCAACAATAACAATGACCATTATTGATTTAAATATTAATAATCTAATTAATCTATAAAGATGAACGGAAATCAAAAATTGTATACGATTTTTTAATTACATTTTATTATTATTTAATTGCATCAACTAACGCCTTATTTTATTTCATATTAAAAACCATATCCCATTATCTGATAAGCACAATGATTCTGGTGAGGGATAATTCGTTGATTTTTCTTGTTCGTCCCTTTTGTCCATTTTTACCGAGATTCCTTTTGTTCTGATTTTATCAGACGTGCCAACCCCGCATTGATATCATTTATATTTTTATACATTCAGGGTGGGGGTGGCGAGGGTAGAACAAATTTATGTAGTTAGTTTGTATTCAAATGTATGGATGGAAACGTGACTCATTGTCATATTCATGACATTATTACGTAGTCTACTTAAAAATTAGCTAGTTCGTCGTTCGCTTCTATCAGAATCTTATACGTTCCAACGTTTGCCTTATTTATGGTATACATGGCTCTGCATTCTATGTTAATTATATTAGTAAAAGTTCAAGGTGGCAGTCAGCAGATTAGTATCTTTATTACTCACAGCTTTCTCTGTTCCATTACATTCACCTCGCATGTAACTCATCGTCAGTTTGACTTACTACATTCATATAAACGCAAACGCGGCGTCGCTTGTTTGGATTCATATCTTTTTGAAGTTCACGCGTGTAATTTTTCAAAGCATTTCTTCACACTCTTTCCGATACATGCGTAAAGTTTTATCATAGGTGTGCTTCATCTACCCAGTTTTACTAATATGAATGAAAGAAAACTGAGAAACAAAAAACAGAAGAACAGGATGCAGGATATAGTTTATACATACCTCATCAAAGATTCATGCGATTTATGTAATCGACATGATTTTTTTTTTTTTTTTGTTTTTTTTGTGCTGATCGTGAATATCAGCGGGAATACTAGCGATATATTCGTCAAGCTGAATTGTAGCGTTTGAAGGGAGTGACTGCTGTCATCTACCTCACCCCTCTTATGGTATAGTATGTGAACGCACGTTTTACTCTACCCCTAACTCGGCCTTCTATTATATTCATCGCTCAATCGTCATCGAGCTCCGCCATAGTAGTTACCTCTATCCTGCAAGAAGGGGTATATCGAATGTATATTTATTACACACGTACAATGTTGTGTTATCTCTCTCTCACTCTGTGTGTGCGTGTGTCACTCCTGGAACAGCAACCCTTTTCATTTGTAATAAGGGTTAGCTACCCATAGGCACGTGTATATGTATGTGTAATGCATGAATGAATTCAACCGAGAAATACAACTCGTGTACGATTAATTAGCATTTACATATACGAGTTGGGGGCGTTTGACGCTCGTGTAAGTACGTGAATTGTGCGAACATTAGGGTGGCCTGGTCCTTACACGGGGTATGGATACATTTTTTTTTTCATTTTTTGCAATTTTTTTTCATTTTTAAAATGCCCGGAAATCAACTAAAAATGGAAAACGAAGAGACATTCCCTTGAAATTTTAGATTCTTATCACAACTCTCATAATCCTTTCCATGACAGCAACGGGATGTATTTCATTATTTGAGGTACAGGTGAGAGGTTTTCCCTGTGTTCGGATTAATTTTTTGCAAGAGAAAAAAAGAAAAGAAAATACTGAAATCATGGGAAGTTTACCGGCATCGTCGCTTTTGTATTCGGTGAAAACTATGGTCATCGTCATCTTCAATTTTTAACTTTTTAGTTTTTAGTTTTAGATATTTATACTTTGAGAAGCACTGCGGTGGCTCTAGGGAATCCGCGAACAAAGGGTAGCATATGGACGTCGCACAAAGGGGTAGGGTGAAAAATCCTGTTGTGATACCTCCCGCTGGACGCACCCTGGAGTAACCCTGCTGTTGACGAAATTATACGAAAGTATAGACGTACACGTGAGTATATTAGTTGTAATCCGAAATTTGGGAAAGAAAATTGGAATGAAGTTCCCAAAATTAAAAACTTGCAAATTCTGAAAATAATGCAAACCAGCTTCCGGATAAAAAGTTTTCCGAATTCCTTTGAAAACTGGTCAGGATTGGGCAGAAATTTCAGAAGTCCTTGTAAATTACTGAAAACCAGAGATTTGGAGGGTGAGAAAAAAAAAATTTGAAACTAATAAAAACAAAACATCATCCTCCGATATATTCTATAGATGCGTGCATACATCTATCTTATCACCCCTTGCCGTTATAATAAACCGCGACCGGTACGCTTTTCTGACGAGTTATTGCTATCAGGTTTCTTCTTATTTTATCATCCCGTTTATTTTAATACCTACTAATTTATTACTCCGAACCAGAGGTATATACTATACACATATATTCATATATAGCTTCTGTGGATCGTAAATAGACCCTCGTTTACTCGACTTTGGATTGCGCTCCGCTACCCGAACTCCGGAGCTTTCATATAGGACGTTCGGCGCCTTGACGACGCGCGCGAGCTCTTTTCTGATTCTCTCTTCCGAAGGGAAAATAGCAAACTACCAGCTGTGCCGCAGACTGCACATATACCCATGTACTGCGTGCATATAGGTGTACAATATACGTACATATATATAGGTAATAACTGCAGAAAAGTATCCTCGCTGCCAAAAAATAAAAATAAATAAAAACGAAAAACAATCTTATCCTATACCTATATTTGTATTTCGCTCGAATTATACGTACATATATACAACGTGTATACACCCCCGTGTACCGGATGTTGTATATATGTCCTTATACACTCGATCGGCGTACAATATATATGTGCATTTACGTATGTACATGATGTACAGCGATGAAAATTCAAACCATCTGATTTGTATGGGGAAAATATTTTGAACCCCTCTCCTGCTACATAAGAATATAGGCTATATCCGTCGTTAATTTTTTTTTCTTTCCCAACTTTTTTCTTATAGTTTTCATTTTTTTGTATTATGTTCTTTAAGTTCATGGATATGGTTATCCGTCTGCGTCGAGGCGCCAGCTGAGGTCATTCAGCTGTTGTAATAACTCAATGCCGCTGCAATTATACAGCTCGTATTAATTACCGTAAACGACGTAATAATCTGAACGATTTATACGCGACTATTTATTATTCATTGCACATCGCGGTGTATATAGGTATGTGGTATTATACCTATATCTTCAGTGTAGACGTTTTGTGATTCTATTTATTTTTTTTTTTTCTTCCGTAATCTTTCAAATTTCCGTATTATTTAAACTGACGATTAAAAAACACGATGAAAATTCGACGTTCGCAGTTTGAACTTATAAAATTATTGCGATGATTGTTCAGTTTCTCATAACTATACGTACGTCATGATGTGCTCGAGAGAAATTGATTTCAAGAAGAAAGGGTTATTGACCAAGAGAAAAAAACGCGTGACGCGTAACCCTTGCATATGCTGCAGCATCGAACGTATGCGACGCGTGCCTAGAAAAATATTATCGCAAGTCTCCCATCAAATTTTTATATAGCTACGTACTAAAGGGTAATATTATTTCAAGATGACATCTCTCCCTCTTTTCTATTTTCCATCTTTTTCCCCATCCTTTTATGTACGTACATTAGGACACCTATTTTTTGATTCCCCTGTTATTTTACTTCTTTTTTTTTTTCTTTCTCTATAATAGTTGTTCGTATTATAGACCGTGATAAAAACTGAAAAAAAAAACAATTAAAAAAAAAATGTAAATCTCAAACCTTCGCTTACTTGATCCATGATAAGGCGTATAAAGAAGAAATAAAACAAATGCATATTTCTTCCGTTTTTTGTTCTAAACTTATACTATACTTTCATGTGTGGAAACAAGCATTTGTTATGCTACCATATTTTTTTTTTGTCAAACAAACTATACATACACATGTACTTATACGTGGCTGGTATCTGTTCGCGGTTGGCGAGTATATAGGAGAGGAATATGGGGTGTTCTGTGGTTGAAAGGTCAGGTTTTGAATTCCAACGTTGAACGATGACGGTCCAAGAAATTTGAAGCCGAGTTGTGAATTGTGATGCGTTCCGGCTCAGTCTGCAGGATTACAATGTGACGCCTCCCTCATTTTTCGTTTCATTCTATACATCGCTTTACTACATACGCTTCGAGGAACAGGAATCGCGGGAGACGAAACGTTTTGGGTCGGAGAGTTCAAATTAACCATAGAAAATTTTCAGCGGATAATTGGCTCCCGTAATCCGGTGATAGTGAAAGTTTTATTATATTTTCATTTTTTCAACACCATTTTTCGCTTGTTTAAGTTTTATTTGTTATTCTGTACAAGCTCTTATTCCGTTTTCTTTTCTTTTTTTTTTTGTTTTCTTTTCCTTTACTCTTGACCAGAAGGTTGTCATAAAAATGCTATATGTATTATACGCATGAATTTTTAGTAGCCATACATATAAAATGAAAAATAATATATTATAATAGAATGAAATTCGAAAAAAAAGAAGTCATTATAATATCATATAGGAGACCACGTGCGCGACGCCATACAGACGCTTCGCTATAATATTTGTCTAGCTGGAGATACGTCGGTCTTACTGTCTCGAAATTATCTGAAGACACGGGGGATGTTTTTACAAGACGAGTTTGTAGCTGACGGAAATATCGTACTAAAAATGCCGACGACACCACGTCTGTAGGTATTGAAGATCCTACAATAAGGTATGTGTGATAATTGTAATATATGCGTGTATATAATTGTGTATACGATTTAGATAATTGTTGGATCGATAAATATGTAAATCCTAGTTTAGATCGAATTTGATAAATTTTTAAATGTAAATTAAAATCGAAACTGGAAAAAAACATTGCCGAACAAGATCGATTCGATCATATGATGCAAAATAACTCAAAAAGAATCGAATTTAGCGAATTGAAATTTCGATCAGCTCCAGTCGTATTATATCACCAAATAATTTATCTATTAAAAAATGATTGAATTCAATTTTCCGTACCTCAGATATGAATGTCTTCTGAAAACTCAAATTTCTATTTCGGTTGGGTAGGGGTGATCACAAAATGACTTCCCTTGCTAAATTAGGAAGTTTGAAAAAAAAAAGAAAAAACAAAAGAACTACGAAGAAATTACCCGGATAAAACCTGATATCTGCTGACTGAGTGGAAGTAGCCTAGGTTATAATATAGGCTGTTGTGTCTCACTGCAGATCTAGGATTACAATACCGATTTTACGACCCCCAAGTCGCGTCAGCTCTTATTTTATCCTTCTTTTATATTCATTTACTTATTCTCTTTCTCCTTTCTTTTTTTTTTCGGTTGTTCTGTTTTATTCTTTGCATAGTACCTATATGGTGATAAAACATGTGTATAATAATAAGTTACACCGCGTAGACCTATAGTTGAAGCAGAAAATATTGCGCAAGCTTTCTTGTACGGCGTCGTGTTGTTTCGGTATATACCGTAGGTACCGAGGCGTCGATTTAATTGGAATATTAATGCAGTATGTGGGTATGGAGACGGATGAGGATGTAAGAAATGCTTGACAATAAAAGAAAACCCAACAAATAAAATGAAAGAAAGAATGAAAAAGAAAACTCAATTTATAATAAACAAAAAGAAAAGCAAATAATCGTACGACGCGATGGGGTGAGTTATAGTTCTGGCGTTGATCGATTCCGACACGATCCTGTCATAAAACGGCAATATGGCAAATCGTTCTTATAACGGGCGCGCGCGGCGGTCTTATTAAAATCGTTGCTTGTTCATTTCGTTTTGTAAAAGTGTCTTGAAATTCAATCCGTTACGAGGACTATACTGCAACGCGGAGGGTGGAAACGTGGAAGTTTGAACGTTCAACTTAGTCGAAGGGAACCAACTGCAGAAAATGGTAGGAGGTAGGTAGGTACGTACATAGAGGAAGAGAAGGAGGTGAAGGTGGCGGTAAAGTTGGGGGGGGGGGGGGGGGGGGGGGGGACGCGATTTCCGGGACAAAGGGGGCGAACTATGCTGTGTAAGAAATTCAAAAGAGAATTCAAATCGCGCCAACCACCTCGAGTGTAATTGCAGTCCACTTCTACTTTACTTTTTCTCTCTCTTTCTTTTTTTTCCTTCTCGTTCATATACGCTTTTGATTCCATACCCTCACACCGCGGATTACCTTGAGAAATTCTATGAAAAACGAACGAATCATCCTCGAAGAAGAACATAAATTCATTTTACATACATTGCATCTATTTGACTTCGTCAAGTACTTGAAATTCTGTACGTTATAAACTGATGAAAAAAAAAAATACGCTCCACTGATCTTATCCTTCTCTTTTCGTCGCGGTGGCCGAAATATGGGTCGCCTATAACTTTGCGCCTATTAGGCGAAGGCCCCTCCAGTAGCCACCAGCTTTGGGTAGCCAGAAGCGCGTTAAGGGAATTTTCCGGCTGTTAGAATCTGAGGAGTTTATGTGGAAAAATACCTTTTTTGCGGCCCTTGACAACACCCGCTGCGACCGTTGATATTATAAGACGGGAGGTTGCGTGCTGCTACAATTTTATCCATCTTGAGCCTCGAGCTTATACTCTTATAAGTGCAAGATCGTCGCGTTCACCGTATTTTATATTTTTCTAGAAATACACTTTTCTATTTCTTTCCATACAGACGATCCTCAATTAATTGACTCCGGCGTATGAAGCTCGACATCATGGTGTGTAATATGCAACCTTAATTTTCCACGTATTAATCTTAATCTTAATCTTAATCTCAATCTCAATCTTAATCTCAATCTTCTTTTGCTATCGCTCGTAAAAGGAGTTTTTATAATTATAACTTTGTATTTATCCGTAAGTATGTATATGTGCGTATGTATAGCTGTATATTATATACGTATAGTACGGTTAAAAGAACTCTGTGAATGAAAAAGTATTCATTTCCCTCGCAGTCATATTTTTTTCTTCCTTTCTTCATTTTTTTTTCTCGTTCTCTTTCTCTCACTTTACCTACGTTTCAGTATACCCGCTATAATGCTGCTGCTACTGCTGCTGTTGCTGCTGCTCAGATGCTTTGGAAATATATATAATTACTTAACCAGAGCTAAAGAGCTGTTTACACTCAACTGCAAGGATATAATTATATTCAACACGCTGTGATATTTTGAATATGAATAATATATCAATCTCAATTTACCTGCGAAATAATCCTCAATTTGATCGGTACATATTTTCTTTGGATTTTTTTTTCAATTTCTTTTCTAGTTTCTCATGACACGTTTTTCAAGTTACAATTTTTCAATTCTTCCAAATAACAATAAAAATCAATTCCCCAAGTTCTTGATAAAAAATATTCCATTGGAAGAAATTTTTTTTTTTTTCAAATAAACGAATAAAATAAAGTAGAATAAAATCAGTGTAAAAACGATCATGAAAGATCGCTGATGATATGCTGTATGATGGTTATTCGCTTGTTAATTCCGTATATTTTACACCGTTATTCGGTTTAGTTCTTTACTCACTTTTTACTTTTCTCTTTTCTGCGATTTTTTCCCCCGTCTTCCAAATTGAGAGCCACTGAAGTCGCAGTAGCTTACGGAATTGTATATAGGGATATATCTATACGTATAAGGTATGTACGGACTACAGCAGTCTCGACGATTCGTTCTAGCCTCATCATCAAGTTGAATGCAAAAGCAATTACTTAAAGGTACCTTAGTTATACAGGTAAACTGCAGAGAGAAGTTCCTCCTTCTATATGCTATATACATATACTTTGCATTTCCTGTATCAATCTGGTATAACGTTATATTACAGATATAAAATTGTATGGTATAATGCATCTAAATAAAACATAAAACACGTGCGGAACTCAGATCTAAAATAAATGCCTGCAGAATAGTAACACATGAAAAAATGAATTTTCAAGTATCTGGTATGAGTACACTAATTATCTCAAGTATTATAAGATGAGATTAATTCGTAAAAATTCGGACGCTGTTTGTATTTTATTTGTTTACTTTTTATCTGTTATTTTTTTTTTGTTCTCCTAATTGAAAGAGTTAAGGTTGGTTATTTTGCCTTTGACCAGTTTGTACATGCATACCTACGATGGGTGAAACCTCGTTCTTGTATGTAAATTTTCATATGAATAGACATAAGGTGCAGCAATTGCTGCTGGAGCTTAAAGGTGAGGAATTTGCAATAGGATATAAAAGTTCTGTGCTTTTATGTACGTAAAGACGACGGTGCCACATACACATATACATGTTGCCCATAGTACATATATGTAGGCATATACCATGCGGAAAACGAATGAAATTTATGCAACCTGTACTGCTGCTGCATTACCATTTAGCAATTAGTGAGTAGCAGAGTAACTCCATATAAAACTCTTTGATGATCCAATTGCAGCATTTTATAGACAGAAACGTGAATAATTTTTATCGACTATTTTACTTTGTATTTTAATTTCTTTCCAATGTAAAATTCAATTGCAACTGATCAATGATTTATCAAGTCAATTAAACAAGTAAGATCTTTCATAATTCCAATTCTTTCCAAAGGTAACACATAACAATTTGAAAAATCGTAACAAATGCTTTCCCGTTTTCATTTTTCTCGTAGTTTCTCTTGTCCATGTTTTTCTTTTTTCACTCGTAGGTACGAATGTAATGCGGTACTTCGTGTATATAAAAATCGTCTTTCATATGGTAACTTAATGGCATATGCCCATAAAACATAAATAATCGTTAACCTTCATTATTATAGAAATACCAAAAAAAAAGATCCCCGTGTTGGGTACGGATAAAATATATGGAGCACACCTGGTTGACCGCTTCGATCAAATTACGCCCCCCCCCCCCTTTCCTCCCTTTTGCCGTTCTCATCTTTTTCCCAATTATCCATATACATACGCGTATAGTGGAGTTAGTGTTGTAAGGTACCATAGAACTATGGAGGAAGTCCCGTGGGCTGCGATTACATTTCCGTGTCGAAGGTCCAATTATTGACGTTAGTGGTGGAGGATGCGGAGTCTTCGATACGTCTCAAGCGGTAGCTCCAGACCCACTACCACTAAAAATAATAATGCTAATTACGAAAATAGTATGTATACCTAGTAGTAATAATTTTAATATACTAATATTGAAAACACTATAGTTATGTTGTATTACTTATATTGTATACATTTACGAACTACTATAGCAACAAATGGTCGCGTATATACTACGTGTTCAGCGATTTGAAATTTTTTTTTGGATTGTTTTTTTCTTGTTCCCTTTTTCCATTTTTTCCTTTTAATTTTTTTACTGACATTCTGCAATTAGCGAGGAGTGTTTTTATAGTTTTTAATTGCGTTTTCTGCTACGTACGACCGTATTTCAGTATACCTAACTTATAATAAAAAAATGTGTGTACCTATAAAAGTAAAACTAGCTTCTGATGTTGAAAGTTGTACGGATATGTAGATATATCCTATATACGTATTTCGTTGCTATAAGTACCAGGCGACGCTAGCTAATATTCCGATGGCGATGATGACGACGATGATGATGACTTCGCATAATTAAGTGGACTTGCAATTCGTATCTACAAACTGCGGCAGAAACCACATCGATGCAATCATTTGTACATAACCTATATACTAAGATATCGCAACTTGTGTATCATATATAACATGCGGCACATGTATAATGTATGTACACATATGTTCTATATATTAATATACACACATAGGATATATTATGTCGTCCCTCCAACTCGTTTTCGGTTAACCTAAATGGGAAGCTGCAGTTACCGTGACACGGATTATTTATTCATTAATTCTCATCTGCACCTATTTGAAATCGAGGTTTAGATGATCGGATATATTATGCGATACATAGCAGAATATAATCCGCGTCGTCAAACGCACGTGTGCGGTTGAAATTGTTTGGTTTTATTTTTTTTTCTTTATTCGTCCAGTTAAACTGAAAGGAGAACAAAATAAACAATGTAAAAAAAAAATGACTATTTTAGATGATTCTCTGCGCGGTTATAAATTATACTTCGCAATCGAGGGGGCTTGACCTACCCTATCAATTGAAGAATACAGTGAGTAAAGTATATGATAACCATTGATTATTTATGTATGTATATTATATGTTGAAATATGTAAGACATGTGACAACAGAAAAAAAGATGCAATAAAAAACGGCGTATTTCAAAATATTGAACCTATATACTTATATACAGTCCAGGGGGTGATTATCGCGCTAGTCGCGACAGAGTCAAAGTTTATCGACAATTGCACAGCTCATCACGACATGATACGTTGCACTAACAATTATCAAAGCTAACTGTGAGCTCGTTTGGTTAATAATAACGTTAACGACTGTTTCGATGACGTTTAACGACATTTCTGTGAAAGTTGAAAACAAAAATTTATGCATAGAAATGAAAGAATTCTCGTCTTTCCACTTTTTTGATTTTGTTCAGAGACAAAGGCGATTTCTGTGATCGCCGGTTTTTGGCGCTAAAGTGTGAGCACAATTCCGAGTCGATATTTCGTTTAATTTCAATAACAAAACCCAAACGCAATATAGATGCAAATTACAAGACGCCCGTTGGGGTCTCTACCGCTGCAGATTGCTCAAAATGTATATATTATGATATTATATAAGCTGGGGACCATGAAAATTTACATATCCATATACGCTGTGTTAAAAATCTAAGGCAAGAAATTGCAATGTATACATTAAGATCGTAACACAGAAGCAATTTTAAACCGCTTTTTCAACGAGCATGGTCGTTGGTGGTTTCATTTTCTTTCAAATTTATTTTTGCCACCACAGTTTGTTTCACCAAAAGATTTGTACTACAGTCATTTCATATCTTCCGTATTGATGCATCCGAAGAATAGAAAAGTTAGCGATTATTTTTAAGACTCGATCTGGTGAAAAATGTTATTAACTGACAAAGGGATGGCTCAACCTAAATGCCGGATTCAGATTTTGGATATCAGAATTCATTAAAGAAAAACCACTGTACAAATTATTTAGAAAGGAATCTTTTGGTTCAAAAATCAATAAATATCCAAGACTTAGCGTCGGTTTGTGAATAAAAAGGATATGGTTTGTGTTCAATGAATTTTCGTTTGCCCGTTTTTGACTTCGAATGCCTCCTTTGTTGCGATTTTTTGCTTGTATATAGATCAATGAATCTCACATCGATTGTGCGAGTGATGAATGTAGCAAATTAGTTACCTGCTTGTCGCTAGGGGCGCCGCTATCCGCTGAGCCGTTGAGATCTCATGTTCGATCGAATGTCCTTGTGTTACCAACAAACAATACGAAGGGAAAGGCAGATGACTACCATTACTGGGTACATTTGGGTACTTTACTGTCGTACTGACGTAGGGTTCACTACCTGACCAAGGTCTGCCTTTCATCTTATCAACTGATGGCTACTAACCCCGAAAAGGTTTCTACATTAAAAAAAACATCTACTTAGATGTGGATGTGAATTTGAAAATCATCATGAATTCAAAAAGCATCGGAAACAACTCAGCAGATATTTTATAGTTTAAAATTTTTATTTTATGGGGGCTACATACCGATGTGTGGAGATTTGTTGAAGTATGTATATTTCAATTAGATGTGTGATTGTACATTTTTGTGATATGATTCCTGAATAATGGAAAATTTCAATAAATTATATACTCTAATTTGTTAACCAGTATCTACTGAACGAATTCAACTCGGTTTACTATCAACTAATCTTTTGAGCCAATGTAATATCGTTGTGAGTAGTTCTGTCTTCTGGATTGTACCGTCGTCGCAGTCTTTCTGGTATTTTCTTTCGCACCTACTTTTTGCCTTCTGCATATTTTTTATTATTTTTATTCTTTCCAGAATAGGATTATCCTTCTGATAATCATAGCGAGCATTCTGCTCTCCCAGCATTTCCTCAGAAACAGTCCCCCCCATCCTTCTTTTAATCCCATTGATAACCGCGTAAACTTCAAAAGGCTCTTTGACTATCAAATCCTGCAGGAGATTCAGTAACACCTTCTTTTCACTTTCAGAAGACTCGCTTACTTGCACCAGTTGCTGCGCGAAGTCGCTATTCTGACTTCCACTTTTATCATCTCTCGGTATAACATTGTGTCTTACGAGAGTGGATGACTCGTTGGTTAGTTGATCATTTACATTCAACACCAGGTTATACTTATGAGCAAATTGATCAACAGGCATTATGACTGATCTTGTTAGACGTTTTCCTTCCTGCAAGGATTTATTTGAAATGATTTTGTTCATTTTTTCATTCGTAGAAACATCCCTCCGTTGAACTGAACCACTCGCCTTTTTTTCATGAGCAATTCGTGGTTCTTGTAGAATTTTTCCCTCCCTTGGAACACAGCAGGGACATTCCTTTCTGGACAGCCGTTGTTGGCAGAAACTATCAGATATAGTTAAAGCGAAGGAACCGTCTTTCAGTTTCTTTATGGTCAGTGGTAACCGGACACCATCACCGATATAAAATAAATCACTACCATCGAGGTCCTCCACCGATTTTATATTATCCCCATCTGATTTCAGAGGCTCGAGTCTTCCAAAGTAACCAGCATCATGTCCTACCTCCGGTGGTTTCGTGCAAGAAGATTCTAAAAGTTCTCGAGGACTGCCAACTAGATCAGGACTATCTGCGGGTACCCTGTGATAAATTAAAAAAAGTTGAGTAAGCTTGAAAAAAGTACAAACTGATGTGAGAATTAGTAAATTTGAGTTGAGTTCACCTTGCTATTTCCCAGGTTTTTTTATCAATTTCTCCCAGGTTCTCTGCTTTTTTGATTGAAGTGCTGCGTGCGGTTTCTGGATGATACGTAGAATAGGTGTGCATTGGTGTTGTAGAAAAGACTTTATTATATTCTGCTAAGTTTCCCTCGGTCGAATCCTCATTTACCTCGTAGTCATACTCTACCGAACTTTCTGTTACTGTTTTCAGATCCTGGAGGTGTTCTATTTTTTCCGAAAGACCGGGACGCCTCAAACTATTCTCGGCAGCATCGGAACTCTCAAGCAATTCATCATTGTGTTCCGAAGGTAACTTATGTTCCAAATTAATATTAATAGTCTCATTGTAATCATATTCTTCTGAAATTCCTGTTGTCGTTTCTACATCATGGAGATGTTCAATTTTCTCAAAGACGCTAGGTCGCCTCAAGTAGTCCCCGACATTAATCGAACTCTTATGTAAATCATCATTGTGTTCCGGAGTCAACTTATGTTCCAAATTAATATTACTAGTCTCATCGTAATCATATTCTTCCGAAATTTCTGTTGTTGTTTCTACATCATGAAGATGTTTGATTTTCTCCAAAACGTTGGGTCGCCTCAAGTTGTCCCCGACATTGATCGAACTCTTATGTAATTCATCATTGTGTTCCGGAGTCAACTTACGTTCCAAATTAATATTACTAGTCTCATCGTAATCATATTCTTCTGAAATTTCGGTCGTCGTTTCTACATCATGAAGATGTTTAATTTTCTCCAAGAGGTCGGGTCGCCTCAAGTTGTCCCCGACATTGATCGAACTCTTATGTAATTCATCATTGTGTTCCGGAGTCAACTTATGTTCCAAATTAATATTACCAGCTGCATCGTCATCATATTCTTCTGAAATTTCTGTCGTCGTTTCTACATCGTGAAGATGTTCAATTTTCCCCAAGACGTCAGGTCGCTTCAAGTTGTCCCCGACATTGATCGAACTCTTATGTAATTCATCATTGTGTTCCGGAGTCAACTTATGTTCCAAATTAATATTACCAGCTGCATCGTCATCATATTCTTCTGAAATTTCTGTCGTCGTTTCTACATCGTGAAGATGTTCAATTTTCCCCAAGACGTCAGGTCGCTTCAAGTTGTCCCCGACATTAATCGAACTCTTATGTAATTCATTAGTGTATTCCGAAGTCAGCTTGTGTTCCAAATTAGTATTACCAGCTTCATTGTCATCATATTGTTCTGAAATTTCTGTTGTTGTTTCTACATCATGAAGATGTTTAATTGTCTCCAAGACGTTGGGTCGCCTCAAGTTGTCCCCGACATTAACCGAACTCTCATGAAATTCGTCATTGTGTTCCGAAGGCAACTTATGTTCCAAATTAATATTACTAGTCTCATCGTAATCATATTCTACTGAAATTCCTGTTGTCGCTTCTACATCATGAAGATGTTCATTTTTCTCCAAGATGTCAGGTCGCTTTAAGTTGTCCCCGACATTGATCGAACTCTTATGAAATTCATCATTGCGTTCCGAAGCCAACTCATGTTCCAAATTAGTATTACCAGCTCCATCATAATCATATTCTTCTGAAATTCCTGTTGTCGTTTCTACATCATGAAGATGTTCAATTTTCCCGAAGACGTCAGGTCGCCTCAAGTTGTCCCCGACATTAATCGAACTTTTATGTAATTCATCATTCTGTTCCGAAGGCAACTGATGTTCCAAATTAATATTACTAGTCTCATCGTAATCATATTCTTCTGAAATTCCTGTTGTAGTTTCTGAATCATGAACGTGTTCAATTTTTACTATCACGTTAGGACGCTTCAAATTATTCCCGACATTAATCGAACTCTTATGTAATTCATCAGTGTATTCCGAAGTCAGCTTGTGTTCCAAATTAGGATTACCAGCTTCATCGTCATCATATTCCTCTGAAATTTCTGTTGTTATTTCTGAATGATGAGAATGTTTAATCTGATCCCAGGCATCAAGAAAACTCAAGTTTTCATTGCCAGCATCGAAACCCTCATATGATTTATCATTGTGTTCTGATGTGAGCACATGTTCTTGGTTCGTTTCATCAATTTCACCGTAATCAAAGTTTTCATGAACATCATAACCCTCTGCTGTATCTTTATGATTAACATCATTATTGTTGTTTTTGTAATCTTTTGAACCAGTCCCTTGAAGCGCTTCTGTTTCTGCACGGGTATCTTCGTGATCCCATGGTTGTCTAGAATCCTCAATCATTTTCGTCTGATGTGTGGCACCGTCATGGGGGATAATGTATTCCCGATTGTGAGTCATCACCATTGCGACAGGCGGTTTTTCAAGAAGCCTGTTCATTTCTATGTCTTTCTGACTAGCAGGTACTTCTTCTTCATGACTTGCAGTTTTCCTCAACTCTGGTTCGCGTTTTGCAAATTCTAAATTTTCATTGATATCCGTGTCCTCTTCGTTACTAAAAAATTGTTCAGAATTTTCATAACTCTCTATTTCTGATTTGTGTCCTCCAAATTCTGCATGATTTTGGTCACTATAGGCATTCTGCTGATCGCCCACAATTTCCGTATCATAAGTAACAGACGTATTACTTTCCTGATCTTTTTTGTCCTCTGATTTACTGACAGTTGAATCGTCGTTATTATAAATTGTATGGTTTCTTATGTAACTCAGGATCATGTCTTTGTGGGAGCGATATATCGTAGGCGTATTATCAATGTCAGTTTCCCGAGAATGATGATGCATGATCTCTTCTGATCCTCGAACATCCTGTACTTGAGGATATTTATTGATGTCCTCGTAGGATTGGGCAGGTACTGTTTCTAGATGATGCTCAAAATTAATTTGTCCAGAATAGTCTAACACTGGGCTTCGAGTATTCGATTGATCTAGTGCCTTACCTGAATGCATTTCGTAATCATTTTCACTGATGTAATCATTTGAATTATGCTGTTGCCGCTGTTGTAAATGGTGACCCTCGATCTCCTTTGTTTCTCCAGCACTGTACTCTTTACGATAATGATCAACACTTTCCGGGGAATGAAGAGTTCCTGTTTTTGAATAATTCTGAATATCGTCATATCCCGGAGGATAGTCTGACGCTGGTCTATCGATCTTTGATTTATTCAGTTCATCTGCTAAATAAATTCCGTAATCATTTCCGCCGGCGTAATTGTTCGAATCAGGTTGTTTATGTTGTCGAAAATGGTGATGTGTGATATCTTCTGATACCCCAGAATTTTGCTCTTGAGAATTTCTATCAACATCCCCATACGATTGGTAAGTTGCCATTCCAGAATAATTCTCAATATCACTATACCGAGAATTTCCTAACGCTGGATTTGCAATTTTTGATTGTTCTGGTTCACTTGCCCATTGGATTTCGTAATTATTATTATTGATATATTCACCTGAACTAGGATTTTTCTCACCAACTATTTCGATCTGTTTAGAGATTGATTCTTCTACTTTATGGTTTCTGATTGGAATATTTGGTAGAATTTCATATTTCCCATGAAAATCCGTATGATCGTTTGAAGATTTGATGAGATCCGCGGTCGTAGCAGGTCCTGTACCCCCATCTTTTTCAGTTTCTCTTGTGGTGTCCAGAAGTTCATAATCGAAATCATGAAGCGAAGATACGCTGTGATCAGAAACATAATGTCCGTCCCCATAGTGTTCAATTTCCGGTTCCGGGGTCCCATAATCATTTTCCATTTTCGTATCGACCGTTCTTCCTCCGATATTTTCAACTTCATCGTAAGCTTGGGACGTAAAATACCCATTCGTTACGACTTGGATATCGGATTGATCAGTTTCAGATGTATTGGGGACTTTGGTTATATCGTTTTGCAATTCCTTGACAATGTAATTGGATTCATTGACTGTAGAAAATTCGGGATTCTCTTCTTCCGATTCGTCAGTATCGGCCCATGATGCATTTTCTTCCATCGGTGAGACGTCAATATTCTGCGTATCATTATAATCTTTGTGAGTCGCTTTTTCAGTTATGGGCAATCCAAGCCTAACGTCCAGATCGGATTTCTCGGTGGAATAATCCAGAACTTTCATTTTCTCTTCGTTTGAGTAGTTCAATTGATCCTCGTCGAAGTCGTATCTCATAGTTGGCGACCCGAGATTATTTTTTGCAGTCAGATCGTCGCTCGGGTCCAAAAACGACGTTGAATCATCAGTATTTGTCTTCGAGAAAGAAGAGGGGGTTTGCTCTTTTTGACCAAGAATTATGTTATTTCCAGTTGTCTTCTGTTGCAGCGCCTGAAATTCATGGTATCATACATTAGAATGAAAATTTTCTTTTGTTAAATAAGATAATTTTTCTATAGTCTCACCTGATGCGGTGGGATCCAACCTGATCCATGCTGGTACGTTTTGAACTGTGGCTGGAAATGATGTGAATATTTCCTGCCATGAATATTGGATTGCGTTGCAAGATTTACCGGTTCCCAAAACCGTTGATGCGGTAACAGAATTCTGGGAAAGTAATTTTGATAGTGATTCTGAGCTGATAATTCCGCGTTTGAACTGCTTCCAACTCCGTCTGCCGTATTGTATCTGCTTACGTATTGATTATAAGAATGCAAATTTCCAGTTGAAGGATTTGGAGGTGCGTGCAAAATTCTGCACCAGTCGCTATAAGGCATTTGAATGTGGCCGTTATTAGCTGAATGTAGAAAAATTGGATTTGGAGGATTTTTATAAGCCGTGTTTTCATAATCGCGCTTTTCTGAAAACTTATCTCCATTTTGATGCCTAAAGTTCTTTTGATTAAATTGGTTATAATTATCAAATTTATAACCGGAATCTGATACGCCTGAATGTTTCCTCGCCTTCATGGAGTT
Source organism: Athalia circularis (assembly GCA_963978495.1). Taxonomy (NCBI): domain Eukaryota; kingdom Metazoa; phylum Arthropoda; class Insecta; order Hymenoptera; family Athaliidae; genus Athalia; species Athalia circularis. The sequence goes on along the minus strand of OZ021700.1, from coordinate 12,866,114 downwards.
GTCGTAGTAATTTCCATAATCATATTTATTATGATGCCCAAAATATTTATTTCTTTTTCTAAATTCTATTTGATCTCTGGAATTATATTCACATTTTTCACAAGGCCTGTAAATAACTTTCATGCAATTATTTCCTACGCAATTATTAGTAGGTTCTCTGCGATAACAAACGTATTCTTTTGACTTTCTTTCTTGAGATTGATTTCTTTTTTTTGCTACCAGAGCGAGGACTTTATAGTCATCGGATTTTAGATAATTTTTTATTTTTCTTAAAACTACCTCGTTCTCATTTTCCCCACCGGACTCATCACTCGTAATTTCAGGATAATTCGTTCCAAAAAGCTCTTTCAAATTATTTTGCGGATTTTTAATTCTTGCTATTCTGAAATACGGTGAACTTAAACCCGAACTTTCCTCATCGCTGTCCCAAATTTCGTTAGCAGATCTTTTTTTATTATCGTATAAATGGCTGGAGATCTTTTCGAGTTCTTCCTCTCCATTTCCAAGAACTCCAGTTGACTTTAGCCTCAAATCCTGTGAGGGATGAGCTTTCCAGCATCTTTTAACTTTATGGTGTTCCTCTTCACTAGATTCCATATCCCGAAATGGCACCAAAAGAGCCAATGCTCTCCTAGATCTCGTGCGCAGTTGCAATTCGCTTTCAGATTTTTTTCCCGATATCCTAAATTAAGAATAAAATCAAATTTGAGGTGTTAATGTCCTATAGTCACTCCTAATTATCGTTGTCACGAAATTTGGAGTTAAGAATTGTTTGTGAAATTCCATTTAATTGTTTTTGCTGACATTTCAATTATCTCACCTTACACACTCAATATTATGTGTTTACGTTAAAGTGACCATTGTTTCAGAAAGTAAATCAAATGCGGCAGAATTTTCGCAATAAACGGAATTGATATAGAAATTATATTTTTACTATTAATTTTTATTGCTATTGGGGGTGTGTTTGAAAACTCACTCGGTTGCGGTGACAACATAACTGAAGATCCCTAATAAAAGGGGGATGAAAATAATCAACCCACGAGAACCAATCATTTTTAGAATTCCACACACCGCAGATAACGATCTTGATTCACAACGTATCGAGGAATTTAAAAATATTTCCTACTTAGACAGATAACTAAGTAATCAATACGGTAATCAAATCACACATGAATTTTTTTGAAAATACATCACGAGGATTTATATTACAATCATTCAATCACGGAGTGTAATTTTACAATGAACACGTGAAACTTATCGGACAGTGACTGACCTGCTTCTGATGAGTCAGTAAAATATTGAAAAGCCGTCAATGCACGATGGTAGCGGGAGTTAGTTGCGAAACTTTGCTTATGGTGCAATGAATTTGATAATGTGTTATAAATATAAGTGTAATACACAAATAAAATGTGGATGACGATATATTATTTGCTCACTGTGCTAATTGGATGTTTTTCGATTTTTTTGTTTGTTCTTGTTTTTGTATTTCTTTTTCAATACGGAAATGTAATACAGGAAATTGGTCTTGATTGATCAGGAAGTTCAACTGAAGAAAATATTTTCAAAATTGTTTTTTTCTAGTCAAAATGACGAACTCTCAACTTAATTCGTTCGATAAAATAAATTGAGTCAGTGTGTCATTTGAAATCCGCTGAGCACATTGCAGCAGTTAAAATGACACGTAAATATAAATGAAGGGCTCGAAATTCTATTACATTGTGAAATATGTTTCTACGAATATTTTTTTTAATTCATTCTATTTTTAATGAAAAACTTAAAATACAAACTACAGATCGAGGTATTTTATATTTTTCTAAAGAAATTATAACGCGTTAAAATTTTTCAGATGAATCACATCCGATCTGTGGAACAAATCGATTATTCCAACTGTAGTCGGGATATTTGCAGGTTAGGAAAAGTACAGTAATTATGATTCGCGATACGTTTCTTTTTTTTTAAATACATCATTTAGAGGATATAAAACGAACAATCATCGTAACAACTAATAATATTGTAACGGAACGTATGACCATGAGCATCGAGTAATTAATACACATACATACATTATAAATAATTCAGGTCAGACGAATATAGAAATGAGACTTACAATCGTATAATGACAAGAAAACAATAAAAACATAGAAAAATAAAGATAATACCGCTATATATCAATATCTGTTAAAAATGAGAGAAATGCCGTGAAGGAAATCAAAAAATCTTTTGACTTTGTGCAAGGCAGAGTGGAAAATATTGTGGCTAATATTTTGTTCTTTCGTTTGATCAGAGTCAGTCTTGAATTCTTTGTCTTTGATTTCTGAAGTGTCGTTGAAGCTGGTGTTAAAATCACCTATGAATTCTTCCAGCGATTCTGAGAGGTTACCAACTTTTTCTATTCCGTCGTTTATTGTTTTCTCAAATTTTGGCATTGCGAGATCAAAAATCGATGGTGTTGTCGCAATCGGTTCCGGAGGAACTTCAGTCGTTGACAATTTCTTGGAAACTTCTTTGTTGAGGTATTCACGGAGGTGAATCGCTTCATCGCCATCATATTGAGTTTGCTCTGTGACAGATGTTGTGTCCTGGTCAGTTGATCCAAGATTTAAAATTACTTTTTCAAACTTATCGATTTTCTGAGGATCCAATTTGTCTTCAACATGCATCAAGTATTCATTCAGCGTCGATTGAGCCGCTTTGAAATCTTTTTCAGGTTTTTCCTTCGCGTCGATATAATCTTGCACTCTTTTCTCACCTTCTTTAACGTCGATTATGTCATCCCAAACTTTGTTAATCTCGTCACTATTCTCAGAACGATCGATATTATTGTTATTGAGGTCACGCCGCAGACGTCTGGACTTCTGTGTTTTGACCGGCATCAACATCAAGACGTCATAATCATCTGAATTTTCGCGTTGAGCTTCCGTACTATGTTTTTTTCTTTTGATTTTGGCCTTTTCATTGTGCCTAGAAACTCTGCGTAGCAATTTTCTTTCTCGTCCAGTGCCAGAATTTTCAACTGGAAATTCCATAATGGGAACAGCTTCGAAATGATCGTTTCTTTTAATCAGTTTGAAAATCCGGTTATCGACTATGCCAGAATCCTCGGTAGAATCTTCTTTAACGCATATGTAGTTTGAGCGGGTTTCTCTTCTTTTTACGTCTCTCTCTCTTCTGATAGCAGGTGTGATTTCATACTCCGGAATGTTAATGGTTTCTTTATCCTGAGGAATCAAATGCCGTCCGCGTCTGGAATGATAATCCTGCCGGTAACCTTGAGATTCATCTAATTCCCTTGCAAGTTTTTCTCGTTTAGTATTTTCACAACATTGACAATTTTCTGATGAGCTTTGAAGTTTTTGCAATATCCTGAGTCCATTTTCAATCGGAATTTCAACGATTTCAGTCCCATAAAATTCCTCGGAATCATCATCCTTCTCGCCGACATTGAAGACGATTTTCTGTGGATGGTCTTGAATTTCGCGATTATCTACGAAAGGCTCGAATTCTTTGAGATTTCGAAATTTCTGGAATTGCTTATGGTGCGAAATTTCTTCAGGATGTGCTGGAATTAAGGAACGAATTTTTTCAATATTGCTTCCGTAATTCAGTGCCGTATTTTCCGTACTCTCCAGATTTTCTAATATTTTTATTTCCGGCTTACCATTCTTGTAACTTGAAGTTTCGATTGCAACGAATTTTTTCGGTAATTTGTGAGGAAGAGAATTATCATCTTTTGAATACCGACTGTAATCGGTTTCGTAATCATATTCCGGAATGTGATAACGTTCGGGAACGTTATTTGGTATTCGCTCTTCGTCAACTTCGGTCGAATCGTCAGCACGCAAGTCATCCAAATGCAGAATTTTGGGATTCTCCAGGCTCTCGACTATCGCGTAGTAAGGTTCATCGTGCTGATAACGTTCTTCTCGAGAATTCTCTGCACTCGATTCAAACGATTCTTCAGATGCTGAAGAAATCCGCGAAGTTTTTGGTGCGTAAATAAAACTCCGAGGATCATTCGAAGCAACGATTTTTCGTTCCCTTGGTTCTTTGATTGACTGGATCAGCGCAACTTGCGGAGAGTATCTCCTGTCTTCTATTCTTTCATAGTGCTTGTGCTTGGACTCATCATAATTAACAGGTCGATGCATCATGAAATAAGCAAGTTTATCCTTGTCAACAAAATCCTGGAATTCATCTTCCTGGGTAAAATTATCCCAAATTTCTCTTCTTTTCAAGTTTCTTTCCACCTCAGTATCGCATTTACTCAAAGCATCGAGAAGTTCCTGTCGATACTGCTGAAGTATCTTTGCCTTCCTGTCTCTCAACTTTTCCTTCAAGATAACCAATTTATCAGCACGTTTTCTTTGAAACTCTAGATATTTCGAGTTATCGATTGATTTCAACTTCGAAGATGATTCAAATGCCTTCAGCACGTCAGCTTTTCTGCTCTCGTTCTCCTTTATCAGCGCTGACAAAGCTTCTGTTTTTAATTTGAAGTCAGATTTCTCCTTCAACTTTGCTTCTGATGTTCCAGCGACCTTTGCGGATGTTCCAACCTTCAACCCTGACGAAAGAGAGAATTTTGTACTAGACTGAGACTCTGATTCTGCTTCTGGTGACCCTGGTATATGCCGTTTTGTATTGTTACTTTCACTACCTTTTTCACGGCTGTCGTCTTCGATAATGTCCACGATTTTTACAACGCTCTTTTCCGACCTCTGATCTAGATTTTCTCGTTCAGGGACTCGAATTTCGTCTTTTTCTTTAGGCGCTTCAGCTACGTCGGTTTCTTCAGCATTGATGATTCCTGAAGACACATCACTAGACTCAACAGTCTGGATTGACCCGACAATCTGAGGTTCCAACTTCTCAGGCTTAAGACCCTGGACAGGTTCTTCGAAATTCGTATTTTCGGATACTGGAAAGTCAAAGTCAGTAATAGAATTCGGTGTCGTACCTGGAGATTCAGTGTTTGAATCAATCGGTTCAGTGATGTCCGCAGCTTCAGGGCTAGATGACGTCATCATCGTGATTTTTTCATTGGTTTCGTTACCCTCCACTCTTTCATTTTCTTCCGGATTATTTATCGTCGGTTGATCGGTGGTTGTAGGTACGGTGGGAGAAGTTTCAGGGTAAAAATTTTCAGCAGGATATTCTATGGTCATTTGATCGGTAAGATCTCTCGCACGTCGTTGTTTCTTCCTACAATTTTTGCAGTCAACTTTTCCCGTCTTTCTGATAACTCTACATTTACAATCTCTCATGTTTCCAGCATCTTCCCTGATCATTTCTGGTCCAAAAACGTCGTGATTCAAATTTGGAATTCTTCTTTTCGGTCTTCTCTTAGCGCCGACTTCAGCATCTTCCTTTACAATCTCTTCATAAGATTCCTCAGAGTAATCATCTTCTTTCGAATTCACGAACTCCATAGATCCAAGCTCTTCCTCCTCTTCAGAATCATTTCCCAGATCCAAAATTCTGTGGTCAATATTGTGTCCTTCCAACTCTTCACTTTTGAAGATTTCTTGATTATTTTGACTAGTATTCGCCAAGCTGCTTTTCTTATTCTTAGCCTTCTTCCTCGGTTGCTCTCGGTCAAGACTTGGCACAATTTTCACATCTGTTTTATCATAATAGTGCATGAGCTTTTTTACCGCAGTTTCCTTAGCTTGTTTATCTGCTCTTTCATCAGGTCGTTCCTTCTCAATCACAGCATCAATCGGTGCATCATTCTCATGAGTCTTCTGCTGTTCTTCCGTTTGTACTTTCTGTATAAGTGATTCAGGCTCGTATAATTCCCCATAGTCTTTCCACTGGCTTTTTATAGTAACTGGTGGACGATTTATTCGTTCAAAAAATTCGTTTGGCGCATACTGGAGATTTGAGTTTGGTTCTTCAATCCAAGTATTATCATCATTCATTGCAGATAACTCACTGTGTTCATTTTTGTTATTCGATTTCAATCGTTGTTTACCAAGTTTTGATTTTTTTTTCGTGTCTATCTCATCATCGTCATCATCCTGAACGTAATCATAATCCCCAGATTTTTCCTCCGATGAAGTTCCCTCTGCCAGAAAAACGTCACCTTTCGGAAAATTTTCGATCGGTTTCATCTCGGGGAAACCATAGAAGTTGTTTTCATCACTATCGCTAAGTTTTGGAATAGGAAGTTCTTTTTTCAGCCCGATTACCTCTCTATCCTTTTTTCTATTTCTACGCTCTAGCCTCCTCTCTTTAGCTTCGTCATTTTTCAACCGCTTTTTGAATAGTCCATCTTTCCTTAGACCGAGTGGATCGTCTCCGAATAATTTTTCCAGGTCTCTTTTAACCCTGGGAATTTCTCCCCGCGGATTCACAGCCGACTGCTGCGGGTTTTTTCCAACGAAATATTTAAAAAGTCCTCCTAATATTTTAGGGTCGATCATTCGCTTGGCTTTGTCAGACCTCTTCAATTCTTCTAAGAGAATTTCTTCCCCGATATCAGAAGCGATTTTATCTACCGGATTTTCATTCGCATTGGCAATAATTTCTTGATTTATACTCTCACCAGGTTCTCCATATCTCTTAATTTCTTCTTCTACTTTTGAGATTAGCGCGAGTGCTTCGATTGCTTTTTGCGTGTCTACGTCATTCGCCAAAGATTTCACGTCTTCGTGTTGAGGAGAATTCCGCCAGGAAGAAAACCTTCGTGATTTTTCTAACTGTTCATATTCATCGTTAAATTTTTGTTTATTTTCATACTTGATTAGTTTATTTTTATATTCTTCAATTTTAGATCGAATCTTTTCAGTCGAGTCTACAGTGTTTTCGTTTTTGAGTTGAACAAGAGCTCCGTTTTCTTCCGAGGAATCGCTATTTAGTTTTTTATCCTCCACAGTATCGTTACTTTCATCATCAAGCATCACAAGTCCGGTTCTTCCCTTAAGCCTAGTTTTCCTATCTTGTTCGTAATTGTGATTTCTTTTGAGGAATTTCTCAAACTTTTCAAACTCTTTTTTCGTGTCTATTTTCTTGAACTTTCTTTCTTCATCATCGGTTTCATCACTGTGTCTGAATTTTCTTTTCTTTTTCCCCTTCGATTTCAAAATTGATTTTATATCCTCCACGGATTCAAATTCTGTGCTCTGTTCGTCCTCTTTTGCCTCATTTTCATCTGCAACTTCCGGTTCCTCAAGTTTCTTCGTTAATTTCTTCAGTAAACTATTCTCACCCGCCTCATCATCGTGAGTCATGCAGGCTTTGACCTGTAACATTGAAAATGAAGGTCAGCATCAAATCTAAAACGATCAACGAATTCCTAGAACTATCAGATTGCTCACTCTGGCTCCAGGTATCACCCAGAATCCAATTCCTCCCGATGGAAGTTTTACTGCCATGTTTTTCCCCATAAGCGAAACAGCTGGTTTAATTTCAGGAAGATTATCCTCATCCACAAGGTTCAAAGGTTCGTTATTGAGAAGTACAGTTCTGCAAGTGACATGAGACGAAAAAAAGTCAATGAGTTGCTTGAATGAATTTCTAAAAATTCGAATATGAGACAGTAAAAAAAATGTATAGCGCTACTAACTCGGCGAACATCCGATTGTCGGCATCGTAACCAGGCATCAAAATGTACTTGTGCAAAGCTTTGATCTTGAATCCTTTCAAAGAAACAGAAACCTTTCCCGGTGTCAAGTTGATTCCAAAAATTGTTACCGCACCTTTGTCGTACTTTTCCGACGATTTTGTACACTGGCAGAAAAAGTGAACGTGAGTTTTATTACCCGACGTTAACTTTGCGTCTAGAACTTCTCGGCCGACAAGCATTTTGTGCAAAACAGAGACCCAGTAGTCCTAAGTGAATCGAAAATGAGAAAAATTAAGAATCAAACAATATGAAATGAAAAAAGAACTTCGATTAATTCTACGCCTTCACTCCCACTAACCGGTGTAGGTTGCAAAATTTTTGTTGCATCAGGTTGCCTCATGATAACCTGAATGCCAAGTTTTGCTGCGCTGCCAAGCCGACGTGCCCATACCAAAGCGCCAAGAAATTGTTGCTTGCATTGTTCCGGCTTTGATTCAGCTTTTGACAAATAAAAAATCGTTGTCATCACCATTGTCGTTAGCTGAAGTTGTAATTCAAAAAAACCAACCTATCCAAATGGGTTTCTTAGTGACTGCGCGTCCCATGGCCTTGAAAAGCAAATCTTTGTCGGATGCCAAGGTGTCGGTTTGGAGTACCACCCCATCAGAATCCAGCGCCACTCCAGCGAAATCCCTGTCATAATATTCCGACAGAATGGCATTAGGAAAATTCGGAAACGAAAACCGCATTTTATTGTTCATGTTTTCTTTTACTACTTACGGGTGCCAAGTGATGACCGAGAGAGAATTTCCGGCAGCGTTTAGATAATCTTGAATATATTGCGACTGCTCTTTTCCCCTAATACTGACAAAATCTGGTCCAGCTATGATACTGTTTGTATATCTCGGAAAAGCTCCCAACATATTTCTCAGACGAGAAATATCCTTTCCAAGATCATAGCCACTTACGTCACACCGCGATTGACATTCTGAAATGATAGACATAATTTTTTTCCTTCAACTGCGTTCAGAAAAAGCTCCAATAAAATCACAAAGACGAATCATTGCTATGCAGTTCGGAAAACTTCACTGACTCGATTTGCAATAATTTATTAATTTCATAAATTTCTAGGAATTCATCATCAAGTCATCCAAAATGACACGATTCACTAGATCCAATTGGTAACTTTTGTGAAAATTGTTTTTCCGTGTCGGTTTGTCCACTATTACCATATCCCAGTTGCCAGCTGATGTTGTAACCCATGTGATCGCTGAATGAGATAAGTTCTAAAGTGTTCCCCGAATCCCAAGTGACCACGTGATCGGCATTTTCCGTTCTTTGAGGTGCCAGACAAGAAATGACTTCAAGACCTGACCTCTGAGCCCATTGCTGAACCAACACCCAATGCGCCTCTGCGAAAAAAAAAATTGTTAAGCTTTCAAAAATAATGCGACAGAAAAAAAAATCAGTTTTTATTCGTCCTCACATCTGTTATACAGCTTTCGTAATTAGTCGGCAGAATTTTTCGCAAGACTCTGCAGTTTTAGCGCGTACGCTGGCAGAGTATAATTTTCAATTCTACCTATCAGCAAATTCTATCGATAAATTTTCTATACCTGACCTAATTTCGGTTGCATAAATGACGTAATCATTCACGCAGGTTTAATGAACTGATTGACTTTGGTAACGCCATTAGAAATTATATAAAATCTATACAGAGACGTAAAACTTACCGGAAAAGGTTACATCTGGATTTTCGTAACCGTTTTGCGGAAATAAGGAACGTTCAAAGATGAAAACGTTGCTTTTGGGTCCAGCAATTCGAACATACGCTGGAGCCAATGCCTTGGCCATATTTGTGCTCCGTTCAGTACTCGAACTAATTGATCAGGAATTTATTAGTAATTGCTAATCGTAATTATTATTTGTATACAAAAAAAAAATTCCTTCTGCAAGGCTATGACTTTACTTCTGTCACAAAACTCGGAATAGCATTCAAAAGATAACACGAAAGAAAAACGTTCTATGAATTTTGGAAAAACAATTCAAAAATGAGAATTTTGGAAATTATATCCACAATTTGTAGTGAATCATGCCCGCAATTTTCTTACAAAGTAAAATTATTTTTTTTTTGTTTTGAAAGAATCGTATGATATTTTTGAACATATCTTGGCGTACAAAATGAATCAATATTTTTTTGTTTTGTTTGCTACTTACGTGAGAACATCTCCGGTGAGTAGAGCGGCAGGATCAAAAGTGAAGCTTAAGAATTTCTCGCTCGTTTGAGCGACAATTTTTTTAGTGTTTACGTAAAATTGTAAGGAGTCCTGAGATGTGGTATATTTTACAAAGAATTCCAATAGTAGAATAACAAGCAGCGGTAACTTTTTATCAGACATGATAACGATCACGGTCAGTTCGTCCTTTTTTTTATCGTTCACTGAATATTAAAATTTATACTCCCAATTTCTCCGTCGATTGCTGGGGGTATATATAAATGAATTACAGGTATGATAGAAAAATGGAAAACAACTAATCACCTATATTCTATTAATCAAAATCTCAATCGGTAATTATCTATGCATACGTAACTATCATGATAAAAAAATATTAAAAACAAAATGGCAGGAGGCCATTTTGTTTTTGAAAAATGATTATTTATGGTTGATGTGTATTTTCGCGAACTGAATTATGAGAAAGTAAGTTTAGTATTAAATACGCGGAAGTAAGTTTGGAGCAGCGAGGTTAATTTTAATATTTCACACACAAGGAGAAGGGGAAAATCGTATCGTACGAAACTACTACTACTTCAGACTAGGAGAAATCTTAAAATTTACCGGTTTTAGAATGTATTTCGGATAAAAATCTAAGCTATACTAATTTCTCGTACACCATATACCGCTTACCGGTCTCATGGCATGGACGTTAGAAATAGAATTGTTAATATTCTCATTATTATTATTATGATTATTATGATTATCTATACCATCATATGATCACTGAGTCGAAGTGTACGACTTAGAAGATATTCAGAATATTGATAATGAAAATTTTTCAAACTCCGCACTGTACGATGGAAATCATTAAACTGATTTCTCGATCACGAAATTCGATCATTAATTTGTACGCTTCACCTCTTCAATTTTTGTCTACCTAATCATTTTCATACCACGTATACACGTTGTTTATACATGTATATTTCACGTACACGCACTTTGTAAAATATTTGCAACGCACACAAAATTTTGAAAAAAAAAAATCTAATTTCGCCATATCTATCGTATGTGATACTATGCAGTGTAATGTGTATAATAATGAATATACTCACTTCGGCCCGATCATGAATTAAATTGATATTCAGAACAAAATATAATGTCTGTTAATCAGATTATGGTAAGAGTGAAAAAATTAAAAAAACGCTAGGGTCATGTTTGGGGTATGATTGATTTTTATTTATTATTTATACGTATATATTTCTTTTTCTTCATTTCTTTCTCACCCGCGATTATTATTCTTCGTTTTCGCTTTACAACTAAATAACATAAATGCATAATATTTTTGTTATTCATTCTTTATTATTATTCATAATAGTAATATAATAATAAGAGCTATAACGGTGTGATGCGCCCCTGAAATCGGTTTCATTTTCTCTAATTATTTAATCAATTCATTAGTACGTATTCGAAATTATCATAATTATTATAAATAAGGTCATATTTTCACATATTTCGCATGGTCTATCGTGTATTTCGTAGACAAGTTTCAGAATTGATTCGCTTTCAGGGTAAAAAAAATAGATCAACCCAAACAAATGACTGCATAATTCTTTTCTAATGAGATACGATAAAAACCGTTCTAAGGGGCGTACCTGTGGCAGCGTCACCCTAAGCAACGCTAGCTACTTTTAAATCGTGTGTCATCATTTTATATATAGATATATATACTTAATCTAGATTACCTAATTTTTTATATATCAATATATATATATATCGTATTGTATATGTATATATATATATTTAAATATATATATTTATATATATAATGTAATACCGTAGATATCTAACAACAATATAATATTATCATTATTAATATTACATAATATTACGTCAACAACAAACTCATCTTGTCTCTGATTAGCCGCAAATATCGGCCACTACGCACGCTACTTTATACAAGGGTTTGTAATTTTTTTGCGGTTTTGTTTTTTCTCTTTCTTTCTTCTGCTCTTCTTGTTCTCATTTTTTCAATTATTTTTCATATCATTTTTATTAATTTTTACATTTCAGTTATCATATATAAATAACAATAATTCTTTAAGAAACTCGTGAGCCAGTTTTATGCGATTTTTGGACAGTTGGAGATCTAATTTTTTTCATTTTTTTCTTTCTACGATGATTCATTCAAAATAAATGGTACTGTAATCAATTGGTCAGCTCATTTTTTCTTCCTTCCTTTTTCTCGATAATATTAATAATACATGGGTGTGTATCATAATACGATGTATTTCGGATATAATCGACGTTACGCATCGAAATTTTTTCGTGAGAAAACAAACGAAACAAGAAAGACGTGACACGAAAGAAAATGTCACGTACTGAACAAAAGCTCATACGTGATATTCGTATTCTTGATATACATAAATAGGCATCGATAATATTGCTTTTTCGTTGACAATTTTTTTTTTTTGTTTTTTATTCTACACATATCATCTTTCATTTTTCTCTCGTTTTTCTGTTTTCTTTTTTTTTGTGTTTTTTTGTTTTTATTTCTTTCAATTAGTTTTATTTATTATTTATAATAATAATGATGATAATAATAATAATAACAATGGGAACAATAGCACTAATAATAGTAAGGTAAACATTTCTAATATTCATCTAATTATAAATCGCGTATGTAGAATTGTTTTTATAAAATTAATTATTTGAGTGTATAGTTTCAAACAATGTGTAACCACGAAATTTCAATTATTATTTATTACGATGAAATAATTATAAGAGCCTAAAAATCGCACAAGTCTGTCTCAAAAGTAATAAAATATTATCAATTCAATTAATTTCTTTGATATTGTATATTATATAATATATATCTATATGTATATATTGTATATGTAATATGTATTTCATTACCCAAATATGGCAGTCGAGAAAACATCAGATGAAATATTCATATAGCCAATCAGTTGTTAATTGTTTATTATTTTGGTTTTGGTTTGTCCATTAATTATAATAATTATTATTATTATTATCGTTGTTATTATTATTTTTATCATTACTGTTATCGTTATCAGTATTAATATTGTTACTATTATTATTATTGTTATTCTTAATGTTACTAGAATTATTATTTTTAGCACTCTCACGTACAAAGCTAAAGCCTAATTATTATTTTTTTTCATTTTTCTCCAAATTTTTTCTCTTTCTTTTTCTCATGTTATAATATCTCCTCTTACATACTATACAGTATATATGTTTTTTGTTTCTTCTTTCATTAATGTACTCTTCGCTACTATAAGTTTAATTGTTTATATATAATCATATATATATATATGTATATTATATAAGTTGTTCGACTTTTAAGTGTTTATTAAATATTACTTCATAATGCGTTGTGTCGTTGTCTCTAAATAGTCATTCTTATATTTTCTTTAGTTTTATAATTCATAATATTCTTTATTTTTTTTTTCTTACATTTTATTCGAATTTCTTTTCTTTCTTTTCCCTTTTTTCAATTTATAGTAATAATAATTTTGTGACACTGTACGGTTTCTCAGTTCCTACCTCGATAATCGAAATTTTTTTCTCAACATTTTTTGATACGCGATCAAAAAAATTCGATTTCGAAGGTAGATAACGTCACGTGTTAATAAATTCAATAACGTATTAATGAATTTAGATGAAACGTAATTGATCACAACATATAGATTAGGTAATAAAACTTATCTTTTAAAATCCAATTTTCTCAAAAATTATATGCAGGGCAAGATTTATTTAAATTCGATCTGTATATTCACATGACAAAACCAAAAATTTCTAACATCTCTCGGCGCTTTTTTAGAACTCAATATATCGTATAATAATGATGATCATCTTTTTCTTTCCTAATTTTTCCCTCCAGTCGGATATATTTTGTGGTATAGGTCATTGATGAATTCTTCATTCAATTGGTTATTTCATTCTTTTTTTATTTACTTATTAAATTTCTTCCTTCCAACTAATTACACAATTAAAGTTAGCAAGGTCAGGATTTATTGTAACTCGTCGCTAATTTTTTTTTTCTAATTTTTTTTTTATCCGATTTGTTTCATACTTTTAAAATTAACTGATTAATTAACCTGTACCATTATCGACTCCGCTTTTTTTCTGAGATTTCCGTCGATGAATTACATCATACGTAATATGTGGTTTATTCATGTTCTCTTCTTATTCGTATTATTATTATTATTATTATTATTATTATTATTATTATTATCATTATCATTATTGTTATTATTATTATTATTATTATTATTATTATTATTTATCATTATTTTTTTTTTTTATTCTTCAAATTGGGTTGTTGATTAAAAAATCTTTGTCAATCATAATTATCCTCATATGTATATAATATATAATTATAATGTACTACGTGTGTAAGTTACCTGATATCACTTGCCACGTTGCCACTTATTTCAGGCTTAGGGTGGCTCAAGAAAAAGATTAGATAGTTGATTTGTTCCTTTTTTCGTTAAAAATGTTTTTTTATTTTTTTTTCCTCTGTCACTCCCCAGAAGTTAGAGATCTATAGGGAAAGGTTCATAAACTTACGCTAAATATAAAAATTATAATGACAGTAATGAAACTGAAAATATCAATAAGAATGATGATAATAATAATAATAATTATAGGATACATTTCATCGGAAGAATTAGAACCGATAGAAGTCATAGAGTGAATAAGGAAAGAAGAAAAATGTAAAATAGAAAACAGACGAACACTCTACTCTGTTCATCAGTTTTTTTCTTCATTTGTTTTTTTTTTCTCGTGAAATAAAATATTGCCGATATAAAGACGATGCGACAGCGTATATATCTAGGGATGTTTAATTCGAGACCCTGATATATTGAAATATTTATTCAATTTTTTTTCTCAACTTTTCTCTTACTACAGCAACCTTTAATTCATCCTCCGTAATAATTATTATAATAATTATGTAAAACGCGTATATAAATATTGGATAATAATAGTTATTAGTTAATATATGCGTTATTAATTAATCAACTTGTAACGAACGCGCCGTGCGATTCTATACATAATAAGATCTTCTTGTATAATAATGCTTATTATTCAAGTATTTTATTTTAATATTATTATTTATTTTTTTCTTTCTCTGTTTAATTTAAATTTTATCGTTCGTGGTGTATTCATGTTCGTGTTTCTGTGCATGTGTGCAGTTTGTGAAATTGTTGAAATTTATCATTATTCGCATTTATTTATTAACTCTTGTTTCGATCGTATGATTTCATTGATTTTCGTTTTTTTTTCTCATAGTCTTTCTGCTTCCATTTGATCGCGCGCGCGTGTTTATTTGTGTGTGATTTTTTTCTTCTCATCGAGGTTGAAAAAGACGAAGATTCAAAGAGGGCTGTAGCGAATATCTATTAATTTATTCAATTTTTTTCTAATCAATTGGGCCGAAACACTCGGGGATTTTACCTATTTTACTATAATAACTGTATAAATATTTATCCACACATATTGTTATAATTATAATGAAACAACGAATGTATAAAGAGATTTTCGAAAAACCTTTTCCCCCTCCCCCCCCTTAAGTTTTTCTGATTCTTCCTTTTCGCATTTTAATTTCCATGTACCGATCATCCCCGCGTTTTCGATATCTCATATAGGCAATCAGGGCGACTATATTAATGAATAATAATTAAATAGGATTGGGTTGATACGGATCGGGGTTAATTTATTACGATATTGATGTTCTCGTTTTTTTGTTCGATTATTTTTTCTTTCTTTTCTTTTCTTGGGTTTTTTTTTTTTTTTTACATACGAATCGAACCATGTTCGTATATCAGTATATTCAACAATAAATAATACGCAACGAAAAACAATTTTTTTTTTCTTGTGTCTCACTTACTGAATATCGAGAAACAACAACAGTACGACATTAATAGCAACAGTAGCTTAGCAACACCGCATTTATGTATAACGTATATATAAACAGCTGCAGCATAGCAAATATATATATGTATAGTATGCATATAATAATTAAACTTACAATATTACACAACAATAGACAACAATTATTTATTCTTTTCTGTTCGGTTATTGTTGTTTCTTCCTGTGTCTGTGGTTTCTGTTGTTTCATTTATCTGTATACTATGTGATCATAGATGTAACTATAATAAACATGACAATGTCAACAATAATAATAATAACCATAATAATAATAATAATAATAATAGTAGTAGTAATAAAAATAATAACAACAACGACAACACAGTAGCCAGAATAGTAATTACATGTAACAGATAAATAAATTATTCAGATTCGTCTAGTTTGAATTATTAATCTGCCGCGAAGCATGTTTCGTTTTGTTTCAATTTTTTGTTTTTTTTCTTCATGAATTGTAGTTAAAAACAATAAACGAAACTACACGAAAGGAGAGAGAAATATTTTCACAAATTACTCGAGACTAAAAGCTGTTGAGAATGTATGTGTGTATGTATATTTTTTTCTTCTTCAAAATCATCTAAGTTCTTCTTTGTTTTTGTTTTTTTTTTCTATTATTATTTTGGTCGACAAGATATATGCTTTTTCGTTTATTCAAATTATTTTTTTTTCTTTTGTTCTGAGCATGTAATTGGGTGATTGGTATAGCTGGTGATAATCTTATTATACATTTTATTATAGTATATAATAGCATACTATGGATAACAGTAATTTGACAATATTGTTTATCTAAATTTATCTGTCGTACACGTATAGCTTATTTACTTTATTTTCTTTTCATTTTTCATTGTTTTTTTTTTGCATTTTTTTCATTTTCTTCCTTCTTGTCTAGTTTAGTTTAGATACATAGATAGTACTTATATAGAATCGAGTAAGAGATAGATATAGAGATAGAGATAGAGATAAAGATAATGATATAAGTATAATATAACTATATTTTTACATAATTCATGCATCAAGTACAAACATCGAAGTAAATCGTGTGTCGTGTGTGTGTAAGTTAGGTTAGGATATACATAGAGGTGATTAGAAATTTTCTTTTCTCTGTCATTGTTGTATGTAGTGTATCGAGAAGATTAAACAATAACGATAATGAATAGTTATGTATACCAAAAAATAATCAACACATATTAAATTTTGAAATTCAACAATATTAATAAGGTATTCTTGTTTCTTCTTTTGATTTATTCATTTTTCTACCTCAATTTCATGTTAATTTTTTTCCTAAGGAAATTTTCTATGATTGCAATTTTGTATGCGTACATGATTCATATTTATTCTTTCATCTCCAATAAATGCAGATGATCCTTTGATTAATTGATTAAATAATTGGTTGATTACGATATACAATATATATTTGAGTTTAATTAAGTAATTGACTTGAAGTATCATTTTTAGATAATTTGAAGTTTCTTTTTTTTTTGTTCTCATTATATATATTTATTTATTCATTTATTCATTTTTTCGCTTTATTTCTGCCGGGTGTTATAATACTTATTCATTTTTTATACATGATAATATAGGCGTCCGTAATATAAGTAAGTACCTATTTTTCTTTCTTTTTTTTTGCGTCTAGTTTTTTTGTTTCTTTTTGTTCATGTAGACGCAGCTATGTATAAATATGTATGTTATGTATCATTATTAGGAGGTTGTTTAATGATATAGCGTTGTTTTATTTTATTTTTTTCTTTCTTGTTTTTTTTTTCTAATTACTTAGAGTGTAGAAAATTGATCATATAGAGAGAAAATAGCGCGTGTCACATGCGGCGCAATTATATATGTGTAATATGGAATGTTCTTTTTCCCGTTTGAGATGTAGTTGAAATAGAAAAAAAAAGATAAAAAAAAATTCATCAATAAATCAAATACCGCTATGTAACTAGAGACGATAGAAAACCGCAACATATATTTTGTATGTTTGTTGTTTTTTCCCCCCTTGATTTATATGTTATACATATATCTTGCTTTTTAGCCACCATACTGCAACATCGCGCGACATAGATCACAAACAGGCTAATATATATAAGTATAATGTACATATTTATCATATTTCATATGTATATGTGGACAAGACAGAAGCATGCGACGACATCGAGACACGAAACACGAGACAGGATAATTAAAGGGTTGTTATTGTTGGTTGTTTTTTCATTAAACCTGACCGAATTCCTATAGAAGGTGAAGTTAAGCAAGTCCTCCATATTGTTCGTCCGTTTGTTTTTTTTTTCTTTCAGTTGAAAGTCCGATTGATTCATTATCAAATCACGCGTACTCGGAATTAAGAGAATTCTCATTCGGTACCGTAATTGTTGCATACATTCAGATTTTACTTCCATCGATCAGCAAGTTCATTTTTTTTTTTTATTTTCTTTGTGTAATTTGCTTTCATTTGAATGAACAGGTTTTTGGACCGGATTTTTTTGTGTCAAATTATTGTTATAACAGGAGGAAATACAGTGAAATAGGTATATACACACATATATATACACACGGAAAATACATACACATAGATAAATAGATAGATAGAATTAATAGATAGAGACAGAGACAGAGAAAGATAGACGGGGCGCGAATATTTGGGAACAGAAAACAAAGAAGGAACAAATTACAACAACAGTAAATAGTGTCAAACACTAAGGACAATGTCCAAGAGAGAAATACACCTTTTTTTTTATTCCCAAAAATTCGGGCTCGACAATATCGAGTTAGTATTAATATTGAGACAACATCGCATACGTTTTTTTCTTCAATAGTTTAATAATCCATTCCAAAATTAATTAAGAATTTTTCCTTCACGTCTATATTCTCAGACAGAGAAATTTTTGCAGCATTCGATTCGTGCCATCCTAAGTTATTTAATTTTTTAATTTTTTTTTTACGTTTTATTCAATTTCCAAATTCGCCGATTTCGTTTTCATATCTATGATAATAACAATATCACTTGCAATAGTAATTGTAATAATGGAAATAATGAACAGTCGAATAGTGAAGTTATAGGTAGAGATAATAGAGCTTTGATTAATCAATTGATTTTTTTGTTGTGGTTTTTTTTTTTTTTCGTTTTGTGTTAGAGAGAGAGGAGAAATAAAAAAATACATTTTGTTTATCGTCATATACAAAAACGGTTCAACATTTTTTTTTTTTTCTCTTTACCTTACATATTAGATTATTTATACTCTCTTAAGCAAAATACCGATGAGAACTTTTTATTTTTTTTTTTAATAAGGGGTACACCGGATCTCTTTTGAAAAAATATTATTAACCGCTGTACAAATAGACACGTGTGTAAATTTAACCCCGATAAATTTCTTTTTTGGTTTTTATTTTCATTTTATTTTTTTTTTAAGCTAGTCGAACTGCGTTATAATATATGAATAATCGATCATTTATTTATTATTTTCAATTAACCTGCGCATTGGCACGTCGAACTATCGAATTTTCTTTACTTCTTTATTTTAGTTGAAATTTTTTTTCTTTTTTCTTTGTAAGATAATTTTCATTTTATTATTTTCCCAAGCCTATTCTTTTTTCTTATACACGAGTACTCTTGTTTTTTTTTCCTCCCTACCAAAATTAACGTGATAAGCTAGATTTTTTTTTCATTTTTAATACGTTTATTACATGAAAAGTAAGGCAGGCGCTTTTTTTCTTTTTATCCACTCGCATTTTATTCATTTTTTTTTCTTGAGGGACAAACTCGGAGCCTTCAACTGTCTCACATGGTGCACACAGTGTTTAGTTTTGGTCGTATAATGGTGTACTATTTTCTTCTCAGTTAATAATGTCAATAATTGATTGATTATTTGATTACTAATCAATCGATTAACTAATTATGTAACGATAAATTCAGGAATTGAGAACACGCGATGGGACAGCTGGGCCCAAGTTCACCTTCGATTATAACACGATGTATTCATTCGTTCATTTATTCATTCATTCATTCATCATTCAATCTTTAATTTGTTCATCTGATTTATTAAAATTTCTTCCTGTCTTCGTCTTTATCTTCTTCCTTCTCTAGCCTCGATCTGTGTTTCTTATTTTTTCTGTTGTTGTCTAAATACAAATATTAATTACTCCATTTCACCTCCATTTATCATTATTTTCATCTATCAGTTATTTAATAATTATTCATCGATATTAATAATTTTATTATTAGTATTATAATTATTTGTTATCCGTTATCATTAATTATTAATTATTAATCATTATTATTATTGAAACAGCCGTCGCTTGAATCTAACTAGGTACTAACTTTTTACCGTTCACTATAATATTTATTCATGTAACTTACTACAAACTTATCAACTATACTTTTTTTTTCTTCTTACTATTTGTATGTATTTATATACGTGTGTGTATTCATTTATTCATTCATTAATTTGTTTAAATTCTTTTTTTTATTATTGTTGTTACGTATATATGTATATATAAATACGCATATAACTGTTTCATTTATTACACCTTGTACATCCAAACGAATGTAGAGTTATGGATAACAAAGATTGTTTTATTTTTCATTTTTTTTGTATTGTTACCTTTTCTCTCGTTCATTTTTTAAACTGCATCATTTTTATGCTAAGGTTCGATCTAATCGTCTAAATTAATTTTTATGTTACAAGCAGCATTCGCAGCATAATTATTAAACAAATCTTTCTTGTGTGTTACTTATCAGTGTTGTTTCATTCATCGCAAATTATTCCATCTCTTCATTTTTCCTTCTATCAATTTATATATATCCAATTACTTTATTCCCTCTTTTCTTGCATATCATTATTTCTTTTCGTTTTGCTTGCACTATAAAACTACAACACGGTCGGGTAAGACGACGTTTAATTACGATTATCATTAGTATTATTATTAATGTTATTACCATTATTATTATATCATAATAATAATTATACCCGTGAACCGGTTGCATGATAACCATGTATAATATTTCTTTGGTTGTTTTTTTTTTTAATTTTTTTTACTACAGTTTATGTACAGTTATCATATTCTCGGGATTCACGTTTACCTTTGACTTTCCTCTTTTTTTTATCTCTTAAATTTTTCGTCATTTTCTTCCGTTTTTATTATTTTGACCGGACCTAGAATTGTTACAGTCTTTGTTTTATTAATAGAGATTTTTTTCTAATTTCAGTTTCGTGTCTTGTTTCCCTCTCTTATCCAGCAGTCGTCGGTGTATTTTTTTCAGCCAATCCGTCAATACTTTACATTGTTGTCATGATTTTTGCTATACGTTTTCATTTTTTTCTTCAATTTCCTCTTCGTCGCGCACGCTCGTTCTTATATCAACCTGCGATGTATACATACATATACTTGCATATTTTTTCAAATTGCTCAAATATTGAAATTTGTTGTTTGCGGTTTTCGTTTTGTTATGTATTCAGAAGAAAAAAAATTTTCTATTCCCTTACAATGTAGATTAGCTGACCGATCAGTAATCGATACGTGTGTGCAATATATTCGTTAATAGAGAATGGATATACCATATACATATGTATATCTTTTTTTGAATCGCTTTTTTTTCTGCACTTGATGTAGATATTTTTGATTTCGCTTATCTCGTCCATCTTTCCGTTGCCATCGTCACTCTCGTTTTTTCGGTGCATGATCCATTTGATTATATTTTATTTCTAATTTTTTTTCAGTTGATTTCGTATTTTTGAAATTTCACTTCAAAGAGGGAGAGTAAAAATGAAGTCGGAAATACTGAGGATAAGAAAAAGAAAACCGAGAATCTGCAATCCCAAGATAACGAGAACGAAGATGAGATCTCTCTGTAACGAATATTATGCAGCAGATATCGAAGATGGTGGCTATAAATTCATGATCATAATTTGGTTTGGATTTTCATTATTTTGTTTGCTTGTTTTTTTTATTTTTTGTTTAATTATTATTCTCTCTTTTCAGCTATATATATATATGATTCACGCAGGCGTATTGTGATGTTCATGGTATTTTGGTTCTTGTGATTTTCGCTATTTTCATTTTATTTATTCATTGTTGTTTTATATTCAATAATTTTCGCTCGATTTCCCAGGTGTCGTTCTCTTTTCCTCTTGTACCTGTTCCCATCACTGACGGTCGCTGAAGAGGGAGTATACTCATTGGAGGCTGCATTTGTTTTCAATTTTAGTTTTAAGCTCGATAACTTGCTCTTCTATCGTGTTCTTCAATTCTAAAAGTAGAAGAATAAGAAGAAAAAGACAAAAATAAATAATAATCATAATTACGATGATTGGTAAATTTGATAAGAAAAATCCAATTCAAAATCAAAATAAATGTGACACAGTTTTTTTTTTTTTCCAATACATGAAATATCGTACAAGTAATATATAACTTACTGGTGAACTCGTCCTCGTCTTCCGCTTCGGCTTCAGCGGCAAGTTCTTCGGGAGTTTTTTTCTTACGCATAAGAGGATTTGGTTCCTCTTGTGGCATCATTTCTTGCACTTCTTCTCGTTTCTTTATGTTATACTGAAAAATAAATACGTAAATGAATAAATAGAATTGCAAGAAACCAATATGGTCAAAATCTGATGCATAAATATGTATACGCGTATTTCAATTTGTTAGTGTTTTTTCTTTCATTTTGTTTCATTTTTTTTATTCACCTTTTTATCTAGTGTTATTTTGGTTAGAGCTCTATAAATAGTCGTATGTATAATTGATCCCCGCAGATCTGCACTAGGAACCATTTTCCCGAGTCCGCATGACGTTTAGTTGGTTGCAGGAAGGATGGCGTAGAGGGGTCGGGATGGGCTGAGAGCTAACAATATAAGCCGACTTTGAATAATTGAGCATCAGCGTAACTCGCGTTCTACGGATCAAGCTGCTACTGCTGGGCTCGAATAAAGCTACGGCGTTTATTGCCAGCTATATATGCGTGCAGGGTTATCTCCCAAAAAGGCTCGGACGATCGTAAGAAATTTCATAACTCTCATTCGTTATATTTTGCCACACGTAATTACTATCATTATCATAGTTTTCACCGCATTTGTACCTGTGCCGAGAAAAAATTAATTATTTAATTGATTAAACGAAGATTAGACGACAAGGCCAATTAAGGAACGAAGGGATTAATGAGCAGCTATTTCTAATTGGATGAACAAAAATTTAACGACGAGATTCGTTGAATTATTGTAAGAATTTTACAGATGCTGTGAATATACATTCGCAAAGTTTAGGCATCCGCCATTTTGGAACCAGAAATGAAGGGGGCTTGGAAAGCAAATTGTGGGCGGGCTCACGATCAATTCTGTACAAATTTGCCACTCATATACAAGCAGCTGTAAGAATTTCGCCATTTATTCGACTTCAATTTTTCTCGAGATTTATTTCAAAATTTTAATTGCTCGAAGTGAGGTACTTAGTATAGATATTACAATCATGAGTTCCTAAATTGTTTCACTATATTAATCACATATATGTACACATACGTATACGCAGTATTGCACTTGCATGAAGGTTTATATACCTGCTATGGCAATTATATCAATACGTATTACGTGGTATGTATAATATCCAATTAGCACTGTGCCATAACACATAAGTACAATGGGTAAATACCTACTTAAATGTATCTAGCCGATACGGTTAATTATTGGATACCATGATAAACCCTCTGATCAAATTATCCGAATTGATTGACATCCGGTATAGATCAATGGCATATGCACAATATTGTTCCGCACGAACATGCAATCAGCGTTGAACTATGTATTATAACAAATATCCGTTGTCCGCGCAGATATCAAAGCTATATAAGGAAAACTATACGTTTGATTTCATCCACGCATGTATTTTTGAAAATTGATCTGGAAAAATGGTGGCTATACGTACATATACTGTAGCCTCGTAAAAAGCAAAGAAAAACAGTGACACACGAACGCATACGAAAAAGTTAGGTGTCAAATCTGTCGAATGTTCACAATTTAGAGGGGTTTAGAATTCACTCTGCAGCGGTATATGCCCGGTCGTTAACGAGTTGAGGTTTTTTCCCAACCAACCCCGTGCAATTTAACGCTCTGGTTATTATAGCTCGTATGTGTCGTTGGTAGAATTGTGTTGATCACAGGGAGAAAGAGAGAGGGACTTATATGGCGTGAGTTGTTCGCAATAATAAATGTTAAATCGTCTATACAGGTATATGGGTAGTACCTACAGGAAAATTTACTCGTTTGTCAAACGCCGTTGCATGACGCGCGAAAATATATCAACTGGGGGATGAAAAGCTGTGTGTATAATCAAAAGGGATAAGAGGGGAAGATATAGAACGGGACTTTTTTTCGGGCCGGAAGCGTGGGGGAAGGACGGATGAAGAGTCCTGAGGGATACGCAGGTGCGTTTTCATTTAGTTTACCCCATAATTCTATTTATTGCCAACGACTAAAACCTTTATTATCCCAGAAACTGCTTAGCCCCGCGCGCGGCCTCGATTTTATAACGTATACAGAATACATCGCCTCTGCAAGGACGATTTCAACGAGCTTGAAAGAGTCCCCATTTTATTACACCGCAGGATAAGGATAACGCAATATACATATACATATATAAGCGTCTGGCCCTCCTAAACCCGCTTTAGGGATTCTGGAAAAAGCTCGGAGTAGCAATACCCTAATTTGGACGTAAAAGATGAAAAAAAATAGAAAAATTTCAATTTGTCGGTTTTGAAAACAGTTTTGAAAATAATATATGATGAAATAATTGATGTGCAGATGATTCAAAGTAGAGGGTGAATATTATTATTGCGATAACTCTATTCAGTGCAAATCAGGAACAGCAGAAGACGCAGGAGCAGAAGAATAAACAACAAAAGGTTGAAGATTATGTAGATGATGAGGAGGTTGGTCGTTAGCGGAATGAATTTCAAAAGGTCGAGGGCTACCACACGTGATGCATTGTGGGTATAATACATAGCCTGAAAGCGTCTGCGATTGTAGTAAGAAAAAAGGGCAAGAATGTAAGTAAGAAAAAAGAAGAGAAGAGAAAAGACACGACACGACACGGCCGGAAGTGTGGCTAGTTTCACTCCTCTATGTGTATTCTAAGGTGGTCCTTAAAAGGTAATTTTCTGAATTCTGATCGATTCACCTTCTCAAACTCTTCCAAATAATTAAAAAGAGATTCCTGAAAAACTTCAGCTCTTAATATTAACATTAACCCGACCCCCAAGACGACGGAAGTTTTAAATGAAAAAACGCATGTATTTTTTAAAATCAAACTTAAAATTTTTATAACTATGATAATAATCGACAAGAAAAAAATTAATTTGGCACAAATCTAGGTACTTATATGATGTATGAAAGGGTGAGTAGGAGTGAGAATATTCTTTAGTGAGTAGGAGTGAGAAGGAGTGAGAAATTTAAATAGCATCGGACTGCAGTCCTTTATTGGGGAAATTGGTTGTTTATAACAACGCCGAGTTTTGAGTGAAAAAACAATGCACTTGAATATGAACCTAACCTAGACCGAAAGTAGAGTAGGACAGTCCGATGCTATTCAAATGGCCATAAATGTTCTCACTCCAACTTACTGATTCTCCAAAAAGGACCTTCACGCGAAAGCACGGTACGTATATAATACAAGGTATACAATACAGGTGAGGGTCTTCGAGGTTCTGTAATTCTGATAATGAGTGTTGGTTGACTGCGTTCTAATAGAGTTTGTAGCACCAAAGTTCTGTGTTCTGTCAGCAACGGATTAATGCTACATTGCTGTCGTGTCGCAGTGATGAAAAGAAAAAGGGTGAGAAGAACGGGGATTGCGAACTGAGTTTAATAACCAGCGTGAAGACACTGCACAGATATAAAAAAAAGAACCTGATATTATGAACAACGGAATTATAAGAGAATATCCGTGAAATCTGTAAGAATGTCAGCTCGAAATAATATGCAACAACAACCTTGTTTGTCAAAATAAAAAAAGAACAAAAAAATCATCGACGAGCTTTAATTTTGAAAAATCAAAAACTCGGAATCAGCATCAACTATTTTTCTATGTATGATATATTTTGTCTACTCATCGTTGATTCATCATTTTATATTCCATTCTATCGCGGTCAGGATCATGTCGCCACCATTAATTAAAATAATTAATGTAAAATTGCGGTTTATTCCGTTTTTTAATGACGTACCCACATCATTTTTCCGCACGCGTCGCAAAACTTATATCGTAGGTATGGTATGGATATGTACATCAAACGTTCGTGGAGTTAATGACAACCTTTTGCATAATCAGAAATTTTCACACGCAAACATTTTGTACATGCATAGTCAGAAATAAATCCTTTGTATGCAGTGATTTCGAATTAGTTATTGAATTGAACAATTTGATGAATGAAGAAATGGGCCAACAAAAAGCGACACCCAATTATCGGCTGTCGGACATTGCAGTTTTCAATTTTTTGTTCAAATTTCTAAAGCTCCGTTGTGAAAGTTCGAACTTTCTCACAAACTCCCGCTTTTCGTGGCACAAGAATAGTGGCAGTTTACTAAAAATTAGAAAGCAAATAAAATCACAAATATTTTCGGGGGTGTTGTGGTGCAATTATAGATGACTTGAGGAGGACTGACAGCAACGGAACAATAGGTAAATAAATGAATAAAAAATATCGAGGGTTAGAGCAGCTGTCGAGTAGCATGAATATATGATATGTATGTACTCGTGTATATAACCTATGCACACAAATGTATATTGGGTATGATTATGACACGTGATTTCTGATGGGAATAGAAGCTGCGGGACGATGACTGACGTGATTGATAGAGTGTTTCTAGTGCATGAAAGCTCTCCGTCTGTTTTTTATCGTGTCGTTTCTTTTTTTTTGTCCACTGACAGAGCTTCCCACATCAAAACCCGATGGCTGGCTTTGTACCGGAAGTAGGTATGCCGTGAATCTCAAATATCCGCATTGTCCGAGTTAGAGAGATAATATATATGTAGGTACACTATCGCATAATTTGAATGTGTGTGTCGACCTGGTGTTTGTGTATAAACATAGAGGGAGGGAGAGAGGAATGCATAGAAGTTGCACACATACGTTATACGATCGATACCTCGGTCTCGTTACTAGGTCGTGGAATTATCCTCTGGTAATCCCTTTAACCAGATTTGTCGACCTTCAAATTATAAATAAACTTTTTAAATAATATTTCTCCGCAACAGAATTTACTTTTTCAAAAATAACATCTATTCGATCTTGTATAGAAGTTTATGCAGTTGAGGGTACATATATATATATAAAAGCTGCAGGGAGAAGTAGACGAAAAATAAAAATAAAACAAATTGTTGGAAAATTTAATGAAATTCATTTGTACGGTATCGGAAAATATTTCTGTATCATATTTCATCGTAATTTATATTAACGATATACTATTCGATGGTTAACAAAATTCATTTTGCAATAATATTTCAAAGCTATTTGCTGATTCGACAAATTCTTTTCAATCTACGCGTACGTACACCTGATACATCCAAAACCGCAGCTGCAATAATTTATGGTTGCAAAACCTTCTGTACGTCATTTTAATTCAACAAATATCGCGGATTTCCTTCTTTTTTCTGTTGTTTTTATGCAGTTTTCTCGACGCGATGTTCATACGTGATTAGAAAAAATTTTGTCCTACTATTTTGAGTTGACACAATTTCGTTAGATTTCACATTAAATTAACTCAATTTAATCAGATAAGAACAGGAATTGGTATTCTTGATGGTTGAACAATATATATGTGAACGTATAACTAATTTAGGTGTACAATATATTTCACGGGGACGTCGATTGGTGAACGTCTTAAAAGGAGTCAGCCTGACTCTATTAGGAAGTCGCCATATTGAATGCAGGGACTCCCTACTAGAGTCAATTTGACCCCAGTTAAGTTTAATCTTCTTTCTTCTATTTTTTGCTTCGTTTTTCTTCTTCTTTTCTATTTGCTAATTATTCCTTTCTCAATTGTCCGTACGGTATATGCATGGACAAACCTCGTTGTTCGAATCTTCCAGCACTCTTCAACTTTTCATCTTTTCATAATCACTCGACGATTATTATACTTAAATATAATGTTTTTTTTTCTCTCTCCATTTATCGTATAACTTATTTATACACAAAGAGATATAAATTTATATACCCTATAATATACCTGAAGAAAACACGCATAGGGTTCCGGAATCAGCTCTGCGTGTATAACACATATAAAAATTATAAAATTCATAAATATATATATGTATATTACATAGCTTACGTAGGCTTGAAATTCTTTCAGGAAAATTTATCTCCCTTCTATACATACCACATTTACCTATATATTTTCTTCGACTATGGGTGTATACGTACAAGATATTCGTGACTAGCTATTTCCGGTACCTGCAAGTACCGGTGTAAGAAAGGTGAAATGAAATTCAGAATTTATCTAGAAATCTGCCTTCCATATATAGATCACTAGGTCAGGTTAAATTTGGAATATGGGTTATGTACAGTAGGAACGTGATGGTGAAAGAATAAAAAATAGATCTAGCTGCGAGCTTTCGCAGTCTCGTTATTTTTATTCAATTCCTTTCTTTTCTTTGTTCCCATATATAAATGTAAGTATAAACCACGCGTATAGGTATATGAATGTTCACAAAAATATAACTGTTCAATTTTTATTATGCGATAGGTGCCTTAAAATCCCAGACCCTCTGTATTTTTTAATACGCGTCGAGTGATTTCCAAAAAAAGACATTTTCGATAGTAAAAAGCACTCTCTTTTTGTACGTTCGTTGTCTCGATTTATTTCCAAGTAAAATAGAAAAGAACGAAAATAAAATGAAAGGGAACAAAAAAGCTCCTACAATTTCTTAGATTGAATTCATGGCCCCAGAAGGAGAAAAGAAGTAAAAGAACCCCAAAAAAGTATAAAAAAAAATTGCGATACCTCAAGGCGTCAACTATTTATTGTCTTTCTAGATGAAAGAAGAAGGAAGGGAGAGAGAGAAAAGAAAGAGAGAGAGAGAGTGATGAGAGCTGTAATATACAGTGAGACGCGTATTATTCGAGTGACGGAATCGAGTAGAGTATAAAGAAAGGAGAGCAAAAAAAAATTCATTCAATTTGCGAACCTCTTTTAACTTACAATAAAAAAGGAGAAGATGGAGAGAGAGAGAAAGAGAAAAAGCGACAATCTTGGAGTCTACGAAGTGAAAAAAATAGCCATTTACTGCAAGCAAGAAGCCAAGCAAACAGATGGGTGAAAGACGTCCTGACAAATGACATGCGAAATTGCCGAGTTGTGTAAGACAACCGTAAATAGCATACATATATACATTACGCACGTTGTATCATGTCGAAATATAAAAAGCGATCGCAAACCGAACAGGGAGGACGAAGAACGGTAAAAAAAAAGAACATCGCCGACAAATCTAAGATGAAATTTATCACTCGCAAGAGGGATATAAGTTAAGAATAATGTGGTAAAAAAATGTCTGAGATCTCAAAATTTTTTTGCATTTCAACGCAATAAATCTCTTTCGATTTCACTTGCACAGCTCTGAATATCATGTGATGTAACAAAGCCATGCGCGATTTTGTTGTCAACATTTTTATTGTTTGTCATCGTCATTCCTATCGCAGTTGTGCAGAGGGCATATAATATATAATATATTCAAAGTACCCACTTCATAAAATCAGCTGATCTTTTTTTTTCTTCTTTCTTTTGTTATTTGTTATTTTTTCTTTCTTCATTCTGTATGAAACATTCATCGTGTATAACATTTTACAATACGACCGTGATTGCTACACATGCAGTTCACAGAAAGAAAAGCGAATCGCGTGACCAACGTCAGTGCTGAAGCCACGGTAATCGGAAACATCCATATCAATAGATACATTATTCTATGCAGTTTTCAATTTCGCAGAGATATTAGATGATGAAAATAGCAGGTAAGTACGATATTATCACAGATCGTGAAATTTTCCATTCGTATTATTTTCGAAAATGTTATTAAAATTCTCCGAGAATATATGAAAATAATCTCAACCCTGAGGGAAACGAGAGATATGTAAATTAGAAAGAAATTAAAATAATAAAAAAAAAAAATTTAAATCTGCTAGATACATATTATGATGTTCGAGCAACGTGTAATATTATTTCTAATTTCGCGTATATACCCAGCCGCTAATAGATTTTCAGAACAATTGAGATTATTTTTTCATAAAATAGAACGAAAGTGGAGGAAGAAAGACAAAAAAATCACGTACGTAATTGGCGTTTGAAAAATGAGGACACGTAGCAATTTCAACGGTTATACGAAACGGCTATGGCGTTGCATCAGCTGTGTAATAAATATGAAATAATGTCATCGCATCGTACGTATATGTGTGCCAGAAAAATGTATTAAATCGTATACTATATGGTATATTATACATGGAGTAGCGAACAAGGTAATGAAAGAACGCTGAAGTAGCATGGAAAAAACCAACGACAAGAATTAATAATAATAATAACAAGAAAAAGAAGAAGAAGAAGAATATAAAAATCAACGGAAACCAAAAAAATGAAATTAAAAAAATGTATCACGTAATAAAAGTCGCTTGTAGATAGCAAATTACGTTATTTCGCATCAAAGTTTCGTTGCATCTGCACGGAGCAGGAGAGGATTTCATGGTACAGCGATATAGTATATGTGTATGTATATGTGTAACAATATTAAACTATTCTCATATTATTGCACTCTTCCAACTTTACTGTGTCTGCCATTCGAGCATGACATTATTCACACGCGTGCTGCAGAATTGCAGTAGGAAAACGACGACGGTAAAACGAGTTTTACTGCCGACCTATGTACTCTACATAGCTATATACTGTGTATTTTTATACACGTATATCCTGAAATCTCTACTGCATGCCCAGCTTTTTTGTACGAACAACGAACAATAAAGCCAAACACTAAGTACAATATATGTCTAGTAAACAATAATTACTTTTACCATAAATAATATTATACAAAAGTTGAAAATTTCATTTTATGCATAGCAGTCTGCACCTACCCTGTATATACTTTCGATAGTGACTTTATGACGGCCAAAAAGCGATGTTTCAGTCAATATGAAAATTCCTAAGTGAAAATTTATCGACATTTATTTTTTCCTACGACTTCCATTGGATTTTTGTACATTTTTTGCATATTTTACAAAATGGTCTTGATTTTGGAATAAAAAAAATACATAACTCGAAAAGGGTGGGTAAGAGAAAAGTTGATTTTTTTTTCAAAAGTCCCTTGGAGCTCGAACAATTTCCCGACAAATCACAGATCAAATCTGAGACGGTAAGATCTGGAAGAGAGCTAAGTTGACGTGGACTGTGTTTATCCACAAATTTAGGTCATCATAGCCATTTTGAATTTCAATATCGTAAATGTAATACGTATGTATATAGTAAATAAGATCATCAAGGTATAGGTTGCGGGTCTTCGCGGTACTGACTATATAATACACATAATTATACACGTACATTTACAAATATCAAGTTGTCAGTCACCGTCTATTACATGAAAATTCCTCGGTCATTTTACGGAATCACTTTCATTATTAAATTAAAATCAGGATCCGATTATTGCGCGAGTACTTCGCATATCATGTAATAATAGAGGTACATGTTTAATACATATATCTATACATTACCTATTCTTTGAGGCAACCATAATTAATAATACTAATGAAAATAATTATAAACTATAGTTTAATCGAGTTACAATTTCAAAGCGCCATAATTACTATATGTAGAAACTCCAGAACTATGTTACACTATAGTTTTAAGTCGACGTAGAATGCGCTCCATGTTTAATGCCGTCTGACCAAAGCCTGATGCAGACTACTTAGCACCGTGAAGAGGATTTTAAGGCACGCTTAACCGTTGGATGAAAACTCCGTTTTAAATTCTCAAGGCGTGACTAATAAAGTAGACACATGAAGAAGAAGGGAAAAATTAATATAGCGCGATGATAATGATCTACCTGCTGAAAGGAAGGAGTTGATCTCTATTTTACGTGCTCTGAGGTAACTAACGATCCTTCAGGAGCTCTAATTAATCTGCAAACACGAAATTATACCATATCATCGTGCACAAGAGAAATTAAACGTTCTTCTTCTCCACTCCCATTATTACTGGAGACACGATATATATTATTTGACTAAATTTATTATTAATTCAGTCATCCCATGCGATGGTTAATGATTAATTAGGTATATCATTACAATCAATAATGGCAGCGGATGTATGCATATGGTATAAATTACGAAAATAACTTGTCAAATTTCTAAAACTATTTTCATACGTTCTATAATGAGTATAAAAAACTTTTTTTTTCCTAATAATTTTATTTCAATAGATTA
The DNA here is from genome assembly GCA_963978495.1 of Athalia circularis. NCBI lineage: Eukaryota > Metazoa > Arthropoda > Insecta > Hymenoptera > Athaliidae > Athalia > Athalia circularis. The sequence continues at coordinate 12,833,953 of OZ021700.1, read as the reverse complement.
ATCTCCTTTTTATCTTAGTAAAGGTTTAATAGATACGTATAGTTTGACGTTATCTAAGGAATTATTATCATTCGCATTAAACTCACAAAGTAATTTGTGTATCTCATTAAACACGTTATATATACATACCTATGTAATATAAATACATACAATATTATTTTCTTCTGCGATGTATTCACGCGAATACATAGATTCTGTGTTGTGGTACATAATATATACGTTCAATTTATGTGTAATTGTGGAGCATATTTATACTTATGTAAAGTACAAGGAGTTAAGATGTCGCGTGAGATAAGGAACTAGGAATATACGACCCTCTTTGACGTCACAAAGTAGATACAAACCACCCCTGCTTGCGACGGGGAGTATTAACTAAGGTGGTAGGTGAACGGAACATACCTATGTACATATGTATGCATATACCTATGTAAAATATGTGTATGTCAATCACTGCCAAGCGTGCGTGCTATGCAGGTTGAAATACACGTATAACGAAGTATTAGTAAAAAACAATAAATGAAGTGTAGAACTTAATTATTTATACACTTTTTGTTAACAACGGGATTGTTGCTTTGGAAAAATAGCTCGAGTCAATAATATCACATGTATGGGTCGTATCCCGTTAGAAAAAGAAAAAATAATACTTTCAATTTTTCCGTTGAATTTATTCGTCCTTATTTCGCTGGCGAAATTCACGTCACCCCATTTCGACCCGGTCTCCCTCGTATCGTATACATGTATATTTGACCATATTTCACGTACATATATCGTAGAATACATAGCACGTCCAAGGGGTGTATTAGTGTTGGTACATATAGAAGAGTATATACGTACATAAATGTCCGTACATAATATGGAATCGAGAGCGCTTATAAGAGCTCCAAGCCGCTCTCGTCTCTTGATGCAATTATGTGACACTCACGTAACACTTGCATGATTAGTATATGACCTACTAAATGGTGAATGACCCTGCCAACGAACACACATCGTATCTACTTACATAACCAAACTATCGTTGACCAAATTCTTGAAACCAAAAAGAAATAAATGAATAAATAACTAAATAATTACCTGCAGTCGATAATTGATCAAACGATGTATATGTATTCATTTCGATTCTTTGCTACTACCTATAACGTAAAATAATTTGGAAAAGAAAATACTTAACGAGACTTCGTCCTCTGTAGTATCGAACATAGCCAGTTTGGAAGTACCGGTCGTAAAAGATGAGGAGAAAAAACGAAGAAAAAAAGCGAAGCTCGTTCGTTCGCTCGGTACGTATTACGTACGGTTCAATCTATATCCTTTGCAGAGTCAGAAGCAGAAGCAGAAGCAAAAGTAGTAAACTTGCGACGCCATATATACATGTATACCTATGTACTTGACTTGCCATGCTATACAGATAGATATAGTTATGTATACCGAATACATGTGGATGTATATATGTGTATGTATAACTGAAACTGAAGTTCGAATATAAAGCTCGATATCAGCGGCAGCTTCGTGAAAAATATCTAGGCTACTTACCCACCCGGCCACCCTTTATTTCAACCCCATGCCATCTATATTCAGTGTACCTGAACATAACCTCAGTTTTCTTCGATTATTATTATAGAGCACTTTGTTCGACGTCTGGTTATATATCGAATGCTGCTGCTGCTATGTATACTATAAAGAGTAGATCCTATATACAACCGTATATACATACCTATAGCTACCTGAATTCTTCAGAGGAAATATTCAGGTCGCTTTATTTAGGTTTTTTCTATTTTCCGGTTTTTTTCAACTTTACGCTTTGGTAAGAGGAATGTCATTACCAATCACTCCTGAAATTAGGCGTTGATCTTTCACCGGCGGATATCTTCACGTCTTTTTATTTTTCAAAAATTCAAAATTAAAGATTGAAAATTTATCAAACTGATCTTTTTTATTGTAAATTGAAAATTAGTGGACAGGTTTACGATCACGTCGTGGTTTGTATAAAAAAACTTTGTTGTTCCCATTAATTAGTCGCAGACGATTATGTGCTCAACTTTTTATTGCTCTTTGTTTTTCATTTTCTCTTCGAAACATGTGTACAGATAGGGCAGCAGATTTGCGTTTTTTTATTGCTTGTTTTATCAAATTTTAAGCGCCATCTACAGCTACATAATATTATGTATATACGTACATAAAAAGTAAATAGATCTCGGTATATATATGTTTCTATCTATGTATATCAGGGAGAACCGAACGATTCTAACCGTAAAAGGTTTACGATTGAATTATAAAATCTGTACCCGCGAGACTGCAGTATATGTGTAAGCGGAAAGGTCGGGTATAAGGTTGTGTGTATTACATATATATATAATTTAAATATATTACATCATATAGATGAGGCGAAGTCTAATGAAATCTTGTTAAGTTGTTCGAAACATTGCAGCACTCTTATATCCACTCCAAGTATTTTAATTAAGGTTTTCGAAATAAATAAAACGGAAATTGATATACCCGTCTACATATATATACCTATACACCTTTTTATAATTTACGTATAGTTAAATAAACTGAGTAGATGTATTTCCATTAGATTCGTGAAAATGAATAAACATTCGATGAAGAAAAGTGAAAAACAGAAAATAAATACAACAAAATAAGATCAAATAATTGGAAAAAAAGTACTTCAACTACTTTCTCATCTCGTACTAATACTACTCGTCGTTAAGTGGTATAAACATTCACTTCTATAAGCGTAGGAATAAAAAAGAAAAAAAGTTAAGAAATTTCTTTTGAACGAATTTGCATATAGGTATATACATATATCCCCGGCTTTCCTAACATATCTGTACCCAACAACTGTTTAAAATTCATCGAATTTTCTCTCTTTCTGCGGCTCGATTCTCTAGCTGCAATGCGTGGTAGGTATATAAGGATATAGGTATCCGAATACTATCAATCATCCTGACACGGGACCTATAGATTTACCCGTGTCGCATCGAGACTGAAGGCCGGAGATTCTAACGTTTGTCACGCAGTTTTTGTGTTTTTTTTTTCTCCTTTCGCCTCACCCTCCTATCGGTTCTTTTACATATCATCCTGAACGTTTGTCAACAAGCTATCTCCTCGAAGCCAACTTTAAATCGTTTATTCTAATTTTGTTCCATCCCCTTTGTGTGTTTTTTTTTTCTAATTCATTTTTTTACTCGCTCGTTTCTCCGTTACAGGATGACAGTCGTGCACAGACTTTTATAATTTAAAATTGTGAAAATTGTAAAATTGTGAATGTGGAATTTTTCCGTTTCTTTCGTGAAAACAATATTTTATACGTTATTGACGTTTTTTTATGATTATTTTTCCAGTAATTAAATAATGAGCATATACATTTGATTGAAGAAAAAAAAACAATAATCGTTCGATGTAAAGATTTAAAATAGTGTAAATTGGTACGTATTTTTTCTCACAGGAAAGGGAGATACTGCACGACTACGAATTATGATGTTGAAATATTATAGTTTGCAAGTCTTCTTGTAACGGAAATATACATAATGTAGTTATGATATTTATAGCATGATGAAGGAATTTCAGATGCGGTAGTCATTAGTTAAGTAGTTAGCGCGTAACATTTTAAAATGAGAAATCGAGACGACAATTATGAAGACGTCGACGACGCGGAAAATTGGTTGACGCAATTACTTGATTCAACTAAATTAAACAACTTTCAACCAACTGCAGCGCGCCTACGCCTACGAGTAGAGAATTTTTCTACCTGTGAGTTCGTAGCTCATTTTAAACTGACGTCAATGTCATTATTTATATCCAGATATATATCGCTTAAAAGAATTAACGTATGTTAAATTCAGCGAGATTAGAAGAATTATTCAGTTGTTGCCGACAAACAGGTAATACTCATACAAATGTTGATGCGTACTCAAAAGGCGGGCCGCGGGCGAAATTGTTTCGAAATATCTTACTTTTTGACAAATGAATTTATTCGGGAAAAAATACTCACAATTTTCAGAACGGAAACGCGAGAGTTTTTAAAAGTCACCCCCGCGGCATAAAAAGTTCTCGAAGCTCTAGCTAGGTGAGTAAATATTCACGGAAGAAGGTAAAAGAGAAAATAGTATAAAACGGAGGGAGAGAGAAAGATAAGATTCTGAATCACGAGGGGTTATGGTAATGCGCTTTAGTTAGTATATGTAAATAAAGATTGGGATTAAGATAACAATAAGAATTAGAGAATTCGACCAATTAACGTTTACAAAGACCGTTGAAAGCGAGCACAGGGAATAAACTGAACTTGGTATACTCCAGAGATCTCAGAATTAATTAACTATACAAGAAAACGAGATTGTTATACGAATTAGGTAGTTTACGCAGCAACGTTTACTTATCATTTGCAATATCTGTATGGATAAGTAATGTACGTATATTTAGAATTCCTTATATTGTTGTTTTCATAACGTTCAGTATTTTGATTCATTTGTTTTTTTCTTTTTTTTGCTTTTCTCTCATCATCTCTTTTTTCCCTTTCAAGCGCATACATTTTTCTTATTCTTTCATTTCAAAAAAGATTCCATAACATCCGAAACATCCAAAAAATTATTCGCAGTAATAAGTACCACAGCAGAAATTGAAATCCGACATTTAAGTACGTTTAATGCATACAACAGACGTGTACTCAATTTTTCCTTACGAACAGCTGATATCAGACAGATTATATTATTACGAGGTATACGTATTTATATACTATCCATATACCTATATTATACTACATAAATTATTGTCAGTTCGTGACTGAATTGCACAATATCAGTAACCAATCACGCAGCTGGTTACGTCATGTACATCACGTATGTACATATGTACACATTACTCATAGACATTGAATAAATTTCCTCCAAAAGGAAAGAATACGCTTTAACCGCAGATTATTTTTGCAGACATAACGTGTATATAAGACAACCTGGACCTGAAAATCTAGAGAGGAAGAAAAAAAAAAAAATCGCAAATTTTTCCGCGTCAGGGTGAAACCACGCACGCAACAAAAAAAACAAAAGAAAAAACAAGAAACACACAGAATTAACAAGGGGGAAAAGATTGAGTAACAAGAAAATAAAAAAGCGAGACCTGCAGCATCGCGTATACGAAGGTATTTGAGGGTTTATTAGAGCGTCCGCTCTTACGAGGGATGAATATTGCTTCTAAATAATTTATACCCCAGGGGGTAGCCCGGAGAGTACGTATTATATACGCGTATACGAAGGTGTATATAAGGGCGTTGCCCTAACTGCCGCTGCAATCTCAAAAGTTATGTGTATAAACGGAGAAGTGTGCTTTTCAGAAAGTTTGTGTGCGTACGAAATTATGAATGTCACATACATAAATGCAGTATATATACATATATGTGTGTGATTGTTTTCACAGAGTTCAATATTTAAACTGACGATTTTTTTTTTTCATAGGTAAATCTAGGTACCGGTGGGGCATTCCATGTGAACTCGACCAATGTTTGACTTTGATATTTTTTTCCATCTGAACGGACAAAAGTCAACATTTTATGAACCCAGATACAAACGACTCTTAAAAAACAAAGATAAAAAATGGCGTCAAAAAATAATCGCGATGAAAAATTTACGAAGCAGTTCTCCGATCGAGGAAAAATTTTGAAATTTACTCCGACCAGTTTAGCGCGTGTCGTTATAGAAATAAATGGAGGATAGTGTCGTAAGTAAAAAGGAAAAAAGAAGAAAAAAAAAAGGTCGAATGTCCCGGACGATTGAATTGGAGGGTTTTAGAGGTCAGATGAGTGGGAAGAGTTTGGTGAACTTTTGGCCTCTGGTTTGTTGGGTCGATGAATTTGCACCATTTTCCCTACAGTTACAGGGTGTGTGGTAATTATATAACTGGCTTTGTGTATCAAACATACGTAATGAGGTAAACTGATGTAATCTGATATAATTATCATTCAGAATGAGATATATACACGAGGTATGCGCATGTAGGTATGAGCTAATGAACTCGTTTACCGATTGAATACAAGAAGAAAAAGGAATAAAGAGACCAAAAAACAGAAACAAAAACAACGTTGGTAAGACTGTGTTTTCCTCGTGAATATCTCATCACGTGCGCTGTTATCTTGTTTTGCATTTAAATTGAAAAAGAAAGAAAAGAACAACGAACATCATCGTGATGCTGCTCCTGTCTCGGAGCCTCACGGGGAGAGGAGAGAAAAAAAATACGGTGAAAAAAAGGACGCAGGGGTACTTCTATTTTTAGTAAGAATATCGCGAATTTACATTCATATTACACAATTGTACCGATTATTTCATTTTTATTTCGTCCGTGTGCTCAACAAATATGAATTTGAATCATACGGGATAATTTAATGAGTGACGTATCAGAAACAATAACAGATGAAAAAGAGAAAAGAAATGAATATAAAATGAAAGTGAAAATATTCAAATATTAGAAAAGTGAATTATTCAACGCAGAGAAATGAGGTGGAAGGTATATTTTCACGATACAGTTCGAAAAAACAAAGTATAAGAATTTTTAAATCGTCTTTGTGTGTGTGTGTACGGATATACTATAATATGATACAATCTCACCTTGTCTCTGATTTCTTGCCGCATTTTTTCACGCTCTTCTTCCATTTTGCGGTGTTTTTCCTTTCGTCGTTCCTCAGCTTCCCTGATAGCCTCCTGTCGTTCCCTTTCTGCTTCCTCTTCCTTCTCCTTGTCATCTTCATCTCCCCCATCGCTGCCCACCGCCCCTATTTCGTCATAAAGACAAGGAGAGAAGAGAAAAAGAAAAATGAAAAGAAAAGAAGAATGAAATATTTAATAAACAGTTTCAATTAATTTCTGCGCGGTTGTAGCGCGGACGAAAAAGAGGGTTATGTATATTTATGTATAATATACACACCCAAGAAGACTAAAGTAATTGAAAAAAAAAAAAAAAAAAACAAACAAAAACCAAATAGAACCTCCAACACGATTGTCTGACCAAACTCTGGCTATGCTACTGTACCTCGGATCAGTTAAAACGACCAACCACCGTTCGAAAAGGGTAATTTTAATGGTTAACCCTTACGACGTAAAAACTTGACGATCGTTATCACCCTGGACGATATACATTTTCAAGTAATTTTAATTAACCAAATCCTGGAATTTCAATTGCGAGCGTTGAATATTTAAATATTAATATTATATCACGCATATTATACTTCCTCATATAATATCATTATAACAATATACATTTATGAGTCGACGACAGACGTGTATATTGCGTTCGGCCTACATACGAAGCGAAAAAAGCTTCGCTTTTTATACCCCTGCGTGGATAGAGGTATGCGTGCGTATATCTGTGTATAAATTATTCACTGCACCTTCCACACCCCTGGCAGAGTCTCTTGGAGCTTGAGGACATTTTTCTTCGTCGGATTTTTATTTATATATACCACGATGCTGACCCACCACATCAAGAACTAGAAGCTCTCTTTCAACGCATCAAGAGTGAAAAAAAACGAAAAACAAAAAAAAAAAAAAACAACACACACTCTAGTTACCAGCAGTGGCCTGCTTTTGATCCACTACATTCTCGACTCCCACAGTGATGAGAGGCTAGCTCGAGCGTTTCTTTGCGGAAGCGAGTACAAAATTTTTTTTTTTTTCTACGCTATTTTTTTCTCCTTCTGGTTTCGTTGCGGCAATCGCACGAATTGCATTGAAGGAAGAGAGGAAAAAAGACTCATTATTATTGAAATAGTACAACAACTGACAATGAGTACGATAATTGCAGAGGCATGCCAATGACATGCTATAATCTGACGGTCGAATGAATCCGTTGGCGAGTGTCCGAGACGATTGACAAGTGACGTGTACGATATTGCGAGAGTCCTTGAATGATATGACACGAATAAGGCTCGCTTTTAGATATCGTGAATTATATAGGATGATGATAAATATTTTAAACGGTCGCGACAGCGGTTCTGTATATAGGTGATACCGACGCGCACATATACATTCCCTATACATAGCACGGGAATCGGAGAGTAGGATGAGAATGGTACGGGGATGAGGAGATCTAGATATATTCAGAGTGTTGGGAAGGATGATCCGATAATTTCCCTAAGTGCCTCCTGCCGTGGAAGGAGGAGGACGAGGAGAAAGAGCAGGGCGAGAGGAAAAGAGGATCGCGTTGTGGATACCAAACTCCAGATTTAGAACATCATTCAATGCTCGGTTTCTCGCACCTCTTCTCCCCTCGGCCCTCCTGTCCTCTGCTCCCTGCAATGCTAAGTGATATCCACTTGAAAACTACATTGTTTGCGGATTAGATGAGATTTGAATTTGCAAGTGTAAATTTGTCAGGATCAGACGGCGATGACGGCGATGACGACGATGATTCGCGCATTTAAAGCAATATACATACATATATCCTTGCAACACCGTACGGCGAGCTGACGCTTGCTTTTATGCAAATGTGAAATTCAAATCGACTGGGACCATTTATTTGCACGCTTCGGGTGATGATAAAACCAAAAATCTCCCCCATCCGTCGTCTAAATACCGTTAAGCGAATTTTCATCTAGATTTCTGAATTCTTATCAAACGCTAATCTCCATTACCACGGTGGTCCGCGGTTATAATGGTTATAATATTCAGCTAATTATTGCACCCCGCATAGTGTATATAGATATTGATTACGATAAGGTTATATCACGGTAATTAAATTCCGCAAAGATTTTCACGTCGCATAACTAGGTACGAATAAATGTTTCATATCAAACTCATCTACAGGGTGTCTAATTTTCGAGATATTCATCACCTGTTATACGAAAATTAATCTACTCCATTTAACAAAAACTGCGTCTGATGTCTTTTCAATAACAAATAGACTGACAATCTTCACGTTATTTTACCACAAGCAAATATTTCATCCCTCTCTACACGAATACTCTGAAAGTTTTATTTATCGATGCTTCTTTTGTTCAATTTTTTCCAACGTAGATATGCCTAATCATTTTTTCACGTTGAAAACTGCTCGTATTTGGGCCATATAACGAATAACGTATGCATGTATGCAAGAAGATAATTCTGGCCACACATGAAAAAGGATATGTAGGTCACATGAAAAGGATAGATTTCGGAGTCGAGCATACGACATTTTTCGTTTCTAATGACGAACAAATATTTCCAAAAGGTTTCGTTGTCGAAGATGATGTCGTTGTATACGAAACGGTGAATTCGACCAGTGTCAGCCCGGACTTTGGAAGTTAGTTGCACTTCCTTAAAGTGTTTTTCCGCCGATAATAAAAAAAAATGTGTCGCTCAGATTTTGATGGAGAACAACATATCGCAAAATGAACGATATCGGAGTAGGACACCTGGGGACCTTTCCTTGTGAGAAGCGTCACCGCGTGTGTCTTCTTACCAGGTACATAGGTGTACATACATGTATATATCTAATCTTATGTATATAACTATATACCAATGTCTCGGTTTTCCCCTTACTCCCCCCCCCCCCCCCCCCGCATCCCACGGATTTTCCTTCGCGTCTTTACCTCGGTATGCGGCTTCGAGGGAAATTGACAAAGTTTGTTCACTGGCCAACCAGGCAACTGAGAAGAAAAATAAGAAAACTATCCGTGAAAAAAAAAAGAAACAAAAAGGATGAAATAAAATGAAGTAAAAGACGAGAAAAAGAATGCTAAGACGAAAATAACGCGACTTCGCGAAAGTCTGTAAGAAAAATTAGAGGGGCGCTGCCGCTGCTTTTTATAGAAGTATAAATCACCGATAACTGGATGAACTTTAAACAGGTTAAACCAAATCTTGAGGACCAAAAAAATTAAAAAAAAAAAATCGAATGACGAAAAATTTTTTCGAGTACAGAGAAATTCATTATTTTTATTCTACTATTTTTTGCGTTGAAGTTATGATGATAATGAAATTCTTGAAGCTGAAGAAACTATATCGTGATGAACTAGTTTCTTGCATAATACATATTAGAGAGAGGAAGAGAAAGAGTGAAAGGGTTAACTTGGTAACTGACTGAAAATATATTTGATGTTTTCATAAAAAATAACATCTACTCATCAAATAGTCTGGATCCGATCATATATAGGTACAAGTATATATTTTACATTAACGGTGTATATGGTAATAATATAACTTTGTTATTTACTCATACGATACAATTTATAATATCATAGGTTTTCGCAGTACGACGAGATCTCAAATAACACGGTATCTGATGTATATGGTTTATACCTACGTATACGTAAAGGTACCTAACCCATTTGGAATGTACATTTCGCGGTATTCTCGGGGATATAAACGAGCGAGAGAACCTTTTTGATCCCGAAAATCATTCTCCTGGTTTTGTAGCTGCAGGTGTATCAAAATGTCAGAGTCCGTTATATCGACCATCGGAAGTATACCCGTAAGCAACATTACCTGCCCATCTACCATGTATATATACGTATAGGTATGTACGCGGTAACAAAATATCATAAATTTTGTCACATGACCATTCAAGCGGCGAGCGAAAGAGGGACGTCCGATGTATGTACGCGTATACCTACCCGCGGTTTGTTGTTGGGTAGGAAATCACGTACCTCCCTCAACGTGAAAAAAGCAACAGCGACAAAATCAAAAAACAAGATCACAACAGCACGTTCGAAAATCGAAGAAAACCAAACAAACAAAGGGAGAAACCGGAGCACACCGGGATAAATGGGAAAATATACGCGCAAAGAAAAATGCGGTTCGAGAATTTTTCTGGTTTTATTTATTTATTTTTTTTCTCGTTCCTCAACTCGCAATTCAGCGCAATCACTGTAGACCAAATTACACCGCTGGACAAACTCCGCAGGGGGATAATACTATGTATTATACGGTGAAACGAACGATCCCCTTTCCCGACGATTAGGCAAAGGCCGCAGGGAGTAAAGTTGCGCCGAATCAAAAGCACGTCAGCCTTTTTTTCGATTTGGATTTAATTTGTTTATTCATTAATTTTTATCTTTTATTTTCATTTTCCATTTTTAGCTCATATAACACAACTATATATAAATTACTTTAGACGAATATTGTTCATGTTTATTACGTATCGTACGTGAGAATTTATATGATCGCAATTTTGTCAAATCTTAAAAGTCAGAAGTACCTGGCACAAGTGAGAAAAAGTGCAAAATTACACGTTTCAAATTGTTTTGATCTTTTTCATTCTTTTTTTTTTATTCAAATATTTCAAGTTGAGAATAATCGAGAAAATTCATCAACTGAACGATCAAAAGCGCTTTCACATTTTTTCTTAACGTAATGAAGGAGTATAAGCAAAATTAATAATTTTCAAACATGAACCCCGCGGAAAACGTGAGAACGATTAATTTCTTGTTATTCGCCGTTTTTTAATTTCAGTTTTTTCTTCCCTCACAAGACTGATGATGAAATTATGTAGCAACGAAGAATTGGAAACAAGTAAAAGAAGAATGGCTTACGATATTGACGATATAACATTCATTTCATAATTTGCAGAAAATTAAAATAATTTTTATGCCGAAATTCAACACAAACGTGTGTGAAAAATGTTTTGGAAACTTTTCTTTTAAATTTGGTACGTTTTTTGAGGTGGAATAAGCAATTTTTCGAACGAACTAAAAATAAAAAACAAATCAGCTTACTGTTCGGAGTTAAAGTAATAACAGTGATGAGAAAAATATTGCACAGTGGGTCTGAAATTCTCAAATTACGTACTCGTACAATGTTATCTTATTTACCTAGCTTTTGAATGAAGCTTGAATTTTTTTTTTTTTTTTTTTCATCGTTTTTGTTCTATACCTTTGTTTATTCTCTTCGTTTCGTTTCGTCGTTAATATCAGGGGCATGCAACCGCGTCTCTATTAACTCTGCAGGCTAAACCACTTGCAGCTTCGGTGGTTTTAGTCGCGAATTACTCGAGTACTGGGCGGTGCCCAGCTCTCTGAAGTTGTTACCGTGATTTTGCAGTAGCAGGACGTGGTGCTATACATATAGCATACAAGAAAAACATATACATGTAGATATATTTATACCATGTATGTACATACATGTACCTATATAGTGGCTGGAAAAGCAGGATTTCCGCTTCCATATCTCTCAACTTCTACCAACCTATAGTAACTATGTATATATACAACTATATATTATACCCATAGAAGTATGTACCTATTTCGGTTTGCGGTTTTGGATATGCCCCGCAGGTAGTTCCGACCAAAACGTATATAAATTACTTCTCCTTTTTGATATGGATTATGCTAAGCAGAAATCCCGCGGTTATCTGGGCGTGGCTAAACACCGAAAATATATAGAGCTATATATACATAAATGACGATACATTCTGAAAAAAAATCATACCTATCTAAAACTATTGAAAAAAATTATTCGTTCCTCAAAATTTTTACAGTACCTATTAATTGCCCTGGCATAGACTATAATACAAACGCGCAGAAACCCCTTCAAAAAAAATCTGCAGGATTCGAAATGTTGATTTTTTTTTTCTTTCAAATTTTTTTAATTTCGAAACCTACAAGCACATGAATTTGTCGATTTTTTCTGGAAACGTGTTGACTTGAAGTCCAGAGTTTTCAATTAAAAAATATGTATGCGGAGTAATAATAATTAATATGAATATATAAATAAAAAACACTCGCAATTACATAAACCAGAATTTTTCAGTAATTCAAATTACTATCCGTGTCGTCAATTATGACTTACCTATCCGACTCTTGACCTACTGAGTAGTATCGAGCCCTTAAAAACGTAATCCTTCGAGTTTCGACGATGAGTGACTCTTACCTGAAACACATCAATGAAAAAAAAGAAACATTAATATCATCGTGTATCGATCGATAATACAAAAGTTAGTGCATAACAACCATTCAAAAGAAAAGTGACGATAACGAAAATAAAAATCGACGTACAATCCTAAATTAAAAATGTTGAAAGAATTGGGAACAAGTTTATATCTTTTATAAGTCTGCAGGAAGGGATATTATTATATCTAGTGGGTATAAAAGTTCGATTTTTTACACTGGCTTTTAAAAGTTCAACGATTCTCGCATTTTTGTAATCCCGAAATCCCTTCGTTTTATGATGTACGTATATACTCTCTATAAACTTCCACTTTCTCTCCCCTACTCCCAGTTTGGCTCGGTCTGACGGTCTTCTCGTCAATAAATTTGATTTTTTTCTTCCGTTGTTTTTTTTCCCTCGGTCGACGCCTTTATCCTGTTGAGGATTGAGGGCGTAAATCGTAGAAATTGGGGTCGAAGAAGAGAGAATACTCACAAAGGAAAATGTTTCGAGAAGAACGTCCTGCAAAGCCAATTGAGAATATCATTGACCGTGCTTTTTTTTCGCATGTGTCTTTATACGAACAAATATGTCAACCGATTATTTCTCTTTTTTTTCTTCTTTTGGACAACCTTGCATAAATTTTTGGATGAGATCGACCTGTATTTTTCAAAATAGATCCACGACTGGGCGTTAGAAATTCCAATCAACTAAATGGATTCATCGTATTTGAAATACGTCGGGCAGTCCAACTTTATCAGCAGCAGCAGCATCAACGTCATTGGGTGCAATGAGATGAGATCGGTAACTGTACCAATGGCGAGAACGTTAACTCTGTTTCTTGTCCGCTGCTGCTGCAGCAGCTGAACCATTGATTGGATCCTAGATTGCAGATTATCCGTTACCCTATCCCCGCAGAGCTTACGCCTTCCAACACGCGAAAGAGGCGCACTTTATACACAACCATCAACCTTCATTTTTCCTGGGATCGATTTCCGTTCTTTCGTTTACGTTGCTTGCATTTTTTTTTTTCGATTTTTTTTCTCTTTGCTTTGCAGTTAATTTGCATCCGATTTTGAAATTATTGTTACCAGGACATATTAGATTTCATTTATGCAGTAAACGATTTTTTTTTATTTTCCATAGTTGCGAAGAGTTTCTCATGAATTCATCAGAAATTTCAAATTATGGTACCAGTAGGATTCGTGGGCCTTCCGAGGATAACAAAAGATTGTTGAAAAATATCATGGCTTTTAAAAAAATATTTGATCCATCTTCATATAAAGTTGGATTCCAGATGTTCCACGTGATTTTCAGAAAATTGCCGAAAATTTTCAATGAATTTCGAAGATATTACAGAATTTCTCAAGAATTATTTGACTTTACAAAGCATTCAATCGATTGCTGAGATTTCGCTTGATTTTCAAAATCGCACAAAACATTCAATTTCGTTATCTGATATTAATGATATCATTATATGTATATTTTCCCGTGCTTTCTATGAGCATTTTAACATTCTGGTTACCAAACGTCAGATTTCTACGGTACAGCTTAACCCCTCGCTAATTGCCGGAAGTTTCCGGATTAATTTCTTTTATAGGTGCAAAAACGTTGAAATAAAACAAAATAAAGTAGAGAATGAAATAAAGGAAAACTAAATACCTACATATATATATATCTTGACGCGTGGGTGAATTTAGCATCTCCTTAAACCTGAATTGCAGCAGCAGCAGCAGTTTGCTTATTCATATACTACGAAGTCGATAAAATTTTACATTCATATTTCAATGCTTCAGTAATTAGGATATGAGGTAAAAAATAATGTATTTATTACTGTGCGATAATAAATGAACTGACAACGAAGAAATTTGAGATTATTGATACATTACGAGACGAATTTGCATAATTTCATTTTTTTTCTTTGGTAGAGGATATTCAGAACTTTGTTTTTTTCCAGACTCGACATAGATCGCGGTTTCGGAGATTCTGATAAGGTTCGTGAGCCGAGCGGAATTCATAACCCTCGTACATCGTACGAGTCCAGCTGGGATTTCTTTTATTTATTTTTCGCGATTCTAATGTTTTTTTTTCTTCTCTTTCTCTTTTCCCTTTTCCAAGGCGTCTCCAATATCGTAGCAGATATGATTTATCGCGGGACCAATATCACCGACGTTTACCAAATCGTTCCAATATTCGGCTCGCCTCGCGTGTGTCGCATTAGCCAAAAGCAGCAGCAGCAACAGCAGTTTGCTGAATTCCTCTTATGAATCCAAAGTGTGTATAATATATGGATATACACGACCTCCATATATCAGTCCACTTTAAACTGCATTAGCAAAACTGCAAAGTCGATCAACCCGCATACATGTTATAGCGATCTTGAAAACCGGCTTCGCATACCTACACACATTTCATTAAGGCAGTTAATATTTTAAGCTCTAGGATCCTGAGAAGTGATGGAATTTCGGTCAACAGAGTTAAAAGACGGCCAAAAACTTTTCGAAGTTCCCGAAAGGTTTTGAAATTCTTTCATTTTTCCGTTACAAATTCGATAATTTAATCGTTATATTCAATTTCCAGTTCTTAATTGTTTTTATTTTTAACCTCGAGAGGAATGTGAGACAAGGATTTATATACTGCTGAGAAAAAACTAACCTGCTCAGATTATGAAGAGTGAAACTAGGAAGCATAATTTGCAGTCAAATTCAGTGGAGTCATGAAGAAAATTGTTCAAATACCAATTAGAATGGTAGATGTACTGACGATGATTTATCACAGCTCCAGCAAACTCCGAATTTAAAAGACGATTAGCCTCGATTAAATCGGAAAAAATGATTTTCAACAAAAGTAGTCGATTTAATCAATTGATAAAATTGAACACTGGATCGAGTTCATAATCATTGTGGATGATTCTTATTTTAGTCAATGTACAGGCTACTAAACTCTGGTAATAAGTATATAGAGTGTGTAAAATACACGAGTAACTTAGAAATCGAGGTTACTACTTGCTGACCTGCCTTAACCGTCCTTAACCTGGACTAGGCTAGAGTTACAGAGCCGGATTTTGCTGCCTTTAATAATAACGCCGACCTAAGTTAACTTGTTTTGAAACTTGACTTTCCAGTGTCCACCTTTATCCCCCACTAAAAATTATCCAAAACTCTCCTCAACGAAATAGAACTCCTTACCCTCCCGTAATCATTGTCGTCATATATCGGTATAACGATGATAATAATTATCTAAAAAACTTCCACCTTAGCATTATTATTACCGTCATAAAAATCATAACCGACAATGCGATTGAAAAGACGCGGGTTGCAATCCCACGAACGAGGTCGGAGGGAATCTAATCGTGCGGTACGAACTTAAAATCTTGAAATCACTTCAAGTTCGTGCGAGCACTTGAAGCGGAGTGAGCTATAATTTTGGCAGCTGTAGTCAGTCATTAACTCACGGTGTCATCATATATCGACGACAAAAATTGCTCACTAACAAAATTAGAACGAAACAAAAAAAGAGGAAACATAAAACTGTATTTGATTATCGTAAGAGTAGTTTTTTTTCAACTATTTTTTCTTTCACGGTTTATTTCCAACTGCTTTTCACCTGATATAGAGTGAATTTTATGAAAGCGCGATGACTGCAATGTGGCAAAAATAAAGTACAGTATACGCTACATACATGTTGAACATTTCACACGGATACTTATAACGTTGCAACGGTATCTACGATACACTGTAACCTACTACATAGTGTTGTCCCTCGCGACACGAAAAGCTCCGGCGAGTCTCTTCCGCAATGTCGGTCTTGACCCAAATAGAGCTTTTTAGTTTACACATGTATAATATATGTCTATAGGTAATGTGGCATACCTATTTACAGTAGTATATTACGTATATCTATTTAATATGTGGTACAGTAATATTACGTGAGCTTTTCACGTCTCAAGCTTGAATAGAGAAAAAGAATAAAAATAATTGTCATAATCATCGTTTATAATACTGAAAAATTTTTTTTTAACTTGGCTCGATTCGTTATCATTCGTGTTATGCTAAATATGCGTCGACAATCCAAGTTGCAGATCTTTTTCTCTGGCAAAAACTATCCAAAAAAAGCTTTTATTGCAGTCATGAGACTGTCATGATTAATACCGCAGAATTCTGAACGAACTAAATTCTTATTCAATTTTTGAGAATTAATAATTAAAGGTTTCAAGAAAAACGTAGATTTGTAAATATTCATAAATAATTTTATTCCAAGTAATTATCGGGCCGAGAAACCATTAGATTCACTAATCTTTCTACGTGGTATATAGCGATCTTGTCAAAAGCTCTTCATTTAATCGCGCGAAGTTTTTCGATAATTGACGAAGACTTTTCAAATTCTCTAAACTGAAATGACAGCTTAATAATTTCGAAAGTTTTGACAAAAAGGCAAAACTCAAGATTCGGATTATTGATTCATTCAGTTTTTATCCCGCACCTTCCAACATCGACGGATTGTTCGTTAGTTTTTTTCTTCCTTTCGTCAACCTGTATTTAAACGCGATAGACCGGATTGTACGAGGCAGGAATTTGAAGTGACCTTTATTCACCTTAATTCGTTAATTGTACGTCGTCCTCTTTTGTCTACTCTGCAAATATCACGCTACTCACTGTATAGCATCAGGAGAAGCAATGGCTGGTTTTCCAGCGTGTTGTAGAATGAGTACATACCCCTTACTACAAGGTTTATAATGTTTGTTCAAATTAACTCGCCGTAATCGAATTCCAGCTACTGCCCATAAAACCGACACACTCCGTATAAACTATAAATATACACCTGATCAAGTAGACAATTAATTCTCAACTATCAACCCTCGCCCCCTTCCAACCCTTTTTTTTCATCAAATATCAAGCACAGTGAGCAGGTAAAAACGAAAAGGAAAAAGGAGGAAAAAGAATATTTTCAATGTATAGCGACGTGTAATTCTACTTTGGTATAATCAGTCGGAAGTTATCCTTGCGTAATTTAAATTTTTTGGATAAAGATGCGAATATAAGCGATTCTCGTTGTATTAATTGAATGAGAGTTCATGTAATAAATAGATCGATTGAACTTGGTAATAACTTATTAGAGAATAGTTGCGTCGTAGAAAAAAATAAACAATAATAAAAAACAAAAATCCATAATAACTCGAACTTGAAAAAAATTTTCACAGAAAGAATTATGTACTCCTGAAAAAAGTTAGCCTTTTCTCGTCAGGTTAAGAAGAATTAATACTCAAGTGAATGAATTATCCCGTCTCTTTTTTTTCTTCTCCTCACAATTAGGGTAAGTATAATATTAACCGTTCCGCTTAATTATTCCGTTCCTCCGCGCTTATCTTTATCTCGTCTTTTTTGTATAATATCATGAAACGAGTGCAATAGTATCTATAGCGCTTTATAGTTCAGAACGTACACCGTACTGTGTATAGGGAATGACTCTAGGGAAAACTAAACTAAGATGATGAAGCAAGAGGAATGCGAAACCTTTGATTGCTGGCTTTGAATAATTCTCGCTATTTCACCCCAGAAACTAACAGGAGCAGTAGCAGAAGCAACTCTTGCTCTAGGTATAGACAAGTATGAGTTGATACTGCTGATGTTTTAGAATTTACGCAGCGGAGGTAGCTAAGGAACTTCTATAACCACCCATCACAACTCCCACCCTTTTCACACTCCCTCTTCCCTCTCCTCGTATATAACTTTGCTCTCCCTTTCTCGCGAAGTTATGGAGTCACCAGAGAAGGAAAAAAAGGATACCGGAAGATAGACAAAATGAAAGTGTATAGGAAAAAAAAACAATAAAAATAGATTCCTGCCGACCTTCAAAACTTCAGATTTGCAGATTATCGTGACTTTTCAACATATCATTATCATATTTTTATCACCATTGTTCCATATCTGTGATTAACCTTTTTTTTTTCTTCGATTTTCTGCAAATTCTTCGTTACAACGACCCTTTTTCAAAAATTCGTGGAGAATCTTCATGATATCTCCTGCGGTTTTTCGAAAAGCTCGATTCCTTTGTGTATCTTAAATGAGATAAAAGACGAAAATTTCAAACAAAATTTATATACAATCACGATTCCAACCATAGACAAAATGTATAGCATGCTGAACAAATTATCCGAACAAATCCTCGCCGCGAGAGGATTCCGAATCAACCTTTTCAACCGTAGACTATGTAGAGCTTGCACTCTATAATTACTATCAGCTGAGAGCTTATCGTGATTCCGACTTAGTGCCAGCCATCCGCTACCTCGTCTCTCACTTTTCCCTCTTGAGTTCTTTCTCTTCGTCTACTACACGTTGCTAGAAAGGGTGTTTTCCAACATCCAAAATTTATCGTTGAAGAGTCGAAGCGAATATCTAAACACGCCAGGGTCTAGTTAATAAGATTGATGGGGTCGAGGGTGGCGGCGACCGGGAAGAGGGAGGGGGGGGGGGGGGAGGGGCTGGGTGAGTCGAGTTGAGAATTGCAGGGTACAGAAGGTGAAAGAAAAGGAACAGGAGGTGAAACAGCTTCAATAAGGATAATATTCTAGTCCTCGGGCAAAGGTACGTGGTTGTTCCACTCGACTCGCTGCCTGTTTGCATTAACATCGGACCAAGAGTCCCCCCCTACACCGTCGCCCCATTTTTTTTCTCACTTATCTTTTATTCATGAGTCCGGTCTGATAAAAAAAAAACAAAAAAAAAGAAAAATAATAAAGGAAAAATTCACAAAAAAAAGAAGGATGAAGAACAAAATGAATGAGGAAGAAGAAGAAAAATAATAAAAGACTACAAACAATTTGCGAATGTTTGCTCCTATGAGTGTTATTATATGCTGAGGGTACAAAGTTTTTTACCTTTCGTTCTTCTCGAGATTCCATATCTCTTCATTTATGAATCATTAATATGATAATTTCAATATGCGTGGGATTTGAATAACAGTCAGAAAGACAAGAGGAATGGAATTATACTTCTACGATGTTTTTTTTTTTTTTTGGTTTAAATTCTTTGAAGTCTTCAAATTTTTCAATATCCTTTACCGAATTCATGCAATACAAATAATCAGAATAATTTGATGTTAATTTTCAATCAAACGAACGTCAAAATGTGAATCGACGCGAAATTTCTGGTAAAATCATCGCACCGGTATTGAGCGGGTATGAATTATTGGAGTTGATAACGACCGGCGATGAATTCACTATGTATAACGGATGTAGCTTGAACCGACGAAGAACGGAATAATATATATGTAATGAGCAAATAGCACGATAGCGTATTTGCGCAGTTCCAATGTCCAAAGGTTAATGAATTGATTTTTTTAATCTTCCATTCTTGTCGTTTTACCATTCCGTACATCACCCCCGTTCGTTCGCGTTATCGTCGAATCGTTCTGCTGATTTACATAAATGCGGATGCACAGCTTGTTCTCATACTCTGCATGAAGTCTTCGTAAGATGAATTGGTTTAAAGTGTTCTTCGCGCTTTTGGTTATAATATCGAGTACGCTAACTGTATCTGTAAAGGCGGAGTGGAATGTTCCTGCATCTCCGATCCTTACCGCCGTGAACGTTGGTTTCAGACCCTGTGATCCAGGGTATCGTCGGATCTTCCTATTTTTCGGTCGTTGTAAAAAAATTACGTAGTCCCCATGAATGAGCAGGTAACGATTTGAATTCAAAGAAAAAACCTTATTTTTATTTTTTTTTTTAATCGCTCGAACTAGAGCCCAGATCCGAAGTAAAAAGCAGCCCACAAGTCCATATAACGAGTGAACAATTGATTTTGTCCTTTGTCTTAACGAAAAAAAAAAAATTTCGACAATCTATTAAAAATGATCTGAAAAATGATCGCGGACTGAAAGAAAAGATCATCGAATTATATCAGTTTCATAATTTCATTGAACATAAATATAAACCACGAACCTATCATTAGTTCGATAGTTTATTTTGTTATTCATGAAAACGCAAATTAAATTAATGATTCCGAGTAATCTTTTGATAAAAGTAGGATACTTATTGGACGGGTATATCTTCCTTACGTACGTTACACAATCTTATTGTTATTATTAAAGTTCGCGGTTCACCATTTCCAGTGACCTATGGTCAGCAACCCTATCTTCTCAATGTCAATCCATATGACTTTATAAAGTCGTAGGCTAGCTAGTTAAAGATTGCATGCGTACTCGAATGCACTTAATTGTTATTACAAATGCTGAATTTCAATTGAACAAAGATTTTCCATTCCTCGTCCATTATAGAAGTTTTAATCTGATTTCCCTATTGCATTGTACGTATTGTACGTGGGGCGCGGGGAGCGGGAGGGGGGGGGGGCATCATCGCGTCTTGCAACGACAGATTAATGCCGATGATTAATAACTGTCTACCTCCCTGTCCATCCGCACGACAAAAAGGGGAAGTTTTGGGCGAAAAATCCTTTCGACTATCATATTTCTTACTCTACTCTGCTTTACTTTATAATTAACTCGTTAATCCAATAATAATTTACAGAGCGCTGAGCGAGCGTGGAGCGATAAAATATACGTCGGCGACAGCATTATAAACTCTCCAGTACCAATTTCGATAGATTCTTCCGGCTGTTATCTACTCATTTCTTTATTTTTTTGTTTCTTCATTTGCGAGAATTTTCGAGTACGCATTTTCATCAATTGGAAACCAAATAACGATCGTAACGGTGAGTTGACCACATAAAATATTCCTAATTCAATTTTCCATGCATTCGCCGTATAAAATGCGTATATCATATTTCACATAGTTTGCATTTGCATTTGCCTTTTCATTTTTTTATTCTTTTTTATTCTCAGATTCAACACTACAACGTCGTACCAGGTCGAAATTCAATGCTCGAAATTAAAAAGCATCCAATGAACTTCTTGGAATTCGTTCTGTCGCCGTTGATTAGAATGGATGTTAGAGAAATATTTCTCTGATTGAGAAAAATTGATGAAAAAAAAAAAAATATGGTAATGTGCATATACCTATGCTTACAGATAAAATAATCTTTTGATAAGACCGAATTTGAATGAACCAGAATATTTTTGCTGCATTTTCCACAATATGTGCGTGTACACCTAATGCGACGGAAAAAAACACGTACGTTAACGAAAATGAGAAAAAATTAAAAAATAAATAAATAAATAAAGAAAAGTTACAAAAACTGTATGAATAAAAATTTTTGACAACACCCCAGAGGAACGAGAAATAATGGGAAAAAAAATGTACACTGCACTTCACTAAAAAAAATTTAACCGAAAGTCTCCTTTTTTTTCATTATTTCCGCTGCTCAGCAAATGAAAATATACAAATATCGTGTATGACGTATGCATAGTTTTGATACACCCCCGGAAGTCAAGGCGGAAATAACAGGGGCGGGGAGGGGATGTGTAAAGGTGCCGGTAGTGGATTGATCCAGAAAATTAATCCACATAGAAACAGGCTAATATATACGAACGTGTATACTAAGGAAAAATTATATCGATCATTTATAAGTGTACATAAATCTTATTTTCAAACTGGATGGTAGATAACAGTGACCGAACATTAGTTTGAAAAAAAAAATGATTTTTTTTGTGTATTATATTCGTCTTCGGAAAACCAAATGAAAAACGAAGGAACGAAAGTTATTACAAGTCGGACTGCCATGGAGGAAGGAGAATAGGGAAGTTCAAAAATAAAGGGAGAGCGATAAAAGAAGAAATAAGTAGGAATTGAAAGTTAGAAGAAAGCAGCATGCTTTGTCTGTAGTAGACATACCCAGTATGTCCATGGCGTTAGATGTGTTGCGCTCGTCTTGGTGGCGGCAGTAGAACTGGCGCCGTCTCGGCCGGACGTTGTTCCTGCTTCCCAGACCCTCCCTACCCCAGAGAAATTTCAACCCCCTTAACACTTCAACCCCTTGCGTACACGGAAAATCCCCACCCATCGGCGCAGAGGGCGTGTTTTGGTCATAGCGAGTTGGCGAAGAGGGGAAATATTCTCTTTCCTTTTCTTTTAAATATTTCTTCGTCTTTTTTTTTCTCCTCTTTTTTTTCTGTTCCCCAAAACTATAGGGGTGGGAGGAAAATGGAAGGGCCGACGGTTACTGGTGGGAGAACAGGAAGATAAGGGGTTGAAAACGAAGGGAGGGGTTGGTTGCGCGAATCGTACGTTATATGCTGCTCATGTAGGAGAAACGATACGAAACGAAACGAACCGTACAGGTACAGCGAAGCGTCGCGACGCCCTGCAGTGTAGATACATATGTAAATGCCGTTTGTTTCTCTCTGCACTTATACGCACACATGATTTTTTTTTTCTATTTTTTCCCCCATTTTGTTTCATAATGTTTTACTCTGTAAAATTCTCTCTTCAACTCTCACACATTTTTCCGATTGTAACACATCATAATATATTTCCCGTTCGCATTTCTTTGTTCTTTTTTTTTCTTTTCTTTGATTCAATATTATTTATTTTTTTTTCTTCTTTTTCATCCTCTTCGCCGACTTCCAATTCCTTCCGTTGCTACCGCCTCTACGCCTCATCCCTTCCACCTCTCTTTTCCCTGAATTTTCTCGAGTAATTATTATATCGGAACGTGAAGGAAAATCGGGGTGAGGGCACCACAATCATATTTCACGTAGCTGCCGATGACATAACGTATATAGAGAAGATCGCCTCGCGTTACTTAGAAAATCGAGGCGGAAGGATCGTAGACTATGATGAGAAATACGTACCTATACATTTTTCTCTTCAGATAATGGAAAACGAGAAATTGTACGTTCCGGAAGTTTATAATAGAAAATGAAATTTGAAAAACATCATTATACATGATGCATCAATTACTGGATTATCAGGACAGTTTTTTTTTTCATTAATTCTGATAATCGTCATCATTTTCGTCTGACTAATATTTTCTTAAAAAATAAAAAGGAAAAAAAGAGAGAATAAAATATTAAATAAATCAACAAAAAAATGGTTCAATCGTCGGTTGGTTTCGATCTAATAGCATTCTGGATTGACGTAGTAATTGAAGAAGAAAGGGGAGGATCGGACCTTTATGGATAGAAATTGGGTTGCGGAAAAACTTTTTTGCAAAACAATCGGCTGCTAGAACTCGCCTGCCTTGCTTGCCGCTGAGTAATTAATGACCCGGAGTCAAGCGGCTCGTATCCATCAACCTCCTCACTTCACTCACCTACATAGCTATACTAGGCACCTATATATAATACGTTCAACCAGAAAGTCGTCCCCTAGCCCGGGAACAATGAGTGAACGATTATATCGCGCGTCAGCTATATATAATAATATCGGAATTTTCTGCGGTACACGTCGAGTTCTCAAAAAATTGACGAGACTAAAGAGAAGTCAAGGAAAGTATAAGAAAAAAAATTAAAAATCGTATCGTTACGATTTTTTTTGTTTTTTGTTTTTATTATTTTACGAATTGATAGGAGATTGAAATTAATTGCGGTGTGAAAAATTCTGCGGTTGAAATCGAAGGGATGAATGGATGGATGGATGTGGATTGAATAAATATTCAACATCTAAGGGTAGAGATTGTATGTATAAATATTAAATAGTTTGTGAAGATAGAAAGAATGGAGGAAAGAAAGGAATAAAAGAATAGTGTATACATACCTACGTTGCAGAGATCGCCAGACGTGATGGATGAGAGGAATGAAAGTGATAAATTAATAGGAATGTAAGAATAAACAGAAATGGAAAGAGAACTGGTAAAAAGAAGGGTGGAAAAATAGTAATTAATAGAAAAATAACAATAGAAATGGAGAAAAAAAAGAATAGTGATAATAACGGGAAATTTGGGAGGATGGAACGAGGGCGATGGATATCGAGAAATATCGTGGTTCAAGGAGATGAAAATTGCATCGGAATAATGGGGGTTGGTACCCTTAGCACCATCGAGTTGAGCACGAGTGCAGAGTCGATATTCCCTAGCTATCATCTCCTATCGTTGAGTATAAGTTTCAACGATGATTTCGACCATAATTGGAAGTTCCACTCTAACTAAATTGGACTATACTCCGAAATAACACGTACCCACCGCATACATGGGGATTTTCACGCCAGATCTACAATCCTATAAATGAACGATATTCGATTTCATCGGTGATTTCGTTTTTTTCCCCCCTCGTTTCGAAACACTCGTACAATTTGTTCTTCTCGGTTTTTTTTTTTTCTGAATGTTCATCACGCGAGGAAAACTATGGTGCAAAAATTACAACTACCTCAAGTTCTGAACAGCCGTAATTGTTTTTCAAAAATCTTTCGAACTATCAAAAAAGTAAGAGGCTTTTTTTGTGCGGGTGAAAAAAAATGGACAAAATAAAAATAAATAAAAAACGAAAAAGAATCCGCCACTCACGATCTGAAAACTCTTCTTCTTCACGATGGTAAATTGATGTAATGAAAACCTAATTTCAAAACTCTAAATAAGTGAAAACACCACTGAAAACACCTTTCTAACATGTTCGATTAACAATTTGAACGGTAAATTCGTTCTCTCCTCTTTTCACGATACACAATGAAAACCTTCCGTTGGTACTGGTTCAATATTGTCAAACTCCTCGAATGCCCCGAGGCATTTCCTCATACAAGCTTACGTACATATATTGTCCAAGAATTCACCACATCAATCCATTCATTTATTTATTTCCGTTCCCATGCGCTCATCAAACAATTTTGTACATTATCTAAAAACATGTTTACATTCCGATTTAATTAACTCCACCAATCACAGCAATTTTCTCGGTACTCGATTCATTGGAAAAAAATCAACAAAAAGCGAGAAAACGGAAGGAGGGAGAAGAAAAGGGTGGCGACTACCCCTGATCTAACCTAAGGTAGTAAATAACTTTCAGGATTCTGTTGTACACGCCATACGTAGTAGACAATGAGAAATGCTTTGACACGTTGAAAAAGTGTGGGTTGCGGTAAGAGATGAGAATAGAATGTGTTACGAAAAATGTGGTCTCATTTCGTACGATAAAATGTACATAATATATGCGGATCGAAAAACCGAATCCTTTCGCCCCTACCGTATGGCTGCAGCACATGTTAGCTAAAACGTTTCGTAGATTGGTTGGTACGTACGGACACTTTTTTTGCCGATCCTTTTTCAGGTCAACTACTTCCATTCCAGTTGAATTTCAAGAGTTCTCCGTCGCATCTTGCAGTTTTTACCCAAACAACAAGTAACGTGTGAAATGGTATGAAAAAATAAATGTAAATAAAATAGATAAATAAATAAATAAACATCTGAAATAAAGAAAGAAAGAAAGTAGGAAACAGTACGTTTCGTTCGAATCCTGGATATGGAAACCCAAAAGAAATCAACTCAGTAGAGCGAATGTGCGAGAAAGAATTTTCTTAATAAATACAAGAACCTGCAGCCCCAAAACCGTGGAATAACGCATGCAACACACTCTCAAAAACGTTAGGGAATTTCAAATTCTTTCCGTCTTATTATCCTGTAGACACCTTTTTTTTTCTTTTCTCAAATTTCTTGTTTTCTACTGTCCACAATTTCTGAATTTTCGTACCTAATTTCCCAGATTTAAGGAATTAATGTACGACAACAAAAAAGGATGAAGATATAAAAGCTTCTGAATAAGAATGAGAAGAAAAAAACAACGATCGGGTTCAACGCAGTTATATTGGCGCGAAGAATTTTTATTTATCGTACTACAGACTGCGACCAAAAATTCTGAACGATAAAAATAGGTCCGATAATTATATAGCTATATATAGGTATATAATCGGTCGGTTCGGCAGACAGGTAAGGATGCCTTCACGTTTTGCTAATGTCAGGTCAGGTTGATTATTCGCCCAAAGAAGGCGGGAGAAGGAGAAAGTTCCTCTCCTTTCTCAGGGATTCCCTGCAGGATCTGTAGACGGACGAAGCTAAATTCTCCCTCTCACTGATCATATGCATGTATATATATATATATATATATGTTATGTGGTATGGGCGTTGACACGGGCTGTTATAACGGGACTATATTGACATACCAAAGGTTGGCGATATGGGCATACTTTGACCACGACTTTATAGTCTCTGGTCTGTAGAGATGAACGACGCTCCTTGAATTTAGATCGTCTATACGGGAGCAGAAGGGGCAAATTTTCCTTCAACTTCCCCTTTCCTCCTCGTCGCTCTTTACCATCACCCTATATGCAGGGAGGGAATTTCATTCCCTGTATACGCATATAGAGGTGGGAATATCGAACGATAGGCATTTAATTAAAGGCGGAAATACCAGGGCGACGATCAAGCCGAAATTAATAAGACAAAATAAAACGGGAATAAAAATGTTGAAGAAATAAAATTAAAAAAATGGAGTCGAATTAACGCTTTAAAAATAATTATCACAGTCAATTAATATCGTTCAGCTTTGAATTCATTTCGAAAACAAACGAAAAACAAAATTGAATGAAAACAAAAAGAAAATAAAACGACGGACTAAAAAAAAAAGAAGAGTTTCGTACCAATGAAGCGAAATGAAAATTCGTTTTTTTCCAGCAATGAGAGAGAAGGAATAAAACAAAAAAACCACCGTTTACATAATAATATATGTATGAAGGTTATGACATATTGCGGGGTAAATTGGTCTCGACATGGATAATCTGGTGTTAACGTCACCTGGTTGTATAACCTGCAACAGGATGAGCTCGACGAAAATATGTAGATTATATACATACGTATATATAACTTGCGCTGTCGCGGTTGTTTCATGACGGTGCAGTACAGTAGAAGAAAGGGTGAAACAATTAACATATTTACATAGCTACGAGCTCAGCTAGTTCTACACTCTCTCGACAAACTGCAGTAGCTGCAGCAGCGGCGGCACCAGCAGGAGCAACCAAATGCTCAACGTATAACGTAGCTACGAAATAAGCGAAATAATAAGAATGATGATAATAAGAATAACAATAACAATAATACGTGTAACATGGGTGTACATAAAAGGTATATAAATGTAAACTCTAATCCGTTTCACGCGTCCCTTAATTTGGCTAATTCTATTAAACTCTTAATTTTGATAATGAAGTTTATTTCTTTTTTTCATTATTTTCAATTATAAAATTAGAATTAGAGGATTTGAATTCACGATTAAAAATGGACACCCTCGTATTTTCTTATTCGTTCTTTTTATTTTATTTTTTCCACTATTGTATTCCGACTCTCTTTCTTTCTTTCTTTTTTTTTTTTTTTTTGTACGGTTTCCGTTTGAATAACGTTATCATTACAGAAATTATCGCAGAGTTTAGTTGACACCACCGTCGTCTCTCGCCTCTCCTTCAATTCCTCAGGTTCGTTACCCCAAATAGGAAAAGAAGCGAAAAAAAATAAGTAAAAAAAGTGTAATAAAAATTATACAGTGCAAAGGCTCTCGAAATTGGTAAATATTATCCAATAGCATAATTGCTATTTCCAAGTTGCAAGACAACACGGTACAACGATATGTTATATTCCTATATAAGGTGTACTCAACACCCCGAGTAAAATTAAGCCGACGGCGCTGGGTAGTAGAGAAATGAAATAGACGGCTTGAATAAACTCAGTTCCGCGGTTATCGTCAGCAGGGGTTATTCGGTTCATTATTATCTATTTCAACATAAACGCCTCCTTCCCCCCCCCCCCCCGCCGAGCTTTCTTTCAATACGTTCTTTCCTTTTTTCCTTGAATTATACATTTTTCTTCTCCGTACTTTCCACCCCTTCGCCTTTGGATTCGAGACCGTTGTAATGTGCCGGTACACGCGTACGTGTTATATTTATTCATTTAGCTTCGGAGGGGGAAGGGGCAGGATCAGGAGATCGTTATTCGAAAAGTTTTCGCGTCTCGTGTCCTGGAGCTGGTAGGTATTGAAGGAAATAGATTCTCGTAGCGCTTTTAGCATCCAATATAAATAAAGAGGGACGTCGACGTCTACGTCTTATCTGTCCCATAGTTCAGAGTTAAGTAGGATGCTATACGGTATACGTATATGTGTACCGTACGCATGTATTGTTATGTACTAGCAGGGATACTGTGTTTATCCTATGTATAAAGTAGTAACATCCAAACATAAGTCGTAGTTTCCGTTAATTTTCCAATATCAACTATACCAGGTGTACTGCACATGCATTTATATACCTATGTATCTATTTATCTATCCATTTATTTTCTACACATACGATCGTGTATGTACATTCGAACACACGTATATACCGAACCGATAAATTTGGAGGAGAAATGATGAAATTTATAAATTAATCTTCGTGCCCAGTATAACGTGCCGTATATATACGTGCGTTTATGCATAGGCATGTATGAACGTACGCGAACAAATTTTTATTATATACCAATAACCTGTTTTATATACCCGCAACTTTGCGGTATTTAAAAATTCCCTTGCCAAGTGAATTATGAGAATTTCAAATATCCCTTGTGCGCGTGCTCGACACAGCTCGTGTGCATGTAGAGGGATGATGAGGAAGGAACGGAGTCGAAGAATGTTTTTCAACTTCGCTTAATAAAATTCCTCCCCTAGTGCAGCACCAGCAGCAGTCGCTGCAGAAGCAGCAGCAGCACGTGGATGTGTATCCGGAAAATCTACCCTTGTACATACATAGGTAGGTATATACAGCATCCGATGCTCGTCACTCAAAATAGAAATAATAAAAGAAAAAAACAAAACTCATTTATCGTTGTTGAGAATAAAATGAAATCAAATTTTCGGAGCGAAAAAGAGAAAAAAAAAGACAAATAAATGATCGAAAATAGAATGAGAAATGATCGGGTTAAAATTCGCATGTAGAGAAGGAGAATGCAATTATGAAATTCATTTCGGTAATTTCATTTGGATTTTGTTATTATTATCGTTGTTATGATTATTTTTTTTTTCGCCGAACAGCGACTTATCGGGAGCTTTTTGCTGATCTATGGAGTGACCTGATATAACACCTAGAGAGCTTTAGCTAGGCGACCCGGTCGACCGGAGTCGAATCACGTTCAACATTTCGCACTTTGGACGTTACCCTACCCCCCGCTGCCCTGGGTATATCGTATACGGGATGGTTTTAGGGGGTGGGTGGAGGGAACGTATGGAGGAAAGCCCGTACATATCCGTTCTGTGCTGTAAATCAACCTTAAACCATATGACCCCAACGTTCGTTCGCCTTACAATCAAATCTACTTAGCTGAAGCTGCAGGAAGCGAAAACGATAAAGTGCGAACGACATTTATACACCAGCAGTGGTAGAAGTAGAAGTAGAAGTAGAAGTAAAAGTGGAAGTGGAAGTAGAAGTAAAAGTAACAGACAAGCGCATGAAACGTTTATTACAGCATAACTGTAACTATCACCTGTATACTTTTACTAGACCAGTTCACAAAAGTATCCTAGAATTTTAAATTTTGTTGCGCAGCGAAGGATTTTAGTATCTTGTCACAGAAAAATAAATTTCAAGAGGATCTGGCAAAGATGCTTTTTCATCAACTTTCTTTTTCGTTATCCTTTTTCGAAGTATAATTCTCAATGTGAATGTTCGTGAATGTAAGCATATTTTTGGGTAGATAGCGTCCACAGTGTCACGTAATTTTCACTGAAAAAACAGAAGTAAGGAAAAAATTACTCATCAACCTTAATTACCATATTTAATTAGTTTTTCTTTTTTTTTTTTGTTCCATCACCGCATCATTTCAATTGAGAAGAATGTTCGATCGATCTGTGGATGTTGAAAAAAAATGGATTCTTTTTTGATATTACGTCGAGAAATTTCTGTTTGCAATTTTTTTTTTTCTTCTTCATTTAATAACGTTTTACGTACGACATTCCTCGTGGTAAAATGAAATTCTCAACTATTTCACAAAGAATTTAGCTCATAGTTTTTGTCACCGTAGCAATAACCAAACCTTCCGTACTCTTGCCAATTTTTTATTTATTTGATTTCCTATTTTTTCTCCCGTTAATAAATCATCCGGGTCGATATCAGGAGCAAAGATAACGAACGTACGTCATAGTGAACAGATTTCGCGAGTGTGGTCGGTAAATAAAACATCACATACATTTATACCTACATAATATATATACTCGTCATCGGTCTTTACTTTTGCCGCTGCAATTTCAATGGAAAATGCATTCTTGGATTTTGCAGTGCACCAGAAGCAGCAGTATTTCCCGGAGTTTTAACACACACGAAATTGAGAATAATGTTTATGTGCATACTGTGTATGTATGCACGCGTATCTATATAACTATACACATATATTTACATATGGTTGAGCTGATGCAAGCAGAGTTTAATCTCCAGGATAAACAAAGGCTCGTGTGCCCCTGGCGTAATCCCATCAGAACTGCACATCCCTTCTCCCGCTTTTACCATCCCCTAGGACCTCTTCTTCTTCAACGACAACCTGCATGATTTCTGCTGTTTCTCATTTTGTCAGTATATTATACCTACCTATATACCTATGTACACATTATGCACATCTACCCATATATTACGCGCGTGTAGTAACTTATAAAAGTGCATCCTCAGTTCTAACGGAATGCAGGTAGGTATGCACACGCATATCTATGCAGAGATTTCTGGAGCGCCAACGCGTCAACGACGGTAACTCTCGGATAAGTTTCTTCTTTTTTTTTAGTCACCAAAGAGTGGGAAAAAACAAATCATCACTCAAAACTGTAGTACTTAGAACTTGAAAAAAAAGAAGAAAACAATGACTCTATTACGCGACAATATTAATAAATGTGGATATTGGGGATCAATATAAGTAATTTCCGGTATCGAGGGATATGAAAGGATGCATAACATAATTGTGCTGTATGACGTCACGATAATTTCAATTTTGCAGTAAATATCGCGCGAAGCACTTCAATTTGTGGAATATCAATTATAAAAGCGAAATAAATGCGAGTTACAACAGATAATATCTATAAATTATATCTATGCTATATCTGATCTATATCTGTATATATAAATCAATGGGGGGGATGTTCATTTGCATATGACAAGTACACATAGGTATGTACGCACGTCATGTACGTTACACACGTATACGTACTTCAAAACGGTGAAATCACGTTTTCAAATTATTTACCCACGGTAATTACTGCAGGATATATGCGGTTAGTTCAATTATTAAGTTTGTATTGCACGAATGATTCAACACTATACATAACTATGAGTAAATGTATGAATTTTTTTTTTGGTTCGGTTTTTTTTTCTAATTTTGTTTATTTGTTTACTTATTTATTTTGTTTGTCAATTTGACCGCTCGATGATCGAATCCCACTCAACTACTCGCATGGCTGTGGTAATTAATATTGTTTTTGATTTAAATTTGGAATAAAAAACGAAAAGACTCAGGTGCAAATTTCAGGTAGATGACGGGGCTTATCGCGTATGCAGTACGCAACGATCGCATACCATTCCCGAGGGAAACCTCATTTTGGTCTGACTGACTGGCTAACTAAGCTAACCGCGTTTGGTACGATATACGGCAAATTGTCTACATATATATGTACTCAAGTATGTATTTATGTATATACTATGTTTTATACATATACATGCACGTTTAGCAAATGCCCATCATCACAAAAGGATGAAAGGTCCTAGTTTAGCGGTAATTAACGGGGCGGAGAAGAATGGAATGAAGTTCAAGTACCGGAGAGCTTTTAAGGGTTTTGTTTATATTACTATTACTATTATTATTGTAATCATCGTTATTATCATTGTTTAATTTTAATTTTTTCTTCGCTTCATATGTTTTTGAACGAATAGCGAAACATTTTTATTCAAAAATAGAATTATCGCAGGTTGATGAAGGTCTCGCAAAAAATTTTGACGAAAACTATGCTTGTTTTTGTCAAATGACCAAAAGAGACCAAATCACGTGAACGAAGAGAGTAACAAGAATGAACCTTCAATTTTTCGAGTTGAAAGTCCTGTGGCAAAAGATTAGCGGCAAAAATTTTTTTCATTCGAACTTACCCCTGATCATGGGGGGAAAAATGTCTCATTTTCAGAGCAAAGGTTCTTCTGAAAATCTATTTGATTTTCTCCTTGAAAAATTTACCAAAATCTTTTTCACACAAGCAACAAAATCTAATATACGAGCACTACCTATTTTTTATTTCTACTATACGTGGATATTACGTAGCCCAGGAACATCAGAAGCAGTAGCAGCAGAGGCAGCTCTAGCTACGCTCGGAGAATCCGCGGGGCGAGGGAATTACTGGGGGGATGCCGAATTGGCATAGTGCCATTGGGGGCACTGCGGATATCAAGGCTTCTCTATAGGGCAGGCGGAGCGAGGTGGGATTCCCCGGGCTCAAATATGGTATACGTGGGGTGAAACTACTACCTCGATTTCCGCAGCAATCCCCACGTTAGGGACCTCGTTCTTGAAAAACTAAACGAAAGTAACCAATGTCAGAACTAAAGAAAAGAAAAAAAATCCCTAATTTCTATGAAGAATCCTTCATTTGTTTTTTTTTGTTCATAATCCATCGAACAGTTGAGACGAAGAGAGAAAAGAATTGTGAACAACCCCCGTGTCATAATGAAAAGGATGAATGCAAATAACACTATCGATAAAAATGGTGAATTTGCTATTTCTTTAACTTTTTCTTCGTGTGTTTCCTTTCTGTTTCAACAATCGGAAATATATCCTACCACGAACATTAAATAATGTACTTGGGGTGTACTTTATAAAGACTGGTTGATTTCGCGGTTAGAGGTAGGTACTATTATATACCATGTATACACATATACAGTTTATATACTGCAGACTGGGGTGTGTAGCGAACCGCAGATAGGGAGGGGGTGGAGGAGAAGGAGAATAAGGTTGGTCGGTTAAATCCTGGGTTTATTTCGCAGCCGAGTTCACCCCATTCGCCTAGACTGTGTCCTGCACACCCGGTTGCTTTTTGAGTGTTAAGACTTTGATTTTCCCCGCAATCGCGAGAACCGAGCTTTCAAGGTGTAGTGGCGTTCTATTCTAGTGAGCGAGCAAACTCTAACCTTGTACAAACCCATGAGCGCGAGTAGCTGTCTTATAAATTATACAGATTGCAGCCGGGGACGAAATGAAAAATAAATAAAACATCCAACCAGTAATCAAATGAAATCATATGGAAGAAAAGGATAATATACTTTTCACTCAAAATCACATATCTCCTTCCAATACCGTAGCGCGTCTTTTATTGGTGCTCATCATCATCGATTGTACCTACCTACGCCTTGCCATCTTATAAAATTTTTATCTCGCCGAAAAGAGAAAAGGGAATAAAGATAAATGAATAAATAAATCGATAGCTGACGAAGAAAATGAAATGAAAGAGAAGTATTAGCGTGTATTGAAATTTTCTCAGAATAAATTTCGCAACGAATGTAACAAGCGAAGCGTAATCAGTGAAGTCCATAACGCGTACGTACATCTTGTACGAGTTAAAGTGAGACGAAAATCTTTCGCTCGCAATCTGCAGTATTCATAATATTTGTACAGAAAAATTTCCAATAGTATGTCGAGAAAAATCCATCCGCTACGTACGTGTACAATATAAAGAGAGTATACGCTTGGAAAATAACCCGAAACAAACTGACCGTGTAAATTCTGATCCAAGATCTCGATGACATATCTTTGCTTTTTTGTACACTTGCACAATTTGATGTATGCAAAAATATAGCGTTTTATCGTTTCATTTTTTTGTTTTGATTTTAGCCAAATATTGACTCGATATGCAGATAATATAGGATACAATGATCTGAGCTTTCGAGTAGGTATATCACCTGGATGGAATTAGATTGAAAACTGCTTTGCTTTGCGTTGCGCTTACTTTCGATATATATATACGGTGAAGTTATACATATACTATACGCAACCTATATTATTTATAAAGAACGCACGTGTGTACGTATACACGTATAGACGAAGTGTAAGTAACGCGATTAAAGTCAGTCTTGCAGAAAGACGATATACGCGTTGCCACACACCTTTTTCCCTGCACAATGCGCATGATGTGGAAGTTTTTCACTTCAACCACATTCTCTCTATTCTTTAATTTTTTTTTTTTTCTTCTATCTCTTTGTCGCGGATGCTTCTACTTTTCTATATATCCAAGAAAAGCTTCCTACTTTCTCACAGATACGTATACGTAATACCAGATGGAAAATGAAGAGACGGTTTTACCCTCGCAGCTTCGTGCACTTGAGCGGTGCGAAAGTATTTCAATTTTTATTTCCACCTCTTTCTTGTGTATGTTATTTAACGTACGGGTGTCTCGTCGTATAGCGTGTATGTACCTATGTGAGCTCGAGTAATTCGAAATTCCTGCAGCTGATCATTGTACATATGTAAGGCCGTGGGTGACGTGTGCATGTGCAGTGCTTTTTATTTTGCAAAAAGAAAATTTTCGTTGAATTTTATATACCGAGTTTCTTTACTATTTGGTTCATATAAGTCGCACACTTCGAGCATATCTTTTGTGGAATTGTTTGGAAATAGTATGCGATAAAAAATTTTCATCCGTTTTTATATATTCTCGTTGTCTATGGATAAGCACATATTATGCATAAAAAGTGGATATGTGTACGTAAGAGCGCTGCAGCTTTTCCTATTGCAAAAGTTCAAGCATCTGGTGCAGCTGTGTTATAGCTTTGAATATCCTACGGGATAGATTTTGTTCGCATTTTTATGTTTCACAAGTCAAAATTATGGCATTAAGAATGCAAATGGGTATACGTATAAGGAAACGGGACGCGTATAATAATACACGTGCGCGTTATACGTACGAATAAAATAAATTAAATTCAACAAAATAACGTTGAGCCACTAGAAGTATAATTTGAAGAACTATGTGTAATATCTAGTTGAGAAAGACAAAGTTTCTTCAGATAAATTTTCGCGATAATTTTCATTGTATATCCTGCATTACCTGTGTGTAAATGCATAATAATTCGAATGGAGAAAAAGGAAAAGAAAAAAAAAAAAAATAGGAAGAGAGACGATCACCGATAAACGGTATAGAAAATGACCTTTAATCGCGCCATCAGAAAGAAGGGAGGGGAAGAAAGAAAAGGAGACATAAAATAAAATAAAATGAATAAAATGAAAGAAAGGACCACTCGGTAAAAATTGCCCTCGATCTTTTCTCTCCACTATTCTTTTCCTTTCCCCTTTGCCCCGCTTTTTATACTATATAGTATATCTTTCCGATCGTGTTTTATGATCGTAAATTTCGCTTATTTCAAGTTCTCCCGTGTGAAAAATTGAAAATCGCTGAATGCTCTTAGAATCTACTGCAAGACCTGGTATTATATATTATATCTTGCTGGTTCTGGTTATATGCCGGTTGAACGCGGTCATGACGATGGCTGAATGGCCGCAAAGACTTTTCACTCGGTAAAGTGAGTGGGGGTTGAGTTAAGGAGAAAGGAGGTCAATTCTTTCACCCCATCAAAATATCCCCCCCCCCCCCCCCGCGACTCCCTTGCCTCTTAAAGTGTTATTATACCATTTTTTCTACCTTTTTCTTCAGACGATTATTTCGCATAGCTCGTTGAGCCTATCATATGAAACGCTGAATAATCCCATCGAATAGATAATTTAATGATGAAAGTAGGCACTAAGTCGTGTGATATGATTAAAAAAAAATGTTAATCCCTACAAGTTAGGAGATTTCAATATCGATTAAATATTTCACGACGACGGCATGCGAATTGTTGGGGATGAGAAGGTCACAACGCACGAAAGGATTTTTCTCAAAAAGTGACAAAAAAAACTCTGAAACATGTGAATTAGATTCAATTCTAACTATACTGTAATTTTTATGTTTTGTTAAACATTCCGTTTACTTTTGAGGGTGACGACTTTGCGGTAACTTGTCGACGCACAACCGAGAAAAAACGTCTTGAATTCTTTCGGTTGTCACAATTAGCCCTCGATATTAATAATGTGCATATAATAGAACCTCTGCATATCTGTAAAGTTGAATTTTTAAATTTTGTGTTCTTTTAACACCCTGAAATTGAGATTTATGGCTAAGTTTATACGGAAGGAGGTATCCATTTTGTTCAGAGGAGGGGAAAAAGAGGGGATAGGCATATAAATGACGACGTAAAAAAAAACAAGAAAACGATGAAAAAAAAGCTGGATAATTAAACGATCGCAGATTAGCTAATAGGCATTTCCATGACAGGAGATTAATAGGCCCCCTTTGCCATCGCCGTAGGCAGGGAGTGCCGGGGATAATTATCTGGATCCCAAAAATTTAGCTTCTTTTTTGTTTCGGATACTCGTTTTTTCATGTAGAAGGGGCCACACAGTGCACTTGACCCCTGCACGCGGTATAGTGATCCACACTAATGAATAAACTCTATGTGAATTCGGAAAAATAATGAATGAAAATAAAAATGGCAAAAAAATATACATACAAAATACTGGGGATTGATTTTAGTACACGCGGTGGACCAAAATGGAGTAGGTATAAATAAATGAATAAATAACTAAATACTGAATTAATTTGAATACACGTAGTTATAAAATAGTGCGAACGAAAGATCAAACGATGTAGAATTCTAGCGAACCACTGGGATTTAAAATTTAGAATTTGTTGAAAATATTTTTGCTGACGATGGCCATGAGACCGACGAGCCGTTGAAGATAGATATACGCATACATGTATATTACAGAGGCTGCAAAATGTCACAAGGTACACAACAATGGGTTTGTCAACGTGAATTCAATCTACGCTATTTTTCATTTATTGGAAAATTTTCTAGTACTTTGTTTGTACCTCCGCAACGACGCCGTATTTTATTTTTTTTTCACGTGCAACTATCTTTGAGTCAAGCGATTGTGGGCATCAAAACTGATTATATTTATGATTTTCAAAATATTTGCAGAGACTTTCGTCGACGTTTTCACCATTTCAAATTAAGTTTCGTTATAACACGGAACAATTTTGAAAGTTTGAATTGTTTTTATTTCGTCTGATTAAAAACGAAAGAAACGAATGAATGAACAAATAAACAAATATGACGTGGGGTTACGTAGTGAAACAATATTCCGCAA
Organism: Athalia circularis; assembly: GCA_963978495.1. Classification (NCBI taxonomy): domain Eukaryota; kingdom Metazoa; phylum Arthropoda; class Insecta; order Hymenoptera; family Athaliidae; genus Athalia; species Athalia circularis. The sequence goes on along the minus strand of OZ021700.1, from coordinate 12,796,035 downwards.
ACGTTTGCATAAAGCGAGAAAAAAAGACAAAAATGAATTATACGGTCGTTTCATAGGTGTCACAATCGCCAAAAAACATTTCTACCAATTTGAAAACAGGGGGGATCAGACCCTACTTGAATTATGAATTGCGAATTGAAACACCCCATATATGCGATATATATTTACTGTGCCATATCGATACCTACCTATCTCCATTTATATCCAAGCGATACCGACATGTTCACTGTTTGTTCGATATCTCCGGAACAAGGGGATGGCACTACTATACTGCACAGTGCGTGATATTTTGCAAATGATGTCCGCCTACATCGCCGTCGTTTTGTACAACGTCTGTGTATGTAGGTTAGGTTAGGTATCCGTGCGCATACATACCTCCATTTACTCTATGTATTTGTACGTGCCCCTATATAGGGTACCCTATTATATAGGATATGTACAATTCTCTGCATATCTACAAATGCTTCTCTGTTATACTGCTATTACTGCGGAAAATCGCCTCGACGAGATGAAAAATTTCCCTCATTTTTTCCGCTTATAGAGGTACGTATCCCATACACACTTCTCACTATTTTTCTATTCTTACATCTTTTCCCTGTTTATTTTTTAGTTTTATCCGTTTTTTCTTTTTTCTGACTATTTTTCCCACGGTCCCCTCAATGTCGCAAAAACGCGCCCTAAATAAATGATCCTACTTTACATAGCCCACAGAGAGTTTCATTTCATTTTATAGGCTGCACATAAAAAATTAACAATCGAAGAGAAAATGTCAACAAACTTCGCGTCATGCATTCAGATCTATCTACCTGATTTATACTCTGAAATTGGTGCGATTCCACAACGTATTAAATAACGTCAAGATATGTGATCTATATACATATATCTATATAAATTCATACGTATATAATTTTAAACGGATGATTTGTGATGCTTTTCATTTATATCCTCAGGTAAGCTAAAAATCCGAACAAAAGGGGTGAGGAAGAAAGGAAACGGGTGAAAAAATTGAGCTTCTTCGCAGAAACGCTCGTTTGACATGAACACGATGATTTTCAAGTCGAACAGAACTAGATATAAATTCAACAGTTAATCTTGATAAAGTTACTTTCAAGTTTCGGTTCTCTTCACTTTATTTGATTCACTTCGCGATCGTGGGTAAATTTACTAGAGATATATCATACATATAAGTGGGTCAGGAAGTTGAGACAAGAGGAATACACCGGTATCGAGCACACCTCTGGTTAATTGTATAAATTTACAAGAGATTAACACGAGCTCACAGCCGCCATGTTGAGCTGTGCTTCAAAAACTCGTTTTCTCACCCTTTGAAATTACATATTACCAAGATTGAAAAATAATTGAAAATAAAACAAAGAAAGAAAGAATGTCGATGTTTATATGAAAGTGATGTCAGACTAGAAAAAACAAATGAGAATTGGTAATAAAAATTTTCAAGTGAAGAGATCATGGTGGAAAATTTCATTATGGATAAATGACCGAACAACACTTTAGAATATATTCATCCCGGTGCCGAGCGTGAATTGAAATTTGGTGTGTGTGTTTCATGTAAACGCATATTTGTTGATGTATGTATACAGATGGTTACCGAACGGGGCACGAGTCATTCGCAAATCCGTGGTGAAAATCGGTATTAGTACATATCCTATACGTGGCATTTAAGCCGTTTGTAATTGATTCGGCGGGATCCCAATAGCATACCATGGAATAGGTAACATATCGCTTCTCCTCTCTCATTCAATTTCGAAAATCAATGAGAAGAACGTGCGGTGTCAGTACGTAGTACATGTATATTGGTAGCATATTACATTCAAAATGGGCGTAAAGAAGCGAAAATTCTTTTAAGGTTACAATAATAGCTGAAAAACTGAAAAGATTCTAATAAACCTTTCTACCCCCCTTACTTCATTGGATTCAGAACAATTAAACTTTTTATAACTCGTTACTGAAACTCAAAACCGAAAATTTTGGTTTTCGAGTTTTCAGGAGCGAAAAAAGATACGAAATTGTCCTCGGGATTCTTTAAGGCGCGTAGATTTCATTCATTTTCCAAAACTTGGAAGTAGAAATCTTGTCGACAACCTGCAATCCGGGTTGTGTGTAGGTGTAAGTTGGAGGATAATGTAATTTGAAGATTGTCGCAGAGGTTGGTTACCTGCGGGGTATCTATTGAATGTTATTACAGAGATGTGAAATTCTGAAGTTTATCGAAGCAGCAAGGGTGGGAGCCGACCTGCAGGTATTTCGCAGCTTCTACATAACAGGGAGAATTTCACGAAACTCTCTCTTCCTCCGAAAGCTGCTAAACTCTGTTAATCTTCACAGACTAAACCTAAATCGAAACCTAAACCTAAACCATCAAGCAACCGACCAACCAACCGGAACTCCCGAGACTAATTCCAAAGGAGATGACGTATATAGTACGATACTGTCCAAGACATCAATACCCGTTAAACATAAGCAAATGACAAGCGTAAGCCATCAGCCCGCTATAGCAATGCAGATTACCGGCTGATAACTGGAAAGTGGATGTCCATAAAAAATTAGCGATAGTCTTTCAAGGGTGCGATCTCCAGAGCGCGAAGATGCCGGAAGATCCTTTATTTCGTCATTAATTATTGAACCATCATCAAACGTAACCTTGATATCTAAAGATCCATGTTCTGAGAGTTTTGAATTTTTATTACCGTACCGCCCAAATATCGTAGATCACGGGCTTCGTTCCGATCCTTTTTCCTTGCCTTCGTAATTTTTCGAATCTGTGAAGGCGGGTAATACTTTGAGTGGACTCTGATGTTTGAAGAAGTTTCACGATTTCTCAGCTACTTTTTGATTCGTCAAAATTTTTCATCGACATTTCGTCGGATAGAAGAGCGATTTTATAATAATTTAACTAAATCCGCATGTCTAGTAAAAGTTGAGCCTTAGATGCTCGAAAAAGAAGCCAACCCCCGTACGAATGAAATAAAAAAAAAAGTAAAAAATAAAAAACATTGCTAAAGAGCGTAAAAAGGAGTCAAAGAAGAAGAAGAAGAATAAGAAGAAAAGGAAGAAGTTTGCAGAGTTCGGTTTTGCGGGAATAAATTTTGTAGGATTACCGAAGCGTGGTAGATACGGTAGGGGTGCTAAGCTAGCGATTCCCTTCTGCCAACTGGGGCATGCCAGAATCTCGTTCTCTCCTTCTCTCTTTCTTTTTATCTTTCAATCTTTCTTTTTCTACCATTGCACCTTCCTCTCCCAATTCCAAACGTCCGAAACCCTGCACCGATCCACCTATTCCTATTTCTTTACTTTTTCCTTTTTTTCTCTTTTTTTTTGTATGTTTTTTTTTTTTTAATACTCTCTGCTCTTTTTCTTTCACGTCGCTTTTGCTGCACATACATATAACGAAATATGTGTATACGTACACATATAACCTTTTAGGATAGGTAAAAAACCAAGATAAAGTTTGCCGCGTCGAATTCGTGATTTGAAATCTAGTCTAAAAAAAAAAAAAGTAAAAATCATAAAAAGAATGAAAATATTTTTATTTGAAAACCTCAACTCTAAATTTGAGGGTATGATTGATCAAAAATTGTGTGATTACGAGACAGAAAATTTCAGGTTTCTCCTGAATTTTCACCACATTTGAAAAAAGATACAAAATCAAATCAGTACATTGGGAAATGTCTCGTTGGGAATAAATTTTTGTTTTTTTGTTTTTTTTATACATAGGTAGGTACATAAAATATGTGAATACTGTCAAGGCTGAAAATTGGTGTGCAGCTAGTGAGATAAACGTGATGAGGTTAATTTGATTTTTATCTTCGTTAATATCCGGACTGGGTTTTCACAGCAGTAGCAATGGTAACAGCAGTATAGGTGGATAGCAACAGAATCTCTCTCTCTCTCTGGTCTGTTAATTGCCAAACTTTAAAGGGTTCTGGACTCTCCTGTACACAGCTGATTGGACGAAGGTCGTTCACCATCCCTATATACCATACATACCCATATAAACCTACACTTAACGAGTGCATATACATATAGTATGTATATCCTATCCCCATATACGTACGTAACTCTCGTGAAATTCACACAAAACTAATATTTAAACGAATATAGTATACCGTAAGTACGCAAGAACACACGCGCACAAAATGTGTGTGTCAGAAATTTGACGTCATAGAAATTTCATTTATTTGATCTGCAATTTTTTGTATTTTGTTGGAATTTTTAGTTTCTGCAATGAACGATGGTACCTATACATGGGAACTGTGATTGAAAACTTTTTCAATAATATATTTTATTTATTCCTTTCTATTGAATTCGTAATTTATCGAAGCTTTGTTCATTTCTTTTTTATTTTTTGTGTTTTCTGTGTCTTTTTTTTTTTGGCTCACTTTTTCTATTTCATATTAATATTTTGCCGTGACTGCTCTGCAAAAGTTATTCTAGCCATCGTGTCCCAGCTGCAGCCTCTAGTAGTGAAAAGGGTGGCAAATTTTGTAGGAAAGAGAGCCGCGTTGCACACAAAGTGAACGTAGTTGTGAAAAATTTTTTAGCTTTCCATGTATTCTGACCGTGTATAATATATGTATATTTGCGTACGTAACCGACTGGTCGATAATAAATAAACGACGTCCAATTCACAACTAATCATTATTGCTAGTTATGCTATGCATACATACATGTATTGTATACATACCGGTTTCTATAACCAGATGTAATTACGTTTCGATTTTCCACTCGGGTGACAAGTGTGTGTAACGTATGCCCGATGTATAAACTGTATATCCAGAAGCATTAAAATTTGTAGCGTGTATTCGTATTCAATTTATACCTCGTGGTAGACCTTGCGTCAAACTGATCTTCACAGCGTGTTTTTTTTTTTCTTTTCAAATCGCTAAAATGAGATTGAATTTTTTAACTTCTTTGAGTCGAGATGATGAATGAACGTCGCAATTAGTGAAAAAAAAAACTTACATATGTATATTTCTGGATCTCTAAATCTCTATAAATTGCGCTAGTCTTTGGATTTGAATATTCTCGCAACGTAACGCATAGCAAACCTATATCAACATTACATATCGTGTAGTTGTTGAACGAAATTCTATTGAGGCACATTAGAGACCTATTGTGCTTATAGGGATATTGTGTGCCTGATTGCTCCCGTGCGCCGTGAGTTGTATGCAGTGCATTATGACGCGGTTAGAATCAATGTGCTCGCCCATTCCCTCGAAGTGAAATTTACACTGCACGTATATGTTGATCCATAGTGGGGGATTGCAAATATGGATGTTTTTCCTTAGCCGGATATAACAGTGCTGGGATACCCTATGTAGCGTAGCTGATGTTTAAAGAGAATGAGGAAAAGGTATAACGCGATTTTCTGAACAAGTTACCTTTTACGATCTAGCACAATCCACACCGGAGCAATTTAAAAGAGTTTTCATCCACCTAACTTATCTTGGTTTTAAAGCCCGAGAGAATTATTCTTTCAAATCAGCTTCTTTCGCCATACCTTACTATACTTATACCGTGACTTATTTGAAAAAAAAAAAAATTAATAATTAAACAAATAAATCACCGCCGATATTATTGAATCATTTACTCGATCAGATGAATAATCAATTCGGTGCTGATTGCAGGATAAATTAATTCATCCCTGATCAGGAAAATTAATTTTTTTCGGATTACGATCTTAAAAAAAAACGATTTAGTTCCTAACAGAAAAATTAATTTGTCTCTGATCAGGAACCGACCAGAGAAATTAATTTCATTCCAATTATACATATATACAGTTTGATCGGAGCAAGAAAACGATTCTGAAGTTCGTTTTATTCTTTCATTGTTTTTTTTTCTCTTCGACGTATAACAATTAATCAATTTTCACGAATTATTTTTTAATCAGTTAAAACGAATCGGGCGAAAAATTTAGTATAACAATTTGGGTGTAGTAACTAAAATATGATTTTCGAAACCCACTTGAATGTCTATATATGTATATAAGTACAATTATGATCTCTCACCGCAAGGCAAAAAGTCAAAAAAGCAAAAAGCACGTCCCTGTAATGAGAAGACTGCATAGGGATTTATATACGCAGATGTATATCTGTGCAGCTCTCTTTTGTAGGAAAACACTTCACCCTGATACCTATACACTGCACCCCTTTGTACCCTTACGAATCGATACGCTCCTGCAGGCGCATATTGTATTTTACATATTTAATTCGCCCTCCAGCGTTTCGATAATGACTCGACATCCCTGCTCGATATAATCGCGTTTTAATCGATCGATTCTTTTGCAGGCACGCTTGGCTATAGGTACACTATACACACATACCGATGCATACATACCTATAAAGGGTGAGCCATTTATAGCGAACCGGGCAATTTCTTGGAAACGAAGCATAAGATATCAAAGAAATTTTCGGACAAAAGTTACATGATCATCGATTTTTTCAAAAGGATCTTTTTCAGAAGAAAGGTGGCTTCTGGAAATCGAAAGTTCGTTAAATTTCGATTAAAAAACTACTTGCGATCGGATATTTAAAAGATAAAAGGCAACAGAAATTCCAAGATGGTTGAGGCAAGTAGAGCATCAACGGCCATAGAATGATGAATTGAAGTGGAGTGGAAAATTCTTGATACCTTGCTTCGTTTCCGAACAAATCACCCGGGTCGCTACAAATGCCTCACCCTGTACATGAGCCTCAAGTTCTTAAATTATTAGCGAATCGTCGACGAGTGTATACCGATAGGAGTAGCTGTACTCCATGGAATAAGGCGAATACGTATATCCACCGTCTGTTTTACCCTTCTTTTTCTTTTTAATTTCTTTCCTTTTCCTATATTATTTATGGGTGTATGGTATATGCATGACGCAAAACTCCGGACTCTGACATCAGAATAAACATATATCTTTCTCTTCTGAATTTTTCATCGGCATATGTAAATATAATTACATACATTATATGGTTCATAGTTTTTTTTTTCTTCCCTTTTTTTATCGTTCTGCAGTATCTCTTTTTCGCTTTGCAATATATTCAGAAGAGAGTGAAACAAAATTTAAAAACAAATAGGATGCGCAACTAGTGAAAAAAAAATAAAAATTGGATAATCGAGTAAGAGAAAATATTGCATCAATGAATGTGTGTTTGAAAATTATTGTTGGGACATTTTTTTATATGGTTTATTTATTATATTTTTGTTAATTCTTTTTTTTTCCGTTTTTTTTCTAATTTTATTGTGAGAACGAACTTTTAAAGTTCTACGATATTTGTTTATCTTCATTGTTTTATCCTCTTTCTCAATATATATATAGATATGTGACATGGAGATGGTTTATGATATACATGTGGATCATATTTTCTGATATTCTTCGCATGTTGTTCTCTGGAGAATGCGCTGTCTGTCCGTCTACCGTCAGGTCCGTATAGGATCGAAACCATCAATTATTTGAAGACAGATATATCTATAATATACCGCATCGAATATATTACCATTTGACGAATGGTGGGTTGGTAGGTCGGTTGGTTCGTTGGCTAGAGTTGGTTCTGTTTGTACGAAGACGAGAAGTAAGGGGATTCCGCACGACGTGGGTATCAGAAATCTCTGTACGTGATGCGAAGAGGAAATATATTAGAATATGAAAATGGTTAAAAAAGAAGAAAAAAAAGAAGAGAAACAGAAGAATTACGGCGTGTGTTTCAAAACTATGGATGAATGCAAAGAAGGAAAATTAGTTAACCGTGACTAATTTAATTCACACACGTGGGGCATTAAATTACTCGTTAACTCTTATAACATTTTGGTTCCCTCAAGTTTCCTCTCTCTGTTTATCTCGATATTTAAAGCTCTGGAGTTAAATACGGGGAATAGAGAATAAGCATCTACACATCGCCATATTGCACCTGAGGCAATGCAACCTACGTCTTATTTTACTTGTAGACGAACGAACGCGCTACGGCGATGGCGATGGCGATGGCGATGACGACGCGACGCGACGTTGCGACGGTGATAAGCGGAAACTTTATTATCCTCCGACAAGATTTTGCAACGATAGCTTTTTCAGGAACCAAGAAAAAGCACTCGACACCTTTGCACTTCTGCTAGACAACCTCTTTTATTTTTATCTTTTCTCCCTTCCTTTTTTGTCACCTTATGTGACTAATCTGATCCATGTACATACAGACATTCACCTGTGATAAAAGCCCGACACCGATAAAATTGCAGAATTAATAGGATGCGTTGAACAAAAATGTAATTTGTAAAAGTAAGAAAGAAAAATGAAAATATTGGGAATATACATGTACGTAGAAATTTCGCGAATTCATTAAGCGAAAATAGTAACAATTCCATTAAATGAAGGAGAGAATAAAGTATAAGCCAATAAGCATCTGCTAGTTTCTACTTTCTCATGTTGATTACTGAAGAGAATTGCAAACCGTTAGCAAACGAAGTTAAACAGAGAAAATTGGTTTGCTGTAGAAAGATGAAAGAAAACAGAAGAAAAGAAGAAATATGGAAGAATTTGAAGTTATGAAATGCGCGTGCACTGAATACAATGCGAATTTAGAATTGAAGCGCGTTATTCGTATTAATTTATTCCTTTTTTTTTCTACGGACGGGTTCCGTATTTTTTCTTCCGGCAATATTTTTTCAACAAATAGCATCTTCTCTTCAATCTGTATACTTATTTTCTTTTCTTTGTTCTTTCATTTATTACTATACGTACAGTACACGAGTTTCTAATAAAATTGACGGGCATCACGTATATGTATATAGAGCTGAAAAAGACAGTTTTCAACGTCAATGGAAGAAGGAAATATACATAATACACTTATGTATTATACATATACCCAAACATATACTTGGAGTAAATACATAACTTATACATCTAGCTAGCTATACATAGAAAAATCGTTGTAGGTCTTTCCTGCTGCCGAGAAGATTACCGCATGGTTACTTAATAAGAGTCTTGAGTAGGGCTTCGGTAGTAGGTACCTGATGAGTAGATGTCTGTAGTGGTGGTGCATGTAATTCTTATATACTTATATTATATACATTTATATCTGTGTGTTATATATGTACGCCAGAGAGTAAAGTCACCAACAATAATTCCAAGAGACCTAAATTGGCAACGAAGAAAAGCAACTAGGAATACGAAATGCATGCGAATAGAGCTATAAATATCCAACGAAAAAACGAGATATTCGCATACATTTTTTGTCTTCGAACATCTGTCATACAATCGGCATATTTTTAAACCTAATAATTTTCTAATATTAAGTTAACGCGTACCTCTGAAGAACCGAGAGTTTTTCTTTATCGAGTATTTTTGAGTTACAGTTAAATTTAAAATCCGAACTAAAAAAATTAATTTCTTATTCATTAATCAAATATCCCGTGCATCCCCGCCGTACCTCCCGAGTCCTGGAAGCTTAGGATATTCTTTTTCCTTTAATCTGTTTCATTCGTTTTTTAACCAGCTATACGATTATTTGATATCGGAAAAAGTTGAATTTCATAAAAAGTGGTATTCTGCACTGACAATCAGTCTTAAAATGATTTCATCATTTGGTTTCTTTCTCCAAACTATTTTCTTTTTTTCAATTTTTTTTGTTGGGACGGATAGTTTTCGAATTAACCGAATCCTTTATTCAAAATGAGACAACCGGGACTGTATACACTCGGGAGGGGGAACTACAAAAACACGAAATACGCATCACAAACAAAAAAAGAATACAAAGAGAGAAAAAAAATTGTTGGAATTAGGGGAGGTTCTTTTTTTTTATACCCTTCATTTTTCATACCTCTTTTCTTTTTTTTGGTACACTCTTTTCAATTTTTTTTCCATTCCACATTTTTTCTTTTCGTGTTTGCTTTTTTTTGTTTTACTTTTTGTTTGTGTGTTGGGCAGCGAGAGAGCGAAGAGTTGGAATTAATTGGGGCCTTTACGGATTTAGATTTATCAACATCACGATAACGGCAACAGCTGCGGGCTACGTAGTGGCAGTTTGGTGACGAAATAATTTTCATTCGAACGTACGCAAACACGCTAAAAACTCTGAACAATCGGAGTTTTCACAGGATAATACAACCGCAGATTAGAGGAATGGAGAAAAGAAAAAAAAAACCTTTTTGCTAATCGGAAATTGACGATGAGAAGAGAAAAAAATTAGAAAAAAAAATTATCTCGCAAAGAATAACTGACGCTGAAAAAGTAATCCAATGGAAATAGTCGAAGTTAAATCAACTACCGATTTGGAGGCAATAAATACAGATGTTAAAAATTCTGAAATTTTATATTCCTCCAATTATATGTATGATGAATAGAGAGAATTTTTTGCTACTATCGTAGGAAATTTCCTTGCGAGAATAATGTAATATTTCATCCGTAAAATTAGAATTGAGTAACACGATATCATACGTTTATTTATATCTCTCACCTTGTGTTTCGCGGGCACGTTACGATTTTTCGACAATTTTTTTTTTTTGGTTTTTCAATTCCGTTAGAAGAAGATGATATTTTACCTGAAACAAAAAAACAAAAGAAATCCCGTTAATTACATACATGTGTAATAGTATTAAATACTATGTGAATTCAATATTAACTACATTGGGGGCGGGGGGGGGGGGGGGGAATCAAAGGAATCAAAACTTGTATCTTCCGGAACTGATTTCAAACAACAATTATGAGCGAAAAAAAAGTATTTGTAAATTTTTTTCACACTCCTCACTTGGAAGAATCTACGATTGTTGAACTGACGTTATTATGCACGTAAAGTACATACATGCACATCCTTGGGTCGTGGTAGTTAAAAGTATAAAATGGATTTTCGCAGTGGCGCGGCGGAGCGACTGTAATAATACCCACGTTACGGGAAATAAAAAGTGGTGAAGAGTCGTTACACACCCATCACTCAACTCGGTAATAAATTTTGAAAAATTCTTCACCTCCTACTCTCTCCCGAAGATTGCGACACGTAATAATTATTCTACATAATTCAAAGGAAACTTCTGTTACACCGAAATCTATTTCCAATAATAATTTGTCATTTCATAATATTTCGCTCGCAATTGTTACTTTGGAAGAAAAAAAAAAAAGAACCGAAGATAAAACGGTAACAATTTAAACCGTGGTTTATTATTCCCGTAAACGCAATAATTATTATACATTAGAAAAAAAAAAAATAATAATGTGGAAAAGTAGTGGGAAATAATGGTTGCGACTATAATAATGAGATTTTAAGTATCTAAAAGTAAAGCTCTTACATTGCTGCAGGACCCTCGGGGGAACTGTTTAAAATCACTTGATATAGTTTCAGGGCGATCTCTGCAGGGATAAAAAGCAGTTTGAAATGGCGGTATGTACAGGACTCCCGAAGAGGTAAGGGAGGGTTGGGCGGCGAGAGGGGCGGTTTTTTCATCAAGTGGAGATTATTGGCCGGCCGACTGTCGATGTGAATTCATCGGGGAAATGAAGAGGCAGCCAGTAGTACGTAGCAACTAATTTTCGAATTGATACCGATTGCGCTAGCGCGTATTGAAACTGGTCAAATATGTACTCACACTGTAGGTATACCTATGTAATATATACATACCTATATACCTACAACCTACGTCATTTTGTCGAATACAAAAAAGAAAAAAAAATAATGAAAACGATCGTCATATGGATTCGGGCGAAAAAAAGAAGGAAATGGAAAATGACGAACCTCAATCTTGGGCCCTTTTTTTTCTATTTTTCGTTTCAACAGTTCGGTACAAGATCTGAAAATTGAACGTGTTTATTCTGAACTCAACCTTGTTTCGTCGATATCATTTCTGAGCAAGAATTTTTTTTCTTCTTACTAACTCAATGAATTTGAATTATTCGACGCAGGCCATATATGACTCTTGACGATTTTTTTTAAGCCACACATTTGGTCGAATAGATAAATAGAGATAGAGATGGAGCAAGAGTGGCAAATTAATCAAAGCCGGTACACAAAAAGGAAAAGAGAGAAGGAGAAAGAGACGAAAGATATATATATATATTTGTATGTGTATGTATATACAAATTCGTTGAAACGGCAGGAGAAATGACCGTAGAAATAGCAATAACGTTTACAGAGGTTTGATCCCTCAAGTTTCGTGTACTTTCAGGAGAGCAAAGGGTGTCTGATCATCCAGAAGTACATGCAATGAGTATGCATGTATATGTGTGTGTATATATATACACAGAGACGCATACGCATGCATGCATTCTCTTGATATCCTTTGACTGGTGAAAAGGTACCCGATGTATCCTGTATCGTAACTTTGTTAATTCGAGTAAAAAATAGACGATTCTATTCATCCGTTTTCTTGATTCCACGAACGGAATACCTGTACCTATTTGCGTATAACGAGGTAAAATAAACTGGGAGCTTCTTTGAAACGGTGTATCAAAAACTTGCAGTACTTATAAATAATCAGGAGATTTCTGTCATCCGAACACAAAGGAATATAATGATTGAAAAATGAACGAATGAAAATGTGCGTTTTTTTTTCTTTTTTGTTTTTTCAATAACCACAAAGAGCTAACCTAGCGCACGGCTAAAAACCATAAATACGCGGTAGTAATAATTAGTAACTTTGTGAAACTTGAAAATTAGCATATCATTACGATGACGTAGGTATAAAATGGTTAGATGAATCTTTCCAGCGGGTAAAGAGGTCGAGTTGATAGGTATTAGCTAAAAGGGATGAGAAGGATATATTGGATAGATGAGGGGCACAGTGTAGGGGAAGTCGGGGATTTCCACTTCGTTATTTAGATCAGCCTCTGAATTCAATCGAGGTATCACACGATGAAATCAAGCAAAGAGTGGATAGGTAGGAAGGTAGACGACGACGACAACGACTACGAGGACGCAGTCGCGAATTCGCTCGCCGCTCATCTGAATACTCTCATACTTGTGAATAGAGAGGAGACGGGAAAAGAGAAGAGGAGAGAGACGAGCTCCATGTCACCGTGACTAATGCTTCTTGCCGTAATTGCTCAACGACCCGATATGCCCATCCACCTCATCATAGCCGCTGCAGGAGTCCACATAGTTTTCTAACCATTTCCATATCTCTGATCGCGGTTTATTATTTTCATTTTTTTATTTATTTTTATGCGTCAAACTGGCCCTGACCATGGAGACTGATCTTGTCCACATCGGAAAAATTAATAAGATACTTCCAGTCAGAGAGATTTATCAGGATCCAATCAGGAAAATTACTCTGGCTTCGATACGGAAAATGAATCCGGTCCTAAGAGAAAGACTTAATCAGGATTGATCGGAAAAATAATTAGGTCCCAATCAGGAGAATTAATCTTTACTTGATGACGAAAACGATCTGCTGCGGTTCGAAAAATTTAAGCCAGCTCTTGGTTAGAGAAAAAACCGCGTCTTGAAAAAGAAATCCAAGCACGTGCCGCACCCTTTCATTTTAATCTTGTTTTGTTTTTCCTCTGTGGTTAAAAAAAAGAACAAGAAAAAAGAATGATAAATAAAATTAAAAAAATAATGCGTTATACGAAGCTGATACGTTAGGTAGATGATAAATAGAGATTGCTTTCTCGGTGTTTTTCAAAAGTGGAAATGGAATTCGGGAAGTTCAGCGCATGGAAGTACCGAGGGATAAGCGCACGTCTGCCGCGCTTATCTCAACCGCGATAACCATAAATTTCTAAAAAAAACAAAAAAAAACAAGAGAAAAAAAGTATATATAACAAAAGGGATAAAAAGATAGCAAGGAACATGAGGGGAAAAAATGAACAAAAAAACGTTACAACTGTATTACATCGTGAATGGAGAGGAAATAAGGTACATTCTCTTTCCTTGGCGTTTATACCCTGGAACAGATCATTTCTGGTCGAAAAAAGTCCTGCACGATCATCGAGTCGAATTCTAGTTGAGAGATCTCGAAAAATTCTGTGGCACGAGGACAGAATTTTAAAGCAATCCACGTAGTGTCACAGCATTCAGCTTTATTTTATCTACGGTTCAATACTAAATGAAATATGTACATGGCATACATATTTTATATACGGATCGCGGGTATCTTTTGTATAGACTTAAGACGGTATGAAGAAGTTGAATTTTTCTCATTTTTGAATATCCCATCCACTTCCCCCAGCACAGAACTACAGATAAAGTATTTTTGACAAGACTCGACTAATGGTTTTGCGCATGTAACGTAAATTAGAAAAATCGAAGAAAAACGTACCAATTATTAATAGATGAAAAAAAAACAATTTCTCATCAGAGACTAGTGTCGACTTTGCTAGACACGCAGCTACCTACAATTACGGTATGGTAATTTTATGCTAAATAATGACACATCACTTTTATTATAAAATATGAAATCATTAACTTGAGTTATAACAATAATTTTTTGTCTCCTTTTCTCTCTTTGTCATTTTTATGTTTCCCTACGGAGAAAGAAGAAAAAAGATATTTGAGTTATTACTTATTCTATTACATTAGTATTAAACCAGCGGTAATATATAACAGCTAAAACTCTCCGAGACTTGTCATCGTCGTATTTTTCCTCGTACTACCAATCCAATCTTTCCCTCATTTTATCCATATATTTGTCACCCCCCTTTGCTTCCACCAAGTGTGATCGACGTCCTCGATTTCTCTTTGGCGACATTTTAACGAGTCCAAAGAGATAAAACATAAAAACAAAAAATAAAAATAATCGTTGTGGCGTAACGTCTTGTCTTTTCTCGCAAAAAAAGAAAAAGAACACGAAAACCGAAAGTAATCCACCGAGATGTAATATTCTGCACCGCTGATGAGAAACTGAATAAAAAATTATAAACACGGAAGCCAATAAAAGCTTTCTGACCAAAATATCGAAAGTTCTGTGATAAATTCAAATCGGCACGATGTCGAGCTGTAGATAGTTACATCGTTTTATGGTGGTTTTCAGCTATCCTGATAGGAATATCAATCAGTTGCGGTCTGAATTTCGCGAGGTAGAAAGAGATGCGCTTAATTTTTTTTTCTTCTTTTCCCTTTCCTCCTTCTTCGACCCCTAACCGATTTCCCCGACGCGTTACCTATGTACATGTCTATATCTATACGTATACCTACCCTGCAGACGTCTTTGCATTTATATTGGTTCCTCGGCAGTTTTTCCCGTCACCCTTCTTGTAAAAATCCGCAGTGGCCTGACCTAAACCGGTTCTAAAACGAACCATTCGTCCATTATTTATGCATTCATTTATTTATTTATTTTCCTTCCTTTCTTTCATCTTTCCCAAAAAAACTTTGTAAAAAGTCAAGAATAAACGGATGGAAATATTTAATTAACGTCGTTGGCTGATATTTCTGAATCGACCGGCTGAGTATTCTCTTGTTTTATAGATGTGACAGTTGTTTTTTTGTTGTCAGAAAATGTATCAGCTGATTGCTTTGCCACCGGTGAAAACGCCGTTGGAAATAGCCGTGTGAATGTAAACCGTATGAAAATAGATGTTTCAGTGCAATAGCAGGGTAATTTTGGTTTCCGTTTTGGAACTGGGTATAAATGACGTGGAGAGAGAAGGTCGAACGTGGACGACTGACGTCCTTACTCGACGGGTCGATCGGTGGACCGTGAATAGGCGTGGCTGCTGGTTTTGTTTGATGGGTTAGCGACCGTTCTGTATTTGACGTAAAGTACTCACAATCAGCCAAGCGATATTTGGTATACTATGGTACAGAAAGCAGGTTGGAATGCTAACTGAAAACCTTATACCTTGCCATAGTCGGCCCTCACCCCTCGATAAATTTACGATTTACTACACGAAGCAAAGGGTGTTCCAATATAACCTCTTTCACATCCCCTTCTTTTTATTACTTTTTTTTTTCTTTCTACTTCTTTTGTTTCTTTCATTGATCGCAAATTATCCAATTCCTGCAGCTTTCAAGTATTCCACTTTCCAATTACATACGACACACAATAGGTGCAATTAAGTGCAGAAATTTCTGTCAACAAAAATTCACAATATTCATGGATCATTTCCAGTAAATTAGAGGAACAGAAATAACGTGGATGATGGATACATAGAAACACGTATTATATGTCTAGGCAAATACACCCATACCTATCTTTTCAAAAGGAAGTCCCGGAGGAATTTCAGTTGTTTAGTTCCTCCCGAGCCAGTTTACGCATTTTACCCTCTTTCATTTCGCTCCTCATTTTATTGTGTTTCAGGTTTTTTATTCGTCCATTCATTTTCAAAGGGACAAAAAAATGCTCTCTAGACGATCTAGGTAGATATCGAGGAAGATGAAAAGTTCGCGATTTCTTTCTTTTTTTTCAGTATATAGTTACGACTCCTAACCAATTGAATTGCATCGATATCGTCGGTACACACAAGTATATTTTACTAACAATAAAAAGATCAAATAAAACAGAAAAGAAAGAAGAAGAAAAAAAAGATCAAATGCAGACTCAGATAGGGACAACGTTTGCAAGGATACAGAAAAGTAGAAACAAAAAGGATACAGGAATATAGCGACAGGTAAAGGTTTACGAGAAGGTCCTTTATGGGGTGAGCGTTCGAACCCATTACCATCATGGCATTTCAAGGAGACACGCAGGGAAGGTAGAAAAAAAATGCATAAAAAAAATAGGGCGCAAAAAGGGACTAAGAGAAGTAAAAGGGTGTGTAGTACGTATTTATTATATATATCGGGACACCCACGGATAATGTTAAAGGTACGAATTGATCCTCCGGTATAGATATATTGTATATCTATGGGTTTTATCGAATACCATTCTCCGCGCTTGCCTTGTCTTATCGACGAACGAACCAATTGTCTTTATGTTATCCGTGCAGGGTACACATATATATTATATCAATACATATATATACTATTATGTATAAATATATATGTAGATTTTTATACACCTATAGGTTGGTATAGGAATATAGTATGTGAATCCATCGCTACTCGCATTCTCCCAGCAACATTTTTGCTCTTGTAATGTACAAATATTTGAAAAAAAAAAGAATTTATAAAAAAAATTGAAATGTCCAGCAGCTGACTGATTGCAAGTCAATTGTACAAACATTTGTGGGAATGATGGTTCAGGTTTAAAATTTTCCGTGAACATTTTATGTCCGGCGTGTCGAGATTCAGGTCAATCAGTCGGTCGCGCCCTAGGCGTAGTTGCGAAACAAACGAAATGAATTTTTCCATCATTTCATCCCGTCGAGAAGTCAAAGAATAATAGAAAAAAAAATCTTTGAAAAACGAGGCACTTTGTAACAATAAGCATCGAGCCACCCTCTTCAGGAGATCACGGTGACTGGGAAAACGATTTTCCCTTATAGCTTACATAATATATACGTACATATATACGATCCTGAATTGTGGCCAGATATTTTCTCGAGAACGAGATTACCTTTTCTACATATATACAATGTATGTGTTATATTATATATGTATATACCAGATACACGGTTTATGGCGTCTGTGTGGACATCCACAATTGCAGGTAGCTTTTTATCTGATATTCGACGAAAACCACCCTTATAAACTAAAATGCACGATATGATTTTTGTGCGGAGAAATGTGTGCACAATTTATAATTTTCATCAAGTATATAAAAATCCAAATGAATGAATTCATCCGTCACGAGACGAAGTTTAAAAAAAAAAAATATATTTCAATACGCTTCATCACGTATGCGTGACATAATCGCGACTTTATTCAATACCAGTCTATTTATAAGGGTAGTTGGATGGTTGCCAAACTCAAGTTACTCACCCTATATAAAAAATGGAATTACTAAAAGTAATAAAGATACACGCGACAGTTGAATATGGTAATTGATACACAATTTTGACGAGATATTAATAGTCAAAATTTTACCATGGAACATGTTTCTCGCAGTATCACGAAAATTATCATCTCTCATCATCCCCAAAAGTTTAACAAACTTGCACAGAGGGTATAGAAAGAGGAAAACAAGAAAAAGAGAAATGGAGTTTGTTTTTGACTTCTGACAACGTCCCCTCCACAAACTGCTTCGTTTAAAATTCAAGTGTATGAGACTTGCGGCTGACAAGGGTTGATGGTTATACGTATATGTGTGTACGCATGAATCAGTTCATTGTTCAAATATATTTAAAAAAATTTAATAATTCAACTTCACAGTTTCTATTCCTCCGGAATAAGAAAACGGTTGACTTATTTTTCCATAATTTTTGCCCGAGATCAACGTAACCTGACCGCGATGGTGAAAATTAATTAGGAAATGAAAACGCAATAGGAGATAGAAAAATAACATAAGACGAGGATTTCAGACACTGGAAAAAAGGGTCAAGGAGGGCAAGGAAAAACAAATCGTAGGGCTCTTGACACGTCGGTATAAAAGAGGAATTACAATTTCAAATGCAATCTCCGATGGAGCAAATGGATATAGGTTTGGTAGGTATGTATCTACGTGGTGTCGTAAAATCGGCATTTCAGGATGTATGTAGTACGTAGCTACGTATGTGTACATTATATATACATACATATATACATATACACATGTATGGATATATGAGCTAGTTTTAGACGTAACCTCGCATTACGTGGATTAAATGGCCCGGAAACGGAAGAGCTACGCGCGAGACTTGAAAAGTCTTATATAGTTATACCAACCACTTTATATGAAGATATGGTGTATATCCGTACCTATGTATTTGTGAAATACATACGGATCTACTACCACCGCTACAACCCGTACAAGCAAAAGTAGCACGGAACCAAAAGATCGCGAGTAACAGAGGAAAGAGAAACGCGAGCGGCGACACCGACGCCAACTCTCAAGATAATTAAACTATTGCTTTGCCTTAATTAGAATAAAACAATTAACGGAACCACTCGCTGCTGAAGCAACGGCTTCGGCGAAAATCTAAAGTTTCTCGCCTCGTTCGAGTCGCCATATTCAAGGATAACGGAGGATATTAACGAAAAAACGAATCAACGAATTACGTTTGATTATTATCGAAACAATAAAATGAAGTGGAAAACAATTGAAAAATATTCTCGCAAGGGGATTCACATGCTGACTGAAAAATCATCGAAAACTCTGCAGCAATTTACTTGATCGGAGCAAAAACATTCGTTCGATATTCTGTTTTCGAAACTAGACTCCACGCCCCTTTCAAAAAAGATCCTTTACTTGATTGCAGCAAACATGAAAAATGTTTCGGAAATGAAAGAGATCTAACAGGGGATGAAAAAAATTGTCTCGGTATAAATCACAGTTTAATTGATTATTAAGGAATATTTATTTCAGCTTTGGGATTCTTCCCCTCAATCTGTCTCACTGAAAGCAGCTCTGCGGGGGATAAAATTACCAAATTTTTAGTGGGTTGAGTAGCGACAGGCAACGGCAACGGCAACGGCAGTAGTAACAGGTCGACGAAATAATCCCATTGTATCTTTTCTGAAACTCTTCCACCGTCCTCCCGCCCAGCTAAGTCATTGGACTAATTTGCATCCAGAGTTTCTTGTAGCCGTGGTATACGGAGGTGTGTAGGTCATCTATATATATATTGTAGAGGTCGAGAATAAGGGCGGTAGGTATTGCTGCCGAGAGTTTCGGGTCGAGTTTTCGTCCCCTGCGCCTAAAATCTCACCCCACCCCCGTGAGCCCCACCCAACAACCTACAAAACTCCGTACAAGTCGTAAATTTCAGGATTCTACGCTTTGGTCCTTTTCCGGACTACGCTTTTCTTCGGTTCTCTAATAAACGCTCCCGCTGTACGTAACGGTTCGTGGTTGCTTGTCTGCTTTGTGAATTCCTTCTTTTTTTTTTATATAGTACTAGAGATTTTATTTTAAAAAAGTTGGGAACCTCGATTATCTACCAATAATCATCGAATCGATCCGAAATTAAATCATTTTCATAGTAGTAACATTGGAAAAATCGATAAAAGTCCAGAAATACGACGTCCAATTTCGTGACATTCATCCATAAATAAACGCCACATGCGAATCTTTACAACAAAAACATTGAGCGTTAGGTTTTTGGGGTTTCCTAACGTCAAAAATCATCACAAATATGTTTTTGATTTTGGGATGGCTTCTGGAAATCATAGTCATTGATTGGCGTAAGAGCCATGTATTTATTGTATGTTTTGGAGTTTGCTATTTTTTTTTCAACGTATATTCGCGGAGTTCAAGGAGCCTCCGAAATAATACGGAAGCAGTATAGGAGCCGCCATAGAGCTAGATGGTTGCTCAACCTCGAAGATAGCTATGCCTGGCTAGAGCCAGGGGATATCGAGTAAATTTATAGAGGGTATAACAAGGTTAGAGCAAAACACGGATATACACAACTGGATCTAAAGATTTATCGCCTTGTCGTTCGGTTCTATTGTTTCTCCGTCTCAGATCGAACCCAATAAAACCATTTCTGCAGAGAATCGAAATCTCCGTCGTTCACAAATATTCTCACCAACAGTGAACTATTTCTGATAACTGAAAGGATAAATTACCAAAAATCGTTGCTGACATTGGAATAAAATCAGTTGAATAATTTGAAAATTTCTTACCTCAAGTATTTCGAATCTATTCTTGGTAACCGAAATCTTCTGAGATGTGTCGTAAATTCTATTGTAATTGATAAAAAAAAAGAAAAAACAGATTTTTCTCACAAGGCCGACCGCGTTTCGCTAACAATAAGTCCAGAAATTTCAACCAGTGCAATTAATCACCTCGAATCACCCCAATCAAAAGAACAAAACCTAGAATATCGGCACCTTGATTCCCACTCTTTTATTCAATTTCAGAATCAGAAATTTATTCCAAAAGGTGTAATAATCCCCGTTTTATCATCGTGTAGCCGACATGTAAATTAGACGTTAGAACATTCGTTCCCACTCACCGCCCTAAAATACTTGTCGGCAGGTAGTTTCAATCGCTCGAAAAGCTAAAGTACGTATTTCATTTTCCCCCATCCACAACTAATCCCCCAAGAGAATTAAATATTTCATGTTTTATCGATCTCCACCGCAGAATCCGTATACAACGAAAGTTTAATTTATGTAATTCTCCCAGAATCAAGATGTAGAAAAAAGAGCAAGAAAACAACAAAACGAATGGGAAGCTCCAACTATTTTTTTCTTCTTTCTGATTTTTTTCTCGGTGTGAAACTCTAAGATAAAGTTGTCGCATGCAGCTTCATCTAAAGCCATATAATCTAACTGGAAACTGAGGAGACAATGTGTACCTCAGTTAAACAAACCCCGTGCTCATGAAGAGCTTGTACAATAAGGTACCAACTTCGCCCCCTCGATTGAGTCGTGACTTTGACGAGAACTGGTTTATACAAGATGCTGCTTCTGCTTTTGCTGCTTTTACTGCTACTGCGGAGGAAATTGTCTAATATATATATAGATATACATTAGTAACCTCACTTTTTTTATACTCAAGGTGAACCTAAGATACCGGCATCCAAATCCCAGAGGTCGTTCCATCGCGTTCCAAAACGATATGTAAACTACTTCGATCATCGAATTTTTTCAACAACTTTCACCCTATTTCAAAGTTACGTATCAAGAATCTGAAAATCCTAACCAACCCTTCTTCGTCGATGCTCTTTTTGTCAATTGTCAAAAACTTGGTGTTCAGTAAGGTAGTAATCACGCGGTAAATCAATGCTTCGTTATGGGTAGGAAAAAAAATTCCCACTCAAGTTTTAGTAAGGTAACTAACGATATTCAGATGTTCAAAAATTGTTTTTATTCTCGTCAAAATTGGGCAATAAATTTTTTTTTGTCCGATTGAAATTTCAGCGAGAATTTCTTCTTGTTTAGAAATTATTGACATGGTACAGGCTGAGATCGGAGATAAAAAACGGACCTTAGAATGCTGCCAAGCATATTACTTATAACGTTCGAATATGATGATATATGGCTACATAAAATTGCAGTACATGGCCCGCTTCCACGAATCCTCTCTGTATAGTTATATTGCATGGTCTGCAGTTATGGATTTGGAACACTGCCAGGTAGAATGTGGCAACATGGCGTCCAATGTCAACATATATACCTATTCGTCCGTTCATTGTGCACCAATTTCCTTGTATTTCCCCCGCTTAGTAACCCCCGCGAAACTCAATCGCACTTTGAAACCACCGCGGAAAAGGGTATTTCAGGGTAAAATACACGGAAAACTATCCAGAACTATTAGCTTTTCAAAGCCGATAGTTTTGTACATACATATGTGTACGTGTAACGCAAAAGTCCGTGCCAATTCGACAAACTCGCCAGGACTCTCGTTTTTTTTTGCATTTTTCAGACGAGAGAGTTTTTTTTTTACTACTTATATTATGACTGAAAAAAAATATTCGAAAATGAAATATGATTGTTGGCGTTTGTACACTATACGATGGCGAAGAAATTTTTGATTTTTCTTTTTTCAATTTTAAATAACGGGGTTTACATGATCGAGTTTTTCAAAATAAACAGCAATAAATCGTTGCTTAAAACTGGTTGTGAAAGTCGATTTCGATCTTCTTTTATTCTTTTTCTTGTTTCGGGTTTCTTTTAGTTTCACCGTTAGCTAAATACTTCGTCTTCCCGAGGTTGTTTCCAACCCCAAGTTGAAAAAGTATCAGGTATATATGTGTAGGGTATATAAATCGTCACCGTGTGAATTTACGATGAAAACTTTTGCTAATGGTTACCGGATAGTCGATGGCGATGAAATTGATGAAAAGTTCAACTTTCAAGAAAGGCACGCGCGCACGAATTTCGCAATTCTCTCGTTTTGATATTTTCTACACTCTGCATTCCGAGGTGGGTATAATAGAAAATTCTTCCAAGTGTAATTACATAAACTTTTCCAAAAGGGCTATCTCCTTCGCTTACTTTTCGTTTCGTCTAATTTCATTGTCAGCGTAAAACGGCATTTAACGCTTAACTTTCGGCATTCAAATTTCACCTTCTCCGACGTGGCCAAAAATTCATTCCTCAATTTTACATTTCTTCTTATTTTCCACTTTTTCAGACCTCCTCTCTCATCTTATCTTATTTTTCAATATCTTCCAAGTCAACTCAAGTCAACTCGACGTGTTTGCATGTCACCGCGAGAGGTTGTGAAACCTGTCAAAACATGAACAATAAATCTATCCCTGTCGTCGTTCTACTACTTTTTCGAGGGTAACTTATATAAAATATTTCCAACATACTATAAATACCTACCCTATAGTACATGATATACATTATAGGTAAGGAAGGCTGGAAGTTAATTTCTTTCTATTCTTCTCTTCTTTTTTTTGTATTCAACGTTACACGGGGCCGTTTTTTTTTTCAAGCATTGAGGTGAAACGATTTCGCGATTTATTTATTTTTTTCCAAATAACTATGAAAAATGAATGAAAAATAGAAGAACAACGGAAAAAATTAAGAAAATACAAACTGACAATGAGACGAGGTATGTATAGGTACGCGGTAGATACAGCTATCTCGTTCTATGATTTATACCGAGAGAACCGTGAAATTGTTTCTCGTTGCTTTTCTCTTCATTTGTTCTTTTCATTTTGTTTTCATTAATTCTTTTATTTTACAACAATTAATGCTCAGTGGCTAGTGAAAAAAATTCTCTACTCTCTTCTGCTTACTTTTTTTTTACCCTTGTACACGGAATATTACGTTTACACACCACGGAACAGCAAAATGCCGGAGCCGAGCAGCAGACTCTCAATCTTTTCCAACGTTTTATCTGCGCGGACCACTTTTATTTTTTCGTATTCATTATTTTTTTTTTTTTTTTTCTACTTCGTTGTTACCTCGGCGGTTATATAGTGTGCATTTAATTAAATATAATATTACTTATAATGCAAGAATTATTATTACTTCCAGAAACATATCTGAGTTGAAAGTAAATTTACATATACTTAAACGCCTGATGTGTATACAAAGCAGCTAAATCTAGATAGATACTTCGTGATATTATATACGTGCGTATAATATATAATATTATGAAAAACCAAGAAATGGAATAAAAAAAAAGAAGAAGCGTCGTGAAAATTTTATTGACTTTTTATTTTATTATCCAGACCGCGCGTATAGCGAGCGAAATTGAAAAAAAAATTTTTTGTCAACAAGAAAAAAAAGCAGCTATAATATGGAAAAGAAACGCGGCATAATATGTGTACGATGTAGATCATGTACACAGAGACGCAAAGTCGTCTCTTTGACGTGGTGCACTCAATTTGGCCACGGCCGTATATTTCCGAGCTATTTGATCCATGTATTTGAATGCAATATTATACTATACAGATATACTCAGGTAAACATCAAATATCTATATGCACGTATCTATATGCGCATGGAATATGTATAACGTGATCGGTTTGATAATTTTCGAACAGATTCTAGCGATACCAGTTGCAACGGTTTCAAGATAGATTTTGAATTATTGCATATTCTAAATCACCCGTAAACCTCTCCATTCGGTACATACAGATATGCACAGGGAGATCCATTTTGAAATTTGATCTATGAAAATGGTTAGGTCACAAGTTAAAATTTCGGTGAGTCAAAACTCACGATGCGAGTTATACTTTTCTTCTTATCTTCGTTTGAACCGAAATTTCGACGTTCTTAAACATGAACTTAGTAATATCATGGAAATCACGATAATTTTCAAAAAACATTGAATTTTCAACTCGAAACTTTCGCACGCCATGAAATTTTCAGGCGTCTTTAATACCTGCGTGAGACACCCGGTACACCGCATGGTATAGATTTTGGTTGGTCGTTGTATAATTTATGCAAATTCGCCAATTTCAAATAGCATATCATAACGTATAGTGGGTATCTACTGTACATGAAATTTGTAGAGAATATTTGACGGTAGCTAGTAGAAATTATTACATCACATCACACACATCCACAAATTTAATCCCGTATCCCTATAATATACAAATATAAAGAAAATGAATGTATACATGGGTCATACATACACCCATGCATTCTGCAATGGTTGAAAATTTTCTTATAGTAATAACAATAATGACAATAGTGATGAAAATCGTGTCAGCAGCACGGCATGATATATTTCGGACCTATTTTGCGTTACCGATGGTATATCAGGGTACGTCTGACCGTAGCATGATTTTACTACTGCAACGTTAGTTTCAACTTTCAAGCATCCATGTATATCTAATACCCTCAGAAATTTCCTGCACGAAGAGAAACGGCAAAGGATAGAGTATAATGTACATACCTTCGTTAAACCGCAATTCGGACAGTGATCTACGACTGCATACCTACTTACAATTTCTATATCTCCAAAACTATTCAGCAATAGAGTGTCTTTTTATATGTACATATAACCAAAGCGAATGCGACATGACCAGGTTTCCTCTCTCCCTCTCTCCTCTTTTCGCTCTCTTGATCCGATCTAATTCAATTGAACTTTATTGTTTAATGAAATTTCGAGACGAAAAGGAAAAAGATAGTTTTCGTTTGTTATAATTATCTTTTTCTTTTTTTTTTAAAACTCGCATTATTATAATGTGAGTTGCAAACATATCGTGCGGTGCGAGTAGTCTCTGGAAAAACGTTGAATCTTCTGACCAAAAGCTCGTCATGAATCTCTCAGAGCTTTTCAACATACGCCTTCCCCCCCCCCCCCCCCCCCCCCTATCCTTTCACCGTCGACCAAAGTTCCAGTTTCCAGCAGTCACCAACCACTACTTTTAGAAACGTTATAGGTACGGCAACGGGGATTCAAACGACTCGCAGGTAAAGTTTTGCAATGCTCTTTTTCGTTGGCGCCGAGGTACACAGAGAGAAGAAAAGAGGAGAGAAGAGATTACGTGGCACGAGGGAAACCCCATCCCATTTCCCCGCCCTTCCCCCTTTTCAGAGCGTGTCACCGTGGTTTTGAAAATGCCAAGTGACGAGGGTGGTGGTCGTACAGTCTGTTACATCTTTCCACGGTGAACCTACGTGGTTTATTTTTCTATCACTTTTTCTCCTACATTTCTCTAACCTTTTATATATCTATTTTCATTTTCAGGTAAAGAGTGTTCAATTTTGAAACTTACACAAATACCTCGATGCGCGGTCAAATGAATTGTGAAATTGATATTTGTGCGATGCATAATTATGGAGTAAAAAACACATAATGGGGTTATTTCCATTTAAACGATAGCAAAGTGCAGAGTATCGCGAAATGCATCTGTGCCTACCTAATACCTTAAAATATGACACCCTATGTATAAATATTTGACAGCATTTTATGTATTGTAATGTATACATTTAAAATACATATATCAAGCAGGTAGTTGATTGTACAAGTTCAGAGGACGTTGCGTCTTTGGTGGATTCCAGTTTTTTCTCGGTCAAAAGCAACGAACAAACGAACGAACCCTCCACCCCTTATTTTGCCTCCCTCGGGAGATGCGCGTCCAATTACTTTTGTCCAGGTTGATGGAACGACGTTCCAAGAAAACAGCCCAAACCAAGTAGGTATATAGATAAGGTGAAGAGAAAGAGCGAGAGTTCCTTAAGACTGAAGAATCTTTTTCTTTTTTTCAATGGCAGTATATTGTTCGAATTGGAAACAAATACCGCGCCAAAATAATTCTAGAGAAAGATCTTATAAAAGTAACCTCTTCGCAAGACATGTTTTCCGCTGGTAGCCGTTGAGATTTTTGTGGTTCTATCAGAACCGTGAAGAGGATCCTAAGCGTTTCAAGAGATCTGTGTTTTTTTTGTACATATCTTTCTTTTTTTTTTTTAAAGGCCACGTAATAGGATAAGAAAAAAGAAGAAGCGTAAGAAGCCGACAACTACCATCAGTGCACCACGTTTCATGATGTACAGGGATATTACTGCACACAGGGAAGTTTAAGCTTCCGAGAAAGCTTTTATCGGTTTCCTTTTAGTAACGGAAAATTGGAGGCTTTATCGCCGTTTGATTGGAAATGTTTTGTATCCTTTTTCGCCCTCTTTTTTTCTACCCTTCCTTCACTTAATTTTAGCTTGCAATCAGAAATCTACCGAAACGGATTTTACTCTGAGCTGAGTTTTTACATTTTTTTTTTTTTGTTTTTTCTCTTACAATTACTATTAGTTTTCAAAAACATTTGTTGATTTTAATAACACGCCCGTTCTCGTTATAAAAGTGCCATTGTAGATTTAGATTACTCGGTATCGCGAAAAAACGTTAACTCGCACCAAAACCCTCGCATAAATTATGTTCAGTTAGTCTTGCAAAAAAGTTGTCGAGCAATTATGGAAATCATTTCACGTTTGCGCTTTTTTTGCATCCACGATGTCAGCGGAGACCGGATCGTCCAATTTCGATTGAGCTTGTACAAATTGATCTGATAAGACTGAACTAGTCTAAATAATTGAGCGTTATTGTCAACGTGGCTCAAAAGTTATCAAAAATACTCATCGCGTTGGCAATTGTTTCTTTTTTAAATACAGTCTCAAATATAAATGCCGAACTAGTTTTGCCATCTGTCAAAAAAAAGAAGTAAAAAAAGATGTGTTTCTCTGATCCGGAACCCGTTGGATAAATTCTCCATCACAATTAGTAGGAAACAAAAACGAAGAGGTCAGCGTAGTTTTTGACCTCCATTATTTTTTTTTTCTTCGTCTTTCATAAAAGGTCATGTGAGGGTCATTCATTATCAGTATAATAATAATAATGATAATAATAATAATCATTGTCGTCGTTTCAGCGTGTTATTATCATTTGAAAAGGTCAGAAAGCTGAGGAGCTAAAAAGACCGACATGGTCAACAACGGTGGCTGCTTCTGGGGCATCACTATAGATGCTATTAGCGGTCATCGCCATCTCTGATCTCCCCTGGAGGACCACCATATTACCGAAAACGACGATACATACATGCTATTGTATATACCCAAATAAGTATATACCTATAACACATAAAACCAACGAGGATGAAAATGACGACGATGCGGCGCTCGGGTCTCCAGACGTCGCGCAGCTTGTTATACCAACCCCGTCGTTCGGTAAGGAGTAAGTAAGGTATAGCTTGGGAATTATGGGAGTTTCTAATGGTTCTCTACTGATGATGCTACTGCTGCTGCCGCTGCTGGTACCACTACTACACTACTACTATTACTACTACGGGGTGAGGATGAACGACGAAACATCTGGTGCTGGCAATAAGACGCTAAGTATAAGTGGAAGGGCACCCCCGTTTCCTTATAATACTTTCAAAAAGGAGGGGGAAAAAATAAAGTAAAAAGAAAACTCCAACTAAGTCGAAGTAAAAATGAAAGTAGAATCCCTGCATATTATCTCTCGATCGTCGTGCAGCTAATATAACTGACCCT
This sequence comes from Athalia circularis, assembly GCA_963978495.1. NCBI lineage: Eukaryota > Metazoa > Arthropoda > Insecta > Hymenoptera > Athaliidae > Athalia > Athalia circularis. Next base: position 12,767,692 of record OZ021700.1, on the reverse strand, counting down.
AAGAATATAAAAAATCGTTGATATTCTAAAAACGAGCGGATAAAAATGAATAAAAAAATAAACTCTTCGGAGGAAAGTTCATAAAAATTATCACGAGTTGTCGTGCCTTCAGAGTTCGCTGTGTAAAAGCACTAGAAACAAAAGAACAAGGAGGAAAAAAATCGTTTTGCACGGCCACACTGGTAACGGTCGGATTTATTTCCCTAATTTTTAACGCTCAGAACCATAAAGAGTTCTCGCGTCACTTTGCCAGTCCTAAGGCGAAATACACTTATTTCAAAAGTTCGAGGCATATAAAGCTTTAAGTGTAGGAAACTCTTCGGGAGCCTAAAATTTTGTAAGTTGTACAGTTCTCAATCCACTTTTTCATTATTCAACCCGCTAGGCGTGATTTTTCTTCCTCTTTTTTCTCTTCTTTATTATGCCTTGCTTTTTGAAAGAGAGAAAAAAAAAGAACGAAAGAAAGGATCGTCATAAAAGACATGCGTATAAAATGCTCAAAGCGAACAAACGGGTTATGAAGGGTATTCAGTGTATAATAGTAATAACAATAATATAGTAATAATAATGATCATTCAGACTGTTGGAAATTATCGGCAAGAACGTACGTCATTTGCTCATTAAAATCTTCCTTCGCATTATTGCAGCACAATATGCTATCTATAAGGCAAGAATATACTGTACAATAGACCTTCTCTTACGATGAATAATAAAATTTTATCCCTCGTTAAGTGAATTTTTTTTCTACAATAATAATAAGAAGAAGAACTTCATAATTCACCTTTACCCAACCTATTATATCACTGACACGACGTCGTTGAAGCTACTAATTTGGAACGTCAGATGTCTGACAATGAGATAAAATTCAGTTAAAACAAAAAATAAAACAGAAATTGTAACAATTATTTGAAGAATCGTATTCACATTTTTTTGGGGATCACATGGGTAGTGATATCCGTGAAGGCCGCAACGAAAAGTTAGGACAATGAAAATTGCTTTGGTGGAAAACCGCACCAGGTTTAATTGCATTAATAGTAAAATCTATAGATATTATAATATCGGTTATTATATTCTAGAATAGTTAGCGATTACGGAATATATGATTTGACTTTTGCCGTAGAGGAAGGGACTCACATTCAAACAAATCGAATTTAGTTTTCTGCAAGTTGCGCATCACATAGCTTTTGATAATAGTACAGATCCTATCTTGAGCATAGACGATGTAGACGGTTTTGAAAGTTACATCTGTGGAAATTTGAAAATATAGAAAATCCTCATACCTATAACTACCGAAAAAAAACCTCAACGGTAAAAAAAATAAATGTATTCGCTCTTGCGGAAATTTATACATTTTCACTTGAAATATTCACAAAATATAAGACAAAAGTAAAAATTGAGGATGACCCCCATTCTATCTACGGGTGAAACGCACATTGAATAACGAAAATAAAAAAGCGATTATATTCATTATTATAATGTGCCTGCTATTCAATGACCTTATATATATGATGTGTAATGAAATATTACTGCATAAGTATATGTGTATATTATTTGAGTGGATTTATAGGATTTCCACATCCCCCGCGATATACTATACATATCTGGCTGCAGATATTTCTGCAGTAAGTTATATATGTATATAAATACCTATATACATAGGTACATATATCATCCCTATGTAATTCTACCGATTACGACAGAAACTCGATAAAATTCACGTCTATAAATATAATAAATATTCCGAAAAATCTGTAATTTATGTATGTACATATAATACAAGCTTCCCGAACCCAGAAGATCGGACTTTCACGATGAAATAAATATCATCCATTTGATATACTAATAATTCCACTATATATACCCGCTAACTACATTTTGTAAAGCAGAGTGATTATAGATTTTGATGCCGTCGTCTATTTTCAATTTCTCAAATTCTCCATCTCTCGATTAATTTATTTATCTACTTATTTATTCATTCCGTGGACATAATATGTTCGTGTATAATTGTGTATATATTATATATATGCGTGCGGGTCAGGCGATAGCGGAGATTTCTCCCAGTACCTAACTTTTTTGTACAGAGGAAAAAAATTTCAAAGAAAAAAAAAAAGGAAAAACAGAAACACATACATATGTATACGTACATGTGCATCCTGATATCGTCATGATTTCCCTTGTGACAAATATTTTCCAGCGGAAAAAGAAAACCAAAAAAAAAAATCATTCGTTTCAATCAGCTAGTCATACATAGGAGTTGATTCAAAAGTAGATGTAGTACGTGTACATTTATTATTTGTACGTAGAACACATGTGCACATAAAGTTTCTGGCTTTGATTATATTTATTTTTCCTTCAAAATTTTTTGTTTCTGACTAACTGATGGGAGTCAATACCACGTTAGTGTCCAGTCAAATGAAATATTCAATATGCACAAAGAAAAGCGTATGTATACCCATGTACCCCAATTTGAATTTTTTAGCGCAAAAGTAATGTGAATAAAATAAATATAAAAATGAAAACAGTAATAATAAATCAATGTCATGAAGCACTTACATTATATATATCTACGTACATAGGTATGTGTATTTCTGTGTAGACGATATTGGTGATAATGATTAGTGATTAGAAATGAGCGATTTCTGAACTTGATTATATACAATATGTATGGCTGTTATATTATACACGCAGTGGAACACATGTATGGATGTGGTCATGTACGTTAAGTGCCTAACCTCACCTCGTAGATATATAAAGCAAATAACTATATGCATGTATATCGACGATGTACGTAATTTATTGGCCCATTATACATCACGTGAGTTCATCCATGTGTACATATGTACATGCATAGATAGGTATATATGTACGTACATACCTCGTACCTAATGTGCATTGTATAATACAACAATCTATACGTATACAAGGTGGTATGAAATAAAATTTATGCGTTGAAATAACCAAAAGTTTTTATCTATCTTGTGCACAAAAAAATATACTGTGAAATATTATTTATCGTTTATCTTCGTACCTAAATTGTTACGGGGGTGATTGATGATATGAGAAGTGAAAAAAGTAGACGTGCAGGCTACGGATTAGAATTGAATTTATCATGTACAGTTTTTTACTTATTTTTTGAGTTTTTCTCTCTATCGCGTTGTAAATTAGACGATTTCTTCAAAACTTCGTTAGGTCGTATTATCAGATTGACCACCCTGTATACAAGACCGCATTTGTACCGCAGCTACGGATTATTTAGTGGTATTGTGTATATACTATATATACCTCTGTCAGTGAATAGGTATACACGTATATAGGTGTACACGGTGATGTATGTTCAGCATTTTAAATTATTGTCTAATAGATCACCCTATGCATAATGCATGCTCGTTCTATTGTATAACAAACAGGTTATACGATCAAGACGGCTGCTGGCAGTGCAGCGTATGAAAAATGTTCGATCAGATTGAAGAAATTATTGATTATTGTTACTGCTCATTCGTTGTAAAAAAATAATCCAATCGATTATACGTTGTCATCTTTTTTTTCCTCTCTTACCTGTTTTAGAGCAAATGTTACACTTTTTTTCTCGAAAATATGTAGATACTCTAGTGAATAAAACAGCGAAAATAACAGAAGTAGGTATATGCTGAATCAAGGAAAGAAAGAGAGACTATAAACCGAAATTCTCTGAAAACCCCCGACCGAGCCCGTAATATATTGCCATGTTTTTTTTCTTTTTTTTTTTTTTCGCGGCTGACCTGCAAGAGACGTTTTTCTCTAACCCTTTTTACCTCTGCTGTACGCCATTCTCATTTCTTCTAGTTACTTGGTTTATTTCCCGCTTTTCATTTACTTATTTATTCTGTTTTGCACCAAATTTTCGTGCCATTCTTAGAAAATGTGAAAAAAAGCATGAAAATTTGAATCTTCCCCGCCGCCCGAAGATTATAACCTTAAAAAATGAATAAAGTTACACATCCATCCGAACCTCACTCAACTTCGGGAAACGATCATATTTTTCCATGTTTTTTGATTTCTTCAAATCGGCTGGTGCATTTTTTAAAATAATGCAAAAGTATTTTCTATGGTATAGGGGTAAATCCCTTGAACCCAAAAAATTAAGAACAATCTGAAATATTGAAATAATTCCGTGTCGCCGCGCTCGTAAGTCCAAGTTACCGTAAATTTGAAGAAATTCAATTTTGAAACCATATGCCTCGTTTGCAGGCTACGCCCTTCCGGTTTTCATCACTTTCTATAATTTCCCAAAATTCTTGTATTTTATTCTCCTGTCGTGCTACCCACTAGGATCGGCACCAGGAGAATAAAATAGGGAAAAAAAAAAGAATAAGACACACAGAAGACACGCGCGCGTTTGAGAAAGTTCGAAGATAGGTTACGTAATGGGTGTATGTATAGTACATATGTATATCCCTACACATCTGTTCTGTCTGTCTGACCCAACACGATCTACGACCACTTTCTACCATACAACCTGCCTGAACAGAAACGGTAGACAGCGGTAGGTTTCTTCCCTCATTCACCTGAACAGCTCTTTACCCCCCGAATCACCCCTCGCCAGTGAAACCTTCGAAATGTACTTTGTGGACCTCCCTCTCCATCCGAAAAGGTTACCCCGAAGAGGGTGCGGAGCGATAATTAAAACGTGGTGAATAGGTATGAGAATTTACGGAGTACGCTCTGCAGCTGGCAATAATTCAGATGCAGGGCGTGAAGAACGATGGAGAATTTAAGAAACGAAAGAATGAGACGATAATCGAATATATTAAGACATTTCCGATCTTACATTGTTATGTATCCGCATCCGAAACCCGTATTTTAAGTCAGACTTTTTTTAAAAATTCAGTACCAAGTAAAAACAAAATTTTATAGCTCCCTAATTTTCAATCGCATTTTAGCTCACAGACTAATTTTGTTACAACGGTAATATCAGATCTAGATGTGTAGGTCGTAATTAATGTTGGATCAAAATTATGTACCTCTTTTTCTTTTTATTCGTTTTTTTTTTACAAGGAGACAGTTTTATGGTCGGGTTACATTTTTTTTTCTTTCCTTTTAATTTTTTTTTCTCTTGCTCTACCTACGCTCCTCACCCTCAAGTTTGATCCAGTTCGTTTCCACTTTTTCAGTATCTCGTATCCTGGTCACGTTCGAGAGCAATTATTATTTTGCGAAACTTTTTTGCTCTTTTTATACACATCATATACCTATATACGGTTAGTAATAGTTATACACCATCGCACCATACCTATATAAAAAAAATGAAATCTGCTATCGCGCACTTTGTACCCTTATATAATACACGTATATACGATATCTATGTATCTTACATAGTAGCCTTACTAGAGGATCGACACGGCTTTGCTCTACAACTCGAAAGTTAAGGAGCTGCTGTAAACTCCTTTGGATATCTTTTTGTTCTTTTGATTTTTTTTCTTTTTTGTTCTCTTTTCTTCTCACTTCGCTTTATACGGAACTTCGCCATTCGTATTCCTGCGTTATATCTGTGGCTGCAGTCGTGATCCTTGATATTATATTTCATCGGTACGCGAATTTTTCAAGCAAAAATATAAGAGAAGAAAGAACAGAACGTAACGAAACAAGAACAAAAAATAAGTGAGTTCTTCTTCCTCTGAAATGAAAGTTCAAACACACCGTCTGTATCTGTGCGCAGTTTATATGGTTACAAGTGTCGAGGTCCTGAAGAATTTTGACACCGAGATTATACGAGAAATGCCGAAAAAATCTAAAAACAAAAAAACACTCTTTTTCTACCATTCAATTCAACACCGGTGCACTGTGTAAGGTCATTAAGAAAATATGATGAGGTTAATTTTTGTTGACTGAAATCGAGAGAAAACAAATAAATACAAGAGAAGGGTAAAATTTCTGGAGTAGTAGATGTGTGTATTTTGAAATCATGATTTTGCTCTTTCCATTACCTTATCATTAATTTATGCGTACATGTGTATTTCTTATTTTCTTTCTCGTTTTGTTTCTGTAATCGCTATAACCGCGGGGGCATTGTAGCTTGCGGAAATTGGGTGCAGTCGTTATAATAGCTGGCAGCAGAAGCAGAAGCAGAAGCAGCAGTAGCAGCAGCAGACCACAAACTATTGATTTCGGATTGTGGTCCGCGTGGCTTTTGTTCGGTGGTGGATTATAGTGGTGCTGCATGGGAAGGTTCTGCAGGTTATGAGGGTAGGAAAGCGAAGGACGAAAGAAACCGAGAGAAAAAAAGGAAAAGAGACAAATATACGTATAAACATCTCGCCCCCGTAATACTATATCCACTTCGAATTTCCCCATCTTTCTTAACTCCGTCGTTTTTTATTTTATTTTATTATTTTTCTGTTTTTCTAGCACGATCTGTGCTGATAAATACCATGTATAACACTTGTAAATTATATTAGCTATTCTTCGCGTTATCACATGCTCATTGAATTTTCTCCGCGGTCATCGTCACGGGCGTTAGCAGCCATGTTTTTTGAGATCGTAGAATATTTTTCGCAGCGCGAAGTCAGGCTCACTTTGGTATAGGAGTCCTATATTTTTCAAACCTGTGCAGCTCGTTAGATTCCGAAAAAAATTGTCGCCTGCTCTTTTACGATGGGTCCGTCTTTTTTTATTTTTGGCAACAGTATTTTTAATTCTTGAACAATGTGATCTCAATGATAATAATAATAATCATAATAATGATATCAACATGCGCACGCTTAGAATATTATGTGACATTCTACTAAAACCGTGAAATTTCACACCTGTGTAAATGCAGTAAAACCATATTCGGCTTGATATAATTTCAAGTTGTAAGATAGTATAATTAGTTGGATTATGTGATGGTTACATTATATATCAAGTAAAATATATGTACATATATGTAGATTATGTACATATAGTCATGTATAGAAGTGTGCTTAGAGTCGAGTCCTGTAGGACATATACGCGCGGTTTTCGTGACGGGTGCGACACCGACTTTGTAATTAATAGTCGCCTCGCGCGCGCATTCGTCCTGACATTAATTCTTGGAAACTAATTCTCAAGAGAGAAAATTTATTTAACCTTTACACTACTGTACTGCTACTTCTGCTGCTGCTGCTGCTACTGCTGATGCTTTTAAGAAATTTCTCATACACCGGAGCATATACTATACGTATATACATATATATAAAATACGAGTTATGAAAGGTAATCCTGCGATACAATTTCTTGAAAATAATTCTGAGATAAAATGATTGAAATTTGTCCCTTCCTTTATTTTCTTCTTTATTTCATTTCATTTTATCGAAGTTAATTCGAAGTAAGAATATCGTCACTAAAGTGCACGGTGTAAAAGTATATGAAATTTATTATAATTTATATATTATATATAGATATACTAGTAACGATGCCCGATATATAAAAAAGTACATGAGGTGAGAAAGATGGAAATATTTTAATACTAAAACGTGGAAAAATTAATAAATAAATACGTAAGAAGTGTAAACGAAAAGAAGGAAAGTAAAAATTGTAGCAAATAAAAGAACCCGAGGGTTTGCACGCGTTTGGGTTATATACAAAAGAAATTAAAAAGAAAGTCGAAGATCTTCGGGTAGAAAAGCGATATTTTAGCACGTTGAACTTTCTATAATAAAGTACAAAGTTTATTATATATGCCTAACCACCCGCACGAAGCCATTATTTTTTGAATCGTCGAAAAAGTTTTTACAAAATTTTCTTGGAATATTTAACAGTTTTTACCTCTTATATTCTAATTTATCATAATACTGTATATGTGTATATACGAAGTAGACAGAACGGCAAACCACGAATTAATAATTTATCCAGCCCACATACGCGTGTATATACATATGTATGTATGCAAGCCGGGTGCAAAACTTTTTTTTCTAACTCATTTTATTTACACGTTTTTCCCAAGTTTTTTGCATATCTGACACTAAAATTTCACGGCAATAACGCGGCGAGCACAGATTTTTTTGTATACCTGATTTGTACTGAACATACTTCATTCAAAAGCATGTCATTTTACGATACATACGAAAGGATATTTGCTCGTTTTTTCTTGAAGTTTTTGTGAAATTAGAAACTTTTCAATTGTCAAAAATAGTTTACTTTTTTCTATTGTTTATCTGTGGATCGATATCAATTCTGAACTACGTCGTACTTTTCCGAAAACTTCCTTGATATATTACAGCTGGTTTAGGTTCATATGGGTATACCTATATCCTTCGAACATCAAGGTGAGCTTTTAGTTCATTTTTAACAGGAAGATATAAAAAGGTAAAAAGGTCTTCTTGACTTATCGCTGGGAAGACGTCACGGTTCTGCCGGCGCCGCTGCCACTGGAGATTCGACGGAGAAAAAAAAAAGAAAAAAGTTGCGGCTGACTCAACTAGATTTTTTACTGTCTCAAAAGCGGGGGATGTGCAAAATCCTGCGCGCTGCTGTAGGAGCAACCCATTAGTTTTCGACAAAGTATAAGAAACAGAATGAAAGAAAAAGAAAGACGAATATAAAAAGAAACAAACAAACGAAGCGCTTAGAAAATGAGGTCTTTTACTTGTAGAAGGTGATGTTTAAATACAAGGGTTGGAATAAAAAAGGATAATCTGAAAACGCGGGGGGAACCAAAAAAGATATGTTATCTGTTCACAGGGTTCGAATATTTCTACTTTAACAATTGGGCACAAAAAATTAAGATCCGTTGAAAAAAAACTAGAATAGTACGAGACATAAATGGAAAACCTGTAGAAAAATTTTAGCTTCGAGATCTCGCCACTGTATACTCGTTTCGTTGTATCTATAGTATACCTGTAATGATTTTGAAGAAAATTTCATCCCCTGTAAGTATAGTTTCATTTTCTTCCCTTTCCTTCAATTTTAAACCGGCTCGACCTTGCCCAGTAGAGAATAAAGCGTGGGAATATAAAAACGTGAAAAATGAAGTATCAAATGAGTGAAAAAAAGTGAGATAAAAAGCTTCTTTAGCCCCATTGACAATGTTCTTTACCTTGACTTTCCTCAAAATGTCGCTCAGATATAATCTGAAACGGTGGTCAGATAGTTATCGAGCATGATGTGAAAAAAAAATTTCCTTCATATTATTACTAATTTTTCTTGCCATCTCTTTAATCTAATCAATCTATCTATCTATCTGATCTAATTATTAACGCTGCGCACTTGTCGATTAAATCAAGTTACCTATGGACAAACGGATGGATGTTCTGATAAAACATTTTCTTCCATCTTTTCTCCGAACTCTCACCGTTCCTTAAAATTACTTTACACGGCGCAGACGCGTTTGGTTTTATGCTTCTAATTCTCGGAATACTAGAATAGTGAAATAATCTCTCAATTTTGAGTTACAGGACACGTCGAGGATGACAATTATTTTCACACATTAAAAACCGTGCCAATTGAAAATCGGTGAAGAGAGCCGAGAAACAAAAAGTTTGACCAGTTTGTTGTTTTTTTTTCTTCATCCCACCTTTCTCGTATGCGAAATTATATTCCAGGATACGACGCGCGTCACGTTCAATTTCTGCGTGATGAGGGTGGTGTAGTAAAAATTTACTTCCCTGCGGGTATTTCTCAGTTTCTCGTCGTAATCATTTTTCAATAAAATTCCTTTCCGTTCCATTTTCAATTGAAACTTAATAAAGCGTCATACGCACAAGTAATTGAGCTTGCAGCAGCAGAAGTAGAAGAAGAAGCAGAGGCTTTCTCGCTCCCTTACCGTTGCTGAAAAACGTGAGTCTCAAAAGTCTGGTGGTTGGGAAATTGTTCTTTTTTTTTTCAATTATTTAATTTCATTTTTTTTTGTGCTTCACTTCTGGAACTAGAGTTGAAATTGAATGCGTTGAATGCTCATTTACTCAGGAGCCTTCTCTCTCTCTCTCTCTCTCTCTCTCTCTCGTATTCCTCAGCGTTTCATCCCTTTTACTTTCGTGTCCTTTTTTTCCCTCGCTTCGTTGTCCCTTCACAGTTATTCGCCAGACGTTTCTTCCACCCCATCTTTTTCGAAATTCAGGTACATATGTATGAATACGTACATATATACAAAAGGGCGATAAGAGAAAACGAAAGGCGAGAGGCAAGCGATGGAATCTTTAATATAGTCCTCGGACCAGACGAAGGGGAAGTGTTATCCTGCAGGAGAACCCCCACAAAATTACTAAGCTCCTCCTCCTCCTCCTCCCCCTGCTTCTTCTCCTTCTCCTTCTCCTTCTCCTTCTCCTCATTTTCCCTTTTCCTTCTTTCTTTTTGCCCCCTGCACGGATTTTTTCGCGCAGTTAAATACCTACTCAAATATAAGGGGACAAGCTGTGCGTCAATCGATTTAGTTATAATGGGTGTGTACAGATATACATAATACTATGTACGATTTCGTGGGTATATATTATTCACCAGACAGATACCGTTATTGCATAGTAAAAAGATTTTTCTTATTATTTTGGGCGACCATTAGGATTTTTTTTTCGGCTGCACCAATTGTAAGTTTAATTGAATCCAAACAGAGACAAACATCGAAAAAGCATGGGTATAGGTATGAGCGATTCGATTCAATTCAGATTTCAATACTGGCCATCGATTACTTGCAGCCATTTTATTATCGTTTAGAAAATATCGTTCGATATAAAATAAGTTCCATCTACATCATAGTCACCATTCATCTTCTGTTTTGTTAGTTAATTAGAAATTTTGGGTCAGGAAATATGAGCAGAAATTTACGACCTCGCATATTCCTCATTGTTATCTAATGTATGTTACGTGTAGGTAATTACGAACACGGTACTTGGTTATTTAGTTTGTTTCTTTTTTTCTTACCGTTTCCTTATCTCTTTTCATTTACGAATGATTTTGTTCGTCTCTCTACGGTAACATGATATTTATTCAGTTTATATAAATGGACATATACGCCCGGTCAGGTTGATTGCGAATCTCTTCGCGGCTAATTAGCGCGCCGCGGAGCGATTCACAATCAACCTAACGGGGCGTACCTACACATAAAAAGTGAGCCGAAATTCATTCGCAGTGATAATTTTTGTTTTTTTTGTCATTTTTTTTCTTACTCTAGTCGCAAATTAGAATAACAAAAAAAGAGCTACACGTTTGTTTCCCTTACTATAAAATCCCTCAGTTCATAAATATCTAACACAATTTTCGTAATTATTGTATGAAATGAAATGAAAACGAGAGAAAAAAAAAATTGGAGCAGGTTTGGTGTACGAGGGTACCCAAAAAAGAAAATGATAAGTTTAGGATTGCAGGTATATTGTGGAGAGACGTGAAAAAATATAAGGATGGGTGAGCTGTAGGTATAATATACTTTCAAAAGACGGCTGCACTGTGTAAGGTCCAAGCATTTAATGCGACCATTTCTTTTTGTATGGCTCATAAACCGTTGAAATATCTTCGGGTTCTCGCGGGTCCATCATGGACATCCCATTTGTTTCCTACCATTTTTCTTATCTTTTCATTTTTTTTTTTGCTTTAATGCGCGATCGGTTTATATATTATATGCCTCGTATGTGACCCTTACGTATATATACATATATCTAAAAAAAAAAAAAAAAATCAACAAATAACTAAACGAATGAACAAGTATGAAACCACAAATCTTTTTTTTAATTTTTTCCCCAACCGATGATTATGTTACACCCATAATACAAATTGTATTCAATAATTGCGAGGTACGTTATTGGACAGGTATGTCTACAGAATGCGGAATATTTATCTCGAAAGAATTTCCATATTACTTTAAAATATCCTGCCGTAGTGGGTATAAGCATTGTACCTGCAGGAGGAGGTTTTGCCAAGTCTTTTTTTCTTCCTTCCCCTTCAGCCCTACCCAACCCGACGCATATCGCAATTTGTGGTTTGGATGGTGCGCGCACCATGACGATGATTTAATTAAACGTCGATAATTGATATTGGTCGGAAACGAACGCGCGGTCGAGAATAAAAAAAATCTCCATTCTTTTTTTCCATTTGTTTTATTTATTAATTTTAATTTTTCACCTTTTATTATTCCACTACGTATTTTCTATTATTTTCAACATCACTCCTGCATTTTTTTTTCTTCTCTTTTCATACTTGCAATACCTTAACAAATTCACTAGTTGCGATGTACCTACCCACCGCGGCATCACGTCATGCGTATGTATCTACATATTAATCGATATATCATCGTTACATCCACAGCACTCTTTGGCAGAGTTTCGTGCACATAAATTTATATTATAAAATTAAATTATATGGCTGCGATGGCGCAGTTTATTATTATTAGCTCACCCACCCTATACACATATAGGTATACGATAGCATCGTAGTGTGTAAATTTATAATTTTTGTATCGGAACTCCGTGTTTGACTTTTAGATGTGTAATTCTCACTTCATCATGAAATATTAACTCGCTGAATGGATATTTCGTTATCATTATTGATACTATTGTTATTATTTTCATCGGTATGATCGTTACGCACACGACAAACTTTGAATTGAGTTTCACTATAATTATTATCGATGGGCAAATTTGTGTACATACGTAAATAATGCGGTTGAATTAGTGCCTAAGTAATGCAGGTATATAATTGTTGTTTTCTTTTTCAAAAAATTACATTTCCAAACATTTCACGTGTATTTGATTATACATAGAATTGTATAAATCAAATCTTTTGGTGCTCTATAAACTTTGGAAGCGTCTGAAATTGAATCGATACTGCCTATCACGCGATATATATAAGCTGCCCGAGAACAGGGAAAAAAGAAATCTTATTCGACGGTCGTGTATAATTTTCCGTCTTAAGAGGTGGTCAAGTGCGGTTCTTAAATAATGGCTGCTGTTTAAGTCATGAAGTCTTTTATATAAGACGTATATATATCTACGAGTATATAGGTTAGGGACTTATTTTCTTTTTTGTTAAGAGAAAAAGCATGAAATGGAAATGGTGTTAACACATAAATATGGATGCTCACGGCCCCCTGTATGCACATATATATTAGGTGAGATGTATGAGATACCCTTCACCACTCTACATGTACGTTTGTATTATTTTAACTTAGGTGCAGTTTCATTTTCTTGCTTTCCTTTGGTTCTCTTTTCTCCGAAGTTGTATCTTTTTCTTTCTTCTGAATTTTCTAATTTTACCTCCGGTTTTATACTCGCAGACTCTGATAACCGTACAAAACGCGATAAAAAAAAGAGGAATTTAAGAACCTATTTACTGCAGGTGCGATGAGGAATTGATTCTCTTTTTTTTGCATTTTCCTACGGTAAAGTGTGATAAAGAAAAAATAACGTCGATCAGTCGAGATCGCATGAACTATGCAAAAAAAAGAAAATCTAATTCATCCCACAGCGCTCTTATACGTATAATGATTTTGTTTTTAATTTTCGGCATCAAGAACAAAGCCGTTGCAATTTTTTGGAGAATTTTACGCAGTTTTACGGCATTTTTGCGCTATTTTCAATAGGCTCTGCAGACGTCCGCAGGTGTCGTACTGATCTCCACACGAGGAATAAGAAGAAGGAAAAGAAGGCGAAGAAAAGAAGGAGAGAAGTTTTCAATTATTCGGTCGACCGATTTCCTCTCTAAATTTTATTCTTCTGTCTTTCACCATACCATCTATATGTGTATAGGCATATATATATATATAGATATATACATTCGTTTGTCTCTGCGAGGTTTCTTATTCAAAGGGTGAATTTTCTGATACCTATACTACTTTTTCTGTTTGTTGCTCCGTAATTTCGTTTTTCGATTGGAATCCACACCCCTGTTCACATCGCCACGTCTATAATATACATACCATATACCTATACCTCTCGAATCCGCGTTTCTTTAGTTTCTGATACACCTATTATGAACCGACAAATCGCGACGCTGCGAATAAAACGCGTTCTTCAACCGAGGAGAATCTTAAAAAAAACAGCTCAGTGTGTATCTATTGTAGTATAAAAGTGGAGAACCAAAATTCTGGGTGAAATAATATAAAGTCCAACTTACACGTGTATTATATAGGGTATTCCAACGCCGACGACTAAACCCTAATGACATCAACTTTTCTTTCAACTTTTTCCCAAAACTGAAAAAATTTCACGCTCACATAGAAACGCTTAAAAACCAAGGGTTTCAAAATTTTCTTTTCCTCAAATTTCGACGCATGATTCAAAAGTGATGATAATGCCCTACATAACAAATTGATCAAAAGTACTATGTGGAAGGTGTTTGGAAAAATTTTCAATTTTTATGCTTTTTCATTCGTCTTGAAAAGTTGAATAGTAATCGTTTGGACCGTAAATGAAGTTGCCGAAAGAGAGCCAAGGAGGTGAGCGAATTGAATTGAAATTGCTGATTGGAAAATTGACGCATGAAAAAAAAAGAAAAAAAATACGCATAAAAAGGCGTAAGCTAGTGCTTGGGAGAAAATTGAAAAAATCCCAATCACTCCCTAAAGGAAAAGTACAGGCACGTGTATATAAGGATATAACGAAGATATAAAAAAAGGACAAAAATTAAAAAATGGAAATAAGTGATGAAAATTTATGTACGTTATACCAATGAGATAAAAAAGGGAAAATTCATGTTTTTTATCGTTACTGCAATGTAATCCAATAATATTTATACCTATACATATATATTAGAATAATCAAATTATACTACGCCTACCTGAAAATCCTGTATGCGTATAATAATCGTATACATAAAATCGGTAAAATTTATTCATGCCCCCAGCATTATATCAAAGATGAAAAATGAAAAATATGGAGTATCCACGGAGCACACCATAAGTCAAAAACGAAAAAAATTTACGTTTATATTTATGTAATCCCCGTTAATTACAATACTCTACTCGATTTATGTATGTATTATTTCAACTCTCAAAACTTTTTCATTGCATTGGTTAAATGAGAGAACGTAAAAGAAAAAAAACCTTGAGAATATTTTGAGAACCTAATTAAAAATATAAATCTTCTTAATGGCAAAAGGAACGGGAGATCCCAATGGGTAATCGGTGTCGTCTCGGACCGAATAATATTCTATAAAGACAAACGTATACATACATATTTTGTCTTTTGTTTGTTTCGCTGTACAAGAGGTTTTAAAGGTGGGGTGCAGAAGCTAATTATCTTTTACAAATTTTTATTTTATTTTTTTTTTTGATACTCGTCATTTTAATAATGATGGTATAATTGTGACGTTAGTAAAGTCCTGAAAATTTCTAGTGCTGTCAGGCAAAAACAAAAAAAAATTACTCGAATGACAAGAATTTGTATTATTTAAAATTATGCAACTTTTCTTTTACGTCATGGTTCTTTTTTGGACTCATTTTGTTCGGGAGTTTTTTTTTTCACTTTGTTCACCGAGGGATTGATTTTGTTTTTTCTGAATTTTCGAACGAATCAAAAAATCCACGCGACTTCTGAACAACATGACTGAAAAAAAAAAATGGTAATCAGACGAACCAGGACCAACATTTTGTAACTTCAAGACACCCAGGACTACCCAGGAATTTGAATTCAAGATTCACGTACGTATATCATATCGAGCGTATAAAACAAAAACAAAAGATGAAGAAAAAGAGAAGAAAAACAGTCAAGACGAAACTGAGATTGTCAGTTTTCCGCGGGTATATGAGAGACGGTATACATACAAAGTGGGCAGTGGTGAAGCAGGCAAAGGGGTAAAGTTTGGCCAGTTAACCCAACCGAAAAGTGTGAGAGGGAAAGAGAGCGAGAGCAAGGAAAGGGTGAGATAAACTCCACGTTATGGTAATGTATGGTAATTCCGACACTCCCCGTAGCCGCATTATGAAAATATCTCGAAATTTACGGCGATAACTGGCAAGGATAGTCCTGGACCCACCCAATGGACCAACAACTCTCCATAGCTACGCAGTACCATCTGCCGTATGGCATCGAGATTTCGTCACATCCGTATACATAATATATACAATACATTTAATACATATGAACGTTCTTATGTATATAATTGAATGAGACGCGTCTATATCAGCGAGTCCGAATACTATTCCGACAACCCCAAATAACGTGATACGGTAAAATATAGTTACGATCTGAAATTTTCGATTTTCAATCGATGCATTTCGTTTGCTAATTTTTTTATCTTTCTTTTTTCTTACGAGTTTAAAGACTCACCTTTGACAGCGTTGAGTTTGTTGCCGACCATCTGCTTCGCGACGAACGCAGCCATCTTGAATTTCTTCTATTCTCTTTTCGATCGGTAGTTTAAGGCGACAGAGCAGCTCCAACTGTGACATAGAAAAAAGAAAAAGGGAATTTAGCAATGAAATAGAAAAAAACGGTCTCGAAAAGAATTTTATGCAATGCATGTGGCGTACATGCATAACTATACATAACGGTGCAGTGGTGTGGTTCAGGATATATCGATCCTCCCCCTCCCCCCTCATTCGTTCCTTCCTTCCTTCTTCTCTGCACAACCTCCGCTAATAACTCCCGGTCTTTTGTTCCTGCACGACGGAATCCTCCACGTAGGCAGTATGTGGAGAGGCCGGTGCATATGCATATACGTAGCACGTATGTGAAGTAAAAAAAAAAAAAAAAAAATGGCGGAAAAAAGGAAAAACTATAGATGGTATTCTGTAGTAGAGCAATAAAAATGGGCGAAGAAGCCCGAGCATTTTGTCGCATAAATATGTGCAGTACGTGCATACCGACTATAGTAATTCATTTCAACATCCACTTAAAATAGAAGGAACAAGTACAGAGATGAATAACATTCCCCAATGATTAAAGTTTGAAACATAAAGTACACGGATTACTGAAGAAATTTTCATCTTTCCATAGTAATACACACGGTGTAAATTTGAAGGTATTTTATTTCTAATTTTTCATCCCGATTGAAAAACATGACCCTTCAATTGAAAATCTAAATTTTTTTTTGTCGGAATAAGCTCATGCAGTGACGGATAACGAAATCGTCTAGGTATTCATATAGGGTGAAAAATCGATTTCTGTTACGTTCGACTGAAAATTTCGAGGTAAAGACGTTAGCAGAGCGATATTAGATTATCTGAATACGTCATAGCTTCAATACGGAAGTTGACGTGATATGTATTGAAAGAAAATAAAAAAGAAGAGGGAGAAAATGACTGACATGAAAAAGATGTATAAGGTAGGTATGAAACTAGAAACTGGAAATTGGAAACTGGGAACTTGAAACTTGAAGCTCGAAAACTCTGCCATAACCTTCTACTCTGTTACAGACGCTGAGAGAATCTGATGTGAGGTATGGCGTCTGCCGTTCGCGTCGCGACGCGAGGCGTCGAGACGTCTCGGCGCCCGCAGCAGAAATGGCGAACCATGTTTTCGACCCGCACACAGACACGTATTACTTAAATAGTTACAAACAACTGCTGCGTACACGTACACATCATACATATCTATATGACGTATATGTATTATGTATATCATGTACATTACCAGGGTATTTACTACCCTGTAATATAAGAGCACAGACAGCGACTCGCGAGATTTTCATCTCAACGATATAGAATTATCTATACATTCTCTGCTGAACTCGTGCTTTTGTTTTACCAAAAACCTTGGAAAATATGTTTTTTTCTTTTTAATTTAATTGAAATGGCTAGCAACAAAATAATACCTACTACCCCTATATATATACCTTTTATCGGATCAAACGTAACTAAATGTACGGTACCCACGTAACCAACCGAAAAAAAATAGAGAGGAAAAACACCAGTAATATCTCTGTTCTATTTCCATTTCCCCTTCGAATTCGCCAGCTAATAATTTAAATCGTAAACAAAATTTTTCTTCCAATTTTATCAAAATTGCTTCCTGGCAAACGTTTCATAAGAAAAAAAGAAAAAAATTCGGAATGTTTACAAAAGCATTCGAAATTGATTCAACACGATTATCTGTAGGTATAAACATCTGTATATATAAGGTACGTACGCAATATATAATATACATGGATGAATAACAAGATAAATTAATTTCATAACAGCTTGAAGGTATCAGGAAGTGCAGAGGGGGTAGTGGTGGTGGTGGTGGTGGTAGCTACTGTAGAACGGTTTATAAATTGAGTAAATTAATTAACAGGAAGGCCTGATTACTACGTCAACATCTTGCGCAAACATTCAAATATGGCGGCGCGTGCTGGAGAGCTTGGTAATATGGATATAAATTGCAGCAGTAGGTATAAAATATCATTTATATACCTATATAAGTATAGGTATCCAGCTAATGCAAAAAAAGAATTTTTTTTTTATTCACCCATGTATATTACCATTGATTTCGACGTATTGATACTTTATTATTTTTCCATGTTTCTCCTGGAATTCTCATTTACTTAACAAAATGAAGTTTACTGAAATAAATAAATATAAGATAAATACAACGAGAAATATGGTCATGGATTCTGGACGTGGTTATGAAATGCTATCGCAGTTTTCGAACAAAGAGTTTTTCGGATTCTCATTTGTCTGTTTTTTTTTTCAAGTAAATCTTGAATACTGATTTGTTTCAAGCTTCAGAAATTCATAAAAATATATAAATACATCGGGTTATCGAAAAAGTCTGAACAAATCTGAAAGTGAAAGTGCAATTTGGAGGGAGAGCAATCAGAAGAAAAAAACACAATGATAATAATAAAGCCTCGATTCTTTGCTTCCTACATATTTGCACACAAAAGTATACGAGAACCTCCTAAATTTCTATGCTTTCAGCGACGGTGTAAAATTTCAGAACCGAATTCGCAGCTTTCAAAATTCTTGCTATTCACACGTACAGATATTTCTTTAAAATATGTGCGCGATATTATGTTCCCATGATAAAAGCGACGCTATGTATTTACGTCGCCTTATGGAAATAGGTGTTCACAGTTCACCTGTACGTGTATGCCTGTATGTGTATTAACGTCGAAGGTAACCAGATACCCCAACTCTGTAACTCTCAAACGAGATTTTGGAATGCAAGCTCCAGAGGGATGTCAAGTATATACAATATAACGAAATATATACTAAATTTTGTGTATACTGACAAAAATTCGGAAGTATATATAGATAGGTATTTAGATGTAAAATGTATCTTTCGTTCAAAATTCGCTGATTTTCTCATAACATTCTCAAGGAATTTGAGTTGCGACAAAAAAAAGTCAAGAAGGTACATACATATAAATATAGTGTAATAATTTCACAGGGGCATAATCACGAGAGTATACAAAAAATCGTTGATAAAATAAAGATATAAAGAACTTTCGCAAAATCAGGTGCAACCCTCCTTATTCAACAATACAAAGTATCAGGTAATCCTGAACAACCAGTAATTCTACTTCTTTCGTGACGGTTAATGAATTATCCTTAGGGTTTTTAGAATATTTTGAAAATGAAGAAAAAAAAATATATATCTCAATTTCCGTACTTTGTGGGCCATGTAAGATCATTTCGATCATCTGAATTTTCCTTTTTTATGTTGAGATTCAGCGCAGGAGAAAAACTTCAAGGGGAATAACGTGCGAGTGATTTCAGACAAACAATGGAAGGCGGAATTCCGAGGATGGTAGGGCAGCGGGGGGGGGGGGGGGGGGGGGTAAAGCACGTCTTACGCACGTAGTCAAAAGTGTTTCAAAGGAGCTTACACACCAGCACCACCAGCATTAGGTAACATGTATACCTAAGCAGCAGCACCCTGACTGCCCGTTTTTGTTTCACGAGTGCTTTTCTCTCCTAATGCAAAGTGCCCTCTCTTAAAATATATATACATATATAGATGTAAATATGTATGTACATAAAGTATGCAAAATATATAGATGTATTATATCTATGTATATTGTATACACACACTGTATCTCGAACGAGTAAAGCTCACCCTTGGACAGGATATACTTTTTCTCGTCCATATAGTCAAATTTTTTTTCTTTTTTTTACATAATAATAAATTCTTAGAATTTCGAAGTCTCTCTTGTTACCTCCCCCTACTCCCCTTCCCTCTTTTTGAGAAGAAATAAGGAAGAAGTGATCGCTATATTATAAAAATATATTTCGCAAACCGATAACGCTAAGCGAAACAATATGGTACTACATAAGATTCGAACCAAGTTGAGAAACGAAGCGGAGAGAATTTTTTTTTTTTTTTTGATTTTTCATCCTCAAACTTAGTAATTCTTTGCGTATTATTGAAATATTTCCAGAATTCTACAAGATCGTAGTAAGCTGGCTGGACAGTTGAGCGGAACGAGGGTGGAAAGTTGAACTAGAGGTTGAAAAAAAGCACGTAATTATATAAAATGTTGAAGAAGGTAAGAGACAATTAACCCTCCTTTCGGGCATCTTGAAAATGGGAATCCTGATGAACGTCCCTCTTTAACACCATACAGCTCGTTTATTCCTACAGCGCTTACCTTCTTTCGCAAGGGTTTAGTTCAGCCACCACTATACGTACACGAATACCTTATACCTTCCTTTATTCCATTTAATTATAACCAAGGATTAAGTCCTCCCGTATTATATTACTAGTTTTATATACATCCCATTGTGCGTTTTTCATTCGCTAATAATTATAATACCCTCTATTTTCTCCCGCGAAGGACACGCCAATAATTTATGATTATGATAAAATGAAAAGGAATAAAAGATTCGACGATCACATCCTTATCTACCCATACGTATATGATTCCGAATCAAAATCAATCGATCTAACTCTAATTTTCTGTTCATTATAGAACTAAAAACTCGAATAAACTCTAAAAAAACTGAGAAAAAAAAACTGAATTGATAAATGAAGTTCTGCAAGATGAAAAGAAAAAACAAAAGGATGAAAAAGGAAACCTCGCCCCAAGCAAAATATGTATGAATAAGCCCGAATACTGTAACTGTCATCTAATGTAAGCATGAACTTGTCATAAAAAAAATATATGTGTGTAAATATACACATCTATGCTTTCAACCTTATATGTTGCGTAGTTTGTATCTTCAGAACGAGCCCTTCAGCTATTTTATTTTACTTTTCTTTTTTCTTGTTTTTTTTTTGCAACTTTTTTTCCAAGACGGGTGACACGCCCAAGGCTACGTGCGTATTGTTTAAGAGAAGCAAGAAAAAAAAAAAAAAAGAAAAGCTCTACGTGAAGTAGAACAACACTTTTCACTCAAGTATCTATACATAATAAGATGATAAAAATAATAATAATAAAAAAAAACGTATTTCAAGTATCCAAAATATGTACGTAATGTACCGTAAGTTGGCAAAAAGCGAAAAAAAATCGAATCGAATTCACACATGATGGATGCGCTCTTTTTTTTCGACGCTGGAACTGCCAACATCTTTTCCGAATGGCCGATTCACGTCAAAAGCAGTTGAATTGACTAGTGATGGTAGTTCTAGTGTTAAAGGTCAGAAGAGAAACAGAAACACTTGATAATTGAAATATGTGTTATTAGATTTATCGTATAATTAACGTATAGAAACCAGCTCGGATGAATTATGTGAGAATTCTTTATGCAGTATTAAATGGGTATGTAGAATAAAATACAGAATTTAGAAGCTAATTTAATTTAGAGTTAATTATACCGCCTTGTTGACTGAATCTGGTTTTGTCTTTGCTAATTTACCATTTCTATACGAGTACATAGTGTGTATATAAGGTAAGAGAATAGAGTGTATGAAGAACAGGATAGAATGTACAATAGAATAGAATAGAATAGAATGGAATGGAATGGAATAGAACATATTAGAATAGAACGTAAATAGAGGACTGAAGAATCAAAAGACAGACTCCAATGCAAAGAGAAAAGAGAGATGGAGTGGCGTACAAGCTATAATAATCACCGTCAGTAGCCTGATCCATTAAATTCCTCGAGTACCATGAATGATTATTATGACGTACTCTGATAATAATAACTAACGAAACGAGAAAAATGTTCTCTCAAGAATAATATAAACAATATAAGCATACAAAACCGTTTCTGTGCGAATGTATAAATATATATATATATACATATAGATAAAACAGTAATATAATTCGTAAAGTTCAATAACAATTCTGGCAAACAGAATTGTTCGTAACTCAATCTTTCATCTCTCATTCCAATCATCAACGATAAAATTCAATTGTCTCGAAGGACTGTCAACACCATCTCTGATGAGTAATCAAAAATTCTCTCTCAACTATTTCAATTGAATGCAGAGATAGATATCCAATGAATGAACGCAATAAAGTCACATCGTCCTTTCGATTTAAAAAAAAGAAAAAGAAAACTAATATTACAAATAATCTTTCATAAATTCTGCATGATCGGATCCGATCGGAAATCTCTACAATATATTTAGTCAACAAACTTTCACTTCTTTGTTAATTGTTATAATTTTTTGTATTCCTTCGTTCCTATCGCCGAAGTTTTTTTGTGATCTTTTTTTTCTTTCGCATTTCATCACGTACATAGTCCAGTTTTGTCCAACAGTCCCTTCCCCACTCGGATGTATTTTAATATCGAAATACAAGGTAAAAAAGTGAAGAAAAAAGAAAAAAAAACATTCAAAGACGAGGGGGGAGGGGGGGCGGGGGGTAGTCTCGTCCATCTTACCGCAAAATTTCTCTTCGATCTATCTCCACCTCCGCCGCCCTTTTTTCTCCCCACCACCACCTTCGTCTCTCTCTCTCTCTCTCTCGACTATTTTCCCCTCGCTAGCAGAAATACTTTGTTCTCGCAATACCATCCCTTTGTCTTTGTTCAAAGGGTCTGCGTGTACACCCATATATGTATACATATAAGCTACACATAGGATATACATACAGTATATCAAGTACGGAGTATATATATGTAGAGTATATAAGGCATGCGGTACGTAAGGCAAATGAAACCTCTTGGGGGGATCTAAGGGAACGTCATGGAGTTATATACGTATACCTATATACCTATATACCTATAAACCTATAAACCTATATACCTATACAAATATACACACGTATTCAGAGATAGTATGCAATAATCGTCGTAGTTTATTCAAAATAACAGCTCTGAATTCTGTTGTCCTGCAGTTGATCACCGAATTAGTAATGCGAAGAAAAACGAGAATATCTTGGCAAGCTTTCCAAAATATTGTCGAAAATTAAAGTGAATGTATAAATAATCATGTCAATAGAAATCTCGAATGAACTCCGATTTCTTGATAACAAAAAAAAAATTAATAAATAAAATAAAGGAGGGGAAAACCTTACGAGTTATTTTCAACACGCGATTATAACGGTGACTTATACCCAAGAGCTTTGGTAAAGATGAAAATAAATTTAAAAAAATTGAGATGAATAAATTCATTAATAAATAAACAAGAGAAAAAAAAGAAAACACACTGCAAACAAAAAAGTAGAAAAGAAAGAGGAAACAGAGGAGTAGAACGTAAACCAACGTAGACGATTTAATCCGATTATACAGTACGAGAAATAAAACAAACCCTCTTTAAGGAAGCACCGTTTAATAATCGAGCTTTCATGTTGAAACCGGCAGGTTAGAGGCGCGCAAGCGCCGACTACGTCATGTCCTGATCGCAAGTCCCATTGTGCTCTGCTGGTACGGCAGGTAAAACTCGGTAATATGTGAGCGACAGTTGAAGCACACCTGACTTGAATTATCAATTATCAACGATTGAATCAAACCTAAATCGTAAAGTGATGAAAATGGGTAATTAAAACAAAAAGAAAAACTAGTCGTACTCAAAAATTTGTTCAATTCGAAATAATAATCTACAATGATCAATTTGGACCAAATAGGTGAAAAAGAAAAACTCTTCCTTCCGTGTTTTGTTTTTTTTCTATTAATTTAATGTGTGGGCGGAAAAACTGGGAAATAGCCTATCCACAAAATGATAAGCAATAATTATTTGGTTTGAAGTAGCTTTTGATAATTTGGAAACAATTGGGTTGAAATTGTTGGACAAGCTTTTGTTCTGCACCTGTTTCAATTCACGCGCTTCGTCTCTCGTTCCCACGAAATTCAATTCAGCAAATTTTGTTGATGGAGTATTATTATTCCGAATTATACAAGTGAATTACCGGCTACTACCGATTTCTCATCATTTTGGTCAATTTTCGATGTATCGAAGTTTTCATATATTATTATATCAACTTCATTTTATTAGACGTTAATTGGAGTTATTTTTTAATCGGATTTCATACAGTCACCGTGTGATCCTAACGCTTGACCGGGTTAGCCGGTGACTCGCTCCACACTGTTCTCGATAAACAAACGACTGAAAAAAGATAGAGAAAGAAAAAAAAGAGGTCGAAGAAAAAAGCTCTGCTGTACGACCTCGAGGCTGCAGTTATAGGTGACTATAAATTTTAGTGCCATTTTATTTTATATCTTTTTACTTCTCGTATCGGAAAATCCGTTAACCTTCATATATTGTACATACATTATATGTAGATATAAGTGATCCGTTAAGGCAAGAGTTGCAATCAATTTTGTTACCCAGGTCAAGGATATATTAAAAGCACCGGAATATAGTTGCAGCAATCAGATTTGGCTTAACTTTGTTTCAAAGTGTACGGAAAAGCTTTTAACCGTTGCAACTTTTAGTTTTCTCCATTAATTACGAACATTATGCGTCTACCTATGCTGACTTTTGTAGTTTTCTGCATTATACGAGGAATCGAGGATTCTTCAATTCCTCTCTCTTTTCGATTTTTTGATTTCTTGGAAATTGAAAGAAAATTTACTATCGATAATATTCGTCATTATTTTGTTTTTTATTTAAAAGAAAAAGAAAAAAGAATTACGTGTACGAAGCGCGAAGATTTTATAATGACAAAAAAGCGTATGGTTGCCGAGTTACGAAATGAAAAGAAAAGACAACGAAACGGAGAGAAAAATTCTGGTTAAATCAGTCGGGAGTTGGGATTTCTGTGTATGTATACCTATATGTATAAAAGTTTGTAATTGGCCCCAAGGGAGATATACGTGAAGGGAATACCCTCGGTGATTTCCTCCCTCAATTTGAGGGTTCGTGAGTTTATTTATTTTTTTTGTTCAAATTTCGAAATTTCATTGTTTCCTCATATCAGTACCCAACGTTGAATAATTTTACATACACGCAGACATATTATACGTACATATATTCAAAACTATCCTTCTATCCTTAGTATCGTAAAAAAGACATTTATTATTTTCATTGAACAAATTTTTTTTTCTCACGATACTGAAACTGATGTGAGTATTAGGCATACATATGAGAACATTCGATGAAACTCACGTCATGCAGATATTGAATAATCCGACGATGAAGAGAATGAAAAACGATTCCTGCAGAAGCGATGGAAAAAAATCCCCAAAAAAAAGAAGAAAAATAAAGGAATCTAGGAATAAGCTGACCAGGAAGAGGATGCTAAAGAGGAAAAGAGGCACGAGGGCTTCGGTGAGTCTAATAAAGGTCGACACGACTCTAATAATAGCGGAAATCAATACCTGGTGCTTAACGACGTTCCCCACCGTGATAGGACGAAAAAAAAAGAAGGGAGATAATTTATTATAAGGTGAAACGAAAGAATGTCAGACAGTAAAGATGTGAGGTATTAGAGTCCCTACTGCAGTCGCAGAAACACATCTCTGAACTGACCCCATAATTCTGCCGAACAATTCGTTTGTACGTACGTACATATAAAAAGTTTTCATAAGTTTTTATTCCATGAACATTTTTACAATGAAGATAAACTTTTAAGGGGAAAGAAAAAGGGAGAAGGATTCTTGAACACGATTTTCCTTATCAAAATCATGCACGTAGGTACCAAACAAATAAAAAAATATATGTATAATAAGAATGGAAATGCGGAAAATATCAGCTCCTCTGCCCCACCTAATTAATACTACAATAAGACTAGTTATATATACCTTCTCAGTAACTACAATGCCACGAGGTTGTGAATAATTAACTGTCTGCCATCTTTTCAACAATTAAATGTAGATGATCTAATTGCAGACTTTTTCTTACATAATAAAGTAGAGTAATAGTCTAGTGACTAAAGTAACGGATAATCCAACGTAGATAATTAAGTCTTGTTTAATCCTCTTTATATAGCAATGTCTTATATATCGTGTATATATGTATAGTATATATATTCATGATATATATACATATTGTACCGCTCCGATGTAACTTACCATATTCTATACTTATAGCTTCTTTTTAAACTCCCAATGAAATTAAAACAGTATAACGGCATTATATAGGTGTATAGGTATGATGTATTCATATATGATTATATATGACCGAATTTTTTTATGATTCGGAACAGTTCTGGAAGGCGGCGCGGGTGATATTCAAAAATTTCCAAAACATGACGCACCCTTATGTACCTATAGTATGTAGTAAAAACCTCATCTTATCGAATCGTAATGAGGAGCTTCATCATGATGATGTGCTTTACGGTATACGCAGTAGAATGTATACGTCATCACCTCAAGGTATGATACTCATGTTTGACACAAAAAAAAAAGAGAACAGAATAAATAAATTCGGAACAGACAGCTGATTAAAAAGGGTAAAATTTGCACACGGCATAATATTAGCCCGCAAAGACTCGAGCACTCGGCACACTTCCGCTCATAAAATCGAAAATTAATACCTCAAATGGTCGTTCAACTCAAATTGTTATAAGCAAAGTATCGTCAAATTACAACGTACATAAAACTGCAATGTGTGGTTTAAATATAACGGGACACGGAGTGCCGCGAGAAATATGAACACAAAGCGACTCCTCGTTATCGTTCACCCACACGCAAATTTTAAACTTTTGTTCTCTCTCTTTCTCTCTCAATTCCCACCTTTTTTTCGTCTCTCAATTTTTATTTGGGTAGCAGCAACGAAACAGAGGACATCAAAGTGTTTTTCGAAAATATTAAAAATAGATTTTTTCCCCACTTTTATGTGTCAAAAAAAAAGTCTCTATGATCTCTATGCGCCCGTACCCCTTGTAGAATTGGGATAATAAGGTATACATTGACGATATATCGATACTAATTTCACACTCGCAAAGAAATAGGAGGAACAAAAAAAAAAAATTAATGTTCAACAAAAAGTCACAGAAAAACACGACTAACTACTACCGTCGCCACCGTACGTGTATTAGGTATGCATGTACCTGTAACATGAAGTGAGAAAAGTGGGAAAAGAAGTAGATTATTCGTTTCCACGAATGCGAAAATTACGAACAGAACAATTAAATGACTGTAAAAGGAAACGCTTGATTATATACCTACCTTTGACAGAAAAAAAAAAAGGCAGGGCGTGTACCTCGTAAAACACTCTCAAGCTCCACAAAGGGACGAAGTAAGAAGAAAGAAGAAAAAGGAAATAGAAAAAATTAAAACGGATAAAAAAATTCTCAGTTTTAATTCCATTCAATTTACGTCATCGGCACAACTTCCCCGTCCCACTCTGAAGAAAGAGAGAAAACAAAAAAAAGAAATCATGAA
Organism: Athalia circularis; assembly: GCA_963978495.1. Classification (NCBI taxonomy): domain Eukaryota; kingdom Metazoa; phylum Arthropoda; class Insecta; order Hymenoptera; family Athaliidae; genus Athalia; species Athalia circularis. Next base: position 12,740,199 of record OZ021700.1, on the reverse strand, counting down.
ATATCCAGAAAAAATCTATGAACAATTTCTGTTTGCTTTTTTCAATTAATCATTCGATTGAGACGTAACATCGGATCCATAAGGAATTAGTTGATTGCTCTTATCGTTAGAATGATAAGATCGTGCGTGATGTGTAAATAATGAGAAAAGAAAAAAGAACAACAACAATAATAATAATAACAATCGTGGTAAATATGATTAATTGTAGTCGTGTTTAACTTTTCTCTGATTTCCCCTGTTTCAACCCTTCCCGGAATGAGTGACATCTGCATAACGTTACGTAACACGGAGGGTATAAGGTTATGATAAGTTGGGCAATGTTAGATTCGGGCATTTAGAGATGAGGGAGAATCGTTAGTGAGATAATGGTTTGTTTCCGTAAAACCGTAACCTCGCGCGGGATTCTGTGCCGCGAGATTCGCGACGTGACGAAGAAGTGGCTTGCTGCATGCTTGCCCAGCAGCAGAAACAGAAGCGACTCGCGAGTACGCGAACAATACATTCATCACGAGGCATTATACCGAGACAAAGACGAATTGTCTCCTCGTCGTCGTCGTCCTCCTCCTCCTGTTCGCCCGTCGTCGTCGTCGTCGTCGTCGTCGCGGCGTTCTCCTCCACATACATATGTGCATGGATACAACTCACTTCGCTTCTCAAAAACCTACCCCACTTACGACGTCGTTTTACGATCCCACGAGCAGTCTGGAGAGTTGACATCGCGTCGTCTATCTTATTAAACTTTTCGACTTCAAATTCCACACCACCACCCCCCCCCCCCCCGCCCGTCGGCGCCAAGTTCATTGTTCTTGTGAAAATTCGAGTGAATTTTGAGACAGGGTATATGAAAGTTGCGATAGAAAATGATTATTGGATTTTGCAAAAATATTTGGAGTAGGTAGGTACTTCGTGGAATAATTTCGTTATGAAATCGATCGAAGGCTCGAAAAATAGTTTTCTCGCAGTTTTTGACAATTTTTGATCAACGACCTCTGAATTATAGATATTTTTAGCTTTAAAATTTGGACACGTATTTTATCTGATATCGACGATGAAGAGGAGATGCGATCGGTAGTCCCGTCAGAGAAATAAGAGAAAATAATAAAACTTTCTGTGAAATTTAATTTTCTGAAATTCTTGAGCAAACTCTGAAAAATTGTGGATCACGCTAACCTTCTCTCACAGAAGCTCACTCGAGTAGATTTTCTCGAAATCTGTCAATTATCATAATTAAAAAATGAATAAATTGATTTTTATTTTTTTATGGATATAAGGTATTATAGTTAATCAGGTGTAATAATTGTATAGTAGAACCACGCGCAAGCTAAATCAGTAATTCTGTAAAAGCGTATATGAATAACGAAATTGAAAATTCAGTCAATATTTTCTGATCCCTTTTCTTTTACTTGAAAATTTCGAAATGCGACAATCTTATTCGTATGTATAGGATTAATATTGTATCTGTATAATGTAAATACAGTTTCCAAATCATCCGTCCGTGTGATATATTATGTAGGCTCGTAATATACACTACAAAATGGAACACCCTGTACACTCCAACGGGATACCGTATAGTTATAATCCGGAACAATTATGGCTTGATGTTTCGCTCAAGGGATAGAGTTAATATCACTTTAAGCTACCCTTCAATTAACCGACGGGTTGGAAATTTAGCCTAGAGGAGCTAAAACTTGACCCAAATCACAGGGGCGTAGCCGTCGTCGACAAAAGTAGGTGCAAAATATTATGAATATTATATACATGGAATATAAAAAAGACAAACGGATATTCAGAATGAAATTTTCACTGATTATATTGTACATATTTAATCAGAATTAAGAGAATCTGAAAATGCGCAATCTGTTACTAAACATCCGCGTTGATCGCTGCAACCAAATTTATGTGGATTCAAAAACGTGGGAAGGCGAGCAATTCGGCTATACATTTAAAAAACCGCAATTTTCCTCGTCCCAATTAATGAAACTTCCGGTTCGCGATCGTCGAAGTGCCCTCGAAAGAGTAACAAGAAGGTAAATTCCGCGATGTAAAAATCGTCAACCCTCGGCCAAAAACTGATCCGCTTTTATGTAAGTAAAACGCCGCGGATACAAGTACCTACTATATTCGCATAGGATTTTGAATTTTTCATCTTAATCCTAAGGAACAGAAAAATCGTGTCAAAAGCTTACTTGAGTTTCTTACTTCCTTTTGAGATTATTGTTCATAGCCTCCAGGCATTTTCCCGCGCAACGCGCCAGCCGCGGATATCGCGAAACGCGTGGGTTATACACGTAGGAAGACGGCGCCTCAAAGGATATAACACGGAAGGAAAAGGAGAGGGGAGGAAGATCATCTTGTTTAACACGATAATATTTGCCGATGATGGCGTGAACAAATATAACATCAGTTATATCCTGTGAAAATGATATATGACGTAACACACCTATTTTTATTAATCTACCGTTATCAACGTCATCTGCATTACACCTATGAACAGGTGTCGCAGAACTTCCCCGGGGGTGTTATGATAAAGCGGCCTTAATATTTTTGATTTAGATTTCATCTGGAGAATTATAATCTTATTTTTTATTAGTAAATTCAGGTATGAGTAAAATCATTGCCATTGCAGTACCGTTACAGTTATTATGTAATTGATTTTTGTTTCCACAGGATAATCATATGTAGATATTTAATTCATTTTCCGTCATCTCCAAATTCTGGGATACCGTCATAGTAGGAGGAGAAATAACAAAAATTTGAACTGCAATATATAACACGACGGTTTGTAAACCGCTAACGGTCGAGCGACTTGCTCGTTGAAACGAATAATCAAATTTGGTATTGGAGGTTTATCGAGCGGAGGCAAGATGGCGGCGGTGACCGCCCTTTATACCGATTACCCGTTAGCAACATGAAGGGCCTTTTTACTTTTTTCGCTTATTTTCTTCCTTCCACTACTTTTCAATTTTCGTGAGTTTGTTCCCGTTCGTTTTCAAACTCTCCTCACTCCCCCTGTATAATAAACTCGTCCGATTTTATACTCATAGAAAACCAGCTCTGACCTTCACTACTTCAGCACATAGGTATGCACGTTTACCTATTCAGCTACACACACAGGAATAACTTTTCTCATTTCCTGTGTTCGCTCTAGTATATTTATATACTTTTTATAATACACGGACTAGCGAAAGAAATAGCTCCACTTTCAACAAAATCGAATCACCGATAATACATGAGAGGGTTAATACGAACAGGTTACAAGTGACGAAATTTTATTGTTGTTGCTGAGCCAAAAGTTCCTTTTCTTCTCACGAAAGATCTGTAGTTTTTTAACGAAACCGTTGTTTAAAATAAAGTTTCGAAATGCACTTTCAACCCTTCAAATAGTAACACAATTTCCCGTTATTCTCAAACAAGAGCAAAAAAAAATCAGAATCTAGGAAAAAAGAAAAAGAAAAAGAAAAAAAAATACGAAGTACATCAATAAATAAACTGTATTAACGAAATAAGTGAGTGTACACATATACGAAATAGGAAGGGGAAAAGGATTAGTTTATACACACACACACATAGACAGGTATATAGTGAAGTAGGGTTTATATAATAGTATAAGGTCGGTAATTGATATCTTTCTTCTTTCATCAGTATAACAGATTCCCTAGGGAGGAAAAAAAGGGCTTTTTTTCTTGATTTTTGGGATAACCCTCGTAAGACACGCACATCCACGTTCGTGTCCTCTCTTCCATTCCCTCGCTTACCCACCAACGAACTGGGGATGATAGTAGAACAAAAAGGAAAAAACAAAGAGAGAAAAAGAAAAGAAGATGAAGGAAGAGAAAAGAATGGAAAAAATGAAGAGAAGGTGCGGTATACATAGTGTACTGTACACCGTACGGTGTATGAGATGAAGATAAAATAAAGTACAGTGGGCGACGGAAAGCAAAAAAGAGAGAAAGTGAAAGGAAGAAGTGATGTAACAAAAAATAAACCTTGAGGGAAAAGTGAAAACAATGAGAAAAAAAAAAAAAGTAAAAATAAAAAAATGACGGAGGTTGAGGCTGTGGGAAAAAGGAACCATATGTGACCTTAACGGCTTACTTTACTCACGCACACGTCAGATATCACGAAAAGACGAGTAACGCTGTACAGGCATCGCGAAGATTCTGTCAAAAAACGGCCAGGAAAAAATCCCCCAAATAATTGAAAGGAAGTAACAGTTACAACGATGATGCTGATGGTAATGTGAGATTGACCAAATTTCCAACACTATCGAAGACTGAAAACAAGAAGAGAGTAACTGCGATGAAAAAAATAGAGAAATCCAATCTTCAAAAACTAATTTTTATGATTTTAAGTTCCGTTTATGTGTTGTTCTGAGCTCCCTACTATACATACATTGCAATAATCCCCCAGACTATACACGGGCATAGGAATATTCGTATTAATTATGAATAAGCAGGCTATATAACAAGGAAAGCTAAAGTGATAGCAGTTTCTACTCTGCAGGTCCACGAACTTCGGCGCGGTGCGCATTTCCTATACTATACGTTATTAAGCTATTCAGAACTATTCCAATTATCAAGTCCATAACAATAATCTAGAATTCTAGAGTTTGTTCGAAAGTCTTGGTATAATGAACCATCATTGCGCAAATTCTTATATAATACTTTCATAATCATCACCTCCATAAAAGTATATACTTAACGGATATTATATATGTATACAGTACAGTTCCTGCAGCTGCAGCCATGCACAGAATAAAAATTTTAGAAAAACATTAAGAAATAGAGAAAAAGAAACAAACGAACTTGGTTTTATAAAGAGTGCAAAGTTTACAAAATAATAAATAAGTTCAACCCCTCAAGTTTTCTTCCACGGCTCTTCGTCTTTATATAATATATTTATATACATATAAATATATCTGGTTACTATAAATATAGTTTTAGAAGAAGTATCTCAACCAGCGTCCGTTTGATGTGCATTTCATTTTTTCATCAATAAAAGACAGAAAAGATGGCGGTATTACGTAATAGCTGTATAGGTACAGGTATAAAGTCAAGCCAGAGAATCTTTCCTCTGATTTCATTTTCTCTACATGATCCGCAGCCCTTTTGACGTATATACTTTTCGCATGCAGATTGGCCCCACTCTTCTCATCAGCTTACTTTTTCCACGTTCTGTATAAATGTACACGACATCGTCTCATTCCTGGTACGAAATTCCGATAAAAAAAAATTAAATAAAATAATTTCCCAATTTGACATTGTTTGGCGTTCTCTTATGATATGATCCCATCGTCATCTTTTCATCTCGTTCCTGATCAGAATACATACCTATATATATATATTTTATTCTACACCTCAGTGTTTTAAATGAAATAAAATACATACAAAAAAAATTGAAAGGAAGTAAAAAAAGAATAACGATAATTTCATCTGATTATCTTATTACATTTTATTTATTTATCGGTCTCATTCTTTTTTCTTTTCTCTTGACTACTGAAATGCTAATTTGCCCGTTTCAAAAATTAGGTGCCTCGAGATCGCGACTTTCAAAAATCTTTTCGAGTAAAATTTCGAACTTTGGTGAACTCTATAAGCTATCTACATGTATATTGTAATTATGCATGTCAAATATTGACTCGCTTTTCTCGCTCTTCTCGCGATCGGATAATGAGAAAAGGGAATTAACAAAGTTGCTTGAAAATTAATTTTGTTGCTCGGTGTACCGACGAACCTTTCCCTAATAACAATCTACAACGTATATCTTCCCCAAAAGTCAGAACCAAGATTAAAGTCACATCGACTCGTTTAATCGGTAAAGTCTGTACAAACGGAAGTTCGAATCATTTATACGTGTACTTATATCTACATATCTGTACAGCACTTGCCTACTATACACTCCAATCTGTTAGTGAAAACTCGACTTCGAGAGTTTGAAATTGATACACAAATTTTCAAGACTCAACTTCATAATCAAAAACCATAATTTATGGAAACGTATATAACTTGAAAATCTCAAACTCCTGCAATGAATTTTTGATATTCCTCTACGAAATATATAATATTGTCATTTGAAAATGAATTTAATTGCATTAAAGAAGAAGATGAAAGATTGCAGGGGTAAGAAACACGCGTTTAATTATGTATGTATTATATTTTTATAGAGAGAACTGAAAATCTTGCGGTTTTACACCTTATCCGATTTCGAGTTATCTTTACAAGCGTCTTCTCTGTCTTTCCATTATTATCATTTTATCTTCTCTTCCTCTTGATCATTTACTCATTCCATTTCATTCTATACCATTGAATTTTTTTTCTCCATTTTTTTTAATAATCTTCTTTTTTCATCTTCCTTTTTTCTACAATACTGAAGATCGCGAACTATAGGATTATTATATACCAAGCTGTTCCCGCGACGTGAGCAAGATAACCGCAACATTGGCATCTCGTCGCAAAGTTGAGCAAGAGAAAGAGAAAAGAAGATTGGAATGAAAAAGAAAATAAGACGAAGAAGCAAAAGTGGAAAGAAAACGAGGCTATTAGTAGGCGTAAAACTCTGGCAGTATAAAATCTGTTCATGCCATCTCAATTCCGACAAGGAAAAGGCCGCTGAGGATACAGCGAGAAGATAAGTTAAAAAGGCATTAGCGATTCTCCCCACGTGTAGTTATATAAACGAGAATGGAAAAATCAAACGGGGAAAAGAAGGAAAAGGTATTTTATGTGTAAATTAGACTGATTCAAAAAAATCGACTATTTTTTTTTTTTTAAATACATCGAAAATATTGTTGAAATTAATTGGAAAAAAATGAGAAAATATTATAAATGATATTTTAGAGTTGAATAACTTCGAAACCCGTCGGTTTACCGAAAAATTGTAAGAGAGCTTTTTTGTAGAGCGTTCAATTTTATACAAGAAAATGATTTGGTCTAGCGTTTTTGATGAACCATTAAACAGTTACAAAATTCTAAACTCAAAGAAACAAGCTTTCCCATGTTAATCAAATAGGAAATTGAAATGTATCATGCGGCACCTCTTAATATTAATATTAAGAGCTGTGGCTTCCACAGGATTTCTTTTTCATCGTTTTCAACAATATTTTCGATATATTTAAGAAAAAAAGAATAGTCGATTTTTTTGAATCAGTCTAGTGTACATATTATCAGACGCAAAACGTTATTTTATCAAAACTAATATCTACACCCCTGCGAATGGACGGGATAAATTGACTTTTATTTTATAGTTTTGGTTTCTTGTTTTTCATTTCGCAATAGCTTCATCATACGTTTTGTCTTGATCATGATATAAACCGTACGAGAATTATTTATTCTATATTTTCTTTTGATCAAGTACAAATTTTTCTCTCTAACTTTGTTCACGATGTTATACAAATGTCGTTGAAAGGGTTGAAAAATTTAATCTTAGATTTCTTTTCTGTTTTTTTACGTTTTTTCTTTTAATTAGGGTTTCTTGACGCGTAACGTGACGAATACGAAAAAAAAACGGAAAAAACGTGTATGCTAAATAACCCTAGTACATGGGCATGAAACACGGAAAAGTGAACTGTAGAACTTCCTGCAAAGCTTTTCAGTACATGTATACTATATAGAATCTACAGTTAAGGGCTTAAGGGTGTTTTCCGTCTGTTGATTTTTACCTTCCGTGGCGTTCGTTCTTTTATTTTCTTCTATCTTTCACTCTCTTTTTCTCTCCCTTTCCCTCTCTCGACTTTTATCCATAATATGAAAAGGTAAATAGCAATGAAAGCCTCGACGCCACCAAAAAAGGGGTTGGTCAGTGTCGGTTCAAAGACCTAAAGCACCGTGAAGTATTTTTCATGTTATATTATCGAGGGTTGAGAACCAGAAGGGCGTAATCCACCTCTTTTAGTTGTACGTCACTGTGCCGCCATGAAGACGTATCCCTTAAAGATGAACAAAATTGAAGCCATGTTTTAAAAATTCAGCCCTTGCTACCAGAAGGGCCTATTTCCAAAAAGTTTAAAGGAATAATATCCCAATTTTTGCGCGGACTGCAACGTGAAATAGAGAGAGAGAGAGAGAGAAAGGGAAATCAAGAGAACGAGTCAGGAGAAAATGAAAAACCAAAAATAAAGTCAGTATGAGCGTTTCGTTCGCATTGTGTGGAGAAAAAGAGGGTATCAATTGTTCAACAAAAACATGCAGTATTGTAAAAGCCTGTCATCCGATCCTTTATATGAGATTTTAATTTGTATCTTCACACAGCACTCGCACTAAACAAACCGTTTTCTGTTTCGAACTTTTAACGATTGTTTTACATTTATCGTTGTTTTTGTTGTTTTCCCCCAAGTATGGCAGGCAATTTCAAATTCCACCGTTTCCGATCTCTCTTTCTCTTTCTCCCTTACCCTTTATCTGTATGAACACTGAATACACGAAGAGTAGAAATTTCAGCTATTTGTGATTGATTGAAGTAACAAACGATCAACAAAAGCTGTTTTTTTCAACATACTGTTGAAAAAAAAACTAACCACTTTATTTTTTGTTCACTTTGTAATCGGTGCCCAAGAAGTAATTTTTCTTTCAGCGAGGTGTAGGTGTTCATGTCTACTCATATTATATTTATTCAATAATTTTCGTTTTCTAGCATCATAAAAATAGGTTGCAATGACGATTTAATCATAACGGCTAATTAACTCTTATTGTTAGTACTATGCAGATAAGAATCGATCGTTTAATTTTTCAAAAAAGTCAGCGAATATTAAAAATGTGGATAAAAAGTATTGAGAAAAATTAGGTTTATTTTTGATCGATGCATTTTATATATCTTTTGACAGCTTTAAATATGATCAATTACCGTCAGCGAGTTTCTTATGTATATTGTGGACCGAATTTCCCTTCCTTTTTTCCTCACCCCCTTAGCGCCGCGATGGTGTTGGGAGAAAAAAAAATGCCGGGGATAGGAAATTCCTGCAAGCTATAACGCAGGAGCAGCTTCGTAATCGCTCTTGGGTTGCCCATCAGACATCACTTCGGTGAACGGAGTAATGGAGTGAATGAAAAAAAGAGAAAATAAAGAAAAATAAATAAATGAAGAATAAAAAAAAAACCAAGTAACTTCAGACAACGTCACTTAAAATTTACGCCACTTTTCACTAACCCCTTACTCGATCGATCGGTTTTATCGCGCGATAAATTTTTATTTTTATTCTTACTTATTTTCGTTTTTTTTTTTGTTTTTACATCTCTGTATAACGGGATTGGATAAAAAAAGAAATATGGTATACAAATTGTTGTGCCACTTTCGTTAAGATTTCCACAAGTATTTTTATACCTAATTCTTGACCATCATATGCAATACCTATTTCTGGCAATGGAAACTATTTTGTTAGTTTTAAATTTGAAACGTGGACTTTGATTTCCCCCGGAAATGTGAAACGTGTTACCTACTATATTTGTAGCGGGAGCTGATCGGATTTTCGTTCGGAGGATAAAAAAAAATCAGAAAATTTTGCTCGTTATTGAATTTGAAAAACAAAAATAATTGTTATAAACTTTTAATCGTACAACACATCGGAATATCTATATATACGGTAGATACGGTATCAAATAGGTATGCTATGCGCGTATATGTACAGCAAGTACGTGCTTGAAATTAGCGAACAACTCAAAGTACATAAATGAGCTATGTATATAGGTTTATATCCGCTTTACACGATGCCTCATATATTAGCAAAATCATTATTAATTACCTATTGTTTGTATACAGATGAAGCTACGTACGTACATACATATGTATCTACGTATATGCAAGTTTGCACATAAATTTATGTAAACTTCATGTATACAAACACAACTTGCATTTATCCATCGTACATGTGATACGCGTACAAAAGCTAGTTGCAATAACAGCAGCCCATATAGACATGTGCAAACGTATATAAGTACACAGCCAAACGCTTTGCAATACATAATTCCATGTATACACATATGTATATACCTAACTATGGTTATTAGCATTATAATTATTATGATCCTTCATTATTTTTACCGTTATTTACTGTAGCATCTGAAACTTATATTTCACAGTGCATAGAGAAAATTATTTCAGTATAGGGGAGGACGAGCGACTTGACAAAAAAGTATCCATATCACGTATACTTGTGTAAGGCGGGGAAAAGAACACATCAAAAAAAGATAAGAAAAACAAGACACGAACAAAAAAAAAATAGAACTAATAAAAAACCGTTAATTGCGATATCAATTACACGTGATAATAATTACCGGTTCACGGAAGAAGACGGAAAAAGAAAAGAAGAGTCATCATGTATGTAGAGTGAAAAAAAAAAACAAATAATAATAATAATAATAAAAATAAAACAAGTAGTAACCCAATGAAAGTAATAAATGTAAAGCGCGAAAGAATTTTTTTCCTTCTATTTTTCAATAAAAGAAAACAGAATCTACCCTGTTACTCCATTTTAATTAAATAAAGTTGTACATGATTCCCTTGATAGCATCATCAGACAGTATCAGCTCGTCTCGCGTCGTTACTTTCAACATTTTTAGCTTTTACTGTTCGTTCGTTCGTTCGTTGAACGAAAGAGAAGCAAAGTGCACGTGTATACCTTATATGTATACATAAGTCTGTTGGTGTTCTAAATTGTTGACGCGGCTCGTGCCTTGAACAAAAGGGGAGGTTTTTTGAGGCGGCGGGGGGTCGAGTAATTACATAAAGTACTCAGAGTTCCGTCCTAAAAGGGCACCCATCGCAGGTACCTTCGACCCATGTACAGGTATATAGGTACGTATTATGTATATGTATATATAGGTATTCGGTACACGACCTTACAGGCATGTACGTCTCTGGAAATAAGTTCCCCTTATATTTTCTTCTTTACCTCCGACCCGCGTTTCGTTATACGGACAAGAAGAGACCCCATGAAAGTAAAGCAAAGCTACGACCTACACATTCGCTAACTTCACTCCATACGAAATACGGTATAGAGCAATCAGGAGGACGTGACAGATGATAAAAAAAAACAAAAAAAAAAACAGAAATTGAAAAAAAAAGGGTGGCGATATACCTACCTGATACTCATTGTCAGTGACTTCCAAAAAGTCAATAGGACCAGGGAATCATTTTTTATTCTACGATTGCCTTCGTCTTTTTTCGTGCACATATTCTTCTTCATTTTTCCTTTCGCTCATAAAGTGAGAAAAAAATCTTCGGCTGAATTCTTCTTCATCCTAACCTTATACTTCATGTGTAAGGTAATTTTATAACCGTCCCAGTTTCGAATTTTAACACCAACTGTAAGCACGTATAACTTTATATACATCTAGTTAACGGCAAAAAAAGAAAAGAAAAAAAATAATAATAATGAAAAAAAAATACGCCGGTTGATTGCAATGAGTGTAGAAAAATTTCACGCTTGCAAAAAAGCTCGCAGTTCGCTTTTAGTTTTGTTCGGTAGCAGCTACTGTACACTCGAGAACTATTCGCGTACAGCATGCTACGTGTATAATATGCGGTTTTTTTATTTTTGTAATTTCTTTTTTATTTTTTTTTTTTAAATAAAAACTAGGGCACCACTGGCATTGCATCACCAGGCAAAGCACTCGGTGAAAACGGTTTGGAAATTTTACAACGCTGCATCAACGCTCCTAGCTCATTTCTTTTTATCATTATATGTATATGCTGCATATACGTATGTATCTATATTGCATGTGGGTATACACATATATCCTCTATTTCTTCTCTGTTCCCGATTTTTCTACTTTTTTCGTCACTTGTCGAACTATTTTTTGAGAATTCAACAGAGTAACATGTGTGAAAAATAAAATAAAACAAAACAAAATCAGCGTAAAACGAAGGAGAAGAACGTAAGAGCAGTACATATAGGTACGATGAGATTAGGGAATATCCATGATCGTTCCCGGATATATTTCTGTAATAATATGAATATAGGAATGGTACAGTTACGTTACAACATCCGCGTTCATAATCTACGGCTTTATTATATAATCACCGTATTGGATCTGCGCTCAACGCAACGACCATGCCAATCTCCCCTTTGATCATCGGTATCAATGGAATCACTCTAGGTACCTCCTATAAACGTATGAAAAAAAATTTCAAGTTATTCACCCAAAGGGTGTCCATTTTCTACAAAATTCGTTATTTTCTACTTGATTTTTTTTCTTTTCTTCCTTTTTTTTCACAAATGAAAAATCAATTCAACGGAGGAATATGAATTTCAAAAATGGATCGCACGTTGCGCAAAATGGGTTGAAGGAATAAAAATAATAATAATAATAATAAAAACAACAACAAGAAAAATGGCAGCGTCGTTGAGTGAAGATTCAGTAGTTTATTTTTTTCGTATAACCCAATAAATACTCGTGGATACGATGTTGTGTGTATAGAGTAAAGTTCCATCCCATCAAACCGTAGCTATTCACATTATAACATTCGATTTTCAAAGCCTTCGCCTTCATTTTAGGGCAATCATGATCACCGCGAGATCTTATGAGACGATGATTCTTGAACTTGTGAAATTGCGCAACAATGTTATCAAGAATTGAGCGTGATGCTCGAAAGTAAGAAGAATGAGACGTTGTTAAGAAAAGAATAATTTGAGTATAGATGAAGTAAGTTGACAGATAAAGGATGCCGTCTAAAGTGATGGTGGGATAGAGTTATGAAGAAAAAAGAGGAAAAAAAAACGAAAATAAATAAGTAAAATGAGAGAAACAGATATAGAGAGGAAGAATTTATAAGGGAAAATAACGTTCGCTCGTCAATGACGGTATGCTTTTGTTCGATAAAAACGTAGGAAGATATCCTGAGAGAAGTTTCAGCTGTCAAAAATAGCTTCAGGGTTTATGAACGCGTTTTTTTCTATATACATTCGAATGTATGTATAAACACACAGGTGTATAAAAATAAGGGATCTGATATAAAATGCTTTTAAATCACCCACGTATAGTGTGAAAATCTCCCCGCAAACCGAAAGATTTTTGAAGGAGATAAAAAGAGAGAGAGAGAGAGAGAGAATAAGAGGTGATGAGAAACCCTCTCGAAAAAATTCCTGCACGTAGTCGGAATGGAATGCGAGAGAAAAAATGTCGAGAGAATCCGTCGACGTTCACCCATCACGATGTCCTAAAATACACGACATCGATTATTGAATCCCAAAGAATCCTTTACCCATATAGGCAGAGAAAAAATTGCAAATTTTCCTACGTTTATTAAATAAAAACCGACCGAGTTAACGAATTTTGGCAGAAGAAGCGCAAAGCTTTTGTATTTTTTTTGAGAGAGAATTTGAAAAAATTTACGTCTGCGATTGCCGGGAAACGTACACCAACAGAAAAAGTTCAAAAGAATTTAAGGATAATGTGGAGTACTGTAGATTTGGGAATTCTTATTCCGCTCGAATTTCTTGAACGCCACGAGTAGAACTACGACATTAATTTTTTTTCGAGTTCGTATTTCCGCAAGAAAAAAATTTCAAACTTCAATGAAAGTTCGATTTCTCTAGATTTATTGTAGGATAATAGAGGAGAAAAAACAAAAACTAACTTTGCCATTACGATTCATCGATGCGTTCAGCTTTCGATAACATTTTACAATCACCCACTATTTTATCAATTTATTTAGCTTTTTTCTCGGCCACCCTGTACGTACACAGAATGAATAACAGGGGTCCATCCCTCGATCTCTGCAAGCACTCTGAACCTCGGCAACGTAGGACATAACTATACCTATATACCTACCATAGAAGACAAGGGTGATTTTCGTTCTGACCAGGGTGAAAAGGTAGGTATAAGGGCGGGTAAGGGAAGGATCGAATTAACCCAAGGTTACAAACTCCACCACCCTGTTTTCTGCAGCATCGTCTTTCGCAGTAGCCCGAAACACCGTTTCGCGTATGATGGTTTCCCACAGGAGTGGTGGTGGTGGTAGTGGTACAGGTGGGTGGATGGGGTCATCATCTGACGTTGTCAGAGCAATCTGTAGGGTTAAATCTAAGAGCTTGTGTCAGGATCCAAAATTCGGTTCTCCGTAGGTCGACCCCCACAATGCCGGTAGAAAATAGAAGAAAAGAATGAGATAAAAAAATATGAGATGAAATAAAAACAGAAGAAATTTTTTTTTCTCGAGAATTTAGAGAAATGTACAAAATCTAAACGAAGGGGTAAGAAGTAAAGGGTATAACGAAATTGAATTTTTTTCTCTATCTAATCTGCGTCGAACTCAGTTTTTTTCTTTTTCTTCATTGCCCACTTTCTTCCTGTTTTTTTATTTGGTTCGATCTATATCCGCTTACCGGAAGAGCCGAACAACGAGAGATTTTGCGAACCCGGTAAGTCCGGTTCCCATGAACCTCAACCTGAACCTCCCAACCTCCAACCTCCTAACCTTCTCGTCTCTCTACTCCTTGATAAGGCTGCAAGGGTCCTCGACTGTTGATAGGATAAGGGCTACTTTGCATGATCCTATCCAAAGTCCCTTATACGAACAAAGTTCGTTCTGCACTCGCTCACTCGCCTGGAAACTTTACCTCAAATCTGCAACTCAAATCGAAAAATCCTAAACTAAGATCACGAACATTTTTATAGATATCACGAAAAATTTTCCACCATTTCAAGACAGTTCTTTTTTACACCGCCTGTTCTCCCGATTTTTCAATTGAAAATAAAAATGAGATTAAACAACAGCGTCGTAGAATCACGTCGAAATTTCTCTGCAGTTTTGAAAGTCAGAGGAATCATAGCTCGCCTGTACGAGTATGGAAATAAATTTGTACGAAGCAGGAGATCAAGTTCGTGAAAAATAAAAAAAATGTCATTCAAATTTTGGTATCAATAAAATATGAGAATTCCTGCACGGTATGTACTATAGAGTTAAATTCTTTTCACCTCGAATTTCGCGGTTTCACCCTCAAATTTGCCAGTATCAATTCTATAATATTTGAGTAAACCACCGAACCCAAAACTTTCGCCCGAACGAGCAGTTTTGAGGGATCGCTGTAGTAAAATGTACATCACAATTAAATTTAACGAGACAAAATTGTTTGTTTATTTCTATTCATTTCGTTTTCATCGAATCACTATGCTCGAAAGCTGAAGAAAACAAAAATTATTTACAGATATTATAATTTTCGCCATTTTCGCCCGTAATTTTGTCTACCACCGCATAATTATAAACGAAAAAGTCGCAATAAAAGATTAGAAAAAAAAAATTGAAATAGTTATCAACTTTCGTTTTAATTAGTTTCGAAATTTTTCAGCGATAATCTTTTGAAAAAATATTTTGATCTTGTCAAAATAATGCACGAATAAATATGCGACATTTACGTTGCTACATTTATTTTTCTTTATTTTATTTCATTGCATAAATTGTTTTTTTTTGTTTCTCAAACGCGGTAATAACCAACAATAAGAAGGTATAACTAGACAATATATAAATGTATATATACCTGTAAGCGAAGGTCACGGAAGAGCTGGCTCGAAAGGTTGAGTTTTGAGTAAAACTTTCTATTCTTACCACGCGCTAAGGGTTGTCCCTTTACAGAGTAAAGTTTTGACAGTAGTCTTTGCTATACCTGCTGGTTGAGCGAGTTACGATATCTCTCTTACACGACCTTACTTTCCCTGTCCTCTTACTTTTCCTTCCATCATCTTTCGTCCTTCCTCTTTAATCAAAAGTCTTATAGTGTGGTGGTAATAGTAGGTAGTCGTAGTAGTATTCGTATAGTATTAGCGGTAGTAGTGGTATTATTAAGGTGGTGGTTTTGGGGTTTCAAGGGAACGAGACTCGTGTGCAAGGGAGCTAGAAGATGAACAGCAAAAGTTTAAACTGTCGCGAGTTGTAACTTTGTTCGTAAAATATACCTTGCGTACGTAATAAACCTTTACACACGTACACATCCTTCATATACCTGGAGCAAATTACCCAGGTATAGATACAGATGCTTATACCGACCCTAAAGAAAGATAAGAATAAATATATAAGTTACTTGATTTGTAGATAAAATCCACTGAAAAGTAAAGGAAAATGAAAAAAAAAGAAAACTTTATCACACCTCTGCGGCACGAAGGAATGAAATTCCCAATGAGAATGAACTGAAATAACAAAAATGTAATTGATACACCTCGTAATGGTGGACATTTTATTTCTATTTGGTTTCGTTCATCAATTCATTCATTTTCCAGATTGCACGATCTCAATTTACCGCCGCCAGGGAGTAATTAGAATAAATTGAAAAGGTATGCATTGACATGTATTTGTAAGTACATGCAAAGCTGTGACGTGTATTACATGAATATATAGGACGTGCAATTTTTCTGTACATTTAAACACTATTCATTCGTTGAACGTTGACATACGCCGCGGGAACGTTATGAGTAAAAAAAACGAAGAAACCAACATACGAAAACTGAACCGCCATTTTACTTGCTGCTCATTATTATTATTATTATCACGGTTATTTTTATTGTTATTCTCTTTTTTTTTCTTTTATTGTTATTCTCGTTTTCCATAGGCTGTCCGTTTCGCCGGTTTATGCCTGAATTCTTTCGACTCATCGTCGGTTTTAATCCCCAGAGAAAAAGAAAGAAGGAGAGAGAGAGAAAAAGAGTGCGGAAAAGAGTGATGAGGAGATAAAGAAGAACACTAAAGAGAGAGAAAGAAAACTTTTTAATTAAGATAATTACAGCTGCAGCGTTGGAAATGGATGAAATACATATAATCCAAAGATTACGCCATTATTATTAATCTCCAAATACATAAGACGAATAATGAATCGAAGTTTATAACGGAGAGTTCTGCTGACTGTGCAAAAACGATAACAAACGATGATGATAATTTATTGACTAAAATTCAAACGACTATGAAAAATTACGGAGTTGTATGTAAGCTATGGTATAATTTTTTTCTTTTTTTTTATAGAAACAAAAGAGACCCGAATGAAAAACGAAAATTACACATATATATCATGATAAAAGAAAAAAAAAACATCATGCGGACGGTTAACGAGGTCGGAAAATCCCTCCCTCTTCCCTAATCGATTCCGGAAACGTCTATACCATTCTCTTTTCTTTTTCCTTCTTTCATTCCTCTGTTTTTTATCTTTGTACAGAGTCTTTCTTTCCTCAATCACAGTAACAACAAAAAAAAAAGGATCAAAAAGAGAACGAAGATACCCTCAGATTTTTCTTGACGTACATCATACGTTATATGTATGTATACGTGTATATAAAAAAAGAATAATGATGTGTTGTAATAATAATAATGATAACAGCAACCATAACGATGAATGCTGGTAATGAAGGGAAAAAGATGAGTTAAAATATTTTTAAATAAATTTTCGGATAGAATGTAAAAAAAGAAAGAAGAAAAAAAGTAGATAAAAAAAACAGCTTTCAATTATGACTCGCGGTTTTAGAGGAACGCGGTATAATATACAAAGTTTTCCCTCCCCATTTCCATCCCCTTGACTTTTACTATGATAATGCTGTATCCAATGCCCGAGGGGCATAAAATTTTCGTTGGAACTGTAGCCAATGGTAATGGTAGCGTTGGTTTTATATGCATAGTTGAAAAAAAAGAAAAAAAAAACTTGTAGAAAATAAATGTAAAGGAGTAAAATTATCGTTTGAAAAGTAATAAATACATGTACCTATATACTGTGACGACGACGACGAAGACGAGAAAGTCGAGGATGATGACAACGTTCACGTTCACCTTTATACCAACCCCCTCTCCTTAATTATTCACTAAATTAAGCACATCCATATTGATAAGCCTGGCGTAGCGTCCCCGTGACAATTATTCGACTTCGACGCCATTCGCCACCACCTCAACCCATGCAACCAGCAATCGGAAATTCGCTGCTGCTGCCACGGGCGTCGCGACGCCTTCCGTTGCCGTTGTCGTATAGGCGCGGCTGTAGATCGCGCGCCTTACTTTTTCCACACACACAAATTTGTCCATAAATACTATATTATAATCATCTCCTCATTCACCTCGCGTCATAACCTCAGCTAATTGAAAATAATGATGGCATTGTAGTATAATTGATATCAATTACCACTAATACGCTGTTGCCATGAGCGCAATGTACTTTGTACAGCAACAAAATAATACATCAAAGTGATCAAAAATTACGGAATATTATAGATTCTCTTATTTTTAGTTTGATTTTTTTTTTTTATTCCTTCACTCCCGTATTTAATCGAACCATACCATACGAATACAACGGTCATTCGACCTTACTGAAAGTTTTATCATAGTTCGCACCGCACCGCAGATCGCGCGGGTTGAGAGAGGAGGGAGAAAATACCGATAAGATGTATAATAGCGCATAGTATCCATAGGAAACGTACGTTCGTATATTATCGACATTTTTATCATAAACTCACAATCAGCAGCCGTATACGTATACGGCATAAGACAGTTGTACACGCTTATTTCATTTATTTCTCTCTTTTTCTCGTTGCCGTAATATGGCGTTAGTCAAACTTGGAGAAATTTTCCGCGTAGCACAGGGGAAGCCTGAAATTTTTTTTCTCTAGCAATTTTCTTTTTCTTTTTTTTCGTGCAGAATAAAAAAATTTAATTGTCAAACTTTTCGATGATACTCCAAGTCTGTTTCGTTTTTGAGCTTATCGAAGCGTTGATGAGCGTTAGTCCCATCAAACCACTAATTTAATTATTCAATTCCATCTGGCTAATGATATATTCCTAGAATTTGACAGAGGAGATCAGAATTACTCAACACGTTCGATGTGTCGGTATAACACGGTATACAGAAATCTGCAACTACAGCTACAGCCGCTGCTGCTGCTGCTGGGAGAGAAAGGGAGAGAAATTCACTAAAAGCATTCTTCGTTTCCAATAAACATGGATCATTCCAATTAACCACTATACTTAGATGCTTACGAATTTACCAAGAGTTGAGAGACATGTACCTATAATGAGATAGGACTTCGTCTATCCCTCAATCCTTCCCTCCTCGTTGTAAATGTATTGATTTTCCTTTCACCGTGGTTCTCGACATCTTCGTATTATCGTCAAATTTACAACGGTGAGATATTTAGGTAAAATATTTTTAATCACTAAGAAAATAGTTATGGTATATATATGATATATTCGATTATCACCTGCTTTTTTTTCATCGTCTTTCACTCGTTTTCAATATTTAAAACATCGATAAATTCACCCAACAATAGTTCAAAAACAATTTGAACCAAAAAAAAAGTGCATTTTTTTTTTCTCTTTTCCAAACTCTGGAACTTAAAACAAAAAAGGAATAAAAAAATAATTGAAGCCCTTCTTCCTTTGTAAGAAGAAGTACTCCGCACTCGTAATAAGATCTACATATTTTTTTCATTTCGTTTTTTCCCTGACGTGAGTTTTGACAAAAAAAAAAATAATAAAATCGTGCCTGAAAAAGAGAACAAAAAAATTCTACTTGCTTTTACTTCAGTCCCCTGTTAGAAAAAACTGTAGTGTGCGTACAATATACGTGTACGTTTTTATTTATTGTATTTTTTTTTCAATTGTAAACGCCGACAAACAAAGATGTAAAAACAAAAGAACATATTTTTAAAAAAAGATGAATCAAGAATTTTCAATACATACACATACTTAACACGTATGTATGGTATATACATGTATGTATAATAACTCCACGTCCACATCAATTCTATTCTTAACGTTGACTTCCCTCTACTTAAGTCTGCAAGCCCACCACAGTCTGTGATCGCATAAACTTGCCCGTAGAAAACTTTTTAACTCGGTTCCCTCGCCATCGTCGTTAACTTTTCCCAACTACCTTTCTCCTTCTTCCTCCGTCTCCCTTCCCCCTCCCTCTCCCGCAATCTCCGGGCCCCCTTACGCCATCCCTTATTCCCAGAGTCCAACCAACGAAAGGATAACTTTCTGTTGGCAGTTTCTTCTCTTATTAATTCTGGTCAACCTGCACCGATCGATCTAGTTAGAAATCAATTACGATTTGACAAAGAAACAAACAAAAAAATTGGTACGGACGACGACAAAATAAGAAAAGCGAACAGAGAATAATAATGGAATAATAATCGTAATATTAATAATAATGTAATAAACCGTTTTGTTTGCATAGTTTAATTTCGTTGCTCTATTACCAAAATCAGACGGACGTAGAAGAAAAATCCTAGGAGAAAAAATAAAATGAAATAAAATTAGATAACGTCCTTTACGATAGAGAGCTATCAAATTTTAATTTAACTACGGAATAGTGGTAAGTATATCACGCGACTATGTAAATATTATACGTATATATGTAACGAGTACACATATCAAGTAAAATGAGTTTTATCATATTCCCATCTGTATTTAAAAATTTCGATGCTATAATTTAAACACACAACGTTCGTGACAATCATATATACCTACCGTATATTATACGGTGTGAAAAAAGGGAATGAAGCCAACCCCAAAAAAAAATGTATGATCATAATAATAATAAAAATTCAAACGAAGTGCTTCTCTTGCAGCTTACACGCATATCGGAGAGGTCCCAGTATATATTAATTGGAGGACTTGGTTGGTTTTTTTCTTGTTTTTTTTTTCATTAATACCTACGTCATTACTGTACTACAATTTATCAGAAGGAACGGTCGTGTGAATCATCGCTATACATATGAGAAGAACAATGTTGATTGCGCTTGTGATTTATTTTCACTCCATTTTCTTACTGCCTGTGTTGTAGGTATGATTATACGAATGAAGGCAAAAAATAGATTACGTGAACACTTATGAGGGACATGATCTATTATTAGATTATGACCATCAAATATTTCGCCGTGGCGATATATCTTTAATCACTTTGGTCTAGATTTAAATAGAGCCAGAAAAAGATATTCGAAACTCCCTCCGTCCGTGAATGTAAAATTCTAGATCGGTGGGCCACATTCCCCCGCTGTCCTGGCGGCTTAAAACCTTTTCAACGACATATATTTTTTTTTCTATTTTCTGTTTTCGAATCAATTAAAACAGGGATTTGGGGCGATGGGGATAAAAAATTTGCGACCCCAAACGAGGTCCACCTCAAAATATATTAAATCAGATACTTCCACGTATGCATAGGGGGTCCGATTTTGAATGAAGGGTCCGATCATTGCGAAAACCATTCGCGCGTTGAGCGAGACAATGACAGATTGCACTCTGGGCGAAATTCTTTTCCTGCGACAGAGGGTTGAAATCGAAGAAAATTAAAGTCTTCGAATTTCTGCGACTTCTCCGGCCAAGAATTAAAAATTTCTTAAACTCCCTAGTAGAGATCTTAAAAAGTTTTGGCGCCGACCATTTTTTGAGAAGACAAAATGATCAAACTTTTCATTTAAAATCGGACACCCCGTATATACATACCTCTATGCATTGAGATATGGGGCCGTATTAGGTACCATGATTGATATAGGGGTGTATATATTGCTGAGTGAGTCTTGATTGTGATTACCGTTATCATTCGTCACGTCGTGGCACACGTGATCCTGCACAGTAGCACAAGCATGTAACAGAGACCAAGCGAGTAGAGGAGTATAGGATGAGGTTGAGAGGTACGAGAGGGCCATCAATCACGGTGATATAGTTGGAAGAGTATATGTACATACACGTATAATGTGCGTGAAGAGGGAAAAGAAAAAGAAAAAAAAAGACAAGTAAAAGTATGAAAGAAACAGAGAATAGAAAGTGAGAAAAATCATGGAATTTATTGTAACATTAAAATAATATTACGTGATGACGATGGTCGTGAAATTCCAGATTTTGTTTTCACCTGAAATTTTTGGTATAAAAAAACGGAGGTAAGGCCTAAGGTACCGGTAAGGGTTAGGTCTGTCGAACGATTTTTTTTTTTCAATCTTCGTTTGATTGGAAAGAAAAAAAAACATTTATGGTGAAAATATTTTAGCCTGAAAATCGAGAATGACGACGACAACGACGAACGATTTTGGCGCAGAAGTTTTCGGTACATATATGATGATGTAGTGTATGCACTTATATCTGTGTTTTGTGAACACCCTTTTTTTTTAATTTCAACAAGTAGAGTTTGCGGATATGTATATTTTTTATCAAAATTACTGATCTTAGTTAGTTATTTTTTTTTTTTTTCTTTCATCTGCATCGGCAGCGCAAAAGCGGCAGATTTCGACCTATACAACTGTCTCATTCCACATCTACCTATCTCTCTCTCTTTCTGTTATAACTGCCTGAGTCTACAAAACGTAGTTTTGCTAACACAGCTTATCAAAGGTTCTATAGGAGGCATGTATGTATTATATACCGTACATCGTATAATGCAGTAGCAGCAACAGAGTTTAAAATGTAAAGGTTGGGTTAAGTCAGGTTGGGTGAATTCTACACCATGGGTACACCCAACTGAACCAAGGGATAAAATTAGAGGAGAGAAAAAAAAATGGAAGAGGCGAAAGAGGAGAAATATATGTAGGAACACGTCATTATATCCATTTTATCCGAATCAAGGGCAGAAGCAAAAACAGACATGATATACAATTAGTTATAATCTCCGTCTGTCTGATAATTAAGGTGGTCCTTAGATAGAAAGTGGAACAATTTTTCATGTGTATTTCAATCGCTGAAATCGGCTCCTAAATCTTTCACAAAGAGTCAAAGTGGAAACAAGAAATGTGGAATATTAATAGAATTCTTTTCTACATGTTTATTTGGAGTCGATATCCCGAGGATCCCATGAGAAAAATTTATCTTATCCCCAAACTGCCCTAAATAAATGGACTACCTAAATTTTTCTGTATATGATATGCGAAAGGCACGGAACATTAGTGAAAGCGAGAATTTTCGATGAAATTCAACTCGTTTATCACGCATTTACTACAAAGTCAAGACCAAAATCTTGCTGCAACAGCCTTCAAAGCGGATCTGGAGAACTCCAGAATGGTGATGATAATGATGATGATGATGAGGTGAGTTTGAAATGGCGGTAGACCACATATACCAACATATAGAATAGTCCTGGAAACTTAACGCTGTAAGTGGTCTTTTGTCTTTATACACTGTATGGCAGATGGATCTACTTGTAGACTATATTCTCCGTACACACCTTAATTAGAGCCCCCAGGTGTGAGTTTCCTACGTGTGAGAATTTCCCTTTTGATACCACTAACTCCTGAAACCTGAGCTCGTCGTTGGATTCAAATCAACTCAAGGAATATCAAGAAAAATAGACATCCCTTTCATCTCCACCCGAGATTCTAAATTCTATTCGTCACATTTCAAAGCGAACCTAATAAAAAATCATAATATGCATATCGATTGATATCATTCTGCGACCTGTTTCTAGAAACGCTAGACAAAGCATTCAATTCTCGCAAATATATGCAGAATATTTTTTCACGATCAGTTCAGAAAATCCAGGTAATGAAAATATTGATGATTTCTCTATTTTCCTTACTTATAGGTATAGTTTTACGTATATTGTCGAACTGATGTGAAAATTCAAAGATATAGAATTCTCAACCATGAAAAGAATGAAAATGAGTATATATACCTACATGTATACATACATACCTGTGTAATATAAAAAGGTAAGAGAAGTGAGAAGATCGAGAGAAGTAAAGGGAGTCAGAAGACTCCCTATAGCCTTAGCTGGATCCCCCAGAGAAGTAAAAAGTAATCTACCAAAGCCAAAGAGAAAAAGATGGAGAGAGAAGAGGAACTTTTCTTTTTCCCACAGTTTAGAACATTTGGCAGAAAAGAAGTAGGTAGACTGCATCCGATCAAAGCCTGCAGAAAAAAAAATTTACTAAAAGAGAATGTTTCAAATAAATGGCAGAAAATATGAGTTTGCGTTCCCATCGAACGTCGTTTCGTACACATCAATGGTTAGGTAAGGTGGAGTTCCACTTTTTCATATATTCTTGGATTCCGAATATCATCAACCTCTGATCCCTTTGGAAGATTAATTCACGGAAAAAGACTTACTTTTCTGCCATTGTTTTTTGGTGTGTATTTATTTCCTCAAAGTTTTTATCGGTTCAAAAATATAAGGTGAAGACAATAATAATAGTAGTGATGATGATGATGATTATGATAATAATAATAATAATAACAACGACCCACCACCGTCAATAGAATAATAAAAAAAATTAATTCGATGATTGCTTCATGTGAATGGTTCAACCTGTGCAGCTGTTTCCTTCATGTCGTGGTTAGAACTCCTCAGCTCACTCAATTTTAGGTTTCCATTGTAGTCCGTTTCGAAACCTTTACGTACTATATGTATATAGGTATATATTATATATATAGGTATAGTGTGTGCGATCCGACTTCCTCAATTCCATTATCGCCCTTATTTCATTCTCCCTCTCTTTTTCTCTCTCGTCGTTCGCTTTCTTCAAAGTAACAACCTGCACACGCACAACGATGACGATGCATAGGTATATATAGGTATATAGATGTATACATTTTATGTACATAATGTATAAGTGCGTCTGTATGTATATACCCAAGAAGGTAAGGTATCATCGCTATCTGCCAGAAGCAGACTGTCAGAGATGTAATCTCCGTTCAGCAGACCGGTAACCGCGTCGAAAAGCGGACGCAAAGGGATGAGAAAAGGAGAAGGGAGAGAAGGAAGAAGTGGACCATCAGTAACAGAAGCAAGCAGAGAGGAAGCGGTGGACCGAAAATCAGACTGGCACACGGGCATTCTGTATCAGTCAGAAGTTCATCCTGACCATCTACCTATCTCTGAACCACTGGACCATCTGAAGGTAAATTTTATACCTCACTGCCAAAACAGTTTCACAAATTTCAGTCACTAAACTGTACCATACTGCGAAATGCGGTTCGTATGTTCTGCAAAAAAAAAATAACAGAACAAGACCGAGTTATATAATCTAATGTTTCGTATACCAATACATTAACGATCGGACAGCCCTGAAATAAATAAGATCAACGAACGTATAAGATTTTCTTATCGAGGACAATAGAAACCATGGAGGAAAAATGGTCTGATAGTAAAATTGTATTTTAAATGATCACCCCTGAAGGGTTTACCCATAACATGAAAGATGATGAGAATTGTGAAGTAGGATTCATCGATCCGTCATTTCTATTAGACTGCACATTTCAGTTATTTTGACATAGTAAACTGGTTGGTTCGAAATCCTTGAGCTGTGAGGTTGTTCCAACTGTGCAATATGACAACTGTGGCAAGGATGTTGGTTGGTTGGTTTTCTCCTAAGCGAATCGTCGAATTCCCTACCTCATGTAAAGTTAATGTTAAACCATAAGTCAGCCCCCTTCTCATTCCTCGCTTTTCATTCCTGTGAGAAACGTGAGTATACCTTTAAGAAGAGAAACAAGAAATGAGGAAAGCAGAAAAACGAGAAGAAGAGAGTTTTCAGGTCTTTCCACCGCCACCTGGAAGACTGCAAAGATATGTTGAAGTTAAAGGAGAAGCTTTTCACGGAGTACAGTCAGACTGTAGAGTATGGTCTTTGTATTAAACCTGTAGCCCGTTAAGATAACGACGCGGTATACGTCAAGCGAACAAAACCAGCTGCAACCCCATGCAGTATATAGAAAAGAGTGATCAACTTCTGAAAGAACGTCGGATTTCCTCAGGATCTTGAGGGTCGTTTATGAAATAGCAGAAAAAATTAATAATAAGACATCCATGTAATGTATATTTATCAAACTCACGATAATGTCATTTTCATTTTCACATTTTGATCGAAAACCTTGTTCGATCGAAAATTTATAGTTTTTCTTTTACGTGTTTACATAGACTGAGTAATTGATCGACTGATCCATGGCTTCTGATTCAATCCATTCTCAATAGTTAAAATATCAGCCGACGGCTACTGACATAGCGTCTCGAAACTTTTGTACAAATGGATTCGGATTCATGCAAAGCAACAAAAGCAAAGTAGAGTTAGTATGCGAAGAGTTACTGAGAGATAGAGCTAGATAGAGAGAGGAATGGATAGAACTTGGAAAGTTGACAGTCGACAAGAGGTTGAATTCCGTAAAGTTGGTACAAGGTCCAAAACCCTCAGGAACAGAGCACCAAGAATAGGTAGTAGGAGTCGCATCACCTTAGCTTGATCTAGTTTCCCGACTTTACATTCAAATATAGATAGCGAATCCGCGACAGACCTACTCGCTGCAGGACAAAATCCTGAATCTAAAATTAGGTCCAACGGTACATCAGTGTCTACATAATATACAGAAACGACCAAGACTCCAGTGAATTTCTGATTGGTTGTCAAGTTGCTGATTGAATTAACAACTGTCTATCCGTGTAATTTTGATACAAAGTTAAGTCCCAGTACTCGATCTGTTAACAAGAGTCCACAAGATCCCCTCGGGCTCTATAAACGTGAACTCGGGAAAATCCTTTCGAAATTAGTAACACGATTGTCACCGATATCTTGCTCCCTCAAGCTTCCTACCTCAAGTCGCATATATACTTATAATGAAGTTAAGATACTCAACCAACAAATTCAAACAACTAATACCAGACCGACAACGATCCGGTAAAGAAATAAAAAACTTAAAAATTAAAATACACACGCGTTTTCCCACAAATTCTGTTATCAAAGTCCTGTGATTCTCTCTAGGGACTCGTATGGTCGTTCGTATATAGTTGTACCAAACTTTTTTCATCATCAACTCGTTCATTCAATCGAAGGAGCAAATGAAATTTTCCGAATAAACGTTCCTCACGATCGGTTCCTCAATATTGCGTATAAAATTTGATTCGGACTTTGCGAAGCGACGATATTACGGAAACACCATATCATTTCCTGTCCCTCATATCCCCCTCTCTGCAGCCAATTTTACTTTTCGGAAGACCGCGCGAGGCGTGACCGTCGGGAATAAACAAGAATCGAAAAGAAAAAAAAACAAGAAACTGAACCAGACGACGAAAATAGAATGAAAAAAATAAAAAAACCGCCACCTTCCTTTTGGGACCAGAGTGGAAAGTCGTCTCGCCTCTAGTCTTACCTGCACTCAATTTCATCCCTTAGACTTAGGGGTGGTTTCGTTCGATCTCCCTGCGGCTCTGTACGTTGACGGTGCGAAAAGAAGAAGAGTTTCCAAAGACATAACTTAACCTTACGACAAGGACGACGACGTCACGCCGTCCTTTTCGATGGTATGTTATATACATAGTCACACAGTGGCAAAGAGGATAAAAGAAGTGAGATACGGAAAAAATGAAAGAAAAAAGAGATGTCACAATTCCATAGGGAAATTGCCTAAACCATCCAATCTCATGCTACTCTACTGTGCATTATTAAAAAGATATGATCAAAATCCTATTTCATATCCTCTGATATTCGACTCTTAAATTTTATATAACCTTCGTATCAGGGAAAATAGAAAATACATTTCTTTGCTTTATTTTCTCACTCCGCTACCAAAATTTTTATTTCTTTTTCTCTCTTTTTCGTTTGTTGGTAAACTTGTGAATCAGATATTCCAATGTTCGGTTATCACCTTTTCTTCTTATCCTTCTTTTTTCTCTTTTTTTACCGATTCGCTTATCCAGCTTAATCCCTAAACTAATCCCTTGCGGAAATTTCCCGTACATACAAATGTCTTGCCTATAAACGTGACAGAAATACATAATGTAATACGACTAAGAATGGTGTGATTTTGATCATAACTAGGTTTAAAAAAAAGAAAAAAAAATAAATCATTCCTGACCATAATATGGATCAATATTCCTTTCCTTTTTTTACCCATACGAAAATTCCCCACAAAATAAAAAATAAAATGAAAAGAAATCACGTACCCCAACCGTCATTACGCATGGGATAACTCTCGTTGATTAGATTCACATGATTATTTTGAAGACAATCCAGATGAACTGTGAACATGACGCGTTTGAACCCCCTTCAAACTAATCAGTATAGATAATTCCATTGAGGATTTACAACGCGGGTCAAGGGTTCGGTTTGGCCCTTCCTATAGTGACCGTAGATAAAGGTATGCATGTATGTATAGTATATACACGCACAATGTACATAATCTATTTCCGTTCTTCATGTACATGTATAAAGGTATATCTTACATACCAGCAGCAGTAGCAGCAGTTAGAGGAATTAATACGGTCGAATACTAATTTCCAAACTAATAGGTGAAACGTGACCGTTTTAGATCATCGCTTCAAGAATCTCACCCTACGTAAATTAACACCCCAAGCCAATCTGTAGGTAAAGTTCCATGTCTATGGATTTGCCTGAACATATAACGAATCAATAGTGAAAAGTCGAGTTTAGAAATAGATAGATAAAACTGTAGAAGTAAACATGAATCTAAAGTGGAAAACAAGCAGCATCAGCAGTTCACATACATGAAAGAGAATGGCGAATGGCGAGCGTCGCGACGACGACGTCGTCGAGGGTCAGATATCATGGGAAAGGAAAGAGAAACAGGAACTACGAAGTATGCTCTTATGTACAGTAGGGAGAAAGAAAACGACAAGAAAAAAAAAAAAAAAACGAACACTCAGTTTAGTCCAGAAATGGTATACAGAAGAAAAAAAAAATAAAGCGAGAAGGAAGAGACAGGTTTGTATTTGTTAAACCTATATCCAACGTTAGTGAAGATCGAAAACCTTCAATAGCGCGGAAAGCTTCACTTCACTCTCGAGAAACATCAACAGTATAGTTATAACATAGCTTTAATGTAAGACTGCAGAAGAGAGGATGCAGCACATCACTTTACCGATGTTTACAGTAAAGCGCCGAAGTAGATACGACGGGGTAAGTGAGTGGTTTGCTCACAAAACGTAGTTGCAGTGGTTAGATTTGCTGCAATCTTCTGAATACCTCATTTCAAATATCCTGATGAAATTCGTAGATGAGAAGAACAATGGCTAACGAGCTTTATTTCACTTCCGTGTTCACCATTTTACCGGGATGAAAACTTTTATTTTTTCAATTTTTTTTTTTTTTCGAAAGAATGAAAATAGAGGAAACTTGTGAATAATTCTAGTTCTGCCAGGAGTAGAAGATATATTCAGCAATTGTTTGTTCTCTTCCCTCTTCAGCAGCACCGGTGGAAGGAGTGAAGTAAAATCGGATCTATAGGTTTACTTGGAAGAGGATAAGGATGAGAAAAAGGCAGAAGAAGAAGAGCCTAGCTGTAGCCGTACGTGGGAAGTAGTTGAATTTATGTAAACGTTCCTATACGGTATACCAAATTGTTACAGCTTAACTTACGTACGGCTTCTTCCACGGTGTTTGCAGACATCCTTTCGTCGGATGTTTTCCCTGGGCAAACCCACTTTCCAAGGCAAGATAGGACGGGCAAAAAATAGTCAAGACTCCCACTTCTATATGACCCCATATACCTACTCTATCATCGGGCAACTATTCGCATAAGTAAAAAGTACGCACTATGAGTAAAGATTTAATATTTTTTTTCTTCCCTGCCCCGGTACAAGATTTTTGGAAAAATATTTTATTATTGGTCAATCTCTGCTCAGCGATTGTTGAAAATGTATCGCTCGATTTTGAGAAATGGAATGAACGTTTTATCTCTCCGATGTTAAAGAAACAGAAAAAAAAAAATTGGTCTATTCGTTGATTTTTATTTCTTTCATTCAGTCATCGCAAAAAGGGTTTTCTGGTAAACCAGCTATCCGAACGGTTTGCAAATTAAGTTATAACCGACGAACCACAGAATGGTTGCAAAAGTTTCGGAGTTATGGTCGAGATGATGACCGGGTTTATATTCAGAGCATTCAAAGTCCACATAAAACAAAACCCGACACCTTGTCATCGTTCCAGGACGTAGATTTTCGTTAAACCCTAAGCGTTGTCAAATGTCACGGTGGAAATTGAAGAGTGGAAAGTTCGAAAATCCCTAAAACATTCAGTTCAATGGATAAATGAAGTTTTTTTTATAACACACGTTCAGATTGATTCGTTTTTTTGTTTCTATTTTGTTTTAAACTTTCATGGACGAACATTCATCTCAAACACCGCGAAACTTTTGAGTGACATGTATACTCGGACTTGTCAGAATAACTATATTATAAATACGGAATTCATTCAGAGTATGAATGGAACTTGCATGTGGAATAAGGTTAGAAGTAAGATAGGGATGGTTTTCATCTGTCTGCAGCCATCCCTCGAGAATTTCATCATTGTTTAGTCGTTAATTAAACGGATAAGCCAAAACCTTACACACTATAGGTCTTTGTGTGTAACGAAGATGAATATGTACGACCAACAGTCTGTATCACGATGACGTATCCCGTATAACGTGAGGCTTGATGAAGCAACGTGAACAAAGCAGCAACATAGTGGCAATACCTGCAGCAGTAGCTCAGTTCAAGTAACAGAACCTACAAAGACCTATCTAGCCAGCTGCCCCTATTCGTACGAACAACATTTGACGGACGTCGACGATAACGAAGTTTAATTTACCCTCCTGTATTGCAGCAGCAGCAGCAGCAGCTGTAGCAGCACATAACGTACTTGCATGCATTACTCCTCATGTCACGTGTTTTCCTCGACACCTTCGCAACTTTACCATAACTAAATTACAATGTGCTTAAAGTGGAACGTTTAAAGTCTAACATTACAGGTTAGTATATATCTACATTTGAACTGGATATCGAATACAAGTGAATAAAAATATTTCAAAAGCAAAATTACAAGTAGGTAAGCGTTTGAAAAAGTATCATGACGTTTGTATCCTTGACCTGATTAATAAAAAATCTCAAAATATTATGTACGTAGGTGCTCACACCTTTCTCCGCATTTAATAAGGGGTTGTATAATACGATCTACAAACCCTTATACCCCGAAATACATCACTTTTCTCCGAGCACTTCATATCCACTAATTTAGACCACAGATTTTGCAAATATCTCCCCTGATTCTA
Source organism: Athalia circularis (assembly GCA_963978495.1). NCBI lineage: Eukaryota > Metazoa > Arthropoda > Insecta > Hymenoptera > Athaliidae > Athalia > Athalia circularis. Next base: position 12,709,278 of record OZ021700.1, on the reverse strand, counting down.
TACGACGCCAACACGCTACGTCGCGTTGTCGTCACCAAGATATTTCCTAGCCAAGCGCAATCCCTAAACATATTATGGCCATGTATAAAATATACACATGCGTTGCTACAAACGTGTTGTACGTGTATCATGTGTATGGTGTAGTTATATATACGTATACTGAACACTCCGCTCCATCCCTTCTTCAGGCTTGCTAGTCATCATTTTCGTCGGGTGTTACGTTGAAATTCCGCGGTTCCAAAACGTTAGCCGCGTTGCTAGGAGCCAACAGAGACTGAGAGAGAGAGAGAGCGTTGGTAGCGTTATTAGTCTAAAAGGGGGTGTGTCAGGGTTTCCTATAACAGGTTCAAGAAGGTTGTCGCCTCTAGGATGAGCAGAGAGAAGGGTATATGATGTATAACGTAAGTACGTGTGAATCTCTTGAAATTCCACCTACCATTTCTACTGCCATTATGAAAAATCTACCTTTTAAACCTGGAGGTTACGGAATAAAGCTGACAAAGGGTGAGAATAAATGATTTTCCTTTTCCCTGGTAATTAACAAAACAAACAAAAACGATATGCGAAGATAATTCAATCAAACGACTAATCATCGCGCAATGAAACCAGGTTTTTGAATCTCATTATATGTATTTACTTTGTTTTAAAAAATGTTAATCCATCATCACCATATCTCTCGACGCTCGTCAATTCTTTCTCTCTTTTCCCTTTGTGCACGGCTCCTGGAAATCTGACGTCGCAAAAAAAAAAGTTAAAACAAAAAAAAACAAGAAAAACCTGACATGAGTGAAATGAAACGAATGGTAAAAAAAATAATAATCGCGAGACAGATATAAAAAGAGACGGATAGGTCGGTTTAGATAAATAAAATAAATCACGTAATCTATTACTCAGAAAGAACCACAGCAGCACAGCAGAGCAGCCATAACGGTTTTTAGGTCATCCTATGTGACAACGAGGAAAGCCGATTGAATCGGACAGCCAGGAAATTGTCAACCTTCTTTTTTTATTTACCCTATACTTTTCTGTTTTATTTTTTTGTCTTTTCTTTCCTCTCCCTTACTTTGGTATGCCAAATTTTCTATCCTCCCTTTTCAGTTAGAATGACACGTATAATTTTTTTTTGTTCTCCACCCTTCCCAAACTCCCTGCTCCTTATAACAAGTCGTACGTGTTTCTTTTAAAGCTTAAAATGTAAAAAAAAAAAATTTCTCCCGCTCATGACGCCCCTCCCCCTTCCTCCTCCTTTTAAAACATCCGTATAGTATATCATCCCATATTCAATTTATTCCAAGAATTTTTGTGATATTTCATACTTACTCCCATAAGCCGCATCACTCAGTTATGCAATTTATTGCATATGCGAAACAAGATTTTCGTCGCTAATCGTTATACGGACCGCAAAGTATTTCCGAGTAGTTATACACACTGTATGTATCTAACGCTAATGAGCAAAAGGACGTAACCCGCAAAAGTAAACAGAAATCGAAGAAACGAAAAGTTTGGTGATTTTTGTACAACGGGAATGTGGTACGAAAACCCAGTCGTTTTATAGATTGTTTTAATTTTTTAGGAACATGCTTTTCCGACAAAGTCAGAAAATGAAAACCCTGCCTGCTGCCATAAAGGGCGAACGCCTGGAAAATGAAAATATGATGTGAAAAATTGAATTTCGGAACTTTCAAAGTAAAGTACGTTATTACCGTGTCTTGATAATTTTATTCACTTTTTTTGACGACATTATAGCGGTGCCCCTACGTTTTGGTGGGTTACGCCCTTCCAATTTTCAGCCCTTTTAAAAATCCACGTACTTTCCACTAAAATCTTAAAACGCATACCACTGTAAACTAGATCGTTAATCTAATCAAAGCCAATGCGCTATAGCTCTATAATAGTAGTTCGAGGCGACGACGTAACCCTCAAACAAGGTAGGTAGATAGGAAGGAAGGAAGGAAGGAAGGAAGGAAGGAAGGAAAGGACAGAATTTTATCGGTAATTAACTGACTAGACACGGTGTTACCTTAACTTGATAATCGTCCCCTACTAGTCCTTCGAAATTGCCTATAATCATCCTATATGTACATAAAACATTCGCTACGCAGGATGAGGTAATTTACATCAAAAATTCCCTTTCCATGAATTACAAGAAAACAAATATAACAATAGAGCACAAAGGATGGAAAAAAAGTGCGAAAATAAAAATACCGATGCATAAGAAAACGCATAACGTGGAACAATTTTGTAAAAAAATAAAGAAGAAAAAAAAAAGAACCGGAACTTAACAGTCAAAGAATTGAATTCTCCCGAGGCCGTTACTCAAAGACTTCTGTATATCTAGGGGTTTTTCTTCCACTTCTTCTTCTTTCCCCCCTTTTTTTTTTCTTCCGTATAAAGGGAGTTAGAGAGCCGAAAATTTTGGGATAATCGAAACCCTTTCAAAGTACAAATACCCTACCAAACACGGATGCGATTGAGATAGGGATGAAGATAAGATAGACCCTCAAAAAATAAGAGGGAAAAAGAAGTTATCTCTACGCATATTGTATCCCCCAGGATGTCGTCGCGCCGTCACGATAGGATACATTATTTGGAATATGATATACTATACCTTTTCTAACCCATTAATTCTATTATCAATATTTCCGTCTTTGTACTGCATCCTTTTGCTATACGGAAGAAGGTAAAATGTGCAAAAAATCCCTTACTAGATGGAAAATAAATAGAATAACTATCGTTAATGTGCATACTCCGTAATCCTTTCAATTTTCTCATTTCCTTCCAAAATTCAAAAAACCAACATTCTTGTAGCCGTTCAAGTGATTGAAACTAGCCAACGAAATCTATACCAAAGTGTTCAAATTGGCTTGAAATTCCTTCACCACTCTTCCTCGGGGAAAAGTATGAAAATAAAAGAAAAACAATCTGCAGTCGGTAGAGGAAAAGCAATGAGAAATAAAGAAGCAAAAAAAGAAAAGCGAGAGAGAGAAAGATAATAAATAAATTCCTCAACGCTGGATGTTATTATTTCTAGAGTATGAAGCAGAGTACAAGAGTATAAGGGTATAAGACTGCTCGGCAAAGCCTTGATATGAAGGGTGAACGGGGTGGTTAGGTAGGTGAAAAAAAGAAAAAAATTACGTATATATACCTGTACATTTATAGGATTGTTTCGGAATGTACGAAGATAAAATATAAGGGTATATATATATGCATGATACGATATGATGATATAGTATATGGATAATATCTACCTATACTTGTACGAGTGTAGCGCGTAGATGAATAGCCTTGCAAATATGTATGTGGAGGGTACAATATTTTGACACGAGACGGCGACACGTTACAAGGGTAACAAAACTAAACCCCCACAACATTTTCAACCCCTTCTACTTTACCCTTATTTCAACCGGTGGTATCCTACGAGATTAGTAAAATCTGCACAAGGAATTTTCGTTGCTTGATTTTCTCCCTTGCCAAACTAAATCCTCTCTGACCACCCGATTACTGTGAAGGGATTAAATTAAATATATGTACCTACGTATATACGTTAGGGTGCATTATTTCTTCGAAATCATAGAAAAATATGTTAAAATATAAGGGTCTTTGAAACTCAAAATAACTGGACGCTGGAGACGCAAAAAAATCTTGATTTCTAGTGAAACCCCGTCGTAAAGAGTAATCGAAAATTTTGAAGAATATAACATCAATCGTACATGTTTTCATGGGAAATTTCCCGTCGAATTCGAATTCGGGGGCGGCACTGGTGAAATTCTAAACTTTCCCAAAAATGACGCACCCTAATATTTACCTACTTTTGGAGGAGGCTGTTTCTTGGAGCTGAAAACAAAGAAATAAGAGGGGGGGGAAATGGAATGGAACTTCTCTCCGTTAATCATTTCAACGATCTATATAAATATAGGATGTGCACCCCCGGCACCTCCTACCAATCTGCTGATAGAGTTTTTTTCGATTTCTCCAAGGTGAGGTAGCAGTAAAAAAAAGAAAACCAGAAAAAAAAGAAGGCGGTATAAAGTATAAGCTTGCCTCAATTGCCTATAAATTTAGTTAAAAGGGAAAGAAGCAAAAATAATCACCATGGCTTTCACCGATCTCGTTGAAAAAGAGAGTGAGAGAGAAAGATTGAGAAAGGGTGAGTAAAAGGGGGATGATTTTCCGTGTCAGAGTTCCCTTGGCCCCAACTTGAACCATCTTTTTCCATCATATTCACTAGGGAAATAAATTCCTTTGTCACCACCCAAGAAGAGAAAAAGAAATCCCTGAGTCTTTAAACCTATATCGTAATTATCGAGACGTTCTTTTTTTTCCTCTTTTTCTCTTCTCCATGTATATACGTCCTGTAATCCTATTTCGGTTACAGTCGAGCACGTAAATTGATGATCATCGACTATATTTATAACATACTTAAAACCAAATCGCGATCAATTTCCACCGTAGGAAACATTTTATTTTATCCCCGCTCATCAAGTGATCGAATAAACAGTAAACAAAAAAACAGGCGATTACAGAAGAAAAAAATTTCTCCGCTAAATAACCGCAGTTAGTAAATACATGTAGGATTTTTTATACAGGGAAATATCAATAACAATTTTGAGAACTCCAATTAAAGTTGGCGAAAAAAATATAGAAAAAAAATCTCTCGCAAGTTCTTCAACGATCATTCATTTGTTTCACATCAGTGAAGAGGAAGAAAATAAGAGAAAAAGGGAGAAGAAAAATTGGTCTCAACTTTCTAACGTTCCAACCACTCAAATTTGACACGACGTGACGTAATCTAACGTTAGCACAAGGTGGTCCAAGTATAATAGCTCGCTGCATTATCTGGAAAAATATGACAGAATAATTTTCTAAAACCGTCATCTGTGCATTATCATTATTATTAAAACTGATTTTTAATACGACTCTCTCACCACATAGCAAGATTCAGCGAATATGCTTTGATTATCTCCATATTCACACGAGGAATAGAAAAATGTTCAATTCGGAAAGCGGTTATATATGTAGATATTAGAATTTCGCATCTGAAAATTGAATCAGATATATTTATAATATTTTAATAATAAATATTATACCAAAAACACGTACTACAATTCCAATTGTTTTTTCTTCTTCTATCTACAGATTAAAAAATACAAATTATAGGTTGGAAAAGGACGAAAATAAAAATAAAAACTGGAACAAGGTAAAAACAGAACGCGACACGCAGAGAGATGGTGAAACGTTTGATAAACGGTTCACCGAAGTTGCTGACTCTGCTGGCTCTTTTCCCCTGTTTTTTTTTTTCTATATTTCTTTTTTTTTATTTGTCTCTGTTTGACGCGCCTTTCTTTTTTCTATCTCTAGCAAGAGATCAAACGGCCCAGCGGTATAGCGGTGTCTCAAAATTACATTGTTCGAATATATACACGGTTGATGTATGGTAAAACTAGTAGAAAAAATAAAACGGAAGTGATAATAAAAATATACGATAGCAGAGACGAGGACAAGCGAGAATACGAAAAATTAATCCCTCCAATGGTATAACAAACGTCATTAGACAAATTTTCATCCCCACGCAATCTGCTGTTCGATTTAGTTTAGTTTTTTTTTTTCTATTTCTTTCAGTCGAAACGTCCGTGCATTTAGTTAGTTAATTCAAAGCTTTTTTGAGCCGAGCAGACCAACCCATACCACTTGATCGATAGGAGTCATTTCTAGTTGCTTCTTACCCGACCCACCAATCATGTATATAATATATATATACTCATCCCCTTAAAGTAAGTCAGTCGAGTAACTAAAACTTTTGTTAATTTTCTCCCTGCAGAACACCGAAAGAGAGAGAGATAGAGTAGGAGATTTTCCAAAATTACTTGGGGTCAGGTACACATTATATGTATAATATAATGTATAGATATATACATATATATGTATATCAAACAAGCTGCAGGGTAAAGGGATGAAAAGTTAGAAATTCTGAAGATCTCTAGAGTCCCGTTTAAACTTGAATGAAATAAAGAGAAAAAACCACCAAGAAGAAGTAAACAACAACGAAGTAGTATATAAAATAGAAGAAGAAAGAGTAAAATCGAATAAAAGTGAAATGAGAAGAGTCGTGGCAATTAACTAATCTCAATTACTATTTCGGAATTAACAATTCACCGAAACTATTTAGTTAGATACGAACTCGGACATACGTTATATACCCGTATTGGACTTTCGGTAGAAGTCCACGTATGCACATAACGTATTTACATATAAATATACGTATACATACATATACCTATATCTGTAGCATATGTATATACATCGTGTCTAGTGGAGCAGGAAAATCGTGGATTTCGAAGCTAAAAGTTTCCTACCAGCAGCCACGTTAATCTCGCCACATACAAGATTCGAATCCTCCCTCTGGTCTGAACTATACAAACCTATACAACAAAAGTTGTCGGAGAATCGCCGACAGATCAGTACCTATTTCCGGTTAACCAACTCTTTAGTCAAACGTAAGCGTATGAATATACATACACAATATTTGTTCGTTTATTTACACATATATAAATAATATATGTATATTTGAATGAATAATTCAGAGACACAATTGTTTACACCTTATACACAAATTACCCAAGCTAACAAAACAAATAAGAAACCAAAAACAAATTTTACCACATGAAAACTACACGTGGTATTGTACCTGCGGTGATATAATCTGTACGTGCAATAATTCTGACAAATTCACTTGGAATTCACCGAAAATTGAAAGCACGAACAAGATCAATTACGTATCATTACTCGATGATCATCGTTGCAGACTGAAAACGTGAAAACTTAGGGGAAAAAATACCATAAATTTTGTTTTCACCAAACTCTTTAGAGCGAGCGTGAAAACAGAAGTTGATGACCGAAAAAATCGAATTCCTACAGTTTCGTTCTCCTCATCTGTACGACTACTACAAGTCCATAGGGTGAGTAAAAATTATTGACAACGGTAACATTGGAGAGAAAGAGAGAGAAAAAAAAAGATCGTATTTAAGGAAATGAAGGAATCATGAACCGACGTGATAGCGTTTCTAGGTATCTCATATATACCGAGCTACCCCTAGTGGTTTTACAAATTATAATGTATGTCTCGCCACCCCCATAAATTTACGTCATGAATTCCCCTCTCTTCTTACTCCAGGTACTCCCAATTCTCAACTTCTCCCAACTCCCCCTTGAACTCACCCTTATTATACATCGTACACTGCACATATGCTTCGTGCAACATTATGCGTATAATACTTTGCCTAATATAAAACTGTATGAATTTATGTAACAAGCACGCGTACGTATATTACATTAAAAAATAATAATAATAATAATAATAATAATAATAATAATAATAAAGTAAAACAAGCATTGCCATAATATTTTTGCAGAGCGAAAAAAGAGAATCAGAATTTATAAAATTTGAAGGAAAAAAGAAAATAATTGAATAAACAAAAGTAAATGAGGTAAATTTACATAATTTCAAATTGAATACAATATGATGATTTTCAGTCTATTTCGTGTAAGTCAAATTAAACGAGACGTTGATTTTCTTCGAGACGTATATGCAGAATTGTAATATTATATATGTAAAGTATAGAAATTTCAGATTCGCGAAACCGCATTTTGGGGTTCAATTAATTAGGATCAGCGAACCACGCCGTCCCCACTCTGATCCTCATCCTCATCCCCATCCCCATCCCCTCGTAACGTTTGTTAAAAGGCTTCCGGGTGTTAGACGATTTCATCGTCGCAAGAATCCCTTCATCCCTCCCTCCCTCCCTCCCTCCCTCCCGCCCCCCTGCCCCTCATCAGGACTAGTCTCTTTCTCTTGCCGTCTCTCCTTCCTGCACGAGTTCAAAAAAAAAAAAGTGTACACATTCCTGAAATAAAAAAGAAAAAATGAAAATGAAAAACAGAAAATTTTATGGATTATCACATACCTGTATAGACTATTTTTTTTCTCGTTCAAAATAGATACGCACATGGTGCACGATGTGAAATTCTTTCGATCGAAAAATCGGAGGAAAATGGAAGACGTTTAAAAAATCATAATTTGGAACCTGATAACGAAGTTGGAAAGTCATGTTGATATACAGATCTGTTAATTATTGGTGAAACCATTCCCTCAACAATTGGCATTAGTAAAATGTAATATATGAACCGGACGATGAAGCAGGTGTGTAAAACGTGAAGAAACATGGTTCTACAACACCTGAGCGTCTCCGACCAGCCGTTGAAATCGATGTCGGTGCTAACCTAACCCGGGGGTTGTATTGAGCCAGAAAACGGTGGTGCGACCCCTTGGTGCCTTGAATTGGTAATGTTTTACGCGTGTTGTAAAAATGTAGAGAAAAAAGATAAAAACAAAGAAGGAATGAAAGGAACAAAATGAGAAATTCACAGTCTCAAAATTTTTGTACCGGTATGAGAAAGAAAGAAAAAAACCGGAGTGTAACGTTTGACTCCTTCTTTTTTCTATTCATCTTTCTCCCACCCCCCAAAGCACATGATATAATTTAGTATTTTGAAATGTTATTATCACGACTCACCTATTGCTCGCTTCCGTTTTTGGCTTCTTTGAAATGCACCCTTTCCGGTCAACGGTCTCCGTCAAATATCTCGTTGTACGCGGTTTTCTTTTTACTTTTCTTTCTCGTGTTATCAGTTGTCAAGTTTCTGTGTACAACAAATTATGTGGTATATTTTTTAAGTTATACGTTTTCAGTTCAATAGTTTCTGCGATCCGTGTTTCTCCCCCAGTTGTTGTTTTTCTATCTTTGTCTCTTTTTTGTCGTTTCAGTTTCTCTCTTGTTTTCTCCTTTTGAAGGGAACCCCCAAAGTCTCGTGGCTGTAGTCTAGGACTGAGTGAACCGCGAGGTCTTACTGGGGAGAACGCCGAGCGTAATTTGGAACGTCGGGACGCCGGTGGCGCCGAATGGTTGTTACCACCACCGTCGTCGACGTCCCCCGCGCATTGATCCGGAGGGTTGTTGAATCCCGACTGTGCGCCAAAGAGGGAAAATCTCACAAGGGTGGGGCGAAAAGGAAAAGAGGAGAGATGAAAACTAAGCGAATAGGTAGATAGAAATATGAACATGTATCGTAGGATGCAAATACACACGAAAATTTCATATATCATGTTTATTATTAATCATTATTCCTTTATCGTAAACCGAAGGTGAGGATCGTTGCAACTTTACACCCGAATATAAAAAGTACCACTTCAACCTTCCCCACCTCCTCCCACTTTTCTTATGCAACTTTATAGATCTCGTGGCCGCAAGGACATAATACACGGATGATTTAGAGTGAAAATAGAAATCGAATGACAGCAATCAGAAATCAGGCATCGTTCAGCCTAATACAACGGTCCGGATATAAATAACCTTGTAATCATTCCAATTTTTACAAATCGCAACTGTTATCATCAGTTATACTCGGATAAAGCTTGAAGAAAAAAGGAGAGTCTTTCCATACATACATATGTGGACCTCGGCGATCTGGGTGAAATACCATACGGGATAGGAAAAGTAAGGGTGAGAGATATAGTTTGAAACCCTGAGACGTCACTCTGACAAAAACAGGCTTCTGTGATTAATGATTGAGGTTAGCAAAAAAATGACCCTTCCGCAGGGCTTTGGTATATCTAGAGGTAGAAAGAGATCCTCCTGGCTGGTTTCGCTCATCGCCAGTAGTATCAACGAAATACTTACGTGCGATCTGCAAAGATCATGCGGGTTTCACATATGGTGGGTACATACCAACTACGTATATATATATATATAGATCCAGTATAAATAAGTTGTAGAAATGGACCTAATAACCCCCGATTATAGATTATAGAGTTTCGTCTCGATGAAAAAACGAATATGGAAAAAAATAAATGAAACAAAATAAAAAAAGAAAAACAGAAAGAAAAAAAAAAAGGAAAAGCAAACTCCGCTGTCGTTAAGACCACCTGCAGCCAGTATAGGTTAGTATACTGAAAACTTTTAAGGGATTATCGTTCGTTCTTTTAAGCTACTTTTCCTCCCCCAGTCCCTCTTTTCTTTTTTTCGCTGGTTCTCTCCCTCCCCCGCCCTCATCGTCCCACTGAAACCACTTTTTCCTTCGGCTTTTGTTTCCACTCTCCCAGTTTCTGCAATGTAATTGAAATCTTCTCACCATGCCGAAACACGACTTATTGATTAATGCTTGTTTGTTCTATCGAAAAAGTCATCGGCAAGTAACGGTATAGTATAAAGAATACAGCGTGGGTAACAGCAGCAGCAACAGCAGCAACAGCAGCTACGGTAGCAGCGGTAGTGGAAGGCAGAAAGGGAAGGTTCAAGTAGACCGAGAAAAAGAAAAAATCAAAGGAAAATAAGAAAATATAACCTACATATGTAGAAGAAAGAAAGAAAAAAATAGGGAAAAGGGTAAGCGTCCCTAACTTCGTCCTATACCGCTGCTGTGCGAGCTTTCAAGGTTAATTTATACTTCACATACAACACGCGATCGCGAAACGCACCCCAAAAAAACTTTGGTAAACGTTCTTCTTCGTCCTTTGAAAAAATCATTTTTTACTTAGTTGATTTTTTATTTCGAATTTACATTATACGTCAGCTGTTACTCTTGTAGAAAAAAAAAACAACGAATTCTCCATGTACGTATTCGATGCCGTTTGAACCAGCCCTCCTTGTTACCTATGGTTCACCAAATTTTTTTCAGTTTTTTGAAATGCAGCTTCGAGGATGATGAAAATCAAATCCTTCGATGGATCCTCTACACGCTGCAGGACCTCGCGGATTCTTTATTTTTTTGTTAGATTTAGCGATGTGAAATTGACCGAGGGCATCTTCTTTATCGTAGGTAGAACGAAGAAATATCTTTGGTCGTGAATTGATCCACTGAAATGTGAACGGCTGCCCTGGTTGATTCTGAGAACTTTATAAGACTTTCAGTAATCGCAGAGATGGCGTTACGAGTTGCATCCGGGGCTATCTGGATATTGTATCATAATTGTGTAATGTAAAACAAATCTACAACTTTGATTTACATAATATTATGCAGCTGAGTAAAAAGGTTACCTATTGGTATTCAAAAGCTTAATCCTGAGCTAAGAAACTCATGAGCTTAAAACAATGGAAAACCCAAAGGTTCGCGATTAGTACGATGTGAGTTTTGTTTTTGAAAATATGCTGAAACGCATATTTTTAGATACCGCTAAAAATAAGGAAATAAAGAAGTTGACAGAAATTATAACGACATCTAAGATTACAGCGCTCAATATATTTATGAGAACGGCTAGAAATGACAGAGAGGAAATTAAAGCCATGCGATTTACCATTGGAGGGATTTTATCCGAAATCTTCACAGAAATTTGTAGTCGGAAATCACCTGAAGGTTGAAATCGGTCGGATAGATCAGGAAATGTTCAAAGTCAGATATAATCCCGTCGATGACGATGTATGACGTAGTTGTTCGTGATGAAGGAAAAAAAAATACAAATTTTATCACCGATTCACGAAAAAAAGAGTGGAAGTTCAACTAGATTTTGGCAATATTAAACGACCTATCCGGACAGCAAAAAAAAATTCCAAAAAATAAAGAAGCACTTAACTAATTTAGCTTTTATTTCCGGAGAGTAAAAAATTGAATCCTGATCTAAAATCTGATCTGTTCCGACATCAATGCCTTGTAATTCATGATTCTGTAAGCGGGAATCTATATCGTTTATCTACATACTATATTCGTGCGTATTACGTAGGTCTTCGGCTTTCAATCGTAATTATAGTTCGTTTGTCGCGTTACCATTTTTTATGCCAGATTTTTTCATCCCCGTTACGCGTACGTGTCAATATATTCGTATTTGTCTGAATCAAGATTCATGTCAACGGTTACGGCATCTGTATGTTCTTCGTCGACCGAAAACAGCGAATTTAACATTTTAATACGTATACGGAGCGAAACGAACCATAACAAAGTGAGTTGCCTAATGGGGTAAAATTGGCGCCCGACGATTCGACACGTTTGGATTGGCAACGGAACGATGTGAAGTAGTATAGGTATAATTTATGCCCGATGACCTGCAGCCTGCCGGTGCCCGTCTAAAACTACCAACTTTTTATCATTATATCTCCAAACATGAACGATGATAAAATAATCTCTTTCTCCGCGACGGCAAAATAATTTTGAGAAAATATTATATTCGTCATCCACAGACCCGTTTTGAATAATTATTTTACCAGATTTTCGCAATAAATTCTAGTTTTTACCCTAAAAATTTAAATAACTGAGCGTCCCACTAATAAGGGGGTCTTATAGCATAAGTTATCTAGTTCGCAAAAAAAACACTTTTCAGAACTTTTTTTGCCATATGAGGACGTATCCTACAATAGCGAACAAAACAAAATCCTCAGAAATATCAAAATTGCGTCACTATAATAATGGAATGTATTTAAGGATTTCTACGTTTCTCTGAAATTGTTTGACCCTTTCTCAGTTTTTTTGTGGATCATGTCCTTCTGACTTTTAGCCCTCGATATCTGGTTGGTTTATATCAGGTCGCGTTTTGAATATCCAAAGACAAAAGATCCAATTTTGCGCGTATCCGAGGTATGGGTAAATAATTAATGGTGACTTTCCATGCGAAGCGTTCTACTATAAGGATGTTGGAAATATGCGTACGTTCAGTCCAAATAATTGACTATCTCCCAGTTCCTGTTAGGTCTAACGTTCTGCATCGTTCTAATTTAATATCATGACACTAATTCCGATCCTACACGATATATATACACGTAGGTATATTCCAATGGGTATAATACGGTGTCTATAAATCCTTCGGCAGTTCAGCTGTGCCATCGAATACGGAACCAGCTGCATTTGATGGGTTATATCGTATGCCGTTTCCAATTCTATTTACTATACACAGTATATGCGGGCATACACCTACACGCACATCTACACCACGTGCATGTATAGGTATATTCAGCAAGAAAATCTTGAAATATATACGCGAATTCCATTCGCAATTGACTGCGCCCATCAATACACCCTGCTGATAGTTTCTGCGAATGATGAAAAAGGAATAAATGATCATTAACTAAGAAACGTAGTCAATTGCTTCAGGTACCGCTGCCGTATCGAATCCATGGAACTGACACGAAACGAGTGCTGATCCTGAAGGAATACAGCTTTGTATGTATATATATATGTATATATATATATATATATATATTACTATTCCCAAGGGAAAATTAACAAAGGACGTGAAACGAGCAGTTGCACTGCATATACGTACGATCGTTTGCAAAAGCACAGAAACGTCAAGCGCATTACATGTTATACGAGATGTTTGAGTCCGTTTCTAAATAATATATACCTACCCACGTGCGTATAGGTTGTAAACATTTATTTCTTATAATATACATATATTCGTACCCTTGCGATTACGTTCTTCTTTCTGAAGTTGAATCCTTTATAGAGAATCCTGAATAAAAGCCACGCCTGAAATAGGTATACATATATATTTATATACACATTCATAAAGCGTTATACAACATACGTATACGTATAACGACTTCTTGCGGTAAATAGGTATAACCGGAAATTAAATTATTTCCTCCAAATTTCCCGCATTTACCTTCCTCACATCTCCCTCTCTCTTATTTTATCTTCCTGTTAACAGATATTCACGTAGACATTTAATCCGAGAACGCCTTGCCTCTTTTTATGTACGTATTGTATGTACGTACCTATACACCTATATACAGATTCTTACATGATGGTAGAAAATAGCTTCGCCTACAGCAGCAGCTTTGACAAGGATTTTTTTTTTCAACATCACATTCACCCCTCGTGCAAGACAATGAAAAATATATAGGTATTCAACGAATTTTTTATTTTTATTTTTTTCATTTCAAAGAGATTTTTCTTTATCTGTCTGAAACAGAACCAGATCAACTTCGTCCTTACAAGCCCACTTAAGTGAATTATTATCTCGTCCCCCGTTCGATTCTATAAGAGCAAAAAGAATGAATAAAATGATATAATAAAACAAAAGATCGCAAGTATGAAAGTTAATTGAGCATTTTTATACACGCGCGTGATCTTGACCTTCGCAATTTACCGAAACCTTGGAGATATTCCGTAACAATTACAAACTATAAGTTAGACCCGAAAATATATGTGTAGAATAATTATAACGAGTTAATTTATTATACAAGCATCATTATAATATTCTACAAATATAATAGCGTATGCGCTGCAGTGGGGTAACATCACAACCCGTGAAATTTATTTGTAATTTATAACAATAGTTTTCTCTCTTTTATTTGATTTTATTCTATTTTCAGGTGTTTCCATTCATTAAAATGACGTTACCATCTACTACGAGATTATATCATAATTGTAATTTTTTAGGTTAAACTGAGGCTACTCGTCAGCAAGTTGCAAATTTTTTTTTTAATTCTCCTTCGAAGAGTAGTATACTTTTCCATAACAACATGTGGGAGGTATATTATAGACCGTATATACAAAGGTAGAATGTGAATGTGCAGAAAAAGAGTGGCAGAGAAAAAGAAAGAGAGATAAAGTGATCTGAAGTAAGTGGAGAGCCATGTAACACCCTATACTTATATACGTCAACGAGGCTGCAGAGATATGTGAAAGAATAAGTTGAAGAAAAATAAAAAATAAAAAACAAAAAGTAGAGTAGGTATAAGATCGCGGTGAGGAGAGAAACGTAGGCGAATTGTGCGTGACACGAGTATCATATGCGACGATATTTTATCTTGTCCACTTACCATTCCCCGATTCACAATTCACATCGTCATCATCATCCCTCTTCGCAGTGGACGGCGTTAAGCCAATATGCGAAAGAACCGACCGTATGCAGCGAATATTATTACACCGATTGTGAGAAATAAGCTTATAGCGAAGGTGAAAAAGTTCTCTACTTTTCTTCCGTGGTATATAACATCTATACGCGTAGAGGGAGTGGGCAAAGAAAACAAAAAATCTAAAAAAAAAAACACAACAAAAGAACCAAATTTTATACGTGCTTGAACATTGAACCTATGTGAAGGAATCCTCCTAGCAATTAATGAGCAAGTCGAAAAAGTTCATCTCATGTCAGTCGAACCCATCAGAAAATGGTGTGGAGAAAAAAAAAGTTTGTCAGGGTTCATTCAAGCGTTTGACTATTTTATTCTCGTTTCAAAATGGGCGATTCTTTTCGCTTTACCCGCCGCGCCGGTCAAAGTGAAATCTCGTTTTTCTATTCCTTCTCTTATTTCGTCTATACAAATTTAATAATTATTGAAGAATATAAATTTGATATATCTAATGTACGATTAATTAATTCTACGAACGTATAATATATCTGTCTATAAATCAGAAGGGTATATAATTTTGACATAATACATATACATAGTATATACCTATATATATATACACGGTAGACGCACCGAATCCAAGGTATACATGTATACTCGTTTTTCTTTATACCTATATAGTATAATATATATATGTATACGTATATAAAAGTGCTTAGGGTATATATCTATGATATAGGGTGGTATTAAAATCTGAAAGCTGCATCAGACTGGGATTTGAAAAAATGTCACGCGCCCGCTTAACATATAACGGAAATGTCTCGCGGTTTTTTCCTCTCTTTTATTTTTTTCTTGCTTTTCGATTTCATTTTTTTTTCTTCTTCTGGTTAGAGAGGGTAACTTTAGCTACTCCCCATTCTTGACGCTGATCCGAATTACGATTTTAATCCAGTACTCGGAAAATCTGTTTCACGCGCACAAAAATTCCTGTATACGCTATTGGTGCAGTGCAGGTTATAAAATTTTAATACACCGTGCAGCGGAATATTCTCATTGTGTTACACATGTGTTACAGTATATGATTTCAATACAAAATTCAAAATTCAAAATTCAAAATTCAAAATTTTCGTAACGATGTTTGGTAAATTAGTACATAATCGCATATTCGGTGGTCCAGTTATTATGATGAAAGGATGAAACAAAAAATGAAATAAATAAAGTACGAAAAATAAATAAGTAGGAACATGTCTAATGTTATATCTACAATATTTTGATGTTAATTGACTTCATTTATATATTTATTTTTGTAATTTATTTGGCAACATTGGTATTTCGCTTTCACTGCGAGACCATACTTATACATATCGTGCAGTACTCGAACCTATATTATAACCTTTCGCACTCGAGAGTGAAGGTAATACGTACATTGGAAAAAAAAAGATGATGAGGATGACGAATAAAAATAAAATTAGAAGTAAAAGAGAGTCGTGCCATTTCCAGGGTCCGTAGACCTCACATATTTCATAGCGCTGATATACCTGTACGTTATACATACATAAAAATCATGAAATCCAATCATCATAATTATTCTTCTAGTAGATTATATTCTCTACCAACGTATCCGTGTATCTACATTGTACATATACGTTCGCTTAATCAATCATACGTGTGCGAAAGTGAAAGAAAAAAAAGCGAGAAAAACTTATTCATCTATAATAATTGTAAGAGGAATGGATGATATTCCCGTTATATTATTTATCTACATTATGGTGAGTAGTACATAAAAGAGAGAGAGGTGACAATAATGCAGAATATATAGGGAAATATATGTAATATACAGGGTGAGTTCTTCCAAACTTCAAGATTGGGAGGAGCTGGATTTAGCAGATACGCGCTTGACCTCGACTCAACTTCCTCATTCGTTGAGCATGCTATATCGTTGAGTCGACTTTTCTCGGTCTTCCCATTTTTCTCGTGCGCGGCGCGTTGACTGGATAAGAAACCCGAATGAGGTTCCTCCCGTTCTAGGAGTTTGGAATGACTCAGCCTATACATCTCTAAATATATAGGTGCTATTTATTTATGACTTTCCAGAAGTAATTAGCGCACATACATAATGTCTGAGTACACTTTTACCGATCAATTGACAAGTTGTCTATCGCGTTCTAAGGAGGTTGGATCATTTCTAGAGATCCTGACAGAAATTATCGGGTTTCGATTTTTTTTCAAAATCTCACGGCTTGTACTTTCACATAGTCGTATTAATTTCTCAAATATTGTTTGAAACGAAAAAAAGGAACTAAAAATTTTTTTTTTCTCATCCTAGAAATGATACCTGTAATCGATTTGATGAAATAACTCTTGAATATGTTTGACATTCATGATACGGGATATGCTTACCGTAGATTTCGAGCGAATGAATCGCTGTGCACAAAATAAGAATCGCAGTTTGCTCTCACTTTCACGTATAGGTATGTACCTACTATACATACATTATGAAAATACATATGTATATACGCATTAAAATATAACAACCTACGTTTCTCCTGAACACGTCGTCGTCGTCGTTGTCGTCACTGTAACATAGTCGCGTCAATCCGAATTGGAAAAAAAAACTCGCTGTTTCTCTCTTTCTATTTATCCATTCATTTATTCTGTTTTCATTTTACCGTCGTAAATCGCCGATGCAGTCGCGTATTTGACCTTATACTGCAGCGCTTGGTCTTGGCCGTAATAAAGACCGAACCGGTAGTCAAATGAAAGAATGGACCAGTTCAAGACTCAAGGTTTTCCCTGCATCAAGTACGTCTGTATATACCACGTATTTACATATTTCTCTCTATATACATGGTATATACAACACAATAGAACGAACAATAGTAATTTTGTTTTTATGTTGATAAAGTAATAGCTCAAGTTTGTGGATCCCGCATTGTACATATAACTTCGGCACGTCCTGCAGCGTGAGATGAAATCAGCAAAATTACATAATGGAATCAAAAATTTTGCAAATAAGTTGGGAACGTTGTTCTTGATATTTGCTGATAGAAAATGTAGACGTAGGGCAATTATTGACTCTGTATTTTCGGTAACTGGAAGCAGAAGCAGAAATAGAGATTATCTTTCTTCCTCTACATATTTCCCCCTAATTTTCTCTCCTTTTTTCTTTTCCTGCTCTAATTACCCTAGCACAATTCATAATTCCGTAATATTTACTATAACGTCAACTTGTTAGTAGGTATATTACGTGTCATTACAGAAGCACTATAGTGGACAATATATATATATGCAAACATAATCATGACAATGCAATTGCAGCGGCAGCATCAGCGGTATAAGTTAAAGATGGTCGTCTCTGTGACTTCGTTGCATTTATACAGTCAACATAGTTATTAAGTTACCACACAAAGCTCGTCGAGTCATCATGTAGTTACTCCACCGTGCAGCCAGTGCAGTAATATCGTGACTTGAAGTCCTGTGAGAAAACTTACTTCATGTTGCATGTATAAATATAATCTCGTTCAACCGGGGCAAGTTTTTTCTTACATCTTGTGTTTTAACAAATGCAGGGTCGCCTGCAATTTTGGGGCAACGTGTGCGTTTGGTTTCAGCTGATCTCACCCTCAGCTAAAAAAGAATAAATAATACCTACTTCGTTTACGAAATCAGTTTTTCACCGCACCGGACGTTCTTGATCAGCGATGAAGATGTGTTTTCGACCCTGCCAATAATCCGGAAAAAATAATTGTGCTTCAGATTTAACGTGAGATGTTTTTATAAATATTTTTCACCGCACATATAGGGGAGGGGGGGCAAAGTGGGCCCCAAAACCAAAAAATGGTCATTTCTTTACTTTTTTTATCTGAGTTATTTTTTCCTCTTATTTATAGAAAATTTCAGGGGGCCCACTTTGCCCCCCCCCTCCCCTATGATTGCAGATGCAGCACAATTAGCCCCTGTTATATGTTATGTATGTTCATAGGTATTATCGTGAAAACAAAATTTACATAATAAGTAGGAATATTAGATATATATTTTATTATGAAACTAATTATCCGTAACCTATAATTAATCCGCCACTTGGCTTCGAGGATTATAATTTTACATTATACGCTGAAATTATCCCTCGGTGCACAATTATACAAAGAGGAAAGAAAACAAAAAAAAAGTCAAAAGAAATTAAGTCACTTGTACCGTATATACACAGGTATACATATATTATATGGTGTATAATTATACGATTTTCACAAAATGGAACACCATCGTATCGTTCTTTTCTCATTCTTTTTAGGAAGAGATTATTTTCGTTTTCTTCTTTCTTCTTCTTTTATTAATGATAGAAAGACAAAAAAAAGAACAATAAATGAACGAAAAAGCAAAAGTGAATCGTGACTGTACAACGAATAAACGCGAACATACATCGAGCTATGTATAGGTATACTTATGGGTATAAATTAATATTCGCGGGGGTTCGTTGAACCCGCGTCGAAATTATCCCCACGTAATTTATAATATACATATATATGTATGTATATGAGAGAGTTATACATATGTGAATGTATGATGTGTATGTTCACATACATGTGAGCCAAACGGTTGTAATGTGGGAATCGAAAGTGACTTTTTATTTTGGAGACGCGTCCCACGCAATATATTTCACATGTATATTATGCATATAGGTATAAAGATTCTATGTGTAGTACATAGGTATAATCTGGCGGCTTACCGCGGGTTGCACGTTATGAAGAACTGACTCTTCGTCGTTCACTCCGCGCGGTGTGATGATGGAGAAATTGCCGGTCGGAAATTATACATAACGTAATACATAGGTATATAATATACATAAAAAGAAACATTTACATATATTTATGTACATGTGAAAGTATACACAAACAGACTTTACGAGAGCGGGAGCGCTCGCGCGGGTCGGATAATTAGATAGACAATTAATTTCGGGGGTCAGATAATCTGCCGGCGTATATGGTTACGTAAGAAAAAATTCGAGTTTCCTATATTTAAAGAAACACAAAAGAACTAAAAAGATCAGCGCGTTCACTCGCTCTTTTTTTTAAACTCATTTTTTAATCGAACCATCATTTTATTCTCTTTCCCATATCTACTCAGATTTTACATGCAGTTGTTATTTTACACACTTGCACGTATCGCACCGCAATTAATTCCTGCAGCTGTATTACACGCGCATGCACAGATTAATGTATATTACACGACTTATAACTGCGTAGTAATACGTATATAAAACAGCTCCATACAAACAGAGTAGATACGTATTATTCGTACATGTACAATATGTCTGTACATGTACTATATATAAATGTAATGTATCTTGCTCTGATAATCACACGGCATTTTACACTTCTCAACATCAATAAATACCGATAAAATTTTCTTCTTTACCTACGGAGATCGGATATAACATTTCTTCAGCTATGGTGCCTTTCTTGGCAATTGTCGAATTATTAAATTGAATAATAATGTTAAATAGTTATTGTTGCCTCTAGAAACACAAAGAAAAAAATGAGATCAAACAAAATCGATTGCTTTGTTTTTGCGAATTTTCGAATAACTTCGAAAACTCGATTTAATCTGTACACGTACACATTTTTTGTGTTCATTTTTTTTTTTAATTGTATTCTACAACAAAGTTCACACGTAAATCCGATGATATATATCTTGCAAATTGAACTGTCGTTTTATCTTCAAAATAGAAAAAGCAAACATATGTATATAAAATTTCTTCGAGTCACGACTGGCGAGTGTTTTTGCATGGAATGCTCCATATATAACACGTATAGGGGTGCCGAATACAGAATCATGTACATACGTGCATACCTATACTCACAATTAGGTATGTCAGCGACCGTGACTAGTAGGCCCGAAATTCATAGTTATCCCATGAGCCAAACTTCATTTATTTTTCTTCATTTCTCTCTTATTATTTTATCTTTTCATTCTTTCGTGTAAAAATTATAATTCCACACAACACGTACCTATACGATATAGTCACAGCACATCGGGCGATTTCGTGAATAGGTACTTATTATATACCGCAGACGTCGTTTCGTTGACGTTAGTTTTTTGTCATAGGACTCAGGGGAAGGTGTGGCAAAATTGGGTGCACAAAATTTTTGTCTAATACTAAATCGTGTCATTTTTATTTTTCCTCAAAAATAGGGTGTGTGCGTTGAAGTGTGAAATTTATGGATTTTTCGTGTATGAAAATCCCGCAAACCAGATACATGTATTGGTATTCTGTACCTGGATGAATATAGATGACCCGGCCCTCGCAGTGGTCTAAGATAGCTCCGATCGGCCTAAACCAGAAAAAAAAGACAGAAATAAAGCCCAGAGTGAAAAAACTGATGACAAAAAACGATCTATAAAAAGGAAAAACTTTCCCTCGTGTGAGCGATGAACTTTTGTACCATATATATGAGGCTATATGTATACCGAAATCGTAATACGAGTGCGAATACATAAATCATGATAAAACAAATAATAAAAAAAAATGAAAAGTCAAATTTCTAAATCAGTATATTTATTATATTATCTGACAATTTCAACCTTTCTTTTTTATTTCATTCGATCAAACGGAGCGGCGCGTAAATTTCCGTCCGTCCGTACGAGTTTTCTCCTATATGTATATATGTTGCAGTTGATTTCGGAGATCATAGCTATCCGATATATAGTGAGAGGTTATTTTGTGCCAACATAACAACAAATTAAAAGTTGATAACCTTGACTCGTTTTGTTCGGTATGGACAATTTTATTTTTTCATTCATTGATTAGTTTTATTCAACTTGTTTCATTTTTTTTAATTTCTTTCAACTTCTTTTGTATAAAAATACATAATAAAAGTTTATACATCAACTATTTAAACATTGTGAAATAAATACCGCACGTCCATTATAGTTGTTTGAAATTTCGAAGATAAGAAATAACTTTACATACTCAATTTTACACACATACTATACATGCATATACGCTATTCATATTTGATCATGTTGAATTATGCGGAAAAAAAAAAAAAAAAACTCGATGCCAGACCGGCAGCATAAGATGAGCAGCAAATCTTTGTAATAATTCTGCAAGCTTACCTACCTTTGTAAATATGTATATATGTGTGTAGCCTTAGGTACTACTTACTAAACTGTGGTATGTATGTACAATAGTGTATTTATGTATTGTACCTACGTACTTACGTACGTACAAAGATCTATCCAGAGACGAATGATATTTAATACTTTCACTTGAACTCCTTGACCCGCACACAATTGCAAGTGAACGTGCGTGAGCCTCATACAAAAATATACTATGTAAACGCACATATTTATGAATTTATGTATATAGATGCATTTAAATTATGAGTATCGTACACAAAATGGTCTTGTGATTTTTGTCAAGATTCTGATTTTCAAAAATACAATTACTGAAACTCGAACTGTCGGACAAGAAAAATTGACCATAATCATTCGCTCTTCGTTAAAATCTACGTCCATCAAGATCTGGTCGGAATTCAATCAAGATTATTGCGAAATCGAAGAACATTTTGTTTCTCAAACAAACACATTATATATGTATAATTAATTATTTACAAGTCTGAATGAATAAAAAAAAAAACCGTCTTCATCGAATTTCTTCTTTCTTCAAAATTTGATCACGAAGGAAGTGATCAAAGATTTTTTGGATCAACATTTCAGTTATAGGTATATCTTCATAATGCTTACGAATGATGAAAAAAAATCTCTCTTTTTCTTTCCCCTTTTTTTATGATTTTGATTATCGTGCAAGTTCTTTTATTATCATCTCTCTACAGTATATACGCTTTGCAATTAGACGAATGAGGTTGGAAACGTTTAACGGAGTAATATTGCGTTTGCAGTTGCGGCCGGTGCGCGTTATTATTTGTTCACTGATCCGCATACCTTTCCAGCCATGACAGAATAGAGAGTATAATACGGTGAGTCGTAGTTGTATTTTACTATATTCATAGTTTAAAAAATGGAGCAAGATCATCGTCACCTATGAGAAAAAAAAAAAACAAAAGAAATTAAAAAAAGAAACGAAGAAACTGCAACTCTTCCGAAGGACCCTATATATATGCATAATATTTGCAAATCTTAATACTCCGCAAATATTGCGTTTTTTCAATTACTTATTCATTCATTATTTTTTACATCAATATTTTACATCAGCTTGAACTCTATCGCTGCAATGGGTTGAATATTATAACGAGATAGCGTCAAACTCCCCCCTCTCCTGAAAGTTGTTCTCAAAAATCTAAAGATGTATTTATTTTATTTATTTTCCTTTTACACACGTAGATGTTATCTCTATCTTTTTCTTCCTCGCGAACGATCCTTGTGATTTTAAAGAGCAGGGATCCTATGGAAGGAAGGTAAAAAGGTAAGAAGGTATATGATGCGAGAAGAGGATCGCGTGGTGGGACCAAACGAAGCTAGGTGGTCAACTCCCAGTTACTTTGAAAGGCAGTAATCAAGTAGCCTGCAACATGACGCGATCAGGACCACCCTTGGCCTCGTGCTCCTGCTGCTACCACTGCTCGTCAGAAAAAAATATAACTCAAAGTGCTCCAACTAACAAGTACAAATCGTCGAAAAAGTTTCTAAACCACGCAACAGTCATTGCTTTTGTCATCTCATTATCAAATTTACGTAAGTTTTTCCTTATTCCGTTTTTTTCCCTATCAAATTTTTTACCCGTGAGAAATTTTTTCATTCACTCGTATGCCTGCGTTATACGTGTACGTATATTGCGCACGTGTGTGAAGGTGACAGAATTTTCTTGCCACAATACTTTCTTTTTTTCAATTAAATTTTTTCTTTTTATTTACACATTTTTTTTTTTATTTTCTAATTGATATTCAGGCTTTTTTTAGAAAACCATAAGAAAAGCAACAAAAAAATTTAGGCGCAGAAATCGTGAAAAGTTACACTTAATCATATCATATCATACGGAATATTATAACTGACAACTATACTTTTATTATGAAATTATGAAAACATGCATATGTATATCTGTATAATATATTCGTAACAAACGATGATGTGAATCTTTTATATATACCGTGTTAATAATAAGTTATATATATGTGTGTATTGTACGTATACTTACCTTACACACTTGGCTTGTCGATAGCGACTACCTTTCACCTGAGCACGGTTTTCACTTACTATCTTCACTATGTATGTATGTATAACATATCTATGTAAATATATGTACGTGTCGATTGTATATGTTACGTATATGTATATGTATAAGTTGCCAGCTGCTGCAGCAGCCGGGCGTCAAAAATAAGAAATTGTCCGGTCACTCTTTATAGTGTACGACATAAATGAAGATGGCAAATGATTTGAACTCACCATTATTGTCATTTTCATCTTAATCTTATCATCATTTATCATTGAATCAAGTAGCAGAGACGATTCTATAGTATAATATAATACATGGTTATTCATTCTTTTTGTTCTTGTTATGATTTACATCATTATACATGAAAGTGCACATAGCAAATTGATTCGGGGGAAATGATAATTAAGAAAAACAAAGAAAAAAATCATTGATATACTTTTACCTATGCGTATCTCAATCGGGTTTCCGCGATTCAATGATTTTATTTAAAATTAGACTGCACGCTCTGAAAATTCAACGTGAAAACTAGCTCGCGTTTTTGATAGGTAGATATGTTTTTTTATTTTACATAAAACTGATCATCTGCAACATGAGTATATACGATATAGATATACTTCCAGATCGCTGCGTGAAATGAACCGTGAAGGAAGTGAAATAAAATATCTAGAACACCATTTATTTATACATAGTTCTTTATACACTATATCGGAAAATGTAGAAATCAAAAAAGTACACGATTATAAAGAACATTCGATGGAATCATTTTTTTTTTCCTCCCTTTGCCGATCACAGTTATGATTACGACGAATCCACAAAACTACCCTCAATCAAATACGAATCTTCTTTTTTCTAGCAATTTGTTTAATTGTTGATTGTTTTATTTTCAATGTCTTTTTCTTTTTCTCTATCATTTTTAGTTCGATTTACGTATACCCGACGGCCATGTCATATATATGTAATGAATATCGCCGCGGGTTGTGATAGTGGAGGAGAGTGGTAAACTTGAGGAGAATGTAAATTAGAAATTTACATTTGAATTTTTGACGATACTCTGCAGTAAACGAAATATTTATGTTGTCAAAACGATCGAGTTGCTACATATTATCGAAACCAAAAAGCATTCGATTAACTTGGATTCTCGCTCTCTTCATATTTCGTATTGTTTTTGAATTTCAGAAATTTTTATCTTTTTTCCCCCCCTCCCTTTTGTCAATAATTTGGAGTCCGTTATTTCTCAATTTATGGAAAGGTCGATGGGTCGTGACCTCTGTGGGCAGATAATCAAAAAACTTGGTAGAGTTTAGCGCCAAGTGCATTAAAAAAGAGAGACACCGGAACTATGTATACTGTGACAGGATTTTGAATTGCTGGCGGCGAATGATCAATTTCTCTCGTTTTATTTTATTCTTTTTATTGCGGTATGAGTAGAGTGATCCGGTAATTGAATATTTTTTGATCTCGCATCTCTGATCATTTCCTGAATACGAAACAGGCAATAAACAAATAAATAAAAAGTACCTTTCTCTGCGATTCCGCTTAACCAAATTATGTCATTGACACGAGAGAACCGGTATTCAAGTTTTTTATAATCTCCCAATTTTCGATCACCTGTTTGAATTTTTTCAGAATACAGTGTAAACGAATTTCTTGTGATTTTATAATCTCAATTGATTTCAACTCCGTTCAATTACAACCGTTCTATCGAGTATACATACTCGATGATTATAGACATTAGAACATTAATTTTTTGCAACATGATGCATTTTAAAATATTAATTTTTTTAAATCAAATAAGGTGAACTAAAGAACATATATTTATATGCTGCGAAGATGATATAAATCCTTCAATAATGATATATAAAAAAAAAAAATTATTATTATATCGTGAGTTTACTGGCCTGGTTATACAAGATGTGGATGTGATCTTAGGCATAAAAGAGTTTCGAAGTAGGCCAACATGTTGCAACAGCGATTAGTATAAGAGGTTAGCCTCTCAAAAATTCAAAGATGATTATACAGGTACGCCGGTTCTAATGGCAGGCAGAGGACATTAAACTCGGTTGAGGTTTAATCCATTTTTGCTGTTCTTTAGTATTTGTTTGGGTTTTTTTTTCTTATCATTTCAAATTCTTTCTTCTTTTCTTCATTTTCCAGCTGTGAAATTACTTTATGTTCATAAATAGATATACTATAAGTACAGGTATGGAAAGAGGGTATAATATTAAACTAATTCCTTGAAATTGCCGCAAATGATTGGCGCTTTTATAATATCGCTGCTTTTGCTTCTGATTTTATTCCATGCCTGCCCAGTGGCAGAGCTGTTCACGTAGCATAAAACCAGCAAAAGAGATCTGCAAGGCGCGCGGCTTAACAGCGTTTACCGGTCCAGAATTATAAAGGTTGTTCGACAGTTCGTCCTTATAATACATACATACATATATGTATATGTGTATATACGTATGTACATACCTTATATACCCAACTATATCTTGATATTCCATAGCACTCGTTATACAGACGTTGTTAAACCGCATTCCTTGCTGACCGAACGAACGACCAACGAACGATTTTGCTCTCCTCGCGAGTTGATGTTTATTATCGACATTGCCTTTGAAAAATGAAACCAAAAAGACGATCTATAAAAAACAAAATGTATTTGTGTAAACTTTAGATGAGACAGATAACTGCTCTATGATGAAAATACATGGAATATAACTTCAGATTGGATCGTAAATTTAATGGTTTTTAACTTCACGAGTAGCTATTCTTACTTTTTTTTCTTTTAGTTTTCCAAATTTTTTAAAATCTTTTCGTTCTAGCAGGTTTTATATGTTTTCGAAGCCACACGACTATACACAGACGTCTAGGACCCTCGTTTTTTCCACGAAATTTCAAATTTTGTTATTTAATTAATTATTATTCTTATCCATTTTTTTACTACGTCTGCAGTGGAAAGAGGGGGATTGTAATTTTTGACACTTTATACCGATGGATAGATGATTTTTCATTACTACAAGCCACGGCACTCTTAGCGAATTTCTTCAGATATCTAAGAAATAGTTTCTTTTTTTTCCAATCAAAATTAAACAGAAGAGAAAAAATGACGATTATCCAGTCGGCATAAAAATCCATGTGTAATATTGAATGATATTTTCTCTTTTACCGTGTTATTATTTTTTACAGAGCAACCATGCGAGGCTGCTTTCTACGGAAAATCGCTCGGGAAGCTTACGGAATATCATCATGGAGTTTCCGGTGAGGTGTTTGCCGTCGATGCAAGAACTCTTTACATCAAAGATCTCACATACGACGGTGAAGGACCAGGTAAATAAAAATCAATGTTTTCATTATTACTTAATTGTTTAAGTGGGTGATTCCGAATTGATTCCTGCAGAAACTAAACTATTATTAATAAAATCTTGCGTCAGATTAAGTTGCGAATAATTCAATATACGACATTGTCAATATTACGACGTCTTACCGCTGGCATTTTTCGACGCATTATTTGCGAAAATATTTAATATTTTCAACAAATGAAATACGCGATTTATTTTCAACTACTTGCATGCACTCGATTATTCTCAACCAAAAATCCACGTTAAATCATTGAAGCGAGTATAAATCGTAATCGCACGTTGAAAAGTACAAAACACAGGAGCAAAATGGATATATGTATGTATGGAAACGGTTGTCGCTACTACAGCAAAGATATATGCATA
The DNA here is from genome assembly GCA_963978495.1 of Athalia circularis. Taxonomy (NCBI): domain Eukaryota; kingdom Metazoa; phylum Arthropoda; class Insecta; order Hymenoptera; family Athaliidae; genus Athalia; species Athalia circularis. Next base: position 12,681,547 of record OZ021700.1, on the reverse strand, counting down.
AACTTTAGCTTTATCGGGATACCCATAAATCTTCGAATGAACTTTTCGCATGGGTAGTGGGTATACCGCGTCTTGGTTGTATAGTGTAGAAAACTTTCTTTGGAAAAGAAAAATACTTCCCATAGAAAATCGCCTGCAGCATCTACACGAGTATCTGCAATTCACTCCCAGCTACATCACGAATAAATAACGATAGCACCAAAGAGAATTTTATTTTCTCACAGCTGATAGCTCTCTTTCTTTTTTCTCAGTCCCTAAGGGATTTTTATTCTCTCTCCCGTTACCCGTAACTTTATTTGAGTATACATTTATAACGTATATTTATACCGCCATATCATAAGAAAATTCAACATCTCTTTCTTCTTTCAATTTTATTATTTAGTGTTTCATCACTTTTTTCTTCTTCTCTTACTTTATTACATTCCTGCTCTTTTTATTTATAATTTTATTTCGTTGAAAATTGATATTAATAAGCGAGTCGATTTACACCGAAGGTTCTCGCTCCTAGACTTATATTTTACGACATTGATGCTTTGGCACCGCGGGGCGGGTAGGGGGGCGGGGGGGGGGGGGGGGAGGAAAATAATTAACTGGATCTCGTAATTGCTTTTGGAGCGCAGTATATGAGACTCCGTTCGACATCGGACAACTATATCAATTTGTCGAAGGGTGAAGTGAATGTTCTGTAACAGATTTCACTCATTTTATTTTATATTTTAATCATTTTATTCACTTATTTTCATTTGCAAAATAAATTCAAGAATAGTGTAGCTCTGGACGCTTCGTCGATGTCTCCTCAAAGGTATTTAGATACTTAAGGTTGCGAGAAAATTTGAGAGATGAGAAGACTGTCAATTTCGTTCCGGTGAACTTGTATAGGTATAAAGAGACAGTGTAGAGAGAGACTTCTAATTGTAAGAATACAGGAACAAAAGCAGCCGGTATATACATATACCTATTGTATGTACATTATACATATACCTTATACATATAATATACCATTATTAGATGAATTAAAAAAATGAAAGGTAAAAATTAATAAGAAATTGAATCCTTTTCTGCGATCATGTCAAAAATACTTATGTATACTTAATAGAGGTATACTTATGTGTAGTCCTCGAAATGCGATTCGAATGGAAATTAAAAAACAAAATCAACGCCATTGGGAAACTCCTATCCGATTCTTCTTTAATTAGTATATTTCTATTTGTTCTCCTTTCTTCACTTTCTATGAGAATATTATATACGGATCAGAAATGAAACCAAAAAAAAAAACAAAAAACCACAATAATAATTATTATATTTAGCGAATTGGATAATCGTACACTTTCGATATTTGATCAATGATCTATTTTTTTGCAGCCGCTTATTTCTATGCCGGGAATTCGAAAGCACCGATTATAAATGGATTTAGAGTACCGGACGAGAAAGGAAGGTATGTTTTCTAAATTGCCTCACTCTAATTTTTACCATTTGGTTAATTACTTTCGTACCCGCGACCAATACAAGATATGAATCTATGTACCTACATGTGCTCACACAAATTTGTTTTGAAAGATAATTTAACGATTTTTTTTGGGGAAATTTCGTATACTTTCAGAACTGGACTTCTAAGAAAATACAGAAAAGAGGATATTACCTTAACATTGCCGGAGGGAAAAACGCTCAATAATATAAGATGGTTCTCACTTTGGTGCGACGATTTTTCTGTAAGTTATTGTTGTTTTTCACAGAGAAAATCTTTCAGAGTACATCATGGCTACATACTAACATAAGATTCCTCGAAATTTTTGCCAAACATTTGAATACAATATTCAGACTTCCCTAAATTTTAGGTCAACTTTGGAGATGTTAAGATACCTCGTGGGTTCGATTATCCAAGGCCTCAAAAACTGGGAACACTAAGTGGCATTCACGGTGTCAGTTCAGAACCAATTGTTGTAGTCGACGCTCAAACTCTTCTCATCCCGGGTTTCAGTTACGACGGAGAAGCGCCTGGTGAGTTTTATAGTCAAACTATGAAATCTCCTGAGAATTCATTGTGAAATAAATCAAGTCTTATTCCTTACTTCCATTCCAATTAGATGCCAAATTTTGGGCGGGTCCTGGTCCCAGTCCGACACCACAGGGTATAAAAATTCCCGATGAAAATGGAAAAACGGTACCTCTGCGCAGATACGTTCAGAAAACAATCGTTCTAACTTTACCTGGAGATCTGACGGTCCATCAACTCGGACATTTTGGAGTTTGGTGTGAGGCTTTTACCGTTGATTTTGGACACGTCAAAATTCCGAAGAATTTAAACGTACCGCCGTCGTTGAAAATGCTCGGAGTTTCACCACAGGTTAGTGTTTTACCCAAATAATATTATTTTTACTTCTATTAATTTTAGTCGCTTCATAAAGTTAATGTAAAATATTGTTTTGAATAAAAAAACGAAAAAAACCTCAGAGGCGATTGAATTGCGAAATGGGTAACTCACAAGAATAAATACACATTCTGTAACGAGAGTCGTTAGATTGAAAAAAAAGAAACGCCTCGAATTCAACGGATTTGAATTAGTTTGCGTTTAGTCGGTGCGAGCTGTATTGTTCTGAACCACAGAGATACTAAATATCGAATGTTTGGCTCTGGCATTGAGTTCTGATTCAGCACGAGATCTCACGTGATGGTAGTACACTGGTAATTTTTTTAACGTTGTATAAATTATATACCCCTGTCTCTGTCCTTGTGTTGCAGAATATGCGCGGAGGACAGGGACAGTTGGGACAATTCGGTAAAGAACGGTTTACGTTATCACCAGCATCAAATATTGAGCATTCTTCATCTTCTTTATCTTCTCATCGTCAACAACAACAACAACAAGAACAAGATCTCCGCGTAACAACTTACAGACCAATTATTCGTAGGAACGACCAAGTTCAAGTTATACAGTCTGTCGATTACAGGATACCAAAAAGTTTAGAACAGCAGGAACCCGTTCAGCAAGTCCCACAATTTCAACCGCAGATTTCAAATCATCAGGATTATTTTATTCGCAATGGGGATAGTCAACAATCGCATTACGATATTCAAAATTCTATTCCCCAACAACTCCAACAAATTGCTAACGTCAGACCAAGCTTTTCTGCTCCGTTCAACAACGGTCAACAACTACAGCAACAACCTTATCCAAATCAATATTCTAACATCAATCGTCAACAACAATTAGAACATCCTCAACAACTGACTAATAACCATCATTTTTTGAATAACGGTGGTTACTTTCAACAAGCTTTGGCTGTTAGACAGCAACCAGAAGAGCAACAACAGAATCAAGGGTCGTACGCAAGATTCTTGAGATACCCCGGAGATCAGAACCTAAATTCATACGTGCGTTATTAGGATTTGAGGTTGAGTTTTGACACATATTGTGATCCGCAAATCGTATAATACAGAGAGGGTGCGATCAGAAGACTGCTGCGTGATTTCAATGGAATTTCGGTCGAGAATCTAAGGCATGAAATCACGATTAACAGGGTAGAGATATGCGAAGGCTCGTGCTGTGTTATTTTTGTTATGTGATATGAAAGTTATTTATTTAATGATAAGAGAAAGAAAAAAGTTCCAGCAAAGTGGCGGATTACAAGCAAAACTGATCTATTGATGAGATAGCTTTTTCATTGAAAAATTGACAAGCGAATATTTTGTAAGTTATAATCCGTATATAACTATATACACACCAGCCTTATGATTCTATTAGAATTATATTATCGATGTACGCACAATTTTAAGTTTTTATTACGTATGTTTTTTTACAACAATTCCTCGCAATTTTTACAAAATTTTTTTACTGTTTCCGAACTGTGATATATCAAACAGCTTTTCTCTCTATTATTAATAATTTTGTTCTTAATAACAAAAATGATAAAGAGGGTGATGTCTCTAATATTTGTTTCTCTCTTTTTTACACTTATATATAATAATTATTCAAATCTAATCATGTTTAGTGGCGACCCCAGAGTGTAGTCTTATACAATTTTTTTTTTCATTGAGCCAGTGATTATTATACACATAATTTACACATATTCTTTTATACTTTTTATACTTTAAACATTGTACATCTATTCTCTAATAAATATAAATATTTTTTGAGTATCTCATTCTATTCCCTGTAGTTTAGTTTGCGAATTTTTTTCGAAAACAATCAGTGTTCATTTTATAGCAGTTCGTTATGACCTCACAATATGTCTAATACTCGTGTAATTTTCAGTCAAAATTGAACTGCGAAATCCTTCAAGATGACTTGGCCTTCGAAGTGAGATGGGCAGTAGCCGGAGACAGTGTTGTTTTTCAACTTGTTGCAAAACTTGGTGAGTAAATAAAAATTTGCGATCATAATTTTTTTTTAAATTTGCTTTTCTTCATTGTATGCAATAAAAAAGATAGACTAAAATACGCTTCGATGATATCGACGAATTGTCTTGCAGCGAGCGACTTCTAAATTTCACTTTTATAATTATCACAACGCGCGCGGTGCCTTTTACGACATTCTCTGATGCCATTGAATGAATTGAGATTGCAAAATGTCAAGAGAAAGGCTGACTGCAGGGCCGCACCTTTGTAACCCATACCGATCATCATTATATTTCTCATCACGTAAAATGGTGAAATCGAATCGTGATTGTACAAAGCATATTATTATTCTCATCATCATTATTATTATCGTTATCGTCATCATTCTCAGCCAAGAGTAATTCTGACCATTCAGTATAAAAACAAAACGAAAAGTATAATCACTTATGCAAATTTTTTAGACGGTGGTCAGTACATGTCATTCGGTCTCTCACCTGACCCTAAAAAGACCGTAATGGTCGGTGGTGACGTCGTCGTTGCTTGGGTCGACAAACAGACTCTCCAAGGATACGCAGTCGACTACTTTTTGGATGCCAAATCTCAATGTTCAGGTCACAGAGGCAGCTGCCCTGACATACGCATACAGGTGAGAGGTGACCTTATTTCTTATTTCAATATCAAACAATTCGCAACCCTGATTTTTTTCCACACTTTAAGGACGATACAAACTCCGTTAGTCTATTGAACGCGGCTATGGTGAACGGCTACAGCATAGTGACGTACCAACGTCCTCTGAAAGCTTCAGATGAGCTGGACCTTTCCATAACAACGAATGGTAGCCAGGCGATAATATGGGCCATAGGACCTTTGAATGAAAGAAAAGAAGTCAGTTTTCACAGTGAATATCTAAAAAAGAATCAATTTATCGAATTCGGTCGACCACCTCGCTGGAATTGCCCAATGCCAGATACTCTGGATAATGAAAAGGACCTTGTAAACAAAGACAAGGACAGCACTTCTCAGGTAATTACCGTACCGTATCAGGCACCGGTAAATTGAATGAACAATTTCCTGTAGACTTCTAATCTTGATTAACATATTATTGAGTATTTTTCATTTCCGTTTCCTTCAGCAAACCGCAGTCACCACCCGAAGACCTTCTCATGGACCTGCAACTCCCGCACCAGCATCGAAGAAAGGAGCTTGGGTGATCCCTCCGATTCAGTGCGATGAACCTGAAGATGGTGTTTTTTACGCCCAAATGGGACCAACTGGTGGAAAACACGGATACTCGGCAATCACAGGTGGATACATCAAGGATACATCTGTTGCCTATTTTTTATTAACTTGAAGATTGACGGGCATTCTTTTATCCTCAGGACACGTCGGCTGGGGGGTTTCGTGGTACATAAACGGTCTTTTGATTCCTGAAATCAATGTGGTAAGAGGAAAAAAGTACAGTTTCATTGTTGAGGCTGGTTTGGACCCCGAAGTACCAGCAAGGTACCACCCCTTCTACATTACAGACGATTCCGTCGGTGGGTACCAGCATAAAACCCCAGAAGAAAAAGCGGTGAGTAATCTGTAACAAAATATGAAAGTTAAACTCATATCAATAAAAATGACAACTCTTTTATTCAATTTCACATACATTTAGAATGTAACAATATACGCTGGAGTAGAACGAATACGTGGAAAAACAAAGTTGACGGGTGTAGGGAGGTTCTGTTACTGGACACCAGACCAGAATGTTGATTCCGACGACTTTTCATCGTTCGGAGCTTACCAAAGAACTTTGACATTGAAATGTGACGCAGGTGAAGATCCTGGAGTTGTTCACTGGACTCCTGATAAAAATACACCCGACACTGTTTATTATCAGGTGATTAACAATGATGAAAAAAGGGATTATTTTATGATTACTTGGGATTTGTTTTATGATTGGATGTTCTTCATTATTATTTACAGTGCTACACTCATCGTTATCTCGGCTGGAAGATCAACGTTCACGATGACTGTGAAATCTCTTCTGAAGGAGCGGCGAGCGAAGTCCGCGAGGTTTACGCCAAGGCTCCCGAAGTATTGGATAAATTTTCTGATTTGGATTCAGAAAGTTCTGGAACCGTCAGAGTGTCCAGCAAGGTAACACCAGGGCAAGAATTCTTCCAGGAGCATCGGGAGTACACACGTAATCCCTCACTCATCGCTAACACCCTTCTTCCTGCATCTGGAAAACCAAATAATCATCATAATCATCATTATAATCATCATCATCATCATCAGAGCAGCTCCCCGGCTAAAGCTTCAGCTTCTACCATAACGCAATTAATACGTTTTAACAACAACAATTCGCCGTCATTTGAATCGTACGATGACCTTCGTGATTCAGAGACTAAAACCGTTATTATACATCCTCAATTCACACAAAATTCGCATAGCAAAAATTTACCCCCCATCGGACGACTTCAGGGGCCATCAGGTAAATTGGTGAATAAAAAATCAAATCCTTCGACGCTTGTTGGCTACGAGGTAAGGGAACGCGAACAGGATACTCGACTTTCAAACAACCAAAAAATTATACCTCCAGCGGCAACTTACGGTTTAAAATTTGCCTTCGCTCATGGGGCGCCTGGACTTTTGGCTAGACCAAATTTAGTCAATCCAGACCCACAAATTTTGTTAGTTCAGCGTAGACCAACACAGCAAACTCGAAGGCCGATGCTACAGCAACTCCCCGGGAGAACTGGGCTGGTTTTTACCGGTGTGCAAAATCAGAGACCTTCCAATGATCAATATCTCCAGGTTATAGAAGGTAGAAAAAAAACGATTTACCGCGTTCCCTCACCCCAGCAGCACGCGCTTTCATCAATCTCACCGTCATCACCATCGTTATTATCATCTACGCCAAGCAAAAGATACAACGTTCAATCATTTACAAAGTTAACAAAAAACGATCTCAATCAGCTGAATACCATCGAGTCAAAGATGTCTCAGACAGATGTGCAGCAGCCAACTGCAAAACCGACTGTACCAACAGACCCAGCAAGGAATACAGGATTCAAGCCAGAGTCAGTAGTTGTCGAAGGTGGATTCAAACCAATCATCAGGATTACCGACGTTACGAAATTCGCGGAAGACAGACGGTTCGAGGGTGGATCATCGGAAATGGATGACGATATTTCTGAAAACAGTAGAGAGTATCGTCCGTTGGATAGTTTCGAACCAATGTTCGTTCCCTCTCCTCCGGACCGGAACCAGAGCAAGAAGAGAAATCAAGTGATGAGGAAAAAAGCTCAATTATTGGTAAACAAACAAAGATTAACCGATGAATCAACGGACATGGAAACAGCAGCTGACAGATTAGAAGCTTATTACTTACCAGCTGTTCCGGCTGGCGCTGTGGAGAATCCTACAGGATTGAAACTCACAAGACTTAATAAAGAAGTGAACGAAGGTCGGTTAGTTACAGCGGACGGTACTCACGTTCAAGATCAAAATTTAGCTCGATCGATTCCTAGAGTTTCTTCAGAACGTTTAAGAAGTAGAGTTTCATCCGATGCTTTGAGCAGAACCCCTCAGTTTGGACAATTCAGAGGAGAATTACCACCACCCATTCCTGGAGATGTGAGAACCGACAATATACCGCAATTACAGCAACAAAATTTCAGAAAAATTACCACAAGTTCATCAGGATCCTTGTACAAAGACAGAAACAACAATCATTCGGGAACTACAAGGCTGACTGTTGTTCAAAGATCAAGAAGATCGGCGCATCACATTCCCGGACACGATGATTATAATGATGGGATGAATAATACCGAGAGTCTCGTTACTCACGCACAAGTTACTCCGACTGTGAATCACAAAAATAATCATGATATCCCGGGGGAACATGATCACCATGATCATTCACAACACGATCATTCGAAACATGTACATCAAAACGAAAATGGCAATTCCGAATCGCCCAGTGCAGGGGAATTGATAATGGCAAATATCAAATGGATTGTGCTTACCATCATTTTATACTTTGTCATATAATCTATTAACTATTGCGGGCGGGGAAGTGAACGCCTCCATTACTTCATCATGTCAATAATAATCAGTAATCGATTATCAATAGCCTGATAATTCAATATGGTTCTGATTAACGTGCTTTAATATAGTAATAATGTTCATGATGATGATAAGAATAATAATAATAATAATAATAATATTTTAATTATATATTTCACATTGTTTTAGGCGACATGGATGGGCGCGCCTTAACGTAGGAGCCTCTATTCTTACTAATCAATTAATTGATACATCGATCTATACCGTTACTTCACCAATAAGTATTGCAGTTGAAAAGTTAATAACTATGTATAATTCCATTAAAATCGCCCCCGGGGTCGTTCTCGCCCAGTTGAAAAATTATCACGACTTCGATTCCCAGACATTGTTTTTCTTTTTTTGTTCATTTATATACGCATGAAGAACCATGTGATTACATTAATTTAAATAAATGATTAGGGATTCACAATTAAATACAGATACATATACATTAGTATATTCATAATAATAATATTGATAAATTTTTATTATTAATTATAAATTGTTAAGTTTGCAGAGATAGTTTGTAAATATATATAATTAATGTAATAGAATTGCCGACTGTTTTAATAAATTTCAAGAAATGATCCTAATTAAAAGGGTCTTCTCATTCTTTTTTTTTGAAGATTGTTGAGCCATCTAAATAAATTATAGACATAAGCAGAAACGTCGTCAAGCATACCCTTGTCTAAAACAACGCATTCGACGTTTGGTGGCAAGCCCGTATCATTAATATAAGGATAACTTGAACCCTTAAGATCGACATCGTCGTCATCATCATCATCGTCATCCGGATCTGTTTCACATTCGGGAGGCAGACGAACGCCTTTGCGTTTTTGGGATGCAGTAAGCATGCACGATTTTTTTTCATATCTTATTCCTTTTTTACCATCGGGTGACGCAGTGGTAGTAGCAGTAGCTTCGTCATCATCTCCAGAATCATCGCGATACCGATTACGGTATCTTGAAGAGCTTCCTTCAGTTGTAGTTGTCTCCCCAACTTCATCGCGAGATGATGATCCACGACGTGATCCATAACGTCTTTTAGATTTCGAAGGACTTTGAGGCGTGGTAGTTGAAAGTTCGGCATTGTCGTCGTCGACGTTTTGTCGAGACGAAGGGGTTGAACTTAGATCCGGAGCATCAGTAGCCGGCGCTGTACGTCCTCGTCCTTTTTTAACGGCTCTTTTCACCGGAACACGATGGAGATCGCTGGCGCTGGTAGCTGGAGTGCTGGTGGGTTCCTCTCTTTTAATCCTTGTAGAGCTATTCTTTTTTCCTGACGAAGAACTTCTGGACTGGGAACCACCGGGAGTGGTCATTTTTTTTTTATTGCCATCGAAATTGTGATCGTCACAATTAGATTTTTTCAACGACGACGATCTACTAGTTTTAGTGGATCTTTTCTTGATTAAAGAAAAATCGGTCACGTGGTCAACGGCTGATCGGCGTTTTCTAATCAGGAGATTTTTCATATCTAAATTTCTGAAGATCTCAGACAGGCTAAGGAGAACGTCGGATGTTGAAGAATTTATTTTTCTAACTTTTTTCAAACCTCTGAGAACCTCGCTGTTCGGCATGGCCTCCAAATTATTTTTGTCGATAAAATTTTTATTATCGTTATTAATGAATGAACTTACAGTTTCACGATTTGTAGGATTCTCCAGAGCCGCGTTTGTCAAAACTTTCTTACCTTTATTACCGTGGAGACGTAATTGTAGCGCGGAAAACTCACTTTTGTCGATACAAAAAGCGGAATGTGCCAAATAAATGTCTCGCCTGATTGTATAACGATAAATATCTTCCCAGTCACGTGGTTCGCATAGTACTTGCAGGAAGCCATCGTATTCCGTATTTTTCAAAATCGCCGCTGACTTAATGTTATTCAAATATTTTGTTAGGTACGGCAGTTGCCCCAGAGACGGTAACAGCATAAAGATGTACTGGAGCCTAGAAAAATTAATAGAAGTCAAATTAGAAAAGAAATTGCTTTAAGGTTTTTAAAATTACATGAAAACAGAATCATAAATCGTTGTACTTACGACCAGTCGCCGCAAACGGAAGCGATATTTGCATCGCAGATTATTGGGGTAAAAAACTGAGCGGCAGCGACTAACAACAGGACTCTGCCGGAGAAGCTCATTCTGGCTTCTTCTTTTTCCCTCTTCGAAGACTGAAAGTGGACTACAATCTCCTACATATACCGTCTTATCGCCTAGTACCATATTATTTAATTGCTAATCAAGCAATGAAAATTATGATTCCCAGTCTAAACATCCGTCAAATTATTCAAACGATTTACCTCGAACGCTTTGAAAATCTGACGTTAACAATCACGATAATGAATTACATTCAAACGATTTTATTAATTTTTTTATTTATACCGCCGCTTAATATCTCAGGCATAGAAGAAATTGTGGACTGAAAAACATTTTCTTAATATTATTCATAATTGCATATTATATTATATGCGTTCAAGTACTATACCTATATGTATACAGTATATTTATAGCATAGGCAAAAGACATATAGTATACCCATATTTAGAGACAAAAGGTAAAAGAGTAAAAGGAACGAAAAGTAACGACAACAATTTTATAGGTATACATAGGTTATATGTATTACAAAAAACTTTTGGGCAATAAGAAGTAATTTACATCATTTCTTCCTTTTTCTCTTTTTCCCCTTTTAGGGGGGGGCGTGCAATTCATATAAGCTTGCACGCAGTCTTTGTATCACCGATCCATCAGTACTTTATGTACCATCAATCGATCGAACGACGGCAATTCTTCGTAGTATAATTATTCTCGACATATTTATTATTCAAATTTTGTAAATGGGTACATCTATGATGTATGTATATATTATGAATGTTCATTATGTACATCATGTAGGATAAATTGACGCGATAGACCTTCTTATACTCTTATACTGTGCGACGTCGTAATGAACGTACCTCGATTAACATCGAAAAGCAGCTGTTTGTCATTTGAAAGATGATTTATGTACAATAATAATGTTTATCTGGGTTTAGGTATAATATCGACATTCGCAATCGATTATGGAATAATCATTTTATAATGAATTCAGATTTCACGACTTGTACACCTGATGCAAATAAATGCGAAAATCGCTGTACGTTTTCTGTTTTCCAACTTTTTAAGTACTTTTTTTCATTATACTGTATTATGTAAGTTAAAAAAAAAAATTCAAAGTGTCATATCACCGCGCGATGATCTGAAAAATACTATTGCAAGAATCTTCAGTAACAAATTCGCGTTTCCTGTTTGCTTTTTTCAATTTATAAACAAAAAAAAAAAGGAAAAATTTGTTTTTCTTTCTTCTCTCCAGAATTTCTTATTGTAAGATCCACCTGCCCAATCACTTTTCTTATTCATGGTTCATGAAAACTTAATAAATAAAAAATAATCATTCCCAGTTTAACATCTCGCAATTTAAATATTTATACACATGATTGAACTACCGATAATATTATTTTATATTTTTACATACATACGAACAATAATTTTATTCTTTCATAATAATATGTTTTGGCTTGTTAGTTGATTCGTACCTGGTTCACTGGCTTCTTGTTTTTTATGCTTATTTGATCGAGAATCTTACTATAAACGCATTGACGAGAATTGATTTTTTTTTTTTGTTCTACAAAATTGCAAATTGAATACAGGTTTGTTCAAGGTTCGGAAATTTGCGTGAAATAGACACTTACGACACAAATTATCGAATAACTCAAGTAACGGAACAATATACAACAAATAATACATATTATACAAATTAGACAATAAATTATTTACAAAATATTATTCAATATATTTCACAAAATTTTTTCGGCAATTTAATAACGAAGCAAACTAATATCATACGTGTATATTCACAGTGCTTGTGTACAAGTATATACAAGTGTATATTTTTGTTTGTTTGTCGTTACGTTTTTTGTTTTTGTTTAAATTGAGTCAAATTCTGCATAAAGTACATGAGTCTGAATTTAAAAACTTAGAAACTACAAGATTTATTAATTTCTTTTTTGTTTAATTGTATACAGCCAAAAACAATTCGCCTAAAACAATTTTCAAACAAGTGTATATTAACTAACTACCCATTCATGTATATATTACAATTACATTCTGCAAATTGCAACGTGAATATATTAGTAATGATTGTTGTACTTCAAAAACACTTAAAAAATCCTTTTCTCTAAAAACCCCCCTTATCTAGTCAGTTCAAGGATTAAATAAGCAACAAAAGTAACCAGAAATAAATTTTTTTTCTCTTTAGACTAAAGTTTTGATTATCCATTTTGATGTAGAAACTTGATAGTTAAATCAGATCGAACTCTGAAACCGAGTCTGAAACATACTATTATGGTTGAATGTGATGCTCTTTTTATTAAAAATAGAAGAACAAAAATGAAAAATTCATTTATGAGAATGAAAACAAAGGATAACGTTCTCGAGAATTGTATGATTTGAAGTAACTACAACAATACCGTAGAATACGAAATCAATGGCGAAGTTTGGAATTTATCATATATGTTTGTATGACCACCAGCTTATAGCAAACTACGAAACTATGAAGGTGAATTTAATTTCATTGAAGAAAAATTGAAACAAGTTCATTGACGGATTTGCAGCGAATTTTTTTTAATTTAATTTATAGATGAGAAACTGCGTCTAATAATTTCTTTCCACAATTATATACGAAGAATGCTTGAATCATCATGTCCAGATAAATTGATTAGCTAAACCACTGGTTGATGCCAGACAATTTTCCCACTTAAACATCCCGACACAAGCAAACAATGTTTGGGAGAAAACTTGGTGCTAACAACGATGTCTGAATGGCTGACGTTTGTCGCTAGCTCGTAAAGCTGTACCGCCTCATTGGCAGCAGGTACGCAGTTAGATAAGTCCTGGCATTCGCTTGAAAACGCTAGCAAACGTACGCCGTAACCAAATGGAGAGCAGATCAGCCTTCCATCAGAGGAGAAACACAGTTCCTTTATATAACCAGAACCTACGTTTGGCTCCTCAATATAATGAGTTAGCCTAGGAGTGTTTTGGTGGATTTTGTGATTGCGAGGTATTGCATACATAGTTTGTAAGCCTTGCCTATTTTGACTCTGCACCCTTGCTCTGTCCCCAATTATAACAACTGTGTGAGAAGACCTGGGGATGTTTACGCTAACCCCATTGGTAGACCGGGGAAGCCAGTCCCTCCGTTCTCCTGAGGAATTAAATTCTCTCTCTCGTTCCCTCCTGAGCCTCGCTTCCCTAATAGCAACAAGAGCTTCCCATATATCTGTGCTGCTTACGTGTAACTGAACGCCGTCTATTACATTCCTTCGTCTAAAATCACTAAGCTGAGAATTTTGTCTAGGTAATCTGAAATCTTCAAGGTTTTCCCTATTGTGTCCGTGATCGGTGGTATTATTTGAACTGAAATTATTCCGCTGGGGAATTTCTCCTGCTTCATCATTATCTTCGCTTCCCTGAAGGAGCCTGTTCGCCCTAGCTTCATCCTCAGAGTTTAAGTTCAGTCTAGATTCTGAGGAATTTTCTGATGAGCTGACTTCAACCACTCCGAAATTTGTCCTCATTATGTTCCTCTCGAGCCTTGGGCTGCTACCACGGGTCTGGGGCCTTGAATTTCGCCTTGATATCTCTTGCCAATTGTTGGTCCTCGATGGTCTTACAGGCTGTGCTGCATCCGTCGACACGAATGAATTAGTCATTATGTCCGTCACCTCCTGGACAATTCGAGCACGGCTGGCACTATCTATTACAAAAGGAGAGGTCATTCCAGAACGTGATGGCTGCGGGTGATGCTCCTCTTGAAAGTCTTCATCCGAAAGATCATTGAATTGCATCGACGAATCCTCAACGTCCTTTATCTGTTCCTCTGCTTCAATTACGTCACGCTCTTGAATGTCATGCACGCAAGTCCACTGAAATGACACATACGAATTTATAAAACTGACTTCTATCCTCATTATTGATATCGGCGACCAATTATTACCTCTGATTTTTCTCCGCTACTGACATTTCTCGAGAGAGCGCACCAGCCCTGTGGATGTACTTGAAGACTGGAAATCACCTCGGCATCATCACCTACAGGAAAATCAGTAAGGAACTCGAGTCGATTTTGAGTCCTGGAGTTTGCAAACAGGTGAGTGAAACTAGCTGCCACTGGTATCGTAGTTTGCGATAGCTGCATAAGCCGATACAAGTTTGGCTGTAGGAAAAAAATTGGAAAAAATTAATCGGAACTCAGCAAATTTTTTTTGTTATGAATATCCAAAATGTTCAGACTTTGTTATTTATTTTATTGTGATCATGGTTCTTTTCTCGGATAATGGCATGTTTCAAATTCCTCTTCTTTCAATGTACTTAATATTTGTTCAACAGACATGAGTAATTAAGGACATGAGATCGGTGTTATCAATTCCGATTACAGCTTAATCAGCAATATTTGCATTGAATGGAAATTAAAAATGAGACAAAGTCATGAAGCTGATTCTGTTGTCCAAATGTATTTATAACCAGAGATTATTGAAGATTGGCAGGAAAGAGTCGTGGATGAGCCTAATTCTGAATTGATAAATAATAATATATTAAGTACAATTTGTAAAATACCTTGAATCCTGCTAAGTCTTGCGACAATGTGCTAAGCTGTAGATTGTGGATGATAATTAGATATCCAGAGGTTGTGCATATCAGCATTTTGGTGGCATCAGGACTTAATCTAGTCCGCATTAGTCCATTTGTGTGAAATACTCGATTGTACAAAAAACTATTCTCCGTAAAACTGTAAACAGAAAAATTGATAGATGTTTAAGCAAGTCTTCCATTAGCCACCTGACAACCTCTGACTAAATTACAAATTAAAAAATATTCAATTTTTAAGGCCAGACTCGTCTTCCACATATAATGAATTCGTTGTAAAATATTTTGTGTCTACTGGAGTGTAATTCAAGAGAATAATTATGAAAAAAAAAAAAAGTCAAGGTCATCACCATCCAAGTGTTCAGTGCTGCTACCTGTGTAGAGTTACACCTTCATTGCCCATAAAAGGTATATGAATAGAAAAACGGGATTCTGTGCCCACATAAATTTTAAACATTTCGTATTTACCTGTTTATGTCCCATGTATAAATACTGCCATCAAATCCGCTTGTGAGTAATAAACCGTCGCTAGGACTATACTCAATGTTTTTGACCCAGTTTGAGTGACCTTGAAGAGTTCTGATGCGCTGCTTTAAATTTCTAGCATCCCAAAGTGCCACTGTACTGTCATCCGAGCAGGTAGCAAACATCCGTTGATCCAAAAACCTGAGACAAATGAAGAATAATAGACACAAAAATTTACGAGAACTGGTTGTAAGGTTGACAATAATAAATCGAATTTAAGCTATGAGGGCAAGAAAAGTACAAAGGATTAATTTAACATTGAATGCCCAGTAGCAAACGAATTCTGAAGTTGTCAGATAACCCAAAAGCAGTCCCATCTTTCCCAGATCCTAAACTCATCGCAGCACTTACCTCACACAATTAACACAGTCGTTGTGAGCATTATCTATCGCATGTATGAGTTTTCTGCATAGGGGATCAAACATTAAGATACTCCGCTTTTCGCAGGCAGCAAGCAACAGCGATCTGAAAATATGAAGACAGTAATTACTTCTTGATATTCCGAGCGCGGCACATTAGCTACTTGAAGACCCAATCCAAAACATGAAGCATAAGTGGTAAGGAGACAGATGCTGTTGCTTACCCATCAGGTGAGTATTCTAGATTAAAAACTCCTCCATGCATGGCACTGGCAAGATTTTCCCCATGGTCCCATGAAGTGCATGGTTGTATGGCGGAGTAGAGTGTTTTGTAAAAGCGATCGTTGTGACCTAGAGGAAACTTGAATCCAATTTCTCGTTGTCTCAGCCATGAGCTGTTAGAAATTTGTTTAGTTCTTACTTTGGGCATTTTTAACTTAAGTCACTTTAGCTATCCGAATATGAACCGAAGTTCAAGGCCTGAGCAAGGTTAGGTACAGCAGCAGCTCAAATGTCACTTAAACAAATTTCAACGTTGTAATGTTATATTAATGCGAAACTATATTTTTCACTGGGGGACCAGAAATTTTATGTAACATTGATGTTGACGGCCGTAAATTATGCAAAATATTGCAACACCAGATAACAGCTAATATACTATAAATTCGTGTAAAACTTTAGACTACTTTGAAAACTTAGGAAAATGTTGACCATATTTCCCGTATGTATTTTCTCAGTGATTCTTCTCACTCGCTGCAGGAAATTATATAGCATACCGAAGTCGATCTATGTTCCGCGGTATTCGATTTATATCAAATCGCACTCGAGAGGTACACTTGAAGTTTGAATCAAATGACCATCGAGAGCATGGAAGTATAAAATAATATTTTATACGTCCATGACCGCGTTGACTGTACCAATCATCAGTCAACGATGACCGAAACAGAGTTTCTGCCCCGTCTCAACTCGGTCGGTTGAAATGAACCTGAGTTAAGGAAATCTGTGCACGTATGTAGCTGTGTGCACCCTGCGTTCATAGTTCACATACGCTGAGTTTAAAGATAGTTAAGAATCCTGTATATATCGATAGTAACAAAGATGATGATCGACATTGGTGGAGGTTTGAATTTTGCGCTCGTCTAGTGGTAAAAATCGTACCAGGGTTCAAGTAACATCTTTCACAAAAGAAGTGTTTCACAAAAGTTTACCACGTTGACTGAAGATTGTCAACGTCTATGACGTCGCCGCAAGAGAGCCAGGATGATTCTGGTATTCTTCCTGTGGTTCATGAGCAGTTCTTTTCCATCCTGTAATATTTTTTTATACTCGGTATGGTAATTGAGCCATTTCCTATAGATTTGTATCATACATGCGAGTTACATTGGCTGTACAGATGCACATATGCAATGCAGTGCTGCAGGCTCTGAACTTTGTAATGCATAATTAAACATGCATAAATGTCGCGATTCCGAGTTGAATTAAAAATAGAACAAAAATCGAACATACTATGGTTGTATTTACAATAAAAATCAGAGCCTGATATTCTATTCGCTAAGTAACTGACTAAAAAATAATAGTTTGACCTATACTTGGCCGCAAACACGCAGTCAACTCCGAATAAACGGGAATAATTACATCACAGACGCTGACAAATAAAAATGTTCACCCCAAATTGAAATATTAAAAAGGCGCGATAATTCATTTGTTATGGAGCAGTTTGAACGAATCGTAACGAGTCGAGCCGGAGGCACCCGACCACCATACGGTACGAAATTCCGTGGTACATATAAAAATTTAAAAAAAATTAATAAAATCTCATAACTCACCATGCATTTTTCGCAGTATAAAATGCGAAGATCCGGTACAAATGCTCCCAGATATCCATACGCACTGAGTATGCACTTCAAATCAACTGCAGAGAGGCTAACTGGAAGCCACTAACTTTTATTTGTCGTATCACCATTTTTCATTTGTTTAATTTAGCCACGTTATACATCCCGATGGGGTAGCATTTTTCATTTGATTATTCAGCTGATTATCACAGGTTTTAGAACCCGATATTATGAGGTGTAATTGAATCAACAACGACTTGTATGGAGACGAAGTAGACGATTCGAAATTCGACGAGCAAATGGTGCCGCTGTACCAGCGCTCAGAATTCCCTATGTAGCCAACAACAGCTGTATATCCAAACTACCGATCGTTGAGAGTAGATATTATAGTCCCAACACACTAATATAAATATTAACTGATATACTACTAAAGTTAGTACATACTATATAATTAATATAAGTGATCCGAACCAACCGGGGCGCGCTCTTGAACCGAGTTTGTTTTAGCCTGTCTGCTACACCATAAGGTAGTGACATCTTTGGAAAAAAATTATTTTTATTTTCCTGTCGCAGTCGGTAATCACAGTATTTTTAGATTTAAAATGATTGAGATGGAAAGTGATTTTCCAGTATATTACAGTTCTCCTTATTTCTCACAATGTTATTTGTGAAAAAATGATTTTCCTGGACAGCTTTATTTTTTTGTGTTTTTGTGATTTGTAGAAAAAAGAAAATCGGCCCTTATCCCATAAAGCGTCTGTTTTTGATTGAACTCAAAAAGACCCCAAATCACGGCGATTTCGTCGGGTGATCAATTGAAATTCGGGTACATTTTTAATTCAGATATTGGCCGGAAGATATCGCCAGTGTCGCCGAATCCTGCTGAAGAATAACCGAAACATCCGAAGGGCGGCGGTACCATAGGGGTTTATTATTTCGTTGAGTATTAATCGTTCCTCGGCCTGTTCCGTGGTCTGTTCTTGTAAGCTACGTTTCAAATGTGAGTCGTCGTCGCCCGATATTCCCAACAAACGTCGCGAGTTTAATCCAAAGTAGTTGACTAGTTGCAGGTTCCAAGAATAGCTTTGAGCAGCACCACCGCAGCACCGTGCACCACGAGTCTAGAGCCTCGGCGACGGGCGACCCGCGACCGCTCCCACCATCAGCTCCGCTCTGTTCACGGTGGGCATGAAAAATTTTCCCAAGTTTATCAATTCAATATAATTGGTATACAAGATCAAAAAGGTGTAACCCGACAACAAGGGAGTTATAAAAGAAAAAAGTATCAATTCACAATAACCCGGATGGGGGTAAAACAAACGATTTTTTATTGTGAAGTGAAGTGAACCGTGTGTATGCCTGTGCTAAGTGATAGAAATTTCAACTCGTCAACAGTTTGATACAATAGTAAAATAAATTAAATAAAATAATAATGTCCATAGAGACTCGATCAAGTTCGGCTCTTTTCAAGAGAGCCGAACAATTAAAACGTTGGGAAACATCGGAAACAAACCGTGAACCACCTCGGCCGAGGCAAATTGATCGAAAAATTAAATTCTCGGCTGAATGTGTCTATTTAGCGGCATGTGCAGCTGGCGACAAGGAGGATGTTGTGCGTTTGTTGCAAAAAGGTGCAGATATCAACACCGGGAATGTTGATGGGTTGACAGCCCTACACCAGGTAATATCGAATCTCATTCATCTTTTTCATGAATTATCATTATTCCCTCATAAGAATTAATTAGTGAGAACTTATCTTCGTATGACATACAACCGTCGAAACTAGGCTGTATTTTGTCGTTGCAATTAGATTTTAGAAGTAAAATGAAGATCCTCGGTATACATATATCCGTGTACAGCAAGAATCAAGATGGCGGCCCATATTTCACTCCAGCTGTGGACTAAATCTTGAACAACGTCGTGATTAGTCAATGGATTTGACTTCATTTCACGGCTATCATCTGCGAATTCGATCGCCGATCGAATAATCTTGAACAAAAAGACTTTGGAATCAAAAAATTTCATACACAGTGATCGCTGCCTGCGGTAAAATTCCTCCGCTTCGCTCGCTCCTGTTTACATGTCTGTCGTCGTCGTGTCGTTGGCTCATTTAACATGTTGCTGTTTCTTTAGCAGAGTCAGACGTGATCGTAAATGCGTCAGCCTTCCTTATTAGTCTAAAACCATATCACATAATGTGTATACTAACTATAACGTGAATTTCACACGTGCTAGTGATGGATATAATAATCATCATCGTTTTCCTTTTGATTCAAAAAACACGCTTTTCGATTTATAGTTATAAAACTCTAACGCAATCCCGCTGGGTATTTTCCGAAATGAGTACGTGCAAGCACATCAAACCAGTCGGATTCTGGACACTAATAAGTGCACTACAATTACACCACATTTTTTTCTTGTATTTGACTTAAATCAAAGAATACATGATCTATTTTTCCGTTTATCTGCCGTCAGCGAGATGAAATCTGGCGCGAAACACCTTTACCGGATGTACAATTAAAATAGATCCAATGGTCTCAAATTTGGCTCTCCAACATCGAACTTTATGTACTATTGCCATCTATTGTACGATTTTTCGTGTTTGTTTTTATTTCGTAATAATCTTCTTTTTCTCTGTAGGCTCAGGTAGAAATAACATGTAATTTTTTTCTACAAAATTAAGTTTTATCGGGATTGCAACCATTTCCGAGGTCACCTCATCTTTATCAGGCCCAAAAAATAGTCATAAGTTATATACTATATACTATACAATGTTCTTATCCAATAATCGCTATAGGTACAAGCTTTCCATCTATTGATAAAATTTCTGTCACGTTAAAATCGCGTCCTTCCATAAATGATGGGGAAATAAAAATTGGAAAAAAACGACAGTCCTGATTAATTAAAGCCACTATGAAAGAAGCTGCACGTTGCATTTGCAGACAGACTCGAGTTGACTGATAGAAGAAAGGCGAGAGATCACGTGGTTCTGATTACATGAAAGTGAAGTTGAAGACAGACAAGCTGCTTCTGGTCCTGCTGATGACGCTAATTCTTTAAGAATTTGTCCCCTAAAGACGCACTCGCCTATTGTCTACTCCAAAGTGAATGCCCAGAAACCTGCACTTGTCACTGTTGCCGTAAAAAAAGTACTACCCTTATGTTCGATAATCACTCGTGCCACTTGAATCTAGAGCGCAAGACTTTTGACAGAAAGTTTTAAATTTTCCGACTCCAGAGTTTTCAAATTAACTTCTAGATATTAATTTCAAGCTTTTTAGTCATTTTTGAAAATTTGTCCACGAAAAAAACCTTTGTGAAGTTGGCCCCTCGATTTTAAAAGTGGATGTTCGAATGTTGGGGAGTGACCTAGTTTTTCTGAAATTGAATTCTGAGTAGTATTTGGATCTATAATATAATACCAATAATAAGAGTAGGCATTTTATAGTGCGTTATGTTATAAATGTGCAGGCTGACGCAGAGTTCGAAGGCACGTAAAACTGATAATGACTCAGCCCAAGAGTACGTTAGCCGTTATCTTTTCTCCAGCTTTCCCAGATCAGCTCAAAGGTTTTCATGCGAAATTGCTCATTTTGGAGTGAGAAGATACAATGTACACGAGTAAGAGGGAAAGATAGAGAAAGAATAAGAATAAGACAAACTGAATATCCGTCGAATACGCTAGAATTGTAAATGTTAAAGAAAAACAGAAAAAAAAGATAAGAAAAATCTACAACAAAACAGAGCACCGTATTCTGAAACCTTAGAGATTTCCATCATGCTGTACGGGTGCATACCGTGACGTAATCGTCGGCTTAGGCCGACTTTTTTTGCCACACAACAAAGTCGTCTTGAAGTGGTTATTTCGTAATCGTAGCGTTATTCGCGTTTTTAGAGTGTAACAAATACGATTTTCTCATCTTGAAATTATCGCGGGAGAAACTCGATGTTAGATTGTTTTTTTTTTTCATTTTTTTGTTGCTGCAAAATTTTACCTAGCCAGCCAATAACCATGCGTCAATTATATCGGCTTTCGTGAAAACGCATTGCAATGTCAAATGTATCTAATCAGCGTCTAGAATAATGAAACACGCTCAAATTTAACAACGTTCGTTCGATGCCGAAGTAGGCCTCGACCAATATCTCGACACTTTTCCCCCATTATGCCATGGACAATTTTTTATCTTTCCTTTTTAACGTAGAAATCCAGATAAAACAAAACGCATAAGTACCGATTTGGCCCCGCTTGAAGTGCCTTCAGATCCTCCGAATTCCACACTCTTCCTAACTTGGAATGTTTTTTCTTTCATCTACACAACCTATAAGTCGTGAATTGTAGTTTTGTCAATTGTTAAAATATTACAGAACGGAATGTTGCGTACGCCAAGAGGCCACGCCACGCGCCGTGTTATGCACGATATACACTCCGCCAAACTTCTCGATTAACACCTATTTCTTGAACCAAGGAACGCTCCTCTTCAAACGCTTGATTTGAAGTGAAATTCCCTCGTAAAATATCGAACAAAGAGTATTTCACAGCTTCAAGTTTCCGCTCTAAAATGATTTTGAAAAATTATTCTTAATATCAGACATTCATGGCTGAACTTATGAGTCCTGGAACTCAGACAAGCGGAATTGACCTAACGAAGATGAATCCTGCTCCAAAATGCTGTTTTAAAAACTGTCATACGATTTTTTGCCGCTGAGTTATTGAAGTTTTAATCAAAAAATGGATCCGAAAAGTTTGGCTCAACACAACAAACGCCCAGATGAACATATCGGAAAACTTGTGAAAAAGAATCAATTCTGATTGTGTTTTTGCCCGACAACCCAACACCCCAGCCAATACAATCTTCTCGTCAGATTATCGATATTACGAAAAATATGATGCAACTGCTACTAATGATATTAACAATAAGTTAGTGAATTTGTCGCAGGAATCCAAGCGGTTGTTTCTTGTGCGAACAAGTATAAAGTTTCTCCTTTTTCAAGTTATTCGTTTTTTTTTCGTATTTTATACCGTGGAAGCTGCATCTATAACCTTCTTACTACATACCAGACCTGAGGAAAAGGTTAAAACGAGAATGAAACTCACTGCCGTCGAGATTTTCGTTTGGCAAGTTGACAGAAATGGCGGTAAAATACGTATACACAACGCGCGGCGGCGGTCGAATCGTCCCGGTTGTATTTTGCAAGAATTTACCATGTGCTGATGTGCTGTACTCATGTACTTAGTTAGCATACAACGTATTGTTAGTTCGGTAGAAATATTACCCCTCTTTTACAAAATTGCAATAACAAAAAAAGTCGTTTTTTTTCGTATAGATTGACGATTTATTTGAGACAGTGAAGTGCGGTATATACGTTAGGTGATTCTTAAGTTGTAATCTCGACTGTCTTATACTTTTCTACTTTATCTATTTCTTTTTTTATCGGCTGTTGCTAACTTTTGCAAAGTTGCCAATTGGCAGAATATACCTAGAGCTTAGACTGATGCTAGAATCGAATCTATACTCAATAATCGTGTGTCTTCGTAGAAATTAGCTTTGCGCAATGGTATATTAATTTCCGCATTTTAGATTCACAAATTACATGATATCCTGTACATATGCCGCAGGTATATATATGCTGTTGAAAGGTGGTACCAAAAAGAAATTGCAATTCTATTTCGCGAAAAGATTATTACCAGTATAATGGCGCCTGCATGCAATGAATGTCAAAGTCATCATACGTGTTTGCCTCCTTCTTTTATGTGTGTATTCATTGGTGGTTACTTTTTATTTTACAAAATGAGAAGAATTCCGTTAATTTTATAAATTTTGCATAATTTAAGGAAATATTAACTATAATAATGATGTGCACATACGTAAAAAAGTGACACAGAAAGTGTATAGGTATGTATTTATATGCATGTATAACATTTTACTTGCGCAACTCTGCGTATACTACTGCTTCTGCTGCAGTGACGTCAAGCCTTCGATTTCAAATCGGTGCGCGTTCATTTGTTACGAAATCTAGTACGCTATAGAAAAAAATGATAAAAAAAAAATTAAACAAAAAATGACGCGCAAAATCGAAGTGACTACACACACGGTCCCTATTGAGATTTCGTCAGGTAGGCGATATTGATGAATGTGATGTAGTTGCACAAACGCAAAAATGATGAGAGGAAATCTGACTATTTGGCATCTGTCAAAATTTAAGGTTGAACTATTGACGTTTACGTGTGCTTGTCACCTCCGTGCTTGTCACCTCCACAATTTTTCGTTATATTTCTCGAGGGATGAATATTTATTTATTTATTTAATTATTTTATCATCGCTGAGCGCAGTCTTCTTTTCAATTCAGATTTACGAGAAATGACACAATGTGATTTGGGAGGAAGAACGGACTTTGACAGTAATTGTAGGTAACTATTATCGGTGAAGATGAGGAATAAATAAATGACTCAATAAATTAAATGATACTGGAAACAATTATGTAACGGAGTTCACCTGCCGCATTGAATGTAGCGAGTGTAGAATAAAAATATATAGTATAATAAATTCTACCACGCGAGGTTAGCTTGCGGTAAGTTTGTAGACCGGAACGAGTTGAACAAAGTTCGCTGGCTTCGAAGAAGCTGGTAATAATTGTCTTGAGCCGTGCAGGTACCCTGCAAGCCGTGAAAATTATCTTATACAGCTAGCTTAGTCTAATACCGTTGAAAAAACCTTTAGGGCATTTGTGTTTCTCAGTGTCTTAAATTGTAACGATGGCGAATGTAAAATAACTATTTAATATCGGATCAAAGCCGAAATTTTAGAAGATATCGAATAAAATGCACCCAACATAAACAATTTGAGTTCCTTGACTCAAATTCAAATTCAGTTGATATCACAAATTGTGAAACGCTCTCATAACTCATGCAAAGTTAAGTCCGGTATTAACGCGTTCGTTCGTTTCTGAAAAACTACCCTATCATATACCCTATCATATACCATAGTCCAAGTTAAAGATTTGGTCATTTGTGAGAAAGTGTAACACCTGGAATTACATTGTAGACAGCACTTTAGGTTTCTGACTCCGCGCTTCAATTTTTGTCGCGTTGTTTTAAGCAGAGAATTTTGGCTCGTTCATAAATAAGTTCGTATAGCCGAATGATGACCGCGGTGTTAAATATAGAAGTTTAGAATGTATATGAAACTTCGAAGCTTTGAACTATGGTCTATACCCCGTCCCATATACATTGAAATCGAGAGTTATCCATAATAAACATGTCGATTGGGGATGTAAAAAAACCAAAGAACTGCCAAAACTGATTCACTAATTTGAAAATGGGTTTAAATCTTCCCCAACTCTCCCCCAGAAGTATGGTTGATTGAAGGTAGACCGCCAGCGATAGAATCCAATTTTTGCTGATTTCTTCATTTACTGACATGGCAAAATTGTTCTATTCGAGTTACTATAATTTGCTTGGGCAAGAAGTCCCATAAGGCTGGGGCTGTCTTCCTATTCTCTACAGTCAACATGCGTGCGAGGCCTTTAAATATAACGTGTAGTCTGTACCGTTTGGTTGATGTTAACCAAATTGAATACGCTGAGATGGACATCGGGGCAATTTCTGACCGGCGTTCGTTCTAGACGAACAGCAATCCGAGTAGCTCAAAGCTATTTAAGAACGTATACGACATTTGACCAATAGGTTAATACAACCTCTACATGATGTCTACATAGACTAAGACTGATTTGTATGTTTAGAGTACACAAATATGGTTTAAATTAATTTCGCGCTGTCGAGTACTGTTCTATAATGCAAATAAGTGACAAAAACTTTGATTCTTCTTGGATTGATTCATTTGTGAGATGAGCAAAGTTTGTGTATTTGACCGACAATTTGCTGGGATACAAAAGTACAAAAGTCTCGTTTTCCTATTCTTTGCCCAACGGTCGAGAAAAGAAGAGAATAGAGGAAACGGTAAGTACTCGAAATGAGGGGCATAACACGACGCGTGTGATAATTACGTGAAACACGCGTGGGAGCGTTGACATCACGCATTTAGAAACTAGCTATAAAAGCAGCAGAGTTTTGTCGCGTAATAGAGACGCAGTACAGACGTATGCTAATCGAGAAACACAGAATTTACGATATACTTACGTCACGAATTTTTGCAATTCATGGAATTTATGTTCTGTGCATTTTCTGCAACGACCAGTCTGTTACAGCTGGAATTCCGATGCGGTGAAATTCAATTGTTCTGCTACGGATCGATTGATTAACACAAGGTTCGTTATACCCTCCACATGTTGGGATACGTAATACGATAGCGATCAAGATTTCTGAGTAATCAAAATATTTACTAACAATAAGCAAGCTTGCGACGTACGCCCACTGATAGGAGTTAAATCAACTGTTGTACATCTAGCGAATTCAATTCTGGTCCTATTTTCGACAATCTGGTCATAGTTTTCCACCCAATTGTACTAAACTCATGTTGAAGTTTGCTTTAGGTTTTTTGGAGCAGAAATGAGTTAGCCGAATCGTCGATTAGGGTAGAAAATATTTCCGGTAACATGTTTACTATTCTAGGAAGCTAGGGCATTGGCTCAACTATAAACGAGTAGGTGTAGATAGGCATTCGAGTTTTTGCAAAAATAGAATACAGGCGTAGATCAGCGATCAATACCTATTAATAGGCTCTTTTTTTATTTATACTATTTCTGTATCGCACACTGCAGATATTACAAGCATAGGAAAGACTAAAGCGGTCACTTCCGTAATCAGAATTTTCCACAGCTCCATCATAATAAAACTATTTATGCTTGACTTACTTTTGATTTTGGAACCCGGTTACATAACACTATGTAGGTTTACGTATAACTTGCAGTTACTTACATGCATAGCATTGAGGAGTAATCATATTATGTTCCCTGGCATTAGATTAGGTCTCTAATAGTGTAATAAATGTAGCAATTCAGCAGAAAACCTTTATTATTTCCTCGATCATAAAAGCTCTTTGCATCTTTATTTTCGAACAAATTAAGTTTGGTCGTAGTAGGTGTCTTGTCGGATGACATTGTCAAAGGATGCAATGCAATGATAAGCATAGTATGTCTGTCATTTGCAAATAATTGTTGACATGCCAAAATCTAGTGTCGTTGATTAGAGGCACAAAGCCAACCAGTTAAAGTTTCATAAATCGAGGCTCTTCTTCCCTCGCTTCTTCTCTTATCATGTGTAATTTTTAATTGATTCCTGTCTGTATTATTATTTTTGATAGGAACATTCGAAGTTTTTTATGATCAAGTAATGTGCAAAAAGTGCATAAACAAAGCCTGGAGATCCAATCCTATAGTCTCGGACCTAAAATGTAATGAAAAATGTTGCAGGCTTGCATAGGCGATGACTTGGATATGGTGGAATTTTTGGTGGAGCAGGGGGCGGATATCAATCGTGGAGATAATGAAGGCTGGACGCCTCTCCACGCTACAGCCTCCTGCGGATTCATATCAATTGCCAAGTATGCCTTTTAACACTTGGCTGTGTGTTATCACTACATATTATTGAGATGAAGATATTTAATAAACTGTCGACTTATCATCCCTTTCAGATACTTGATAGAACAAGGATGTAACCTTGGAGCTGTGAACAATGACGGTCAGTTGGCCCTCGATATCGCGGAAAGCGACGAAATGGAAGACATGCTTCAAACATTCATCAACGATGCGGGTTCGTATTGGAACAATATTTTCTACGTGTTCTTAGTTACCATGTTTAATTACTCGTATTACGAGATTGCATATTTATAACGTATAATCAGCAGAAGATCTTTACAAATAATTCTTTCAACTATCATTTGATTCAACCACAGGTATAGATTGCAATCAAGCGAGGAGTGAAGAAGAAAGATTAATGATGAATGATGCGCGAGCTTGGCGTGGCGGGGCCCCAGGCAAAGATACTATACATCCTAGAACCGGGGCTACAGCCCTCCATGTTGCTGCTGCCAAAGGATATCTTAGAGTAATCAAGTAAGACAGTCGCTGTTATATCTAGGTTAGCCTTGTCGCCGAAGATCGCATGATGTTAATATTGTTTTGAAGTCGCAAACATCTAAGATGTTCGAATCTTTGGGGAGCCGCTCGTTCAGTTTTTATTTCTTTCGTTTTAGCACCCTTCTACAAGCTTGCTGTGACGTAAATGCTCAAGATTTTGATGGTTGGACTCCTCTGCACGGAGCTGCGCACTGGGGTCAACTGGAAGCTTGTAAAATTCTCGTGGAAAATTACTGTGATATGGATATAAAAAATTATTCTGTGAGTATGAATATCAGTTTCGTATTTTCGCTGCTATTTCCAACAGGTTTTATTTCTTCTTGTATTGAGTAAGTAACGAACGAATCAGATTTTTTGAATTATAGTTTCATTGTCTGTTAAAGGGGCAAACGGCGTTTGACGTTGCGGATCCAGATATTCTAAAAGAGTTGGAAGAATTGAAGATGAAACAACAAATACTAATGAAGGATCAGCCGCAGTTAATCCAAAAAGTTTCTGCACCTTCCAAAAAGCGGTATTCAGCATATTATTATCATTGTGTGAGAGTTGTTAAACGTATAACAATAAGTTTTATTTATCTTTACATTGCGCACAATTTTTCAGTGTATCTACCAACAACGAAAATGTGACAGTGACACCCGAGGATTCAGACATATTTGAAGAAGAAACTCCGAACAAGGTCAAAAAAGTTGAACTGGAAATTCAATCTGATAAAGAAGACTCATCTTCTACCACAAACAGTGATGTTGGTCAGTTGATATCTTTTTATTTTCACATACCATCTACCCTCTCACATGTCTTGAATTTGGATGTCACCTACCCCCATACTGCATTGGAAAAGTGTCGGTTAACATCTATGTTCAACCTGGTAAAATCGAAAGAATTTAGACCCACTTTCACACTGAATAATTTTCGGCCCATAGTTCAAAATTTCCTTTCGACTGAATTGAGTTTCCTGATAGTAATTGGGATTCCTTTTTAAAAATGCTGCGAGGAAAGAAGGTGAGGTCGAAACGGACATGGAAGCGAGTGAGGGTGAGGGTGATGGTGATTCTGAGACTAGCTCTGACACCCACTCCTCAACCCATTCGGATCACTCTAACAGATCCGTCCAATCCAACCACTCTGCATGTTTGACAGACGACGGTGAGTCCATCAGTCACTGTGAAACCAATACGTTATTAGCGGAAAAACGTCGTATTCTCAATCCTAATAAACACGCGCATGCTGTATATTCCAATATTTTAAATTCTCCACCTTATGACTATTTGATTTCTTTTTTTTTTTCACTTTATCTAAGTATCAAACAGAGCGCATCGCATCATCCAAAGTTACGATGAATTTCGGTACAAATTTTCAGGCCATAATGATAATGTGAATAATTTATTAACAGCTCTCCTTGCAATGATTAAAAAAAAAAAGAATTGTTTCAATACCTGTTCTTCTTATTTACTGGCGCAAGTATTGCTTGCCTTTCATTACGATCTAATGTACCTCATCATTTTTCAATGCTTATTTGCGTATGTCATTCTTCGATTGGGTTTCACAGAGACAGTATGTGTCGCATGAACGTGGTGTAACCTACTCTTCTCATATTGTTCATCATTTTTTGCTGTTAATATTATCAAGTCTGGACATGATTATAGAGAAAAAAAACAGAGCGAACAGGGATGAAACTGCATCACGGCTTCCGTCGACACCAGCGGAAACCAATCAAGTTCCTAATCAGGTGAGAGTTTCGGCGGTACTTTTCTATGAATTGTTTATGATGCATTCAACTGCCAATGTTTAAATATCAAAAGGTTTAGGGTTATTGTACTTGGAATAAAATTTGTATATTTTTAAAAAAATTAGGCTCCGATAATGCCACCCAAACAACAGACTGAGAACAACGAAGATGGATCCATTCCATCCTGGCGACGTTCGGGCTCCTTCAGGAGTAGAAATACAGAAATTGAGTCTACGAACTCGATATCTACCAGTAAGTAATTAATAACTTTTTATCAACTGGCAGTCTCTTTGTGCATTTGTCTAATACCAATTGTCTTCATTATTTACATCTGCAGGGATAGAAGACAAAGAGAAGTCATCTGCGAAGTCTCCAAGTTCGCCTAACAAAATTGCCCCAGAGTCAGAAGTGGTACTTAGAAGAACGCGTAGCTTTGAAGCGGATGAGAAGTAAGTCGCAGTTTCAATTATCCTTTTCGATACTGATTTCGAATCTAATTTCACTAGACGTTTTTTTTTTCTGCTGATTTTTGACTGCGATCGCTAATATTTTTTTTACATTCTATAACCGTACCGGCATGATAATCGCCGAACAGTCACTCGACTGTTTTCAAATTGTTAAATTAAGTATGTTGATCGCAAACTATCTCGGAATTTTTCTCATGCTATCATTTTCCTAGTGTTTTTGTTTCTATCAATGTAACTTTGCATCATAGCTACATACCAATAATTAGTGACTATTCGATGTGGTTTGTCTGTGAAGACTGTAGGTTTATTCATTTTTTTTGCCATACATAACATCGCAACTGATATTAACCAAAACACCGCACCAGCAGTAAATAGAATAATTATTCTGAAATCGCGCAGTGGTGAATAATCTGTCTATGTGATTAACAAAATACCTACCTGCCAAAATAAAAATTAGTGGACTTACGTTACTCCAGATCTCTGTTTTTCATTACTCGCCTTCAAGTCTTAGAGCTTATTTTGCATGTATCTGCAAGAAACCTTACATATTTTTATTCATTGAGATCTGAAGTTATGAAAGTTACACACCTCATTACTAGTCTGAAAACTATGCAGTGCTTTATGTACTATGAAATTCAAATAGTATACTATAGGTATGCATGGTGTGGTGCATGTTATGCAGGTTCTATGAGCGGTACAAGGCACTGCAAGCTCGCATCAAGGCATCCTCTTGCCCCACTCTCGATTGTTGCAATCCAGCTTCTCCTACTCACACCAATACTGTGACAACCTGTTCTGCGTCCGTACGCGAGACTCAGAGGTATACATGCGCTTGATCCAATTTCGTTGTAGTTTTTTTTTTTTTTTCTTCAATGTTACATTATTTAATGTGTCATTGATTCTTATCACCCCATCATAGCTACATAATCGTTTCGCCCTAACACCACTGAATGGAAATATTAACAGTCTGATATGAAATATTTCCTGTATGTTCGCTTTGCATATCACATTGCTTTATATGTACCAAAATATTGGGATTTTTCTGCTGTTAGCAAGAATACACCGTGCTCTCGCGTGGAAGGTCCTCATAGGAGAATCAGTGAGTTCGAGTGAGAACATTCTTGGCCATTTTAGCAGCATCGAACCGTCCTTCTCTACTGTTCATCTAGGTACCTGGACCTTCCTAGTCCCATTGTTAAGGTTCTTACCCTCGAAATGCTATTTGGATGGCCAAAAATGTTCTCACTCAACTCACTGATTCTTCTATGACGACCTACCACACGAAAGCACGTATAACAAGATATACATAGCAAACATAGAACTGGTATCTTCAAAAACTTTCGTTAAAACTCCGAACTAATATATTCGACGTAATTCAGTTCGAACAACAGAATCGATAGATAACTTTTGTTTGGGTTGATGTATATTTTTTTGTGTTTTTCTTATTCCAAATTGTAGGAGAAGAGAAGTGAAATTGAACTTGGAACTCACAAGGGTTCAAACAGGGTCAATGCCCTCCCCGACGTCACCACCTAGCAAGGCTACAACACCTGTGTCTAACGCAACATTGGCTACGACAGCGACACCCACAACAAGTCCAGTTCCGGCGAATCAAATACGCAGGTGTGTATATTGTGCAACATTAAGTCGGATAATGAATGTTAGAAATTAAAAATATTTCTATAAGAATTTGATGAATAATTCTGTCTATACAATTTATGTAGTTCTTATACGATATTTATATGAGGGGAAAAAAAAATTTCAAGTCTACAAATCAGTTTGCCTTATGCAAATAAACAAATATTAATCTTCAATATTGGTAAAAGAAGTTGTTTTATGTAATCTTAACGGTAGTGTGATATGACCAAGTCTTCCAAATATTGTTTTGTATGATGTAAAGTTATTTGGTGTCACCTAGTAGCAAGCAACAAGCGGACCGCACACCACCAAGTTTATCTTCTTCGAACACGACAACTGCTACACCTGTAACCCCGACTACACCTGGTGGAAGCAAACTCAGTCCAGGAAATATCTTCAAAAATTTCTTCAAGTGCGTAGACAGTAACGAGTTGGATCCGGAATTGAATATTTTCAACTATGTATCGTGATGGTGTTCATTATTTGTTTCGAGTGAAATACGCATGTTCCTTCAATAATTGTTCTTACCCATTTCAGTTTCAATGAGTTTTCTTTAGATCTGCACATATCTAATTGAGCTTATTCGTATTACGCTGTTATGGATGATTCGTATTTTGCATTGGAATATCCATGCCCACGACAGGTCTTCAACTTCATTATCGATTTCGTTGCAGTGTTCTTTTTGTTTTTTTTTTTTTCTTTTCTTTCAGTGTATTGCAGTTGACGATTCTAAATTTTATTTAATAGCTTGATTGAAATTTTTCAGTGGATTTATTTTTTATATGCTTATGAAATCAGTGACTTGGATAACGTGCTAATATCTGGTAACGATACTAAACATTTATTTAATTTCTGCGTAGATCGTTCGTGCCACCCGTCCGTGACGAGGAGAGTGAAACTCAAAGGAAAGCACACGCTAAGAGAGTTCGAGAGACAAGGCGTTCAACTCAGGGTGTGACGTTAGATGAAATAAAAAGTGCGGAGCAGCTAGTGAAGAAGAAGCAGCAGTTGAACAACGAGTCGTCACCATCTGTAACGGCACCCTCATCACAGGTAGAATTTCCTCCTCTTCACCTCACTAACAAATATAAAAACACAAGGGATTCTAACCCCCGCTATCAAATATCTCACTCTATTGAAACCATTCTCGATTCTTCGGAGGATGAGTTTCAGGATGCCCTTTCTGATTTGAACGATGAACATTCAGATGTCAGAGAGTTGTTGGAGGACACTTATCCCCATGTCATAGAAAAAGTGGAACTTAGTAGAAGTCGTAGAGAACTAGACAATAAGTTAAATTGGGGTTTTAAAGATTCAAAAAAAATAAAAAGTAATGGGAAAAGACTGGTCCAGGCTAAGATAGGAGAGCAAATTTTAGGAAAGGGTAAACCTTGCGTGATAGTTAATCGGATGATAGGATTATTCATAGCTCTTGCTATACCTCATGTTGTTTTCCAAACGAATTGAAAATAAATGTGTCATATATGCAATATACACATAGGTTGTTAATAGGAGAATATTATAGGGATAAGAAAGGTGTTGATAATATCATTCGTTTGAATGAACAGAATCTGAGTTGGATGTCTTTGATTTGTGATGAGTTTTTCACAAATCA
Source organism: Athalia circularis (assembly GCA_963978495.1). Classification (NCBI taxonomy): domain Eukaryota; kingdom Metazoa; phylum Arthropoda; class Insecta; order Hymenoptera; family Athaliidae; genus Athalia; species Athalia circularis. The sequence continues at coordinate 12,648,234 of OZ021700.1, read as the reverse complement.
ATGATTAGATAACTTTTAACCATATCCTATGATATTCACTCTTCATTCTGTTAACTTGATGTGCTTCCATTTTGAACCAAAACTACGGTCAAATCCCCACACAGCTTGAACTTCAGCAGTATCATGTTATGGCTAATTCTAGAAAATCTTGGTACTGGCTAGATAATAAATCCATTCGGTTTTTATGTATAAGTAACTGAACATCCTATCGGTTAACTCTGTATATGTGTGCTGAAGTGCAACACTTCTTATTAAAAATAAAAACAATTGTTACCGATTAAATGATTCCGCATCAGTATTACTTGCTTTTTGTTATCAGTTACAATAAAAATTAAAATCAAAAATCGTAGAGATACAATTATATACAGTAGTTCTAAGATTTTCGCAATGATGAATTTTTTTTGTATCACTATTGAACATTAATTAACAAATGATTCATGTATTAGAAAAAACGATAATGCAAAAGTTTATAAACAAAGACAGAAAATATAGAAAGAACTTGACATGTATGTAGTTTTTATTCTATTGCCATTTGACCTTGTAGAACTTTCCTTTTGTTTGAGTTGAAAAAAAAAAAATTATCTGTGAACGTTCTTTGATGCATATTTCCTGATACTATTCCAATTTGTTTTTGTTTTTTTCGTTTTCTGTTATATATAAAATCTTTGAAAATGATTCCAAACTTTATTGAATCTCAGTCACTGTCTTTCCAAGTTATAGCAGAAAAAAACAGGGCAACCACATGTTATGTAGAAGTTGACATTATTCGAGTGATTTCCAAATTTGCTGTTTGCTTTGGAGTTGTCGTGTAAAGTGATTTGCGTAAAAAATGTATAGGATATCGGTAGATTCAAAGCAAACAATATTTTTCACTAAGAATATTCTGTTTTTTCCACATTTTCCAAGACAAAACCAACTACAGATTTTTCTCATTCGTTTTTTAATACTGAGTTTGTACATTATTCGCCAGTAAATAATTATCCATGTTCCGTCATCATAAATGTTATTTGATGCTGTGCAACTAATAATCTGTATAGTGCTTGGGTTTTCTTCCCCCCCCCCCCCCCCCCCTAACTATGTACATTTGTTCTAGTTTATCTTGTCAGTAATGAATCAACTCCTGATTTTCCCTTCAATATAATCACCGTCGTATAAATATCTAATTCATTCAATTGTCATACCCTGTCATTTTGACACGAGTCTTTCTATCTGAAAGAATTTAGTTTTGTCTACTTTGAACCCAATTAAAAATAATTTTTACTTGATGGCCCTAAGAGGACATTTAGGTTGCATTTAAAAAGCTCCTTGCAATTACAGTTCCCGTGTAGCACTCTCAAATACCTTAAAACAAGCCAACAAATCAAAATCATCGTTCATAATTCACATATTTTTTTTTAAAAACTCAGCCTGCAGCTTCTGTCAGCAACTCCACCTCAATCACAGCTACGATAACAACAGCTACTCCTACTACAGTGTCGGCAAACAAACCCTCCGAGGAAACTAATTTGCCTGAGAGACGGCCCTCTTGGAGGCTCAGGGTAGATAATGGAAGCAAGGTGTGTGATCCAGATATTAATCTCCATGTAGAATCTGTCATACAACGACACCGCACAAATTTGTGTTCATGGGTATTTCGCACTCTTGGATGGAACTATAATTGATATATCATAAATTCAGAGAACGCATAAAATTTTTTGCATGTGAATGTTGATCAAGATACATACAGATGAATAATGTCCAAGCCTGTGGTATGGGTGATAACGTTAGAGAGAGAATAAGTTTTACTCAGTAATTCTAATTACAAATAAATGTAATGTGAATAGCAATGAAATTGCGATAGTCCAATCAAATTTCAGAACATGAACACTTATTAGCAAGTTGTGATGTGCGACAATAAAGGCTAAACAATATATACTTCATGCCACACTGCTTAATGGGTTACTTGCATCGGTAATTTAAAATTTCATAGAATTTTCATATCACATATCTGAAATTCTTCATTCTTCATATTTTGAGGATCATTTTAGATGTGAATTTTACATACATGATGATGATCCCATTTCATAGCAAGTGATTGTATGTAAATTTCCAGAATCTATTCATTCCTTAACTTCAATAACTCTATGGTTGTTTTTTTTTTTCTTTTCAAGTGAATAATTGATACTGATAATTGTCAGCGACTATACGTATAGCCGTTATCTCTCCCTACTTCTACGTAGTACGACTGTGAAACACCTACATATACATATTTCCAAGAACTTAAGTCATACCTGCGACACAGTTCTAATCTGTTTCGTAACACTGTGTCTGCCCTGTTTTCTTGAAGATTTTCAACATATTTTCTTCTTCCAACTAATCTTGCACATTTTATATTATGTCGTAGGACGTGTGAAAATATGTATTACTCTTACTTCATAAATTTAAGTCAATAGATATGTCGATATAAAAAATATTCACGTATTTGTCGATTACAATCTTACATCTAAATTTTTATTACCCCATTGCCAAGAATTTTGTTTTGCATTTTGATACGGGCACGAGCCAACCAAAATTACGAATATACGATTTAATTTTTGATAATAAATAAATGTTCTTACTCTGTAAGTGTTTGCTAGAAACTTTACTCACCAACGGATTCCTATTAATATTCTTGTTGTAGATTAGAATTTAGAAGACAGAAAAAATTACATTACATTGATTGAAGTATAGGTACATAGTCTTATTGTAGTTTTAAAGATCCTTTTGTGGTTATTAGAAACTATCTGTTTTAGTAGTTATTTGTAATACAGCAGATATTATTACAAACACGTTTCCTAGGCATCTGCATGATTTGGATTTTGGGACAGATTGTTATTACTAATATATTCTAGTTAATGTATGCTGTTGTCTTTGTCTGTTGCTTCTCTATTCCAACATTGAATTTTAGTAAACGTCGATTTCATTCTGTAAAATTTTTTTTACCTACGTGCCTACTGCAAACATAATTATGAACGTTTTTGGTGAACCTAATTAAATTTATTGCATGGGATATCAATTGTACATAATGGGTAGCACATTGGCATCATCAGAATTGCCTGTTGTGAACACCTAACCAGCATCGTGCATAAAATTGCTCATCGTCAATTTACACCAAATTTTCTGGACACTCTCGAATGCGACACAGTATGTTAATTCCTACTATCATAAATTTATTATTCTTCCTCCTCTCTTGAACATCTTGATGTAATATTTTCCACTATAATTTTTATTTATCGCATGACTTCTACTTTGTACTCTATGGATTATCTTTAGGAGTATATTAAATAAAAAAGAATAAAATATTGAATGCCTTTATTTGATCCATATTCGGAGGTGCAAGTTTTCAATTGCGGTGGGAGATCGGTTTTGCCTCAGTTACATTGGAATGAAATCCTCAGTTCCAGCTTGAAGATGCAAATAATAGAACAACCACTGATACTACAACTGCATATATCAGAAGGCCTTCTGGCGGAACTGGAGTTCCGAGACCAAGTTCAGCACCCGTAGAAACTATTACTGCCAGTTCCGCCGATACCACGATCACCTTACCTTTGAGACGACCTTTCAAGCCTCCAGAAGATAAAGGTTCGTCATTGACAACTGATAACGTTTCATTTCGATGTTCTAATGTTATTGGAATATTAAAACAATTTATCATCTGTACTTGGCTCATTTTGTATTTTATTTCTCACAGAACAAGACAAGGAAAACGATAGTAGAAATGCGCAAGCGACTCAAGCTGTGATTCAAAGAAGACGTAGGCCCAAGAGAAGATCCACAGGAGTTGTCCACGTGGATATGGATGTTAGTACATTTTTTTCAAATCTCATACAATCATTAGGTAACCCCCTCCTGTAATGTTTGTTTTGGTTTCCGTATATAAAACGAAGGTTGATGGAATCGATATTAATATCTGAGCATTGATGTTACTGTATTTAAAGTGAATGTTTATATTGGGTCATGTCCAAAGTAGTCCAGGAGATTTCTGTTGGCTTCGTAAATCACTATTCTCATTTGACGTCAGAGTAAATATTCTATTTATAACAATCATGTGACCATTACAGATTTAAAATAGCACGAGTTTCAGGATAATGTTAAACCTGTAAGATCAGCTATCATTATTGCTAAATCAATAATCCTAAAATTTTTGTTTTACTTTAGGAAATTGACCCAGATAGGCAGGACACATCTGCCAGCGGAGACTACGACGATTCCAAGGTTAACCATAATGAGGTGAGTCTTTTTTCATGAGTCAAACTTGAACTCAGTAGAGGTACATTCACTGTTTTCTATCTTCTATCTCAATACTTCCGACGATAACAAGATTTTACAGACAAGGATGTCTGGATCAGGATTTTAGTTAGACCATAAATTTCCTTCAAGATAAAATCGGATGGTTTGAGAAATTCAGATAAATTAGAATACAGTCGAGTTCCTACTCAACTAGGCGGCATTTGTCACAGCTACTAATAGTGAGCCACACCGGACCGCTAATGATAAGTTTGCTGTTGAGATTTAAAAGTATTGGCAGACACAAAGTCTCACTCTTGAGGCGGGACAAGTATATGAAACAGGCTAGTTAATGCCACAAAACCTCGGGATGTTCACACTCCGCTAGAAATTTGTGATATTTTTGGGCCAACTTCTCAGAAGATTAACCTGATTCTTACATACTGTGATAAAAATAGACTGGGAACTCTGCATTCAACTGAAAAGGCGCATCAAGGGTATGCCAAATCATTCAAATCGCTAGTTAATTGATAAATGCTAATTAGTTGAAAAGATTTTTTCATTATCGCACTTTCGGTTATTACTAGGAAAAAAAGAGTGAAAACGCAATTTTTAATTAGCTGATTTTTTACAACACCTAAGCAGCAGCCTGTGCACTTGACGTTTCTATAAGGTCCCTAGTGAACGTTAGTTTTCAGTAAAATATTTTGCAAGCATGGGAAATAAAAACATCTAAAAATATGTTAATGTCGACACGAGTAAACAAAGAAACTTTCACAGAGAGTGAGAAATTACAAAATCATGCTGCTAAAGATAGAATTAAGCTCGGAATTAAGTTAGATCTACGTAAAACAAGTTATATTTATATCGTAACGTTAGCACAATTCTGTCATTCTCAATATTTTGCTATACCAGTAATCCAGGTCTGGTTAGTAAATCGTTTGAGAAACTGATAGTTCATAAATGTTATCAAGCTTGAGTTCACATGAACAACCTATCGATTATTTCATTATTTCCTGGTGATTTAGTTCTCAGCAAAGAAGTTTAAGCAAGCAAATATTGAATACTGATTCTATAAATAATCAGAGCTTTGAAGAACTCTAGACTGAGGATAGATTTTAAAACCTTGGAAGCAAAAAGTGTGAACTTATTTCATTTCCCTTGACATCACAGCTATTTTTCCACCATATCCTTCAGTGGTAAAGAGGCATAGTTTATCACACAGTAGGATAGAAAAACAATGCTACGTTTTTATTGCCAAAATGCTCAATCCATTTTGAAACAACGTTAACAGCCATACTGGCTCACATGTATCTTTAGAAAACATCCTTCCCACATTTTGTCTAGAAACAGTCTAAAAATAGTCCCTCTGACATTTCAAGAGTCATGATCCTTTGACATTTGCTCCAAAAGTGATGTTCATTGCCCTGTTAAGTGCATTGGCACTGATCACACTAAATTCCTTGGTTTTTTAGTGAATAACAGCCTCTCGAGCAAATTATTGTTACTTGTAAACCTGTAAAAAATGTCACCTCATCAACTAGTTGAACAATTTTGGGGTTGAGGGGATTTAAACTGTTATGGTCGTAGCGACAATGTGTACCTTGTAGTACCCAGCTTTGGTTTGTGTGGGTTCCACGTATGCTCTATAAATAGATACAGGACGCAACGCGATGTAGCGAACAGCTTGATGACTACTGTTGGCCGCTACTTGCCGCCAGTCAAACATTTGCTGTCAGTAATAATCGTCTTCTCTCTGTCAATTGGTCAAAAGTTATTCGTTTATTTATTATAAAGTGAAAAAGTAGTTGTAGCAATTACATCATGCATCTATGGGACTCATGATATTTTCCTTAGTGCTAGAGGGTAAAGCCGTCGAGTAATTTGGAATTTGAAAAATTAAGCAAATTCACAAATAAAAAGTAAAATGTCTTCGTATAGAAAACGGACTCAATCGAAACCAACTACAGCTGCAGGTTTGCGAGCACAAGCGTCAGCTAACGGCAATTCGATTTTTGGAAATCGACCGACTAGTTTTACAGGCTTGTTTGGTGGAAACAACAATAGTTATTCCGCATTGCTAGGGTTTAATTCATCGAATTGTTATAGCACGCCATCGTTTCTCAATAAAACTACAAAAAACAGTGCCCCTAATTCATTTCTAAAGAATTCATACTCAAACTCTACCAACAGTTTAAATTACACTAATCCATACACAACTTATGGCGGAACGTCATCTGGCTACGGAGGAGTAACCCTTTCCTCGCACTCAACTGTTAATTCTCCAAATCTTGCTGCTCCTTTATCAGCTTATAACTATTCCCAAGCTCGAACTCCTATTCACAGAGCTAGTAGCTTTAACCGAACAAAAGCTAGTCCGAGTTCAAACTTTGGTTCGAGGAGTTCAAGCCTGCAGAGCTTGGCTGCATCTGAAGGTTACATTGTGAGAGTTTAATAAATATCACCGTTCATTCTATCAGCACATTTGTCACCAATATATTCTGATGTTGAGCATTTTGATTTTCACAGAGTGGGAACGAACGCTCTGGACGTTCCAGTAGGCTTGGTTCGGTGTCGTCAGTAACATCTGACACGCAAAATCCCCCTACCCGAACAAAAGTTTCAGCATCTGAAAATGGAGAGCTTGACTACAAGAAACTTTACGAAGAATCACAAGTTGAAAATGAAAGGCTCAAAGAGAAGCTTCGCCGGTCTGACGAACAACTCAAAGAAGCCAAAAGCCTGTTGGACAAGGCACAAACTGTCCAAACTAAAAATTCTCTTTCCGAGGCCGAAAAGAGAGAGAGGAGGGCTATGGAAAGAAAACTTTCAGAAATGGAAGAGGAATTGAAGGTAAGATCCGTTATTCACTTGAGTCCTCTCCTACTATTCGATAAACCTTTATGGAGCTTTGACAAAAATAACAGTTGCGCATATTTTTATATGCAATATTGACGCAAATTTTTGGTTTTTGTTTTCTCCTTTGGTCGTATAATTATTATGAAACTCGACCGTACTGGATTCAAATTATTTCTATTTTTGTTCCCACAGGGAATTTTTCTATCGAGTATCCATATCTATGGAGTAAAACAATTGTATTCATATTTACTCAGTATGTGACGATTTTCGCGCACTGATCTTATTGTTAGGAATTTTTTAGTCTGGTCTAGGCAACACGCTAGACAAGAAGATCTCGTTTATAATGCTTCTACGATAATTAGTTAGAATGCACGTTGAGATTTTGAATTCTATATTTTTTTTTCTAACCGTGGTGGGTGAGTGCAGCAGCAGAACTCCTATTTTTTGGACATTCAAGATTCCAGGCTTCGGTGCATTGCTTTTTTCTTTTTTATAGTTTGCCACCAGATGGGCGCATCCTACGCCTTTATCTACTTTATATGCTTAATTTTCTTTTGCTCTAACAGTAAATAATTTTTGTCTTTATAAATTCTTTTACATGGTATTTAGATGCTAGATTTTGAAGAACGCTTTCATTTAATAAATAATCATGATAATGTTTCATAATAATATGATGAGAATAATCACAACAAAGTTAAAATTATGTCTAATATTTTTCATACATTATGGTTTGGTTCTATGGACTTTGGAAAACGGAGAATTTGGGCTAACCATTTCACTGTTTACAGCAATTACAAAAGCTCAAAGCTGAAAATGAGAGATTGAAAGCCGAAAATCGGGCACTTACCCGCGTCGTATCCAAACTCACCAATACTACTAAATAGGTAAAGGAAATAATGACAGCCTCTGCGTTTAACAATCTACACAAACATTTCACTTATTATGTTTATAAATAAATATTAATTAATTTATTTTAATTATCGTGATATGGTTCGTAAATATTACACCTAAATACGGAAGTGCTGCACTTACTTACATTCGCTCAAGCTTCAAGAACCGGTTTACAAAAATCTATATCTAATTTTTCATTCACAACTTTGTGACTAGTGAGCTCTTGTCACAGTTTTCTATCAATGTTAAGAGAAAAAAAAATTGATTTCTATTCTGATCACATTCTGCTATTACAATGAACAATGAAATTAGGTGTCTCAGCTCATTTCTTTCTGAAAACAGTTAATCTCGTCACGTCAGTTCTTTTCATTCAAATATCATTCTTAGAAATTAACAGCCGAAAATTTTTTGCTCTTTCGGTCTCACAATCCTAGTACGTTTTTCTGGCAGAAATAATATTTATTACAGTAAAAAATTTGTACTTATTCAAAATCATTTGGGCAGCGCATGTTTAGAAGCATCGTTATTAGTTGTTACCAAAATCGAAAATTAAATTGCGTCTGCTTCCATTTATGTTTGTTTGTCACTTTTTTCACCTTTTCCAGCTTCATTTGTTCAAGGCTGAAATATACTGTTACATACTTCCATTACATTTCGTTTTGTACTGCTTGCTCTTTTGATTTCAATTCTTCACGATGCATGGAGTGCCAATAACACCGAGCGGAAAATCTGCTGTGGGTATATAGCAATAAGTATAACTTTGTTTAACATACTTTATGGTCATCGGTGTAAAATGTTCGTCCATCTCTATAATTTCAATTATCTGCCTCAAAATTTACGCGAATTGTGTTAGTAATTTCTAATTTCCATTATTTCTTTTCCGAAATTTAATGATTCATTGCATTGACCCATATGACCAGAAATAATTTAGATTATTTGATCTTTTCCAGAGATTTTGGGCTCAGAATTTGGTAATGTTGTGCAAAAAAACTTTTGAATAATATGAACAAAAAAAAAGTTTAAACTGAATGAAAGTATAAATTCACGGTAGTTTTTTTTATAGGATAGATTTGAAAGGCTAGACTCAGATGTTTCTCAAGAGAAGAAATGAACTATTTTCTATCTATCGTAGCTGCACATGTAACTATAGTATTTCTGTCAATAGTGTTCGTCCGAAATTTGGTGATGGTTACACGCTAGTTGTTAGTTATATTCTATTTGTTAATAGAGTTTACAGAACGTTACAGAATTTTTTTTTGGGAAAGCGAAGCCTGCGGACTTTTTATATGGTAATTTGAAGATAGTTTTTTATCTCTAAATTTACCATTGATTTAGGATACTTTGTTAGCCTATTCTGATATTCCTTCTGTAATGGTATAACAGAACGGCAGAAGGGCGGTTCACGTTGTATTTGTATAGTTCCTATGCGCCTTAGTGTCAAAAACGTAATGTTTGCAATGCCTAATAAAGTTTATTTATTTTTTTAATATATTTTCAGATGATGGAGTATATGAAATGCGAAAATCAGAGGCTAAAAGACGAAAACGGTGCCTTGATTAGGGTGATCAGTAAGCTGTCCAAGTAATATTTTACATCAAAAAACAAACATAACTGTTCATTGTAATTTGTATTATTGTATTATTAATTATTATTTCAACTATACAGCATTATTGTGGACTACCCTATCGTAATATATATGGATTGATATTTGTGTTAGTAATTTAATTTATTAGAACAGAATCAGTTACTCTTGTCGCTCTGCCTTACTAAAGAATAGAAAGGAGAAATGAAAAAAAATGAGGCAACCCTTCTGTTCCTCTGACTGTGAATATTTTAATTATATTAAGAAATTGTAGATTTTGATTCAGGCTAAAAATTCATTGAATACTTGGCGTAGAAAAACATTTTTAATACATGATTGTGGGAACAAAGCTTATAAAGTAGTCTGAAAAGTTTATTGACGACAAAGCCTTCTTAACATAAGAATTTGAAATGATGGCTCAGTGTTTTAGAATTATTAAGACTCTCAAATAACTTTTGAGCTATGAACATTCACAGGGATAAAGTTTTGCATTCATAACAAAATGATTGTAATCTACTGCCGTTTTTTATTCACGAATCTATAACCGACCAGGTCACAGACATAATTCTTGGTGGAACGAGATTTATTCAATTTCAAACGAAAAAATAACATACACTGCTGTTCATATATTTTTAGTGTCATTGTTATAAACAATTGTAAAAATGAAAACAAAAACCAAAATTATTAAACAATTGTAGTTGTTTGTGATGAAATTTTGTTATGTAATAACATAAATAATGTAGTATAACCAATAAGGAAGACTAATAAAGTCTTATTACTCCGTTGTATTGTATTATAGTGATTACATACCTACTATGTGCTTATTGTACTATATTATCTTGTTTTAAAGTATTCAGGCTGAGGTGCGTCATGCATTCCTTGTAGATTCGAAGCAGCGAACCTCGAGCTTTTAATTGTATAGCTTTTATAAGAAAAAATAATAATATGGTCTACTCTACACACTCATATTGTTTACGTACCGTTATGAAATTCTCATGATACATTTGAACATCGTACGAATCTTTCACTCAATAAGCGGATTGTTACTGTAATTAATTAACTAAATCGACAAATACTTCATAAGCTGACAATGCTCACGTCACTTGTAGATATCGACGTTATCATTTTCTGCCCCCTCACTGGATATTTCTGTTTCCGACAAACACAGTGATTGATAGTATTTAGTATAAATATTTTAATGCCAACTTTATTGGTACATTCATTTATGTCATCGTGGACGGTTAAACTTTCATCATGATTTTAAGTAAGTTCAATCGGACAAGATAATATAAGTTTACGATGAGGCATTTGCTGATGCAATGCACTATTGATATATTGAACAGTGAAAATCGTCAAAAAATGACTCGAAGTATTCTCATTTCGTAACGCACTACCTACTAGCCTACGATCTAGTTTAGGGTATGGATCGTTGTGCTTATTTAGAAACTGAATTAGGACAATTAACAATTGCAATTTGATAGTGATTCGTATGAATTATGTTTGCGATTTTCATCCAACTCTTGTAATTCTAGCACACATTAACATATCCCCGAAAAAGTGTTTTGTGGATAATAGTACTCTATAATTTGTTTCTTTTCATGACTACCAATAATAATTATTAAAATATATTATCGTACGAATAATTATGTTTTACAAGTACATTTATTAATAGCTGAGCAGGGAGACTGATATTTCTAGTCTCCATTTTCATCGTACGACAAATATTTATTTCCTGATCAACGATTTCTTTTCTTTTTCCTACTTGTTAATTATGCAATCAAAATTTGGACGTGTGTTTTTCTATTACCGATGTTTTTAACGTGATACTACTCAAATATACTGCAAAAGAGAAATGTATGTTGTCGACATCTCTGTCATTTACATCCTTGTAATCCTTATTACTCTAATATTTGTACGCTCAACATCCAATATCACGAATAACTCTAATACTTTTTTTCCCTTAGCATTCAAAGTACCTCGACTCTTCAAATATTACAGAATAAAATGTCACGAAATTTTGAAAAGGAAGCAATGGACCATCGTAAAGCTTTGTTGTCTTCATATAACAAAGAACAGTGTATTTACAGTCTACAGTTTCTTTTTCATACGCAACAAGGCTAAGATATGTTGGAAAATTGACACTCATATTTGCAGAACCTAATTGTCCAACAGTTTTTTTAATATGTTTTCAACAGCAGCCATATCAGCACGACCTTGAGTCTGCTGAGCGACAGAGCCGACCAAAGATTTGAAGACTTTTTTCTTTCCACCTTTATACTGCTTCACAGTATCCGATTTTTGATGTAATACATCTTTGCATATTTGAATTATTTCATTTTCGTCCGATATCCTGCCCAGTTTTTCATCTCTGACGATCTAGAATTTTGTGAAGTATCAAAAATTAAAACCGAATTCTTCATGTCTTTTGTATTAATATTTACCTCGCATGGACTTAACAACGGATCCTTTATGCAAGATTCCAGTACTCGTTTGGCGATGATAAAATTGATTGATTTATTTTGCAGCAGGTCAATTATTTCGCCAAGATGCCGCTCGTTCAATTTGCTGAAACACCAAACAGCTTTCAACTAGCACCAGATAATTCTACATTGAATTAAATCGATGTCCTTACCAAGTTTCCAAATCCAGTAGCTCTTTATTAACCAGCATAAGCAGGTGATTGATCAATATGTTTGAGACCAGCTTTGGATCTCTCTTATTATTTTCTCTGATGATGGCTTGAAATAAGTTCAGCAATTTATCCTCACTCTAGAAATAGGTGAATACAGATTGAGTTCAAACCATTGGAGAGCACAGAACTTTTTTGTCTACTTACAACGAGTATAGCAGCAGTTGTCAAGCCCAATCTATAATTATTTTCAAGACGGTCTCGCGTTTCTTGAGGAAGCTCGGGAAGACTGTCTCTCAGAAGTAGAACATTAACTAATCCGTACTTGTTTTCGTTTTCCTCATTTAAATGCACATGCAGAGGAGGTAGATTTGGTTCCGGCATATAACGGTAATCCTATCATGTACATTCAAATTGACGAATGAAATGATCCATGCTTGAATATGCAAGTGTCAATTACCTGTTTTTCTTCTTTGTCTCGCATCGGAACTGTTTGCTGACTTTCAGCATCCCAAGATCTTGTTTCATTAACTATAAAACCGCTATTCTCGATTACTGCGATTTGTCTGTCAATTTCATACTTTACAGCAGATGCGATTGACCTAATACTTCCGATATTTTTTACCTCTGTTCGGACTCCTAATTGTTCTCCTGGCCGATTCACCGATATGTTAGCGTCAACCCGAAGAGCACCCTCTACATCAGTAAATCAAAATTTATAGAACTTATTCACAAAATCTGACACATCTACTCTTTAACCATAATCAGCTTGATTTACCCTCCATTTTGCAGGAGCACGTTCCCAATTTCTGAAGAATAAGCACAATTTCTTTGACTAATGCAGCGGCTTCCTCACCATCTGACAAATCTGGCTCGAATACCAATTCCATCAATGGTACACCAGCTCGGTTCAGATCTACCAAACTTCTGTTTTCGCATTAGGAAAAACAACAGGATTACGGATTCTGTAACAAAACTTCAAATGATTTGACGGAGTAACTTAATTTTTAGCTACCTTCTGGACATTGGATCGTGTAAACTTTTTCCACTATCTTGCTCAAGTTGCAGCTGTTTGATTTTAGAAACTTTCCTGTAAGGCTGTGGGTGTATTGTGGATCCGAATACTTGGAAATTCAACATCCCATTGACAGCCAAAGCCTGACGTTGCTGAGTTATTTGATAGCCTGCCTGAGAAAAGTATTATTGTGAAACCCTGGGCAAAGTTTGATCAGTATATTACAAACTTACAGGTAAATCTGCATAGAAGTAATGTTTCCTATCGAATAAAGACACTTCATTTATTTTGCAGGACAATGCTAAGGCGGTCAGTATCCCTGCTTCTACACATCTCCTATTCAATACCTGAAAATTGATTTCCATGAAATGAAAATACTGATGATAAGAGGGGACCGAAAGAAATTGCATGCTTTCTCTTACTGGTAGCGTGCCAGGTGTTCCACAATCAAAGAACGAAACATTCGAGTTTATCGGACTGGCATATTCAGTACTGGCCCCTGAAAATAACTTTGAATTGGACTGAATTTGAGCATGAATTTCTAGCCCAACTACACTGATCCATTTTTCACTGTAACATTCATTCAGATCATAGTTGAAAATTCAATAAGAGAATATCATATGCGATATAACTTCTTCATAATTACTTTTTTTTAGTCTTAACATTAGGCTTTGTAGCAAAACAACGCCTCAACGATCGAAGGCAAATATTTCTCCCAGGCCATCGTTTGATATGGTTAAGCAATCCCTGATTCGTGTGATAATTCATTGCTTTCGGACAACGTATCCTTGTTATAAATAAGTTCTCCGTATTTCATCGATACAAATTGGATCCCAATCTCAGCATGCCATGTATATCTGCGTTTGAAGAGTTTCGGAAAATATTATTTATTGCAGCGTTGACTGAAGATTGGGAAGACTGAAGATCAACGATTGCAGTGAGTAACTATATACTGCTATAGTTACTCAATGTTTATTGGTTCTTGCGTTGACTGAAGCAGAGATTAGGGGGTGAAGAATGGATTGTGATCAGTGGTTCTTGTTTACGTAAGAGCTTCCATTATTGACTCCTTCCATCGTGTGTCCGGCTTTGGCGCTGCTACTCACTACCTATGATGCTGATCCCTAGTCCCTACCTATCTATTCTTAATGGACAAATCATGAATTTTATCTTTTTACGCAAGCGCGCGGCCATATTGTTGATGTATCACGTGACCAGAGGGATCAGTGAGGTGAATGCGCCGGGTCAAAATCGCTAGGCATTTAATATAAAAATTCACGCGTGTTGGGGTACAAAAAGTCGCGTTAATAAATCCCATTCGGAATAATGGATCCACGAAAACTGACAGATTTGCTGCGTGCCACGATTGACCCAGCCCAGCAAAAGCAAGCTGAGGATCAACTTGCCCAGGTGAGAAATATCCGAAAAAGTAATATACATCCCGGTGGACCGGACATGGCCTGGGCACGGAAACATGTGGCTTTACTCCTAACGACGTCGTCTTCCTCTGCTTCTTTCTCGCTTTCATTTATCCAAATAATAGGCGAATTCGTCATTTAGAATGTCAAATTTTTACCTCGATTCCTTATTCATTCATTTGCTTTGTCACTGCTACAGCATCCGAAATGCCATGCGCGGTGGATAATGTAATGTTACATTTTTAACGTTCCATGCAAGAACCACATGCTCCGTTTATACACATTATTATCTTGTCTACCACTTCCCCGAAAATAGTCATTCCCCCAGATTTAGTCCCTGTCGTTATCAAAGTACACATTTTAAAAGGCATTTGCTAACGATGAGCTTCAATTACAGATCCACAAAATCATTGGATTTGCTCCTAGTCTTCTCCAAGTGGTTATGACAGCTGAGGTTGATATGCCCGTTAGACAGGCCGGTATGTATATTTATTTGTTAGGCTTACCTATGGCAAATATTTAAAACATAGCGAGATCAGCTTTATCAGCGACGGCTCTCCAACTATATTTGCCTGTACTTCTCATTGTTTTTTCGTTGTATTCAGATATCGTAAGTCTTAAGTTGGTAACCAAGTTATGAGGTGGAGATTTCAGCAACATCGTCTTTGTGTTTCCAAAAAAACTTGAGCTTGACTCATGAATCAGTAAAATAAATAAAAGGCTTGCGAATGTAAAAGTCCTTCATCCTTCTGATTAATGATCTAAATCAACATACAGATCCCTTAATATCTGTATTATGTGAAATACTGCTATGTATTTGCGCGCATGTAATTTTTACTAATTAAAAAATTCAAATACTGACCTAGATTTTTAATCATATTGGTTTTATAGGTGTAATATACCTGAAAAATTTAATTACAACCAATTGGGCAGAACGAGAAGTTGAAGTTGGGGCACCTGTACCATTCAGTATACACGAGCAGGACCGTGCAATGATTAGAGATGCCATTGTAGATGCTGTAGTCCATGCACCAGACCTTATAAGGTGAATAATTCTATTTTTTATGTACTTCCAACTGAGAAATTTCGTTCATTGATATGGAACCGTGAAATGTTTGGAAACCGTTGAACGTATGAAAAATTTCAGAGTTCAGCTAGCTGTATGTATAAGCAACATTGTGAAACACGATTTCCCTGGGCGATGGACACAAATAGTAGATAAAATCACCATATACCTTCAAAATCCAGATGCTGCGTGTTGGCCTGGCGTACTCCTTGCACTTTACCAACTTGTTAAAAATTTTGAGTAAGTTTCACAATACGTAACATAACTCCTATACAGATGACATTGACTTTAATTCATGAAAAAAAAAACACTCACACTACTTGTCCTGTACAGATATAAGAAGGCGGAAGATAGAGGTCCACTTAATGAGGCAATGAACCTTTTATTCCCAATGATTTACCAACTGATATTACGTCTTTTACCTGATCCCTCTGAGCAATCAGTACTTTTACAAAAACAAATACTCAAAATATATTTTGCGCTTACGCAGGTGAGTCACGTTTTATCGATTACTAAATTCTGAATTGTGCAACCTGACAAGGTGTCACGAGCCTGAATTTAATCTTGCAGTATTCGCTACCATTGGACCTTATTTCAAAAGAAGTATTTTCTCAATGGATGGACGTTGTTCGACAAGTCGCCGACAGGCCTGTTCCTCTAGAAGATGAGCATCTTGAATTATTTGACGACGAGCGTGCTGAGTTACCCTGGTGGAAATGTAAAAAGTGGGCGCTGCATATACTTCACAGGATGTTTGAAAGGTGCGAGAGAATTTGGTGTGATTCCAGCTTTCAGGTAACTACGAGTTAAATACTGACAGATATCCTCTGTCCCCAGGTACGGCAGCCCAGGGAATGTAACCAAAGAATACCAGGAGTTCTCGGAATGGTACTTGCAGACGTTCAGTGGAGGAATCTTGGAGGTTTTGCTCAAAATTTTAGATCAATATCGAAGGAAGGTATGGGTTTCACCCCGAGTTTTGCAACAGTCTATCAATTATATCAATCAAGGGTGAGGGTTCAGATTTCTTCTTGAATCTTGCGGTTTCAGTTTATCTATTTGTGAATTGGCAATGTTTTTTTTTCATGCAGAGTGAGTCATGCATATTCATGGAAATTTTTGAAGCCACACATGTTTGAAATAATCCACGATGTCCTATTTCCGATTCTATCACATTCTGCGGCTGACGAAGACCTTTGGAAAAACGATCCTTATGAATATATTAGAGTTAAATTTGGTGAGTAAATTTGCAAAGATCGAAACTCGTGTAAATAGTACTGATTTAACCAAGATTTACCCTCATCTGCAGATATATTTGAAGATTTCGTCTCACCGGTTACTGCTGCACAGACGCTGTTACACTCAGCATGTAAAAAAAGGAAAAACATGTTGCCAAAAACTATGCAATTCATAATGGAGGTATTGACAAGTCCTAACGCAGACCCTAGACAAAAAGATGGAGCGCTTCACATGGTATGTCAATTTGAATATTCCTGATTTATTTGTGATGTACGTTATTTATCAATCTTGCGTTTCAGGTTGGAGCTTTGGCTGATGTTTTATTGAAAAAAAAAATATTCAAAGAAGAAATGGACAAAATGTTACTGCAGTATGTATTTCCGGAATTCTCGAGTCCCCATGGCCACATGAGAGCGAGGGTAAGATTGATGTTATTTGTAGGCGAGATTATTTTGTTTCTTAGAAATCAAAATTTATAACACCCCTTACAATCTCCATCCACAGGCCTGCTGGGTTTTGCACTATTTTTCCGAGATCAAATTTAAACAGGAGGCAATTTTGGTGGAAGCCATCAGGTTAACCACACACGCGCTTTTGCACGATCAAGACTTGCCCGTCAAAATGGAGGCTGCTATCGCCTTGCAGATGCTACTTTCGGCCCAGGATAAAGCGCAGAAATATGTTGAACCTATGATAAAACAGATAACTTTGGAACTCCTCACGATTATCAGGGAAACTGAAAATGATGACCTCACGAGCGTCATGCAAAAGATAGTTTACACTTATACAGAACAGCTAATGCCAATCGCTGTAGAAATTTGTCAACATTTGGTGAGTAGGGGTGGGAGTCGAGTTCACTTTAAATCTGGTAGACTTCGTATTAATTCGAAAAAATTATTCCAGGCCACCACATTCAGTCAAGTACTTGAAACCGACGAAGGTAGCGACGAAAAAGCTATTACAGCCATGGGTCTTCTAAACACAATAGAAACTCTGCTAACAGTTATGGAGAATCAACCCACGATAATGGCGCAGGTTGAGCCGACTGTACTTCAAGTAGTTGCTCATATTTTCAGACAAAGCGTCATGGGTAAGTCAATGCTGGTTTTATCGTATTCTCTGGTTTGTGTATTGTAGCATATTTAGCACCTGGTTCTGGTTTATAGAATTTTACGAAGAAGCCTTGTCGTTGGTGTATGACTTGACTGGAAAGACGATCTCCGAAGACATGTGGAAGGTCCTCGAACTAATGTATCAGCTATTCCAAAAAGACGGCTTCGATTATTTCACAGACATGATGCCAGCTCTTCACAATTACATCACTGTCGATACGCCGGCCTTCCTATCTAACGAAAATCACATCCTAGCTATGTTCAACATGTGCAAAGCCGTACGTAATAGACACAGCAGTAATAATATTCCCGAAAACAATCGATGATCTTTGGTTACGTTTTTGTGAAAGGTCCTCACTGGAGATGCAGGCGAAGATCCTGAATGCCATGCTGCAAAATTGTTAGAAGTCATTATTCTACAGTGCAAAGGTCATATCGATCAGGTATGTTCAACTTGATTTCAAAGATAAATTCCTACACACATTGCTGCACTGAAAAAAAAGAAGTTAAATGTGCAACATTTTGAAACTCAATATTTTTATAGTGCATACCTTCGCTAGTACAGTTGGTTTTGGAACGTTTAACAAGAGAAGTAAAAACTTCGGAGTTGCGCACAATGTGTCTTCAGGTAGTTATAGCTGCGCTTTATTATAACCCAGCACTATGCATTGATGTCATGGATAGGCTTCAAAGTAGCCTAGGACAATCTGCGGAGCCAATAGCGTCGCATTTTATCAAGCAATGGATACATGATACTGATTGTTTCCTTGGGTGCGTAAAATTTCTATTGTACTCTATGAGACTAGATTCATGATCTATAAGCATACTAACTTATTTGATTATTGTTTTCATTTTCGTCAGACTCCATGATCGCAAGCTTTGTGTCCTTGGATTGTGTACTCTAATTAGTATGGGTCCTGCAAGACCACCAGCTGTCAATGAGTGTGCCCAACAAATTATTCCCTCGTTGATACTTTTATTCGATGGACTAAAAAGAGCCTATGCCGCCAAGGCTGCTGAAAGTGATGATGAAGATAACGACGACGAAGAAAGTGATATAGAAGAAGGTAGAACGTTTTTCTTTATAAATCATCCATAGACTTGGAGAGAAGGTAGTGAACAGTGAGAACAAAACAAGGTTGATAAGCGGGGTCTGTATGTGAAATGCAATTTACTTTCTACAGAGGTGTTATCGTCTGACGAGGATGAAATTGATGACAGCGGTCAGCAATACCTTGAAAATTTACAAGATAAAGTTAGTCGAGCCTCCGGTCAACATGGATTCAATGTTTCCGCCACGATACAAGATGGACACGGGGATCACAGATCTGATGACGACGAAGATGATGATTCTGATTTCGAGGCGAACGAGGAAACAGCTTTGGAAAGTTATACCACTCCTCTAGATTCTGACGACACAAATCAAGACGAATATGTTTTCTTCAAAGAAATTATGCAGAGTCAGTATCATATCGAGAAAGCAAATCTTTCACTATTTTTAAATGTTCGTTAATCAGATAGTATTTCATCAATAACAATTTGAATGTGGTATTGATTACTTGAAGATATTGAGGCAGCGGATCAGCCCTGGTATCTAGCGTTGACCTGTCAGTTGACGTCCGAGCAACAGAAAGCACTACAAGAAATAATAGTTCTTGCCGATCAGCGAAAGGCAGCACTCGAAAGCAAACGAATTGAACAGAGCGGTGGTGAGTAAATTAAAAAAGAATACCGCTAATTAGAGTTTTATAACGTTCTAAACGCTATTTATTTATTACAGGTTATGCGTTCCATCAGCAGACTGTACCGACCTCGTTCAATTTCGGAGGCACCCCATTAAGCCGATAAGAAATTTTAACAATTTTATTTTAGAGTAAGTAATGAGAAATGAGAAAACAAAAACGAGAGCAAAAAAACATATTTCCAAAGTATTGAAATTATTGAAATTGGACACCATCTATTTAAAGCACGCGACTGTGAGCATGACCACTCTGCGGACATTATGCATTTCCTATTTACTATTTTTATGTAAAACCTAAATGTAATTTGTAAACAAGAGGCAATCAACTCTCGTACTAAATTTAATACTATTATTATTATTGTTATTATTTCTAATATCTTTAGTTTTATCAAAACTTTGATATTGCTACGTCGTATTGTTGTTGATAGACCATGAATTTTTTGCCCCTGCTGTCTTGTTGTCATCATCATTAAATCTGATAAGAGCGTTGTTTAAATCAGACCGAAATTTTGGCTATGGATGAATTTTCCAGACTCGTGGATTATTCTATCAATGTATAATCACAAATTAACGTTAGAGTACGCTTTCTTGGTCAGCAATTTGTACAGAAATCATCGAATTATCTCGATTTTTATAATGTAAGATTCTAACGATAAAAACAAAATGAATTTCCATGCTGATTTATGGAATAGATCATCACAATATCCAACAATTAAACAGTACTTACTGCGGTAGCGCAATCAATAATAATTTGAAATATTTTTTGTTGCCACAGTTGTTTCTCATTGTAGATCTCTACAATTAAAATGGAAAGTAAAAAAAAATATTCAACATTTCAGTACCACATGAAAATGATCACGTCTTGCTAGCATAACAAATTTACTTCATGCATGCGCAATACGGTTGTTGGAAAAAAAGTAATTTTTGTTGAATTCTTGGTATAAATATACTTAGAAAAAAGGCTTCTTGTTTACTACACAAATACCAAAAAAAAAACACAAAAAAAAACTAGGGAAAAAAATAAGTGAAGATATTTTTCTTATCGATGTTGATAATTATTTTTTTGTATTTAAATATTTACTTCTTTCTTTTTCTTTTTTTTTTTATTATCGATGTTAATTGTAATTATTGAAACGGCGTACCATCCAAATGCTCACATAGCAGTTTTTTTTAACATTGCCACGACTATTTACCCTTCCCCTCCTCCGCCAGCATAACTATTAAGAATAACGACATCAATTAATACAATTTGAAATTTTATTATACACTTGTGGTTGTTCCCAACGTAAATTACAGTATAATTGATGAAGAATATTAATTATAATACCAGAGCCCAATACGATAATGGCGTACAAAAATAAGGGGTGTTCTGTGCTGCGGTTAGCGAAGTGGATCGATGTGATGTAAAAAAGTGCTATCATGATCACGCACCCATAAAAATAATGTTCGGGTCAATTCAATTACTGTATGCGTTACTGCAGAGAATTTGTAAATAATCACGCTTCTGACAAGATGAAATATTTCTTGTCCCTTTTCTTTCTTCCTCTGATTCTTTTTCCTTCGATTTTATCTTAGAATTTAGGTCGATCAGTCAATACACTTTTATTTTTGATCGTTCATTGTTGTGCAGATAAATGACGTGTGATTCAAACTAGTAAAATTTTTACCCGAACATTCAATGGGGTGAAATATTCATCGGAAGAATGTTTTCAGTTTTCAAGGGGTTGAAAGTATTAGATTTTACTATTGAAGATACAACAATCTGTCGACTTATCGAAGTAAACTGATGTGGTTTTTTCCTTACTTCTTTTTTGGTGTTGAGTTTCTGAAAAAAGTGCCTTGAAACGAGAAAGGAGACGGGGACCTAAATTAAAGAATACAGCAACATTAACTGCTGTAGGTCGGACTGAGGCCAGGACACTTCCCTAGTTTATAAGTTCAATAGGTACTACTATTACTACTACTATACTAAAATAAATGGAGAAAAAAAAAATTATGCAATTAAAAAGTGAATTTGTTCCTTTGCTCTTTCTATATTCATAATATTGTCTAGAAATTCATTTTTTATAATAATGAGAGAGAAAAAAAAACTTGCTGGTTTTTTTTTAAATAGTTTTCTATACAAATATTTAAATTATACATGAAATAAATAAATAATCATAGCGATGGTAAGCCGAACGATATGAAAGAACAAAAGAAGAAACTTATTAATTAGGTATACTGCGAAAAACATTTACATACATCTTTATATGTACATATATATACATATAAAATTACATATATTCACTTGAGTCCTTGACGTCTTATATAAGGAAACTAAGAAATGGCTATGTTGGTGCTTTAACATATGACAGAAGTTCTTATAACATCTTCTGTATAACTAGATATTTGAAATGCAGCTGATAATAAATAACACTCGTCATTTATTCATGCAAAAATCCTTTGACAAGGTGCAGTTTGTTGAAATATTTACTACATCAGCTGCGACACTCTACATTGCCCCACAGGGACGCGGTTTCAAAGTTTAAGATAGGTGCAAATTATTTGTTGATCAATTGTTTTCCTTCATTTTCGTATGATAACGGCATGCATTTAAATTGTATAAAGTTTTTACTGTAAATATGTATCCGTCGTAAATAAAAAAAAAAAAAAAAATTCCCGGAGTCTTCTAATTTTTTTTTAATTAGACAACTTTATAAATTTTTGCTAACTATGATTGATTTGTTTTTTTCGCTGGTTTTGTATTTTTCCAAGATCAACATCTGATGCATTGATCATCGCAGCAAACGGGTTGCATGCATCGCATGCTCTCACGTAGTCATTTTTTCTATCGTTAAATATTGAGAGCGGAAAATTCAATATGCAGGATAGAATAGATACGTCAATAGGTATTTTCACCACTTCCAAACAAACATAATTTAATCCAATTTATTACTTATACAGTAGTTTACATCGTCAACTTTTTTGTGTTATATATATCTTTTGTATGAAGGCAGAGATTAAATTTGTTAGTAGATAAGTAAAAAAATTTCACCTGTATCTAGGGAGGAAAAAACGGCTAAACTCTTGTGTTTCTCAAAGTGCGGGAATATTATTAGCGCACATTTCTACCTAGATTCGAAAGATGTATAATCGTCAATTCATTTTTTATTTTTCATTACTATTTATTTTTTTCTTCAAATAAACACAACTCAATTATCGCGTGTAGTTATCAAACCACTCTATTAAATTCATCATAGAATTCCCTTAGCGTAATAAATTCACGAGGGGTACATAGAAATGGATAAATATCCTTCAGCAGCTCAGCTAGTCTTCGCTCCATAACACGTTACATTGTTCCAAGTAGCGAATGAATTCTTAAATATCTATCAATATACTCCCATCACAGTCAACCAGCCAACATCAGCTTTTTAAAATGGAGCACTGTGTAATTGAATATGTCGCTTGGTCTTCGAGTACATGATATGAAAGGTACAGTTTTGAAATAACATTGTTTCAAACTCGAACAAACCCGAAAGCGAACCCGGGGTTCAAACCTAAGAGCGAACATTACTGTAAGATTTTGAAGTAGCTCACCAAGAGGGAAATAAGTTTTTTTAGATGCACGAGTATGACCAGGTTCAGAATAGTGACGAAATGGATATTGGAAATATAACCGAGGATTATCTTTCCAGCATAATTTATTGATTTAAAAAATTATTGGACAAATTCAACTGAGAGAATAGTATGCAGTTTGGATGGTGATTATTGGAATTATTCCTTTTTTCATATCAATAAATGGATGTTAGTGGGATAAGAAATTGAATACGACATAGAACAAAAATACCACACGTTGAGAAGAATCTTACACCAAATTCTGTCTATGAAATATTTTACGTTCGCATTCATCGATAATTTATTCTTCTTTTACCGATCCTGTGATTATCGAGGGTACTTATAACACTTGCTTTCACCTAATTTTTTTTTTTTTATTACAGTCAAAGCTCTTTTCGTGTTCTCCTCTCATATTGTTAAAATAGGTAGCGATCTTTTCAAGGGCTTTTTTTAGAACTATATCAAGCACAACACGCGCTCTAAGATCGGTAGCTTACACCATATTGCATCTACCCGCTCAAAAGTTCTGGAGTTGTTTGTTTCTTCCTTAATGTAAGATAAAACCACTATAAAGGAAATTATTGGTTTCTTCTATATTTAGTGAACTATGCAATGTAATAATTTTAGTAAGTTTTATTCAGCCAAAAGCATAAAATACTTGATGGATTAAATGTTTGGAGGCTTGGCAAGACGTGAAGAACGTGAATATGTATAAAGCGGAGATACAGGTAACTGTTAGCGCACCGTGTAGCCCTCCGTTTCTCCAGTCTCTCGGTATTTCCCCTCTAATTGTGAGTCTTTGCAGGATTGTATACAGCGTTGGTTTTGAGGCGGTATATCACTTGAGACACCGCTCAAAATAGAATGACCCTACGTATCCACCCCGCATTGCTTTTACTACGTTTTGTTCAAAAACCCTTCGATTATTTTGTAAAACCTCAGCCGCATCTTTGTTCAAAGGATCTTCAGGGTTTGGTTCCTAAGAGAGAATAAAAAAAAACCATCCAATGCGTCAAAACGAGTTGATTGCATGAAATATACAATCCAACCTACTCCTTAATGATTGTGCAGTAAATTGTTGCCGAGAAAAATTCTACATTTCTAAATTGGTAACAACTCTGACACTGTTCATCTGTCAAGTGAGGTGTCGAACTTTTTAATATGAAGGATTATCAATACTCACCAAAAATAGGTACTGAAGTCCGTAAACAATCGAGTTTATTGTAAGTACAGGTTTCCAATCTTCTCTAAGAATATTCAAGCAGACGTTACCCTCCAAGTCTATGTTTGGGTGATAAACTTGCGTTTCACACTTCACTTTGGGTGGTTCGTGTGGGTAATTTGGCCCGACCTTAAAACTAAATACAAATCGACCGCCCCTGTAGAATCCCTGCAAAGAAAGTTTACAAAATCAGAATACAGCAAAAGCTAAAACGTGTATCAACTGCTTTTGTTTTATGATCGTAAAGAAATGATGCGCTGGAATTCGATGGGTGAAATCGGAATAGCATTGATAGCGGGAGGGATTCTAACCGAAGCTCTAAAAGCAAGAGCAGACAAACGTAAGAGAAGAATGAGTCTTGCAGTACATACCTCATCTGGGCAAATAATTAATTTAAAAGTCAATAGGTCATCTGGATCTGGAAATTCTGTGCCGCATGTTTTTGGCAGGTTAAGCTCATTAATGTCTGTAAGAGAAAGAAAAAATTGTGTGAGGTTGATCGTGGAGTTCTTCACATACTATCTTAACCTTTTAAGAGTATAAAATAAAACCTTTGGTGATCCTTAACTGCGCTGCAGAGGCCTTTTTCTGGGTTCCAGCCTTGGGAGATTCGCCATCTTTTTTAGCTTGTTTCAAAGAAAATAATTTAATCATGTTAGGTTTTAAGTTAAACTGCTACCGTACAGCGAGGCATACAATCACTTTTACAGGTATACGATGCGAAATACCACGATTTCAGATAACAAAATATTGGAAACCTACAAATTTTTTTGACAGAGATTGATGTACTTGCTGTTCAACCTCGTCTACTCTGACTAAAGTAACGTCGATTTCCCGCCGTCAGCGATATTTAGACACTATAGATATTTACACGTCTCCTGTCTTGGTCCGCCTCACATTCGTTATATTTCTACCCTTGGTGGTAATTTGTTCGAAATTTTGCAAGCAACAGCACTCTTTTGAGCCTCCAAAGAATGCAGAATAATTTCGAATTATCTGATCACCTAGAATACTTTCGATATTTTAGTATGATTGTACAGTCCACCAGTTTCTACAGTTCAAAACTACCGGCAATCCTCTTTGATCGCGATTGGCCAAACGGGAAAAAACTAATAATAGAGATTAGACGTCGATTAACGACGTGATTTTAGGGGGAGCACCTCGAATGACGCGTGTGATAGGAAAGGTTGGAAATTCAGTGATCGACATATGCATTGGTGTTCAAAATTGAATTAGTGTGGACCATAGTGTGGACATCATATGAAATACAAACATGTGACGTATAGTTTTGGCACGTCAAATAACTGATCGAAATTTGTGTTAGGTAACAAATCCGGGCCTCAAAAAATTTCAAATTACACACCTTGTGTGTATAGAATACATAGACGCGTTCGAATTTTAAGAGTTAAATCTGGCAGAGGTTAAGTTTTTGAGATTGAAGAGATTGGAGAATCAGGCAAAGGGAATTGATTGCAATTTAGGTGTTGCCAACAGAAATATAACTTGTTGAAGTGGCAAGTGGCAGGCAGTCACGTGCTTTGAATTAAATTTTGAGAATTGAGTAGTTCAAGATTGCAGGAATGCTCGATCTCGACATAGCGTAGTACACTGTGAGAGAATGAGCTTAGAGCTTTCGCTTTGTAACAAGGAAACCTATTGACATTATCAGAAATATATTTTATAGATTAAAGTGATATGCTTAAGATTATATTGGCTGTTGGTGTCAGAGCCTGTGATAATAGATGTACGATTTAATAAATTAGGCTTTTAACCAAGCTAGATAGAGCGGTTGCTATAGTTGAATCATAGCAAACATTTATTCATTTTACTTTACTCCAATGTTTTACAAGGCATTGTTTAAACAAAGCGTTTGATAAAGTTTTAGTGCAGTATAAAACAGACTCAAGATTATCTTGGCTGGTTCTTTATTCTTGATACTTGCACAACCCTCCTTGATTTGTCTCAAACTTTTGTAAGTACCTCTGAACCATTATTCTAAATTTATCCAATTGCCATAGCCAATTTTGAATGTTTTCTAGTCAAATATAGCACATTGTTGCAGACTTTTGATGAACAGACAGACATATTTATCCAATAATAGACACGTATTCGCGGTCTTCTCATTGTCACTTTTTATTTTTTATTGTTTCACTTTTCTTTGTTTTAACAGCAAGCGACGACTTTTTTAATTCATTATGTCATCAGACCCTATAACTTATGAACGATTCTAAATATGACAATCCATTATTATTAAAGCTTTGATCAACCATATTCTTGTATTTTGCATATGTATAGCTATGCGTCATCATCAAATAGTTATAGAATCTTTCATGAAGACCCAGGTCAATTAATCACACAGGTTTTTCTTGCTTAGTTCAGTCAATTGATGGTTAGTTGATTCTAATCTCAATTGATCTGCAGGCTAAATAACGCTGGCACAGAGAAAAAAAAGCCTGAACTTACAGTGGGAAAATTCAAATACTTTGATCATAAAATTTGTGTCCAGATATTTTTGTTTATGCGTTCGAACAATCTCTTAATTTATATTCACCTTTAATTCGATTTGCCGCTATCTTAAGCTAACCACTTGGCACTTCATGTTTACGTGGATAATCTCGTTAAATACCAGCTACTGGATAAAACTTTGAGAACATATATTTCACTCTCCCTCCACCATATGCAAATATTCGGCTTATCGTACTTTTCTTTATCAACTAGATGGCAAAGTATTAGAGAATAATTTGCTTCATTATTCTCTGGGTATTGTTAACAGATGTAAAAATTTGTTTTCATACTTTTTGTTTCAGTATCCGTTTGTGAGATTGTACTTAATTAAAAATGAAATTTGCTGAGCATTTATCAGCTCACATTACGCCTGAATGGCGTAAGCAATACATCAGTTATGAGGTAAAGTTTGAGTCAATTCAAAAATTCTGTTTACCTTGTCTTATTATATTATGCAAATTTTGTACAAATTTGGCATTCATCTTTTCAGGAAATGAAGGCCATGCTGTATACAGCAGTAGAAGAGGCTCCTTCCGTCGAAAGTGTTGAACCAGAGCTTATTTCTCGACATTTTGCTTCATTCGATGAGGTCTTCTTCACATTTTGTGATCATGAATTAAAGAAAATCAATACATTCTACTCTGGTGAGCTACAATTATCTGATTGTAATCTATTGTTTCGGTTATCAGAGTTTCTATCTCGTCACTTCAAGTTGTTTTTTTTTCATCCTATCCTGAGACTGATAAATTGTTACATCTTTTTGCCCCAGATCAAATAATAAAGACAAAATACATGTTAAAGTTATTACAAATAATATAAAAATGACATTTTGTGTAGAGAAGCTGGCAGAGGCGACTCGAAAATATGCAGGTTTGCAAAGCGAACTGAAAATAGCTTCAGAAGCACAGACTGGTGGAGGAAAAAATCGTGGTCGAGCTGCTGCCAAGGCTCCTTTACCGACCCGAAAACTTAGGGAGCTCAAACTTGCCTTCTCGGAATTCTATCTATCGCTTATTCTGCTACAAAATTATCAGAATCTAAACCACACCGGGTTTCGGAAGATTCTTAAAAAGCATGACAAGGTACAGTTCATAGCCTCTTTGACAAATTAAAAATGAACTGTTAACATTTTCAAATATGAAATTATTCGCTCAGTTATTATCGGTTGATACTGGTTCAAAATGGCGAACAGAATTTGTCGAAACTTCCCACTTCCATACGTCGAAGGATATTGACAAGCTTATACAAGAAACTGAGGCAGCTGTCACTGCTGGTTTGGAAGGTGGTGATAGGCAACGGGCCATGAAACGACTCCGCGTCCCACCTCTCGGTGAACACCAGAGTCCATGGACAACGTTCAAAGTAGGATTATTCTCTGGAAGTTTCGTTGTTCTTTTTGTAGCTGTTGTATTGTCAGGTAAGATATTCAAGATGTCACGCTGAATCTTATGGCATAACGTTTTGTAAAAATATTAACCCGTTTCAGCAATATTTCACGATGGCAGTGACAACCTAAAAGTAGCATTTCGACTGTATCGAGGACCACTGCTCATAGTTCAGTTCTTGTTTCTTATCGGTGTTAACGTTTATGGGTGGAGATCATCAGGTGTGAATCATGTGTTGATATTTGAGCTTGATCCGAGGAATCATTTGTCGGAGCAACACCTTATGGAGTTGGCCGCTGTGTTGGGAGTGGTCTGGACTCTTAGTTTGCTCAGTTTTTTGTACAGCGCAAGTTTGAGCATACCTCCTTACGTAAATCCCCTCGCACTTGTAGGGATTAGTGTCGTGTTCTTCCTCAATCCATTCAAGATGTTTAGACATGAGGCAAGATTTTGGCTACTAAGAATAACGGTGAGAGTTCATTAAAATGATTTCTAATAAATACTCTTTGTATTAAAGAATCGAGCTTACAGAAAATTTTCTACTATTTTCTAGTGGCGTATGATCATTGCACCATTCATGTTCGTCAACTTTGCCGATTTCTGGCTTGCTGATCAACTGAATAGCCTCGCAACCGTTTTATTGGACTTTCACTTCTTAGTATGTTTCTATGTAACTAATGGAAACTGGCTTGAGGCTGGTGATACGGATCGGTGTATGAATGGATCATATATTGTTCGACCAATTGTCAACTGTCTTCCTGCTTGGTTTCGATT
Source organism: Athalia circularis (assembly GCA_963978495.1). Classification (NCBI taxonomy): domain Eukaryota; kingdom Metazoa; phylum Arthropoda; class Insecta; order Hymenoptera; family Athaliidae; genus Athalia; species Athalia circularis. The sequence continues at coordinate 12,618,954 of OZ021700.1, read as the reverse complement.
TGCGCAATGTATTCGTCGATATCGAGACTCTAAGGAGGCTTTTCCGCATTTAGCTAATGCTGGAAAATATTCAACAACTTTTCTCGTTGTTATTACAACTACATTGCGAGGTTTGCATGAAGGTAAGATCTGAGATGATTACGTTCCATGTTTTTAGTTATTAAACTTCCACTGCCATTACTGCAAGCTGAGAGTTGTTCACGTTCATAGCTTGTAAATTAGGATTTCACTTTCACACAGGTGATTATGATAATCATTGGGACAGTCCTTGGCTTTGGTTGTGGGTAGCAGCAAGCCTGATAAATTCGATTTACTCTTACACATGGGATATTAAAATGGATTGGGGACTTCTTGACAGTAACGCCGGAGAAAACAAATTCCTACGGGAAGAAGTTGTGTATTCTTCTACGGTGAGTTGAAAAAATTCTTTGTGCTTTGAAGCATCGAGTTAGTTAACGCGAAAAAATTAATTTTTTCAGGGGTTTTATTATTTTGCTATAATAGAAGACTTTGTACTGAGGTTTTCTTGGGTTCCAAGTTATATTTTAACGGAATACAATTATGTATCAGGTGATCTCATGACCTCCATTACAGCTCCACTAGAAGTTTTCAGGTAAATATTTGCATAAATAATGATACAAATTATTTGAGTGAACACACTAGTTGATGTTGATTTCTCTAATTGTTTGATATTGCAGACGATTCATCTGGAACTTCTTCCGGCTTGAAAACGAGCATTTGAATAATTGCGGTAAGTTTCGTGCAGTTAGAGACATCTCCGTTGCACCTATAGAGAGCTCAGATCAAACACATATCCTGCGGATGATGGATGAAGAGAATGGAGTATTAAATAGAGGGAAACGTAAGGGTGTTGGCAAAAAGCAGAGTACTGTTAAGGAGGATAAACGTGCGTTGTTGAAAGAAGAAACTATCGATATTGACGTATCTAATGCTAGCTGAATTTCAATTTTCCATTAACAATCAGCATCGTATTACTTTTAATGCTAAAGACCGTGTCATATACTTCCCTAATTTGTTGTGTTCCATTTTCCCCCCGCAATGTAATTGTACATCATCAGTAAACGAAATGTTATCGTCGCGCGTGCAAAAAAAGCAAAGATCGTCATATGAAACAATATGATCTATACATAGCATACATATCTGTACGCCAACATTCCACTATAGTTTTGTTGATATTTTGAGATAAGCTGTGTAAAGTGTGATTTATATTTTTGAATATTTACATAAGACCCTTATTCCAAGAATTTATTAGCGTCTTATTTTAACTTGTACCCTCCAATATTTAATTTTAGCTTCATTGCTTTATCTTTTACGATTCAGATAACATTTCATGAAATTCGGGCTTCTGAGATTTCTAGTGCTGCCGCGATATCGATTCTGTACTGAACCAAAAGACATCTCAACATCCACCAAATAATGTTCAGTGATTGGACATTGTCATAACATAATCGAACGTTCAATTGTTTGGGTTTGTGATTTAAATTTGTTTCCTCGACCACACTTTTTAGTGATCACTTGCACACAAAATGAATTATCGAATACAAAATAAAATCACACTAATAATACTAATAATATTAAAAAAAAAAAAAAATCACCTCAGTACAACTAAATTGGATGGTCTAGATTCGGTCTAGATGATGAGATTTAGCCTCTCATCGTGTTAATGCGTTATAATATGAATTCCGACGATGTTTCTTCGGAAGATGATTGTAAGATTTATCCCCATCGGAGGCAATTGGGCTGGATATTTTTGTAAACTATTATATAATAATTACATTGGATACAATCCGTGGTCATTGTCTAGTAAGGATCTACTGAATATTATACTATTGTAATCACCATTGTTATTAATTGGTATTTACTTTTCGCGAGGTCAGGCATCGGATTACATTGTGTAGAATACACAGATACCTACTACATACGTACGTACATACATACATACAATATCGTCGAAGATTATATCTTTTTCTACATAATTATTGCTTCCGTCGATATGATTATTTCTTTTATATGAATTCCATTCCCTCGCATGGAAAAACAAAATGCATAATTATTGATCAAATTTTATCCGCGAAGTTTTGTTTTTCAATTTCGTTATTGGATCGTAAATGCTTTTGCGGCAAAGTTAGTTCACCATTATTCCGATTACGGCGCTAGTAGGCCGTGATTCATAAGGGTGAGCAATGGATAGGAAACCAGCGCCGTATTTTAGGCAACTTGTTTCACAGATGATTATCCCCAAGAGTTTCAAAAAATTGTTGACCTCGCACTCCTACGGCATGATATCTGTTCAAAAAAATTTTTCGCAATAAGTTAAACAACGTGCCACGAATAAAAATTCAATTGAACTTATATTACAGTTATTCTTTCAGCACTTTATTCACATTATGAATTGTCTTATTAATCATGTTATCATCATTATTTAATTTTCAGTATCGTGGCATTATCAGATGATTAAGGTATATTTTGTAATTATTTACATATTTCATGTAATCTCGGGGTGTGATAATATTGAGATTTAAATTATATATATCATGCCTAAATTAATGCATACATACATGATAATGCCATATTTTAATATGGTATTTCTGTAGGTATAGTATTATTCATTTAGTTTTTTTTCTTCATATGATAAGTTGGCAATTAATCGTTCTTTGCACGTCCATATACACTATTCTTAGGACTGTTGATACTTAAAAATAAATGAACAAAAAAGATCCGCAACAATACAATGGTAATTAAAAATGCTGCGAGTCATATACTTATTCACACCTACTACCTATAATATGTATAACAATTATCAACAATACATCAGATATTTTATACTGTATATGAATATTATATATATGATAATTTATGTATATATTATTAATGTATTCCGGGTAATATAGAATTATTTTATGTACAGTAACGTAAAATATAATTCCATCTAACTAGCATCTCTATCATCATCATTGCTATTATGATTATGATTATTATTATTATTATTATCATGTAATGTTAATATCATTATCATTATCGTGAATAATGTTGTTATTATTGTTGTTGTTATTATTTTGCGAATGTTGATTTAGTTATAGTATTAATATATTTCCCACTTTCGATTATAACAGGTGTAAAACCGCCAAGGTGATAAAAATAAATGTACATATATGTATAACAGATACTATTGTTATTAATGAAATGGTTAATCAATCGATCAATTAGTTAATCAATCAATCAATTGATTATTGATGATATAACAATTAGAATATGCAAATAGATGCACAACTGGTTTTTTCGTTTCATTCGATTTGTTCATGCGAGTTCCGAACCCGTTTCAAATATTATATTTATAATGTAATAAATAAATTATAAAATTAAATGATTTGTACATATACATATGAAATGGAGGTAAATGATGAGAAGAATTAATGAATAATTATAAGAGAAAAACAATTAATTATTAACCGTGTTTATTGTCAATTGACTAATTAATTGTTGAACGTGCGTTATAAAGATTATTTCTCTTTTTTTCTGTCAATACATTGATCGATTAGGATTAAGGATATGCAGATCATCATCGGAAATGGGCGGTGGAATCGCTATTACATCGATATTTTGATCTAATATCGGATTATAGCTTCGGTTAAACTATAGATCCTTCCAGATCAGTCGATTAGTTTATTGATCCAACTGGATCTGTCCGAATCAAGTGATTCCTGAATAAATCCAATGTCTTCAACTTCTTAATTTGATTCTAGGTCTGATCAGATCTGAAAGTCTCATGATTACTTGGATCTGATTGGATCCAATTTATACACCTAGAAAAATTACAATATATAGGCATGAGCAAAATAATTGTGACAAATTTGAATGTGCAATGATTTTTCTTTAAGATTTTTTTTCGGTACATCTAATAGGGATTTGAAATTTTCAAAGTTATGATAAGGTTAATATATGTTATTCTAAATGACAAAAATTCAATTGACAGATAGGTGCCAACATATCGTTAGTGCTTTCTTTACCGCCTCGCATTTGGTTTTCACTTGTTTTTCTAACGATGTTTATGCTGCTGATTATGTTTGAAAACACATACCGCAAATTAAATTTGAAAATCCTCGCTTTCAGTACCTAGGCTTTATATTATGCTTGTATTTATTTTCTTCTTTGATAAGTTTCTCAATAAAAATATCGTAGTATATTCAATCAAATATCAGCGACAACGTGGAACTTTATATACAATAAACGTGATTTATTTTAATGAGTAACGTGCTAGAATTTACTTATCTTACATTTAAAATATACATACATGTATATTAGAGTGGTCCCTAATAGGGGTGTTTTAGAATTTTTATGTTCCCAGTGTCTCAAAAGCTTCCGAATTGATGAAAAGAATTTCCCGAAAGTTGGAGTTTTTTATCTTAACTCTAAGATAGTCCGCTTTATGACTAAAGTTTCTTATGGAAAATAACATACCTAGATAAAACTTTTTCTGTACTTTGAAAATTTATAGCTCCGATAATAATTAATAAAAAAAAATTTAATTTGGTATAGTTGTTGACACTTTACGATGTACAAATAAATGCGTACTATCTTAGAGTTGAGACAAAAAAACCCTTCATTTTCGGGAAATTCTTTTTCGTTAATTTGGAAGCGTTTAAGCCTCTAGGCGCATAAAAATTCCAAAACCCCCTTATTAAGGACTACCCTCATGTGCACATGTACGAATATTAAGTATACTTATATACCTATAAATAATAATACTTATTGTAAATTCATGTAGAATAGACATAATAATTGTGGCGTGAATTAGATAAAAGTAATTCATGTCTCAATAATATACTTAATTTTCTTTCCATCAGGTAAATGCAGTCAGAAAAGTAATTATCTTTTCATTCATAGAAATAACAGCACAATCATCGTATATATAGATAAGAATAATAGACACATACCTTAAATTCACGTCCCGACGACGAGGAATAAGAAGAATAAGAAGTATAAGAAGAAGAAGCACAAGAAGATGGCAATCATTCAGCGGGAATTATAATATGCTAATATTATTTATATAATTTCTCACGGTTTTGATGTATACGATTTAGTTTCCATTTTTTCTGTCTCTTTTTTTCAGGTTCAAAAATTCAGTTTGAATCACATTAAAAAAATGAATCTAAGTAGCTATATAGTAATGTCCGACCTAACCTCTACCGGATATATTGTTGTTACAACAAACGCAAGTATTATTATTGATTATTATTCTTGTTATGATTATTCTCATTATTATCGTTATTGTTACTGTACACTTTTATATCGTCCATTTATTTATTGTAATTTTCATACCCTACAGGTATCTATGTAATATATAATACACGTATCAATTATTTCCACTATATATAGCTTTTCATTTCTTTGTTGTCTTTTCTCAGTCACAGTGTATTCATTATGATTAGTATGATTATAATTATTATTATTGTTATTATTAATATTATTTTTATGACTTCTTTTTACTTCAGAGTAAACCTTTGCGGACCTGAACAGAAAAATCCGTAAGTTTCATTATCGCATTGCGCGAATTTTTAGACATTGTTTGAGTCTGGTTTTCATAAAAATCTCCCAGAAACCCAAAATAATTAGACGTATAGTTCAAAATTACTTTTGCACTTTTACTCAATACACACAGCCGTTTCAATGGCGGTTTCGCGCGAAAATAAAGCCTTTCTGTATTTGATGTTTATAATTGTGATTATAGTAATTCAAAGCTTAGAATATCTATTTTGAAGTAATGATAATTAAATGAAAATGAAAATAACGCTCGAGTCGGCAATTCAACTTATTTTGATATAAATGCAGTAAACATGGCTTGTTGTCGTTCAGCGGTTAAAAATCTGATGAGCAATATCATAAATTATTGTTAATTATAACTGTTGAAAAATTTCAACGTCATATAGGATTATAGTCAACCTCAATGGAATGCCTAAAATCGAGGCGGAACATTAACACGCACTGCTACACCAATTTTATGAATTACATAAAGACTTTTGTGTTTTTGTGCATAATTCAATAACGGTTAATGAAACCGAAGTTCGTATAATTAGTTTCAACTCTGGAATAATGTATTTATATGTTTATTTTGTTCTGTTTCCTTTTATTCCATTTCTTAAATATATTGCGGCAATACTGCAGTCACACCCTGTGTATAATATAATATTATCGTTATTCATATATATATGCATAATGGATTTATACATACTTGTAAATAATATCTATATGTATAACAAGCATATTGCATGCTACTGCAGGTTGATTCATTTATTTAAAAAGTTTCATAAGTTTTATGGGTGCTTTATTAATTAATTAAAATTTAGTTCTCTTAATTTTTATTCATTATTAACTATATAATCTTATATTTCATATATTTGCTTGTTATCATCATCATTATTGAATTTTAATAGTGATAATATTAATACTCGCGATCCTGTGTTTCTTTTTTTATTCTTGAAACCTATTATTATTATTATTATTATTATTAGTATTATTATTATTATTATTGTTGTTGTTGTTGTTGTTGTTATTATTATTATTATTACTATTACTTTTAATATTTTATTAGTATCATTATTATTATCATTATTACTTTTACTATTATCATTTAATTATCATTCCTATATCGTGTAGTTAATAATAATTTAATAAACAATTTACATTTATAACACAATTGATATATATCTATATGTTCATATGTAATTATTTGATGTACAATGATATATCTATACATATATTTATATCTTGATGAATTTTTTTTGTAAATATACGTATAGGTATACATTGTAGATCACATACACAGTATTTTTAGTTTTGTTTTTTTACTATACAACAATACGTGGATATATAACAATTATCAAAGATCACTATATGCAGAAAAAAATCAGTCCTATTCAAAAGCCCGCGGGTAGTGTGACTTTAGACATTTTTGTTTTCTGTTCCTTCCTTCCGAATGTAATTGATAAAATCATTATTCATATTAGTTACAACAATGACTAGGAAAATTCAAAATTTTGCTGTGAATAATTTTTCCACCAACTCGTAAGTTTTTTTTCTTTTCTTTCTAGCGCTTACATTCCTAGAAATAGAAAAGAAAAAAATATAGAAAAATGTCGAACTGAAATCTATAGCAGAGCCTGCATCTAGATTATTGTGTAATTTATTTTGATATTTCATTCATCATTTGGTATCTATAACATAGGACTAATAAGTTATATCTTTACACGGTTGTCTATTCCATAATGTAGGAGCATATTGTTATTATTAGTATTTATATCATTAATGTTGTTATTATTATTTTCATTATCATTATTATTTAGTGGATATACCATTAGTATACATAATTGTTACGCCAGTAAGATGATGTGATGACTCGGTGATAACATTTTTCTTTTTTGTCGTCGGTTTTTTTTTTCATTTTTCTTTCTACTTAATTCGTACGTTTTCAGCGTATTTCATATATCGATTTGTAAAGTCACAGATACACATTCACGCATTTATACATTTTTGACATAATTTCTTGTAGTTTTTGCGCCTAAGGTTCCCATTTTTTTCAGGGAAGAAGGAGGGGAGGGGGGGAGGGGGTTGCTCGGATCTAGGCGTAATTTTCAAAAGTTATCATTTCAACTTTTTGTAACACAATCAGTCTTGGCTCGCTGCATATTAAATTTTTTTCGTCTCTATCGTTAAAGAAGATGGCGGCATATTTCAATTTATTTCATGATAATAATTTGAAAAATTAAAAACACCCTGTATCATCCGTTAATCTACAATAGTATTTAGATGTTCAGATATTATATGAAAGGGTAAGCGAAATGACTAAATTTCATTAGGATAATATTTTATTAGTGAATAAATAAAATCTTTTATCTGAAAAAAATCGTATATAGGTTATGATGTTGAATATGAGGGATCTCATTTTTACAGTTTCAACGGCCATAGTTTATCCGACGATATGAGGGAATTGATGACAGTTTTTACGAGTGGACCGACTTTTTTTCTTTCTGAATTTAATGAATGACCGGAAATTCTGTCTTTATACAATTGCGTATTCTGCAGAAGATTGTATTCTCTCTACAGAATTGTATACTCCATCGAGGGGGTTTAGATTCAATATTTATAATTATTGCTAAATTATTCAACAAGAATAGTTTTTCATTGTTAATTGTAACACCAGTTGAGATTTGTTAGTAACAGGCAGAAATCAGTGAAATCGTGACATCAATGCGTACACGCCATTAAAATATTCATGGTGGATAAATTATAATAAAAATTCTGAAAATCCCCATACATGCATCCTTGTGGAAATTCAGTAAAAAATTGTTTGAAAATTCTTCATGAGTTTCAGAAATCATTTGAAATATCTTAAAAAAACTGTCAAGAAATATTTTAAAGTACCTAATTGAGAAATCATTTCGATGACTGGATTAACTGTGGATTTAGATTCGACATAAATATCATAATGAGAGAATAATAACTGAGAGAATAACATTATAGTATGTCCATAAAAAAATAAATGAGCCGAGTGCGTAGTCGCCATCTTCATTAATTTTGTCCAACCGTCGAACCTTTGAACATTCTTTACCTAATAATAAATTAACCGTAATAATAACATTCCCGCTTAGACATACCATTCCTTAATATCTTTGAGTTCTTGTTTCCTGCCGTTTTTACTAGCTCCACCAGCGCCATTTTTGAGAGCACCATTAAACGCTTGTTCGGAACCGGCAGCTCCTAAAAGCGCGGCGTTTGGATCTTGACAAAAGTTTTTGGTCTCATCAACTTTGTAGCTAGCTTCCGGTCGGTTTTTGAACTTGAGTATTATCAGTATTATCAGTACAATCGCTATCAAAGCTCCGGCTATTATTCCGATAATAAGTGCAGCGTTTTCAGCGGCTTCTGAAGTTATCCTTTTGTTGTTATTGTTAGTATTAGTTCTCGGTGGCGTAGAAATCGGCGGATATATCGGTGGTGGTGGTGGTGGTGGTGGCTCCATCATGTCAGTTGTCGTTGTCTCAGACGTCGTTCCCACTGTACTAATCGCTCTATGGGTCACGGTACTGCTACTGTAATCGATCAAATCAATATCATCCCGTCAAGTTGGATCATGGTAAACAGTATTGACAGCTCTCGTTAATTTTCAAAAATCATTTATGTATGACAACAATAATAAATATCAGAGATCTTAATTGAATATTCAAAATATCAAAAAGTCAAATCGTTTTTTTTTTTTTTTTGTTTGTACGGATACATCTTTTTCTCGTTCTTTTTTTATCTCCTCCCCCCCCCCCCCCCCCCCACCCCCCAATATCAAAATTCGCTTCGCGCAGAATTTACTGGGTGATCAAAACACTTCTAGCTAATTTCAGTGCCATTTTTGTATACAAAAAATATACACAATGAAATTGAAGCAGCGAAACAGCACATCGTTTCTTCCTATCATCGAGTGATTGGAAGCATTAAATCAAAAAATGTGACAACAATAGTAAAAGCCAAAAAATATATATGATCCAAATAAGCTCATCGCACTCACCTGTCATGGCTGGAGTCAGCGCCGGTTGAAGAAGCGTTGAATTGTGTCGTGCCAGCGTGTTGCGTGGAAACCACAAAGACTCCTCCACGGGATGGCGTTGAAGCAGAACCTGGCAGCGTCTGCGTCGTCGAATGACTCGTTGAACTACCCCGTAATGTCGTGTACGAAACTGCGCTCGAATCTAAAAGTACAAAAGTATTTAATGAAACTGCAGGGAATATCAAGATTTTGATTGCCCTTTGAACTTTCGAATTTTGATTATTGTATTACTTTGTTCGATTGATGGATTAACTGAAAAATATACAATGATTCCATGCGGTTGATATAAATAGGAATGAAACATAGCATTTGTTTTCAGATTTCAGTGATCGATGTTATTGGTTCAGAGAAATTAGGAGTAATTAGAACCGAGAAACAATTGAAGCGTAATTATCCAGGTTTTGGAAGTACGCGGGTCAATCGTTGGAGACTCAGGGACAATATGCCCGTAGCACATTGCGACTCTCCGACAGACGACGAAGAAAGGGAGGAGTGTAGATTGGATCAATACGAGTAATGTAGGACGAAAAAGAGGACGAAGAGGGCGACGAAGGGCACGCATTAGCGTCAAGTAATAATTAAGAAGGGTAAGTGCTCCGATTACGACGATCACAAAATCTCAACTTACGAGACTATATAGAGGTCATACTTTTCGTACATTCTGTGGAGACAAAATACTATCGTCCTCAACCATAAAAAGAAATTAATAGCCCGTGGAGTTCATTCTATAACTCCCAAAAATTGTCGAAAAACGAAAAAACAAAAAAATATAAAACCACGCCATCATTGTGTGAAAATTATCAGCACCTGTAGCTGCAGTGACGAATATTTCTTCTGTGGTTCCAGGGTCTCCAGATCCAACTTCACAGTCCTCCTCATCATCACAGGATGGTCTTTCTTGATTTTCTTTATAGTCCTTAGGTTTGAAGGTAACCGGTGACCGGGTTGGTGCGACGTATACCGGTGTTATCAAATCATCTGGAAAGTTTAAAATTCAAAACCTTGTTCAAAATAGCTTTAGAGCAGTATATGGCATACATATAAGTATATACATAACAATCGAACAGAGTTATAATTAGGATTGTATACCCCCTTCAGAGATGACGTCAGGAGAGTAAATTGATCCAACGAATATAATAAGTGATAAGATATAGCGTGCGCGGTTAATTAGAAATGTTATCCTTGTATTGGAATAAGATAATTGATTACTAATCCGTAATCACAATCTGGATTTAACATAACATACCATCTATAAAAGGTAGAATGAGAAACGGGGAGAAAAAAAAATTAAAAAACCAAGAAACAAAACCAAACGGACGTTGAAATTTTATTGTCTCGCTGAAGTTATTGATTGATCACAGGGATGATCAGAATCAAGTTTTTAGTCAGTTGGAGAAGATTTCGTACCAGGAGGTCATCTCAGTCGAGAAGGTGATCCGGTAGGTTTGAAATACGAAGAGAAGGAGAGAAGTGACGGGGGAAGGGGGAAGTGGGAAGTGGGTGGGGAAATAACGACCGAAAGGACGAGTGGTGTAGGTACGAATGAATGATCTGTACAAAGCCCAAGGCAAACAAAGCCTTTCGAATCACTCTGAATTATCCCAACGATCCGAAATATGCAAATGAATTGAAGATACAACCAGGAAAGCAGGAGTGATCCGGGGTGGCGCGAACGCTCCGACGAACGTGAACGCAAACGTTGGGCTAGGTTGAGTTTGGTTTTATTTCCTTTGGTTAGACCGTCCGAACATCGGAGACAATTTTTTTTCTCATACTACGTGTGTAACTTTTTTTTATATTTCCGTATATTACACGAATGAATTTATTTATATTCATATTTCTGAATGATTTTTACTGGATTGGCAACAATTAATTAAACTAAAACCGTCAGGCGTTGTAAACGCTTTGATTCCCTATTTCTGTTCGAAGAGTTCGAAGAGCAATGTAATATGAATATATTTTTTTTCAATGTTTAGTCATATCGATTGAAGAAACGTTTTGTATAATACTTCAATTTCTGCGAATCCACGACGGGATAAGAAATGGTAGCTGTAAAACTCAGAACTAAAGATATTTTCAGGCAGACCATTTATTCACATCAGATTTCTGATATCGATATTTAGTTTGTACGGAAAAATGTATTTTGGGAGACCGACAAATATCAAAAATAGAAATGGTTCGATGCGATCGATGTCAAAAACAAAACGATCTAGACGAAATTTAGAGAAGGATATCGGAAGGAAAGGAATATAAAAAAAAAATGAGAAATAAAGTTGAATTCCAAAAATAAAAAAAATGTGGTAAGAGCCACCTTGGTGGCAGTGCCTTACCAGTTTATATGTGTTCCATCCTTGTCTAGGGGAGTGCTAAACGTCTCTCCTTTCATACTACACGATTGGTATGGTCTCACGCTGGGCTTATATACTAACCAACCGCTAAAACCAGCGCTTGCGAGAAAGTTTCTTCTTAACAATATTGCGCATAACTCAAAAACGATTGAATTTAAAGAAAAAGGTATTTGGAGAATATCGGAGAAGATGCTAGCACCCATTTTTCAGAGTGGTCGACAACGGTTTTAAAAAAGAAATTTCTTATGAATAAAAAGAATTGGCGCATGCGCGAATCTTCAGTACCCGGAATATCAGACAATATTCATATTAATTTATGTAATTTATATATATAATATATTTATAAAAATAATCATTCCTTGTTTGGATAAATAAATGTCTGGATATTATGTTATCGGAAAAAGAGGCCAAACAGCAACAAGTACCTTCCTTTGCCAACAAAGTGGAAGTTCTTCGGTCTAAATTTTACTTACACTTACCGGAACTAGATACGATTATTGGTGAGCATTCTTCGTCCTCGTCGTCACCGGCACATCCACTTCCGGCTCCGGAAAAAATAAGATCATCGACCACTCCAGGTAAACCAGATGCTGGAGTCTGAAAAAAATTGTTTTATCGTTAGTTCAGAACAACCAAAATTCAATTGCATATTTTTTACAACTAATCACCTGTTGCATCCTTTGCAATGGAGCTGCTCTATCCAGGAGACTTCCTACGGGAAGAAGTTGCACGTCACCTCTGGTGGAGGTTCTTGGGTCCCTGGCAGCCGTCAAGTCAAGAATTCGAGCACCATTGACGACCACTCCAGCTATGACACCAAGGAAAGGTCGTTCCACTCTACCTTTGCTGCGATTCCAACGACCTCCAATCTGGATCGTTGACTGGCTGTTGAAAACCGTCAGCTGATGACCTATTGATAGACGTGAAAAGCTTTTTACTTTACTTTGATTATGGAATACACGTAAGGCATTGGTAATAGAAGTAGAAACACAAAGACGTAATGTATAATAGAATTCAAAAGTGAATTCAAAAAGATTCTTGAAATAGTTGTAACAGTTGGAAAGAACGTTAAAACAAATCTACGTATTAATTGATAAATGTGGATTTTTTTTTTGTTCGAAAGACGCTTGCCTTGGACAAAAACAAAGGGTTGTGTTTGGAAGGGTTCTGAATCTATCCGCAAGTCTTTGTTTGACGGATGTTTCAGTTTGACCAGATATCAGGCTCGCATACGAGTGGATTGGTCGTCGGATCCTAAGCTCAAGTTAGTCTTCGTAGTTAACTGACCAACGGTCAGTGCTCCCTCATCTTTCAGAATGCAGAAAAGGGAGAACCATACAGTCCTGAGACTGTTAATTCAACAAGCCCTTATTCTTGTCCTTGCCCTTTCGATGGTCTGAGTTTCGTTGGTTTTGGGAACAGGCGATCATACAAGTCCCGAAGTCTTACGTAGACGTGCATAGTTCTCTAGTTTGGACCTTTGGCTGAGACCTTAACGGCCCTTCACGTTGCACAATGCAACATCGATAACGACACGCCAAACTCAAGTGGGTCAGAATTGACCCACTTTCCAACGTTCCAAAATAGGGCCGTTGACACGTTCGGCCGACTTGGGTTTATAAATAGCATATAGAGAAACTTCCTTCAGCAGAAGAAAAAGAAAAGAAAATTCAAAAGTCAAAATTTTTAAGACAATATGTTCACCCATAGAGTGCAAAAGCATTGCGGAATTGTTGGTGAAAAATTTTTAGCTTTTGAGTTCAACCAAGTTTAATTATCATTCCATTCTTCAGTCGTTACACCTCATTCCAGATATGTAAATTAATCCGAAACTTAAACCAGGACGCCATACTACTCTCGGAGGTCATGCACGTCGGTCAAAGAAGATCGTGATTAGAAAAAATCGATAATACGGCTATTTTTCTACTAGGCAACTAGGATAGTGACGGCGGGTGGAAGACGGAACCGCAATTCATTGGAACGAACCATTCCATTTCATCTATCCGTTCTAGAAGATGACGCTGGCGGCGAGACCCAAGTCGAATTAGTACTAGGATAGTAACAGGTTTGGCAGGTTTTCCGTTTTCGTGCACGCGAAGAGTGTCTAATTTTAGGGACTGGATGGAAAAAATGGGCCTGGCCGGCTGCTTCATCAGCGAAGTAGAAGCCACAGGAGGACTTCTGGATATTATATGGATAATATAGTCTGCTGCGACAGACGGCTTTTTGTTTGTTATTATACGCTGTATTGTTGGCAGGTGTCTGTGGTCAGTGGAATCAAGAATCATTGAAGATTCGAAGTCACTGGAATATTAATTCCTCGGAATTGCTGAACAACGGTATGTCCGATAGAGGTGAGAAACTACTAAAAAATTTTTTAATTTCACTCAACGATGAGTAATTAGCATATAAATTGTCTTCTTCGAATAGCGGAGGCCATGGAGGATGCAGGAAACCTGTTATGTCCGTCCATCGCGGTCTTTGAGTGCTTCCCTTTCTAACAGGGTACCAGGAAATGTGAAGATGTTGCTGAGCTCTTCGGTTACACTGACGATGCCATAATTAGAAACAGCTTGATTTAAATCTGCCGTCGGTCTTTTTTTCAATATATTTTCACACCTGCAAAGACCTTGGAACTCTTGAGGAAATTGGTTAGGATACCCGAACAACTTACTGTTAATCGATGAGTAAAGATTGCTGACAATGGTTTGAGCGACACTTGGCAGTTGAGCATAGTCAAACTAACAGAGTTTCATAAAATGCGAGTTGGTTAGTCGTCATTTTATAATTTGCCAAGTTCCCGGTCTACTTTGTTCAGGGACAAGGTCAGTGGCACGTGTTTTCGCATCTTTTACTGACGAGTTGGATCATTTTTGGTAACAGGATTTTATGATTTCATATCTGCTGCTCGCTTCTGAAAGTCTTTTGTAAATTCGACTATTCCAACACCGGAAGTAGAAATTAAAGATGGCAGGGGGTTTACTCTGCAATTTACGCTACATTCCAATCTGAAGAAGTCCAATAAACTGTATCACTTTACTAGGAGAACATGACAACTATGGGTGTGGCCGAAACGGAAACAAGTGCACGCTCTTGAGAAACAGGCACCTGAATAAACGTAGTCAAGGATGTAGTCACTTAAGAATAATGCGATCATTTTCTTACATATTTTATCGTTGAATTAAAATAACATTTTGTAATTGCACCACGCGATAAATGCCCATTCTGTCGCTTGTTTTCTCGTGATCGATGATCTTGAGCATGTGAATATCAAGAATCCGAATATTTTTGACGTGTAGAATTCCGTTAGCTACCTATATTAATTGAATATATGACCAAAGTTAGTATCTTATATTGTAAATACAGCCCGAGATTTCTCCAAAAAGTGTCAGGTGACCGAAGATCACGAGGCAATTAGCTCTTACACGACATAATCTAAATTAATAAGTAACTTGCTAGGAGATTATGGCCTTGCAGGAGGCGCTGCTGTGCCCGAAAGTAGGTTGAGGTTGCGGGACCGGCTATTGGGCGTCCGGACAAGTGGCGCATTTGGTTAGATACTAACAGGAAAACAGCGAGGTAGAAAGTAGCCGAGGATTGGGCAAGGAATTGCCTAATCTCATTGAACCGGTAAGCCTATCCTACGTACAAGTACCACGTACTGACCTATCCCTAGCAATTTTACGTCATGCCTGCCGACTTGCATTGTTAGTCGCAGTAGACTGTACTCCGAAAGGATTTTCTACGTCAGATAATTTGAATTTCGAAAATAAAGGAAGCGTCTTTTCGCACGAAAGAAATCCTGAATCAAAAGTGATGGTTCACGACTGGCGAATTATTGATAAGAAGACAAAAGAAACTCAACTCGCCACTGAAATCAGACATGACATTTTCCAAGCGAGAAAAAAGGGCGAAGAGTATTATTTTCAGCATTGTTTTTCTAACTTGTGTAATGTCTTCGGCGTTTTCAGATCGAATGGTCGTACTGGAATATAAAAGCAGCTACTCCATAGTATCGACCTTCGCAGCTGGGGAAGGTTAAGAACACCTTCTACTCTCGTGTTACCCTGGCAAGATTAAAGACGTTTTCATCGGCAAAATGATTGATTGTTTTTAGGTCTAGCGCGCGCGCAGTTTGGTGACACTTACATCACAGAAGCTTAACTCCTTAGAACCAGGTGAATTTGAGTATATGAATTATTCAACGCATCAGAGTTAAATTGCATTCGGTACCATAATTTGCTATTAATTGTGTTTGGTGACGATTACATTTTTTACTTTTTTTTCTCACGAATCGCGCGTATGGAAAAAGATGGAAGGTCTGAGTAGGTTTGTGTCATTACGTGGCCCCTTCAATATGCTCGACTCTAGAAATTACAGACAACAATAACAACGAGGACCGTTGAACCCACGGTAAATGATTCTCACGATCGGTTTGGGAATATTTCAGTTCGCGCGCTGTTCCGATGAGAAACAGAAGGTTTAGATTATTATAAAACGTTGGGTACTTGGGTGTGGGAAACAGGCGTGATTCCCAGGCACCGAATGCAATACTCTTACTTTTATGTTTATAAATATGACTTGCCTGAAATTCCGAGCTTACTTTGTCGCTTTCAGAAACAGAACAAAAGAAAAAGAATATAAAAAATTACAATGAGCGAATATATATGTATACATGCAATCATATATTTTTTGTCTGCAATCGCAGAGGATTCTGATCAATACATCGGAGGGCCATACGGACTATAAGGATTGGATATTTTTCACAATTCAAGAATTTGCAACAGGGGAAAAATAATCACTAGGTATCGCAAGTAGGTTGTTCAACTTCGTGTTTACTAACAGCAATATAAGGGAAGCATCCGGCGTGCATGTCGAACACGTTTTCTTGCTCGTATCTACGTACATATAGAGAACTTTCCTAGCTCGTAAATGTGAACTCATAGTAGTAAGAGATCTCTGATCTTGGCGGGTGTTTAGATCATCCGTTCGCTATTCATGGTCGCCTGATGCTTCTAAACACTCAGTTTAGTTGGGCCCTAACCTTTTTGACGTTTGCTATCTGCTGGTTTAGGAGATATTCATTCTAATCTGTAAAGCTATGATTACATTTCCTCGCGTCACTATTGCATCAGCGTATATAGATAAAAAAAAAAAAAAAAAAAAAAAACCATAAGATATACTGATAATCAAAGAGACTAATCAATGAGTGTTCCAATTTTTATTATTCATTTTCTCGTGTCTGTTTTTAGGCTTACTTATATATTTATCTGAAGAAAACACGACAAACGAGAATTTTAATTCCGTTATTATTACATTGAAATTTTTAACGGCGTAAAAACAAGATTGAAAAAAGTCTAAACATCGTAACATTCCAAAAGACGCGTGTAATACGATTGTGAATGACAAGACGAATAATTGGTTGAAAATATGTAATTAGTCTCCATATGCTTTCGGCCGATTTATTCCGACGCAAAATGAGATTTCAACCCTGTGCCTGAGAATAAAGTCCGGTTGGGTTACGTAAGGTCGGATTTATTCGTAAACCGTGTGATATAGGTGAACGAGGGTGAAGCCCGTGAGTTTTTTCAGGCTTCGAATGTGGGGTTTGAAATTCATGAGAAAGCCGTTAAGGGGGTGTGCCCGTGACTGGTGACCCTAACCTAACCCCTGCAGGGTTAATGTAGAAGAGGCAGAGC
Organism: Athalia circularis; assembly: GCA_963978495.1. NCBI lineage: Eukaryota > Metazoa > Arthropoda > Insecta > Hymenoptera > Athaliidae > Athalia > Athalia circularis. The sequence goes on along the minus strand of OZ021700.1, from coordinate 12,601,294 downwards.
GCTGTGGGCCTCAAGGCCACAAGCTGTGTATCGCCTTGCGCATCTTAAGATCCTAAAACGTGGGAAGACGCCGAGAAACTTCACAAGACTCTTCAGAAAGTAAAAGAAAAAGGATTTTTACATTTGAGACGGTACAGACGGAGGAACAAAAACCGTTATAAAATCTCCCGAATTATTTTGATAAGAAAAATTCAAGTTCGATTTTTTTTTTTAATATCATTATCACGTTATTCGAATAGGCCCAGCGCTGTAAAAAATATTGAGTTTGAGGCAGATGACTCAAAATTTTAACAAGATTCTTTGCGTCTAGACTGTATCAGATTCTACGTTTTGAATCTATATAGGTGTACGTAACGTGTTTCTCAGAATATTTTCTCACGCCGCGCCGCCTAATATGGGAGAAAAAAACGACGATGAAGTAGGAAAAAACCGGATAGAAAAAATAACGAGATTGGGTCTCAGGAATGCGACAGTCACTCAGTGGATATGATGATGAGGTTCCTAAGGCCCACCAGACGGAACGATGCAAGCGTGAGAAGGCCCAGAGCTTCGGGGCTGAATCTGTCCTCTAAGATACCAGGGTAACATCGAACTGAAGGTGGTATTAGAATAAGGGTGCACAGGTTATTTTGAAACTGCCCTGCACCAATGGTCGCAGCAGGGTTCTCAATTTTAAGTCGTTCTTGAAATGCTTAGGCTTTAAAATTATGAATACAGATATTTTATGACTCCAGATGATGTATTGAACGAGGATTACCGAGAAGCTTTTTCCCATTTTTTATTTTTTTAAGGCATGTCGCAGTAATTCTTGACCGACCAAGATTATATACCTAAAACAGGTAATTCGAACCGAAAAATTAAAGTGCATAGTGATTCAAACGGAATAGGTTTTGGACTCGTCATTCTAAATGTGAAATAAAAAAAAATGCAAGTGCTACGCTCGCATAGGATCATTCGTTCATCGTCGATCAATTTATCCACCTTTTTACAAAGAATAGATAAGAATAAATTTTTTGTTCGGTTTCTATCAATTTATTATATTTTATCTAATCACATCATTCACCTTGATTTAGCGACTTTGGGTGGGAGAATGGATTTAATATCAGCATTGCATTTTCGCTTATAATTTGAGAATCTACGAATTTTGTCATCGACAATTCGAATTTTACTCATCGAGTGGGACAGCCCTCTAATATTTTTAAATCAATTTGCCAAAAATTAAGTATAGTATTCCTGACTTTATGTAAATAATAAATCGGACTCCGTTGGCGACGTTTCAGTTGGATTTTCTCAATATATAATCTTGCTGCTATATAATCACGTATAACCTCAACGTAATAATAATAATAATAATATAATAATATATATTTACATGCTTATCGTATGTAGGTAACTACGGAAGTGCGGTATTTTAATGTGAAGCAAGGACGGCGGCGTTTGCACTGCGGTACTTTATTATGTAGTATATATATACATATGTATACACTATACATAATTATAAGCCTACGATAAGATTGAATGAAGGTCGGTTAATCGCGCATGTACCAACCATCTTTATATAATTTCTACACGTTAATTCATGGTTACCATGTTGAATCAAGTATGAAATCCAAAGAAGTTATACATATGTATAATGTAGGCGAATGTAACGTAAAACGCGCGTCGAATTTTTCTTAGAATAAATAAATTGATAATAATTGACCCTCTACATGGATCAGGGGGAAAAAAAAGAAATATTTTATGAGTGAATTCATGGATGCTTCGTTAAATCCTTGATGATAGTTTCGATATAGAAGCGCAAATTTCAATTTTAGTCGATAAATCTGGTAGAATTAGATTCGAAAAGTTTAAAGCCGAGCGTACCTAACGAGTATAACATGAGTATAAATGATGATACCTTTGAACTTCGTATATTGTAGTCTATAAGCGATAGGATCCAATCCCGTGGGAACGAAAAACGCTCCTTGAATACGACGTACACCGCGTCGGAGGTGAAACTCCTCCTCGGGATCTATGGATGCCTGCTACAAAACCAGATCAATTTTTGCCCCCTTAGAGAAATTCTCCCACGCCATTCCTATATGTAATAAATTGTATAGTTATTTGATCGTGTGCTTCGTTACGCGTATAACGAAATTCAGGAATCACTTTTAATTTACCATAATAATTTTTAATCCTCGTATTTCTCATTCGATAGATTATTAATCATAAGAATTTTCTGCTATACTTTTCTGATCCGGTATGAAAAAAAAAAGGATTCATCTATAGAGTAAGAAATTTCTTCGCGATAAGATCTAGAGCCGGTGGCGTTAATATTGTAAAAAAAAAGTGGACGTATAGAATTGGAAAGAAAAATGAATAAATAAATGAATAAAATTAAATTAAATGAAATGAAAAATTCCAAGAGTCTCTTCCAATTGATTTTTCGAGCGTGAAAAATATTTCCAGGGGGTTCCCACGGGATCTTATCTCGTTACGACGACGGCGGCATCGGCAGTAACAGCAGCGAGCTACGAACCGTGGGAGAGTCCCTTTGGGATAGGAGAGAAGAGTACTTCGATTGGTCAGGACCTCATGCTGGCTTAAGAAGTCAGTCCATGCTGCACCATAGAATTCAGTTTCGAGGATGAGGAGAAGTAGAAGGAGGACGTCATTGATGCCAATAAACAATATCCCTAACCGCCAGCTCCGGTCCCACCCCCCTTGCTAACAACATGACCATTAATCGTGGGACTCCTGGGACAATTTTTTCTCACGCGGCAGGGCAACGTGGACTTTATACATATATGTATATATACTATAGAACAGGCGGATGCGCGTGAGAACTGAACGAAGGCGCGTGGGAAACCGGTGGAGGTACGTGGCGCTTCGAGTCACGGGAGAACATCGTTGATAAGGAGGTCAAGGCATGCACGAAGGTCTTCCTCTCCTTTTTCTTTTTTTTGGGTTCGTCAACACCATGTAAGCATCCCCTCACCACCCACCCTGAATTCAATTTAATTCTTGTACTGCAAGCAAATTTGGAAACAATCCGGAAGTTTGTGAAATTGATAATTTCTATCGAGGGTGTAGAATTTGGATCAATCCTCAAGGTCGTTATATGTATGCTGAGGGATGGAAAAGCTGCAACGAATTTGAACATGAAGAAATCGGCGGCAGTTGTTCGAAAATTTTTCGGAACACAGATACAAGTCTGCGTATACCTATTGGCGGGAATGTAACAACGTGAGAAACAATGTGATCTCCGGCGGTTTGACCTTCGACCTTCGACCCTGCCATGCTGGGTTCTCTTCGAGAATGTATTTGTTCCCTTTTAACGAATTTCCGATAGGATAAAAGAGGAGTTAGAGGAGGAAAAAAATCAACACAAAAAATAAGGGGGGAGGTCGTTAGGTGATCCCAGTACCGTGTGCATCCACTACGAACACTTTTTACATTAGTGTAAAACATTTACGTCGGCCATCTTTGATTTGTTGTTTAAAGTTCAACTTGGTTCAAGAGTCTCGATCTCTTCGGGTGCCTCAACGTAGAATACGTTCCTTAACCGTGAGAAATCAAGCTCCAAGGGGCTTTCGTAGAGGATACAGAAAACAGAGGTTCATAGCTACCGAGAAGGTCGCCCAAAAGCCTTCTTCAAGGGCTCGAGTGTTGATAGGGATGCGATTTTAATTAAATTTTAAACTCCTTAGAATCAGGGCACAAAAATTGAGTTTACCTTAAAATTTGGACCTTGAAATTGAGTTAACGCTATCTCGCGTATAGCTGGTTAAAAAACAAACATGCAACGCATGCTTGAAAATTCATTTCATTTCTCTTCAAACATTCGCAAGGTCGCACCACAGTTCCATGGATACATTTCGTTATTGACCGTGAAATTCAACATCAGGACTTTAAGAAAATCAAGAGGTATGGCACCAAGTCTGCCAAAGAGTTTTCAAAGCATTTTGAAACGTTGAAATAAATTGATATGTCCTGATCTATTTTGGTGATAGAAATTTAGATCCATTTTCCATTTCATACTTGATGCTTATATTGACAAGGAAATTCAGGTAAGTAAATTGTTTGGAAGAAGTTGCCCCATATTTCTGGTAGGATATTTTACTAATATGGGGTGACACTTCGATAGAAAAACCTTATTCGATTTATAAAGAAATTCCAAATCCATAATCCGGTGATGATAAAAGACGATCAACTCACAATCAGTGTATTACGTCTGAAACGGTAAGTTCTTTTGAGTTTCCAAAAGTATCTTCCACACGTAGTTATCGTAGGATCATATGCAACGTTAAGGGTATTGTTTGAAAATCCTTTCATTTCTGACTTCAATGTTCAAGGAGTTATAGTACCCTCAAAGAGATTATTCACCAAAATGGTGGTCGAATGAAAAGTACTATTCGAACTGGATTTCATCAAAACTCATCATCGCATCATCGTGTGACAAATAAATGTGAATTTTTATCTCACTAATTATAGAAAATGTTAAGGTGCAGATGTGCAATAAAAGCACGGCTGAAGCATGTTCGAATATCAACTTTCGCGGTTATTTCTTTTGCTCGTTATCAGCTTAATATACATTTATAGCACAATAAATTTTCACAAAGAGGTCCGTCGCCGCAGTTAGTGGTTGCCGAACCAGATTCGTAGCAGGGCAGTATGATGACTCATTTGGAACAGTCGTTCAAGCGGTTCAAGGACGTCGGAATGACCCTCAGCCCAAAGTACCGCTGAAAATTTCTTCGCTTTAGAAACGTAGTAAAACAGGAAAAAAGCAATCTATCTCATCAGATGGTGATTCGATAACACGAAAACTGATGTGAGTACCACGTCTGACATCACCGGAGGTAAAATTCGACTAGAGTCAAGGTCGAACGTTCTGCTCTTCTGTGATAACAGGAAACTACGTAGAATTATGTATACTGTTGACATACGATGTGTTTCCTACAAATATTCTTTCCTAATCTCCGATGGTTTATAACTCACAAACGATTGATTGAATTCCGAAAGACGGCTGGAAAAGTTTGAGCCCTAAATTCGTGTGTAAGTTATTTTTATTAGAGGTTCTGGTTGCATTGTGCGTGTATTAATATTTTTAGTACAATGTATGTATGACAAAGCGATACTGCTATTTACTTCTGTAGAATGTAAAAGATTGAAACGTGGAAGAAACGGGGGGAAAAAGTGCTATCGTATCGATTTTCATCCAGTTCGAGATATTCAAAGGTATTCCAACGGAAATTTGATGTCCCCAAAGTAGCAGGAGGGCATGAGAACGAAGAGTGTGTATGCGATGTAATCATGATAATTCAAACCTAAAATATATAGTAATTTGTCAAAGATACACGTGTTTAACATTTTTATTAATAGTTGATTGCCTCTTTAATAGGCCATTAAAATTTGTTAAGAGGCGTGAAGAACGTTGTAAACACGAATTAGTTGAAGATTTTATACCAGGGATGTAGAACTGTGGTAGAAGCAGCCGCACGGGTAGCCGAAAAGGTTAGCGGGAATATACTTTGGAATGTAGAGGTTGGATACAAATAGATGTAATACGCATAAATATCACACCAGGTATTGATGACTAGGAAAAGGGTTCGTCGTTTTTCATTCCAAAAATCATAAGGATAAAGAATTAAGAAAAGGTCTTGTAATTAAACAAAAAAAACATTGACTGTCTTGAAAAAATAATCGGCGATTATGAATCGCTGCTTCCATAAGACAATGTAATCATTTTGTAACAGGTTTGGTAAGCCAGGTAAAAGATAGAAAAATGGCGAGCCGAATAAAACCGCGGGACAAATCAAATAAAGCGTATGAACGATCATGTGTTTTTCAACATTGACCTTGACATTGATATTTTAACAAAGAATAATTATGCGCGCACAAAATGCCGCAAGTGTCGTACGTGTTCCAGCTTCCTTCGTCGACAGGAAAGAGCATTCGAAAGTATTTCAACGGAAATTTTCAGTCCCCAGGGTAACAGGGGACCATATTGAGACAGGAGTAGGAACAAACCGCTGAGAAGAATTCGCACACGCCAAAATTATGAGAAATTTTTATCGTTGGTCTGTTGGTGGATTTATAAAAGTGATAGGTTGGCGTTCATCATTTGGAAATTGTAATAATTTATATACCTTTATATCATATTGAGAGAGGAAATTGAATAAAAGTTGGAAATTATATAGGGAATGTTAATTTGACACAAGGAAGTGCGAAAAAGTATCGTGAACACGAATTAATTGAAGTCGTTCTATCAGGATTTTAGAATCGAATCGAAACGCATTCGGAAATCGAATCGAACTTTTTACATCGTTGTCATGGAAACCGGGCAGAAGACTCGCTGATTCATGAATCGCAATTCAAATTTGGTAAACCACGCGGGAACTTTGAATTTTAAATCGCAAAATTATCGTGAAAACGAAAAATACGTATTCGAATCTAATCGTATAATAATTACGCATTAATTCAATACATTGATCATCACTGTACCTCATACTTTAAATTTACACGTAGGGCAAATTATCGTACTATGTACATAGTTATATCAATCTTGCCATATTTTTAAGACAACCCCAATAATAACCCCATAATAATTATATAATTTTTTAACAGAAGATGTGTTCATTAATTTTCGGAGGATTCCTTAGAACGCAGATAACAAGAATACTTTGTTTATCCCGATAAACAAAAATTCTTATATGTTCTGTCGAATAAAAATGACTCCGTATGTTAATACATAGTAGAACCAGGAGCCCAGAACTGTCAGCTACCACACACGATGTGAATTTCAAAAACACATGTCTCTTGAGTTAAAGTTGTGATAAATAATCACATTGATTTTCAGCCGAATGCTTGTCGGACCAAACGTCAAATATTATAATCACGACAGACTCCGAAAGGGAAAGTTCTGTTATTCTCATTTTAAAAAGTGAACTGCATTTCTACACTTGGTGCGCATTGGCAATAAAAATAAGTAGAAAAATACTTCTTCGCATTTTCACTTGTTCTTCTGTGGACTTCACGAGAAAAAACTGATACAAAGCAAAGGTAGCAGTGTTTTATGACAAGTGAAGAACATTCTCAAATTCAAACACAGAAATATATAATAGGAGATCATGAGTACGGCGTTGTAACAAAAATCTACAACTAATCGGTGTACGGGTTTTCCACCATTTTCAGGAATTTTCATGAAAATCCAAGTTTTCTTTGCACAGGAAATCAGGTAAGCGCAAGGAGTTCGTATAGCAAATATAAACTGATGATAATGACGATGATAATCATTATCGGCTGTAATTATATCACGCGGAATTGGTTTTTCTATTTTCAGTTAGCATTTGCTGTGAAAATGTGTTTAAACTCTTATTCATACGTTGATGACCGCGCAGCCCCGATTTTTCTTAATATGAAAAAGTCAAAATTTTTGTATCACACGGAACTAGGAGCTGAAAATGCGTGAGGAAGTGTTCTGAAATTTTCGGGTAAGTAATTTCGAGTTCCGAGAATTTGCAAAAAACTCCTGGGGAGAAAGTCCTAGAAGTTTAACGGAAGAAACACAAGGATTCACATGTGTCGTGATCCGTTTACGAATATTGTACGTCGTTTTTCGATGATTGAATATGGGGATCTAAAATTTTCCTACAGGAAAACCTGAAAACTATACTTGTCAGCAATTATGAAATTATATTTTTCGTGATTAAGAAATGTTGCCATCCCTCTTCGCTCTTTTATACCGAAATTTAAGATTTTAGTTCCTGCAGCAGCATGCTACCCTTGTAATAAACTCGTTAATTTTGACCGTTGGGATAATATTTTCTCACGGTAGAAGCATCGTATCCTTAAGCTGCAGCCAACAGCCGTAGACTTTATGAGTAATTCGTGAGATCACGTTCACGACAAACGCATTTTTTTTCAAATATGATGCTTCACCTTCTATTCGGTTTGAAAAATGTTAGCGAGAAGTTGAGAATCAATGAGTTCCTATTACTGGTGAAGCTTGAACGTAATTCCTGTGGGTCCAGAAATCACCGCGGGGTAGGCGACGGCTTTAAACTCTCGCGACTGCAGCATATGGCGTTCTGGAATTTGGTATATAGATAGGTAGGTACCTATGGGAACCGAGAAGGTGGTGCAGTGTGGAAAGATATAAAAGTATTTTATCCTCCCGTGGGAAGCCAGATTCCAGAAATGACTTTTCCTTCCCAGGGACACCAAGGAATCAGGGAGCGCAAGGAGATGGCTGCCACAAGGGTTGAGAATTTCGAGACATCACTCCTGATGATCGCTCCTTTTATAGGCTGTATATTCCTTTAGAACTCGAAACATGCTCAAGTACCTCTCAACTTTTGTCCACATCCGGAATTTTATTCAGACCCAGCGGGTATACGAAATTCATTCATAATCGAGCGGCGTCGCCCAGGGTGTAATTTTTTCTTTCTATTTTTTTTCACTCATTTTCGTCGGTATTTTTTAGACTCTGTCATTGTTGAAGCTGCAATATTTTTAGAGACGTTATTATATAGTACATATACCCCAAGGTATTCTTGGAAGACGAGCTATAATAGAGGCTTTTGCAGGTATAAAACATTCTTGATCACCCAAACCATTTTGAAAACTCAACAAATCCTCTAAAAAAAAAATTACCCCTCCTGCCAAGTTATGGTCCTCTAATAGTTATGGGAAAAAATTAAACTGATGGAGTTCTGGTAACTTTCTAGCATTTTTTAAGATTCTTCTTCTAGCTTTCGGTCGCGATCGTTACACCCGCAATTCTGTGCATGTTATCAGTTTAAATTGTCAATGATATTAATTTGTTCACGACGGCCCCCGGATGGTTTTGTTAGATAGCTATATGATATTCGTCGAAATTTTTTCCATTTCGATTTTACTTTCAACTGTTTCATGTTCTCCCGATCACCCTGGGAAGAGGCCGTAGCTAATGGAATTCCGGTTCTCACGCCGATGGAGACTGTTTCTGATCCTTTTCTGACGAACTTCGTGCGATACGATCCTATAGATATGTACTCTTTTCCTGTTTTTTCCCCCCCTTTTTCTTTTTCATTTTTTTTTTTTTTTTACCTACATCGTACACTTTATGTTCCTCTAATATTTGTGGGAGCGCATTTAACCCGATGGAAACTCGATTCCCACGGGCTACCGACGTGTAAAGGTATTACGACCGATATGGCCCCATAGAATTCCTTATTCCTGTTTTAATACACCTATAGAACACACTTCTCATGTACAAGCCATATAAATGCCGGCTCTTCTATGGTATACAATTCTAGGAATTTTCGGACTCCATGGATATCAGGAGGTAATTATTATTATTATGTTCTTTCCATTGGCTATAGAAGTACTTCGATTCTGATTCTTTGGTATCGAATGTATCTACCGACTTTATGACGTAATAAAGTTTCTAGATTGTATGGTTCTCTAATATTCATGAGAATGTAACCTCTCTGTGCAGGGAGGATAGAAATAATTTTGATCGTCTGATTCACGTTTTTACAAAACACTTTCCGAAGAATTTCAGAAATTTTCAAAGGTGTTATACCTACACGAATTTTCATTCTTTAAAAAAAAATGTATCGTAAGATGGTTTATGGCCTGTCACATCGCTTGTCAAGTTTAGCAATGAAAAGCGGATTTCCCGAAGAATAGTGAATAGGTATACAACCGATGAGTCGTAAAACTTATAGTATATTTGGAAGTAAACGAAGAATGAGAGAAATAAAACGAAGGTCGCGGTCTTTCCTTACACGATGATTTGTTAACGTCCCAGACTCGCAGCGTGAGAAAATTCCAACGCCAACGGTCAAATTTGTGGTATCTCGTATTAGGGTTGCAGGGCTAAGAAGGAATCGTTAGGATCTATACGTGGTTATAAAGGCTTATAGGATCTTGATGAAAAAATGATCTCAGATAAAGGGATGCCAGCCGAATTTCAGAGTTGAGTCAAGATTATTCCTTATCTCCATCTTCGATTCATTTCTATCGCTTTCAATGTGATAACATTGCGATTCATCTTTTTTCACTTTATGATACATCAAAATGGTGCTGATATAGGGTCTGGTCACGAAAATGTAAAAAAAGGAATGTCGAAAGTTTATGTTTTGAAACCAAAATTCTCACGCTAGCGTACCGAAGAGGGGGTTTCGTTCTCACGAACTTTAAAAGAAGTCCGCCCGAAAGATAATTTCATTTTTTCACATTTGGTAATAGTTCTTTTTTTTTTTATTAAAAAGGACAAGAGACGAGCAATTTCCTTTATTTTTTTTCACATTCCTTGTACCTCGATCGCCGTCTGCTTTCAAATTCCCAAATTGCATATTCAACCTATCTTATATTTATGTGGAGTAAAATGCATTATGGGAAAGTTTGGTGTATGAGAAACTATCTCACGAAGTTATTTGGATAGACCCCGATTCTGTAATGCATCCAAGTGAGAACATGAATTTTTTTTCCTCGTCGTAACATAATTTGAATTTCGACCGTTATATTGGAACGTCGTGAGAACCTTGGTGTCCGCCGGAGATTTCAGAATTCTAGCGTACTAGGGTGGCATACCCCGCGAAGAAGCGAAGTAAAGTTAAGAATGTGGTGGAAAAAATTTTCGAGAAAAGAGCGCGATTCCAGTTCAACAGAAATTGTTTCCTTGCTCCGGGATGGCACGCATTGAGCGTTGCAGGCGACTAAAGAATAATCAGCGAAAGATTTCAAACAAGCGATTATCGATTTTGAACCCCGTTTAGATGAGGAAATTTAGTATTACGGTGTGACTTTTAAACTAGGAAAACAGGAGATTTCGGATCGGTGTAGCGGGTAAATTTACACGGAAAGAATGGCGCTAAAAAATTGTGGTAGCCTTCCAAAGCTCCCAGAATGAAATTTGATCTCAGAGCGTGACCCAGGGAGCAGTAGAACAGGATGGGGAGTTGTAATCCTAAGATGCACCACCCCTACGTCAGTTGAGTGCGTTCCAAAAATGGCGGCGGTCGAAAATGAATTAGAAAATTTTTCCTGTGGGAATACAAATATGATAATTATCTTGCGTTATCACATAAATTAGCAGAAGCAAAAAGGATACCGAGATTATAATATAGTATTGAACAATATTTTGAGACGTTGGCTTACAATTAGATCAGGATTTTCAATTATTGGAATTTCAAGACAATCTTTGGTTTCGAGACTGTGCGCCATCTGCCAAGTTTTCACGTTTCGTATTTTATACAAAAAGGTGTCGTACAAATCTGCGGTTCTGACATCGAAGAGTTACCATAAAATTTACAACAAGTTAAAAAATAATCGGGTTGAGACAAATTTTATTTAACAATATTCGTAATTTTGAACCCTGATATTCCGACATCAGATTTGTCTTCACGGACATTACAAAATAGCTTCGTTAATATGGCACTTTTAACAAAAGTTATTCGATTGTCTGGTTCATACATATAAGGCTAAAGGGGTTAAATGCGCTGAATAGAAACCCCTAATTAGTGACTAGGGGAATATGCTTTTCCAAGAAGTGCTTCTACTTCTCTATAATAATAAGTCGTCGATGTAATTTGAGAGACTTATAAACCCCGCCTCTACCTCGAAATCTTCCCTAGTCTTTCTACCTGGAGTCTTCGGTTACAAATTATTCGTTACAATGAATCAAAGTTTCAAAGGGTTCTTCACCCACATGAATAGAAATATCCTATTTAGATATTAGGATAACAGGGTTGGAGGCAAGGTGGTGGCGTCGTACGAAAAAGAAAGAAAAAATATCAACGATTACCATCATAGCACCACCTCGCCGGGTAATAATAAAAACATAATTTCAACAACAATTATCAGAGCCTCTTCAAAATTATCTTATCAGGTCAAAGCGACGCGATTTCATTCAAAAGGGTTAGAATTCTTCGAAACATTGATCCCCATGAGTATCAGGCAGCCATACCAGCCGAGAAAGTACGAAACTGAACACTGGGGTAGGTCGTACCCCTGAGTTAGCATAATCCAACCTAAACCACGAACGCGCTTTTTCGTATATGTGCATAAGAGCCGATAGCTATATTGTTTGATCGATAAGTTCCACGTGGAATGTAAGCCTTCATTGTTTCTTCGAATTTTGAAAATATCGAGATATTGTAGTCCACGTTCTAATCGCGAGGGTTGGTTGATACAGAAGATCAGGTTTTCAGTTGATGAAATAATAAAAAAAATGTTCAAACATCCAATCTTCAGATATGTATTGAAATCTGCTGCACTCAAGTTACGTGTTATAATATAATACAAACTATATGAAATAAAAGCGTGGCGAAAGCACATGGCTAGGGATACGTCACCCTCCACATATGAGCTAGGGAAGCAGAAATACCGAGGAGTATCGTGCTCGACGAGCTTCAAACATGGCGCGAGAACTGGGGTGAGTATAAGAGGTATTATATGCATGTGTTATGAGGTCAGTATATTATCACGTGTGAAAATGTCTGCGAAACGCGACAGTTTTGCTATTCCAAGTCTTTTTCGGACCGAAAATCTTCAACGGACAGACATTCGATCTTTGTCATTTACGAAAGAATAATGTTAATTTTTTGTAAATCGGATTGTGTTTTTTTTTCTAACTGTCGTTGAATCGCCTATGTACCTATAATATAAACCCGAGTGAAACATAAGTGCGCATTATTGATTTCAAAAATTGATGTATGTGTTCAATTTGGAACTTGTAACAAAATTTCCCAATTATACGACGTCTTGCAACACGGGGGTTAAGTTGGTCAGGTGTTCTACTAGGGTAGCAAGTTACCACAGAGGTTGCATTATGTACTTGCTTTTAATTATGAAAGCGTTGAATACATAGAAATTCCACCGCAATCAGCCATATGAACTAAAGGAAGAAAGGGTTGAAATTCGAACAAAACTTTGTGACTATAACCACCGGGGTAGCATAAAAGTTGAGAGGGTGTTCGCCCCGGGATCGTTAGCGGACTCCATTTTGGTCGCTTATGCTGCATTCGTAGGTGTGTTGAAGTTGGACGTTAGCGTTACAAGTTCTTCAGCTGTTTTTAATTGCCTGAGCCGTTGCCCGTTGTTAACGTTCAGAAAATCATAGGACTAATTATCACTAGTTCGGAAGGGTTAAGCTCTGAGTAACTTTGAGCTACTTAGAAGCCCGGGGAGTATGAAGTGCGAAGAACTAGCAGCAGCTTGCGGTTCGGTGACTAGAAAAAAAAAGAAATATAATAAACGAACTAACCCTTCGGGGCTTTAGGGACGGATCAGGAACGCCCTTTACACCCCAACTACTATGACTACGCCCTCCAACTAATATATTTTACTCGACTCGCTGCAGCGTTCGGAACGTTCTACGCATAATTTCATGAATTTAGATATCAGGCTGATATGCCACCGTAGAGCTCTGTAGAGCTGAAGCCACAATCTGCAGCATAAACTATATACATACGTATAAGCAAATTTATTCCAATTAAATCAAATAAGTTATTCACCCCTGCAACTGCCGCAACTGCCGCTACTGCCGATGCTTAAATGCATGGTAGAATTTTAAAAGACGCCATCATGATGCGTGCAGTACAACGGTATAACGTAGTATACGATCATTTCTTGAGTTAAACTTTCTATTTGAAAAACGAGAAGTAAAACTTACTTTCACAACTACTTTTTGTTTTATCGTCTGGCATCTTGACGGGCTCCTTATTAGTAGTTCGGAGGGTCGCCATTTTGGTTTGTTTGTGTATGGGGCGCACCTATAGTCAACCGTTACTAATTGGGTGGATTAGCGTCTTCAAGGGTATTAGGGAGCTAGCAAAATTTCGGAGGTTATAAGGAAGTTCGAATTCAAGACTCATGAATAGACAAAAAACAGCTGGGGAGAATTTTAAAGGTCCCCATCCATGCAAAAAAGGGATGAAGAGTCAGACAAAAGTCATCGACTCGAAGAAATAATTGCGAAGTGATGTGTGAAAGTTGAAAAATGGGTTATAATAACTACTATAATTAAGTTTGATGGGATTTAGTTTTTCTAGTAAACACTTTGCATATTTTTGTCAAAATATATTTTGGAAAGGCCACCCGCCACATTATCAGGATGCAATAATCCGATTGCTACAGCTGGTCGATCTTTTCAGAATATTGTTTACCTGCAACTGTAATGACCGGTTTAAAAATCGAATGACAAAAAATTCAAGTGGGTCCATAAAAATCGAGGAGGATTTCACTAGGAATGTTGATATCCCGCAGAAATCGAGAAAAGAGACTCGAGGCACAGTACGTGAAAACCTTTATGAATGCAAGAAAATCGAAGGTGAAAAAAAAGACAATTATATCTAGCCTTAAGAACGGGAATCCAGGAGGTTTCTAGAGCTATTTTTCTTCTGACACTTTCAAAATCACCTCCTGCCAAGAGCTGTGAACGATGTGAAGGCTGAAAGTCTTTTTCAACGAGGGCGGAGCTCGGACTTTCTCGACTTTTATGAGGACGGAAAGCCGAATAGGGTAAAAAAAATCTTGAAAATCCCTTTTCAAATTCATTATTTGAAAATCAAAAGTCGAGATATTAGGAGATTAGGAAGATGCGGTGGGTGAATTTTTCGAGTCAACTATACAGTCTATCTTTGGTCAGCAAAAACAGCAATATTCAAGGTCAGAATTCCAGGACTCCATGCGCAGCACAGAAGCGTTTTGTCCATCATTTTTTGGACTTGGATCGTCGTTTATAGGCCGCATAATGAAACCGATTATGTCAACGATGAGTTGGTTGAAAGAAGACAAAAAAATGTGTCGTATGAATTTTCCACATCGATTATTCTTCGTGTATTTCTGGAACAGGATTTGAGAACAAAGTGGAGTATGAAACGTTGAAAATTTAAAGAGGAACTATCCTTGACGCTGAAGGTCTCATTTAGTTCAATGCTAGCTTGCGCTTTTTTTTCTTGAATGAAACTCACCGAAGCGGAACACTGCTACTTTCAAGGTCAGGAAAGTAGGAAGACGTCGTAGGATACCACCTTAAAATTTCGCGACCCTTTTCAGGACCTTCCAGAAGTCTAACAAGGGGGAAAGGCAAAACCCTAATTTTCGAAAAGTTCAAGCGAGGTGGATTAAAAATTCCATTCTGAGGATCTCGAAGTAATAGTTTATACGAGCGTCTGTGTTTGCTGGAGAATTTATACGTATACCTGGAGCAAAAAATCGGTTGAAAAATCAATTATCTCCGATTTTGTGAACAGGGTAACATAAAATCTGAGGAGAAATACGTAGTACTGTGGTATTTTTCCTTGAAATTGAATCCTTAAATTTGAGTGGCGATTTATCTTCTCCAGCGTATTACTGCACGTGATTCGACGACGCCCTCAACGCCCCACTTTTTCACTTCATGCAGTTATATTCACAGAGAACGCTTCTCATAGGCCTCAAAAGGGGCCCGAAACGACCAATGAGAGACTCGGCTGAGTTCAACCAGCCACCAGACAGGCTATATAAGGGCCACATCGTTTGGCTGCGAAGACAATTGAACGGTGTCCCTTCTGTAGTGCCAATGATCTTACAGTGGTCGGTTTTTTATATGACCATGTGTTTTTTTGTAAACGAGTTTACTGAGATGTGAAAAACTGTTCAATTCTCTTATGGTTAAAAAAGACAAAAAATAAATAAATAAATGTGTCTCGGTTTTGGTCAACAGTGCAGCTTATTACGGAAGAAATTTAAACTTCATGATCCACGATGATTGTCTCATGCAGAAATATTCTTTCGGTTAATTAACAAAATCGTTTTATCGAGTCGATTTCAGTTTTTAAATCATCGCAACAATTGAAAGCCTCATTCCATTAGAAGACAAAATTGCCTGGTATTTTGTTGCATTAACGAGAAGCATCGCGATAAGTTCCGAAACAATTATTTTTGGAATCACAAGTTAAGAGCCGAAATGAATTCAACAGGAATTTAGTTTAGTGAAAAGTTTTATCGTCGATTTTATCGAGAGATTCGACGTATTCTTCGTTGATTCAAAACACGATTTTGTTTTTAACCCTGTGGCAACAAAATCTTTTAGTTGTGACAGATATGTTTTGATAATTTCGACAAAACAATTTTCTAGGTGTGAGAAGGTAAAACAAGTATATATCCTGTGTGAATTACTTTATATCTCGATGTGGGAAATTTTGGGGTATTTAATAGTGAACAATTTTAGTGTCCATTACTGCAGTCAATAGAATGTAATATTGAAATATGTGTATCAATAAAGTGAATGAAGTATAACTTGATTAATTGTGCGAAAATTTGCGCAGCTCGGTGAATTTCAAATTCTAATTTTGCGCCTCAATTCGTATTTACATTACCCTCACATGATTCCTGACCTACATTTGTCATCGACGGTGGGTAAAGCTAGATTGAAAGAGGGGTAGCTGTAATCTGCGGTATTTGTTGTTTTTTTTTCATACACAATGTTCCATCGCTCATTCTATTCCATTGCTAATGTCTTTCAGTAATTTTTATATATTTGGCGACAATTATCTTGCGGAAACTTGAATTTCGACTCACCGGAGGGATGATTAGACTGCAAATTGTAGTCGTCAACTTGTAAACTGCTGTTAGCTCCAGTTCTCGATAATCTGACGACGTGATATTGATTGTCGTTTACTTTAACGCCAACATCACCGATTGGATGATCGTTCGTTCCCATATTGTAAACTGCGAACACGTTTCCTTCCACCTGAAAATTTAGATTCAATTTTATCAGGTCATTGACAATAACTGATGAGACAAAGTAAAAAAAATACTCGTTTAGTTTGAATTTTCCATCAGCTGAAGTTCTGGAGGGTTGATTTTGACATTGATTATAATCTAAATTATGTCAAGGTACTTTTTTTTACACGGGAAAGAAATTTATAAAAAACTATATGATTCTTCGATGCAAAACTACAAAATTGTAGTGGCTCAATTTGTTTCAAACCACAATTGTATTCCACTGCACACGATCAAACATTCAGGCTGAAATATAAATTCTTGATCGAGTTTTATTTCAGTTTTGAAATGAAATTTGAATCACTGGTTCAGGAAATGTTGTGTAGAGATAAGGCATATTTAAACCAATTAAAGTAGATATTGGCTAATATTCAGGGGAAATTCGTTAAACTCGTATTCCAAGATGTACTCTTGGGAGTTACTAGTCAGCTCATTGAAAATCACAAAATTCAATTATAACTTCTGCATTCATAAAAATGTCACGATAACAATGATAACAAAAGCTAATAGAAGTAATCCTGCTAGCTCACTATGATTTTTAAGAGCCGTTGGTCAGTTTTCATTTTGACACCAGAAATTCGCGACTTAACTTTTCCGACAATAATGATAATTATACATATATTTGATCAGTTGTCCGATTGCAATTTGTCGCTACAATTAATATTTGTATTTCAATTTTGACGACTGACTATTGCCTACCATATTCTCTCGAAATGTATAATCAGCACTAGCGGATATCGTGGTTCGTTCGTATATGTTTGCAGTGTATAAATTGACTTATTCAAATCGGCACAATTTAATTTAGAACATAACAACGAATAATAATGACAACAAACCATATTATTACTATATTTGCGATAGAGAAAGTGCGAATTTTCGTATGCTCCGATCCACAAATCACACCTGCGTTCGAATTATTATGCAATGTATTACAATGTATTCATCTTAACTAATTCCTGTGCAGAATTTTGAAAATTTCATCTTGTAACAGATGTTTTCAACCTAATCGTGCAATGCATCGCACATCGCGAATTTTCGTATGCTCCGATCCACAAATCACACCTGCGTTCGAATTATTATGCAATGTATTACAATGTATTCATCTTAACTAATTCCTGTGCAGAATTTTGAAAATTTCATCTTGTAACAGATGTTTTCAACCTAATCGTGCAATGCATCGCACATGTTGAACGAAAAATTTTAAGAACTTGCACTTCTTTTTACCTACGTTTGTCTGACAGATAATTGATGAGAAGTTTCCGATACGCTATGCCGGATAATGACAAAAGCATTATATTTGAATATTGGACGTAGACGATGATCAGGATTTCATGAAATGGTTGGATATGTTTATGATAGCGTAGGGATTATGTTATACGTTCTTCTGAAATACCATTAACACTGGCAATTTAGATTTAACAGGAACTCAGAACGTCAAGAATTATCGATAAGAGGCTGTCAGAAGTTAGCGAATAGAATTCGGTAGAATGAGGAGCAGAAGCAAGCAAGAAATCAATTGTGTCAAGTGTTTGACTAGGATAACATGCAACGTGTGGAGGTTGATCAATTGGAACGCGCTAATTACATCATTAACAGTGTGCAGAGTTTGGAGAAGACAGAGAAGCGAGAGAAAAATATTATCTACAAATGTGTAAATAGATTCAATTTTTTTTCGAGGTAGGAGGATTGCAGGAGAGTGCAAGGTAAGACTACCGAAGTGACTTATGGTTCGAAAAAGGTCGATTACGGAAGAATTATTTCGAGGTATAATTACACGTTGAGTCAGCCTTAAACTAGTCAATAATTTAGCAGATGATTATTTCACTATTTTTATGTAAACTACCAACGAATATCTTTGACAATGCACAAATAGGGTATGTACAGGTCACAGGACAGCATGAAAATCGAAGAACTTGGTTCAATTGTTGTTGTTATGTACATATGACTGATAGAGTTACTAATCCATGAGATAACGTGGAAGACGTCACGGCCTTTATCTTTTCAAGGTTTTAGACTGTACGAGCGCATTTATACGATGCACAGAGTTAAAATTTCTACAATTATTGCTGGGTAACAGAGATAATGTGTTGATTATAACGAAGAAATTAAAAAATAGAGACTCGCGGGAAGCACTTATTGTTAGCGTCAAAGTCGGTCAAAAGGAGAGGTTGCCTAATTATTAAAAAAAAAAAAAACGAAATGTGTGGAATATATTCTAGTCGAAATTTAGAATGTGTGTGATGTTGTAAATGTATTTATATTCTGACCCACGGTTTTGAATAGCCTTTCTTTTTTAATCGAAGGCATTTTCAATACAAAGTCTTGACCTGTACCATAAAAACTCCTGAAAGTAAGAATCACATTTTTTTTTTAATTTTGCCAAGTATGAGCCATTTTTTTTGTTTCTGTCTCGATGCGGGTGTAGCCCTCAAAACTGAAAAAAATTATAACTTTTTCTAACTTGCAAAAACTAACAATTTCAATCTCGAGGTAGTCGTTGCTAGACGCTGAATCTATCCTCAATAATACGGCGTCACTTATCCCGGTAGCAAATCCCAACGCGACGGTGTCCCTCTTCATTTCCGGTCTTCGATCTGCAGCAAACGTATATGTTATGAGGCCCCTCGCTGCGCCAAATTCGTAGGCTGTTGCTTCTACGGACAAAATAGCAGTATACAAAATGATTAGATGAGATTTATGACGAAACGAATGGTTACACGAGGTATAATTTCATCTTCATACCGTCGCTGCAAGTGGGCCCCGTGAAACTGGTCATATCGCAATCGCAGGTGAAGCTATTCCATTGTTGAACGCATATTCCGTGATTTGCACAGACATCGTGAGTGCATCTTTTCCCCGAGTGTCCCGTGGACGTGTCGCATCCCGATTCGACCGAGGATGACGGGACGACGGCGTCTGACAGGAGGTCTGGACTTTCTCCGCTCAGGTCAAGAGAAGCTAAGCAACCCTCGAAACCGTGACGACTTAATATCGGTTTCGGTAGCTGGGCGTACTGCGACTTCTCAACGCCACCTGTATAAAGAAAAAATTTTAACGCCGGTAAATCGAAGGTAGAATTTTTGGACGGAATTGTTGAGATTTTCGCGGGGGAATTTGGATTACGGTAGTCGGATGGATTTTTGAATCAATTCAGAATTGCCTCATTCTTCAAGTGTTTGCATTCCAAGAAGCATTTGGATTAGGTCTAGAGAGGATTCGCAGGATTTTAGTTTGACAGGATTCCTTGCGGAAAGTCTGGACTTGGGTCGTTTGAATTTCAGACCAAATTCGGATTTAGGTTGTTAGCATTCCACGATGTATTCGAATTCACTTTGCTTGCATTTTAGCAAAAATTCTATTTTGCATTGTTTGCCTCTCGCGGCATACCTACATTTTTTGGAATCTGGCTCGTTTTTGTGATAATTATTTAGGTATACAGAGTAAAATTGAAATCAGAATTATTTCGATTTTGGAGGGGTACTTTTGTAAAATGTAACTCAGGAATCATGATGTCGATAGCAGCAGATAAATTAATAGATAAAGAGCAGAAAAAGGGTATGTTTATTATCCTAAATGGAATGAATGTTTTCAGGAACGTATTTGCAAAATTCCGCGTTGAATGCAGTGGAAAGATATCTATTTAGTTCTGGATCAGATTAAAATATACGACGTCCTGAGGTCGGATTAATTAATACCGAGGAGAACAAGTTCGTTGTAAAAGGAGGAAGCTATATCCTGTTCGATACCATATATATAATTAACGAGATTTTGGCTGTTAAGTCCCGAAGGACATAAAGGCGAATCTAAATTTCTGCGGGATGGTAATTTCACCAGATTGATGGATAAATTATAGGAACCAGCGAAATAAGATAAAGGAGAATTAGTGGGATGAGGGAATATTTGGCACGAAAACAATCCCGCCAATCCGATTTCCTTTTCGGACTTGTCTCGGGGCGTCTCCTACAGGAATTACGGAGGCCTTTCTCTCTTGATCCCAAAGCAATATTTCCAACTGTCATTGGCCGCGAATTGGTTCGGGAAGAAGTAAGGGAGGGTTGGAGACGAGGCAAGCGAATAAGGGGGAATCTGCGAAGTAGCTCAGTGGGAGGAATATACGTAACGATGGATATCCTGCGGGAGACAACGATAACCAGTTCCGAAATCACGTATACGTGCTAAGGGGATACTAACAATATAAGGAAAAGAAACCGATTCACCTTCCTACGAGATCTGAGAGAATATAACAACAGAAAAGAAAAAAAAATAAATCTAATACGAGATCGCAAATTCCAAGAACCAAATGATTGTGAATCAGTCTACGAATTTTCATAAATTTTTACAACAATATGAAGCTGTGACGTATTGCACAAAGTGGTTACCATTTCTTCGCTCTCCCAGATCCTTGGAAAAAGGATTTGTCTTCCTATCTTCCGATTTCTTCGAGTGGTTCGCATATGGATTAGGAAAAGATCAGCGAATATTTAAGGATTGTGGAAGAGAGGGAATCTTATTCAGAATTCGAGGAATTCAAACTTCTCCGGCATTTCTGTAATTCTTCAGAAGTCTCTTGAACGAGTCACAAAGCTTTCAATTAAAGGCCTGGATTCCTTCATTTCAACTCACGGCTTATACGATCACTATCCTTTGTTCTGTTTCCTATTGTTTGATCAACAACGCTACCTGCATTTTTCTCACAATATGAGATCTTTATTTCCATGAACAGAGTAAAAAAATGCACATTCTCATCTATCGTATCCTAGCTTGTTATTCTGGACCAGTCCATACCATCTCCATCCATCCCGACCTATAGCGATCCATGCTTACTGCACACCTAACTCCATTGAACTTGAACTAGAAAATCCTTACCTATGTAAAGAATCCCGTCCAAGTCCAAATTTTCGTTGCTTCCAGGGCTATTGACGAAAGCAACGTGGTCGTCGACAGCCAAAGTATGTCTTCTGGGTGCTGGACGACCAATGCTGACGGCGTGCCATTTTCCATCGTTAAGTCGAGATCTCGAGTTGTCCCGAATTCGAACCGGACCGTCCCCAAGGTCGAACACGTAGTGTACGTGACCATTGACCAATTCGACGGCAATAAAATCACGCTCACGACCCGCGTTGTAAAGAAGGAGACCGTTCGCCTCGCGGGTTTTGAACTAGAACAAGAAACAATTGCGCCAATTAGAAACATGATTATTTAGGTGAAAACGCGAACCTGCTGAGATATAACGAATTTGAGAAACGGACAATTGACCGATTTCAACGGAATTAACCATTTAATGAGTTTCATAATATTTTCCATATGAATACGTATAATGTATCTAGGTAGTTATGTAATCTCAGTTCTGAATCTAGATCTGAATCGTAGACTGGCTCTGCTGTTGCAGAAGCAGAGGGAATATGCGCGACATTCATATTCAAATCGAATTCCTTTATATTCAGCAGCTTATGGCGTCGTGTAGAACGTCTTCTATCTCAAAAGAAAAAGTACTTTATTTGTTTTCTTCGTTTCTATTTTTTGCTCCTTATAGTCTTCCGTGGGCCGTTCTGCTTATACTGCGATCTACGTTGCACTAAACCGGTTAGATTCTGTCATTGTTTAAATAATTCACTCACTAGAAAATTTTTTTTTATGCCGCTCAATATGACCATTCAGCTGAACAGAGACAGCTAGAGATTTGGCTGTGCAGTAGAGGTAGATATGAAAGGCTTTATATTATAATTCTTTCAGAATAAATTACTATCCCAGTCCGCCAACGATCATTATATTCCGCCGCTCGCGGTAGAAAATATTTTTACCCCCCTGAATCTCCCCATTTCTGATTCAGACAGCTGAAGGTAGTATATAACCCTATATGCAACGCGATGCGGCTGCACTTTTCTTGAGTTCAAAAACCCCAGAATTACATGAAGTATAGAGGTAAATGTATATATACGGATGTACCCATCAGAAAAAGTCCGCACTTCGCGTGCAGATCGCGTCTAGATTTAATCCTAAGAATTATTTATACATATATGTATAACAATAGACGATCAATCTCAGTCGTGTCCGATGTTGTTACAAAAAATGTAAAAAACGGTTCTACAATTAGAGAAAATAAAGTAAGAAAGAACAATCTTACATTATACACCGACACGTGAAGCATGAAATGTTATACATCGGGGCCTGAAATTCGGCTTTCTCATATTTCCTATTAAGCTCTTAGCTTTTATATACTTGATTGTTACTTGACCTTGAGCTATTATTTTGCACTTCCTTCTTCATTGTGCTTTGATATTTTTTGTTTTGCAATTCTTTAGTGGAGTAAAATTCGTGGAGTAAGATTCAAAAACAAAGAAACGAATTTCGGGATATCTTAAGACGACCTGGAAATCCCACGAATTTTGGGAAACTCAGTCGATTTGTTTGAAATCTTCGGATGTGTGATAGTCGTAAGACTTCTGCAAATTCCTGTAGAAGCTTTAAAAATTAATCGAAAAAAATTATTATTATTTTTTTCTTATTCATTCAAACTCCCGAAAACCTTGGAATCATGAAATGTAGTACTAGCACACGCTAATTTATACGATTGTCTACCTTATGGTGAGACTTGATAATAAATTTTTCGAAAAATATAGTAACATGATGTCAAAGTTTGTGAGTTTATTCCCTTTCATCAAAGTGTTAATGAAATCCTATTTGAGGGTGAAAGAAAAATGGAATATACGCGGTGAAGATGGAGAGAACCGTGATGAGTTGAGCAAAGTTTCCTAGGTTTGACTATATCTATATGGACCTATACTAGATGGAAAACTTCCGATATTTGCTGCACCGTTAAAAATTATTCATTAGTAACAAATGAAATAGACGGAACGGTTGAATGGAAACTGATTAAGCCAGAGGTTTTATAACCGTGGTAAAGAAAAATAAGAAATAAAAACTATTTATTGAACTCAGACATATCGAAAAAGTTTTCAAGATATCAATATTAAAGTAATTTCGAATCAATTTTACCTATAAATGTTTAAATAATGTCGTCAAAGTTTATTCATTGAAGTTTTAACATGAACTTCGAGGTGATTCGTTGTGGTATTTTGTAAATGAAAAGTGTTCGTAAATATGAGAGAGGAAAAAATCACCTGCGTAATGAGGGATACGAAATTAAGTTTAATACGTTGCTTTCACTTTTTTTATATTTCTCTCAATACCTTCGTCACTCGCGACAGATGAGAATTTCGGTTGACGAGGCAGAATAAAAAAAGAAAAGGAAAGACGGTTTTACTACTCGCGCAATGAAGGTAGCCTACTTTTATAAAGTTTTTCGAAGAAAAATATGAAAACTTTTTATCCTCATTCTTTATTACAGCTCTCTAGAACCGTAAAAGTATTAAAGCTAAGTCACGTTTTTTTATTTCATTATAATTTTTTCTTTCCTAGTTTTTAAAATTAATTAAGGAAAAAGATGCCAACGGCTAGATTTTAGTCATGGTGCCTTTCGTTCCAAGTCATTGTCAAAGTGTGAAAAAAATAAGATTGTGGACACCGTTTCATTCCTGCTATATTGAGGAATGCGTTCAAAGAAGATTAAAAAAGTAGAATTTCGAGAAACAGGAAGAACACAAAATTATTGCTTTTTTTACTCACTTGAAAGTAGACGTTGGTTTCAACGTAAGCTTTCAGTACTGGGAGTCCAACGAATGTGTGTTTGGAAGTGAATGTGACGGGATGATGCACGGGGTGGTTTCTTTTCCCAAATTTTCCGGTGACCCTGATGATTGGAGTCACTCCTTGGTAAGATCCTTGATGAGATCCGGCGCTGCGTGCTATTTCTAGATAGGGATAACCGTTGAACCAAACTTGTTGAAGCTGGCCAACGAAATTTGGTGCATCGTGTTCAGCGTGAAGGTAACCGCCGGCGTGTAGCGTTCGAAATTCAAGGATGCTTTGCTTCCCCAAAAGAGTTTCAGCTGTTGAAAAAATGAACAATGGTTGTCAGGAATATCACTTATAGATAACCGTTATATTGATTTGAGAACCTTCGAAAAGACAAAACGTATACCTGTGTGCAGCATAACCTATATTTAATTTTATACCGCAGTGGAATATGTCGGAAAGATGCCAGGACATTTAGATTCAGTAAATTAAAATTTACCTTGAAATCTCGTGGGTGCTTGGGAAAAGTAAAAAATGGTTCAATATCACCATCGAATGTCTCTCTCGAAACGGTAAAACTTTTGTCAGAAACATTTCAATGTAGGTACACGACCTCATTTTTTCGTCCCATTTC
Source organism: Athalia circularis (assembly GCA_963978495.1). NCBI lineage: Eukaryota > Metazoa > Arthropoda > Insecta > Hymenoptera > Athaliidae > Athalia > Athalia circularis. The sequence goes on along the minus strand of OZ021700.1, from coordinate 12,576,285 downwards.
GGTGTATAATTTAAAATAGGACACGCCGTAGAATACAAGTTTTATAATTATTGTTATTAATATTTTTATTTTGTGAACCGATATTGAAATCAAAATGGCATTGATGAATGTTCAAGTGGTTAAAGGAATTTTGTAAGAAATAGCCACTTATGGAATTTTTCATATTGATAATGAGGTTTATCATTTTGAATTTGATTTTTTTCAATTCGGTATTCCAATTTAGTCGATTGAAAAAACGATTGAATATGGGACACAAGCTCATCTTATCATTGACAATAAATCAATGACCGAAAGAGTCAATTATACAAACTTCAGACTTCAATGTGCGGTACTCAGCTTTAGAAACCATATGTAATTTTGGTCAGATTTGAAAAATTTGTGGGATTGAAGAGGTCCTTAAATTCAGTGCCTGTAATTGCGTTCCATATACATAACCCCTAGCTCTTTTTAGGGCACCAACTACGAAGGGTGTTATACCCACATACGATCGTCATTCGTTTGTTCTTTGTCAAGATTCGTTGGTCCGCATAGGGATAACTCATAATATTTGCTCACAACTCCCTCTCGACGAATACGTTATTATACGGGAACGTGTAGAGGGACGTTCAAGAGCGGTTCGAGGAGTTGGTACTTCGGTTAGTATAATTTTCTCAGAGAGTTGCGCAGTAAAGATGGTAATAATTCTCACCGATTGTGGAAACGATGGAACATATTCGTCCATTAAAGTATAATATTCCATAACTGAACTTGAAATGCATCACGCATAGCCGTACGGAACAAGAGACATGATTCGTCGACGTTTCTTGGAAGGGGAAAAAAAGAATAAAATTAAAATAACGAGAGTAAAAGTAAGGGATGTCGTATCTGAAACAATTGATGGTCACCTCATCTCATCAGACGATTAAAGACTGATTTCGAAACTCCCGGGCGTCACTTACGATAGTTTTGAGATTGAAGGTATTTAAATCGAATTTGGCTAGATGGAATTCGGAATTCGGGGCAAACTGTTCCCTCGAAGCTTACGAGAAGCGACGGAATTCCGGGCATATATAGCTTCGACTTTGATGTTAATTTGCGGTTGAATTAAGCACAGTTTGATTGCCTCGCGATTGAGCCTTTCTACGGACAGTTATCGAGGCTATATCCAACGTCTGTTCCCCGCAATATCATAGCCACAAAATTACGATTCCCACTAGACACCCGAACATTAAGGTCTACCCACGGTTACCAGAGTTCGAGAAACTCGCAGGCCACGGATTTCCCCCGGATATAGATATGAAATTATAACTCATGTGTTACTGCCAGAACTTTTACAGAAAAAAAAAGAAGGAAAATATACAAAATTTCTGCGTGTGAACTTATTCTCGCCAATCTATATTCTCCATAATTTTCTAATCACTGGTCGTGTACGTATGTGTACAAAAAGTTTTTTTTCAGAGACTTCCAATTTTTTTTACCAACTATTGGGATGCATCCTCCACTGGCAGGAATATTTCTCTTACAATTTCAAACTTTAAAATAACATTCGTTGCTTCTAAATACAATAAGTCAAGCACCATATACTGTTCAACAACGCTGCGAGAGTACAGTGCGCGAATTTTAAGAGGACTTCTTGCCAGTAGGAATATTGGGGTTTCTAATTTATCGAGCAGCCATCATTTACCCGAAAATTACTGACGATGAGCGGATGTGGCCGCTGGGGTGGAAGAGCTAGAGGATGCACAATTCGGTCATATATATGCACACACATATAATTTGTTCGATTATTAGTTTTTTGTTTTTAGTTTCAGTCGTATGACTTCGACATGATTCGATCTATTGTAAAGAGAAAAGTCAGTCCGGTAAAAAAAAAAATCACATTTTGCACGAGGTTTTTCAATTTGCAGAGATGCAGAAGATAGACCATATGCACACAATTATTCCGGCTATTGATTGAAGATTTCTTTACGAGTTTCAATGCAATCTTATCGTAGGAAATTCTAGATGAAAAACAAAAAAAATTCAAAGCATTGTGCGTCAAATTTATTTCGGTCGTTTATTTTTAGTACGGAAATTCAGGATCATCATCCTGAGGGATCGTCGCTTTGATATTAACCTTCAGATCCCATTGAGTGAGGTGGAGGATGGTCGAGTAATTTAGGGTATGGCCGTCTAACTCAATACCGAAGGTATCGGTCGGCCATTTATAGGGTGATTCGAGTTAGAAAAGGAAAAACCATGTGAACTTCATACCGTTAGAAGAGGACAGGGTCGTAGGGTCTTCGATGACGATGTGCCAGTCGCTATGTAATATGAGACGGGCAACGTCGATACGCGGTTGATTGGCGAACCAACCATCCTGGCGTAGTATATATATCGATTATATTATGATTATTACAGAACCGAACGAGACGTGGGATATGAAGAGACTGAGGGGTGTGAACACATGATATATGCCTGTAGGTGGTTCACTGTAAACGAATATTATGCAATACTCTGCATTGTAATCTACTCATGGTGGAAGTAATTTTGTTAACATATAAAGGATGTGAATCCTGCAGCACTGCCAGCGGTGGGGGGGGGGGGGGATGGTTTAAACAATGCACATTTTCATTTTATGGTGTTATATTCGCACCACGATGCGGTATGGCTTGAATTATTTCACCCATCAACTCCTGAATATCATGTATCCATTAGATAATTATTACACGTCTGTACGAACCTCGGTGATCCATTCGAGTATATTATATTATACGCGGGATATCAACCGGATAAAGGATGCTCTCGATGGGTGGAGTTTGATTTTCAACGATATACGTGGAAACGCTCATTAGCCACGTGTACAGATGTCGAAATTTGTAAAACCCGTCTTCAACTGCAGTGAGTATGAAGGACTCCTCAACTTTTTCCAATTGCACCCTGACCAGTTTGCAACAACTTGACGTCTAAAAATTTTATATACAAGGACAACGAGAACGGTAACAGATCGAGATCAGGACGTGCGTCTCCTCGACTGTCTAACTGCTGGAAATAACAATAAAAGAAGAATTAAACAAAAACAGATATTTTGAGAAATCTGACAGTTAACTTGAGTCGAAGTTCACGAGGTGAACGTTGCGAGGTTTGGCAAATGAATAACGCGGAAATGATTCTTCTTTTTGTTCGCTTTCTTTATTTTCATTATAGCAGGGAGTTCATCCTGCAGAACAGGTATGACCCTGCTGCAGGGCAGGGGGAAGGTGGGAGGAATGAAGGACTGGTATGTGGTAGCTGTGGGGAAGGTATATAGCCGATGGTATAGATATATAATGCAATTTATATGATAAATGGAGGTAAATCTAAAACCAATAAAGTGAGGTGGCGCTCCTGTAAACCTGCGGAATGAGGGTACCATTGTGCTGCGGTTATTTCTAGACTATAATATACGTGTCTATAGTAGTATAATATAGTATTGAATAGGTATATGATGCTTATTGGTTGTTGGCTAGGTATTCAGAAACAGAAATAAATAAATGAACACAGATATATAGTTTCGAATCCAGGTAATATCATATTGACAATGCGTATGAACTATACAGCTATTAATACACATCGGAGCTTTTCATGCGAACTCGAAGTGCCTCGTATAAGTTTCATCATTTTCCTTTTCAACATCCATCGCAAATAAGTTGAAACAATTTTTTTTCAAAACTAAGTTATCAGAGAACCGGTACCAGATCGATATCAGCTTTATCATACTTATTTTCAAATATTCGTCAAGCCAGCGGTGCGATTCCGAAAAAAACAATTTCGAATGTTCAGTTTTCAAATTTCGAAAATTGGTATTCTAACGGGATATTTTCCAAACACCTGTTGGCCCGAAATCAGAAATATTCGCAACGATTGACACTTGAGATTTTCTTACTCTAAAGTGCTCTTTGTTGAAAAAAATTTCTCACGAATGGAGTGGGGTAAGCATTCTATGGCAAGTTTATCTCTTACATTGACAAGCGAATACATTTTCTTCCCTGCACTACTATAGGTTTATATCACATGAAGTAGATGAATATACTTCGTTTGATATATCCCTAGCGGTATACACTATACAATTCTATTACCTCAAACGAGCCTGAATTTGACGGTCATTCGGAAAACGACCAAAGTCACGTCTTGGAACGTAAACTTCAGGGGTATCTATCGATTTCACGATTATTCGCCAGACGCATCTCACACCTTTTATTTACTACCAACGTACAATATAAGCTGTAATAATCTTCACGCAAATGTATCTAACAATAAGCCAATAACAATCATCATCAGTTCTAACAATTTCAACGAGACGGGTTTTTTTTCCGCACCATTTTTGAGTTGATATTGTATTCAGTTGAACTATAGAAAAAACAAAAAAAAAGAGAAAGACCACAGCATGTGATGTATGAAGTTTTACAGATGATGTGCTATAGGTTCAAATAGAAACAGCTATGCTTTGCTTTGGGGAACGGAATGGCTGACAATGAGCAATATCAATTTGCGTTATACCTATTGCTAGGTATACATGATACGACGGTATAAATTGTCCCCGGTGCGCTTTGAGCTGTAAAAATAAAAGGGGGAGGGGGAAAATCGACGGGGGATCATTCGAGTTGATGGAATCCGTATATTTGCATAAATGCAATTATTACCGGTACCGATATAGTACGGACGTTCGATGGTTTTGTGGTATATACTTGTAGAATTCGCGCGAAAGTAAAACGATTCAAATTTTACATTTATTTACCTTTTGGGACGGTGAAGAAAAAAGGTGGGGTCACCAGATGAATTAGAAATTCAACGAGACATTAGAGTTTTAAAATGGAGTGGCAACCGGCTAGTTGGGACGGTCTTCGACTTGGGACCTGATTACTCTATCCTACTGATATATGCTGCACACTCTAAGTTTTAAATGGAACCATTTGCATTCTGCGTACTGATTTCACGAATTAAAGGTATGCATACTAATTACGTAACCGGTACTAACGTCGAGTTGGACTCACAATGCGGACGGGACGAGAACTCGTTTCGGGCGCGAGAGAGAAAAAATGCGTCGACCACGTAGACCACGTAGACACTTTGAAGCTGCAAGTTTTTGAGTAAGCTTCAAGCAGTTTGACTTTGAATGAAAATTGTTCATACTCTTCAACGGATGTTAAAATAATCGGTAAACTTCAATATAAACTTATTATTCGTGATCCAAATGATCTGCGATTTGTAGGATGCTTTGGTTCAGACGTCTACTCTGTTCAACAGAAATAGTCAGATTCTCAATTGCGTCTGAAACACTCTGATTCTCAGTTGAGGTTAGGTTGCCATGATTTTCATCCAAGATTGGACGTTCTTGTTCTTATTCGCGTCAGGTTTTCGTATTCTTATTTCAGAATGAGATACTACCGTCGTTATTTTACGTTGGATTTGGTTATTCCGGTTATTCGTTACCGTTTGCAAAGTAGGTACAAACAAGGGTAAGAGATAATAGCCTAATATAATTTATCAGCTAGGGTCCTGAAGGAGTTGCAGTTTTATAATTCTAAACTTGGTGCATACTTTACCCATTATGCGGCATACCGTATAGGTAAGTACCTACACAGATATAGATATATAATACACAAAATGTAGTTAAGAACTTAAGAGGATTTCGAAAGTTGTGTGAAAAATTACAGACGGCTATACTATATAACTATACATATAGTATATATTTGAGTAAAAAATTTTTAATTTAAACGAGGTATGAGAATTAAGGAATGGGACCCCTTAAGTCCGTTGCCCCCAATTTAAAGTTTGTTCAAAAATTTAGGATTTATTATATACCTAGTCGCGGTCGTAAGTTTTCATAAAGTTTAGTTTTCTCGTTCTAGCATCTGAAAAAAGTTACGTGCAATTAGGGGAGTCGAGGTGAGCGAAGGTTCCTCTTGGCTATAGTTCACCCGGCTTCTCGTAAACTTGTTATAGGAAAAATATTATTTTTGATCCATTTTATTCAGTTTGACGAATAATTCACCAAGAAACTGCCACTCGGGATCAAAACTTCTTAATCATCAACTTTTTGAAAGTCATCAAGAATTAGTCGATATATACGACGCCATTTAATACCATCGGTAACTCGTCAGGCTCTTCGATATCAGAGAATATAACCTGCAGCGCGGTAATTTATCGGGGCATGCTGCAGCGGTTCGTTAAACCTTTCCGTTATTCTCACTTAATTTTGCTCTTTTGTTTTTCGACTGAATGTCAAAACAAAATTTTTTTTTGATGCGTGATGCAATCAGTAAGATGACGGGGTGATGTGCAACGGTGCGATCTATCTGGGGTACGGGGATCTTTGACTCATGAAATAACGTGCGGATAATCAGTCGTCGAGGACTAATTTTTGAAGTTGAATAACATTTTTTCTCCCCCTCAAATACCGTTTCACTTTGACGTGGTTCGAAGTAATGACTGATTTTAATGCCACCCTCATGCCTGCAATCCCCGTGAACATTGTTTGCCGAATTTGGATTGAAAAATGCTCCGATTGTTCCGTCCGTTAATGTTCAGCGAATAAGTTCAATTAGTCTGTCATCCTATTATTAATCATGACCGATAAACAGCATCGTCTGCAGTGTTAACAAACATTTTTTTCAATTGTTTTTCAAGCTGCGATATAAAAGGAATCTACTTGCTTCCCATTTCAAGGGTCGGAATCTTAATATAAGGCACAGAAAGAGAGAGCCGCTCTCCAATAAATATGCTAAACGTCTTTCCTCCGCAGAGGAAAGGTTTATAGGGTTGACAAGATGAATGCCGGATGGAATAGGGTATGGGTATTAGCGACGCGTTTTCAAATCAGAATAAGACGCGGAATGCGAATTCGAGATCGAATCGTGAATATAGTGATCCCTGTGGGCGTAGGGTGCTTTTTAACCTCTAGAAAAGCCGGGGGCGTGTGGTCTCTAGAATAATCATCAACATTTTTATACATCAGAGAAATTTTTTACACAGTTCGGAGCGCATGTTAAATTTTTTTGAATTTGGCTTGAAGGGTGATCTGCAATTTCGAAATCCAGGACCGATACCATTTTTCGAATTCAGTGAGTCCAAAAAATCATTTGGTTAATCCATGACCTGTGTAGAAGAAAAAAAAATAGACCGAATGATTCGAGAAGTAATCGGTGCGACGTAAATGGGATTAATTCAAAGCACTTTCGCTGTCGATGTGAGTAACGAAATAGTACGAAAATAGAAATAAATGAATTGAAATTTTTCTGAAGAGTAGAGTAAATGCGGTGGACGTATCGTAGAGGGAAACGTGTGGAAGTGGTTCGTGGGTGTGCACGAATTAGGCACAGATCGAACTAAAGCCCGCGTGTTTGTGACCAACCATTAGCCAGCTTGGAATTGGGATAAGCGACAGACGAGGGAAACAGGGTGCAAAGTAGGGCAAATCGGCCGTCCGAACCAGATGCAAAACAGTTGATTGCTTCGAACGAGTTTTGGACAAGTCCTGCAGGCCGCACGATAGTTCGTGATGGGTTTGGATTGGTTTGTCAGTTGCGTTTTGTTCCCGCGCGCGTTTGCACTTTTTATTTTAGCTTTCGCTTCATTTCTTCATTCATTTTTTGTTTCACAATTTTATTTACTTTTTTTTATTTTTTTTATTTTTTCAGCCGTTTTACCATCTCTTTTATTTCGATAAATTTATAGCTGCGACTCCGACTTGTACAGCGGATACTAATTTTCATAATAATCGTAACTTCGTCGAAATTGGCTTTTTACCTTGAGTTCTTGAAAATTATTCAATGGACACAATCATAAGAAATTGCTATTTCAATTCACTTATATTGTCAGCCTTTTTTATTACTCACCGCGTACTGCAGGTTCATCGTCTATTTGAAGCTTCAGAGAACTTGACCTCCGAGAAAATCTAAGCGTATGCCAAGTGTCATCATTAAGTCCTTGCCCTGCCGTTAAGATCTGAAAAAAAATTGACTATAATTTATGAAAATTATGTCAAGTTCTATTCAGTACGAGGTAATAACATTCGTTAGGCTTCAGAATTCATGGGAATTTCAGTTTTTCAAGAGTTTTGTAGGATTACAGAGTACCTTGAACACGAAATGCTCCGTTACGAAATTCTCGAGGCATTTCTGGTGTGCGAGTATAGGAATAATGTTCATGACATTTTAGCCGAGAGGACATCAAAGCATTTAATCATAGGAGAAAATCAGATCATGCTATCGCTCGATGGTAACATAGCTCTTTCAAATCTCTGAGCTTCGAACTGAAATGTAAAAATTCTGGAGGGTAGGAAAAAAAAGTCAGGAACACCGCCATTTCGAGTTCCGCGCGCAGCGCATAAATGTGGGGTGATATTTTATTTACTTATCAGGTGATTTTAAGCCCCGTAGTCTTGTTACACACATACGTATAGTTATCGTCCATGCAAGGGAAAGGCAAGCTATATCAGCGAGTAGTCGGAGGGACGAATGAAATGATGGAGATTAACGTTATGCAGGGTAGTATAGAAAAAAAAGTGCCGCCGTCGGGCGCAGAGCGCCGGAAACCGCACAGAAAACTCTCGTCGAATGAAATGGAGATAAAAAGATTTCTCTTCCAGTGGGAAATCGCGTTGAAAATCTATCAGATGGCGGATATTACGGTCTTACGGTTCAATTCGTATAACTAGAGAAAAAACCTCACCGTTATGACAACGAGATAAACTTCTCTCCCATTATTCGAAATTCACGCCTCTAAAAACAGTTCAAATAATCCCGGCCATGTTTAGGAAGGATTCTGAAAAAAAAAATCGAGAACCAACGCTAATTCTGACTGAGTTTTTCGATGTTTTCCGTGCATAAAACCAAGTATAGTATATCAAAATTGAAATAGTCGTATCCAGAGATTTTTTATTTGGAAAATTTTTGCCATTTACGATGAATTTTTATTTAGATTCGAAAAAACTTTCACACCGTATAAACGTGGCTATAACTGCACTGCAGCGAGTAGAGTAATCGACTCGTAAATAGATTATTCGATGACCACTCGATGTCGCGCTTTTGGTATGCGCTATAATCTCCTTATATCCAATAAATCTACGATCCGGGGTCATTTCCCAAGCGAATTGGAGCGCCCGCTTCATTAGTCCTAGTTGCATAATTTTGAGGCATTGCATGCTGGGCTTAGCTATACAATGTGAAATTAATTACGACCTAAAATTGATTTAGTTCAGTAGATATTTCTAACCGTAGGATTATTTTTTAAACTTCCAGGTACTATAGAAAGTAGTTGGATGCCTTGAATAACGGCTATATATCGTATCTATATGCCACGTAGCAGTTGAGGTAGATCAAACTTTCAGTCAGAATTTATGGATCTTCCCACGTACGTAGGTAGAATATAAAAAAAGTGCAGGACATTGAGTCTGTTTAATAAATGGGTCGCGTCAAAACTCTTTGGGAGCTAAAGCGATGAATCTTTTTCTGTCTTAATACCGCACGAAGAGATCATCCTATAGGTATACTATATACATTATATACACATATGAGTATATTCTTGACATGACAGAATGTTGGCGGTGACCCTTTCCGAGCCGTAATTTACGGTGGACGGACGTCAGCTGTCACTTTCAAGAACTTGAAAATAATCGCGATTATGTCGATAAAAATAGAAATGACGTATGACTAAATAACTAATGAATTGATATTATCAAAATAAAGGAGATTTGACTCTGTGAATCGATTTCTTGATTTCAAGTTTTTTCAATCGATTTTCTAACGAGTTACGACCCAATGGTGAGCCGATTAATCCTGCGGTGTACGATTTTCTCGGCTGAACTCGCGAGATATGACTTCGTGAATTGGAATTATTAACTTTGATATACTCGCACAAATTCTCTTATACTTTGAGGTAATCGATTTGCATTCAAAGGCATATATCGAGAGTATTTGATACAAATTCTAAGTCAGAATATTGTTCGGGAGTGGTTCAGAAAATGAAAAAAAAAAAAAAAACATGGAAGCCGACAAATCAGAGCCATTTTTCCAGAGCGGAATAAATTACGTTAGCATACAGCCTTGTTCTCCGTCTCCGTGTTTACCTACTGACGAGAGGTGAGTGGATAAGAGAACGGGAATAGGGTATTGCCTCCTGAAATATGCAGACTCGTGTCTCCTGGCACTAGGTAATCCGTTTTCGGGTTCTGGGATAACCGTCCCTTTAACGTGAACGGTGTGTCCGGAACGTCCCGGGAACACCAGCCAACAACGACGACGATAACGAGTGAGTGACGGTGAACTGACCAACGAAGGTACTAAACGTGAACGCAACGAGCTGCCCTCCGGCCCGCGCAGTGTGTGATCACATGAATTAAACTGACAATAATTAATTATCCGGGCAACGAGGGTGCAGAGGATTCAAACGAAAGCAGGACGTGGAAGAGGAGAGGAAGGTGGAAACCAAAAAAACAAAACACGGTATATTTCTGAATAGACCCAATTGGTAAAAACTGATTTTTTTTTTTTATATACCCGTATGACTCACCTTTTCACGGTCACCTATGTGAATGAGCATTTTTGCCTTGCCTTCCTCAAGGGAAAGCTGTAGTCTATCTGAACTATTTTCGAGGCTGGTCGCTAGTAGCAAACCGCGAGGCTGTGTCGTTTTAAAACGAACAACAACCTCTTCCGCTTGCGTTCTCGAATCCTCTGGCATCAGAGCAGTCATTTGTTGTGTACCGTTTAAGTGCAAGGTTGACGCATCTGTGGAACGAAACAAAAAGAGAAATGAATAAATTCATGAAAATTATGATGATGCGATTCATGAGCCCTTTGGCTCTGCGTGACTCACCTTTACCACAAGTTGGTCCCGTAAATGGTGTTCCTGTGCAATCACAATGAAATCTATTCCACCCCTCTAAGCAATGACCACCGTGCATGCACGGCTGTGAAGAGCAATGTGCGGATTGAACGTGGCAGGCAGGCCTGACAGCGCCTGAAAAAAAAAGAAACACAACGATGAGCTTAGTTTTAATTCGATTCGACTTTTCAAAGACTATTTATGTTGAGCAGTAAAAAACGGCTCGGTAGAAAAGCTCCCCTTTTTTACATGAAGCACGACTAATCTACCTGATTTAAAACTTCGATGTCTGATGGTTCGGCGTGATCAAGAAAGATATGGCACAAGCGACCTTTCTGAATTCGATCGGCAGAAAATTTTGAAAAATATCTTGATCTGTACGTTCTCGAAGATCGAATGCTCGTGATTTTTAGAGTATTTTGAGTAGCACGAATCTAAAGAGCTTATTACATGGGAAAATTAAATTGCACAAAATTCATCCAAATTGATTAAACTACAGTATGAAGTCGTGTAATCGTTGATGCATAAAAGGTGTAAGAACATTTACAAGAATTTCGGTAATTGCTTGACAATTTTTCTGCAAATGACCAAAGATTTTTTTCAAGTTCACCATTGAGTTCTGATGACGAGTAGCAACGTTTTCCTCATGACAACGATTGTGACTGGAAATTTAGCGTTGAGTAATTTTGAAACATTGCTGAAGTTGCTCTGAAGCAATTCAATTCATCGTGTTTTAGCAGAGTTCGAGTGAATGATAGATTAATATATATTTGTGTGGGTTGGTACACATTCGATATTTATAGCTGTATATATGTATACGTATGTACACTCATGTAATTTAGATTTGGAGAGATCGTTACCGGAGCATGTCATCCGTCAATTGCACGATTAAATGTTTGATCTACGTATACCTAATTTAATAGCGAATCAATGAAGGTCGTACTTATACGTATAGTATACGCCTATTTATCTATCCGATTGACACAAGGTTCATTACCTCAATTATTTTATACCGAAGGGAGAGAACCAAGTCGTGACTCAAACCTAATTTCGATCGAGATCGGTTGTGTTGGTTGAAGTATACCAACTTCAAATATAAATCGAGTTTAAAAATATGGGAATGATGTTTGGTTTTGAGGAGTACACCCTTTTGGCAATTATCCTCGCACGTGAATTTAAAAAATTCAACCCGTTTGTGCAGATGTGAAATCACTCGGAAATTTTTTTTCGAATGATTGATAAATATGTAGTTGTTCCATCGGCAAAATCCTGTTGTCAGGTATAAATAATAAAAATCGTTTCGAAATTCCTCTATGTTCTGCTACAAAAATCGTTCTATCGTTACTCACTTACCAATAGGTATTTTACAATTTTTATATAAGAAATAACGGCGACTCCAAGTTCACGTTTATACGTGAAAGCCGTTTGCCAATGACAGCTAACGATAAATCTATATTCGTACTCGTTAAGCTCGTCTCTGGAACGGTCTGTCAATTCAATCGTTGACCATCTTTTTTTTCAATACCGAACACAAAAACAAAATTGCTTTTTCCATCATTCATTCACTTTTCCATTCAATCGATTATAAATGTCTGCACCATATACGACATAATTTTGGTGCTGGGTCCATACAACAAACTGTCAGTAACCGATGATATATACGGTGTAATTTTTCGAAAATTCTGAAAAAGATTCACATTGATTTTATTGAATCAATTTTTCTGTCTAGTTGTTCAGTTTTTTTTTTTTTTCTTCGAACTCGCGAAGGTATCTTATTTACGTCATACTTTTTTGTTTTTCCTCCACAATTGTCGTGTTTGAAAAAAAAAAATAAATAAAAAAATTCCAAAATTAAGATTTTGCGAAGCGATCAACGATTAATAATACGATCGAGTGAATGATTCACCGGTGAAAGAATTGCGTACAAATGGAATATCGTATAAGAATTATTCTTCAAGTGTTAATATTCAATTTGCCATTATGTTTGAACAGGTGTAATTATCTGTGACAAACAAACATTCTAAAGACTGTAAACGTTCACTTTATGCAAGAGCTGCGGTGTCCGAGTGGTTAAGGAGTCAGACTCGAAATCTGATGGGCTATGCCCGCACAGGTTCGAATCCTGTCCGCAGCGAACTAATTTTTTTTTCTTCGCTTTCTTTTTTCTTCAAATTTATCAACTCTGTTGATACTCACGAACCCATTTTTGTATTTTCTTAAATAGTGACGTTATTTTCTAAAATCATTTCAATGATCTAATGATGACAAAAAAACTTGATCACAATGACGATGCAAATAATTATCTTTTACGATACGATTTTATACGCGATAGATTTCTCCCTTGCATAATCAAGTACATTGCAAGAAATGTATCGTACTTGAAAATCTGTAAACTTTTTTCTCATTGTTCCTAATCTGATTTAATTTTTGGAATGCCACGAGCGTTTAGTTCGGTTTTCCGCAGAACAGAAATAGAAATTAAAAGAAAAACTTACCGGAATCCTGTTGTTGAGCGTATCCAGCGATGTCAACAGGATTTCCATTGATTACAAGATCCCTCATGCAACCAACGTAACCTTGTCTAAGGGCGCCGCTCCACAAAACCGGGGGTACCGTCAAAGGTGCGAAAGGCGCCCCGACGCCGCCAATGTACAATAAACCGTCCAAATCCAACTGCGTCGAATCGCCTGAAGATGAAATAATTAAACAAATTATACAAAACAAAACTAATAGATCAAGAATCAATTCAGTTTTCGAAAAACTTGTTTTTTTTTTTATTTTTGTTTTTGTTTTTCTCAAGCCTATAAGTATATAAAATTCTGCGCTATAGGTTTATAACTACCAAAAATTATGATCATCATAGCTTTTCGTTATTATATCCAAACAGCGAGAGACAGCAGTAGCAGCACCAAGAGAATATCATTATCTAATTACACATCGTACAATAATTGGTGTTGCGGAAACTGTTGTATGTATGTATGGTATATAGATATATAAACGAAGATATATATGCAATTATTAATTGCGTGTATGGTGGTCGTTGATTATCACTGCTCACTTAATTCGCCACGTTTTCTGTACGTTATACAACGTATAATTGCAGGATCCATGATAGTATAACACATAGATGCATCTATATATAGTTAAACATTTGTGCCAGTACCATCCCGCGGCCGCAGAGGTTAATTGTTACTAATGGAAGTCGATTGATTAACAATTCAACGGGTAAGATACGATTCCACTGACGAGTTTCGAATCACCGCGAACTGCTTCCATCGATTTTCAATCATCTTTGGATCATGTGATTTTATTTGATCTTATTTTCTCGTTTCCCAGACTCTAAGTAGGACTTTTGAATTCTTGTTTATCGGGTTGCACGTGGTATATCGAGAAACAGCTTTTTCAATGTCTCTGCGTTTCAGTTTTCATTTTCTCGTAGCCCGCGAAATGAGAAAAACAAAAAACTTTTCACCATGAACTTTTTGTTTTTTTTTCTTCGTATTCTAACCGATGAAAAAACTTGTCTATCAATAGGAATAGATGTATCAGATGTTTGAAAAAGACAAAAATAATTTTTTTGTGTATTCGAAAATAAATGAAAGCTGTGATCATAAATAATTCTTATTCAATCGACTCTGTCTCCCAACTTTTTACAACGTTATTGAATGAGTAGCCATACAAAACCTGATCTAACTTTACTCTGTTAACTTATTATCAATGTAAATAAGAGTGCATGTACACTGCGATCGTTATTTCGGTACTTGCGGTTATAATTACGTAGTTTCTAGAAAAACTGTTGCAGGGTGCTGAAAGATGAGATGTAGAATTCTTAAAAAAAAAAGGCGCACGAGAAGGAATATACCAGGAGAACGTAGATATGTATGGTATATGGACAGTAAAAAAACGTGACCGCAGACGAGGTAAAGTTCGACCTTGACGAATGCCCTGACACGAGTAATCGAATACTTCACAAAGCTATAGCAACTGAAACTCTCCATCATCAATAGAATACCGTGCGGTTCGAAACTTATACATTTTATTTCAAACCTCGATAGAAAATAAAATAAAAGAAAATAGCAACCCCAGTTTGTACACCGCGATGAATTGGACGTCTGCAGTGTCGCGACACCGACGCTTGTGTGTGTAATAATTATAATAAAGAATAAGACAAAAATATTAATAACAATAATAATATTATTAATAATGGTTGTACCTGACGTATAATCATAAAACAACACATAATTGCATTTACCGACTTTTACTGAAACACGGATATACCTGTTTAGGTTTCACTTTCGTTGTCATTTCCGAGCAAACTCAGTTCAGCCCGTGAAGTTAATGAGATGAGAATTTGAACAATAGCTTATAATTAAGAGGGGAAATTTTCATAGTGAACTTCATTTTGTACAACTTGAGATTTTCGGTATATTTACCCGCAAGAATCACTTTGTATGAATAGAACTTGGGTTAATATTTAAAAAAGGCAAAGCTTCAACGATTTCCTAATCTCTGAGACACAAGAATAATAATAATACCAAATAATAAAATCATTTATTATTATCATTTTCTCATTTGCGCAGAATAAATTTATACAGAGGATATTCGAGCACATCCATTCTTTTCCGTATACCTGAATTCTTTTGTTTTCGGCATTACTATACCGTGGATTTTTATTTTTACCACAATGGAAGAGGAGTAAAACATTGAGAAAAAACGACCAACAAGAAAGTCGAAAGAACTGGGTAATGAATTGAAAATTCAGCTATACAAAGAATTCAGTAATTCATCATCAGGCAAAGTGATTCCTTAGGATCAAATTGCATGCAGTGTATGAAGAAACAATTCCGTGTGTGAAAACTAAGAATGAGAGTTGAATACACAGAGAAGAAAAGCGGGGAAAAAGTAGTTCTGTGTTCATGAGAATTTAATTTCTAAAAAACTTGATCATTTTTGGTCATAATCTAAGAATCGCATTTCCAGAATTCGAAACTATGATCTATAATGAGGCCGACGTAAATTGGACAAAGCAAACTTGTTCGAAACTTTATAATCAGATATATTTTGATTCCGAAATTTCGTCATTGTATCTACGAATTCAGCGACCCCGCATTATAATAAATGCGAAATCACCATGACAACGTTTATAACAACAAGAATGAGGTTACCTCCTGGGTGAATTATGCACGCGATTTTCTAGATGGCGTTTTACGTTCGACAAGGTTGGCTAAAGATTATACGACCACGAAATGAACATTATGTGTATTTTGAATTACATGAACACCTGAATAAATAGTTGATCTCACGTGCTGAACATGCTGTATAAAAATATGTATATACATAGTATGTGAATATATATATGGTGTGCACATGTGACGAATGCATTACACGTTGCATGATAACGGATCGAAGACTATAAAAATAACGTCGAATCAATACGCGTTATACATGAAAAGAAAATATACGAAACTGGAAAATGGAATAGAATTTATGACACGAATTATAACACCCCGGAACATTCAATAATTTTATCATCACGATCATCGCAAGGGAACTTTAGAATTTTTATTGAATATTCAATTAAGCTTTCATGTCTCCCCTCCGCCCCCCTTCTTCGTCGATGGATTCATCGAAATACTACGGGTGAAATGATATTATGATGCTCTCATTTGCTCGTTCAGCACGACTGACGACACTGACGCGACGCGACGCTGGCATATTGGCAGTATTTGCATTTACGTTGTTCCCGGATTCCCGCTTCCCGAGTTGTGAAAGAAAAAAAAAAAAAGTTTCAAAAACGAATCGTGGGTATGGGGCTATACATTTTATTCCGGTCATTATCGGCTGACTTTTCATTACGACTTGTCCGTACATCCGAATCAGGATCAAGGGGAACGTGCGTCGAGTTTTTTCTCTCTTATTTATAATACCAGAAATATCGAACCACGCGTTGTTTCTCTCCTTTAAAAAAACTGGAAATAAATAACCTTATCAAAGTTTCGCGATATCATTTATTTCGAATGAGATGTTGAAGGTGGCTGATTTTGATCCCGGGTATTTCATTGATTTATGATGGCAGCTGTAATAAAGTCTTTTGAATGTTCAATTAATTTTCAATAATTTCTACAGATTCCTGAAGACATTTATACACTTCTCGCCTTTTAGCTACTAGAAACCGTACAAATGATCTTCTGTGCCATTTAAATAGTCATAAACAATTAAGGTTCAATTACTCTTAGAAATAATTTCGACAGCATTACGTGTG
This sequence comes from Athalia circularis, assembly GCA_963978495.1. Lineage (NCBI taxonomy): Eukaryota > Metazoa > Arthropoda > Insecta > Hymenoptera > Athaliidae > Athalia > Athalia circularis. The sequence continues at coordinate 12,559,199 of OZ021700.1, read as the reverse complement.
TATATGATGTTGAGTGAGACGATATAAATTTCGTTTACGATTCACGTAATCAAGCATTTTCGCTAATAATTATTAATTAATTCGTGTTCGAGGTGTTTCAAAAATTTTCGTACCTCAAACTCAGCAGCGCATTGCTTGCGGTTAAGTTATTACTTTCCTACACCATAAAGTCTTGGTGTTATTATCATTATTATTGTACCCATGTGGAACAATTTTGGGGGGGCAGATTTTGAAACTACCTGTTTTAGTTGTTGCAAGTTTTGAAATCACGAGAACTCGTTTTTCAAAAATTTAATTTGATCGATTCGAGGCGGGTGGAGTCAGTGGTGAAAATTTATCCTTGTTCAAGGTTATCTTATCGGTGATTCAGAGGTCATCGATGGCTTTATCGAATGGATGGATTCATTTTTTGCTTCACCTTCACAACGTAGACAGTGTTAAGATCGATTCGAGGAATCGAGACGAATTTTGAAAAAAAAAATTCAACTTTCACAGCGTGGGAGTTTGAAAGCTTTTTCCCAAGAACTGATATACTTGCCGATTACCTTAGATAATGAAGTGCGATAAATGGCATCGGATGATTGAATCAAAGTAATTTCATCATTCCGTCTACAGGGTTGCACGATGTATTTAATAGATACTTGCAGTTTCTCCCCTTACCCGGTGTACGGAATTCGGCGGTAACCCCATCGACGGTTAATCGTCCATCACGTTCTACTCTACGCAATGCAACGTCGTGCCATGCGCTGTCATCGACACGGCGTCGCGACGCTCTGACCTTGACAGGTCCACTGCCAAGGTCGGCGTGGAGGTAAAGATGTCCACCTAGTATTTCAAAGGCGAATAGGTCCGTCTTGAAAGAAGAAATAAAAAAAAAAAAAAATAATTAGTGTCAGAATAGGAAAATTAATGATCTGATGATTTAATAATCAGTACACGTGTATCATTGAATGTTCGAGGTTTTACTGCTTCATTCATTTACACGCCCTCTGTGCATCATTAAATTATTTTTACCAATTTTTGTTCGATTTGAAGTTGAAATGAGATGAATAAATTTATTGTTTTAGGCGTTAAAAATGAGTTAATTTCAGTAAAACACTGCAGATTTGTAATTTATTATAGATGTATGGGACGGAAATAATTACCCGGTACTGTTTTGTGTTGGGAGTTCCGTTTCCTACACGAATCACCGAGCCAAACGGAAATTTATATATTTGTGTATACTCGAGGAAATTAATAATTATTTTGCCGGAATTAACAGTTGTACGAGGTGGCTCATTAAAATAACTCTGACTGTAGGATAATTATTACCTTTCATATAGATGGTAAAACACAAAAAACGGTGGTTAGGTAATTCAATATTAGGTGAATAAAAAATCAAACAAAGTTGTAACAGCTGTGCGCTGTAGGTTGAATTTTTTGATCAGGTTATTTTTCGATTCGTCGAATGAATTATATAGCACATAAATTTGGAAAACGTACCCTGGTGTGACCACCGCTTTTACTGTACATGACTAAACCATTGGGTTCATTTGTTCGAATTCTGAACGATATACTTCCAGATTTGGCAGCTTTCCACGGCGGAAGAACCTGTAACATAATAAAAAAAACAGGAAACTTTTAAAAAATGAACGCTGCACCCGCTTATAAAGCACCAGTTTATAATCAATATCACAGTCGTATATCTGATGAAAATCAATATGGCTTCCTGGAATAAAAAACTAAAAATGAAATGTAACGCAGTTTAATTTTTTGTTTTCTTATTTTCGAATCCCAGACTAGTTACATATATTACGTCGTACATAGGTATATTTATTGCCCATGTCTGCGTGTAGGTATCATATTGGATTCAACAAATTGCAATTTTAACCTAACCCAACTTTTCACAGTTGATTTTTGCATATATTAAAGTTTAACCGTCGCTAGCGCCGGATATGGAAAGAATTTTATATTTTCCTTGAATAAAATCCGCTTTCAAATATGCATTTCCTTGAGAGATATAAAGTTGGCGGTGCAGGACACCGAGGTGCGCTGCAAGTATAAAAAGCTTGGAAGTTAAAAAAAAATAAAAAATCTCGCAAAGTACAAGAACGAGTCTCATTTGTTCCAATTCGTCTGCCTGCAGCTGTGTTATCTTATAGTTATTTCTTGAGATCTCAAGCCACAAAAGCTTCGTCGTTTCATATCAGTTTTTGCTGATTATCATTTGTTGTTAAATTATCATTATTGTTTACATTACAGATGACGAATCGACGGATGAGAATTTGTATCAATTTAAATTGAGCCTTTGATCTTTGCTGATCATGATCTGGTACATCTAAGTATGGAGCTTATGTATAATATACACATAGATTTTTGACTAAAACAGGAAAATTCTGTAAACTCGGAGGGAAAACCTTTGAGGATTTATACGTACGCTTCCAGAATTATGAGGGAGAGAGAAGGACTCAAGACGGAGATGAAGATCGAGGGTGAAAATCCGCGTTCCCTGCCTCGCCTTCCCCTTTTCCTCGTTTCATCGCCGTTCGGTATCTCTCTTCGGTATATGCTCTCATCCCTTAGTGGCGCGTCGAGTGGAGGGTAAGGGATCAATTAGAAAAGTTAAATTACTTTCCAAAAATAAATTATTTACTAATCCTAGAGATTCCTCGCTCCGATGCACACGTTGAGTGTAGATGTTTATGTAGATTCGCGGTAGCAAATCGCGCCAAGCATCCCGTAAGCCTTGCTTTTCCCTCCTTACTTTTATTTTTTCAATTTTTTCTTCTCCCAAACTTTCTCGGTCCTTAGAAATTTTTATTGATTTCATTTTCATACGACCCTACATAAAAAAACAGACGCAATAACTTGGCTTTCGGATTTGGATTTTAGATTTTTCAAATATCGTACCACCGACCTTGGCGGCCAGCAAAATTATTTTCACTTAAGTGCTGTTCAACGAGATAAGGTAAGTTTAGAAATTGAATAAAAATAATACAAAACACAAACTCAAAATAATAAAAAAAAACAAAATGGAATAAACAGAAAATACAAATAGAGGCTTATATTTGACATTTTCGAAAAGCGCTACAATAATTACGGATACGAGTCAGCTTGTTAAGGTTCTTCGAAGGAGTCGTTAGACAGGAGAGTTCTCAAAAGGGATGAAAGATGCTGCTCGAGGTGTTCTTTGTGAGGTTTTTTATTTATTTTTCATTTTTATTTGTTGTATCGTCTGTCTAGTATAACGATGGACCGAAACGCAGTGGAGCTGGTTTAAATAAACTGTGTTCGATCGATGACGGAGAAATTCAGTCAACGTAGAGGACGGATGAATATATGTGACTTTTACTTGCAGTAATTTGTATGTTATGAATTACTAAGCTTATCAAGTTATCAAGCTATAAGCTTCGATAGCTTGTACATAAGCTATAAGCTTTTTGAGCTTGATGAGCTTGTTATCAAGTTTGAAAATACGAATTAAAAATAAATGGATGAACGCCATTCATGATGGGAAATCCTCGCGTGTTATACGAAATTTGTGTTTGCGATGATGTTATTAGATTCGCGATTTTTAATTTCAGTAGAGGATCAGTGACCTCAAAAGCTCTCGAATGCTGATATGTATAAAATGCTATCGAATATCCTTCAAATATTTTAGCTATTTCGGGTATAATAAAACATCGCTGGAATATCTTCAGTTTCAGTTCAAACAAATTTTTCAGAGCATTTTTTCCACTCCTCTTTGAACTATGTATTTTATTTATTTATTTTTTTTTGCGGACTAATCAGATCCCATAACATCGTGGCTGTCTACAAGTCAATTGAATTAGAAGGCTTAAGAGTATGAGTGGTATCCGCGGTATGTAAACCAAGGTGCATATCGTGCATCCTGTTTGTAAACTATACTGCATCTATTGATTTTAGTTAGACGTGTCAATGTCCTTCTCTCGCATCTCGTTCCACTTGGTAGTCGACTGGCGATGGGAAATCCGATTTCCGATTCGTGTTGCATCATTGTTATTCATTATACCAGCCAGTTAACCGGGAATTGACGGGAACCTTTGTTACTTCATGCTTGTCTACTTCCCTCTGACTCTTTCCTTCCCCGCGCGGAGACAATAGACTCGGTCTACGCGTGTTGCACGTTCAATTGAATCGTGAGGTTTTGTTATACGTCCAAAAACAAGTCAATTCCAACGAGTATTTCCCAACTGAAAAAACTCATGTTGCAGTGACTATCGAGTTTCGGCCGAAAAAAAAAACTGTTAAATGTCATCCGAATTCCATCGAGTTATTTTTATATTACGTAATCAAACGATTTATCGATCAACAGGCTTCATCTCGTGTTACCAATATTCTTTGTGCTTTTTTTCTCTGGTAGTTGGTGAAAACGAGACTCAGGGACAATGAGATGGGTTGCTTACATAAATTGTTTAAAATGAGGTCACATTCATTTCGATTATTCATATATCAAAAACAGAACAAAAAAAGAAATGCAGAAGGTGAAACAGAACGCTGACCAAAAATATTTCAAAGAAACCCCGTTAGCCGTTCGGATTTCGATAAGCCTGGGATTTTGTAGGATGAGGTTCCACCTTATCTGAAGTTATATATAGGGGGCGTGTATCGCCGTCTTTTCTCGCGTGAGTAACCCGACAGCCAGCCACTGGGGTCGTTCCAAGCAGCCAAAGATTTCGTCTTTCGATTTCACGATTCTCTCAAGGCTCTGCGGTACAAATACTATTACGCATAGCTATACCCGTGTTCATCCTATCTCATCTAGAACCCGTCAAGTGGTACAACAAAATCTCATCACGCTTCAATGTCACCTAGATTTCTTCTCCAGCCAAAATAGTTTCTCGCAATTTTTAGTAGATCGATCAACTTTTGAAAAATAGTTGCAAATTCTTGATGGTCTATTCGCAAAAGCGTGAAGCAAAGATTTCCTACAGACGAAGTGGAAATTATTGGCCAATTTCAAGGTCAAATCCAGGGTCTTGATTCGTATATATATCAGACTTTGAACGGTGATACCGGAAAATTTCAATTACTTGGCGAATCCCATTTTATGCATGTGTAGTGCCAGATGCGAAATATACCTAGGTCTGAGAAGTTTGATCGTGTTAAGGTGCGATACGATCCTCGGAACGAATCCCTAGTCGAATCTATTACTGTCCGCTTTTCTGACGTATAATATGTACACATTACCTATATCTACGTCTACCAAGAAATTAATCTCGATTTTCCCAACCTTCTTCATTGAGGTTGATCAATTGCTTTCGATTGGCCGACTGCCAGAGCTGCGAGTAGGTGATATTGATTGACTTATACATTGAGACTCACTATACATTTTTTGATTGGTTTACGAGTCGACCTGTTATGTTATTGCTATTGCCTTATTTGTCATTTGTCAGTTTCAATCAATTTTTTTCTTCGTCTTTAGACTGGGAAGAAATTGGCTGAGAAATAAAGTAATCGATAGCTGCCGTGAGCAGACTCATGAGATTAGGTCACCGCTTTAATAAAGCACAAATATTTTAACCCCCTCACCAAAAAGCGAATGATTAACTTCGGTTCGGATTTCAGTCGATGACCAAATCCAAGAAAAGCTGTAACGTCATACAATCCGCATGAAGCCGGATTACACTCCACTTTTTTAAATTTGTCAGCGTTTTCAGCGATCTTGAAAACCTGTTTCAGGGTCTCCCAATGTTTCTTCAAATGGCAGCTGTAACAGCTGATAATGTTTGTGCGGATTGTCAAATGTGTTGGCCGTCGCAATTTGTGAGCTATAAGAACTGTTGAAAAACCAACTACGCCAGCTTTATCCATAAACAATGTTATGAAAACATCGAGAACATAGAAATTGTACAACTTACAATAAACAGTCAAAGGATAGAATCATAGAGCAAACATCCAAAGGATGACGCCTCGCTGTTGGACGAGGTGACTTTGCGGTTCTTTCATTTTTGACTGATCGTGAGAAGTCGCAATCGGGAAGAGTGTAACCTGTGGTGGCTGAAACTAGAATATTTATGGTACAATGCTGCAATACGCGTATCTGGATTTCCTTGCGAAACGCCATTGTTTCGAATGATATTTATTCCTTCTTGTTTTTTACGGTTTCATTCATATACTGGTTTTAAACTGTCTCCATTTGTATTTATAATGGATAAACTGCGCTAAATTGACATGCAAATTCTGAGATTGTTGATATTCAATTACGACAAAACTATAGATTAAAAAAAAAAAAAAATCACATAAAAAATCCAATAAGCTGAAATGTGTAATAATTGATTCAAAAATATTTCTTACCCAGAGTCCCACCTCTTGACAGCTGCGTTATAATTTTGAAACGTTTGTGTTTGTGTCTGGTTTTATTCTCATTTATCACCATAATATGAGACAAAGCGGAAAAAATATCAAAATCGGAATGCCGCAATTGAAAAAAAAAACCATATGAATATGTAATATGTACACAAAAAAAGGAAAATAAGATTGAATCACAAACTGGTGACCTAATAACCCTAACACATCTATTTCATATGCACAGGTAAGTAGATATTACCTCGGTCAAAATTAATTAATTGCATTTTTTTTCTTGGTCTTCGTAATGAATGATGATTCATATTAAACATGAATTTATATTACAGCACATGATATTATGTGATAATTTTATATCCCTGAAAAATAATTTTTATCCTTATGCGCAGTATAATTACATGCAACCCAATTATTTTATGTGCTTCGTGAAAGACTTGATAATCATGCAGTCTCATTTGGTGCTGTTGCTAATTACTCAACTGAATGCGAATGATTTTTCGTTTTTATCTATTAATTTTTTTCAATTTTTTTTATTTTCTTCTCTATTTAATGAGTAATGATAGTTGCAATTCTGATATATGCTAAATTGATTTTGACTCGTAAGCAAATTTTATTATTTGGGTGAGGCAAGTGATAGTTGAAAATATAAACGATTGTTAAATCGCTAAAGAGTGCTTAACCGATAGAAAATTGTGAACATTAAATTTTGAGATTGATATATTTGAAAGAAAGTAATTTGTGTTGAAATGAAGAGCTTGCGCTGCAGACGTAAGATATATTGTTTCGAGCGGAATATGCTTTATGGTATAATAAAAAAAAATGAATGAATAAATAATAAAATAAATACTGAAAGAATAGTAAAGCGTCATGATGATTCGTTATAAGTGGCGATAGTTAGATGATGATTATATCAAAGGTGATTAGATATCTCTGCCGAGTCTCGTGCAAATATTATGTGCAATTTAATAACTATATATTCAAAAGACGTACGTATAGTGTACACAGAATCGTAGTATGAAAGAAAGAAAATAAGAAGAACTGAACAATTCAATCGCGCCTGCGCGATTTTATACAAAATGTCAGCCGAAATTCGCGTGTGCGTATTTCAACCTTTAAATTTTGGTACATTATACACACGCATAAATTGAATATAACGTATCGGTATATATTACATCGTGAACCTACGACCTAACCATTCCCAAACACGGTGTCGGTGCTTTTATATAAAAATAATCCATATTTCCACATTTTCTACATATTTCAAGGGGATATATTGCCATGCCAACTCATTAATACCCTGCAGACGCTTATCATTTTTGATTTCATCGTCAATTTTTTCATCATTAATTTAGCTCTGAAGAAAGTTTCGTATTATTCTTCTGTATGAACAAGGTTGTGTAAATTAAGGAAAAACGTTTTTGGAAATCGGCTGGAATTCTTTTTTTTGTGTCAACAGTTAATCAAGAGCGATAGATGTAAATACGTCGCTGAATAAAGCAGAGACGATAAAAATCTGTGAGCAGGCGATGGCCACGTGAATATCCCCGAAAATATGTATAAATGTGCGTACTAGACCGATTCGAAAGAAATTGAATAGATAAATGTAAAAAATTTGTGCAAGTTTTAAACTCTATAGCTTGGATCGAGATTTTAGTACCTTGATTAAGTGGAGAAAATAGTTTCCGCCAAATAGTGCCCTTAAGAATTCAAATATTTTGAAAAAGAAACTATTTTTGGGAATTTCTGGGCGAAAATTGCATTATCTTGAAGTATATAGCAGTGAGTTTAGATTCATAGAAGGTTTACGCAATATGTGAGTCTTGGAATTCCACAAACTAGATTTTTTATTATTTTAATTCAACTTTCCGGATCAGGGAGTAGTGAAATAATCTACTCGGGCCAGACATTTTGCAACACTATTTCTATCTTTAATAGTATTGTGTACTAGAATCTCGTCTAGCGACAAAATCAAAAACTTGACGATTTAATTGAATCAATCAAAGGTATTACAGTGATCGTGAAGTAAATTACGTTAAGAAAATGAATAACAAAAACAATATAATCATAACAAAAACAACGGAAAATGTTGAAAAATAAAATAGAAAAGAGGAATAACGTCTTCTCTAATTGTAAGCTAGGGTCGCGTGATTAGCCAATCAGGTGCGTGTCGTGAGCGATCGGGACAAGTGTGCGCCACGGCCGGGCGGACCAGCTGAGCTTTCCTCGATATAAGGCTTAGACAGAGCTTACCAGGTGGGACTCTGGGCTGGTGAAGGTGACCAGGGCTCCGTGTAACCGCCTGTTGATCACCGCTGAGGCCTTCTTCAAGGCAACGTCCAACGGTTGGCACCCCAACAACCACAACCACACAGACAACATTTAGATTCTTTTAGAAAATGTAATATGATTTACTTCATATCAGGTAAAAGTAGTTAGGTAATTAGGTACATATTCATACTTATTAGGTGTTTAGTTTTTTCATGTTCGTGCTCTAAGATTTTTTCGCAGTGAAAGTTTTACTAATTTTCGTTACAGAGGCATGATAATCCTCGAATTGGTCGTGAGTAACATTCTTTTGTTTCGATTGAAAACTGCCTCTGCACTTTAAACGAAAAGGGTGAAATTTTTTCACTTTGAAAAGTGCGAAGAGCGTGTAGGTTTAATGTAATATCATTGCTGAGTAGGACATATGGTACATACATATTCAATCATTTATGTGACGTATGTGTTAGGTGTACATTTTAGGGTGGTCATAATTTTGGGTACGTAGGATTTTTTTCCCACTTCCGTCCTCTTTACTGTAAAGGTGTGTAATTTATCCAATGATAATCTGAAGATAAATCTAATGATTCGCGCAAAAATTTACGTACATCTGTTGAGAAAAAATTAGCAGATATCGTATGCTAATATTTTGTAAAGTGTTCTAAGAAAAAATAAAATACCTTGAATGATTCTGAAAAATCAAAAATGTGATCAATCATTACCTGGGGCACAGAAAACATGAACTAATAATACTCACTACTAGTAGTGCCCACTTTAGCCCATTAATATCTCAAAATCACGCTTCTTGCCCCTTAAATTATTAGACAGTAAAATAATCTATTTGTTTCCGATGACTAAACTCACCCCTCTGTATGCCGGGAGCTTGGATAAAAATGTGGAATCGTTTAAATTTCATTCGTTCACACCCTAAATAGGGACCACCCTATAGTACACATGAATGGTGGTGAATTTGTGTTTCATTCTTTCATACAAATATGCCAACTTACATTTTACATTGTTTATACGAATGTGGTACTTACTATGATACTTTTTAGGTATACCTACTTAATTAATACACTTAACTACTTAAATCCAACTGCATACTCTATGTAATATTCGAAGGTCCAATACTACGAACTTACATTCAGAAAACAGATTAAAATCATTCGGTCGGTCGATCGATCATTAATTGAAAATTCTCAATGTATTTCTAATCGATATTTTATGCTCTTATACTCAACATGAATAGGTCATAGTTAGGCATATTATATTTAACGATCGATCGACGTGATATGAATAACAAACAAACCAGAAAAAGAATAAGAAAAAAGAATGAAAAAAAGTAATTCAAAATCAATGGTCTGAAGTGAAATTTGCGCAATCTTAAAATACAGGTAGCCTCTCAAATAATCGTTTCTATATTAAAAATGCGGCGAGAGCTCATTTTGATTTGATAGCAAAAAAAAAAAAGAAAAACCGTTGAAATTTTAGTGAGAACTGTAATACCGAATAGTAAAAAGGAATCAACAAAAATCAAGCAACTACACACATATTATTTAAATATATATATATAAATATTTATGTATGTACATTTGTATAAAAATACATTGACGGTATGTGTATACACGTATATAGGCTTATATTGAAGATCACAAAAAAAAACGAAGTTAGCCCCAACCCCTCCCAAAAGAACAGAATAAAAATGTATTTTGGTAAAAGTGTATATAATGTACGTACATACTTGGGAAACTAATTTTCAATGGGGTATTCGTATATTGACCTATAAAGCAGCAAATAGAATCTAAAAAATTGTAGAGGTTTAAGATTATTCCAAAAGCTCAATATCGTGTTCTGAAGTAAAACTGCACAATTTCTCGTTGCTCTATAATTGATTTTCTTCCTTCATTTTTTTTTTTTTTTTTTAACTTTTGACTTTTAAGTAGAAGACAACTTGCAGTTTTGAAAAATTGCTTTCCGAAAATTATTACGTCAGTCTGGATAATCATACCTGGAACATCTGAGCATAAATTGGCGAAATAAGAAGAAAAAAAGAATTTGAAAATCGATTCGCTCATGTCAGTCGCAACCGTCCCCACCTCACGGCCCTCTTTCATATGAACCATGGCCGATGGTGGGGGGAAAATAATAGTTCGCGTGTATATTCAGTCGAATTCTTTTTTTGTTTTTAATAATGCGACGTAATCCAGCTTGTCGGTTGCCGACAGCTGTGTGACAATACTATATTAGTTTATAGATTACAGTTACGTTATAGGTTACGTCAGTACAGCAAGGCTGCTTAGCGTTTTGCTTTGTATATGCAGAGAATTATGAAAACGCGAGAACCGTTCATTCGTGATGCAAATTCTGACAGGCTGTTTACACTACAACGTTAATGCAGTTTTTATCAACCTGACTGCGTATACAACAGCGGCAACGGCAACGGCAACGGCAATAATAGTTGAAAAATAAAACTGCGGCATAAATTATATCGATCAATGCAACAGCGCGCATCTATGCAGGTATAATAATAACTATATCGTGCAGAATACTCAGAATTTTGCTGTATAAGAAATGTCGTAAACATTTATTTCCAACTACAACCGCAGAATTTGTGCGGTGACAACAACCATTTAGCGAATTTTGAAACTTTAATTCATGTGCAGAGTAATTGTAATCACCTCGATACTCGGAATTTCTTAACCATTGCATGGATGATGACCATCGCGGTTTTTGGTTTTTTGGTTTGTTTTTCGGGAATATCGTGCTGTTTTCCCAATACTTTCGTATCCGCGAAAGCATCTTTTCGAAGAAAATACGAATCGCGTTTTTGCAGCTGCCAGGTGAAGTATCAGGGGGAGTTGAAGAGTTCAGCTTTGTGCATATGAATTGCATACAAAGGATGGTAAAAACTTTTGAAGAGATAAGTCCGTTCTGTTTACTCGGAGATCGAAAAGTTGGAACTTTCGAGTCCTCACTCGAGCATACTTGAATATTCTTATTATCTTTATCGGACGATTTAGTTTGAATTCGAAGCTCCTCTTCTTATGCGCTTTTTGTTTTGCGCAAAATGTTATCTGACTTTCCAGCGATTGATCACCGTTGATTCTACTTTTTCATTCCATTGCATAATGCATAAATGATTGAAGAAGACGGATTTCACTTCGGAAAGATGGGATATTTATTAAAAAAAAAAAAACTCGTCTCCGGTTGAATTTCCTAGAGCTCGACATGCACACATATTATGAGATATTAATTTACATCGGAGTTCAATCTCTGCAATAAAATTATCCGTTTTATCGGTAGAGTCATTAGTTTGCGCCCGAGAGTTATTCGGATCCAGCTATGATGAAACCATTCGAAGTAATATCAAGTCATTTCAAAGAAATTTCTTTTTCGCTATAAATTTGATTTCTATGGAAATGTTCAGTCATTTAATTTCCGATGAAATCATAGGTTGGGTCGAACGAATTAAACGGAATTAGGTAAAGTTGAGTTACTCCTGAATTTATATTTGTATTCGCGATGCACCGTTGTCAGTTTCTGCGTATATATATGTATAAAGCGTGTACAACGTGCCAACGTAAATTTTGATTAATGTTCAAAATATTTGCGTTGCTAATCTTCTAAAATTTCCGTGTTGAACCAGCGCGACGAACAGCTGCGTTGAAATATTATACGTACAAGGTATCAAAATATATCTCCGCATGCAAGTTTGTATTTCAGGTACATATCCATACGAAGGTATACACACGTATGTACACACATAACCGTAAATATAAATTAATAGTGTATATAATTATTATGAATTGGCATGGCTTTATAACGACCTTTGCTACGCATTTACATGTATACGTTATTCCAGAAACGAAATGGAACATATTTCCAAAACTTCAACTTTTGATCCTGTTTGAAAATCGGCCATTTATTTTTGCACACCCTGTGTGTATTTCCGTATACTCAAAAATTTTTCGTTCATTAAATTTCATCATTTTTTCTCGATGCGGCAAAAGTCAAAATGAAAAAAAGAATCTTCCCGACTGAGAATTATCCAACATTTATCTTACCCCTCAACGTACTCGTCAGGAGGATCAAATTTTAATTAGAATAAACGCGTCATGCAAACGTAGTGCATGTTCACCTTGAGGCAGTTCTCTTGCTATCTTTTTATGAAAGAAAAAGTATCTCTGCAATGACGCATTCAACACGTAACGGTGGTTTTCTATGCATACGTGAGTCGATATAATACGACAAAGTTACATTCTTGTTTTTATATCACACACCTAACGCTGCCGGCGATAAAACGAGATATAAGAAAACGCACGGAACATAATTCAATTATGACCATGGCCATGACGGTGACAACGTGTGGGTTTGATTACTAGCAGCTGGCAGCCTACCGTAAAACACACGAGGACTTACTTTGAAATTCAAACAATTAACAACAATACCAGACGGGCCTTGTTTCGAACCAAAGGAATTTTAATTGCGGAAATTCTCAAATCGCTCTAGGGTTTTCCGGAATTATATATAGGTATATTTATGGCGTCCTAAGGGAAGCCACATTGACAAGAGCTTTTCGGACATCAAAGACCGTTAATTTGATGACTCACATGAATTATCCCATCATAAACTCGGAATGAACTTTAGGGCTACTGGTATAAAGGGATGGGAAATTTATTTCCATGGTTTATTCTTTTTTTTTTTTCTGTTTTGTTATCAGCTTCCGTCTATTTTTTTTCTATCATCATCATGTCGAGGTTAAAATCCGATTTTAGAAACTCGATCAAACGTTAATTTATGAATTTTGATAGATTATAACAAATTCCGCTGTCATTCATAAAAAATTCTGCATTTTTTCGTCATAGATTGTCATACCCATATTATGCTTACATATATATGCTCGTCTCTGGCAATTATGTGACATATTTATATGGGAATATATACCATGACTATAGAACATGTACGGTATATTACTACAGCAATTGCGCGCTCGGACGTTTATGAAAATTGGAAAATATGGAGCGCGATATTTCCCTACATGCATTGTTGCACCTGCAACTATGCAATACAAAACCACGTGACACATACAACCGTGTCACTATAAATTTACTTCTAATTCCCGTTCATCCTTTACCCCATATCTAACTCTATTCCATATATACCTATACTTGCATTCAAACGCAGCATACCTCTTCATTATCTGCGATCGGATACGTCAACGAATACATTCGATACGCTGCAGTAAAATTCGTATTCGTTGACGCAAAAATATACAAGAAAATTAGCTGAAAAGTTGACAGTTTTGATTGGCCGTTTATTCGGCGGGTCGCTGCAGAACCGGAGATTGGATGTTGTCGGCGGTAGAAGATTAAGGGAATAGAAAAACGAAAAAATAATTCCGACGATGTGCAGTCGCGTCGTCGGTGATTTTAGTTGAATTTGAAATTTCACTTGCAAGAAAAGAAAAAACCAAAATAAAAAACGCATATACCGCATATCTATATGTATACACATAGAGCAGTTAGTATGTAACACTATAAGTAACGTACTTACTTTCTCACACCGAGTTTATTTGGATCACGTGACTCTTAGAATGCAGTTCAGCGTAATCATTATTTCATATGTATAATAAAATGAAACAAGGTCGTCGACATGCCATCTGACATGATGACCTACCGCCTAAAAGTGTCCTCAATGAATGACCATCAGAAGTAACAAAAAAAGAAGGAAAGAAAAAAATGGTGAACTAAAAATAAAACGAAGGAAAAAAAAGCCTCGCAAAATACTCACGAGATGGGAGTCTCTGGTGGTAAAAGTGACAGGGTCAGCTTTTGGGTCTTGGCAATGAAATTCTATTCTACCCCAAGCCGCTGCACCCGCAGCACCACTTTTAGCAGCTTCGATCAATTCCATTCTAACGCCTTCAGCTGCGATCTCCACCTGTAAGAGAATCAGAGAAGTGATCAAGGTAGTTGGAGTTTGATTACGTAGAATTCCATGTAATTTATAATTTGAATAGTTTTGTTTCCCAATCAGACAAAAAAGAAATTTTGGCGCACTCCACCGACATGATACACGCGGTACATGACTATATTTTGTATGTAAAAAAAAATCTGTGCTGCATAAATTATACAGGTTTTCCGGAGGTAACTGATTGACTAAATTGTAATTTTATTGGAAACCAATTCCCAGTAAAGAATTACTACTCTGTTCTGTTTTTCTTTATTTTTGTCAGCGCTGTATCGTTTGTTACTGTATATCTTCCGCTCATTCCGTCCCCCAGTTCTCGCGCTTTTTCCCAACTCGGTTGGCAATTTCCTTAAAAACCAACTGCGAATCCAGCAGCAGGTTTAATTTATCGCGGAGATAATCACGTCACGTCTGTAATTCTGTGCGGAGGGGGATAGCGGGGAAATACGGGGAATGGGAAGGGAAAAGCTTTTGGTTTTCGAGTACGAGACCAAGAAACGAATGAATGGATAAATCTCGACGACGACGACGACGAGCACCCCGAATATACCTGGGTATTATATAACACGGACACCGATTCAGGGATGAATTTTGATGATATAAAGCCTATGAGAGGTCAGAAGGAGAAGATACTTGGTCGTTCATAATTACTGCAATGCCCACTCATATAAGTAACTCGCACACTAATTGATGAAAGACGATCATTGTTATACAATTATCAAGTACAATAATACACTTTCTTCAAAAATGTTTCATTTTATAATGATATATGCCGATGAATGAATCGCAAATTTACGTAATCATATACCCTCTAAAACCGAGAGAAAATTTTTTGACAGAATATTAAAATTTAACAGGCGAATTTTTAGGAGAAAAAAAAAATGAATGAAAAAAATTGTTGACTTTAATTGATCATCCCGTTAATCGGCCAAATTACTTATAAAATAGCAACTTATATCATGAGTCTAACCTTCCGTAGACATCCGACAAAATTGTTGATTCCTTTCGCCCCTTGTAGCGATCTTGCATCAGCACCCCCGCCAACGAAAAGTCTGTCGCTAGCCAACTTCGTGAAAGCTCCAGCAGTGTGTCCATGATCGGCAAAAACGGCGTCAACTACCGCCGATAACTGAAACAAGAAAAAAACAAATACGAAATGAAAATTTATGAGATTACGATTCAATGAATAATTATGCCGTGAAGAATTTTTGAAATTTTTTTACGCAGTCACGCAGCCACTCCCACGGTCACGGGATTAGATTGGTAGAAATTTTCATCATTCCAACAATTCGAAGCTAAAAAAAAAAAAAAAAAAAAAAAATGAATATTGTAATATTTATTTTCATTTTTCTTCTGTATATTTGCTGATTTGATTTGATTTCACAACAGCTGTATACATTGAACTGAACAAAGGTATACGTATATATAGATCTAACGGAAATAAAAGAGATGGTAGATACGCATGATTCTTCGTTTTATTTTTTGTTTCTCTCTACTATATCCTGTGGAGAAAAGGTGATGCGCTAGCAAGATCGTTCTTTTGATTCGACGGTACGGCTTGTATGGGGTTAGGTTAGGATAGCGAGAAATGGCATCCAAAATGGTTGTTACGAGGGGTGGATTTTTATCCATTTAAATGACAGACTACGTACGTGTTACACGACCTTATTATCGTCAATTTGGTAAAAACTATCCGGCTACGAATACCCGGTGATTTTTTTTCAATTTTTATTTCTCATTCCTCCTGCAAACAACTTTGAGAAATGACTTTAGTACCTTTCGTAAACCTTTGAAAAATGTCATTCCACATTTCATTCCGACCATAATTTTAAGGTCAGATTATTTACGGTCGACGAATTGTTGCAGTATTTATATTTTTATTTTTTGATTAAAATTTTTTGTTTGTTAAGGGTATGAGGGTGAAAAAAATGAATTGAAAGTGAATAAAAAATAAAAAAAATAAAAATAAACAAAGTGTCAAAAAGCGAATGAACGAGTGTTTGATAAAAGGGAGGTTCAGAAATACGATAAAATTTGTTTGTTACAAGGGTTATGTATGTACATCTGCTCGAAGGTGCAGTGGTGGTAGCTTTATTTGGTTCAATTTTTTTTTCGATAGTAGAATGATAATGCTGCAGTATATGTGCGGAAAAGCGGAGGTTTGGAATTGGAGAGTTTTGAATCGTTTACGTTGAATCGAAACGACCGCGACTCGATGAAATGTTTCGCGTGAAAATATAGTATATATGCGTAGTCTATGCGATGTATTACTACTGCAGGTTGTATGACAATACATATAACTATGGTACAATGAATGAAAATACGCGGTACTTTTGTTATAGCGGTCAATCCTATAAAAAGGACTATCACATCGTGAATTATAAAACGGGTAAATAAATATATTCTTCATATAATAATGTGCGCATATTAGATCGGTAGATTTTTATGAAAAGGTTTTATGTACACATAAAAAAAAATGAAACAAATAACAAGAAAAAATAAATAAAAAATAACTTGGTGAAGATAAAAGGAACAAAGAGTGCTTCATCATCTGCACAAGTAAAAACTGATTGCTTACGTTCTTCTTTTTTTTCTTCGCTTTCTTTCAGAGGGCAGAATATTATTTAGTTTTATCTCGTAAGCCTTGTATATATGTATGTATGTGTACACTATTATAAAGGTTTACCTACTTTGCATGGTGACAATGTGCTAATTTATTTTTATTTTTATTTTTATGCGTATTTTATTCTAGGTTTTTTTTTTTGTTTTATTTTATTTTACTGTACTGTTTTATTTTTTTTGTCACTTTTATTCTCCTCGATAAAAACTTTACCCATCACACCCACAAGCTCGGATAGCGTTAAAGTAACGGTAAAGACTCAAGGTGGATTTTATTTTATTTTTACTACATTTCATTTTGTCTTTTTTCACGTTTTATTTTTAGTCTGCAATGGTTTCCAGTGAGATACCTGACGCAACGATTCTTTTTATTTTCGAACAATTTTAGAGGTTGTGAATTCTTCTTATCCGCATATATAAATACTCATACCCCTACCTACCATACGTGGATGATTGATTTAATAATATAATTTTTTTTAACAAAATAAATTTGGCATCCTATGAAAATGATTATCGTTGCGAGCATCGTATCCGGAATATAAATTGCGTTGCGCACATATACCCTTTAATCGCGGGTTATTTGACCCCGTTTAATTGTTTTTTTCTCCCACTAAAAAGCTGCACACGTTCATCATTCAATTTGTGATTTCTTTTTTTTTTCGCCTCCCCGTTCTTTTTTCACGCAATCCGTTCTGCCGATAACGGACTATACATGCATATAACCTGTGGTATACCCACCTCGATATTCACTCGATGATCGATTGCCAGTAGCCTACCTCTAGTGATCGTAGGCTAATTTTTTTATTTTTTTTTCTTTCTCCCCCGTTTTACGTAAAACGGCGAAAATTCGACTCCCGTGCTACACACTATACTACATACCCTACGATGAATCGATCTATTTTATATATGCATACATCTAGACGTATATATACATATATGGTTAACTTGTAGAATTGAATTTTCTGCCATTATACGTGTGATGTAGATTGTGGGTCGTGTATAGGTATGGGTTTCTATAATATTTCTATAGTTCGTGGGCAGGTGTATACGTGATACGTGTGGAACGCACAGGGCATGTAGTGCATGCCGCTGATAGGACGACAACGTTGAAATTTTATTAATTTAAGAATCACCTGGATTGTATGGTGAAGAATGTGAGACTATAGAGTGGAGGTGATAAAGTTTTGAGCGAGCGTTTCAATTATACGGTCAGTTGAATTGTTTACCGGTATCGGAGAATTTATGGAAAAGTTTCATGAAATTTTTAAGATTCCATTCATTTCATCGTGATCTCAATAGTTCCGTGAGAATGGTGGGATTTCATGAGATTGATTGTTTTGTTTTCTGTCTTCTAATATTTTGTGAGATTTGAATACCGGATCCTGAGAATTTCTTCTGAATCTCAAAAATTCATTCAAGTTCCCTAAACTTATCAAGGATTTTGGAAAATTCAATGATTTCACAGAGATCACAGGTGGTTTGTAGGATTTCAAAGATTTAAAACATTTTTTAGTTATCTATAAAATGACCGGGATTTTTTTTGGTAAAATTCATGTAACACGAGGTTTTAAAATAAGTTTTACAATTAGTTTTAAAGCTCCTGCATAACGGAATGTCCTGAAATTCAAGCTCATACGCATGACCGACTCAGCATAATACCTACATTATTTTTAATTTGATTGTGAACCAACTCCACTACGTCTGATTGGAAACGTAAAACTGAGTTTGCATCAATTAGCTGTAATGTACGAGGTATTTTTGAAAAAATCCCAGTTTCAGTATCAGCATATAGCTATGTACATTTCTCGTTTTACGCGGCTTTGCTGCTCGCTAATTAGGCTGTTTGAAAGTTCATCTGCAAACTATACGGAAAACTCGAGAGCAAGGGAGTAAAAAGAGAGAAATAGTAAGGGAGGGGCTTATTGGAGTTAGTTTCGGATGTTTGTGTTCGCGTCAATAGCAAAATTCAGGGCAGGAAAGGGAGAACGAGGCACTTCTTGGTTTACAAGCTCCGTGAAAGTGCCAAATCTGGTCCAGCGTTCTGGCTAATCTTCTGCAAAACGTGGAAATCGCAAATTCGCGAGATTTAGTTAATCCCAACCTGGTTCGGGGATAACGATGCGAAAATTCAACAAATACAGCGTAGATAAAAAAAAAAAAAAATCGAACGAGTTGTTATTATTTATTTTTTTTTTTTTGCTATTGCTATTATTCTAATCAGAACTCCAAAAATAGAGATTCTATTTCAATGCAATTGGAAACTGAAAAGACTGACAATGAGTGTACGCCACATTCGTTACTATACGAGAAATTACACGCGAGCTTGGGAAGGGATTTCAAAAAAGTCGATTATTGCAGGAATCGTTAATACCCGTTTTCAATTTGTATTTCTGTTTCGGAATGGGCTGTTCTTTTAACCAGCCCGTATGTTGACGCTGGATAAAATTTTCGACAGTTTGTCGATTTTCCCCCCACTGTTAACGATTTGATTCAACAAATTTTTTTTACGGAAAACGAACCGTTGAAATAATTGATGCAACTGATCTGTTAGAATTTAAAAAGGGTTTTCCAGTATTCAAATACAGGGGGAATAGCCCAGGTATGCAGGTAACGGTAAAAAAAATTGGAAGTCTAATAAAACATGGTATAAGGAGGGTAGGTAAAATCAGCATCTGTGACGAAGAGAAAACAAAAGAGTGGTAAAAAACCTTCAATATTCGAAAAATATGCGGAATGGGGGTATTGCAGCGAGGATACTGAAATCCTAGCTTTCAGAAGCAACGAAAACTTTTTTTTAACCCCATTCCATATCGCGTTTACTTTTAACTTTCTAGTAAAATAGCTCCTCACGATTCATTTCTAAAATATTATTCCGGCCCACGCGGCTTTTACATCCGCCTATATTCCCTTTGTTCTCCGCACAAGTACGTCTTATTCAAGGGGACTTATTCCTCTTCCTTTATCTTCTCCACTGTCTTCTTCTTTTCACCTCATAGTAGATTCGCTCTCGAAATCGTCAGCATATCAAATTCACAAAAGATCTTTTCGCAAAACGAAAGCGCATTTCGAGAAACATAATTTCATATACATACTCCAACCTTGAGTTACTTGAATTTTGTTGGTCTATCCTCATTCATGTAGCATGTGAAACGAAAATACGGGTCTTGCGTTTCAAGCTTGAAGCTCAATGCTTTTTTGTATGCTTTTTTGCTGTACAACATTTACACATAGCATCTTTTTTTTTTCACCTCCCGGTCAATAGTCGTTAGCTGCGAGATCTTCCAGTTTCGTTGTTCCTTTTCCAGTTCGCAAGTCTCGCTCATCTTCCTCTTCAGTCTCCCGGCGGCCTTTCTTCCTCGCTCCTATATAAACTCTTAAGCCAACAATCGCCGAGCAAAATCCAAGTGGGATATCTTAAGTTTGCCGTTTTTCCGGGCTTTAATTATCCCCACCCGCACGTCTTCTCATTCTTTTTCCTCCACTCTCTTCGAAGCTGAGCATGGCGCCAAATGGCGTCCACCTTTCATCTCCTAGGCCATCGTTTTCCAACCTTCGTTTCAAACCCCCCGCCGCTCCTTCATCCTTTTTCTGAATCAGGGAGGAGATGAGTTACAGCTCACCTCATACTCAGCTCTGCTCAAGTGCTATCTTTACTGTTTCTTCACGAACAAACAGCAACTACTACCATCACGGTAACTCCTAACCTTTTATCGTCCCCCTCCTCTCCGCCCCCGCCCCGAAGACCATGCCCGCCGCTCACTCGCTTCGCTAACTTTAACAATTTACTATTTGCTTTCACGTCATATAAATTAAACTTTCCTTTTTGGGGCTTTTCTATTATAGTTTTCTATTTTCATAGCGGAAAATGCGAGAAGTCCAAAATGGGCACGAAAACTGAAAATAGTAATTTTGTCAAAATTTATAAATCTACTTTTCTACCTTTTCTTTTATCATTCCGATTTTTTTCGTTTCTCTTGTTTTTTATTAACTTAGAACTACGTTGAAATCTCACGTTGCACTAGTTTACTCTAAATTAATCTATTAAACATATAGTTCGTAACCCTCCAGAGCAATTCTGATTTATAATTTGTGTAATAACATACGTATACATTGGCATATCTAGTGTGATCTATTGATTACTGATCCTCAGACCAGAATCATATCCCGCAGTGGATCTAGGCGTTGACTGAAGCAACGATCTGGATTCATTCTCCGACTCGATCGGCACAGCTGGATCGCTGGAGGCGTTGAACTAATCAGGCGAAGACGGTAGTTCCCAGTTCAATTTCACCGTTTCACCGGATGTGACGGTTTTTGTGTAGAACGCCTTCATTCCTTATTTGTAAAACGCTATAATCACCAATTTCTCGACGACAAAGGACGTTCAAGGGGCTCGATCCTCAGCCTTGTAAGATAAATACGAAACATTCTCATTTGGCTTAGTTAGTCTGATGCGTAATGATCGAGTCTCGTGATTAATTGTATTGTATTGTATACCACATCTGTGGGACACACAAATCCTAAGTCAAACTAAGTATAAAAGAAAAACGGATACGAACAAATAGATTCGCTCAGAATCCTTCCTCAGGGATTACCGCGGCAGGAACTGCCCGTAAAGATGAGAAATATATGAACTAATTAGCACCGTTTGTTGCTATTATTGACCGTAGAGAATTCGATCAAAAATATATCATGGATTAAGTTGACTATTTTCATTCATAAAACTTGTCGAAAGCTGAAAACCAGAGGGGTTTACCTAACCTACCAAAAAATTGGGACGCTGCCTCGAGGGCGTATCCTTCAGAGTGAAAAGGCTTGAAATATGGAAACTGCAAATAATGTCTAGTTGCAATTTTTTCAAAAATGTTGTTCTATTTTTACAGTTCACTTTTTCCGTGCACGATTTGCACTGATATTTCATTTTTTTTTCTTCCTCTGCTGTCGAATACGAAACATTTCGAGTTCTGTTTTTTTTTGACAATGTAAAATGTCTTATTACACAATAATTGAATTAAAATTCTTCGATATTCTAAATATAAATTGCGTCTTCTGGAATGAAACCGTCATGTACGAGTTTCAGACGGAGGAACGCTTTTATACTGCATTATTAAAAGTACATATTCGCATCGCTTGAGACGTATATACATGTACCTGCGGCACACACAAATGTATAATGTATGGTATATATGTATATACTGAACAACGTTACGCTCGTTTTATATTTCACCTCCATAATCTTGTAAATTTTGAGCGAGTATTTCCCTCAGCGTATGAAGACGACGCAGATGATAATGCGAGCGACGGAGCTCAGATATACCTATGGACGTGTGTGTGTCGTGTACATGAGTCGTACGTATGTTACGTGTTCGTATATCGTTGCATAAAAATGTTATTTTCTGCCAAGCTCAGTTGCGAGATTAGTGGATCTCAAAAGATCTCTCTTGAGGCAAGTTGGGGTTCCGGTTGAAGTGCAGCAGCGAAGTATAATCCCGCAGAAAAAAAATGAGGCTACATATGCAGGTAGTTCGGAGGGAGTTCGTGATATAAAGGGGAAACGGTGTTCACCCGTCCTAACGTGAATACGTCGTAATTTTCAACCTCGAAGCTCAAGATTCGCATTAGGTTGTACCCTTATATTCAACATGCGGGAAAACTCGTTATCGAGGTTCAACTCATAATAACCAGTATTAGGATTATAATGATGTTACTATACGTGGTGTGCATATAATGTGCTTGTATAATACGTCGGTGTTCAGAATATAATCATCTTGCTACATAATTATCACACGTATTATATAAGTTAAAATTTCTGCGTGTCGCAGCCCCTCCGATGTTGAGTCGGTAAAAATGTGCACCTGCAGATTATGAGAATATTGAGACTTCAAATGATTCCCAGGATTTCAAAGGTTCAGGAGATTCGAAAGATTTTGAAGAATTTGAAGACTTTTATTCTGGATTATAAAATAAGTCTGTACTTTGAATTTCAGTTTTCTGACACCTGCGGATTCGAATGTTCATGAATCTGGAGTCTCATCAGAATCCAGAGATAATTTCTTCAAATTTTGGTCCATTATCAAATCGACTCCGGCACTTTGAATGTGTTGCAGCTAAAATAGTAAAGGTTGACGGCCATAATACTAGAAAATACACTACAGTGAACAGATAGGTTTTTCGCTGTGAAGTTACGCTCATAGAATTTTCCTTTTTTTTATTTGGTGATGCAGCTAGTTAACTGGAATAGACTAGCGCGAGATAAGTGAGCTCAACTCTCAAGTTTTAAAGATTAGCTAACCTAACCTGACTCGATCCGGCCTTATCTTTATTGCGCATTATTTCTTGACTATGATAATTTTTTTTTTATCACACCCTGCAGCATTTTGACATTCCGATAATAAAATCAGTTACTCCGATTCGAATGTAGTTGAAGTCCGTCCGCTGTTGGTCGATTAATTTATAACGAGACCAAATAAGATTGATAAAAAAAAAATTAAGTGTAAGAGACTCCGCTAAATTTCCTTTGGCTGAAGCTAGGCTGAGAGTATTTTTCTTGCCACGATTCGAGCCCCCCGTCTTATCTTTGAGTTTCGCCCCGAGCCTCAAGCTCGACTTTTCCCATCAGACAGTAGCAGCAGCAGCAGTAAAAGTAGCTCCTGAAGGATAGCGAGCGACAGGGTTATACTTATAGCGAGACAACTGTGCGGATCTTCTCCTCTAGTGAAAAGACGAAGGAGGGCTCCGGTGGAGAAAAATGACGATCATTTTTAACAAGATTCCTTCCATCTATCCGCTTATGTTCTTAAACTCCGCCGTTCTAGTTCCAGTTTCCGTGCCCGTCCCAGGCTTTCGTCGTTCCTCCAAGCTATATATAACTTGTGAGTAAAGTTTAGAGGTTTGCCGCAGGTTTTTCTGATGTGTGTCTTTTTTAGGTCCCAAGGATTCCACTAGATTTCTAATACGAGGATCTTATCCTCGTTTTGGCCTCTTATAGTTCTGCTCTCTTCGTAGGTCTTCCATATATCAAATCCATCCCAAAACGCTCGGACAGAGTCTTTCCCATTACGCGGCCAACCACGTAATCTTAGATTTTCAAGAGATCGCTTGCCACTGATCCCGCATTTTGACCGTCATTTTTTCACTTTCTATGCTGAGTAATGAAAAAGGAGACAACCAGTCGCATAATGGGACTTTATGACGCAGGGGTATGTGAATTAAAATTGGTAATTTGATAGTATCCTGAGTGCCATTTTGGAGTTTGTTCTGATGTCGGTTCAGAGTTTGAAAATTCAAAGACGGCGAATACAAAATGAATCGAATGTTGATAAGAATTAGTGTTTCGTAGTTCTGTACTTGGTTCATGGTAACAAAATAATTAAATTATCTGACCTATGATTACTGAATAAAATAATTGAATACTTTGCGAATGAAATAATTCTTGACGTTATTATTAAGGCGTTCATCGCCACCCACTACCGGAAGTTGGGGTGGTAAAAATTTACGAGTAAGTGTAAATCGAGATTTGCCTCATTTACTGAAGAATTATTATCCGTTGATGGCAGGTAGGTATGCCTATATAGGTATACTGGTAATCGGCTTAAAATAGATTGAGTGTGTATTCTTTCACCCATAATTTTTGAGAATCAAGATTCGCAGCAGCGAATCACCGCCAAGCACTCCGGGGATGCGAGCTCTAGTGTGCACTTTTACATAAACGACCTACTTATTGTTAAATTATTCGGAACGTATACGCGTGATACGTCTTATTTGCAAGGCTGGATATTGTCGAATTAATTCGTAATTACTCGCGAGGTACACGGTAAGGTAGTTGAACGATGGTATTTTATCATTGTTGCATACTCCAGAATTTCCGTTCGTCCATAATTGATGGAATAATATAAATAATATGAAGGGAAATCATGAATATACCAGAAATATCAAAATCTTTCAATACTCACCCTGCAGAAGCTGGTGATCGATGAAATCTGCAACAAACGAAAAAAAGAATCGTTATATACATGTATATATCACTAAAAAGAATCATCGCTCAGTAATTATCTTGCTTAAAATTATTTGCAAAATCAAATTCAAATGCAGGTACACCGATTCAAAGTTTTACTCGATTTACATCTAATTATTGCGTGTAATTAATTAGCACGTTTTCTCGGAAAAAAGAAATTAATAAACCATCGCAATAGCAGCTGGTGGCGGAAATTATTTAACAAAAGGAAATTACGTACAGCGAACGCGTCAGCAGATTCGTGGAGAAATTTGAAATACCGTCCCTAATTTTGATGATGCAGAAAACGCCGTTTTTTCATGCTCATTATAATTCTTCAATATAGTACATGTTCAATTAACGCTGGTCAAGCTTGCTAAAGAATTATGAAAATACTGGTGGAAAGTTGAAAAAACAAAAGTACATCGGTCGCAGTGTTTATACGGTATGTATGTATGATAGTGGTGAAGATGCGTCTAATTATGTAATCGAAAAATTATCTAGGGCATTTATTCGCCTGATTAAAATTCACCATGGTCGAATATGTATAAAAGTAATAGATATTTCGTGACTACATGCATATAGATTATACCTATATTCGTGTAATTGATGAGAGGTAATGTGCACTTCATCTGCTTGCAGAGCTCTATAAGCTGCACGTTGGTTGTTTCATAGAAGGATCAAGTTCCTAATTGGTAATTAGTGTGTTAATTATTTAGTCATATTCAATGGCTGCTGCCGACGGCTTCATTCCTGAAATCTTAGTCTCGCAATGACGTATTTTTATGTATATTATGTGTAGTATATTATGTAATATACTATTTTCCATCGAATCGGACGATATCTTTAGTTATGTAAGCCCCCTTCGAAAGAATCCATGGAGTGATTCTCGTATAATTATGATAGATGACTTCACCATTACGTGTATATTTTGGACTTGCTGTCATAACGTAGAAATTTTATTTAAAAATATTTTACCTATATGCATATACTTATACTTATGTATAGTAATAACGACGTGGAGCGATTTCTTCCTCCCACCGAACAGTGTTCTATATAATTTGAGGAATGAATTCCTGCATGTATAATTTAAAATCAAATTTCAATATTCGCACCGATATGATATTCCCCAGTTTTTATCTGTACCCTTTCGAGGAACGGTCCTTTCGCGTCGGTATGAGTTACAGCTACCGTTTTCTGTTACACCGCGCCTTATTTCCCCTGCAACTGCCCTCGCCCCGTTCCCCCAAAAACGTAGTATAACGATGAAAAATAAAACCAACCATTTATAAAAGTGTCAATTATAGGAGATTTACATCCATCGGGAGGGGCAAGGAGGGCATATATATATCTACACATATATGTATATACGCAACCATTTTGCCGTATCTTACGAGGCATCCAACCCACCGATCTTTGCCTCGAGGAGAAGTTAGTGCCTTCGATATTTTGGAGTTCTGTATAATCTGTATATAACTATATACAGGGTAGACTGTAAAAAAACAACAAAAACCGGCCAATTTATAAAAGTAACAAACTGTACACGTTAATGCGATTGAAATTTTTTTATTTTTTTTTTCACGAAAATTGAAAACATTAAAGCTTCCGTTTCGGTTTTGGTCTTATTTTGTGTAATAGTACATCGAAGTCTTATTGAATTATTGTTGGGTTTCTAAATTTTGCTGCTGTTATTAGGCGGTTTTAGTATAAGACTGAGAGTGAATGACCGACTATAGCGTTTGTAAAAGATTAAGCGAACCATTTCATTTGATTTTATTTTTATTTGTTTATTATTTTTTTTACCTCTAAATGGAGTTCCGTGTAATGCGCTTACGAGAAAAGTAAGTATAACTAGCTCCACTGTATCCTCGAAACCCCCAGAAGCCGGAAATATAGGGTCGTTGAGAGTTTGAGACACCCGAGGTTCGTTAGTGACCCGAAAAATAAATAGCAGTAAATAGTAGGTGAAATATCTGGTGATTTCACAAGATTTTCTTTTCTTTTTTGTTCTTCTCTCGCTTCAGAAGTGAAGTTTATAAAAACCTGATATCGACATTTTTGTAGTCAGCGCTCGTTTTCATGAAAAATGAATTCGAATACGATTAATTGAAACCATAAGGGCATTGACTCACAGATCTAATATTTCTTGGTAAAGTTAATTTTAATGTTTTACTCAATTTTTTCCCCTATACTTTTTGTTTTTCATTACCCTTGCCGGGATATAAGAGAAATCTTGAAAATGAAACACATTTCCATCAAATATTAACAATAATGACCACCTATGTTCCCAGCTCTTTTTTCAACGTACTTGCAATGCCATTTTTAATTCTGGCTTATCCGAAGTACCTACTCAGTTAATGAGAATCACGTATTCACCGTGATGTGCGTTATAGTTAATGCATTTATATACGGTCGCGCCAAGATAACATTCTGTTGCGTTGTCTGTTGGACCAGCAGCACCAGCCGCAGCAGTAGCATTGTTTACTGCCGATGGTTATCCATCTAATGGACTTTAGATTTAATGCCTCCGTTAACCGGATAAAAATTATCTCATAATTACGTGATGTATTCTCGCTGATAATTTGATAATTGTGATGAAAAATCGGATGATTTTTATCCCAATTATAAAAAGATTACCAATCGGTATGATTTTAGAACTGGATAAAACGATTCTCAATTGTCACCACAAATTTTCTATTTCAGCATCAGAGTCCTCTGAATGAATTTATTTGTGTATCTTGAAGTCCACGTGAGACTGGACTGTACGTGGTAAAAGGTGGAGTGCATTAGGACTGCGCAAAGCAAGACAAAGCTTGACACAATTTCGTGACAGCAGCAGCTGCTGCTGCTGTTTCTGGGGGGTATGAGATGTAATACATGTCAGCCGGGCGCTGCAGTGTTGAGAGGTTTATTTATTTTTAGCATTACTAGTGCTGCAGGTATAATATGTGACAATTGCAAGAAGTACGGGTCCAAGAGAAAAAAAAAAAAATACAAAATTATGAAATACGTACCATAAATTACTAAACCGCAAGTCGGAACATACGGTAGTAAGAGTTCTTTTCGCTAACAAGCTTACTTTTGCCAACCTCCACATGACGTCGGTGAGACACGATGTATAGAGAACAAAAAAAAAATTACCCAATAATTTTCGAGATTGTTGGATCCAAATTTTAATTTGCGATACCGTCAATTTTTGTGGAAGCCTAAATTCTTTGTTGTCCGCCATGTTGGAATTCTTTTTTTTTATTTCAAATAACAAATAAAAGACATTTTTATGTAACCAACTATCGCAAAGAATCAAAGGTGAGTCGATTATTTGAGTTTAAAAAAAATAACTAAAATCAAATAAAGAAAAAAGCTTATACAGCCCAGGATGAAACGAAAATACCTAGACCATTTCCGTATTGGTTTCCGAGTAATTATCAGTTCTGCAAATATTTCTCAGTAGATATAGTCCTCTTATAGGATGTGTTGTGGTATTATCGAGTTGCCTTTCATCGTGTGGAGCGCCTGTTAGACCCTCACTGATTTCATCGTACGACTGCTGCACTATGTGATCTCAGCAAACGCAATCAGCGTTCACAGGCAACTCGATCATGGCTACTGTTACAATAAGCTGGTGGATGATCAGAGGGCGCGAAAATACCCATGAAACGATCAAGGATCGCTGCAAATTACAGAGGGTATTTTGCTTAGCTCTTTTACACGTAGAAACGAACGAAAGAACGAACGAACGAATGAGCCAGCCAACCAAGTCAGCAACTGATTGAACGAGTGGCTTGAACGACTCGCCGGGATTTCGAGATAAAATTACAATTTTTTCAACCTCACGAAAACAAAAACGTTTCCACAGAATTCCAGGAAATTAGATGATCAGTTGGGAAGATCTGAATGAACCTGGTTCATGTTGAATGGTTTTGAACGCACCGATGAAATTTTTTCATTTTTGTTTTTACGGAAGTGTTCGTTTGTAGTAGGTAATACGTAGATGTACAGAGAATAAGTGCAAAATTATGTACCGCGTACTGGAAAAACCTGTAAAGTAACTTTTTGCAAGTTACGATTGGTTGTACGTTGCGATTCAATTAATCAAAAAGCTTGCGTGACAGAAAGAAAAGGCAAGCCGCACAACTCGTTCGTGGAAGCAATATAACAGATTCGAGGTAAAATTATATTGGAAAAATAAACTTGTGCTTATACAAAAATCCTCATAGCGTGTAAACCTACGTACGTGCAGACGCTGTATAATGGAAGAAAAATCAGTACCACAGCAAACTCGAAAAAGCGGTAAATCTGTGCACCATTCTTTTGCAATCCTTTATGTTCTTCTACCCACCGCTCCAGGATTTCTAAGGCTATACCCAAATGTCACGCTCCAGTTTCGTTCAAACTATGCGACTAACTTTCGAAACAATCAAAAACAATGGATATACTACTTATTTTTTTGATACTTTCAGTGGTGCCCTTTCGGGGGGTGGTAACCACCTCCCGCGTTTTCAACCTATTCCACTAGTGAAACGCGGAATATCTTGAATACAAGGCGTTTCGGGAGATGATGTTTATCACAACGGGGATAGTGTGTTTCGAAAGATCCATCGAACCGTAGTACTAACTATTGACCTTGACTGCTGTCACAGTTTCAGTGAAATCGGAGCGTGACACTTAGGTAGCTTCAATAAATTTACGTTGAAAAGGAAAAAAAATAACGGAAAAGAAAAAAAAAAAAAAAAACGAAGTAATGACTGAGGATGAAAGCAGGCCACACGCGTATTAGAATTTCATTGATTTTAGAAACACATAGACAACCCTTGGCAATGTATAACGAGACTCTGAAGGTAGCTTCGCTAGGTAGTTCAGTGATTGGGTAGAAGCCTGGTATATCGGGTTGGAAAGAAGAAGGATCCATTCCGTAGAAGGGCACGTGCTAGCGTATCCTGAAGAGCAAGCCTTTGATGTACAACGCAGGGTAATTCGAATGCAGCAATTACTCGCTCGAGCCGTCGGTACAGGAGTCAGAATTCGGTCTACCCGTACCCACTGGCCTTTGTCGTCTTCGAACGCCTCGTTGTGTACCCATTTATAGAAGTATATGAGGTGTAATTGCTCCGTATACGAGTATACAGGAGTGGCCATCCAGACAATCACAGTTCAGATAAAGGTATACCCGAAAATATCTCCACGAAATTCTTCAGGGTTTCCACTTTTTTAAAATTTCTTCACCAGCTTTCTTCCATCATGAGATGTCCCGAGCAATTGCGTCCGCCATAGTGTCTTGGAATACTTATTTTACTTTGAGTTTTCGCGAACAACTTGAACGTCACTTTACTCCCATAACTGTCAACCGGTACTGAGAGATTTTTCAATGATAAGAAG
The DNA here is from genome assembly GCA_963978495.1 of Athalia circularis. Classification (NCBI taxonomy): domain Eukaryota; kingdom Metazoa; phylum Arthropoda; class Insecta; order Hymenoptera; family Athaliidae; genus Athalia; species Athalia circularis. Next base: position 12,528,673 of record OZ021700.1, on the reverse strand, counting down.
AAAAAGAAAAAATAAGAAGACAACAAAAAATGAAAGTGGAAGCATTGTGGATTGATGAGAAATATAACATCGCCCGAAGGTTTTGGGTGTTTATTAAGAAGTAGAAATGGCTCCAGGTACCCTAACGCCAGGTCCTGTTGGAACTCAGGACTAGGTATATTATCCGGCAATTTGGTTATAAAATATGGAGATTGGATTCTGGATGTTGGATAATGCGGTTCTAGCTATCTTGTAGTTTCCTAGTTTATGCTTTTGCTTTGCCTCGCTTCCGCTTCAAGAAGTTTTCGAGGTGCAGCGGTCTCCTAGAAGAGAGACTCGGTGGTCGCTCCAGCAGTTATATATGTCTGTGCATAAGCAACGCCACCGGAACGCCCCCTACATAAATCACATACTCATACCTGAACGTGTATATGGTATATACGAAAGATATGTACATCCTATGCACGCGACCCATGCAGAATCTTATACAGGGATATATTATACATCGACAGATTCAGTACGAATTTTGGAGTTGGGAAGACCGACCCATTCTATTGTTCAAGTTTGGTCATGTAATATCGATATGTCGATATGAGGATCTAATAACTGAGACTACGTGTCTTGAATTATGTCCATACCTGATTTATGTATCATACCATAGAACAAAATTTGAACTCTATGAAAACTCAACTTAATAAAATGGCATAATTTACCGGACATTTTCTTAAATTTTTTTTTTAGATTCCACGAGTTAGTTTTCAGGTATTCCTCCGTAACTCAGAGTCTACATTTGAGCTTGAGGCTTATCTAAGCGAATCAGAGAAATCGGGAAATACGTTTTTTCGAATTTTTCTCAACTTCTCAATGGCTCGTTGAAAACGATCTTACACGAGGTCGCGAACGTTTGATTTTCTGATGACGTAATTTTCGATAAATATTGTTGCCTGTATATACTCATGATTGAAATTCCAAGAGCTCAAATGAAATTGAATATATTAATAAAAAAGAAACACAATGAGCGAAGTTAATTAGAATAACGATAACAAACACAATGATTACGACCACCGTTTCAAAGTGTTTGTCAACCTTCAACGTATTCGACTTTCCTTCCCTTCTTTCTATTTTTTTTCGATGCTCTCCGTTCATATAATTTCACCTGAAAGCTTTCGTTAGAATTTTTTACAGATATTGGGCCTGCGCCAGAAAATGATGAAGTAGAGATGAATTCGGTCGAAGAAGTTCTATAATATGTATAATACGTATGACGTGTTTTATGTAAAATTTGCAACCGCTCTGATTCCGCATGTTATTTCCATTCAACGTCCCGTCGGACGATGACCAGAATTTTTTCAGTACGTACCAATTTGTAGTTCCGTAGTAATTGATATCAAAGTTTTCGTGGGAATAGCATATCATACGATTACGAGGGTCAAGGGATTCACGATGCTTATAAATTAAATATTGAACATAGTAAGAGTTGGCGGTGAGGGTTGGTCGCGACGAGGAGTGCTTGATTTTTAACGAATGCCACCTCCGCTGGCGCCGTTTCTGCTGTTGCTGTTTAAGCTAATTTGCAAAGTTTTCAGCAGCCCCACGTCGCACGCGGCTGAAAAGCGAGACATAAAGTTCTCAGTTTGTATTTTAAGGGACTGAACGAAAGCGGAGATATTTAAACAGTGCGAGCTTCGAAACACTCTCCGACTGAGCGGGTACGATGGAGTCGGCAAATCCGGAAAGGTAAATTAGGAGGAGAAAATGAAAAAAAAAAAGGAAATGAATAACTAAAACTAAAGAATAGGTGACCGAATTTTATTCATAAAAAAAGAAATCGACTACAATAATGCGTTGCACATAATGGAGTTGACAATACATTTTCCGTTCTCCCATTATCTGGTAACGCGGTAGACACGGAATGTAGATCATATTATGGTAAATGAATTACACGAGACTTCAATAATTGAATGGGCAGTCGAGCTTCAGTTATGATATTGGAGTGTTCCAGGAATATATTCCTATGTATCACGTGGTAATGAAAGCGGAGCTGCAGAAGATTTCGAATTAATGATTACAGCTGAGGTACTCAGAACGCAGGTGAATATGGAGGTACAGATGATAATTACTTGCAGAAATTGTTAAAGAGGGGAACATGAAAAAAAAAATTAATAAACTAATAAAACAAAATCGTGACGCAATTAACGAAGGAGTAACGCGATATATGTCGTTATCGCAAATTCGCACATCGAATTTTCTAATAAAATTAATAAACACAGTTGGATTACTACGAATGATTACGTGAAAACGAATCCGAGCCCATCAGCTTGAGTGAATTTTTTCAACTGCTCATCGAGCAAATGAAATATCGGAAGACCAATTATTTGTTAAAAAAAACGAAGAAAAAACCAAGCAAGATACGGAACTATCGATCGTTGACGAACAAAACAAGGTCGAGTGTGGTGTGAGGTGTGAAAATTTGAAAGGTGGACGATGGCAAGCTTACCTCTTGGACTCGCCTGTGAACGACGATCCTGTGCCATTGGTTGTCGTCAAATCGCACCCCCGATGGTTTTATGTGAAGATCTAACCTTCCGTTAGCTAAAGTCATACCGACGGCTGCGCCGCCATCTTTTAAAGAAACTGTTAGATAGTCGCCTCCTTCACCTGTGAATTAGAAATTAATAGGAGAGGTTATTAATTATCTGATCTCTGCGGTTTCAGCGAAGTATTTAAACGACGATTGTAGTTGTGGCCTTCAATTAAATATACATTAGGTTTTGATACGGTCGTCAGGGTGACTTGTATAGGTATACGAGTAACGCTGGATATCAGCTCGGGGTGGATATAATTTGGTGCAACCGGATTTCATGATTGCCAGGTTAATTACTCCCGAACATCCCGTGGCTAGGGGAATATCGCCTAATTACGAAAACGCCACAGGGGTGCAGTGTTAGAAATATACGCGTATATTTATCATAATAAATAGAGTCGTATACACGCTGTCTATGGTGGTCCGTAATTGGGTCATATTTGAATTTTGCTTTTCCCACCGGTAACGAATGTGTCTCGAAATATATATTTTCAAAATGGAACTAAAAATGCTACATGGTAACTTTAATCTCATTGTTAGACGTGTCTCAGGGCCTTGGAATTTTTCTATTCAATTATCATGCGTATTATAACTTTAATACTTCGCGGCTTATTCATTTTCCCTCTTAATTACCGCGGGTATTGTTAATGAAAATCTGTGTAAAATAAAAAAAAATTACCAATTGCAGATTGCTTATCACACGTTTTTGGCAGTTGTTCAATTTACTGAAGGTAATTTTCATATTTTCTAACTACGGGAAAACAATTGAGTATGCAAAGATGTTGATGCTACAACGTTGACGGTTTGAATCGTATAACATAAGCGGTATTGTCAACTGTGGAAAAATATTGTACATCTCCTTTTCCACAAGGTACCATTTCGAGTTTCCGAGTTTTATATACCTACTAGGGTTGGATACCAGATAGTTGCAGTTTGCAGTGAAGTCGGGACCAGTAAAGTCTGTAGCAAAGTCGTAATTAGAGCTGTTACTCCATCTCCTATGTATATGTATATATATATTATATGTATAAATATACACGCCGCGGATCTCTAAAGTGCATACAGCATACTTCATACTGTTTCGCTTCTTTCGCGCCATACTCTGCCTTTATAAGGTATAGCTGCTGGACAATAACTGCTGCCACGAGGCTTCCACTAATTGTCGCGAGGTGCAGAGCGTATAGCTAGAGGCCATCAAGGGCCTAAAATATGTAAACGCTATTCGAGACCTAATTAGTCTGTTATATATATGTATACATACATACATATATACATATATATCAACAGCTCTATATAAGCACCAGGAAGTAAAGAAGAGGATAGAGCCGAAGTCGTCATCCCTAAGATGTCACTTTCCTCGCACTAAATGTACGTACCTGGAGCGACATTAAAATTATGATGACATTCTACAAAATGAATTCAAAACATTTTATTTATTCGGTCTGGGCCCAGGGCTCAACTATACCAAGATTTAGTGTGTCTTAAAAAAGAGCTTGGGAAGCTTCTCGAATTCTTAAGTTTTTCAGAAACGTAGTGAAATATCTCCATAAAAAGTCCCGTAAATTCCTCGAGATCCAGTTAGGTGGTTTACAATTTTCGTGAAATTTATTGAATTGGAGAAAAATTTTTGGAATACCTAATGATATTTAAAAAAAATACTTTCTACATTTTTTACATTCAGTCCATGAATTCTACGTGAGATTCTTTGATGTTTTGTAATTTGAATCGTAAGGGATCTGAGGGTTACAGACCAACATATTGTGGGTATGAACGTCAAGCAGGTGCAATGTTTTGAGTAAAACGATTGATTCAATACTTTTGGACATGTATTAGTGTACTTTTTCTTTCGTCAGTAGTGCTCTTTCGGGGATTAAATGTTGCCGGAGAGCTGCTGGTAGGTATTCGAGAAATTGTGAAAGCGGCATGATCAAAGCGTGCCCTCGGGACGTTAAACTTTAATAAAATTTTCTCCTCTGGATAGTCCGCCCGGTCGACACCAGACCATGTGATTGTCGAGACAAAATATATATCATGTAAATCACATCCCACAAGAATTATGAGTTCCATCTTTTTTAAAGTATATTTAAATTGTCGACAGAATGGATTGATTTTAACTACAATGATGAACCCGATGAACCTGTTTTGATTCATGACTATGAATTGCAGTCCCCATTTTACGAGACGTAGTGAAGATGATCCATAATTGCGATGTCTTCAAGAGGTGTACGTACACGTCAAAGTATGAAGAGAATCTAGTAAAACAGGTTAGCTGTCGGTACGGAATTAAAAAGATGCTCTTCACTCAGATTAGGGTACAGGTATTTCACGTTGTCTTGTAAAGTATACTACGAGCATCAATTGCTTCAAGTACATATCCTCTTAAGGTTATACTCTTCTGTCCTCCTGGCTCAACTTCTAATTGAGCATCTCCTAGTTAATCACCTATTTAAGCCCTGTGTATTTATGGATGAAGAGGGAAATTTCGCGAGCGATCTAACGAGCATAACTAATCGAAAAATTGCGTTACGATGATCTCACTGATGACTTCGAATCTACGTAAGTCTGGGATAGATGATCGTTGAGATTTTTTTGAAATTTAGGTTCAATATGAATATATATTATATTGAGAGTTTCTGGTATACTTTGATGGAGTTCATCAAGTTATTTTCCAACTCCGTTTGCGATTAAATATGGCTTTCAATATTATCCACCATCAAATGATTTTGCTAATTTCATCAAACTCACCAGAGTAAAAGAGTAATCCGTTGGGTTGCCTGGTTTTGAAGAAAAGGCTGATGGATTCTTGTGTACTGAGAACGGGTTCAGTCTTGCTTAGATCAATGGTAAGGTATTCGGTACCTCTGAAAGTTGCTTCCGAAGGTGCCTTGTCTGTAACAACAATTACGAAATACAATTGTAAGTAAGTCACACAGTTAGAGTTCCTACTAATTAATCATTTTATAGACAAAAGTTATACGGGGGTTCGAGTACAAATGCAATTACAAGTTTATAGTGACAAGCGCTGGCGATGGGGTGGGAGACGACTTCCAAAATTCAACAATGTCTTATTCAACATTGTCAACATTATTTCATACTCCAGCAAATTTATTTATCGAGCCATCAGGAACGAAAGCCTTCCGCCCTATTACTGTACGGTTTTCGGCTGAAAGTCACATTTTTTTTCGTTCGTCACTAATTTCGTTCCATTCCAATTTTACGGTCAAGTTTTTGTCATCATTCTCATGTTTCTACCATTTCTGGGTCAAAAAATAGACGACGAAAGTGCATCGACCGTTCACAAAAATAAAATAATAATATGAGTAGTTCCGAACTAGACGGTATAATGGCCTTGGCCGAATGCCAAATCGAAGAAAGCGTTGATAACCGATGTGTGAAAGTCGTCGGCTTGTTCTCATTACTTCCGCAAACTACATCGTCCTAACAAAAATTCATATGAAGGCGGAGAAAAAAACAAATTCAAGTTCTGTCTATTGATTTCAATCAAGGCTTCCAGTTTCTGCTGAAATTATATAGAGATCGAAAAATAAAAATAATTCATTTCATCCAGTACAGTAATAAAAATAATCCGGTAATAGTTTTCACCGTAACGTACTGCATGTACAGTGCCACCTGATTTGTTACGTAAGGTCTTAACGTTGGTGTTATCATGGGTGGTACTAAATCCCTAGAGAGACAAAGCGCTCCTCCTTCTCTCGCTTCTTCATCTCTTCATCGCCTGCTTCTCTCGGCATCGGATTCACACGGTGAGTTTCCAAAGTGCGGCGTGGCAGAGAATTGGAGTAATAATTTAACCGCATTAACGGCCCAGTTATCTCCAAACGATACGCGTATGTACATAGGTACATGGGCGATTTCATGTGAGTAGAATCAGTTGGTTCCCAGATATTCCTGTACATTCCACATCGATGGTTCTGGCAAGCTAAATTTGTATTTGAAAATTATGGATGATCTACATTTTCTCGTTTTATCAAATATCGTTTTTCTCGTTCAGAGAGACCAGAGAAAAAAAATCGAATAAAAATGTGTCCACAACCTGGTGGTAATTTTTACGATACCGAGGTCATAACTGGCTACCCTCATGCCATCTTTGAATAGCCTGCTGCAGATCCTCCGTTCGATCTTTCTTCCAGCAATTCCTACTTCATAGAATGTTCGCTATGGTTTTTATCCTCTGTCTTTAATGCGGCCACTGCATCGATGCATCGGGTGTAGTCATAAAGTATCAAATATCATATTGTAAGACTTCCACTGTAGCTACTGACCATTGGAAAAGATGTAAAATTATTTCGATGGTCCATTATGAAACATTCGTTTCTATACGTTATACGCGTTATCGTGTTGAGTTCAAACGTTTTCATCTGAGCAAACTTGTATACTGATGAGTATGCGTAGTGTGTTTGGCATCGAATTCAGCACAATTGTGTATACGACATTGCCACGTGTTTGCTGTAACCCTCGGCCCATTCATCACGGGATCTAGTCAGGCGCCTGCTATTGCCTTGCTTTTCATGTTTAGCCCCTCATATACAGGCGTCCATTTCCCTCTGTCTATAATTATATGGTATGTCCAGCTATGCTTCCATTATATCCGATAACTGTGTATACAATTGTAGCTCCTGACAGGATTTGCATTTATCTGTCATAAGCGTCTTGCGTTAATATCAACCTTTCACTCACTCCAGCTCAGCTATAAGCTCATCTCATCATCGCAGCGGAAGCTTTCGAACTGGAAATACAGTCATCGATTCCCATGTTATGAGGTTTATCTCACACATGCGAGTCATTAGTTTTCGTTAGAAGAGTGAAAGGCCTGGTAGACAATTCCTTACTCGTTTTGGAAACGCTTTTTTAGGTGGCGATGAACAAAGTTATCTATATTGACACGGCCGAATGATGCCGCTAGCCTATAATGGGATTTCAGCACATCGACGTCATGCTGATAGCTGGTGGAAAATCCAACAATGCTTTTTTCGAACTCACATCAGTTTTATGTTTTATAATCGTGATGGCCAAACTATGATTCTTTTTACTCGATGTCCTTGTTTAGAATTTTCTGTTTTTCAAAATTTCATTAAATCTCTCGGAAATATTTTTAAACTGCCAAAGGCTGACCCTGTGCCGATGACGTCTAGAGATGCATATTTCCAATTCCAAAAAATATCTTAGTTCGCGTGTTACAGTTCCCTATACAAAACCGCGTTGTTTTGAAAAGAAAAACGAATCTAGGACTGTCGCTATTCTTCAGTTCGGACGTCCATTAAGGTGGTAGGTATCGACTTCTCATTCGGTTGGTGGTGCAATCGGATGGTAAGAACTAGCCAAGAAGGCCATTTCCCGGTAGACTAGACGGTGAAATCGACTAAAAGCACTAGATACGCTGGTATCTATATCACCTAGACACCTCCTCACGGAAGTTGGAACGCAGATAGTTACCCTTTCTACTGCCACTAGGAAGGAGAATTCTTCATGGTAGATAAGGGGTGCCCATCTACACTTATCTACCACCAGCATTATTGACACCGCAATAGTGTTCAAATATTCTGACAGGTCTATACTAAAATTTTCGTGCATTAGCGTGTGTTTACTGTTTAGTGTAAACTTAATGAGCTTTTTGAAGAACTAAATTAATTAAAATAACTTCCGTAATGGCTACAGAATTTTTCGATCGACTCGTCAACTCTATTCCTGCTCAACGAATCGCAAAGACTTTCAAACCATCCTAGTCCGAATTAGTATTATTTTAGTAAGATTTGAGATGACAAGTCGTATAACTGGGCTGGAGAGAGTTAAATATGGATAGACATGCTCAAATCGAATTGGTTATCAGATAAACTAGCCAGAGGTTCTAAACAATTGATAAACTCACACATCCAAAGCACTTAAGGAATTAATCTTTTAGTCACCAGCTCGTGTGAGATTGTGAGCTGTACACTATTTCCTCGTGAAGGTCAGACTCCACTATAACAATAAGCCATTTTCTACGTTACGTGGCGGCTGTCTAATTGACCTGACTACGTCGAGCACATTGCGCTCCTTTAATGACAAGCGACATCTCCTGTCTTCCCATTAGCGTGATATCGGTTTTCCACGGGTAACTGAAAATGGTGGAGAAGTAAAATAAGTTTCGGTTTTCAGTCTGGGATAGAATGATGGTGTAGTAGAAAAAAACCAAGACAAAGACAAAAAAAAAAGGTACGTTAATGAAAAAAAAGCAATGGACAAATACACAAGCAATGGAAACGATGAAAAAATAATTTAGCTAAGTGGCGTATGCGCTACGACCGCCAATAAATTTGCAAATGCCGTAGCGAGTTTTCGTTCGCGGTTTCCATCACCCGTTACGCGTTAGCTTCGAACGACTACATTTTCCGAATCATGTACAGTACTAAAAAATTGTCACGATTTTGTAGTAATGACAAAAAAACGATGATTTACTGGTAGAACACGTATTTGCTTTGGAGATGCACCAAGTTGAGAGCTCTATAATGCTGATTGTGAGTATATGAACAACCAGTCTTTTTCACCCCCAATAACCATGGATCAATAAACAAAAAATTAAACTTGACTCCGTTACGTGGGTTGAACCTTCAGTGTGCGACACATCGCGTCGCACGAAAAAAAAATTCTCATGTCCGCGTCATCGTAATTATGTGAGGAAAAATTAAATTTTGCTGATTATCGTCCTTGAAGTATAATTAATTGATTAGAAAGAGTGTGGAAAAACGGTAATATCGTAATCAATACGAAAAATTGATTGGAAAATGACGATAATTGTTTGTTAGTTCCGATGTCATCTTTTCCTTTTAGTATGGTGCATCAATACGAGAACTTGAACTGTCGAACCTACACTGTATTTTTTTGGAGTTCCAGATTCAAAGTTTGTAGGTAACTACCGTACTGATACCAGACAGAAAAATTTATGTGGTTTAAAAAGAGAACATCATATCGCAAGCTGTTGAAAGACTCGGTTAGGATATCACCAAATGGTATATTTTATTGCGATGCAATTTTCTTCTCTTCAATTGTACTTTGGCTGGACAAAGAGCCAGGACGAAAAATTCACTCTCTACACTTTTTTCTGGTCGTTGATAATTTTTCAATTTGCATTCATATTCTTTTTCGCAATGTTTATTTAATTCAAACTTTAATTATATATCACCTGACGTATGACGTTCGTATACTTCAGATGTCTACTTACATTTATTGCATTCACTGCGTGTCTTTTATAGTTAATTTCAGGAAATCATTGAAACGAAAAAACTTTTCGTATTTTTCGATATGGAATTCACATAGCTGCACCACGTGATCGTTAACTTTTACAACGTTTGTGCACCTCCATGTAAACAATTTACATGACCAAGCATGAAACGGGTCTCCCAATTCGCATCAAATCATGGATAGTCCTCGCACAAGCACTGCATCTGCCTTGCAAATTTCGCTTGTAATTTGCACGCCAATTGGGAGACTAGATCAGCTGCAACGAGAATGACGACGTGGCAAGCAGACTAAATGCAATAACTGATAGTGTAGTTGTACCCACCAACGTATCAATTGCTCTTTGGACAATCCAGAATGTTACGCTGACTGAAATGTTTAGATGCTAATCAGGCCTCTATCAAAATTCTCATTGTACCGAATATGTCCATTAAATTTTAGTGACGGGCGGGTCATGACGTACTCAAGAAGGCTGCCAATTTTTGTAGAGCTTACATATGCATATAATTATATTTATGTACGATGGACCTATAATGATCAGCTCGATGCGGAATGAAATTGTATTTGTTAAAATTTGAAAAAATTTAGGGATTTGAAGATTCAGTCTATTGAAGAAGTGACCATGAAGACTTTTCATTATTCCATTCTGCTCCGAGTTCTCTGGTATCTTGAAAAGTTCACCTTAAATGCAGTTATATTTATTCTATTTAGAGAAAAATGGTTTTTCACTTCATTTTTAACCTTATTTCACCCTCGAGTTTGAATTACGCCACCAACTTAATTAGCGATCCATCCCTTACTCGCGCGCCACTTTTCTCCCGTGTCCAAACCACGAGCAACATCTGTCCAAGCAACGGTACAAAATAACGGCTTATAATCTACGGTTTCATCCCTTTCGCTCCTCACGCCGCTTTTCTCACCAAGGGGAACGGGAGAACGGGTACGGGAACAGAAACGGGAATGGGAACGCCACTTTCACGAGCAGCCTGGCCGCATAAATCTCAGCGAACCACGAGCGCCAGGCGTTACAACATTCCCTGGATTTCCAACCCCTGGCAAAGTGCCCCCGGTTCGCTTTTCAGGCTTTCTCTGTATATACCTATATCTAGAGCCAACAGCAAGATCCACGAAACTCACCTGCAGGTCTACCACTTCGACTTCACTGACGTTATAAACGTTATGCAGGCCGTTTCGCTACAGTCGTTCGTTTTGTGCTAAGCTCTACATAGTTACAATACGTACCCAATTAACCGGGATCTTATAAAATATCTAAGAGATTATTCGCTTTTTTTTGTTTAAAACATTTCGCGACAAGTACATTGTACCTAATACTCTTCAGCGTAAGATTTCCTAACGATTCGCATCTCGTACATCTGGATAATATAAAATAAAACAGCTAAGAAAATTTTCTAGTGGTTTTTCCCGTGGGGTCGGCCAAGGCTTTCCACTTGAGACACTCGTGTAAGAAAGGTCGCGACAAAGGTTGAGAGGATAGGCTAGCTATTTTCCTTCCAACGCGCGATATCGAAAAGTCGATCAACCATCGGAGCAACGAACCCCGCAGGGTAAATTGATGGAACGGTAAAAGTTCAACGGTCAGGTTAACCAATCTACGCATTTTACTCGCCTATAGAGTAACTAAAGAAAATTTATAAACTTAGCCATCTATTTTATTCAATTTTTTGGTACTTCGCATTTGTTGTCAACTTAAAATTCGTTAGCTTATGATTCGAAAAAATTTCAAATAAAGGGAGGTAGAGCTAATTTTGTAGAATTATGTAAGAATACAATATACATAAGTATACGGGGGCCGTAAAGGGAGTTGATTTTTCAAACTCACTGTAATCCCATTCCCAGAATTCGTCGGTACCAGCTGTTGGTAGCACTGTGCTCCATGCCTCTGATCACACCATGAAAATAAAAAAGTTATAAAATATAAACCAAACGATATAGTAAATAAAATGATCACTTATCATAATTCTTACTTATGATTGGCAGGTGAGTCAATGTTTTGAAATAAATGACCTAAGCAAGGTAAAAAAAAACAAACAATTACTCTGGGAATTTTGTTCCGTACTGTTTGATTTTTATCACCCCGAAAGAATTACAATATTATAAATGTAACATCCCTAATTATGCGTTAATTTATGTTAACTTAAGTAACATCGTCAGCACAAAAGTTTTCCAAGCATCCGTAGTGCATTTGTGATAAAAATTTATCACGTGCGTTAGGAATTTCGATGGGAATTTTCCGCATGGCGCTATAACAGCTGCCTCCTTCAGGGAATCGGGTATTGAATTTCCCACGCGAATTCCTGGATGCAACGGTAGAACCAACATCAGCAACAGGAGCAGCCAAGAACCAGGTTGGCAATCAAATGCCTTTTGGGATTCCGTTAACCTTCATACCTCCAACAAGCTTTTATTATATTGTATCGTAATAGTTGCTGTTCAACCAACACCTTAAAAAAAAATTTCAAAAATTCACCCATAATGATATATTCAACTGAATTGTTAAACGCTACCTATAACGATCAACTCAATGAATATCTGACTCGGTCCAAGGTTACTCAATACGGTTGATTCGAGGAAAAAATCTGATTTTATCTAAAAAAAATTAGCAGCCTACTAACTCACTAGTTTGACCCGTGTTTAATGACCTGTATAGGAAAATATACGACATTGTAGCTTTTTTAGATTGCATTAAAAATTACGACGATGACTTATAAAACTGGAAATTTAAAACTCCAGACGATAAAACCCGTAGATAAAAAATAACATAATTCTCTTCAATGAAATTCATGTCTCCTGGCGGCGTTGAAAACGCCTCCTTATAATTTTCCCTGCCCTTCCACGGCGTAAAATCCTCCCTTCGAATTTCTCCTTCTGCGGGATAAGAGGATATCCACTTAGCAGGGTCGATCTATCACCGCCAAGACGACCGCAACGACGGCACTGAAGACGACGACCATGTCAATCAAGTAGTGAACCAACCAAAGTACAGAATTTTGTAGCTGGTGTTGCTACCGAAACACAATTTTTTATTCTATACCTCTCATACGCCCACCACCTGCGCACGACCTTTATGGACTGACTCGGCGACTCGCAACCTCAAAGAAGAACCAACTCGAATGGATGAGGGAAAAAGCAGGTCATCAGGCCTTACAACTTCACTTTTGATATCCACCCACAAAGGAATGACGGCATTGACCGCTGTATACGGTAGCGACGAGTTGAAAATTTATTAGCTGAAAGTTTCGTCGACGTAGTGGTTTACTGTTGATCACGACCGGATTTTAGGGGTTCCTCATTCATGCGATGCGCAGGTCGTGCTCGAGAAAATCGCATCTTAAAAATTTTCAGATCGCTCTCGGAATTCATGAAACAAACCAACTTCCGCAATTTTAAATCCGTAGCTTATTCAAATGTACGATTAATTGAGTTACACATAGAGTCCAGAACTTTTCGAAAATCGAATTTCACGATGTTGATAATTTTCTGCAATTGTCCTCAGTGAAAAAACATGTCGTTCAAATGCACTGTGTTCTACTGTGAGATAATAAGGTCGAAGCAAAAGTTCATCAATGAAAATGATGAAGGTAATCGGGCCAGGTGTTATATCAATAACTTGAGTTTACTTACATTAGATTGATCTGGATATGGTTGGGTCAGGTAGGGTCAGGTTTGTGATGTTTTGTACGGTTGGGTTGGATTAAGTTAGATAAAGTCGGCTACGATGGAGTCAGGTCAGACTGGATATATAACCGGGTCGATAGGTTGGACGAGTCATATGAGGTATGAAATGGCAGCGGAGCTCACCTTTTTCACAGTAGACTCCCTCGTAGTCGCCAGTTCGACATTCGCAGATTGGCCCACTGTCCGTCGAAATGCAAATACCGCCATGTTGACAGGGATCGTGAACCTCGCACGCATCTGTCGTATTTGCTGGGCTGGTCGTCATGCTTCGCAAACTCTAAAATCAAAAATGGAATTACACATTGATTAGTTTTTAGAATGTATATGAAATAGAATATAGTCTTTTATTATAATGAGAGACAGAATAAATGACAGTTGTGTCGCACTATGTTGAATTATTAAATGAGATCCAGATTGAGCTTGAAACATGTCAAGTGAAAATAGCTGCACCTTGACAAGAACAGCTATACACCGTGGACTGACAGGGTTGTGACCAAGTGACCCAGTATGAAAGTTTGTTTCACGGAGGCTGTGTAATACGAAATTAGATACTTCTATCTTTGATGTAACATCTTCAAATTGTTCATTTTTTCTTCTTCTTCTTTCAATTTTGTAAAAATTTACATTTTCGCGTGCGTGCAATTCATTCAGCAGCTATACGAATCAGTCGAAAGTAAGTCACAGTCGATCACTCGTGCGGGAATAATAAAGTTGAATAATTTAACGCGATTTCGTGCAGCGTTTTAGTAATATTTCATTATTATTTCGCATGAAATATTTCTCTTTCCTATACCTTTTCGCACACAGACAAAGACAAAATCCCACGCGTCCGCGAACAGCCTGTAGTGTATTCGATAAGGAATTCCGCTCACACCTTGAGGCCGTTCACGAAAGTCACTCAGTATTCCCATCACGGCAAGACAATCAATAGCGACTGTCCGTGGAAATGTGTATTCACGTGCATACATATATCTATATACATCCCATACTACTTGGGTTACAGCTCTTACTGCACCAGATACTAGTGACGGATTCAAACGACGCGCAATAACTTTTTTTCATATCCAATTTTCTTTTTCTTCCCCTTTATTCTGTTCATCTTCTCGAGCGTGTCTTGTCGAACGTACGTACTTATTCATACCAAATTAATTCGATTTACTCGAGAACGGTCATAGATTGTTTGATTCCAATTTTGAATCATTTTTATTCATCATAAATCATCTCAAGTCATTGTAAGTCATTATAACTCAATTGTATCAATAATTTTGAATCATCGGCAAGCTATTATATGGCACTGAAGTCATTATCGGTGATGGTGGAGGAGAGAAAGGAATAAAATCTTTCCAATCCGACGCGATTCCTAACACAGCTTTTTTGAGAGCTTTTCTGAACTCTGGGGATCAACTTGATATTCGAGTTTCAGCAACGTCCTATAAATAGAAACTTTGCAGTATCTCGAACGAGGAAACGCAAGTCTGAAATTTGTATGGAGAAGGTTCTTCCTACATTAAAGCTGCGTATGATCCGCCAGATGTAGCAGGAGGCTCATGGCAGCATCTGTGCTTGGGGTTATATGGGGGGTCCAAGAACCTACCGAAAATCAAGCGGCTATAGGTCGAGATTCGTGAGAGAACTGCGTCGCCGAGGTTGAGCCTCATTTGACTCTCTAATATTGTCGGGATCTCCACAGATATATATGTATACCCAGTGTACCCCGCATGAGAGTGAATCACATCCTTCGGGATACCTATGTGGATATGTTCCTGCGTATGTGTGCCGCAAAGTCTTCTGCCTCGTTTCTTGACTTTCCTCGTTCTTCTCAGTCCTCTCATGTACGTTCAAATGAAACTTTTCAAACGCGAAAACGTTCGATATCGAAGCGACTGTTTTCGATATTCTCCTCAGTTCGATAGCGTATACACTATACCGTGCGCGTCTCAGGAAAGTGGTTGCGCACTGCGCATGCGTCGAAATATTCGAATCTCTCGACACCGAGCGTGGTCGAACCTCGCTGGCGTCAGGGGTTCTCAACTCATTTTCAATTGCAAACACAGCGTAGCCACTGGCGTAGGCGTGTTCTTGACACGTCACTTGCGAGGGCTGATCTTCTGTCGAATTGATTAGCAGCGAGACTCACCATCAAAAATCATGCAATTATCAATGAATGTTATTTACGACGTGGAATCAACTTGCTACGGCAATCGCGTTGATAAAAAATCGACCTCAGTCGTAAATTTTTTACAGGTTAGGTATAATGGCTGGCAGATTGAGAAGAAACGAACCCTAAAATGTCGTCGGTAAAAACTGCGAAAAAAATTTACGACTGAGGTCGATTTTTTATCAACGCGATTGCCGTAGCAAGTTGATTCCACGTCGTAAATAACATTCATTGATAATTGCATGATTTTTGATGGTGAGTCTCGCTGCTAATCAATTCGACAGAAGATCAGCCCTCGCAATTGACGTGTCAAGAACACGCCTACGCCAGTGGCTACGCTGATGTTTGCAATTGAAAATGAGTTGAGAACCCCTGACGCCAGCGAGGTTCGACCACGCTCGGTGTCGAGAGATTCGAATATTTCGACGCATGCGCAGTGCGCAACCACTTTCCTGAGACGCGCACGGTATACATGTATTATATTTGTATTGTACATATATAGTGCGTCGCGCAGTTTTCTTGTTTCTAAATAAAATACATTATTCATTTCACCGTGGGTATATATTATACTATATACACCTATTCATATATATACGGCTCGAAAGTCGAACTTACAGAGTTTTAAATATTTATTTGACCCTAAGGAACTTTCCTATCTGCTGTAGAATAACGGTGAAATTTTTCAACCGTGTTATGCATTACCATGCAAACCACGTTGCTCGGTTTGGTTACCCAGTTGCAGCTGGACTCGGTCAACCGACCATTCAAACTTTTTCTCAGTTTTTAAACAACGAAAGCTCAGCAACAAGCACACCAGACTTGAATTTCCGAATACATCGTTGTGCGAAGTTTCGTTCATATCTTGTTTCAACATTTTACACTTATCGTTGGTTAACTATCAATAATCATGAAGTATTCGCATTCCAAGTAAGATCCGAAATATCTTTAGTTACTTTTCACCCACACGGAATATAAGCACGGTGACTTCAAGCTACGCTTACTTCATACAACTTATCAGAAAATTCGCAAGCTCAATTTTATGAGTATCTAACTTTCTTCGCTTTAAATTTTACTACATACACACATGAACCTAATCTACAGTCACATCATCGCGATTCGCTAACTTACATAGAAATTTCATTTGAAATAGATTTTATTTTCAGTTTTCCTTGAAAAGTCATACAAATAATTAGGTAGAAATCAAAGTTCATATGATATTGGCAGGGAAAATTGAGTTGGGTCGGATGCGTTGAAAATGATGTTGGATTTTTTCAATTAAATGAGTTTGACATCGAAGTGAAGTTAGATCAAATCTGTCAAGGTATTGCTGCTAGGTTATACATGAATTGAAAATGAAAAAAGCATAGCGTTCATCAATCTGGAAAACATATCGAGGCGAGAACTCAAGCTCATATATTTCTTGCGACTGATTATAATCGAATTGACCTAAATTTACGAAGATCAGATCTCTCAAATGATGCAGGGAGATTTTATCCTAGGTCAAAATCGCTTTAGTAGTCACAAGACGCTGGGTATACCTACTCGAATGGGAATATCCCCTTCTACCACGTCTTTTCTGCCCTTTCCTCTTCCACGTCGTACCTTTTATAAATCGAGGTATTCTCGATAGCTATGTATAAGGTGGTTCTCGCCGATATCTGAAATCGCTAGCACGCCATAACCTGAAATTTGGGTCACCGAGTGCAGAGAATCCGATGGAGATTGGGTGTAAGTATTAAATTCTCATACCGATGAAATCGATAAATATTTTTCGTCTTTCATTGTGACCATTTCCACTGTTATGGCGTTACATTATTTATGCTCGACGATATCCAGAAAGGACCTCATCAGGCGTCAGAATAACCAAAAAGTTGAAATGAGAAAAAAAAAAAAAAAACGATGCGTTTTGATTCTATAACTTTCAAAACTCGGATGCGTATACCGATCGTTTTATCAAGTTGGTTTAACGTAGCCTTCAATATCGTAAAATTTAGTCTGCGCAAGACTTGGCTTGTGGAGTTCGAGTTTTGGGTTCAGCATTAGAAGCTGTTGTATCTAATCTTCCTTGGACTGTAGATAACACACGATCTCGCGGTCGTCGACCAGAACCAGAAGGCAGTCAATTCTAAATCAACAATGGTGATAGGGTGATAACCGGAAACACTGAGAGCAATTTCCACCTCTATCAAAAGTGGATTAAAAGCAAAATCGAACTGCGCTTCAGTAGAATCCATCTGACGAGCACTCGCTAAGTTTATAAGTGTATTTTTCCGAAGCAGCCTTACGGGAACATTCAATCCAGTCGACATGGGCATTCGATCAAAGTAGTATTACAATGTCATCAGTCTTTTCACGTTTTTTGCCTAACTTCAATCAGCTATCCGTATAACGTGTCTACTTCATTCCTGAAACATCTAGCTACTAAATTAAAGTTCAAGATTATATGGCTTACATAAGCGATTAATTAAGTCTTTCAAGCGATTTTAAATAGTATAAAGTGACGACGATTGTTCCGAGAACCAAAACACGGATTTGGAGAGCTTAATGAAAAACGAGACGTATACATACCTAGTTGGGTATTCATAATGGAGAACGATATTTATACACAAAATTGAATGAAATTACCTCATAGACTACTTTACGATTCGGAGTCGTGTAATTAGAGAACATTTGTCTTGACGTTGAAAACGAACCTGCTAATGACCTCATAATGGTGTTTTCAGACCGCTTTTCACCCGAGAAAAGGTCTGTCGTTCATCAGCATTGAAAATATACGAGGTCATCATCATTATCATCATCATCATCATCATCATCATTTTCTAGTCGAGAAACTAATCCACAAATTCGTCGATTGTCTTTCAAGATCACTGTAAGGGTTTTGACAAAATTCCATTAATTTCGAGACCCTTCAAGTAGTCTGATAAATATCATAAGCTCCATCCAGCCGTGCCGTTCAATCGACCAATAATATGGATTTCACAATCAAAAGCTTTTTTAAGCAATAATAGTATAGAAAAAAAAAACTGAGGGTCAAGTCCAACAGCGATCATCTTGAAGGAGGTCAAGTTCCACGACTTTTGGCATTTTCTTCAGCGTCAACCGAGTCAAATTTTGAAGAGAACGTGAACACGTGGTTCCAGTTCATATTAATCTAGTGTACAATTATTAAAATTACTGATAAAATACAATGTAATTGTCACTCCCGAAATGTTGAAATTTCGCGCTACGTCCTATAAATGTCACAGTCTAAGCTGTAGACTTGCGAGAGACCATATAGTGCAGTCGGCCACAACTTCAATTACCGGAGATAGTTTACGATGGATACCCTTCTCAACCACAAGCCCAATTAAAGTCACGTCCTTCTACCCCAAAATTCACATCTATAGCGAAGCCAAGGAAGTCTATATCGTGGTTACCTAGCTGCCGTTGTTCCGTTCTCTGAATTGTTATATATGTGCACGAAAACGGACGAAACGTCATCCTGTGGAGAGATCAAAAGTTGCCATTTTCATTCTACACATTCGTTCTGGTGCTTCCGGTTTTCGATAATTAAACGCAAGGGCGAAACCAACGTTTTAATTAACGATGAAAGCGCTTGTATACGAGAAGTTCCATCCCTTCAAGTCCATCCAGTTCATCTTCCGTCGCTAGATCTTTGCTTCAGTATCCTAAAACCGGTTGTGCTTCCCAGTTTCGCAGTGTATATCTATCTATCTTCCCATTTTGTTCCCCGGCATTGCTCTGCCCATGTTTTCTTCCTTTTCCTTCAGCTCCTCCATTCCTATAATCCCAAGCGCACCTTCCTTTTTCACACGTCCACAATTTTCGCAGCCAATTAGGAACCTCCTCCTTAATTAACGGCGTACCTTTCCCAACTCATTACTATTATTATTATCAGTATTACGTAGAATTGTTTTATGCGCCTCGTTAATTAGATCGGTTGAAAAACCGCGGTTGCATTCTATATAGGGCGAAGTGAGATTTAATTTCGATAAGTTCGCAAAAATTAGGTTTTGGCGTTACCATAAAGTGTGCCGAAGAAGTCTAGTGGCAATCGACCTATACATGAAATTTAAATGAAGAAAACCGCTGAAAAAAAGGTTTCTCAAAAAAAAAGTCTTTTAGTGCATCGATGTATGAAAATTCTAATAATTCTTTTTTTTTTTTTCATTCATGCACTGCCCTTGGTGCACGTCGGGTATACATCTCGACTTCGGTAAATTCATTATTCCCTCATCACCACACCGTTCCACATTAATCAGTTCTTTGCTTACTATTATTTGTTTCTTACTTACTTAGCGTTATTAGTTTTTACCATCTCGCATACTAAATTACGCCTTCAACAAGACACTCCTTTTGGCTTTTCCAGCTGGCTTGTGTTATGATATTCATTATTACTTATACCGCATTATAGTTACATTTATTTATAAATATTTTCACATTGTATAGTGTATCCACTTCAACATTCGTTTTATTTTCTAGAAATTTTCTGATATCGTTATACTTTCTAGACTTTATAATTCTGAATTTAATCAGGCCGTAAGATTTCTCATGGTCAGAATCGGATCAAGGATAAATACCTACACCGATATAGATCTTGGAAAGCTAGAATCTGCAGGATCAGTAAAATCAGTGGTAGTATTATTATAATTTGCTGGGTGCGGAGGTTGCAGGAAAAAAGTAAAAAATTCAAGATGGCCGGATATCCTTCGGTGGTTACTGAGCGCAGGTATGAGGGTTGGGGGGAGGGGGGACGAGACTGCCTGAACGTTGTTGCATGAGACACGCTACTATTGTAGGATATACTCCGCAGCATACGAAAGTCTCTTTTTAGACTCTTAAAAGTCGTATTGCAAGTATAGCGGATTTAGATACGGATCGATTATTTGATATTAGCAGCTGTTTATCTATACGGATTTATAACGAAGCGTGCCGATATGCCGTAATAACGTCACCCAATTTGTGAAGTCCGTTACGTCGCTCGTACCCCGTTGTCTGCTGGCAAGTGATGAAGGGGTTATTAGGTAAATTGCATTTCTATTATATCGTCGATTAGCTGGTTCACTAGTATAATTTGTTCATTTAATGGATTATGAAAAAGCAAACTATGACGTAATAATCTAGCGGTATGGGTGGAAATAGTGTGTAAGAATCTCATCGGATCAAGAAGTATTTACAGGATTATTTGGAATCCCAGAGTACTCCGTTTGTGAATTTCTGTATTGCTCTTCTGCAGAGCCCACTTGCATAACGGAAACAGTAATCGAACGATTGGCAGAAAGACGAGACAAAAAAAGGAACTTTGTTACCACGAACGCGCAGCGACACATTTTTTCCGTGAATGTTAAAATTTTTAACAAACGACAAATTATCGACGAATAAGGTATTAAAAAGTATAAAAAACTGATGCAATTTTGCTGTCGTGCAATTGCAGTACTTGCAAGCGGTGTAAAATGATGAAAAATCGGGTAGGAAACACTAGTATCGATCAGTGAAGATTCTCGCGAATCGATATTTGCGGATCGATGGACGGAAAAAGAATTAAGTCAATCATTTGAGACGAAATGAAGAAATGGAATTCTGTGATTCTTATTTGCAAAACTATTGAACGGATTTGTCGAAAAAAATTTTACGAGCTTGCCATTTTTGGGATTGAAAAATTGATTTGTCACTGACTTGTCCAATTCAGTGTCAAAGCTTTCAAGCAAATGAAAACTTCATGGGTGAGTGCATGTGGTTACAGTGTTGCTATACCTAGCAGTGGCATGTGGTTTTCATCGAATTAATATTGGCCAGGATTGTCACACGTAAATACGTGTACAAAAGATGCGAAGGGTAGATTGAATTGAGCACAAACAGCTAAGCCAGAATTGTGTTCGTAGTTATCCTTAGGGGACATCTGGACATGCTCTTCTACATACCTATACCAAACCACAAAGGAGACGAGAAGAAGCTCACCTCGGCAATATCCTGGGCTAACTGGAGACACATGCCAACCAACAGAACCGACCCCTCAACATCCGACTTAATGGAACTCGCAGTCGCATTTCAGGAATTGGATTCCACGTGTCATGGTAAACAAAGTCTGTGAGTAGGAGAATTGATATGACTGAAAATTGTGTGGCAACTCTAACGACTATATTTCTAAATGCTCATTTTAATGAGCGAAACTGACGATGAGCAATGTGGAATAACCCATTCGTGTGAAACTAGACTCTGCCATACGTTCGGCATGTCTATTCGGTTTCGGCGGTAAGCGCAAATTGGAACTTAATTAAATCCATTTGTTTAACATCGCGACGCTAGCGTTTGAACGGTCAGAAGTCTACCCGAACCGGATAAACAAGCTCCATAGAGTTCGATCGACCGAATTAATGACGAAAACTCGATTACCAACTCATCTCTCGAAAATCATAAATGAAGTTTTTGAAAACGAGCTTTCACAATTTCCAGCTCCTCTTATAAACGTTAAGATTACGAAATCAGAGAATTTTCCCGATAAAAATAGTCAAAGACGATGAAACGCCTGCGAGCAGAATTTATCGTCTCTACGACAAAAAAAAAATATTAGATAAATAAAGAAATAAGAAAATAAAAAAAGAACCACTGCACCGTCTAACGGTACAAAATGAGATTATTTTCCCACGGCATACCTTCCTGCGCATTATAAACCTTATATAGGTGTTGCTTATATTTCATCTTCGTGGAACGTTCAAGAAGAAAAGTTGTATAGACATGCCGGTGGTGGAGAAGCTGTGCTAAAAAACAAAAACAAAAGAATGAAATAAAAACGTGAAACAAAAGCACGATAGAAAAAGCGAATATATAGCTGTGACGTGAAAACAAATAAGTTGAAATAAGAAAAAAATAGATAAAAAATATGAGTGCCATGTGCGATACAGTTTGTTAGGTGAACGACGAGAAGGGCATCTAAAAAGAATCGGAAAAAGGGGATTTGAATGAAAAAGTTAAGATGAACCCGCTGCGGTATACCCGCGAATAAGAAGACTCCAGCCGGGGCTTCCCCTGGGGCAAGAATGGCGCCCTACAAATAATTACCGACGACGTCATCCATCACGCGTGATCTTTAAATGCAATTATTCATATTTTCTGTCTTACTTCGAAGTAAATTTTGTACCTTTTTTTACAGACTGTCAAAACTATTATACATCCAGGTGGTTATGAAAGAACACGATATTTTTCGTGCTCGTTTCTATAATGAAACTATATTATACATTCTTATAGGAAATCTGATTATCTTGAACAAAAACAAGAAGATTAATTCTCGCTGGCATTGAGAAAAGAATTTTATGCAAGTAAATTAATCGAAGCTATATTATCATTCCGATGAAATAAATTTATGAACCTATACGTACGTCAGAGAAATTTCCAGGTGAAAAGAGACGAGAGAAAACGTGGGTAACCGATAATAAACGATCCAACAGCGTAAAGAAGGAACGAAAAAATGGCGGAAGGTTCGAACGGAATATAAAAGTGCTTGGATTTAGCGAAACCATAAACGGGAAGAGGTTGGGGAGGGTCGGCAGGTGGGAAGGAGGCGAAAGTATAAACATGATATGCGATATCGTAAATATGGGATCTTTTTACGAGCAGCTGCTGGGCCAGCCATATATAGGCTGGGATGCTGCAACGCGGTTGGGAGTAACGTAAGGCAAAGGTTATAGTCAAGTAAGGTTATCTTACGTTATGTTATGTTAGGTTGGGTTACTAAGGTGAGATAGGGTTGAGACTATTCCGAATCTTGTTTGTACAGGAGTTACAAATTCTAAAGCGTATAACGGTACATGGTAAAACAAAAAAACAAAAATCCAAGAAAACGCGGGCTTCGCTAGACGTTAATATTGTATTTGCTTCGGCTTTGGGCGTCCAGCTACTCGGCGCCTCGTACACGTTTATAAAATATTGCAGCTAGGTGTTGGTAGATATTTGATACTTCAAAGTTTCAAATACTTGCCCCTACACTGTATGGATCCGAGAATTTTCAGTACTCTGCGGAAGTGCAAATCATTTTAATCAAACGATGAGTACTTGCGAAAAACAACAAAAAAATAAAAAATTATGTGTTTTTTTTGCCTCCGAACCTCCTCAAAAACCTGGAATCATCCTGTTATATGTAGATAAATGTGTATCTATATGTAGATGAATGTACAGACATAGCGTGTACCGTTGTACCTTGTTGGAACTAATTTTTTTTCTTTTCATTTCTTTACCTTTTCATGAATAGGTACACAATGTGGTTATCTATCTAGCGTGGTACATACATGATATCAGGCTTTTCACACGATAGATTCGTATACTGATTTCTAGCAGCTATAACCCGCATTACAGCGTGCATACAATCCGTTCGCCTGGATGCATGGGGCTACTATATTACAGCACAAACTATACACATCAATAGAAGAAGGGGGAAAAAAGAAAACAAAGAAAATATAGAGCAGGCACTGGAGCACTACTTTTTCTATTTTTCTTCTTTTGTTTCACTTCTTCCATTTTCCAATATCAGTTTTACGCATTTAATAGTAGTGTGTGTGCCAGTTATACTGCAGTGGTCGAGCAGCCGTTATGGGTTTTGCCAGCTCGCCCTGTTAGTACGATCCAATTACGAACGAGCAGCGAACAAACGTTTTCCGAAGAATTTTTTGCTATCTCTACATATGTTTTTCCTCTTTTCTTTTTTTTTACAGTTTCTGCAGTTTTCTACTCACTTCTGTGAAATAAAAAAAAAATGTACACCATGTGCAGGATGAACGGGAATAAAATACAATAACGGATCTATTTTAAATATGCAGATCTATGGTTGAATATTATATTATCTATCCGTCGATCACTCATGCGTAATCCGAAATTCCTGTGCAAGAATTTTGCGGCAAAAGGTTATCGCGGTAATTATAATAGTTGTCGGATAAAACAGATGCATTTTTTTTTTTTTTTTTTTAATATTCACGACGGATTAAATGGCAGAATGACAGTTTCCATAGGCATTCACTAAACAAGAGATACTATCCAAAAACGAGTCGCAATTCTTACGGATTGTTTGAAATCATAATTGTAGTATACATACTGTATAGATTGAAAAAAATTCTTTGATTCATTCCCAGAATTGTATCCATTAATATTGTATTGTTTATGATTTTCATACTCCGGTGTTATTGTTTCCAGCGATAATAATTTCAATGATCGCTTGCTGCCCTGGGATTCAGCCAAAATTTGGATAGAAGTTCCAGGGATATATGGTTTAGAATACACAATCAATATTTGAAGTTGCGTGACCCATTAAATCGGCCACATACACTACCTTCCGGAATCTCTGCCATGTGCATTCGGTATATAAACCTATATACAGTGAAATCGCAGCTGTCAATTTCAGGAACTTCGAAGCTGCCACGTAGCTATTGACAGATACGTGAAGTCCCCATAACTATAGGTATACCACATATATCCATGTCCATCTAGTTGAATAGAAATCAGTCGTTCTGACCGTACATATAGTTACAGATATACCTACATAGATAATCACTACCTATATCCGACTCATTGTCAGTTGAGCTAAAATTGGTTGTCCTATGATCAAGGTAAATCAAGTCGGAATTAGCAATCTTATTCCTAGCGGTTGCAGTTGAGTGATCGGTCGGTAATCGATGTAAAAAAACAGTTGCGAAGAAAAGATAAGAATAGTTTTCTAAAATACATGTAATATATGGAGATCCGTTAAAATGCTTCAATTGGAATGGGAATGAATTATATCATCCAAACAAGCTGGCGGTGGAGGTTTATAAAAATTTTAACGTCAAGTTCTACCGTGCATATATTATAATATTCGCTCGAAGTGATTTTGGAGTGAAAGGGGTATTTTCAAGCCTCGCCTGTCACAAGTTTCATGCTGACTCGTTTCATACCGCCGCAGTAGACCGGGGAGCTAACCAACCGAATTGTTTTAATCTGTCTACGCAATTTAGAGACAATTAGTGAGTTTCTGGAGAAAATCCGCTGCAGGAACGAGAAAGGCAGAGATAGATGGAATAATCCCATCCCGGCCAATCAACGGATTTGTTTGATTTATTACATGCGCACCATCGCCACGAAATAAACTGGCAATAGATGGATCGACATGGAAAGGATTTTGCTCATCTCACCGAACGAGATTTGCGGCAGCGAATAGTCGCGATCATAATTTTTCACGTGTTTTTGGGGATAACGCGACTATAATAGTATACAGGAAAACCGGCGTAAAAGTAACGCATCGACACAAATTTTCGAGTGAGGAAATTTTTTGGGAAATTTTCGTCAGATTCTAAGGTTCGTTTCGAACACTTTTCCATGAAGCATATAAATTTACATGATCGTAGTAGTTGCTGAGCATTCGGAATATCAAGTTATTAATATTCCATCTTGGTCTGGAGGATTGTCACGACTGCGAACTAAACCGATTTCATAACTCTTGTAATAATTGTGCACCGAAGTCGACTAGTTTCTGAAACACAGAACTTCCATAACATGTATTATATATTACACAAGAATCTATTTCTCGAGCATTTATATAGAAAACGGATATTTGACTTTGAACCACACGCAGTTGTTGTTCACCTCTCTGTAATGGATCTTTCAAAAATTACTTCTCTCTGTGGTGCCGTATAATAGATTTTCTCATATAATACTATAACTCACTAATACTGCAAGCACTATACACAATCCAAATAGACACGAGAATATTAAATCATAATGACTTAAGTTTTGCCTAGCTGCGCGAACTTGTCGACGGATGATCACTTCTCTCTCTCTCTCTCTCTTTCTCCATCTACATTCCCTCGGCTTTACTTCGAATTATTCTGAGGAGGAAGGACAGACGATAGCTGCATAATATTGTAAATTCGCTTACATCGGCGAGAAAATTTATCGTGTGAAGTCATGAGCCCTGAATTACTGTGTAATAACTTGACTGAGACTCTGCAATGCGATTTGATAGTATTGTCATCTCCACCGCGCCTTGCCACCGGACCGGAAAGTCGGAGGCGATTAAAATATGAGAACCAACCGAAACAGATTTTTTCATGACTCGACTTTGGTAAAGAGATTTTTTGTCCATGTACGCAAATGATTTTATTTTCCGAATTTAATTTGGGCGCTTCGCACACCTCGTGTGAAGAAATGATCGCACTATAACCGGGGTGCAGTTCATAGGGGGGAAAAAGAACTAGAAGGATAAGAACTGTTCCAGACGCACTAATTGACTCGAAGATCAAAATAATTGCATGGCGTTTATATGTGTGTACGTGCGGAGAACGTTTCAAATCCAGAGAATACGACGTCCAAACCAACAGTAAGAATCGATAAGCAGTTCTGAAACGTTATACAGGTATATGTCTGTACATAAAAAGGTTTTTATACCCGCGTTCAATCTACAGAAGAAATTAGAATAATAAGAAATCAAATGAAACTAAATTTAGACACGGTAACATCCCAGAGCAACAGAAAGGGAAGAAGATCATTTTCCGCTCCCCTTGTCACCCGCCCACCGTATTGTGGAAGTCACGCGTCGATAGGGAAAATTCAAATACACTATTATACATCATAATCTGCACGATGGTGAAACTCTTAGCCTGTAGAACTTCGCTGACGAAACCCCCTCATCCAATTTTAACGGTAGTCTCAAGTACGTTAGGAGCTCCACTATACTCCTCCGCACCCCTTTTCACAATTTCCTATTTCTCGTCTCGGCATTTTGTGGGGATCTTCGAGATTGATAGTCCGCGGCTTAGTTCGTGGCAATCAGACGACGACTATGAAGAAGCTCCTTGTCGAGGCAGCTTCCCTAACCCTCTTGCATCGCATCTCTCTTTTTATCTCTCTACCTTTCTGAAATTCACTCTCTCCCTTTCTCCCTCTCTATATCTGCACCACGTCGCCCCGTCTAATACTGGAAAGCTTAGGGGAAAGAGGAATATGGGGTGGGAACGAGTCTCCGACACCTCTTCGCGCCTTTCGACGACAATTAAGTGGCGCAATAAGCGATTAATGAGTAACTAGAAACCCCGTAGCTAAGACGTCCCTCATAAGAGTGCCTAGCGTCACGACGTTGGCGTTGTTGTTGCGACTCGTATTTAATGAATTATGAAACCGTGCAACGATCTTTGTAGGTTATATTCTCATTTTTCTTTCAGATTTATGGGTAATCCCTTCGTATAATATGCAGTGAAGGAGAAACTGACTATACGATCGTTATGTAAAATAAATTCTTTGTAGTGCCGGTGTGTAACTTGTGTCTCATGAAAATGGTGAAAGCGGCGCATTGTGGCTAAAATTAAACCGACATTATACCTTGTCCTGAGGGATGAGAGGGGTTGGGGGGGGGGGGGGGGGTGAAATGTTACAAAGGAAAACAAAATGCTATCGCGAATTCTACAACCTACTCCATTCAAGCGAGTCTGAAAGATGGCGACGTACGTTAGCTTATCAAACATTTCCAAAAGTACTCTTCGCCACCCTTCCCTTTTTCCCTATTATAGGTACTTTTTTTCTTCCTGCTTTATACCTCCGTGTCTGCGGGCTAAAGACTCCCATCATCACCGTCGTTCAATAGCCTGGTATTTATTTTGTTTTGTGTCCTCAAATACAAAGCTTTTATCCAGCGATGATTCTCCCATTTATTCCCGTCCAAGGGTTTTTCCCCCTTCTCTTTTTCAGCTACCCGTTTATACCCTTTCTGTCATTTATCCCTCCTCACCCTCGTTGGCGTCAAATCTTCGGCGCGTACCGTCACTTGGAAAAGACAAATTTCCAGTGATCCCGACGTCGGAACGACGGAAGTCGTTTTAGGATCAACGAATCCTGAAGGTACATTTCATAACGAGTTCACTTATTCACCGACACGATCCTCCATTTCCCCGTTCAGTTTCAGTGATCCTTTTCTACAACGAAGGGTGAAGAGAATAAATAAACAAATTGGCAAACGTTTTTTACAGCTACAAGTAGAATAAAGTTGCCGTGAATCGTTTCGTGGGCGTTTTCTTACTGCGCATGAATACAGCGTTAATTACATCTAACATTCAAGAGTGTGATATCGGAGGTTTAAAAACCGTACGAAAGTGATGTTGGTGAATGGGCGAGCATGGAGAGCATAAAAAGGAGTCGGAGCAGAGCAGCTTATCTTCGTCAAATGTCAAAACGTCTATCAATCATTCTCCCGTCCACTGCGGAGTCGCGACACAAAGGAAAAAGCATGCAGAGAAAAGAATGAATTAAGCAAAAAGTATCCAGCTACTGGTGTATTTGTCAAAATGCGTAGACTTAGTTCCGTAACAGGAATATCATTGAAAAGTGAAGAAAAACATCGAACTCAACGAAAATTAAGCTCACACTGTATAAGCGGTCAAGTGCAGCATAGCCAGAGTTTTATAAAAAAGTCCAAACGGGACGAGCTGTCAATATCTACTCTATGAGTTTCCGGAGTTAGTCAGCCGCTAAAACCCTTGCCACCTTCCCCCAGGAGTAGCTGGTCACTTCCTTCCGTCCTTTTTCCTGTACCTCCTGCCCCACGATATTCGGTCAGTTTTTTCTTGCCACCGTCACGTGACCAAGGGGCTAACACGCGTCTGCATCTGCCTGATATCCCTAGACCACAGCGCGGTTAGCTCAGCAATGCAAATCTTCTACTTGCGGCAACGGCGGTTTACATGTTAGTCACATGCACGATTTCCCTGTTTGTGACAGGTGGAAATTCCTCGCACTGCACGATTTTAGTATTATATGCACACGCGACTGACATTTCTCGAGTGATGTATTATTATAATCGCATGGTATCGCTATTGAACGACTGCCCGCTGCGTAGACACCCAACCTACAATACTGTGACCTGACGTTTGAGGAGAATATTTTTATGGGATTGTTATGGTGTAGCAGCAATATTATTTGCATATCATTTTCGATAAATATCCTAAAAATTTCAGTGCTCTAGTAGCACTATGTTCGAGATGGGAAAGAAAGGGACTCATCCGATCAAGTCAAGTTTGTAAATATTAATAATTTCAGTTTAGACATAACTTTTCTGTTTCGTTTTAGATCTATCAGCCACGTATGAAATAAATTGAAATGACAAACAAATCTTACAAAGTATAAAATGTCATCTCTATTTAAATCCTTCGTTGTCGAACAGTCTTAGCTACTACGCTTTTATTATGGCCTTGGATTCCAGAAGTTTAGGTTCGTTAAAGCTGTATACCTGTACGGTATGTCATCGCGAATGGTTGTAGCAGGTGAGTTCGATCAAAACTTTGAAGAACCCAAACGACACTCGTATTGCACTAAAACAAAAAGGTAAATGCGTCCTAAAAGCTTCAGGTACATATTTACGATTTGGTTCGTGGACTTCGAAGTTTAAATTCGAAATTTCGAACTTTTTTAACTTCATCTACCAAGTTATTGGCTTTCCGCTTCCAAAAAATCACCGTAGTAGAATAAACAAGCTAAAATAGCTGAGAGCAAGAAAAAAATCGATGGAATGAATTTCTCCTGGAATATTTTCATTGGTCTGGAAATTTTATGAAAACTCGTGCTATAATTCTGACATATAATGTCAAAAGCAAAATTTCAACATTGCGAAGTAAACTACCGATGTAGAAATTTCTTTCTGGACATTAAATGACTTTGTCGCGTGACAGAAATATTTCCCATATATTTTTGCGAAAATTATTATTAAAATGAATAACGAGTGTGCAGCTCGAGAACTTAATTTATTCGACGTACAGAAATATGCAATACAATTATATAATATATAAGTATACTTTTTCAAGTGATGATAACTTGGACGAAACTTCTACTGTACAAAATAAACCTCTATTATCTGTTATGGAAGGAAATTTCATAACTAGGGAACGACTCTTGTTGCGTTAACTGTGGGTATTTTAACCGAACTGCGAATGACTGCGACGTAAGCTTAAAATATGCGAAGGAAATTTGACTCTGAGGAGAAGAGGATAATTAACCGTCGGTTGAGTCCTTCAATTTATATGTACTCAGGAGCCTTGAGCGCATGAAAGAACTACGATAACTTGAGATAATATTAATAAAGGTCCTCGCAGTCTCAAGACGAAATTTTTGTTACATCAATTTATTTCCTCCAGATAATATTCGTCTTCGTTAGTAGGTATACCCTAGTTTCATTACCTTTTCTTTTTCTCTGACAAAAGACTTGGCAAACCAGGTAAAATAAGAAAATCTTGAAAATGAAATCGAAATGAAGATTTATGTAATGCAGTTTATGGAATCAAAGTT